>JAPDNY010000012.1:20591138-21920480 GCA_029375565.1 Gekko gecko
CTCCTCCCGCATACCATTAAGATGACAGGGCTACCTGACCGTTTCCCATTGGGGCAAATCATGATCCCCTGGGACTAGCTCAGGAGAGAGAAAAAATGGCACAGAGGGAGGTCTGAGGCCCTTTGACCCTAGGGTTGCCCGGTCCCCCCAGGGTTGTACAAATAAATTTCTGGTCAAGAAATGGAGTCAGAAATGAGGAGGAAGTTCTTAGTGTTTAATTGCAATTAGACAGGGGGAAACAGTTGGACTAAATGGCCCATCAAAAACTGACGGCTTCCTGAGCATATTCAGGAAGGACATGATCTTTTATACATGAACTGACATCATTAAGGAAACAATATTCAAAAAGGCATAATCGGTTACAAAAGACAACGGTCATTCAAATAATAAGCTTTTGATTTGTCAGATGTAAAGAAACATGTCTGCGTCAAACCTAAATGTTCGTATCCCAGACAAAAGGGTTTTTTCCCTGATACGAGACTAAAATCTTATCTGACCCAGACATTTCAAGGTTTTGTCTTTTAAGAACTACAAAATCATGAACTTTATACGTATTATCTTGTCTGCTAACAATAACAGACTTACAAGAGTAAAGCCTTCTATATAACAGGCCTTCCTTATATCCTAATGAAATATTACTTAAAAGAGAAATCCATAAAACCAGGAGAAAATACAAAGTCTTTTAATTTCATGGCTGCAGTCACCATCTGCAGTGATCTGGGATCCTAGGAACGTGAAGTCTGTCACTACTTCTACGACTTCCCCTTCTATTTGCCAAGGAGTGATGGGCCCAGATGCCATGATCTTAGTTTTTTTGATGTTGAGCTTCAAGCCCACTTTTGCGCTCTCCTCTTTCACCCTGAGCAACAGGCTCTTTAGGTCCTCTTCACTTTCTGCCATCAGAGTGGTATCGTCTGCATATCTGAGGTTATTGATCTTTTCCCCAGCAATCTTAACTCCAGCTTGTGATTCATCCAGGCCAGCATTTCGCATGATGTACTCTGCATATAAATTAAATAAGCAAGGTGACAATATACATCCTTGTCGTACTCCTTTTCCTATGCTAAACCAATCAGTTGTTCCATATCCGGTTCTAACTGTTGCTTCTTGACCCTTATACAGGTTTCTCAGGAGACATGTGAGGTGGTCCGGTACTCCCATCTCTTTAAGAACCTGCCATAATTTATTGTGATCCACACAATCAAAGGCTTTAGCATAGTCAATGAAGCAGAAGTAGATGTTTTTCTGGTACTCTCTTGCTTTCTCCATAATCCAGCGAATGTTGGCAATTTGATCTCTCGTTCCTCTACCTCTTCGAAACCCAGCTTGTACTTCTGGCAATTCTCTATCCACGTACTGTTGAAGCCTAGCTTGTAGGATTTTGAGCATGACCTTGCTAGCGTGTGAAATGAGTGCAATTGTGCGATAGTTTGAACATTCCTTGACATTGCCCTTCTTTGGGATTGGAATGTAAACTGACCTTTTCCAATCCTCTGGCCACTGTTGTGTTTTCCAAATTTGTTGGCAAATTGAGTGCAGCACTTTAACAGCATCTTCTTTTAAGACTTTGAATAACTCAGCTGGGATACCATCACCTCCACTAGCTTTGTTGTTAGTAATGCTTTCTAAGGCCCATTTAACTTCGCTTTCCAGGATGTCTGGCTCGAGGTCAGTGATTATACCATCGTGGTTGTCAAGGACATCGAGGTCCTTCTTGTATAGTTCTTCTGTGTATTCTTGCCATCTTTTCCTAATCTCTTCTGCTTCTGTTAGGTCCCTACCGTTTTTGTCCTTTATCATGGCCAGCTTTGCATGGAACGTTCCCTTGATTTCTCCAATTTTCTTGAACAGATCTCTAGTCCTTCCCAATCTATTGTTTTCCTCTATTACTTTGCATTGTTCATTCAGGAAAGCCTCCTTATCTCTCCTTGTTGTTCTCTAGAAATCTGCATTCAGTTGGGCAAATCTTTCCTTTTCACCATTGCCTTTAGCTTTCCTTCTTTCCTCTGCTATGTGTAAAGCCTCATCAGACAGCCACTTTGCTTTCTTGCATTTCTTTTTCTTTGGGATGGCGGTGATTGCTGCCTCCTTTACAATGTCACGGACCTCTGTCCATAGTTCTTCAGGCACTCTGTCTATCAAATCTAGTCCCTTAAACCTATTCTTCACCTCTACTGTATATTCATCAGGGATGCAATCTAGGTCAAATCTGAATGGCCTTGTGGTTTTCCCAACTTTCTTCAATTTAAGTCTGAATTTTGCAATGAGTAGCTCATGATCTGAGCCACAGTCAGCTCCAGGTCTTGTTTTTACTGACTGGATAGAGCTTCTCCATCTTTGACTGCAAATTATATAGTCAATTTGATTTCGGTGTTGCCCATCTGGTGATGTCCATGTGTAGAGACGCCTCTTAGGTTGTTGGAAAAGGGTGTTCGCTATGACCAGCGTGTTCTCTTGACAAAACTCTGTTAGCCTTTGCCCTGCTTCATTTTGTTCTCCAAGGCCAAACTTGTCTGTTATTCCGGTTACCTTTTGATTTCCTACTTTAGCATTCCAGTCCCCTATGATGATGAGGACATCATTTTTTGGTATTAGTTCTATGAACTGTTGTAGGTCTTCATAGAACTGGTCCATTTCAGCCTCTTCTGCAGCAGTGGTTGGGGCATAGACTTGGATTACTGTGATATTGAATGGTTTGCCTTGGATTCGGACTGAGATCATTCTGTCATTTTTGAGATTGTATCCCAGTACTGCCTTTCTCACTCTCTTGTTGACTATAAAGGCCACACCATTTTTTCTACGGGATTCCTGGCCACAGTAGTAGATATAATGGTCTTCTGAGTTAAATTCGCCCATTCCTGTCCACTTTAGTTCACTGATTCCCAAGATGTCGATGTTCATTCTTGCCATCTCATTTTTGACCACGTCAAGCTTACCTTGATTCATAGACCTTACATTATGACTAATCAAAAAGGGGAAAAACCTATATAAAAAAATCTTTATATTCCCATTCATACTACACCAGCAACCGGAAGGTCGGGGGGGTAGGGTTGCCAGATCCAGATTGGGAAACTCCTAGAGATTTGGGGGTAGAGCCTGGGGAGGACAGGGACCTCGGTGGGGTAAGATGCCATAGCGCTTTCACACATGCTAAATAATGCAGTTTCAATCCACTTCAGCCACCATTTGCAAGTGGACTTTGCCATTTCACACAGCAAAATCCAGTTGCAAAGTGCATCGAAAGTGGATTGAAAGTGTGTCATTTAGTGTGTGCAGAAGCGCCCTATTTAGAGTCCGCCCTACAAAGCATCCATTTGCTCAGAGGGAACTGATCTCTGCAGTCCGGAGCTGAGCTGTAATTCTACGGGATTCCCCAGGTCCCACCTGGAGGCTGGCATCCCCATTTGACTCACACACTGCAGTCCCAATCTGAATTGAACCCACATGTGTATGGGGACTGAGTTCTCAGTGGGGAACTCCAGGCGCATGTCTGATAGAAAGTCCCTTTTTCAGCAAGAACCAGCCCTGAGATACCTCCGCCCCTGTCCCTCGCTCATCTCAGAAGCAATTTTCTCTTTGCACAGAAACAGAGCTTGCTGTTCCAGAACAGAACATGGCCACAGAACATGCATTTCCAGCGATAAGGATCTTGTGCACCAGAAAAACGCTTCAGAATTATTAGTATTTCCCTTGGGCCACAACTTTAAAATCCTTAACCTGATTTGTTACCCACTGACTACTTTTGGCTCTGGAGGGGGACGGGGAGGGTTTGTATTGGTATGTGTGACTAGCTGTTTAGGTCATAACTTTTGCCATTGGTTCACTCAGTGTTCAAAATGGTTTTATGTATCATATGCTGTAAATAGTTACGGTTTCCAGTGGTGCTTTACAGGGCCTCTGCTTTACAACTTCCTGACAGCTGGTTCATGTGCAAACATTTGCATTCGATAGTGCTTATCTCCATGCCTTGAACAACTTCACCTGCTGATTTGTAGATATCAGGCTGCTGGAAAAGGCTGGGGCAGGGTGGCCAACAAGAAACCAGAGAGGCCACAAATTCTGCACCAAACGATGTTCACCTGCGTCAATCAGACATGGTTGACAGGTTGATTTTGTTAGTGCTACCGTGTGACTGAATTTTTAAGTTTTAGGAACGTGAGATGTCAGCGATTCCAAATCTTCAACCTAGACCCTGATGGCAAAGGCTGGGATCTAGACTTCATGACATACCCCATCTATGGGCTGAATTGTTCGGTTAACTGGTATAGTTAGCCCAGTTACCACTGATTAGTTTAGCAGAGTGCTTTAAGCGCACACGCAGCAGTGTCTTTTGTTCCAGGTATCCAAGCTAGCTTACAAAGTTACACAGAGCTGCTCTTCAGTTTGAAGACTAATAACAGTCTCTTTGTTTAGGAACTACGTTCTAGATATGAAAGCTTGGAGATAGGGTAGTATTCTAGTCTAACTTACTACGGATGGATGCAGATGGTGAGAGGCCCACCTGCATCATGGCGCCAAGATGGGGACAGCGTGGCCTCTCTCTTGGTGTGTGCAAGGAGAAGTGTGTTGCGGGAGAGAGCAAGCACAGAAGGAAGTATATCAATCCCTGGGAGTAGCCTTCTACATATCAAAGGGGACAGTGGCTGAAGAGTAAACACAGGAAGGGAGCACAGTCTGACTATCTAGCTGTCTGACTCTTTTGCCATGCAGTCTGGAGGCTGAGGCAGGGGGACAGAGCCCAGTCCGTCACTTCCAACACGAACTCCGTGGGATGGCATTCTTTGGTTGGGAGTTCAACCACAGCCTTTGACCCTAAGGAGCAGCTGTGAGGGGCCCAGTATGGATCAAGGCTGCTTTGTCGGGGAAAGGTTGGTCTCACTCTCTCCTTTGCAACATTATCTGGATCAAAAATGGCCCCAAGTTGCTTTAAGCCCCAGTACAGAACACATAAGTGATTGAATTTTGCCCCTTTAATGGGGGCAAAACCAGGCCAGATTTTCAGGGAAACTCGACAACAGGGAAGAGTTAACCCACTTTTTTCACCAGTGCTGTTGCCCGGATCTGTATCTGCCCTGCTTTGAGCTTCTCCTAAAGACCAAATGTCCTGGGGTATGAAGGTGGGCCCTCTGAGAGGGTGTTTCTCGGAGTAGGTGGAAAGTCTTTCAGAACAGAGGGCTTGAGTTTCAGGAAACAATGGGGTCTGGTAGTTCTCCAGTCAGAACGCTACCCTGTAAGGAAATTTCCCTGGTTGGGATATCGTCTCTTGCAAGGCACTAGAGCCCAAGCTAATAGGCTTCCCAGAAGGCTTTTCACTGCACCGAATGTGCTGCGTTTCATGATGGTGGCAGTGGTGCTTGTGGGTGTCATGGTAGCCTCTTAAAGTGCTTGCTCGCAAAACCACACAGCCTACCCCAAGTGATGCCACCCCTTTGGCACTGGGAAGAACCAAAAGGATGGGTAGGCAGTCATCCATGTGTGTGTTTGTGTGTGTGTGTAAGGGAGAGCAGGCTGGAGCCGCATCCAGTGCACAGAAGCCTACAACCCGAAGCATAGTTACCTGGAAATGAATTCTGTTGAGCCCAATGGGATTTCTTTCTGAGCAAACATGCATAAGACCAGTCGCACCGTGGGAAGGGGCGGGGAATCACCCATACTTGTAGACACGCCCCATGTTTCTAGCCGCAGCTTATGCTCTTGTTTTGTTTTCTGCTGGTGCAATTCTCTGGTTTCTTTGGAACTGAGTTGAAGTTCAGGACATGAAGATTGCATCTCAGATGGGTTCTAAGGTCAGAGGGCAAGTTTACTGTTGTGGGACTTCCAGTCCTGGAGCCACCTGGGGAGTCCCACCTTGACTTCCGTGATGGGAGGGGCAGCAATGTCATCATTGCAATCACCCCCACGTTTTGTATGGTCGGAGTGCATCCACTTTTCCTCGCTCTCCAGTGACAGGTGCAGTTGGCAGGGTCCCCAGTGTTACATGAGAACTCCTGATTGGTCAGAGTCTGGTTAATTTCAGTGGGGCTTAGTTCCAACTGGTATACCCAGGTCAAGGCCTGACGGGGGGGGGGGGCTTGCCTTTTTTAATGCTGTGTCCTGTATTAAGGTAGTGTTCCCCACCCTGTGGGTCAGGGCCCAAAACTGGGTTGCAAAGCATCTGAAAGTGGGTCGCAAGCCAGCCCTCCTGAACAGCCACCCCCTGCCCTTTCCATTGCTGTCTTTTGTATTTTGGAAACCAAGAACTGATGCTGGAAGACGTATCTTCCATGTCACACATTAGCTAGTGGTTTTTAATCACTGTATATACATGTTGATCAAGGAAAACATGTCCTGATGAATGAGTTTCTTAGAATCTTAGGGGAGTAATGGAGAAGGGAAACCCGGTTTGATTCCCCACTCCTCCACTCGCAGCTGCTGGATGACCTTGGGCAAGCCATAGTTCTATCAGAGGTGTTCTCTCAAGGACAGTTCTGGAAAGAGCTCTCTCAGCCCCACCTACCTCACAGGGTGTCTGTTGTGGGGAGGAGAAAGGAAAGCTGCTCTGAGACTCTGAGTGAAGGGTGGGGTATAAATCCAATCTCCTCCTCCTCCTCCTCCTCCTCCTCCTCCTCTTCTTCTTCTTCACCACAAACTGAACCATAAGCCCATATGAACCAGGAGGCTAGTTTGCAAACTGACCCAGTTTATATGGTTTCGTGAACCATTTAAAGTTTAAACCCCTGCTTTCTGCTCCCGACAGCTTTTTGTGGGGAGCAGTAAGCAGAGGTTTCCAAACACCTGAGAGGTGGTCCCCATGATCGGCTGTTTGGATACCCCTGCTTTCTGCTCCCTGCAGCTTTTCACGGGGAGCAGAAAGCAGGGGTTTAAATGGCTCCGAGCCAATTTGTGATGAAATTTACTTTGTCAGCCAGTTCGTGACCATTCCTAGTCAGAGGCTGGGATGTAACCTCCATATGCAGAGGCTATGTATGTCAGAATGCCACTTGCTTGGGGTTCACAGTGGGGGAAGCCGCACCCTATGGGCAGTGTTTATTGACTTCTCAAAACACATCTGTAGAAAACGGGATGCTGAACTAGATGGATGCCAAGGTCATCGTTTGCCAAGGCGCCAACAACTCTTAGGCCAGCCCTGGATGGGTCACCACCATAACAAGTAAATTTGGACTTGTGGGTCAACATACTGAAAAGTTTGGCAACTGCTGTTTTGAAGGGACACCTCCCAGTTTGGTAGCACAGGAGAGCAAAACTATCACCCAGACATGCTTTCTGGGTCACACAAAGAAAAGGAGCACTGTCAATCAATCGAATTTATTGCAGCAAGAGCCAGTAAAACAGTACAATTCTAATATAAGACAGATTAAAGCAGTAATAACATGGGGATAATATAAAAACATTAAAATGGGAATAGTTTAAAAACATTAACCAAATGAAATTAGTAAAATAAAATAATATTAATAAGAGAATCATACAGTTTTCCCTGCTAAAATAAGTTTGCGTTTCCTAATAGCTAAGCAACAAAATTTTGCCACAGCATAAGTCACTGAGCGCTGAACGTCTTCTAAGAGGAATTTACAAAGGACTTCTGGCCTAAAGTCAAGATAAGACTGCAGAGATTTTATTAAAAAAAATATATATATTAAAAAAAAAAAAGATAAGACTGCAGAGAGCTAAATCTTGGTCAAATCTGCAGTTGCATTTTTAAATCTTTCGGGCTGCATTTGAATTTTTAAATCAGTTTCATGCTGCTGTGACACTGTCTTTCTCTATGCTTGATGGTGTCACAGCAGCATGAAACTGATTTAAAAATGCAAATGCAGATTCGACCCCAGAAGGGGTAGTATAAGATAGTCTCATTCCTCCTGATAGAAACTGCAGAACAGGAGAACAAAAAGGAGCACTGTTATTTTGTCAAGTTTGCAATGGAGAATTCCTCTTTCTAACCAGGATCGCCATCTTCTGGCTGTTTGCTCAATTCTCTACCCAGAGAAAGGAGAAACAAGCGGCTGACCCATCATACAGAACAGGAACCTGTCATCAACTACAGCTGTGCTCCTCTAGGCGATATTTGTTCTGAACCATCAGCCAGAAAGCCAGAATTTAATCCCCACATTGGCATTTCCCTCCTAGCGTGGCTGAAGGAGCCCAGATGCCCGACCCTGGTAGCAGAGTTGCCAACTCTGCGCTGGGTGATTCCTGGAGATTTGGGGGTGACACCTGAGTTTGGGGAGGGATTTCATCGGGGTATTATGCCATGGAGACCACCCTCCAAAGCGGTCGTTTTTCTCCAGGGGAACGGATCCGTTGCCTGGAGACCAGTAGTAATTTCAGGAGTTCTCCAGGAACCACCTACCTGGTAGTCATCTAGAAAAGCAAAACGAAAGGACAGACCTTGCATTCTGGGAAGAGAGAAAAAAAAACTTTTGGAAAAACAGTGTGACCTTCCGTTATGTGTTTCTTCTTCCCAGAATGCAAGTGCCGCTCATCTAACACTTACAGCAATCAAACAGTGAGTCAGCCAGCATCCGACATCAAAGGCTAGCATGACAGGGTCTTAAGATCTAAACCTGGAAATTTTGATTTCCCCCCCCCTTCATTTTTTTAAAAAAATTGGAACATCAGCCTCGTGAAGAGTTCTATAGCATTTGAAAGCTTCTGTAATGTTTTGAGTCATTTCGGTTGGGTCAATAAAAGAAGAAGAAGAAGAAGAGATTGGATTTATACCCCACCGTTCACGTGGAGTCTCAGAGCGGCTTACAAATTCCTGTCCCTTCCCCTCCCCACAACAGACACCCTGTGAGGTGGGTGGGGCTGAGAGAACTCTAACACAAACTGCTCTTTCAGGAGCAGCTGTGCCAGAGCTTGTGACTGACCCAAAGTCACATCAGCAGGTGCAAGTGGAGGAGTGGGGAATCAAACCCGGTTCTCCCAGATTAGAGTCCGCACACTTAACCACTACACCAAACTGGCTCTCAAAGGTCTTATGTAATTTTGTTTCTTTTTTTTCTGGATTTTGCATGGCCAATATGGCTGGTCACAACTTTAGTCCTCTCTGACCCGAGACAGCTTTCACAGAAGCATTTCCCTTTTTCAAAACTGCTTATTCATCCCCCCCTTTGTCTAATTCCCCCTAAATTCTTCATATCCCAACATCACCAAGATGAGATCTTTACCAGCTGGCTCAGTGTATTGACTTCTCATACCCCATCATTAATTTTCAACCCAGTGTTGAAACCCTTTTTCATATTTACAAGTTGCTGAACTTCAGTAAGAAACACTGCTCTTTTAGTGAGGTGTGCAGACACATATCTAACAAATTTTCTTTTTCATCTCCAGACTGTAGGATTTGAATCAAGGGATGTTACCCTACATGACAGAATCCATCATGGCTGCTGGGGAGAATGTCACAACCTTGCCTACGCTCAGTCCGACATGCCTTCCTACCATTGACGAATTCCGAAATCATGTGTACTCTACCGTGTACTCCATCGTCACCGTGGTGGGCTTTGTAGGAAATGGCTTTGTGTTGTGCGTCCTGATAAGGACGTACCAGGACAAGACAGCTTTCCAGGTGTACATGCTCAACCTTGCTATTTCGGATCTCCTCTTTGTGTTTACCCTGCCTCTGCGGGTGGTGTACTACATTAACAATGGCAACTGGTTCTTTGGTGATTTCTTGTGCCGGATCACTTCTTACGCGTTGTACGTCAACTTGTACTGCAGCATCTTCTTCATGACGGCCATGAGCTTCTTCCGCTGCATAGCCATTGCCTTCCCGGTCCAGAACATCCATTTCTTAACGGAGAAAAGAGCCAGGCTGACCTGTGTGGCTATTTGGATTTTCGTGATGCTGACGAGTTCACCGTTTCTGCTGAGAGGCTCATACGAGGATTCAACCACCAACAAGACCAAGTGCTATGAGCCGCCAGCGGCCGAGATGGTCCTGAAGCTGATGGTCCTGCATTACATTGCATTGCTTGTTGGCTTCATTGTGCCTTTTGCCATCATCACCATCTGCTGCACCGTGATCATAAGGGCCTTGCTGAAAAATTCATTGCATAAGAAACAAGAAGCTCGCAGAAAAGCGGTCTGGATGGTCATCATAGTGACCTTGGCCTTCCTGATCAGCTTCTCTCCTTACCATGTTCAGCGCACCGTCCATATCCATTTTATGATGAGAAAAGATGCCGGCTGCGAAGATGTCCTCTACATGCAGAAATCGGTGGTGATCACCCTTTCTCTAGCGGCTACGAACTGCTGTTTCGACCCACTTCTCTATTTCTTTTCTGGGGGCAACTTCCGCAGAAGGCTTTCGACTTTCCGGAAGGCTTCGGCCTCCAGTGGGTCCCAATTGCACAGGACGAAGTTGTCCTCAAAGAACTTAGATGAGGTAGGATCTAAGGAGGAGAAGCAAGAAGTGGTTGAATCGTATCCTTCCTCTCCTTTGCAGGAGAAGATGCAAGAATCCTATCCATCCTCTCCTCTGCAGAAGCCGCAGCTGTGATATGGCAAGAAGGTAGAAGAACTGCTAAGGTTTACATTGTTCCTTCTTGGATTAAGAACATTGTCGTGGAACAGAAGACGTCATCGATGTCGCCCCTGATGTCGACACCATGAGGAATCGCTCTGCTTCGAAGTGCAGGCATTGCTTTGAAGCTCCTCCATTATGCATCAATGCACATGTGTGGTATAACTGATATGTAGTCGAATGTACAGCTAACATTTTCATTGCGGTATCTACTGCCTCCACAAGGTCTCTTTCCTGGTCAGTTACCACCAGTTCAGACTGGTGAGCACAAGCCACAACTTAGCCAGGTTTCTTCAACTGGTCCATTATACCTCTTCGGCCTCATCGCTTAGGGCACTAAGGGAGGTAGCAAAACACATGCAGAAAAGAAAAGGAAAACTCTGAAGCAGCAGGGACACACAAGCAACAAAAATGGGAATGTGGAAGAGCCCAGTGTCCCCAATGGTGGCAGTTTATTTTCCCCCATATAATGAGTGGCTGCCATGTACTTTTATGGAGAAAAGGAAAGGAAATAAAATGTACACCCAAGACCACGGGGTTGGGCGTGGGGATTGGCACCGAATCCCATTTCTTCGGGAGGAGGAGTTTTTGCCCTCTCCCTAGCAATGATGCTGACTGTTGCCCATTTATTTCCTCCCATAGAACTCAAAGGGGGGGACCCTGACCACTGAGCCTGCTCCAGTCTGCATAGCCCCACCTCTTCATTTACATAGTCCAGATCAAGTCATGCCAAAGAAAAAATTCTCAGACTGTGCTTTAGAACATACTAATATATCATGAGAAATGAGGTCTCCTGGGCCTACAGAAGTTTGCCTGCTGCATCTCTGCACGACTCACTGTTGGAATCAATGTCAAGTGATTGAGCATTCGGTCACACAGTGACACCGTTAAGCTCTGGAGGTAGGGTTGCCAACTTCAGATTGGGAAATTCCTTGAGGGTTTTGGGGCAGAGCTTGGGAGGATGGGGTTTGGGGAGGAAGCCCAGTGGGGTCTAATGCCGTATATAGTCCTGCCTCCAGCCACCTGGAGATCAGTTGCAATTCTGGCAGCTCTCTAGGCCCCACCTGGAGGTTGGCGACCCTATGACCCTATGAGGGGCGGGATACCCTTTCTGTGTCTCTGCGCTGTTTGGTTTCTTCACACTTCGGGTGCCTGATACGTGCTGTACAAATGTCCGCAACAGCCTGTAAATAACCACATTTTCTGAATCTATAAGTTTCCAGAAGGGATGGGTGGAGACTTCCACTGATTCCTCCTTCCTCTACTGCCCCACTGTTTCCTCCCCACTGTCCCGATGCTGTTCCTGAAAGACTGATGACCCCCCAACAAAATTAGGGATTCCCAATGGGCTGCAGTGGGAGGGGTAATCACCAGAAATCAGGGTTGCCAGCCTCCAGGTGGGGCTTGGGGATCTCCCGCCTTCACACCTGATCTCCAGCTGACAGAGATCAGCTCCCCTGGAGAAAATGGCTGCTTTGGAGGGTGGACTCTGTGGCATTGCACCATGCTGAGGCCCCTCCCCTCCCCAAACCCCGCCCTCTCCTGGCTCCACCCCCCAAAGTCTCCAGGCATTTTCCAACCCAGACATGGCAACCCTAGCAGAAATTACCACCACCTCTTCCAAAAACTAAGTATCTCTGTACCTGCAAATTGTGCTTGCCAACTCCAAGTTAGGAAATTCCTAGGGATTAGGGAGTGGGGCCTGGGGAGAGAAAGGAGGGGCTTCGGTAGGATATAAGGCCATGGAGTCCTCCCTCCCCAAGCTGCCATTTCTTCTGGGGGAAACTGATCTTTGTAGTCTGGAGATCAACTGTATTTCTGGGGGGGGGGTCTCCAGACCCCACCTGGAGGCTTGGCAACCCTAATTGCAGCAAGATTGGATTCAGGCTGATATCTTTTAAATGCCCGTGAGTCAGCAAGCTGCCAGCGACAGTCCAATAAAGGCCAAGAAGACTCGGGGACTTCTGGGGCCCAGAATCCACACCACATCAGTCACATAGCCAGGGCTATTTTTGGCCAGGAACGCACAGAAACAGAGTTCTGGCTGGCTCCTGAATTGGCCATGCCCAGCAGGAACTCATTAGCATAACAGGCCACACCCAGCAGCAGAAACTCATCTGGATTGGCTACATTAGGGGCATGTGGCCTAACATGCAAAGGAGTTCCTGCTCCAAAAAAAAGCCCTGGGTTTTGACAACAAACAAGGTAAACAGAATAAGAAGGAAAAGGTGGGTGTGGCTGGATGACCACACTTCTGGTAACACAGGGGTGTGGCCTAATAAGCTAATGAGCTGTGCTGTCGGGTGTGGCCCAATATGTTAATGAGCTGTTGTCAGGTGTGGCCTATTATGCTAATGAGTTCCTGCTGGGCTTTTTCTGCAAATAAAAAGCCCTGCACATAGCAATTTTAAAATGGCCACTGTTGCTGCTGAAATGAGAGGCCTCCTCTCCTGATAAAGCAGCATCACCCTTAGAGTTGCCGCTTCTGGGTTGGAAAATACCTGGAACTTTGGCGGGGTGGCATGGAGCTTGAGGAGGGTGGGCCTCAGTGGGATAAATTGCCAGAGAGTACACTCACCATAGTAGCCATTTTTAAAATAGGGCTGCCGCTCTCTGTTATCTGGAGATCAGGTCTAATTCCAGGAGATCTCTAGGCTGCACCTGGAGGTTGGCAACCTATCCTCTCTATCTTGATAGTGGCAGAGAAGTAGGCCAGGGATAGAGCAGGGGAAGCCAAATAGCCAAAAAAAATTTTTTCAAATGTCTCACAGAAGTCTAACTTTCATGACTGCCTTGCTGCCCAAACAACCACACAAGCCAAGTCGATTCTCCTCTGCAGCTTTTATCAGCACCCTTCCCCAGTTCCAAGATGCTGAAGGAAAGCAAGCCCCAGAGGCTGAAATACATAGAAGTGAACAGTGGAACAAACGGAGCACTGAGAAACCACACACGTTCCTGTGGGGCTGTGAAGGTTACAGGAGGCCCTGCCTGCCGGCCAAGCAATGTAAACAGACTCGGATTCCCCCTACGAGGCCATCAGACTGACTTGCAAGACCTTATTAATCACCAGGCCAGTGGGAAATGTAAACACTGGCCACCATGGGAATTAATGGAGCTTGAAAAATGGAGCAGAGGATGTGCCCGGAATCCCAAAACAGACTGGAGTTTTGCTACTGTGGGGTAGCCGGTGGGATTCCCTCCTTACGCAGGGCATAAATGTGTCATACATTCCATTGTGAGAACAGCACAAAACAACAGACCCTTCTGTGCTTGACCAGGAATTATTTATTTACAAAAAAACCACTGCCAACTCTGAATGTGTAAGGAAACAAGAAGACCGCGCATCTATTCCCAGCTTTGTCTTTGGACTTAACCGAGCTCACTCCTGAGTCCTTTGAGATGAAATACCAACTGGTGACTGACTGAAAAGCAACCTGCCTCTTGCTGAGTGACAGGGCCCTTCTGCAAAGCTGGCATAAAGCACACTGCTGGGAAATTAATTCAGATACTGCGCCAGATCCAGTACTATGAGAGGCAAAAGAGATGGACTCCGATTCCCCACAAGCAGCTGGGCCACCCTCACTCTTCCATTTTCCCCAGTTGTATTGGTCAATTTCACACTATTCACTGGTGGCAGCATTTTGACCCGCATCTCCCCCCGATTTCCCCCGCGTCTTCTCAATCCTGTGGGTTTCTTTAGTAATATTTTTATTTCTTCCAAAACAACATTTGATTCAAATTAACATTCCATACATAGTACGTCTAAACATAGATATAATGCATGGTGCCCTGCTCCAGGAGACAGTTCTGCCTTAAGTATTGTATGTGGGTTACATTAATTGAAGTTAGTTTGATAAATTAAAATTAGTCTCTGACATCAACAAGTTAGTACTGTGTACGTATTGTTGGAGGATTGACACATTAGGATAAAAGATCGAGAAGACACGGAGGAAATGGAGGTGGAGATGCAAGTCAAAATGTGGCTGCACAGCAAATAGTGTGAAATTGAAAACAACCAGGGGGAACGGAAGAGCGAGGGTGGCACAGCTGCTTGTGAGAAATCGGTCTGAGGCTGGATTCCTTTCGCTCTCACTCCCAGCTGATGTCAAATCAGGCGATTTAGCAGCTATCTGCCTCATCATTTGCAGAAGAGACAAGTGGTCAGACAGCTCAGGGGGAGTCCTCCCTACCCCACACAAAAGTGGTAAAAAGCGAGCTTTGAATGACCAGTGTTGTTGCAAGCTGTGCTACATTATAAATGTGGTCTTACTGCCAAATGTAACCTGCCTCTAAAAATGTACGAGCTACTATTGTCATTGTGTTGAAGGGCAACTACGGTTTGTACTGTCCCCCGTCCCCCAATTCAGCTCTGTAAAATGAGTGCAAATTATAATAACGACAAGTGGGGGAAGTCTGTGGTTTGTGGATGTCCTTTGTATCTAGTGAATAAGACTAGATGAAACTTTTAAAAATCTGAAGTGAAGTTTATTGTGGTTTGGTCTGTTGAGAATCATCTTCATTCTAGAAACTCGGTATGGGGGTCTCCAAAGATTTCCAGCAACAGGTAGAAACCTGGGAGGAAAATGCGTGGCGTGACTGAGTTCTGAAAAAGCAATTGTAGCATTCCAGGTCACTTTTTAGGGCAGAGAATGTGTTAGAAGGTATGTCAGTTTTTGCGCATAAGAGTTCTATTTAAACGGTAGACATGTGACATCAGTAAGAGTGGTAGCACGTGTTACTTGGCATCATTGATGGGCACCAGACAGCGTTCAAATATAAGCACCAGTATTGCTATTCAGCAGATGTAAGGCTTCCTTTTTACCCTCAAGGTGTCTTTGGCCTTACTTGCTAGAAACACACACAAAGCTGCCTTATACTGAATCAGGCAATCCATGAAGGTCAATATTGTCTACTCTGGCAGGCAGCAGCTCTCCAGGGTCTCAGCCAGAGTTCTTTCACATCACCTACCACCTGGTCCTTTTAACTGGAGAAGCAGGGGATTGAACCTGGGCCCCTCTACATGCAAAGTAGGTGCTTCACCTCTGAGGACAAAATAAGTGAGGCAATAAAGAGCTTTTCCGCATGTCTTATTTTCCTCGCTTGTGTGCCCGTACTGTGTCGGGAGTTTTTTTCTTCCCTTTCTGCATGTGTTTTACTTCCTCTAGTGGACACTTTGATATTTCACCGATGTATCTCCAGATCATAAATAAAGCCAGAGATACCGTGATGAAATATCAAAGCAACCACTAGAGGGAGCAAAATGTGCAGAAAAAAACTACACAATGGGTGTGTTCAGATGCGCCGTTTGAACCACTTTCGGCACACTTCAGTAACGGATTTTATATGCACATTCACACACCAACATTGCGCACCGTCCATAGCCGTCGCTTTCCAGCTCAAAACCCCTTTAAAATGGAGTATTTTGATATCACTTCCCCCTCTGGGGTTTTCCTGATTCTCCAGTTTCAAGCTGCAGTTCCCAATGCCTGATCGCTCCTGCAGTGTCAAGCTACTTCCGGGTGCTTCAATCACCTTCCCTCTGGAAAGCTGCCACGGAAGCTTGAGGCTTCCGCTTTTCGCCCTCCCATTTTTTTTTAAGCGTCGGTGGTATGCACATAGGCAGAGCTCTGCTCCCATGTTAATAAAACCAGAGTTTAAAAGGTGACTCGTTTTAGTGTTTAGACAAGTTTGGGATCTCACGGAGGCCATTTCCGGGTCAAAAGTTTAAAAGGAAGTGTTCTGTTACAGCGGTTGGCGACACCTCAGGGCTTGCTTTTGGTGAGAAACTAGTTGTTCTGCGCATGCGCGAAGATTCCAATTCTACGGATGACTGCCTATGCGCATGTGCAAACTGAGAAAAAAAAATTAAAAACCCACCGACACACACGCCAGTAGTGTAGACGGCAGGGAGCGATGTGACTGCGCGGTGAGCCGGGATAAGGAGGTGAGTGTGATCGTGATTATCCAAATCGCGTCAGAAGCAGACCAGTTTAAACCGCTCTCACCATGCCATCTGATCGCACCCAATGACTCTGTTCCGGAAATATCAATGAACGTAGCCATGTTTTTGCAATCAGCGATAAAGCTACGTCAGGAAAACTTACAGTGAGTAATTGTTTTATCCTACATTATGTTTTATATGTTTTATATGCATGGTTACACTTGGTTTTAAATGTGTGTATGTGTGTGATTAACATATGGAATTCACTGCCACAGGAGGTGGTGGCAGCTACAAGCATGGACAGTTTCAAGAGGGAATTAGATAAACATATGGAGCAGAAGTCCATCAGTGGCTATTAGCCACAGGGTATAGATGGGAATTCTCAGTCTGGGGCAGGTGATGCACTCTATTCTTGGTGCTGGAGAGGGCAGCAGCGGGAGGGCTTCTAGTGTCCTGGCCCCACTGCTGGACCTCCTGATGGCACCTGGTATTTTTGGCAGCTGTGTGACAGAGTGTTGGACAGGATGGGCCATTGGCCTGATTCAACATTGGCTTCTCTTATGTTCTTATGTGTGTGTGTGTGTGTATATATATATATATATAATATATATCCTTTTTTAAGGTATTTTATGCCAATAAAGTTCAGCTCAACTGAACTGCACAATACAGGCAAGTGAGGAAATAATATGCAGAAAAGCCCAAAGAGGAGATTCTGCCCTGAGACAATTTCTTTTTGCAATAATGAGAAACCAAGAGAAGTGGGACTTGGAGGTTCAGGTTACTCCAGCTCAACGCAAAAGCTTCTGGCCGTCAATCTGGCTTGGTGACTGGTGGGGGCTGGGAGTGGTATCCAGGGCCGGATCGCCCATAGGGTAAACTAGGCGCCCGTCTAGGGCGCCCTGGCCGGAGGGACGCCAAATGGCGCCCCACTCACCCCCCCGTAAAGCGCCCCCCCCGCGCCGCCCTAACCCGGCGCCCCCCGGCGCCGCCAGACCCCCGCCCCCTTCCCAGCTTTCCTGGGGGTCCCGCAGCCGCGAGCCCCCCAGAAAAGCCGGCGCGGAGGGAGGGGGCGGAGGCTAGACCCCCTGCCCCCTTCCCGGCTTTCCTGGTGGTCCCGCAGCCGTGGGCCCTCCAGAAAAGCCGGCGCCGGGAGGGAGGGGGCGGAAGCTAGACCCCCCCCCGCCCCCTTCCCGACTTTTCTGGTGGTCCCGCAGCCGCGGAGCCCCCAGAAAAGCCGGCGCTGGGAGGGAGGTGGCGGAGGCTGGACCCCCGCCCCCTTCCCTGGCTTTCCTGTGGGTCCCGCAGCTGCGGAGCCTCCAGGAAAGCCAGCGCCCCGCCGCCGCCCCCGTCTCCAGGCCCCACCGGGAGGTTGGCATCCTCAGTGGGGGGCGCCCCAGGCTGTCCTGCCTAGGGTGCCCAGACACCTGGAGCCGGCCCTGGTGGTATCATCGGACCACAGTAACATCCATCACCCTGGAATGATTCCCAGTTGCTTTCCCATCTTCCAGGACCCCTACTCAGTACTTGCTTCTTCCACAATAGCTGTTCCACAATACCTCTTCCTATCAGAGACAGAGAAAGAGAGAGAGACATTTTAATTACCACACCTCCTTCCTGTCACTTTTGTTGCCTCACTCTCTGGTGGCCTTTTTCTGGCCAGCTCCATCTTACTGGTAGACAACATGGCAGAAGAGCCTGTTTTGACACACTATTTGTGGGGGGGCATCATGCCCCTTGTGGTCCCACATGATAGTTCTCCTCCCCCACAGTGAAGGCCTTTGGCCCCCCGAACATAACATGCACTAAGAATAAAATCTACAGTGTCAAATGTACAGTTGATCCGTGTAATTTTATCAACATCCTCTTCTTGTAGAATGTCAAGTGTGTGTGTGGGTGGGTGTGTTTCCTCTTCCTGTTCAGAGTGGTGTTTTGCCTTACAGAGAGAGAAACTGAAAGTCTAACCAGGGCTGGATTAAGTCATCTCCTAGCCTAAGTATAAGAGCCTCCAACACATTACTGAAAATGTGTGTATTATCCTAGCAGGGTTTTATTATTATTATTATTATTATTATTATTATTATTATTATTATTGTTATTGTTATTATTATTATTATTTAGAGGCTCCATACAGTCTAAGGCCCTAAACTGTAGCTTACTTAGTTTGCACATAAATCCAGCTTTAGGGTTGCCAATTCCGGGTTGGAAAATTCCTGGAGATTTGGGGGGGGGTGGAGCCTGGGGGCGTGGGGGAAGGGGAGGGACCTCCACTGGGTATAATGCCGTACAGCCTGGCCTCCACAGCAGCCATTTTCTCCAGAGAAACTGATCTCTGTTACCTGGAGAGCAGTTGCAATTTCGGGAGATCTCCAGCCCCTTCCCCTCAGAGGCTGGCTGTCCTACCTCTCAGACTTGATTGGGCTATGCCTCTACAGTCTGGGATGAAAGGCACATTGGGCCCACCAATCAAAATAGCAGGCCTGTGGCTACAGCGGGGCTTTGGGGGACTCTGGCCCCTTTCTGCCCCCCCCCCCCGAATTTCTCCTGCAAATGCTTTTTCCAGTCATTTTAAAACATTTTTTAAAAGGCATGCATTCCTTTAAGCAGAGTGGGGTGCTGTAGTTGACTAATTCCTGCACTGAGCAAGGGGATTAGAATAGATGACCTCTAGGATTCCTTTTAACTCTGTGTTAGCTTTCTTGCCTATAGAAGTCATCAGCCCCATGTGCCAGCTTGTGATCAGGATTGTTGCTTAGGCTGGCAGAAGGGACTAACTTGCAGCAGCTGAGAACTGTCATCTAAAGTGGTTGACAGCTTGCAGTTTAGAGATCTATCCTGGCAGCAGCCAATGTTCCCTCTAAGCTGTGGAGTCTTGTGAGCAAAATTTATATTTTGTGAGCTACTGGCATTAAAGTTGTGAGCGAGCAGTTTGGCTGCTGCATAAATTAGTTTGTTCTGGAGCCATCTTTCCTGAGCTAAGACAAAAATCTGTGAGCTGCAGGCTATAAAACTATGAGCTAGCTCACACTAACTCAGCTTAGGGGGAACACTGGTTGCAGCTTTCTTTTGGCTAAATGGTTGATAGGCTAAGGGTGATTGCTAAGCATAAGAACACCCATGTAGAATAGATAGCTTGAGAAGACTCAGAGAGAGAAGAGTAGCTTAGGCTCTGGTCACACTGCAAAGGTAATTGCGCTTTGTTCCCGCTTTGTTTAAATTGGGAACATTTTTCTTCGCATTGGGCTGACGAGATGCAGCCGGCCCCTCTCTTACAGCACCCGCTCGCCTGCTGCTGCGCCGTCCCTCCAGGCGATCCTGCTGGTCACGGGGGAGGCTCGGGCGGCTGCTGCTTCTGCCAACACTTTGGGGGGGGGGTGCCGCCGCCGCCACTGCCGCCATTGCCCCACGAAAACAGGCTCCGCCGTCTCCGCCGTCTCCGCCATCCTCCTTGCCGGCCCCATCCAGGCTGCCGGAGCCCCCGCCTCTCGTTCCCGCCTCCAGGGATGTCTTTTGTGGGTTTTTTTTTTAAAGCTTCTGGTTTGAGCGCTTGACTAAACATGTGCTTAATAAATCCATTATTAAACGTTAAATGGATTTATTAAGCGCATGTTTGCTCAAGCGCTCAAACTGGAAGCTTTCTTTAAAAAAAAAAAAGCACAAAGAGCGTTCAGACGGCCCTAATCACAATCATTGCGAAAGATGGGCTGTCCAGATAGGCGAAATCGCGCATTCAAAGCAGAAGTGCCAGGAAAACACTTGATTTTCCAAGGGTCAGGAAAACCCGGCATCATTGCGCGAGTGAGCCTGCTTCGGGGCGGGAGGCGGATTGGCGCATGTGAACGTGAAACTGACATGCGTAAGGAAACAGCAGCGAATCCTGATCAAAACAGCAGTGTGACCGGACCCTGAGTCATAATCCTCAGAATACTGGCTTTTCTTTCTGCATTGAGAACATCAGCCCCACCAGCAAAAAAAATTGCCCCGCAAGCCACAAAGTCCTGGCATACAGGCCTGTCCTTTTGACAGTCCACAGAGTGGCTTTCCCTCATTTCCCAGGAAAGTGTTTGGTGGAGGCCTGAAGTTGCATTTTTAGAGTCCTTCATAAGGCAGAACAAAATGAGGTTGGCTTCATCACCGAACACTACAGGAAGTAAGATTAACCTGACTTAATGCTATGATCCAGGCCACTACCTAATATTTTTTTGTCCTTTTTGTTGTCAGTCGGCACAAGCCATTCTTCGTGGGGGGAGGAAGGAATATTGTGGCTCAAAATCGGGGTTGCCAGTCTCCAGCTGCGGTCTGGAGATTTCCCGGGATCACAGCTGACCTCCAGACAACATAAATCGGTTTCCCTGAAGGAAATGGCCACTTTGGTGGGTAGACCGTATGGAGCTACACCCTGCTGAAGGCCACCCCCCGATCCTGACCTACCCAGGTTCTACCCTGAAATCTCTAGGAATTTTTGAACCAGGACTTGGCAACCCTAGGCTCGATTATGGTTGTTCTTTGGATCAGACCCAACTGTTCTGAAAGCAGCAGGAAAGGCCTTCTGTCCATCTTGGTTGCCTTAGAACAGAGGAAAGAAGCACCTGGAAAAAGAAAAATCCACCAAAAACAGCTGCTTGAACTCCGTCTTCCCACAGAGAACCACAGTTGTGACTTAAAAGGCCACTTGGATAACTTTTCTGAGGACACAACTTCCCACGCTGTGCTCTGGGCCCAGAGAAAAAGACTTCTCAGGGCTGTTAAACTGTCAAGCTGAAGTAAAGGGCGGGGGAAATATGTTAGAAAATGTGTGTGGCCCTGACAAACCATATGGTCCATTTGCTTTGACATTCTTTCTTGATAGCATAATTAAGTTTGGAATGAGGCACACAGCATAAATCTTACCATGGCGGCAAGTTAATACACAGCAGTTTGGGTGAGCCCTGCTTTTCTCAGGAGGAGACTGTAAATTTTAAAATACGGGTGAAAGGAGATTGAAATAAAGTTTCCTTTGATGCTTACGTGTTAGTATGTATTCGGGTATTATGTATGTGGGTACATCTGCACTACAGACTTAAAACTGGTTTAAATCAATGCTGCCTCCACCACCACCCCAGGGAGCTTGGCAACTATAGTTCTATGGAAGGGGCTAAAGTTCTCTAAGAAGGGGGTTCTTAGCATCCTCACCAAACTACAATTCCCAGAGTTCTTTGGGGGAAGCCATGTGAATTCAATGGATATAAAACTCATAGGTCTGTAGTGCAGATATAGTAGTGTAGATTAATCTTATCTACTTTAAGGAAATTGACTCTCATGGAATGTGCAAAGGATGTGGACTTCCCGTTATAGGAGTGCACTGGTACATTGTATGAAGAATCCAAAGCAGAATTACACCCAAGTCCATTGAAGTAAATGGACTTAGAAGGATATAGGTAATTCTGTATAGGAATGCACATTTTCCACGAAAGAATATTCTGGGACAAGGCTCATACTAAATAGGAAACAGAGAGAGAGACAGAGACAAAGACAGAGACAGAGAGAGAGAGAGAACATTCTTCCAACATTATTGTTATATTAATGACCTTTTGAAATAACTTATTTCCAATAATATGAGTATCACAGATATCATGCAGACTCTAGATTTATTGTTCCTATTGATTTAAATAAGGAAAGAATTGTTCACTGTTTCCCTCCCACAAACATACCATTTTATGAGCTTTGTAAATGTTAATTCCATCATTTTCCTTCTCTTTTACTGTATTACACACATGCAGCTCTGAAAACCGAAATGTAACATGGACTGTGGTGATCCAATGCTTATGTCGCATCTTGGATCATGCCCATCGATTTGTTCTGATGAGGTGCCGTGACGGCTACTGGCAAGAAAACTTTTCGAAAGCATTACACATATCCATATATATTGAAACAACCCTTACAACAACAAGACCGGTTCCCACATAAACAACTCTGAGGAAGGAATTTGAAATGTCTGCTTGATCCGGACAATGCATCAGTCGTCTCTTTGTGGCAACTTGACCAGCACTTGATAAAAGAAAAGAAAAAGAAAACACAGACATTTTTTTCTCTTGTTATATTAATGTGATAGTCGTGCCAGAATAATAGTGGTGTTTTCTTTTTCTATGAAATCTCTCGTAGCACCACTTCCGGTTGTATTCGAATTGTTTGTGTGGGAATTGGTGCTGTTGTTGTAAGGGTTGTTTCAATATATGGTATTATACAAACGTGTGTGCAGTTGTTAATGATAAGTTAATTGTGGTGCTTGTTATCATCTCATAACTTGGAACAGTGCACAGTGCTTATTTGGTGATATCACATATACTCATGGCAGATAAGAAACAACCTCCATGTATAGATTCACTATACTTCTAATAGCCTGATGTTGAGAAAAAAAATGACATGAGGTTTCTGACTCCACTGTTCTTTGCATGTGAGCTTCCTAGGGGAATCAGGATACTGCAAGCTGGGGTAAATTGGGCCATTCTATCCACCCAACATACTGTCTCCAGTTTACACGTTCAGCTAGTATGTTAGTACTCTATCCCATCCTTACTCTTTCAAATGAAGAGAGAAGCATTTCTCTGTCAAACTTGCATCACTGCTCTATGTAGCTTTGTAAGCTGAGTAACCTGGTAAAGTGATGCTTCTGTGTTTGTAGCTTTATTTAAGCACTCTGCTAACTAGGGGGGAACTGGACTAACCACACCAGTTAACGCCAGCACAGCCTACCTAGCTGTTATTACCCTGGGACTTCATTCAACTGTGTGTTTGTGCTAGGTGCTCAGTTTTTAACACAAAGCAATACAAGTATTGGTAGTGGAAAGTGACGTCAAGTTACAACTGACTTATGGCAACCTTGTAGGTTGTGATGGTGAGAGATATTCAGAGGTGGTTTGCCTCCTTTACTTGCCTCTGCTTAGCAACCCCAGACTTCCTTGGTAGTCTCCCATCCAAGTTCCATTACACAGATTTAAATGTCCTTAAATTTAAAGATACTCGTGGCACAGGATTATGGTAGGCAGCTAATGGCAACCTGCTTCTTGAGTGAGAATTCCACTCCGAACTTGGATGGTGCCTTGATACCCCTGGGAGCTGTAGGAGCGGAGCAGGGAGTAGAAATTGTCAGACTCCTGCAGCAATCAGTTCCCAATAACTTTCATGCAAAGAAGTAAAGTTTATTGAAACACTGAAGTACGCACATGGTCTTTATACCTCTCGTGTCAGAACTGGCAATGAGTGTGTGAAGCAAGCAGATATACAACATAATTCAAGAGCCAATCACGGAATAGATGAAAGCCCACCAAACCTAATGGGTCTATTTTCCCAAGAGAAAGCTGGTACTAGACATCAAGGCCAAACGCTCATGTTACACAGATAAAGAAACACTGAAGGCACAGAGAAAAGGAACTTAAAATTCCAGAGACACTCCCTCACTCCATGACAGCTAGAGGCCTAGCTGACAGAAATGATGCCAAGCTAGGTGTCAACCTCATGTCCAGGCAAAAAAACCTAGATGTGACATCAGCTTGTTGACTGACGCTCTATCAACTCTGTGGTGTTACCATGGAGCTTTCAGAATGTTGGCTGGTGCCCAATGTTGCATCCAGGTTTTGACCAGGATGTGACGTCGGCACGTAGCCTGGCATCATTTCTTTCCCCCACTGTTCCTCCTGCTGGCTTGAGAGGCAGGGACGGGGTGGGCCCTTTCTGGTGAGATTGCCTGCCCGAAGCAGGCACTTGGCAAGCCTCTCTAAAGCACAGGCTGGAATATCCCTGGATCTCATTGTTATACAAATAGATTCCCAGTCAAAAAGAAGTCAAAATGAGGAGGAAGGTTCATAGTGTTTTAATTGCAGCCAAGACACGTGAAAACAGTTAGGCCAAACCAGCCTATCAAAGATTGGGTGCGTTCAGACGCGCCGTTTGAGCCGTTTTCAGCACGGCTCAGAAACGGCTTTTACCTGCGCGTTCACACGCCCAACATCTGCCCACCGTCCCCAGCCGTCGCTTTCTGGAGCAAACCCCTTTGAAACGGAGTATTTTGACACCACTTACCCAAGTGGTGTTTTCCATGATTCTCCGTTTCAAGCCGCACTTTCCGCTGTCTGATCGCTCCATCCAGCCACTTCCGGGTGCTTCAACCCCCCCTCCCCTCTGGGAAGCTGCCTCCAGCTTCCGGTTTTAGTCCTCCATTTTTTTTTCCTTACCGGTGTGCGCTTGAGCAGAGCTCCGCACTTAAGTTAAAAAAAGAAAAGGTTCACTGGTGCCTAGTTTAGGCATTTAGAGGAGTCCGGGATCTCGGGGAGGCCATTTTAAAAAGGAGTCTTCATTTAAACTTTAAAGGGACCTGTTGAGCTCGCTCTTCTGCGCACCCACCAAACTTCCTGTTCGGGAGAGGGCTGCCTGTGCGCATGCTCAAAGGAGAGGGGAAACCCCCCCCCACCTGCAGGAGGACGGCGGGGAGCTCGGAAGGAGGAGGTGAGTCTGATCGCGATTCTCCAGTTTTAAAAAAACGCATCGTGCCGGAGCAGTTTAAACCGCTCCAGCACGCTGTCTAAACGCACCCACTGACTGTTTTCTGAACACCATCAGGAACTACATGAAATTTTATACTTGAAATGACATAGTTATGAAGATAACATTCAAAAAGCAGAATAAGTCACAAAGGACAGCGCATCATTAGAGTAATAGTCCTCTCACTGGCCAGATATGAAAAAAGGTGTGCCTACATAATATCTTAAGGAGCTGCGGTGGCTCAAGTGGTTAAGACACTAAAACTGCAGGCTGTGGAAGGTCGGTAGTTCAGCAGTTCAAGACCCGAGAGTGCCGCATGACAGGGTGAGCTCCTGTCTCTAGTTCCAGCTCCTGCCAACCTAGCAGTTCAAAAGCAAGAAATTGCAAGTAGATAAATAGGTACCACTTCGGTGGGAAGGTAACAGCGTTCTGTCTTCGGACAGCGCTGGCTCTTCGGCTTTGAAACGGAGATGAGCACCGCAACCCTAGAGTTGGATTCGACTGGCTTTCAAGCAAGGGAACCTTTACCTTTACCTTTTACATAATATCTTAAATATTTACTTAACCTGACCTGAATAATATTGGCCAAGGATTCTTCATATTCAAACAAAGGTGTTTTTTTTCTGATACGAAGCTAAAATCCCTTTTGACCCAGACACTGCCATGTTTTAGCTTAAACAACAAAAGAAACTCCATGAACTCTATACCTATCTTCTGTACCAAAAGAATGTTGTTTTCTCGTCTGCTAGCATCATCTAGAAAAATAATCTAACCTACAAGAGAAAGTCCTGCTATTCAGTAGGCCTTCATCACATCCTAATAAAAGAAAATCTTACTGAGGAGCAAAATCTATAAAATCAGAAAAATATGAATAATAAAAAAAAAATCTTTATATTCCCATTCATACTACACTAATGGGTGGAAATTACAAGGGAGGCATTACCAGCTAGATATCAGGAGAAACTTCCTAACTGTAAGAGTGGTTGAGCAGTGGAACAGTCTGCCTCGGGAGGTGGTGGATGCTCCTGCCCTGGACGTTTTCAAGCGGAGGCTGGACGACCATCTTTTGGGTATGTTGTAGGTATCTAAGGCTACCAGCTATGCTCCTGCAGAGTTCAGGGGGTTGGACTAGATGACCTGAAAGGTCCCTTCCAACTCTAACATTCTATGATTCTATGTCATAGCACTTAGCTTGCCAGGTGCCTGCTTTGTGTGGGCAATCCCCCCCCCTTACTGTTGCATCTCAGGGCAATGGGAGAAATGGGGGGGGGCAGAAATGATGTCAAGCTATGTACTGACTTCACATCTGGGCAAAAATGTGACATTACCCAGTGCCCTGACATAATTCCTTCCCCGTGACCCAACACTAGGGTTACCATCTTTTGAAAAGCCAAAAAGAGGACATATTTCCCAACTGACTACTTCAAACAAGTGACCACTATGACAAACCTCAAGTTAAATAACTCTGCTATTGAAGCGGGGCAGCAGGGTTGGGTGGAAGGAGGGACCTCACTAGGATATAAGGCCACAGAGTCCACCCTCCAGAGCAGCCGTTTTCCCCGGGAGGAACTGATCTCTGTCGTCTGGAGATCAATTATAAAAATGGGAGATCTCCAGCCCCCACCTGGAGGTTGGCAACCCTATTGAGTCCAATGGGCCTCCCTTCTGTGTAAGCATATTTAGGATTGCGCTGTCAATCACGGATTGGGGTCTCATCTTACTTTTATTTTTAGGATCCTAGGCTGCAGAGCAGAGTATTCTGGGAAACAATATTGAAGGTTAGCTGCTGTGGATTTTCCGGGTTGTCTGGCATTGTGGGACCTGACATTTCGCCAGTAGTTGTGACTGGCATCCTCAGAGGTATAACACAGAAAGATGGAGTACTCTCTGTGTCAAGGAAGGTTGAATACTTTCAGGAAAAGGCCTGTATTAAGAAAGAGCAGCATTCCAACAAGACAGTAGATGGCGCTGCCTTGCAACTGGAGTTTCCTGTAATTTACTACGTGGCATTCTTGCTTTCAATTTCAGCTCAGCCAGTGTACAGCAACTGGACACGTCGTATTGGTGAAGACGAGCTGTCCCCGACCAACGACACATTCAGGATTTTAAAGGGTGGCAACTGGCAAATGTCAGCTTGGAGCACTGACCCAAGTTTCAGCATGCACCATTAAGAGTCTCCTTTTCCATTAAGTTTAGGACACAAAATTCTTAGCATGTGTGTGTCAGCTAGTTTTAGGAGATTAATCACATGTCTTTTGACATGTATATGTGCATGTTACCAAGAGCCAGTTTGGTGTAGTGGTTAGGAGCGGCAGACTCTAATCTGGAGATTCCTCGCTCCTTCACATGCAGCTGCTGGGTGACCTTGGGTCAGTTAAAGTTCTCTGAGGGCTGTTCTCTCCAGAGCAGTTCTCTCAGAGCTCTCTCAGCCCCGCCTTCCTCACAGTGTGTCTGTTGTGGGGAGAGGAAGAGAAGGAGATTGTAACCTGCTCTGAGACTCCAAAGGAGGGGCGAGGTATAAATCCAACCTCTTCTTCTCTCTCTTCTTCTCTAGATGATATTGAAAGAAGAAATTGTCACTCTTCATTTAAGGTAAAGCTGTTTATCCATCCGCTGTGTCCTGACCAAACATGATACTTACCTTTTGTATTGCACGGTTCAGAGAACTTCGCATATATTATCTGTGTAAACCCTTATAATAAAACTAGTATGTACACTGTTGCCTCCATCAGCCGTGATTGGCCCAAGGTCTCCCAGCAGGTTTCATGTGGACGAGTGGGGAATCAAACCTGGTTCTCCAGATTAGAGTCCACTGCTCTTAACCACTACACCACACTGGCTACTGTGGCAAAAGAAATGTTCTTGTTTACTTAACTACTAAACGGTGGTCTTTAGGTGACTTGTTTGTCATAAACATATTGAGATCGGGGGACGGGGGGAGACGACTGCACATAATGATTGCCCAAACAGCTGCAGTGTGAATCAACGTTGGGATTCATATTTGCAAGCGCACAGACAAAAATATCACCAGCAACTGAGGTACATATATGATGCTATGTGACAATCCTCTGCCAAACAATGGAAACGTCGTGGTGGGTGTGCGTGGGGAGCAAAAGTGTGTCAAATCAGTCATTTGGTCCGTTAGATTTTTGCTGCTTCGTTTGATTCTGGTTCTGTCTCTGAGCAATTTCACGAGCTTGGTTTCAGGAACTGGTTTTAGTCAGACTTCATGATACTTAACACCTGCTCAAGAGAGAAACCTCTTTGGTTTCTTTGCATGGCCACAAACCAAGGCTTCTTGTTGCAATAGCAAAACAGTTCTTTAATTTCCTGGAGAGCAAACGGATATATATATATATATATAATCTAGACTTGGTTTCCACAGCTGCTGTTCCCTCAGAAAGATGTGTTTGGATGCAAAGCTCAATTAAGAACTTAAGAGACGCCATGTTGGGTAAGGCCAATGGCCCATCCAGTCCAGCACTCTGTATCACACAGCGGCCAAAACCCAGGGGCCATCAGGAGGTCCACCAGTGGGACCAGAACTCCAGAAGCCCCGCCAATGTTGCCCCCCAAGCACCAAGAATACAGAGCATCCGTTGCCCTAGACATAAGAACATAACAGAAGCCATGTTGGATCAGGCCAATGGCCCATCCAGTCCAGCACTCTGTGTCACAGTGGCCAAAACCCAGGGGCCCTCAGGAGGTCCACCAGTGGGGCCAGAACTCCAGAAGCCCCCCCCAATGTTGCCCCCCAAGCACCAAGAATACAGAGCATCCGTTGCCCCAGACATAAGAACATAACAGAAGCCATGTTGGATCAGGCCAATGGCCTATCCAGTCCAGCACTCTGTCACAGTGACCAAAACCCAGGGGCTATCAGGAGGTCCACCAGTGGGGCCAGAACTCCAGAAGCCCCCCAATGTTGCCCCCCAAGTACCAAGAATACAGAGCATCTGTTGCCCCAGACATAAGAACATAACAGAAGCCATGTTGGATCAGGCCAATGGCTCATCCAGTCCAGCACTCTGTGTCACGGTGGCCAAAACCCAGGGGCCCTCAGGAGGTCCACCAGCGGGGCCAGAACTCCAGAAGCCCTCCCTCCCTCTTTTTAATAATAATTTGTTCAAATGGAGTTGTTAGGGAGCAAGAAACGAGAAAGTGTAAGGGCTCAGCATCAGATCCAGCATTATCTTAATTAGGGGTGTACAAAAAGAGAAAAGGTAACAGTTGAGTTGGAGTCTCATGTTGTTTTAAAACTTGAGTCAGATTCTTTAATATTAGTAATAAAAATACCAGAACGCCTCCTGGCTGGGCCAGACTTATATGGGCTCTTTAACCCACTTTAACACCTGATTTTTTTTTTTTTAATTCAGAGTTTAGGAAGGGTTTTCATACTTGTATTCTGGATTCTTCCGGTCCTAAATACCTTTTTGAAATTCCAAAATTTGTCAGGTCCATTATTCCCTGGGGGGCTTTTCCTAGGAGGCTGGACTGGCTGTTCTGCAAGCAAAGGACACCAATGAATCTAGTCCTGCCTGCCCACTAACACCCTCCCCCAAGTTTCAAGAAAACAGGATCAAGCCTTGACCTGGATAGCCCAGGCGAGCCCGATCACATCAGATCTCAAAAGCTAAACAGAGCCGACCCTGACAAATAATTGGAAGGGAGACCTCAACGGAATACCAAGGCTCGGGATGCAGAGGCGGGCACCTCTCTGAAAAACATCCTTGCCCCAGTAGGGATCACCAGAAGTCACCATGACTTCCAGACATGCAAGCACATGCACACGCTCACGCACGCACACACACACACATGCACACACACCGACACAAAACAGATCAAGAAGTCCAGTTCTAGGGGTCTCCGAACAAGGTGCCCCCAACTTGTCTCCACTGTCATGCTTTCAGTATCCAGGAGCCCAAATCCAGTAGCCCAAAACACAGGAGCAACCACTGTCCAAAAGCCTACGAATGCAAACAGGACCGAGAAGCCCAACAGAACAAACATTAAACCAGAGAATCCCAGCAGAGCCGCAGGCCAATGTGGCAAGCCCAAGACAACTAATCTCATGGCAACTGAGAGGAACCTCCACATTCAGGGGCACTAATCCTCTGAATCCCAGAGCCAAGAGGCAACCTCAGGGGAAGGCCTTGGTCTCTATGCCCTGTTGATGGCCCTCCGGAGTAACTGGTTGGCCACTGTGTGAGACAGGATGCTGGACTAGATGGACTATTGGTCTGGTTCAGCAGGGCTCTTCTGTCCTTATCAGGGGAAGGCCTTGGCCTCTGTGCTCTGTTGCTGGCTGCCCAGAGGAACTGGCTGGCCACTGTGTGAGACAGGATGCTGGACTGGATGGACCACTGGTGTGATCCAGCAGGGCTCTTCTTAGGTTCTTATGTCCTCACAACTTTCTAAGTTGACTGAAGTCTATGAGTTTAAGATGGTGCAACTCTGCTTAGGCTTGCGCTATTAGAGTAGCTATGCCCTTAGAATAAGGAGCAGAATTCTCTTCCGGGTCAGATAGCGGGACCTCCATGCAGTTTGGTGCCCCTTTTTTTTACTTCCTTTTTTTACTTCAATCGAGGACCACAGTCCAACTCTTTTTTGAAATGGTTAAAGGTTGTTGTTATATTAAAACTTTATGCTGGGTAGGACTGTACCATATTTTCACCCATACAAATATCCTGAGTAAAGGGAACAGTAGAGCAAAAGTTTCATGACATTCCCCCTTCTTTGCATTATTTTTTCACAGTGTTTGCCGTCTGTTTGCAGTTGCTTCTTTCCACAGTAAATCCCAGCCAGTCAGGAACCAAATAGGCGATGAGATTTGGTATATGACCACACCAAATAGCCAGATCAGAGCAAGGGCAGGAGGTATCGTCCTTGCTCTCAACAGGCTCCTCTAACCAATGAGCTTTGTGGTGATGTCAAGATGCCAAATCAGATTGAGGGCTTCCTTTCGCTCAGCTTGAATGGGCGGGACTTCTTGATTCCATCCTGCTGGCCCCTCTCAAAAAAATATCCCCCCCAGCAGGTGGGGTGCATTTCGCGAGAGGCAACGTTTTCCATGAAATCCTGTTGCCTGTTAGGCTGACCCCTAATGCCAATCTTTTATTCCTTCCATACCACTTCTCTCAACATCAACATCTGTGCAGGAGACATTTAATTATGATAAGTGCATTTTGCTGCCATGTTCCTATATAAAATACTGGCTGATGTTCTGAGTGATGGGAAGCCAGCTTACATTGCATCTGAACAACAGGAGCCAATGTTGGCAAGATAAGGACTTTCTTTCTCTCCCTCTTTTAGTCCCTTCAACACACAAAAGGCCAGTGTTCATTTTCATAACAGGTTCTCCAGTGTGGCGCAGAAATTAAGGGCGACTTTTTTTAAAAAACCAGGAAAAGGCCTAACATATCTACAGTGTAACCTTTTATTAAAAGCAGGGATTAACAGAACTTGCTGAATGATGTCAAGACAAGAGGCCAGATGCTTGCATTTTTCTCCCTCGTTCCCTGTCCCCCTCCCCCCCCAATTTCGCTCGATGAAAGTTCACCTCCCCCTGATGAGTGACCTTGCATCGGGGACGCTGAAGAACAGGTAGAATCCAGACAAAATAGTTCCAAGTAGCCATGAAAGAAAGTGCACAAAGGAATTGCCAAACAAGGTGGTTTTGATATTCCTTGCCTTTGAGATCTTCTACAGCAGCCAGTGATAGTAGTAATTCTGCCCCGTTAGTTGTGCCCCAGGAAAAGGTTTCTAAAATGTTTTTGCCAGTCTATCCACCTCCTTTGCAATTGTGCAGAGTTCTTTCAGGCTCTCCTCCCTCCCTTCCTCCCTCCCTCCCTCCCTTCCTCCCTCCCTCCCTTCCTTCCCTCCAGCCCTTCCTTCCCTCCTTCCCTCCCTTCCCTCCCTCCCTTTCTTCCTTCCCTCCCTTCCTTCCTTCCTCCCTCCCTCCCTTCCTCCCTCCCTTCCTCCCATCCTTCCTCCTTTCCTCCCTCCCTCCCTCCATTCCTCCCTCTCTTCTTTCTTTCCTTCCTTCCTCCCTCCCTCCCTTCCCTCCCTCCCTCCTGTTTCCACAGTCTGAGCCAAAACCCAGTGTTTCTTCAGCACTATCATTACTATCAGTGTTCTTCCCCTCCCCACCTTCCTTCCTTCTTGCCTAGATTACAAGTCCAAGTTGGGAAATTCCTGGAGATTTGGAGGGCAGAACCTAGGGAAGGAAGAATTTGGGAAGGGGATGGACCTCAGTGGGGTATAACGCTATGGGGTCCACCCTCCAAAGCAGCCATTTTCTCCAAGGGAAGTAATCTCTGTAGCCTGGAGAACAGTTGTACTTCTGGGAGATCTCCACCCCCCCACCTGGAGGTTGGCAACCCTACCACCTACCTACAGCCAAGTGTTTCAGTACCATTGCAGCTGTGAGCTCCTCCTGTCCCCCCTGCCCTCCCTTCCCACCTACCCTTCTTCTAAGGAAGGGTATTGAAAACAGATCAGCCAATATCGTAATGCCCCTGTATAAATCAATGGTGCAACCTCATTTGGAGTACTGTGTACAGTTCTGGTCACCACACCTTAAAAAGGATATTATACCATTGGGAAAAGTGCAGAAGAGGGCAACTAGAATGATCAAAGGGTTGGAACACTTTCCCTATGAGGAAAGGTTAAAGTGCTTGGGGCTCTTCAGCTTGGAAAAACAACAGCTGAGGGGTGACATGATCAAGGTTTATAAGATTATGCATGGGATAGAGCAGGTAGAGAAAGAAGTACTTTTCTCCCTTTCTCACAATACAAGAACTCATGGGCACTCAATGAAATTGCTGAGCAGTCGGGATAGAAGGGATAAAAGGAAGTCCTTCTTCACCCAAAGAGTGATTAACACATGGAATTCACTGCCACAGGAGATGGTGGCGGCTACAAGCATGGACGGCTTCAAGAGGGAATTAGATAAACATATGGAACAGAGGTCCATCAGTGGCTATTAGGCACAAGGTATAGATAGGGACTCTGGGGCAAGTGAGGCTCTGTATTCTTGGTGCTTGGGGGGGGGTCAACAATGGGAGAGCTTCTAGTGTCCTGGGCCCATTGGTGGACCACCTGATGGCACCTGGTATTTTTGGCCCCTTTGTGACAGAGTGTTGGACTGGATGGCCCGTTGGCCTGATCCAACATTGGCTTCTCTTATGTTCTTATGTTCAGTGTTCCAGCGCTATAACAGCGGAGTTCTTCTGTCCACCCATTCTTCCTTCCTTCCTTCCTTATCCGTTCCAGCACTATTATGATTGCCCTTCTAGCCTTTTGTGGCACTCTTCACTTACACTGAAGAAATAAAACTGTTGTTATCATTATGCTGAAACCAGATCCGTCCCAAATTCACATGTGAATGTGCCATGTCTGCTAGACAGCCTCCCCTTTAATGCAAATTCACAATATGATGAAGGAGCTCAGTTATCCGGCTTTGCTCAAGTACAGGAACAACCAGGCTGCTGCTCAGGGTAGCACCCCTTTTAGGGGTCCCCTGCCCGTCCTGTGCCATTTTGCAGGGATTTCAGGGCCCAACACCACCAGTTTGCGTGGGGCTCCTGTGCAAACTGGGGGAATGTCTAAGGCCAGCCTTCTTCATTATGATAAAGGGAACACAACGATTGGCTCTTTGTCACACACTTTTCTTCTTTCTCAGGAAAATGTGAACAATATCAACCAACGTTTTCAGCCCTCAGTTCCCAAGCAACACTCGACTGGCGATGAATTCACATGAGAGATCAAAAGGATAGCTCAAGTGTTATTAAATCTTGATAAGATAACAACGGTCGAAATTTTCCTTTCTCTGACACAAAGAGGTCCTTCTACGCTTTCTTAACAGGTTCATCACGGGTCTGATTACACAGCAATCGGACAGACCGCAGCAGTGAAGCCACGCAGGGCTGGCATGCAGAATGCCAATGTGTTTGCCGCTAGCTGCCGTGGCTCTCCCAGTTTTAAGCCTCGTGGGCTACGTTGCAGTTATCAGAGAGGACTGCTGAGAAACAAAGCTGGCCTAACCATGAAGAACAAGGAGACCATTTAAGGAGGTAGATTGGGGGTGCCGTAAAGGCTGGTAAAAATGGGGGAGACCAGACAGTTCTGGACTGTAGGTCCCAAAGACCACTGAAGTAAACAACAGCCGCACCAAAATGTGGTCATTGATTATATCAATGAGAGTTTTGCTGGATAACATCCAGGTGGACGGTGCCCAGAGTGGATTCTGGGGCAAGTGATGCTCTGTATTCTTGGTGCTTGGGGGTGGGGTCAACAGTGGGAGGGCTTCTAGTGGTGGACCTCCTGATGGCACCTGGTATTTTTGGCCACTGTGTGACAGAGTGTTGGACTGGATGGGCCACTGGCCTGATCCAACATTGGCTTCTCTTATGTTCTTATGATTATTGGGAGGGATTTTAGACATTGGAGACCGTACATTTGCCGCTACGAACTTCGTAAGCAGGACACTTGGAGTATTCAACAGATGAACTTTACTTAAACTGTAGAACAAAGTTTGAGCCCAGTGGCAACTTTAAAAACAAAACTTTGCTCAGACTTTGTTTGCCGCTTCAGACCAACAACGATTCCCACCTGAATCTTTACTTAAACTATGTAACTTTTCCATTCGTATCCACATGTTAAGTGTGCTCCAGCAGGAATTCTTGAACACCTGCCCGTTCAGATCATGTTCTGGTCTCTGGCTGCAAGCAGAGATCGGGTAGGGGGAGGCCGACGAGATGTTCCGCTGTTCATGAGTCGCTCAGGCTCATTCATCTGGTCACTTTCCCCATATATCCAAACAATACGGCACACTGCAGTCAGCGGGATTTCACACATGCACGTTCTTACAGCCTGAACAGCCGAGACTAGTCCAAGTTCGTCATATCCTGGAGGCTGACCCTGGTTAGCACTTGGATGGGCGAACACCAAGGAAGGCCAGAGATGCTGTGCAGAGGACAGGCAATGGCAAACCATCTCTGCTCATCTCTTGCTTTGAAAACCTCGTGAGGGGGGTCACCATAAATAGGTTGCAACCTAACAGCATTGCTGTTGCTTTTATTATTATTGTTTTCTTACAGAGTTCAGTGTTAGTCCTAGTTTGCTCCCTCCCCCACAGCCCTGTCACTGATATTGGGCAGACCATCGTACAACTAGCGAGCAAATTAATCGGTCAACCAGTGATTGCACACACCGAAACGGTGTTTTTTTAATTGTAAGCTGCCTCGAGCAGGACTCTAAAGAGGTGGCATCGTGGGGCTTTTTGTTTTCTTTTCTTTTTGAAAAAAGAAGGCGCCCGAACTCTCAAGAGGGAAACAAAGTTTTCAGTCTGTAAACTGAAAACTCACAAACTCTTAAACATCTTAAAAAGAATTTTGCCAAAGACGTTCCGGAATTCCGTTCCAACACATTTCCCCAGGGAGAAAGCCCGGTGGCGTAGAAATATTTTACATGTGCGTGCACACACACACAAAAGTCTTATGGTTCGGTTTGAAGACCACATTGTTGTCAAGATTACTTCACAAATGCCCATTTTCACTCAGCCTTGTCGGAGTCATAATACTCCCCCCCTTCCCGTATCATTTAAATTACCAGACCTGACCGTCCATGATCCTGGGGAGAATCAATTTTACTCGCTGTGGGATGTCAAAGTGGCTTGTGAAGCAGAGGGAAATGAAACTCCCCAGCTACCACACAGCCACAAAGCTGTTAGGCAGCTGCTTGAGGCAGACGGTGGAGAGACAAGACATCTGAGGTTCAGCTCTCGAGTGATCCGACTGTCAAACAAACTATGTGCAGAAGCCAAGTCTGTTTGCCCCAAAGTTCGTCGCATTCCCTACTGTCTAGGTCTCTTTTTGTTGTTTGATGTTCTCCCATATTGCTTCCTTCTTTGTGAAACACTGAAGTTCCTGCGTTGAGTCAAAATTGTTACAGGTACTTTAATGTCTTCGGCCAGCCGGGTTTGGAGTATCTATCTATTTTTATTCCATACCTTTCTTTCCCTGAGAGGCTGAGCCATGGTGACATATGTGGTTCTTCTCATGCCCCCATTTTGTCTTCAGAACAGCCCTGGGATGAAGGTTGGGCTGTGAGAGTTGAAGAGCCTGAGACTACCCAGTGAGTTTCATGTCTGAGTGAGGAATCACAGAATCACAGAATTGGAAGGGACCTCCAGGGTCATCTAGTCCAACCCCATGCACAGTGCAGGAAATTCACAAATACCCCACCCCACACACACAGTGACCCCTGCTCCATGCCCAGAAGATGGCAAAAAAACCCCTCCAGGATCTCCAGCCAAGCTGGCCTGGAGAAAAATTGCATTTCCCTGGGTGTGCAAGAAAGGGCCACAAGAACTAAGCACTGATGCAACCCTTCCTGCCCTGCCTTTCGAGATCTGCCTAAGTTCACAGGATCAGCAATGCTGTCTAGCCTCTGCTTAAAAACCTCCAAAGGTGTGTTCAGCCCATTCCCCCCAGGTCCTAGTCTGATATGCTAACCACTACACCTCACCGTGTCTTTGTTAACCATCATGAAGAGAGGCCACATGGGAGGTACGTAACCGCTTTGAACTTAACTGGCAGCTGGCAAGAGACAAACTGAAGCAGAACTGGAAAGTGGCACTGCTTGTGGTAAGAGGCTGAATTCCAGAACCTTCTAGTACATCAAGCCGGAAGGGCCAACACATTTCACTCTCCGTGACGGTCCTGCTCCCACGCTTCTATTTCAACCACAACCCGCTTAGTAGCAGTATCACCACCTGGCTTCTTATTATGAAGAACTGCGAGATGAAGCGTTGATTGAATCTGGGGGAAGACAAATTGCAGGTAATTGGCTGGTAGGGATACCATTCTTCCTTTGATATGAGGCCTAGTCTAGCAAAGCACATTTGTTTCTGGACACCGTGTTCTGGAAAATGAAAAAGGATTAGCTAGCCAAAATGAAGCCTTTGATGTAACACACCTTGCGTGTTGGCTTGTAACACGATGTCCCCTTTGAAGACTTTCCTAGCAGAATGAAATATGAAGGAAGACACGACGCTTGTGTTTCCAGTTCAAATATTACATTTTCAAACTGGGGGAGGGGGATAAAAATGTAATGTAATGCAATATCTGGTTTTAAAACTAAGGGCCCTAGGTATATGATATACTGGCTCTCTCTGTCTGTTGTTGTTCCAGTCTATCTCCAGTTCAGTCCCAATAGGGACTGACCATTTCTTAATGAAACGTAAGATACCTAGGTACAGGGGTCTTTGGGGGGGGGGAGTGCACCGGAGCACAGCTCCGGGAGCTCAGGAACCAAGCCCCGCCCCCAGCCGGCGTCCCGGGAGTCTTTCAGGCAGCCAAATGTAAATTTCAGCTCCATTATATCCTATGGGCCATTGAAGTCAATGGTGAAAACATAAGGTATATTCTGGGGGCTGGAGGGGAGGGGGTTTGAGGGAGAGGCTCCAAACTCACAGGGTAGCTGATGGAGCCTCTCCCCAAGATACCAACCAGGTTTCAAGAACATTGGATCAGGGGGTCCAATTCTATGGGCCCCCAAACAGGTTGCCCCTATTCCCTCCATTGTTCTCTATGGTGGGGAAAAAGTAACTATTTTCCCACAGTGGGGTGTATGTGGGGGTGTAGGTGGGGAGAGGCTGTCTTGAATGTACTCCTGACCAATCCAACTGTGTAACCTGGGATGGCCATAGCCTAGGATAAGAGGTGCTGCCATTTTCATGCACCAGTGTGAGGAAATGCCTCCTAACCCGCTTGCTTACTTGAGACAACAAACTCAGGGGCTTTTTACTTACAGTTACTTTTTTCCCACCATAGAGAACAATGGAGGGAATAGGGCCAACCATAGAATTGGACTCCCTGGTTCAATGTTCTTGAAATTTGGTGGGTATCTTGGGGAGAGGCTCCATCAGCTACCCTGTGAGTTTGGAGCCTCTCCCTCAAGCCCCTCCCCTCTAGCCCCCAGAATATACCCTATGTTTTCACCATTGACCTCAATGGCCCATAGGATATAATGTGGCCGAACTGCCGCCAAATTTCTTTCATTCCCTCCTTTCCTTCTCTCTTTTTCCTCTTTCTTCTCTTCTCTCTTTCTTTCCCACCTTCTTCTCTTCTCTTTTTGCCTCCTTTCCCTGTTTCCCTCCTTCTTCCCTCTCTTTCTTTCCCTCCCCTTTCCTTCTCTTTCTTTCCCTCTTTCCTTCCTTCTTTCCTTCTCTCTACTCTCTCTCTTTCCTTCCCTCTTTCCTCCTTCTGTGGCCCAACTCTCGTGAGAAGGAGTTTAAACTTTAAACCCCTTCTCTCTTAGCTCCCCCACCCAGACCAGCTGGGGAAAGGAAGGGGAGGCTTTTGAAGATGCCTCCCCCCCTTTTGCTTCCCCTTCTGACATCACTTCCGGTGATGTCAGGGGGCATGGCATAGGCTAATAGCCTAATAGCTCATTAGCATACCATATGCTAATGAGCTCCTGCAGCTGTTTTTCTACGAAAAGACCCCTGCCTAGGTACATTGGGGGGGGTCATTTGGATCAGGAGGACCACAGTACAAAGGGAAGGGAGCTAAAGCCTTCCCCTCTCTGCACCATTTCCCTGCCCTGAAACGGCCCCACTGTAGGGATACCAACCTCCAGGTGGAGTGTACAGATAGCCCAGAATTACAACTGATCTTTATCAGACTACAGAAATCTGTTCCCCTGGAGAAAATGGAGGGTGGATACTATGACATTGTACCCCACGGCGGTCCCTCTCCTCCCTAAACCCCGCCTTTCCCAGGCTCTGCCCCCAGATTAAAAATCGCCATAGGAAGTTTAGAAAACCAGAAAAGGGCCAAAAGTTTAAAAAAACCCAATAGGTATAGACAAATGTACACATTTATTTCAAAAACGTATAAAAACCTTGTAGGGGCCCAAATAAAGCCTCATAAAATAATCAAAGTGACAAATGCACAGAAAGAACCATATATGACCTGACGTGTTTCGGCCCACAAGAGTCTTCTTCAGAGGTTGACTTGTACAGAATACGACATGCAACAGAGCCCCTGTTAACACTTGTAAGGCAGTAAACTATTGATACGGGACTCAAAAATGGAATTTTCCAATCTGGAATTGAGTGACACCCAAAAAAATTTTTGTTTGTGGGGCCACAAATGTATCTGGCCTTGTGTCAGAAGTGATTGCATATACTGGAGATAGTAGCAGTGCCAATATGTACTTTCCAGTTTAGGTCCTAAGAGTACAAGAAAAATCGCCTTATCAGGGCCAATGGAACATCAATATGATCAGATCACCGGGAATTTCCCCACCTGGCCCTGGCAACCCTAGGCACACTGGGAGTCAGTATTTGCACCATTAGGGAAACTGGCTTGCAGGCCATTGGTCCCTGTGAAGCCCCACCCACCTCCAATGATTAAGTCCCTTTTTAATGGGTCACATGTTCAAAGCGGCATGACGGTGAACAACAAAAATAGCAACAAATGCAAAAATGTCAGTTTCAAAGTAGCATCATAAGGGAGAGCTGACCTGAAAGCCAGGTGAAGTCATTTTTGATAACCCAAAGCAGCCATCCGTTAGAAAAGCCCTGCCTGATTACTCGGCCTTAGTAACTTTGCCAAAATGCTATCAATGTGAATGCCCTCCTAACATGTCCAGAGGTGGGCACAGCCATGGGGAAGCTCTGTGCACTGGCCAAGCTCCATTTTTCATGCCTACACCAGAGGATGGGAAAGCCCATTTTGCACAGACAAAGGTAGTTGTCGTATGACTGGAGAATGGGAGAAGCCGTCTGCCAAGGATGTGGATCCTTGCCCATGGAAGGGTTTGCAAGCTAAGAACCTGCACTTGGAACCAAACTCCGGAATGCTCAGATCAGCAGCTCACCTCTAGGCCAAGTACCCTATGAGCTTCTGTGGGCTGACATCCCATCGAGACGAGAGAGCCGAAGGCTGGATACATGAATGAATACAGTATAACAGTTAATTATAGTGTTTCATACCAGAAAACAGAACCCTCAGATGTGGTAGAAAATTTTTATGGCAGATAATGTTGTGAATATCTAAGGTGCTCCTGGATTTATATCTAGCTCTCTTATGGACGGAGCTTGTGTCTCACACCTGCATAATATGGAAGAAGAAGAAGAAGAAGAAGAAGAAGAAGAAGAAGAAGAAGAAGAAGAAGAAGAAGAAGAAGAAGAAGAAGAAGAAGAAGAAGAAGAAGAAGAAGAAGAAGAAGAAGAAGAAGAAGAAGAAGAAGAAGAAGAAAAGAGATTGGGTTTATACCCCACTCTTCACTACCTGGAGGAGTCTCAGAGCAGCTTACAATCCCTTTCCCTTCCCCTCCCCACAATAGATGCCCTGTGAGGTAGGTGGGGCTGAGAGAGCTCTCTCAAGGACTGCCTTTGAGAGAACAGCTCTGAAAGAACTTATGACTGACCCAAGGCCACACCAGCAGCTGCATGTGAAGGAGTGGGGAATCAAACCCGGTCCTCCCAGACTAGAGGCCAGGCTCTTAACCACTACACCAAACTGGAACAAAAACCCCACAATCCTGGAAAGAAGTAACAACCCAAATAAACAAGATTACCTTACAGACAATCACCTGCAAACCAGAAATCATGCTATTAAGTGGATGGGATAACTCTATAAAAGACACCACCAAAATACTCACCTCAGTACTACTAGCAACTGCCAAAATAACAATAGCAGCAGCTTGGAAATCACCCACATCCCCAACACTCATTGCTTGGCACGATAAATTGTGGGATCAGTTTGTAATGGCAAAAATAGCAGACTTAATTCAAAGATCACACTCACTACCAACTACAACGACCTACTCCAAATTTGTGCAGACATGGGCACCAGTATTAAACTTGATGTCAATAAATGATACTGCCCTCAAACCCTCTGTATCACAAACGGTTATTCTTATAAAAAATCAAAACGTAACATTAGTATCTTCCAGTGACCAAAAGCCCACAAGCAATTCTCAATAGCAAACAAAATAATTAGAAAGTCTAATAAGCTTAAATAGCTTAACTTTACTACCATAGGTAACAATATGTTATGTATGGTTTATACCTTGTTAAGATGCATATGGTTTTATAATATAGATATTGTTATGTTAAACTGTTATATACAATTTTTTTTAAAAATAATAAAGTTAAAAAAAACCACAAGTGAAATAATTTCTTGCTTCACAGAAGGAACCCATTGTAAATTTATTTTATACCCTGCCTTTCCACCATGGATCTTAAGAGGACTTAATAAAACATTTAGGTCGCCTCCCATCCCTACACTGAGCCAATGCAGATCACGCAATGGGAAGGTTAAGACAACTTTTAGGGTTGATTTGAGGAGGGCAGATGGGACCTTTTGAAAAGAACCTTGAGCCTTAATTTGGTCTACAGCTTTCTGGAATCCTTACACACCCTGAAACAACCTCACCAAACAGAATGACACAACAACATGGGGGAAAGCAATCCAAACCTCCCCAAATAAGATCCCTTTGAACTCGCCGTTCTAAAATAAACAGTTCAGTGTCGTATTTATAGATAAAGAACCCTTTGTGACATATATGTTTGAAAAACTGTTATGGATTATAAACAAATTAAAAGGCAATAGAACAGATGTGCCAGGGCATTTCCCAGCATTCCAGATGTTGGGCCTAATAGCTACAAATGTATGAATGGATGTCATTTACAAGGTGCTTGGCTTTAATGCCTCCCTAATGCTCCCTTGAAAGCTTTATTGTGTGTTGCTCACATGTAGATCTTGCACAGTTGTGTCAGATTGAGTAAAACAGATGCATCCACAAAGGAGCACACGGTCAGGTTATTTCACGGTGGGTTTCAGGTAGCTAACTCGAGGCAGTACTAGGTTTAAAAGTGGGGGGGCCTGGGGGAGGGAAAAGAGGAGAAGCATGCTTGTGTCTTGCTGCATCATTCAGCAAAAGTAGAAGAAGAGAGAAGAGTTTGAAATACTATGTACAGTTCTGGTCACCACACCTCAAAGAGGATATTATAGCTTTGGAAAAAGTGCAGAAAAGGGCAACTGGAATGATAAAAGGGTTGGAACACTTTCCTTCTGAAGAAAGGTTAAGGTGCTTGTGGCTCTTTAGCTTGGAGAAATGATGGCTGAGGGGTGACATGATTGAGGTTTACAAGATTATGCATGGGATAGAGCAGGTGGAGAAAGAGGCACTTTTCTCCCTTTCTCACAATACAAGAACTCGTGGGAACTCAATGAAATTGCTGAGCGGTCGGGTTAGAACGGATAAAAGGAAGTCCTTCTTCACCCCAAAAGTGATTAACATATGGAATTTACTGCCACAGGAGGTGGTGGAGGCTACAAGCATGGACGGGTTCAAGAGGGAAATGGATAAACATATGGAGCAGAGGTCCATCAGTGGCTATTAGCCAGAAGGTATAGATAGGGACTCTGGGGCAAGAGAGGCTCTGTTTTCTTGGTGCTTTGGGGGGGTCAACAGTGGGAGGGTTTCTAGTGTCCTGGCCCCACTGATAGACCTCCTGATGGCACCTGGTATTTTTTTATTATTATTATTACAGAAAAAAATCATTTTTAATTCCAGGCGGAATTTTTTAGCCACTGTGTGACATGTGTTGGACTGGATGGGCCGTTGTCCTGATCCCACATTGGCTTGTCTTATGTTCTTATGTTCTTAAGAGATTGGATTTGTACCCCATCCTTCACTCAGAGTCTCAGAGCAGCTTACAATCTCCTTTCCCTGTCCCTTCACTCACCAGCCACACTCTGTGAGGTAGGTGCAGCTGAGAGACCTCTTTCGAGGACTGCTCTTGAGAGAACAGCTCTGACAGAACTTGTGAATGACCCAAGGTCACTCCAGAAGCTGCATGTGGAGGAGTGGGGAATCAAACCCGGTTCTCCCAGTTTAGAGCCCACTGCTCTTAACCACTACACCATACTGACTCTCATTCTGCTTTATGGCAGAATGCTTGGTGCCAGAATTACTGTTTTCAAGCAGCTGCACAGCAGTCTTGCAGCCCAGTGATCCAGTAATATGTATATGAATACATGTGGCTTTCTTATACTGACTCAGACTGTTGGTCCATGAAGGTCAATATTGTCTACTCAGACTGGCAGCGGCTCTCCAGGGTCTCAGGCACCAACTGGTCCTTTTTAACTGGAGATGCCAGGGGATTGAACCGGGGACCTTCTGCATGCCAAGCAGATGCTCTACCACTGATCCACAACCTCTCCCCAGGTGTCTGAATGAATAAAGCTTGTTAATTTCGGCGATGGAAAGTACCATCAAATTGCAGCTGACTTATGCTGACTCCACAGGGTTTTCAAGGCAAGAGGCAAACCGAGGTAGCTTGCCATTGCCTGCCCGTGCATCACAAGCTTTTGACTTCCTTGACGGTCTCCCATCCAAATACCAGCCAGGGCTGACCCTGCTTAGCTTCCAAAATCTCCTGGGATTGGGCTAGCTTGGGCTAGCTGGGTCAGGGCCCCTTAGGGACAATAGGGATAACAACACACATGAAGCAGCCTTAAAGTGAATCTGACCTTTCGTCCATCAAAGTCAGTATTGTCTACTCATGCCGGCACCAGCTCTCCAGGTGTCAGGCTGAGGTTTTTCACATCAACTGCTGCCTGGTCCTTTTAGCTGGAGACACCAGAGATGGAACCTGGGACTTCCTGCATGCAAAGCAGATGCTCTGCCACTGAGCCACAACCTCATAGGCTGCTTTCAGGCAATAGCCAGGATTGTATCACTCTTTCAAGGACTTGGGGGGGGGGGAGTGAAACTGAAAGATGTAGGTCCTCTTGGTCCTGCAGGACAGCCTCTGTTTCCAGGGCTAACAAAGAGCAGAGGAAGTGGACCACACAGTCTTAGGTCGAATCTGCATTTGCATTTTTAAATCAGTTTCGTGCTGCTGTGAGGCCGTCAAGCATAGAGAAAGACAGTGTCACAGCAGCACGAAACTGATTTAAAAATGCAAATGCAGCACGAAACTGATTTTAAAATGCAAATGCAGATTCGAGGGGGATCCGGCCTCCCCAGCTGATCTTTGCTTCTAAAATGGGTTTGGAAGATCTGTCTCCACAACTTTCCCAGCCTGGATCTGGCCATGGAGGGCTCTTCCTGCAGCTTACCTAGTCCTGCCCTGAAGGGACGTAGGATGGGGATAACTCTGTTAGTCCTTTCATTTAAATTCATTAGAATTCCAAGGGGGTGCCTGGGAAAAAAATGTCTGGAATGCTGATGGTTAGGGGCTTTCCTCCCATGCTTTCTGCAGCACTAGTTTTTCTAGCCTTTCCTTACAAGGCCTTCAGCAGCAGCAGCAACCAGCTTGCTATGTTATAGATCGGCCTCATCTGTTTTAGGGATGGGATTAAGGTTCACATTTACTACCCCCAAGTCATACCCTAAAAAAAAATTTTGGGGCAATGCCGAAGATCGAACTTCCATGCAAAGTAGAAAAGAGCTAGAGTCCAGGAGCACCTTAAAGACTAACAAAATGTGTGGCAGAGGATGCGCTTTTGTGAGTCACGGCTCACTTCTTCCGATACAGCTCAAATGGGACTCCCTCTGTCCGCATTTGGTGAGAAAGAGGATGTCTGTTTTTACCTGTGCAAGTTTCTTCTCAAGGCTGACAGATTTCCATTCTGTATGGCTGAAGGTGGTGCCTTCCATGGAGATAGATCAAGATGGGCAGCCTGGTGTCCGTCTGTCTGTAGCAGCAGAAAAGAGCAAGGGTCCAAAAGCAGCCCCTTGAAGACTTAACAAAATTTGCGACAGGCAATGAGTTTTCACAAGTCACTGCTCACTTCTTCTGATACAGCCAGGGCCGACTCGCCCACTAGGGTGCCGGCCCTGCAGGGGCGCCAAAATGCCCCCCACCCCCCCCCCATGAAAAGCCCCCTTCCCGCCCGGCACCGCTGGCTTTCCTGGGTGCCTCGCAGCTGCGAGGTGCCCAGAAAAGTGGGTGCTGCCGGCGCTGGAAGGGAAGGGGCAGGCGTTCTAACCCCGTCCCTTCCCTGGCTTTCCTGGGTGCCTCGCAGCTGCAAGGCGCCCAGGAAAGCAGTGCTCTGCCATCTCCAGGCCCCACTGGGAAGTTGGCATCCCCGGTGGGGTGGGCACCCAGGCTGTCCTGCCTAGGGCGCCCAGACACCTGGGGCCAGCCCTAGATACAGCTAGAATGTGAAGAAACAGCTGGAATTACAGCTCGTCCTCAGACTACAGAGAGCAGTTCCCCTGGAGAAAATGAACGTTTTGGAGGGCAGACTGTATGGCATTGCACCATACTGAGGTCCCTGTCCTCCCCAGGCTCCACCTCCAAATCTCCATGACTCCCCCAACCTGGATATGGCAACCCTAACCCCTTCCATCCCCCACTGGTGGCCTGGGGAGACCTAGCAAGCCTACCACTCCATGTGGTTGCCAGCCTCCAGGTAGGGCCCAGAGGTCTCAGGGAATACCTGGTCTCCAGACTACAGAGATCAATTTCCCTGGAGGAAATGGATGCTTTGGACAGTGAATTCTATGGCCTTATCCCTTGCTGAAGCCCCTCCCCCACCCCAAACCCCATCCTTCCCAGGCTCAACTCCCAAAATTTCCTGGTCTCTCCCAACCTAGAGCAACTGTGTTAAGTATGCCACTCAACAACAGGATTTCAGCAAGAAGTGATTTCAACTTTATTCAACAGCAAACTCCAACTCAGGAACACACCACAAAACAAGTGGAGCACAGCTCCCTTTTTAAACTGTCCCGGGCTTTCAAAGCCACACCCATAACAAGATAAGAACCAATAACAATGCAGGGATAAAGGCCAATCAGGACCGTTCCCTCCTTGATACATTTCCACACAGTGATTGGATATTTACAGAGGTTTCGCAGAAACCAGCCAATGGTAATGCGACAGATGAAGAGCCACATTTAGAATCAAGCTTAACATGGGAATGTATAGCATGGATTCACATTCTAATACACAACAAACTGTATCCGTGCTGTTCCCGGGGGTTCCCCTGTCCCCCAAGGAGCAGCATTTGGTGGGATATTTGGGGCCACAGCAGGAAGAAGGAAGGGGATAATGTCACGCTCCACTGATGGAGATCCTCTCTGTCAATGGAAATTTCTTGGGGATCCAAGCTAGTGTGGTATAGTGGCTAGGATTTGGGAGACCAAAGTTCAAATTTCCACACTGACATGGAGGCTGGTTGGGTGATCTTGGGCCAGTCACACACTCACAGCTTAACCTACCTCATGGGGTTGTTGGGAGAATAAAATGGAGAACAGAATGATGTCAGCCATTTTGGGTCCCCATCTGGGGAAAAGTAGGGTTGCCAACTCTGGGTTGGAAAACACCTGGAGACTTTGGGGGTGGATCCAGGAGAGGGTGGGGTTTGGGGAGGGGCCTCAGCATGGTACAATGCCACCAAGTCTGCCCTTCAAAGCAGCCATTTTCTCCAGGGGAGCTGATCTCTGTCAGCTGGAGATCAGTTGTAAAAGCGAGAGGTCTCCAGGCCCCAGCTGGAGGCTGGCAACCCTAGGGAAAAGGCGCAGTACAAATGAAGTTAATACATAACAATAATGTAACTTTGGTGGTGTAATGCAACAGGAAATTTGCAACTGAAGTGCACACTGAGAGATCCTTGGAGCTGGTGACCGTCTTTTGTATCCAGAATGTGGTCTATGACACAATAATAACCATTAATGTAAATCCGACAGGACCTTTTAGAAAATGAATGTTTTAAGGACATGCCAGAAAATTTCTTTGGAACCCTGAAAAAGATATATAGGCAAATGTATCTAATACCCCAGAAAGCTGTTTTGCACAATTCATACTTCTTAGTTAAAAAGCACTGCATTTAAAAGAACAATCAAAATGATTCATTTTTAAGACGAGAGAGCGACCGGAAAATTAAAGGAATGTTTGTTTAAAGAGGTAATTAAAGCAGTCCTACAGCCATACAGATTAAGGGCCCTGTGGAGTTACAGGATTCATGAGACAGACTGCTGGAGATTCCAGGAATTCTCTCGAAGGTAAAATGATTAACCAGCCTTTTGTTCCTGGTCAACAAACACATCCTGTACGGCAGTCTGTTTTCATTGGGTGATGGACTGAACTTTGTACTTGCATATTGCTTTTCCAAATATTTAAGATACTTTGGTATATCTTTGCAATTGTTGAGATATGCTAAGCAGCAATCAGCGAGTATTTTTTTTTAATACAAACTAGATCTGCTATTCAAAAATAATTTAGAATTTTACTTGCTGGTCCACATTTTTTTGCTTTATTGCAGTGTTTAAGGCTGCCAGCTTTAAATGGGTTGAATTGGTATAAAAAGTTATGGCCAAACTGGGCCACATAAAACCTAAAATCCATGTAATATCTTTTATTAGAACCAGCCAGACACAGCAAAGCCAGAGGAAAAAAACAAACCCTGCCAGTTTGGTTATCCTAATGAAAGAAATTAAACACATTTTGTTCTTGTTTTTCAATTGGCATAGCAATCAATCCATTAATTAATACCTTAATTGGTGAACTGATCAAGCCAAGGGGGCCTTACTGGGGAGGCTGAACAGTAACAGCAAACTTGTTAACATCCCTGTTACTATATAAGGAAATCGAGAAAGGAAATATAAAGACAGCTCTTCTTTCTAACCGAAGAAGAACATGATCTCACAGTTCCTTCAGTGGTTTGGTTCAGGTGGTAACACCAGGGAATAACACATGGAATTCACTGCCACAGGAGGTGGTGGCAGCTACAAGCATGGACGGTTTCAAGAGGGAATTAGATAAACATATGGAGCAGAAGTCCATCAGTGGCTATTAGCCACAGGGTATAGATAGGAACTCTCAGTCTGGGGCAGGTGATGCACTCTATTCTTGGTGCTGGGGGGGAGGCAGCAGTGGGAGGGCTTCTAGTATCCTGGCCCCACTGCTGGACCTCCTGATGGCACCTGGTATTTTTGGCCACTGTGTGTTGAACTAGATGGGCCATTGGCCTGATTCAACATTGGCTTCTCTTATGTTCTCTTATGTTCTTATGGAATGCACACAATGGTTCCCTCCATCTTCAGATTCTAAGATGGCTAACTATGGGTTAGGAAATTCCTGGAGATTTGGGACTGAGGCCTGGGGATAGTAGAGGAAGGAACCTCAATGGGGTGTGTGATGCCATACAGTCCACCCTCCAAGGCTGTGGTTTTCTCCATGGATATTCTGGGATATCTCCCAGCCCTAGTTCTGGGAGCTCTCCCAGTCCCAACTATCCAAGTTAGGGTTGCCAGATCTGGGTTGGAAAATACCTGGAGACTTTGAGGGTGGAACCAGGAGAGGGCAGGGTTTGGGGAGAGGAGGAGCCTCAGCATAGTACAATGCCATAGAGTCCACCCTTCAAAGCAGCCATTTTCTCCAGGCGGGTAACGTATCAAAAACAAGACAGGCTTCGGTGTGAATACAATGGGGAAAATAAAATAAGCTCACTGAAGAAAACCACTGTTCTGTTACTTTAACACACTTGGTTGTACTTTTTATAATATTTATAATGTTACACAACAATCATCTTTATGTAATGTCATAAACATAGGTAAAGCCAGTAATGATGTGAGTACAATACAAAATCTCGATGCAAATATTCTTGACACTGTTCTGGCTATGTTCCTGGGACGTTTTCTCTTCGAGGCATCTTGATAGAGCTATGAAGCAGGAAAGCAGATTAAAAAGTCTTCGTTTTTCAAACTCCTAAATAGCATTTATCACTCCTTTGTTTAAAAAAGTGTGAATCCAAGGAATAAAAGAGATAAAGAGAACACTTTTCCCTAGGATTAACAAGCGGTTTCGGATATCTTTATCAACTCTTATCTCTCTGTTGGTGTTCATCACCAATCTCTTGATGTAGCTGTTTTTTAAAAAACAAAACATGTGTCTTATGTCAATATAGGAACAATTGACCTTCAGTTTCCCGAGAGGAAAAGAACAAACACCACTGCAGGAATGACAGTAATGTGGATCAATGCAATGTCTCTCTAATGTCTTCCCAAAGCTCTTAGTGACATACCCTCTTACTGATTCTTAAGTAGAAATGCAGACATGAGATTTTAAAGGTACAGTTGCTTGCTAGCTATATGTTAGTTCTTAAAGAAAGCTGGTCTCTGTCAGCTGGAGATCAGTTGTAAAAGCGGGAGATCCCCAGGCCCCACCTAGAGGCTGGTAACCCTAATCCAAGTATTCCTGGCTTTGTTAGGGTTCTCCACAAACCAGCTTTTGTATGCAAAGTGTGTTTGGGTGGATAGATGTCTGCACCTTAACCCCCACACACATCTGGTGTAATTTTCTCTTTCATTTACTCTCATGACTCCCCCCCACATGCCACTGTAAAGTGATGCAATTTTTTGCCTTTCCCCTCCCCAAAATAGAAATATCAATATAACAGTATTACAGTGGTGTACCTACTACTGGTTTTTTTTTTAATTTATTTTTTAATGCTGGCTGAAAGTGCTCCAGTTGCAGAGGGGTGATGAAGGAAGGAACAGAGAATCTCCCCATTTCGACGCACTGTTACTCTGCAGTGGCACTGAAAGCCCAGCAGGGAATTATCCCCATGTGGAAGCAGAGAGAGAGAGAGAATCTTGTTCTCCTTCTCCCAAAAGATTGCAACTTTGTGGCACCCAATGAAATTTATAAGCAGTTGCACAGTGGAGTCCGATTCTTCGCAACCCCATGGATCACATCACACCAGGCCCTCTTGTCTTCCACTGTCCTACAGAGTTTGCTCAATTTCATGTCCGTTGCATCGATAACACTGTCTGACCATCTCATCCTTTGCCATCCCCTTCTTTGACCTTCAGTTTTTCCCAGCATCAGAGTCTTCTCCAGTGAGTGCTCCCTTCTCCTGTGGTGGCCAAGGTATTTGAGCTTCAGCTTCAGTATCTGGCCTTCCAGGGAACAGTCAGGGTTGATTTCTTTTAGAATTGACTGATTTGATCTCCTTGCAGTCCAAGGGACTCTCAAGAGTTTTCTCCAGCACCATAATTTGAAAGCATCTATTCTTCAGGGCTCAGCCTTCCTTATAGTCCAACTCTCGCAGCCATATATTACAACTGGGAATACCATCGCTTTGACCATATGGACTATTGTTGGCAAACTGATGTCTCTACTTTTTATTATGCTGTCTAGGTTTGTCATAGCTTTCCTCCCAAGGAGTAGGCGTCTTTTAAGTTCATGGCTGCTATAGGTTCACCCCATGGAGAGTTAACTTGTAGAACTCACTGCCATGTGAGGTCACGAAGGCCAGGAGCTCATGTGGCTTTAAGAGAGGATTAAACAAATTCATGGAGGACAGGTCCATTCATGGCTATTCAGAGACTACATACTCTTTGAATACCAGTTTCTGGGATTCGAGTCCAGCAGCACCTTAGAATCCAACAAGATGGGGGGGGGGTAATAGGTACCACTTTGGTGGGAAGGTAACAGTATTCCGTGTGTCTCAGCATCTAGTCATGCCAGCCACATGACTACAGAAATATCTTTGGACAGCGCTGACTCTTCACCTTGGAAACAGAGATGAGCACTGCATCCTAGAATTGAATTCGACTGGCTTTCGAGCAAGGGAAAACTTTACCTTATAAGCCTTCTAGAGTCTAAGCTTCCTCGGCCTGATACCTCTAGCTGTTGTACTGCAAACCAGCACAGTTACCCTCTGAAACCAGTGCCTGGGAGACACTGCTGAAGAAAGTATTTCGTCTCTGTGTGTCTGCTCACTTCTTCAGATATCAGGTATCTGAAGAAGTGAGCAGTGACTCACAAAAACTCACACCCTGCCACAAATGTTGTTAGTCCTTGGCTGTGGCCAGACAGGCAGGTTGGCATGGTTTGGGCATGCCGCTAATTACTCTGTCACATTTTGTGATGGAGATTTTCGATCAGACTCCCATCTGCTCCAGCCTCACTGCGCTTCTTCCAGTGCTGTGCATCAACCATGGAGTGTGTGGTCTGGTCTTCTTCTTCTTCTTCTTCTTTTTGGAAAGACATAACAACTTTTGACACTTTTAAAGAACATTACTTGGGTGCACATGGACACACATGCTCTACCATTTAAACAAGAAACGGCGAACCCAGAACTACAGGATCACACTTCTGAACTGGTTCGAGTGCTCACCAGGGGAGTTCTGACATCCGGCAATGCGGAATGACTGCACAGGGATCCATTGGCACTGGAATTCATCTGCTGTCTATTTACTCTGTCTCCAACTCATCTTACGACAGGGTGAGTATGACCGGGGAACGGCTGCCAGATGTGGCTGTGTGAACCAGCTGGTTTAATCCATTGGGGAAAAGCAACCATATCAGGCCAAATTGCCCATCTGATCTCAGCTCTTAAAGTGCTACTGGGCTCTTGCTCTTTTCTACTGCTTCAGACAGGCTAACACCCATCTCGATGTTTCTCTGCTGTGAGCCTTTTGATTAATCCAACTTGTCACTGTGGGAAGCAGCAAGTTCTGAGTCCAATAGCACCTTAAAGGCCAAGATTTCCAGGTAGGTTTGCCATTGCCAGGTTCAGAAACACCTAGAGATTTGAGGTCTGGGTTTGTGGGGGGGACCTTGGTAGGGTATGCCCTGCAGCCCACCTTCCAAACAGCCATTTTCTCCAGGAGAAGTGGAATCTTTTATTTATTTATTTTTTAAAAAGTAATAAGTGATTTATGTAGTCTGGAGATCAGTTGTCATTCCAGGAGATCTCCAGACCCTACCTGGAGGTTGGCAGCCCTGTTTCCTGGTATACGCTTTTGAAAGTTAAAGCTCCCTTCATCAGATTTCCAACTTAGTCTGCCTAGCACGTAAAGTTTAGTTAGAGCCCAGCTGATTCAGATACTGAGTGGACAAAAATCTCCATGCAAATAGAAAATTAGCAGGGGGGAAAGAGTTCTGCCCTCTCTCTTTTCTTACTGAGCTAATTTTCTACTTGCAAGGGGATTGATGTAGGGGAGTACGCCACAGTGCAATGCTCCACAAAGTTGCCCTCTCCAGATTGGGAAATACCTGGAGATTTTAGAGACGGAGCCCGGGGAAGGAAGGGTTTGGGGAGGGAAGGGACCTCAGCAGAATATAAAGTCATAGAGCCCACCCTCCAAAGCAGCCATTTTCTCCAGGGGAACTGATTTCGGTCATCTGGAAGATCACCTGTAATTCCAGGAGTTCTTCAGGCCCCACCTGGAGGCTGGAAAAGCTTGTGCATCATGGTCCTTCCCTGCAGTTCCATTCTAAAGGTTTTTCCTCCACGTCATTCCCCCTGCATGTGTGAACCAGACGGGCAGGGTATCTGACCACGCCACCTCTGCTTCTTCTCTTTTGCAACCTGCCCCAGCAGCGCTGTCCATTTAAACCAATGGAAATTATTTCCCACTAAGGCGGTACCCATCTTGAGAAGGAATTGCAGGCTTCTGGTATAATCAAAACTGCGATACCAATGAAGCCATTAATCAACAAAACAAGACATGTTTAGAGCCCAGTGATTTCAGAAAAGCTACGTGAATTGAACTCTGCACTGAGTTAGGATTTAAATCTGCCAGTACCAAATTTATTTATTTATTATATTTGGTTTTTATACCGCCCATTCCCCAACTGGGCTCAGGGCGGTGCACAACAAAACCTAATTCGTATCATACCATTTAAAATGCATAAAAATCACAATAAAATTCCACAAAATCCTTCAATTTCATGGTAGCAATACATTTAAAAAACAAACAAAAACACTTGCATGTTGGCCCTGTTAAAATAGGTATTATTAAGAGTTTAATTGTGCTATTCTGTGCTAATGAGCCTGGGAATAAGCCTCAAATACAAGCGGGCTTACTTCTGAGTAGACATGCATAGTCTTGCATTGTTAGATCTTGTTTAACCCTTGTAATTATAGAACAGAGTTTGAGTCCAGTGGCGCCTTTAAGACCAACAAAGTTTTATTCCGGGTGTAAGCCTTCGGGTGCACGCACACATGTCTTCAGACTTGTAATTATATTTATTGAAGAACATTTTAATGCCACGGTCATTAATTCATTAATAATAATATTTTAGATTGAGTTTTGTAATGTCCCAAGGGCTTTGCTTGCATTATCTGATCAGCCATTACAATAGTCCTGTAAGAGAGGTCAGTGTTATTATATGGGGGGGGGGGCTGAGGTAGAGGTGCTTCCCTAAGGCCACCTAAAATGTTCATGGTAGTAGTAGGCTTGCCAGACCCCTGGTTTGGGCAGGGTTTCCCACAATTTTGGGGGCTCCAATCTGCTGGTGGGGGAAGCCCCACCCTGAATAGCCCCCTCCTGCGTCGACATGGTCAGCATGATGACATCACTCAGAAGTGATGTCATCACTCCGGGCATGTCAACACGTCAACGCTCTAGCATTTTGGCCAAAACTCTATGGTTACCAAGAAGACAGACTCGGAAGACCCCTGCTAAAAGCCAGGTAATACCTGGCAACCAGTGTTCCCTCTAAGCTGAGTTAGTGTAAGCTGGCTCACAGTTTTTTTAGCCTCCGGCTCACACATTTTTGTCTCCGCTCAGGAAGGATGGCTCCCCAGCAAACTAATTCATGCAGTAGCCAAATTGCTTGCTCACAACTTTAATGCCAGTCGCTCACAAAGTAGAATTTTTGCTCACAAGACTGTGCAATTTAGAGGGAGCATTGCTAGCAACCCTAGGTGGTAGTGAGATTCAAGCCAGGCTTGTTGCTCAATCTTTTAATCAGTACTTTATGGTGGTGGTGTTGGGAAAGTGCCGTCAAGCTGCATCCAATTTATGGTAATCCCTCAGTATTTTCGAGGCAAGAGACAAACGGAGGTGGTTTGCCATTGCCTGACTCCGCAGAGCAGCCCTGGGCATTGTTCCCTCTAAGCTGAGTTAGTGTGAGTTAGCTCACAGTTTTTTAGCCTCTGGCTCACACATTTTTGCCTTGGCTCAGGAAGGGATGGCTCCAGAGCGAACTGATTTAAGCAGCAGCCAAATCGCTCGTCCACAACTTTAATGCCAGTAGCTCACAAAGTAGAATTTTTGCTCACAAGACTCCACAGCTTAGAGGGAACATTGGCCCTGGGATTCCTTGGTGGTCTCCCATCTGAGTATTAGCCAGGGCCGACCCTGCTTAGCTTACAAGATCCGACGAGTTCAGGCTAGCCTAGGCATTCCAGGTAGGCTTCCCAAGAACTTACCGCATGCCGGTGGGGGATGGATACGTCCTCGCAGGACCATCCCCAGGGGAAGGAGAGGCGCGGAGCACCATGCCGTCGCCAGGAAGGGACGGTAGGCGACGCTCTGGCAATGGGGCTGAAAACTCGATGGTACCATCGAGTTTTCAGCCCCATTGCCAGAGCATCGCCTACCGTCCCTTCCTGGCGACGGCATGGTGCGTTACCAGGAAGACTGGTCCGGCCAGGAAGCATTCGTCCCCCGCCCCCAGACGGTAAGTACTTGGGAACCCTAATTCCAGGTCAGGTCCAGTATTTTATACCAGCGATTTATAACCTGCCATATTCTGAAGACTTGGGGCAAGTAACAAAATTTAAAAAAGCTTGACAGGGGTAAACAAAACCTGATCGAATAGGCTGACATTTCCCCCACCCATTCTCATCTGAAGCAAGCTTAGCCATCCATCAAGGCCAGCCCCGACAGGTAGGTCTTACAACACTGAACTCACGGAAACCCGCAGGAGGAAGGAGTTCAATAACTGGGGACAGCTTGCAGGCATCACACACCCTGAAAGTAGCCTGCCCTGGACTGAGAAATACCTGGAGATTTTGGGGGTGGATCTTAGGGAGGGTGCAGCTTGGGCAGGCGAGGAACCTCAGCAGGTTACAGTGTCATGAAGCCCACCTCCAAAACCCCCGTTTTCTCCAGGGGAATGGATCTCTGTAATCTGGAGATCAGTTGTGATTCCAGGAGATCTCCAGGTCCCACCTGGAGATTGGCAAGCCTACATGCCCTCCAACATTTCACAGATGGAAATCTTCTCGTGAACATCTTCCCATTGCCAGTTTTCATACCAAAGATCTCTGCCTGAGCTCCCACACATACCCCATCACATCTGGCTGGAGACTCAGTTCTACTTGCTATACACTGTGTTCATTCAATCTATATGAGTTGCTAGTTTATTCTTTGGGTTAAAGAAGAGCCCTGCTGGATCGGACCAGTGGTCCATCTTGTTCTGCAACCTGCCTCATCCAGCAGCCAACCAGTTGCCTCAGAGGGCCAACAAATAGGGCACAGAGGCCAAGGCCTTCCCCTGATGTTGTCTCCTGGCATTGGTACACATAGGTTTACTGCTTCTGAATATGGAGGTGAGTCACCATGGCTAACAGCCATTGATGGACTTGTCTTCCGTGAATCTATCCCCCTTGAAAACCCATCCATGCTCCTAGTGAATTTCACAAGCCAGTTTGGTGTAGTGGTTAAGTGTGTGGACTCTAATCTGGGAGAACAGGTTTGATTCCTCACTCCTCCACTTGCACCTGCTGATGTGACTTTGGGTCTGTCACAAATTCTGTCAGAGCAGTTCTTGAAAAAGAGCAGTTTCTGTCAGAGCTCTCTCAGCCCCACCTACTTCACAGGGTGTCTGTTGTGGGGAGGGGAAGGGAAAGGAGTTTGTAAGCCGCTCTGAGACTCCTTTGGGTAGTGAAGGGCGGGGTATAAATCCAATCTCTTCTCTTCTTCTTCTCGTTGAGCAAAGAAGTATTTCTTTTTGGTCTGTCCTGAATCTATCACCTATCAATTTCACTGGGTGTCCCCAAGTGCTAATATTATGCTGTTATCATATTATACAAATTATGTATTTGCAGTCTTTAAAACACTTGGAAAGCACAGATGTTCATCACCAGCGTCAACTGTTCATATAAATACATGTATATCATTTCAGCGGCTAGCTGAGTGTGCAAAACAGCATTGCTTGTCGCCTTAGTGTTCATGCGCATACATCTGCATGGACATTCACTAGGAATAAGATGCATCTACCCTTGTTCATAGATTAGAGTTCCAGAGACTCAACGAGGGACCTGAACCCTGAAAAAAAACAACAAAGGGAGCAATTCACACGAAAATGTTAATGAGCCGAGGCTTCCTCAGAAGCCAAAGAGACAAAACAGGGGCAGTGATTTACCAAGGACAGGAACCAGAAAAGTGAGACTGTCCCTAACGCTGCCAGATCTAGGTTGGGAAATTCCTGGAGATTTTTGGGGTGGAGCTTGTTGAGGGAGGGGATTGGAAAGGGTAGGGGCCAATGTTCCCTCTAAGCCGTGGAGTCCTGTGAGCAAAAATTGTACTTCATGAGCAAACTGGCATTAAAGTCGTGAGTGAGCCATATGGCTACTGCATAAATGAGTTTGCTCTGGAGCCCTCCTCCCTGAGCTAAGACAAAAATGTGTGAACCGGAGGCTAAAAAACTGTGAGCTAGCACGCACTAACTCAGCTTAGAGGGAACACTGGTAGAGACTTCAGTGGGGTATAAGGCCATAGAGTCCATTTTCCAAAGCAGCCATTTTCTCCAGGGAAATTGATCTCTATCACCTGGAGACCAGTTGTAATTCCAGGAGATCTCCAGCCACCGCCTGGGGACTGGCAACCCTGACTGACCTTAGCAGATGAGGACAGCAGGGATGTCCGTCTTTTTTGGACTCTTTAATACTTGAAGACAGTTATCGACTGTTCAAAATGTATCTCAGCGCTTGAACTCTACAAAATGGCAGGCCGTGCCTTAGCGTTCGTAAGCATTGACGGGGACCCATTCACACAGCCAGAAATTTATATTTGTAGAAACCCTGTGGAGCGAGCTAGACTGTGAAGAATGGCAATGGAAGCATCTCTTGCAGCAACAACATTTCAACCAGGTATTTCCAAAATACTCAAAACAGGCACCGGAGCCAGAAAAAAAAACGATCCACATTTGGAGAGTATGTCTTGGTGCCCGTGCATTTTCAGCTGGATGGTATCCTTTCAAAAAGGCCTGATATGGAGCTTCCATATCAGGATGGGAAACACAGAAAGAGACAGTGGTTGAATCTGTATTTACATTTTTAAATCAGTTTCGTGCTGCTGTGACACTGTCTTCCTCTATGCTTGACAGTGTCACAGCAGCACGAAACTGATTTAAAAATGCAAATGCGGATTTGACCAGTGTTTAAGAGACAAGGGTAGCCTAAGTATTTGCATGCAAATCCTGGAAGCGGAAGAAGCCCGTGTTGCAAACTGTGTGGACTACTAACCCAAAGGGAAATGCCAAGAGGAGCATGTGGTTTGATTAGAATAACTAAGATTCAGTGATAAAGAGATCTCAGATAACTGGAGAGATTTTACTTTCCTTAGAACATTGTTTATGTAATGATTTTTGCCCTCTGTGTAGGCAATCCCAGTTGGTAAATAATTTGCTAGCGCTGAACAACCAGGAATAGTACACTTCTTGACTTCTGCCTGCAGCAATTGAAAGTTCTCTTTTATTATTTATAGTTCTGGAAATTATGAGGGGGAAAAATGTATGCTCTAGACCAGGGAGGCATTAAAAAAAAAAAGAATAATTAATTGTGAGGTATCCACAAAGCCTAAACACATCCACAGGTGATTTTGTGAAAGCCAGTCAAAATCCAACAGCAAAATAAATTCGAAATGATTTAGAGCCCTGCGATTTGTCATATAAAGCCCATAAGTGATACCTGGAGAGCCAGATTCTACTGCAGACCAATACAGCTACCCCCCGAAACCATTTGAGAGCCAGCGCTCTTCAATGGGATGCTGTAGATCAGGGGTGTTAAACTCATTTGTTACAAGGGCCGGATCTGACATAAACGTTTCTTTGTCGGGCTGGGCCATGTGTGCCATAAAACATAATGCCAGGTACCACAGATAGAAACTATATAAAGGACAGCAGCTGGTAAGCTCTGAGTTGACGTGTCTTCACTGCAAGGTCCCCTGTGGTGGGAGGGGGGTGCAGAGGAAAACCCACAGAGGCAGCAGTACAATGCCAGGCAGATGCTCCCACGATGCTTGACTGCTACAGGCAAGGTTGTTCCGCTGTGCTAAAGCCACAATGGAGTGGCTCTACCCACTCCCCTCCCCCAGCACTCTCTCCCTTGCATCAATTGCTCACGGGCCGCATAAGAGCCCTGGACAGGTTGGGTTTGGCCCCCGGGCCTTATGTTTGACTGCAGAACTTAGAGCAAGGAGACTAAGATTCAAATCCTCACTCATTCATGAACTTTACTGGATGACCTTGGGTAAGTCATTCGCTCTCTCAGTCCAAACTACCTTATAGGGTTGTTGTAAGGATAAAATGAGGGAAGTACTATCTATGCTGCCCTGTATTCCTTGGAAGACAGGTGGGATAAAAACATAATCAATAACCTCTCTTCATTTTTTCATTCAACTGGGCAAAGCGGAAACACCAATTACAGATGAGTATTAAGGTATCAGGAGCTGCGGTGGCTCAAGTGGTTAAGACGCTGAACTGCAGGCTGTGGAAGGTCAGTAGTTCAGCAGTTCGAGACCCGAGAGTGCTGCATGATGGAGTGAGCTCCTGTCTCTAGTTCCAGCTCCTGCCAACCTAGCAGTTCGAAAGCAAGAAATTGCAAGTAGATAAATAGGTACCACTTCGGTGGGAAGCTAAGAGCGTTCCACGCGCCTTGGTGTTTAGTCATGTCAGTCACATGACCACGGAAACGTCTTTGGACAGCGCTGGCTCTTCAGCTTTGAAACGGAGATGCACACTGCAACCCTAGAGTCGGATTCGACTGGCTTTCGAGCAAGGGAACATTTACCTTTACCTATTAAGGTATCTGACCTGGACGACCCAGGCTAACTGGATTTCATCAGGTCCCAGAAGCTAAGTAGTTGGATGGGACACCGCCGAGGAATGCCAGGGCCTTGAAGGAGAGGCAGGCAACGGCAAACCACCTCTGAATGTCTATTGCCTTGGAAACCCCACAAGGTTGTCCTAAGTCAGCTGCAACTTGATGGCTCTTCACACACACACACTAAGACAGGGGTGTCAAATACATTTGTTATGAGGGACGGATCTGACATAAATGAGGCCTTGTTGGGCCGGGCCAGGTGTGTCATAAAAGGTAATACCAGCTAGCGGAGATACAAAGTTTATAAAGGACACAAACACAAAGGGGTTTTTTTTTACTTAAAATAAAAACATGCTTAAAACATGAGCACTCTTGCAATATTTTGTTTATTTAACAGTATCTGATAACTGACACCTCTTGCTCTGAATTATTGCATCCAAACATCTGTGCTGTTGCAATCTTGAGCGTGCTCAAGCTGCAAACCTACTTTTGATGTATTGACCTTCACCACAGAAGTCTCATGCTCAGAGTTCTGAGTCTAGGACCCAGGTGAAAACATGAAATGGCTGAGTGACTGAGAGAGTCTGGCGAAGTAATCTATGATGCAGCAGCAACAGCAGAACTGGAAGGAGGAGATGGCCCAGTTCCACTGCGGGCCTGATGGAAGCCCTCCGGGGGCCCTGCATTAAGGTGTCAACGTTGCTATTTTACTTTCATGTGATAAAGCATAAACTGATTCCATCTGTACCTAGAGATGAAATTTGTTCAGGTCGTTATGAAAAAAGAAAGTAAAATAAGAATGCTGTAACTGGCCACTCTTTACCTTGCAAAAGTTCTTTATCGGAGCAATTACGGCTGTATTCGATCGATCCACTGAGCCCTAATCAGATGAATGGTTGTGCAAAGTTTGGTGTACTCTTAAGTTGGGATCTCTACTGCATCAGTGGGAGAACTAGGAAGCGTTTCAAGGGACTTTTCCACCTAAAACTCACTACAGACAGTAATAGGGACAGCATACGGCCTGCGGGCCGGAATTGGCCCGTCCACCAGGGCTCTTAGGTCCCTGTATGCTGTCCTGTCCCAGTTCTGATGAGTAATGGGTAATGGGCAGTGGGAGAGTGGGCGTCAGAGAGATACTTTAAGGAAATACTGTAAGAGCGTTAATGTTTTAAGCATATTTGTATTTTGCGTAAAAAATAATATCGTTAATTGGGTTTGCCTGTGTCCTTTATAAAGCTTGTCTCTCCCATACATGGCATTACATTTTATGGCACCCATGGCCCGGCCTGACAAAGTGGCATTTATGTTAGATCAGGCCCTTGTAACAAATGAGTTTGATACCTCTGCATAGAGGACTGTCTCGAGAATCTTTATTGCTGGGCATCCCCATGCAACCAGACAGTATGCCCCGGAACTCGCTATGTTTTGGCAAACAATTCAGGGGCAGAAAGGATTCTCAGCAGCCAAACTCGCCAAACCCACACAATGTATCCGAGATGGCCAGCTCTGAGCATGAGTTTGCCCCCATCCACACATACACATACACAGCATTGCAGAGAAAGTGTCCATCTGATTTTTCCACCATATAAGGCAGCTTGTAAAAGCCATCCAAAGTATAATGAATTAGCAACAGATTTCCCTTGCTTGAAAGCAAGTTAAAGGTTTCCCTTGCTTGAGAGCTAGTCAAATCCGACTCTAGGGGGCGGTGCTCATCTCTGTTTCCAAACTGAAGAGCCAGCGCTGTCCGAAGACTTTTCCGTGGTCATGTGGCCAGCATGAGTAAACGCACAGAATGCTGTTACCTTCCCACTGAAGCGGTACCCATTTATCTATGTGCTATTTCTTGCTTTCGGATTGCTAGGTTGGCAGGAGCTGGGGCCAGAGACGGGAGCTCACTCTGTCGAGACTAGGGTCTCGAACTGCCAAACTACAGACCTTCCAGTCTGTTCTTTCTCCGGTCCTCCAAGTCTTGTAACAACAGCTGCTAAGAGCAAACAAAGCACTTGATCAATGGAACTGATTCTAGGCATCACAGAGGGGTCTCTAATCTGACAGCTTTCCTCTGATGATCACTCCTATGACTGTTGGAAGCTGGGGTGGAAGTTTTCAGCTGAAGGTGGATCGAGGCATGATGGAGACATCTTTCCTGCCCATCCCCTGAGGGATCTACTGCTGAAGGTTCCTAGAATTTCAGGACACTCGTCCATCTTGGGCTAGCCAGCTCCTTCTGTATTCTGAGCATTCCCCAAATGTACACACTTCCCTGCAGGTCCTTGCAGATGCGCTGCTTGTATATTTGCCTTTTGATTAGAAGGTTTTTTTAAAAAAACAACAACCCTGAAATATAATGTTCTAAATCTCTTTGAACCTGGAGACCCAGCGTGGCATAGTGGTTAAGAGCAGCGGCCTCTAATCTGCAGAACCGGGTTTGGTTCTCCTGGTCCTCTACAGGAAGCCTGCTGGGTGGCCATGGGCCAGTCACGGCTCTCTCCGAACTCTCTCAGCCCCACCCACCTCATAAGGTGACTGTTGTGGGGAGAGGAAGGGAAGGTGATTGTAAGCTGCTTCGAGACTCCTTAAAAGATAGAGGAAAGTGGGGTATAAAACCAACTCTTCTAGCACAAGCAAAAGGTTCAGTGAGTCCCCAAGGCAGTAATACCTAGGCTGGCTGACCTACCGAGGCCCTCTCTGAATTCCAGCTCTGCGTCATAGCCATGTATGGTGCTTTCTGCAGTGCAAAATGTCAGATGTCTGCCCCAAGGAGCATTCCAGCTAAAATTGGATATGAGAGATACCAAAGCGAAAGGAGGGAGGTGGAAGTGAGGGGGGGGGGTATGAGCAGGTAGACTTGCTAACCTCCATGTAGTGACTGGAAATCTTCCAGAATTGCAACTGATCATCAGACTACAGACGTACAGACCTGGAGAAAGTGGCTGCTTTGGAGGGTGAACTCTATGTAGGGTTTCCAAGTCCCCTTGCCACACCAACGGGAGGATTTGGGGGGCATTCTGGGACATCTGGTGATACTCTGGTTTGAGAACAAAACTCTATGGTTTTAGGCCAAATTTACCATAGAGGTTTGCCATCAAACCAGAGCATCCCCATGTGACATCCCCAACGTGGTGACATCACTTCTAGGTGATGTCATTGTATTGGGGACATTGTGTTGGGCATGGCTTTTGGGGGGCGGGGTTTCCCCGCTGGCCACCTGGCTGACGGTGGGCTGAAGCCCCCCCAAATGGGGAAACCCTTTTGGGACTTGGGGACTGGCAACTCTAACTCTGTGCATGAAAGCCTGTTAAGGCCCCTCCCCTCTCCAGATCCTGGCCTCCCAAGGCTCCACCTCCAAATCTCCAGGAATTTCCCTGGGGTTGGCAAGCCTATGGAGAACAACATTTTCATTCACGTGCTAGCTTACCATTTCTGCATAGAGTCTCCCACAGTGCACATTAATGAATCCTAGAAAACAGATACTAGAAAATAAGTGGACTTGTGTTTCTTTGAGACCACAGACAGGATAGCCTCTAAATCCCTTTAAGCAACACTTAGGGAAAGTGGGGTGAGGGGATTACATTTTGTGAAAAAGCTGTCTAATACCGATTATGTTGTGTTGATCTAGCCAGTGTGGCTAATGTCTTAAAGACGTTCTCATGAACGTTATGTACATATGTATGGATCTATATGCCACTTCTCAGCTACGGCTAGCTCCCAAAGGGGTTTACATACAGAAGCCCTGCTTCCTGCATGAATCAAAAACATGAACACAACCCACATAATACCTTTTACCAGGACCAACCAAAATGATAGCAGAGTGTAAACGTTCTGACTTCAGCAGAATTGCTTCATCAGTCAGAATGTTACAAAAACAAAAAAATAAGAAGAGGTGATGGAGAAAATAAGATGTCTGAGGACATGACCTTGAGACTTTTGGATGCCCAGTATTCTGCACTTAAAAGTTCTCAGCGAGAGCAAATTCTAAACATTCTGTACATGATCAGATGCACACTCTTCTTGAATCATGAGTTCCCGGGGGGGGGGATTCAAAACTGGTTCCTCAGAACACAGTAACCTCTCAGCGCGTCTAAAGGTAAAGGTTCCCTTGCTCAAAAGCCAGTCGAATCCGACTCTAGGGTTGCGGTGCTCATCTCCGTTTCAAAGCCGAAGAGCCAGCACTGTCCGAAGACGTTTCCGTGGTCATGTGGCCGGCATGACTGAACACCAAGGTGCACGGAACGCTGTTACCTTCCCACCGGAGTGGTACCTATTTATCTACTTGCAATTTCTTGCTTTCGAACTGCTAGGTTGGCAGGAGCTGGAACTAGAGACTCATTCCGTCATGCGGCACTCTCGGGTCTCGAACTGCTGAACTACCGACCTTCCGCAGCCTGCAGTTCAGCATCTTAACTCGGGAATAAATCCCACCGAACTCAGCAGGGCCGGCATGACTGAACACCAAGGTGCACGGAACGCTGTTACCTTCCCACTGGAGTGGTACCGATTTATCTACTTGTAATTTCTTGCTTTCGAACTGCTAGGTTGGCAGGAGCTGGAACTAGAGACGGGAGCTCACTCCGTCATGCGGCACTCGGGTCTCGAACTGCTGAACTACCGACCTTCCACAGCCTGCAGTTCAGCGTCTTAACTGGGGAATAAATCCCACCGAACTCAGCAGGGGTTTCCTCCCGTACACCAGCGAAACCGGCACTTCGGGAATCCCCCAATCCCCCCGATTCCTCCCTCCCGAGCGGGTTTTCCCTGAGTTCCTCTCCCCGCACCCTTCTCGTTTCCTTTCCCCAGCTGCTCCGAAAACCGCATTCGCTTGCCGAGCCCGGCCGCGCCTTTTCCCTTCCCTGCATCCCCCCTCCGGTCTTTTTCTCTTTCTCTTCCCCGCCGCCCAGTTCTCTGGCTTCGCCGGCCGAGTGCCGCGGCGGCAGGGCGCATGCGCACAGCCCGCATTCCATCATGGCGGAGCCGTCTGACGGGGTCTCCTGCGACGCTTCCCAGCGCCGAGCCTGAGGAGGGCAGCGGCTGAGGATCCCCCACCCCCGCGACCCCCGCCCTCGGCACCCCCTCGCCCGGTGAGTGCCGAGGCCTTGCTGCGGGCCGCACCCCCTCCCTCTTGGGGGACGGAAGAAAGTCTCTTGGGCCTGGGGGGGGATTAAGATGGGGGGGCGGGAAAGGGACTGAAGGGGGTGTGGGGGGGAGGGGTGCTGGAATCGGGGGAAGCAAATTCAAGGGGGGGCCCGCGGGAGGAGCAGTGAGTGGGGGCGGGGCAAGCTCTCAGCCTCCCCCCAAATTCCCCTTCTCCCTCATCCCCTCCAACCTCCCCCCTCTTAATCTCATCCCTTCGACCCTCCCCCCACTACCATGCTCCCTTTGATCCCGCCCAGCCGAAGCGGTCCCCGCTCAGCCCCCCCCCCTTATCTTAATCCCATCCCCAGCAAGTTGACCCCCCTGACCCACCACCCAATCACCGCTCTTCCCCGACCACCTCCTCATCCCCTGCACAGCTGACCTTCCTAGAGGCTGAGCTTTTGGTAGGATTGGACGGCGGGGGTGGGGTGGGTGGGAGGCGGGATAAGAGGGTCCACTGCAGGGGATGGGACTGAGGTGGCAGCCCGGAAGGGGTTAAAGAAGAGTGGAGAGTGATGGTTATGGGGGTGACCCCAGGGGGTCGAGGGGAGGTCAGTTTGTTGGGGATGGGGTTCAGGTAATGGCTGGGAGGATATCAGTGGGGAGAGGTTTGGGGGGAGTAAACTTGGGGGGTGGATGCCAGGATGTGTGGGGGTGTCCTGGGGGACACCCAGAAGGAAGGAATTGAAATCTTGGGGGATGTGAGTAGGGTAAGGAGGAGCAGGAGTAAGTAGAGATGTGAAAAGGAGCTGGGCAGCAGGGGATGGCTTGGGAATTGGTGAGGCTCCCTGGTCTCTGAGAAACGGGCCTGCAAGGAGGTGGCTGGGTGGGGGGGATCTGGTGCAGATAGGGGCTGGGTTGTGTTGGATGCCGAGGGATGATGGGCTGGAGGGGTGGACGAAGTTTGGGTGCAGATATCCGAACGCTGAGTGTTGCATGCAGGGTTGGTGAACAGAGCCATGGGAAAGATGTCAGGGCTGTTTATGCCTGATGTGGAACCTTTTATCTGAAGATACAGGTAGGTAAAAGGAGAATCAGGCTGAGAGAGGTGAGGGGCCTGCTCGGGGCTGCGTGTTGAGATGAGCTTCAGAACTGGAGGGCTGCCTTCGCACCCCGAACCCCATTTTAGTGGATTAAGCAATCAAACCCCAACTAAGTACCTTTAGTGTAAAAAATCTGTATCCCCCCCAGTATACCAGCAAGTCTTTTGCAAGGCAGTTGGAGCAGAACTGACCCTGCTATTGCTGTCCGTTTTTGGTAGGATTAATACTAGGAGGGATATTGGATCTTTCCTTCCGATTACGGTTCCTGCTAATTATTGGTTAAGGGGCTAGAGGAGGTGATGTCTTTCCTTCTCCTCTCTCTTCCCCACCCCTTCCCCCGGTCCTGCTGTATCTGAATGCCACGTAGCCTTCTAGCTATTCCCCTTTGACTGGAGTGAGTGCATAGCTACTAGATACACAACACCTCCCCCGGTTTTTCTTTTGGTGAAAAGGTAAGTACAATGAGCAGTGGCTCGGGATAAACAGTATTTTACTCTTTCCTGCTTCCTTGCTTTAGTGTGTCTGTGTGTGTGTGGGGATTGTCATCGGTCAAGGCGAGGATTCTGTCGTGACTGTTCTTTAGTTGGTACCTGCCAAGAATTGTTGTCCTTAGACTTTGCCTGCACACAGTTATTTAGGGTGAAGTGGGGGGGGGGAGTTGCTTCATTTGCTGGGAATCCTTGTTTCTGGAGCAAGACAATTTCTTTCAAAAACCCCTCCCTGGCATATGGTAAGTAGTGTGCATTTTGGAAATCATGCCAGTTGGCTGGGGGTGCAAGACTGGCAGGTGTACTTAGCTTTTCAATTTTTCCTGTTTGCAGGCATTTCTGTTTCTCAGCTTTTACAGTATTTGTTTTTTGGAGGGGGGAGTTTATATTTTTCAGCTTTACACTTAGGGCTTTTAATGAGATATCCCCATGAGTTTCAGTGTTTTCCTAATTCATTTTTGGAACTTTTTAAATTGCTGACAGTCCTTTGTTCAGGCATTTCTGCTGATAAATAAAGCATATGCAGGATGGCAAGTTTTGTAATTGAAAACTAATGGAAGCAATACCTATCTGTACTCACAACAGCACTTGTCTGGTGAAAGAAACTCAAGTGATTATAAACATTTTTACTACTCCTGTGCTTCCAAGCAGTCACAAGTGATAACTGCCTCAGTTTATAGCAGGAGGGGGAATGGAGGAGGGTCATAAAAATGGGAAAGTAATTATATTTCATTGGATCCAAGTGATAATGCTAGGCATCTTGTGCTTGCTGGAAAAAACAGTCTGATCTTTGAATCTAGTACTTTGCCTTACTGGTCCAGGACTTGAAAAGCCTTTGGAATGCATGTCATTGGTTCAGTCCATTCTAATTTCCCTATGGGTGTGTAAATTGTCTTGTTTTAGTGTGTTAGAACCATTTTTTCCTATTTAATGAAAGTTCACAGTCTAAAAGCTGGTAAAACACATAGTGTTGTAAGTTGGTAAGTTCCAGTCATGAACTTATTGGGGAGGGGGAACTCTAGATAGGCCATTCTGTCAAGCCTCCTCCACAACTAATGGTGGCCTTCCATACAGGGCTGTTGTGATGATTCCTGTGATAAGGTCTGTGAAGCTCTGCAAGTGCTTAAGAAAAGTGCTAAATAACTATTGATTTGTATCTTACCTTTAGAGCAGCATTGTATGGTTCACAAGCACCCTGTGAGGTAAACTAGGCTGAATGATTGCATTAAAACTCACATACCCATACTTCATTCACTACACCACACACCAGTTCTCACTAATACTACTAATAAGGTACAGTGGTCTCTGAATTTCTTGGAATGTATTATCAGACTCTTTCAGTAAGCTGCTAACTCTTCAGACAATTGGGCTTGACAGTTGGGCAGCAGTAGTGATCTTGCCATATAATGCATGCATCAATTAATATCTGTTTTCCTAGTTTCTCAGATTTATAATCCCACCAGACTCTCAGCCTATCACACATGAGAAGTGAATTGGGTTTATCTCATTTGATTCTTACAGTAACCCTAAACAGGTTGTTAGGCCGAATGTAGTTAGGATGGCGGCTGGGTCAAAGACACCCAATTGGTTTCATGGCTGTGTGGGGAACTGAACCCTAGATCTGCCTGCTCAAAGCCCAGCACTCTGCTTTTTTACACCACAGTGTAGAATTAAGTATTAAGTTTACAGGTGGTTTGGGTTTTGTTTGTAAAAATGTAACATTTTTATGAAACCATGAACACCTTCACTTTTTTTCAAAAGGGTAAAATGCTGGACTAGTTTGGAACAGTAACACCTCTGTACTTAACAGTGCTCATAACCTGTAGTGCTGCCCGTGGTGATATAGGCACACTTCTTGAAGGAGGGTGTCCTAATTTTGCTGCAAAAACCACTGTTTCTGTGGTTCAGACTGTTTGCAAACAAGTAAAGCAACATTTGTTTCATGTGGGTTACATGGTTCTATCAACACCTCTGCCTGTCTTATATCTACATTTTAGTCTGATACTTTAATCTCTATCATTTCTGTGCACCATAATCAAAAGAAAATGTCATTGTTGCCATGCTCTGACTGGTTACCTGAGCACTCCTGTAATTTTAGACAGTCCTCTGCTCTGCAGATGGGTGGAGGTGGTGTACATCAACATGTAAGAAACCAAAGGTGAAAGCATTATGATGTCTTTTCGCTCAGGGAAAAAAAAAGATATTTGTATTAGCTTGCAAGATGTGGCTCTTTGCTCCTTAAACTGTAGCTGCATAGTCTTTTGAGAACAAGTACTGCGATGCTAAATATTAATCTGATCCAGTGTTTGCAGTCCACAACAGAAATAAATGTACATGTGGATCAGCTTTGTCAAAGTGCAAAGACTAGTGGAATTCTATTTGGAGTGGGGAGAAAACTCATTCACAGAAACTCAGTAATATATTGTTTTATTAGTCACATTTATGTTCTGCCCTTTGTCCAAGATATTTATTTCATTAGTGGTTACTACATTTTGTACTCACAGCTGCATGAGGCAACTGGTAACCTAGGTCAAGCCTTGCAGTCTTTCTGTTGCTCCACACACACAAACACAATCCCATGCATCGCTTAATCCACAATCTTGGCTTGAAATCTTTGAATAGACTTGTATACTTCTGTGGTGCTATGGACTGGGGGCAGTTAAATGGACGTGAGTCCCATAGGCTTCTAATGAGACTTCCACATGATTTCTTTAGGAGGCAGTTTTGGTAAAACATTGATATCCACGTGAGCAGGAAGGTGCCGTCTGTGTTGCATCCCAGGGGTCTGCTGCTGTTTGTTCTTGGTGTGTGTTTGTTTATGTGCTTTATAACTATTAATGTCATGAAACGGATACTGAGTTTTGCATGATTGCTCTGGACAGGATGCTTTCTGGTCATAGCCGATCCCTTTTTTCCTTATCTGAGTTTTTTAAAAATGGTGAACTTGTATTTAGACACCTTATCCTTTTCACAAAAGCTAAACCAGAGTACTTCGCAATCCTACCTAAAGATCTATCCTGCCCCTTTTCCCTGCAGACATAATCACATTATCATGTGGGTGCTTGTCAAGTGTTTGGCAAAGCAGCTACATATTCTATCTCTTTTTTATTATTATTACTTTGAGCTGTTTGGAGAAAATGGGTATATAAATCAAACTCCACGGGAAGAATTATGTCTGGGAATTGTGTTTAGATCTGTTCTGGGACAGTGAGTAGAGTAGTACTCCATTCCATCAAAGTGACATTGGAGGCTTCCAAAAGGAACATTCTTTATCATTGCACGTAAACCTGCTGCAGAAACAAGCTTTATGCACTTCTTCCCTTTCACCTGCTTTCTAGCATGTAGCATAAGTCAAGTTGTGATTAAGTTTGCCAAGGTCAAGTTGGTAGCTTTCAGCTGTTATCTCTTCTGCAAACCAGACTTTAAATGAAAAGTTTTGGATTCTTGTGTGAGGAATGCACACTGAACTCTTTATTACATTCTTGGAGAGCTTATTGTAGAAGCAGACATAATTTATTCTCTCATTCGTGTTAACACAAGCCTGTCCGTGTACATTAGATGGTGTAGACACACCATTTCTCAGTGATCCTGCAGCCTGAGCACTGCAAAAACTGGAACTCCCAGAATCCTTAGATTTATGCTGATGTTGTACTGGAATGCTTGTACTGGTCAGAATACTTCCTCTGTTCCAGCATGAGGATTTACTTGACATGGGGGGACGACGACACAGAAAAGGTTTGGAGGTTTGAGCTGTGAAGTGGCTAGAAACAGTGATATGGGCTTTCCAAGAAAATTTAAATGGAGAATTTAAATGATGTTTGCAAAAGAAGTCAAATATACCACGTACAAGCTCGGAGCATGTCTAAGCAGTGAGGCTTGTCCATGCTTCATATCTCACATTTAGCCCATGTAATTTTCAGCACAACAGCCCCGACAACTATAGGTTATGTATTTATATAAGTGGGACAGAAAATTTTCCATGTAAAAATATAGCATCAGAAAATTTTCTGGAATTTTTTCCATTTGAGGAATTTTTCAGTCCTGCAGAAGGAATAGTCAGGATAGCTCTGGCAGTATGTTGAGCCCTCTGGCTATTTTTGGCAGTTTAGTAAGCACGGTCCCTTGGGGGTTATAGAACTCTATGAAATGCCTGTCTTCCCTTCCTTTGGGAGGTCTATTAAATAACTGGAGGATCCAGTATTGTGTGGAAACTGCAATGTCCTGTGTGGGGCGATATAGGTGGTGGTGGAAAATGCTGTCAAGTTGCGGCTGACTTTAGGGTTTTCAAGAGATTTTCAGAGGCGGTTTGCCATTGCCTGCTTCTGTGTAGCAACCCTGGAATCCTTTGGTCTCCCATCCAGATGCTAGCAAAGGCCAACCCTGCTTAGCTTCCAAGATCTAATGAGATCAAGCTAGCCTGGGCCATCCAAGTTAGGGCAAGGGGGCACAGGAGGATCTCTTATACCTATGGCAGAATATCAGCTAGTCAACCTGCAAATGGTGTGCCCTTTCAGATTGGTCTCTGTTTGGTATCATTATACCTAATAGCCAGGTGCTGGTCCAGGTTTGCAGGGAAAATGTTTAACAAAAAAACCTTCTGATTTTGAGATGAAACCACCCCAAAAGTTCCTGTACAGACAGCATTTACAGTGAACTGCTGGAGTTCTGTCATCATGTTGGGTTGCTTTGGCAAACCAAATAGCATTGGAACATTGGCTTTGGCCAGAATAGGAGCCAGCTGTGGAGTTGACCAACAGGAGGGGAGCCAGAGGTGCTGGTGTTTGGGGAGAGCCAGTGAAAGTGGGATGGAGCCTGTTGGGGGGGCGGGCAGCTGGAGGTAGGGGTAATGGAGAATGGGGAAATGGAAGCTAGCAGGGAGGGGAGGAGTGGGAAAATTGGACATCTCTTTTCCCAAGAGTCCTCAAAGCTCCTTTTGCTTGGGACTGTTTCTTATGCTTCTGCAAACCTTATTGCACTGTTAACTGACTTTACGTGAAGATGATATTGGTTAGGAAGACCTAGCACGCAGCTGAGTATTGCAATATTTTATTTGTTTTTATTTATTTGTTTGGATTTGTATCCCGCCCTCCCCGAAGGCTCAGGGCGGCTAACAATATAAACAATTTAAACAATATAAACAATATAAAACAATATCAACCAGGTAAAATTATAAAAACAAACAATACAACATAAGCACAACATTTAAAACCAAGATGACGGGAAGACAATGGCATGGTTTTCGAGGTGGAATATCGAAGGTGGAATAGCGGCAGTGGCGGCTCCTACTCAAAAGCCTGGCGGAAGAGCTCCGTCTTGCAGGCCCTGCGGAACTGGACAAGGTCCCGCAGGGCCCGGATCTCCTCTGGGAGCTCCTTCCACCAGGTAGGAGCCGCCACCGAAAAAGCCCTGGCTCTTGTGGCAGCCAGCCTCGCATCTCTGGGGCCAGGAATTTCCAGAAGATGACGGCCCCCAGACCGAAGTGCCCTTGGGGGAACATGTAGGGAAAGGCGGTCCCTCAGGTAAATGGATCTGAGCAGTGGAATTTGAGGCCAGACCTTTTTTTGTTTTTCTCATAACACTCAGTTCAGACACAACAAATGCCTTTCAGGTTGTTCATGATTGGCAGGAACTTAACCAATTGCCATCATTGCAGGGCGTACTATGATTGAAAGCAGAAGTCTTTAACTCCAGTTACAAAGGGCATCTGAATTTGGGTATCTTCACTAACTGAGGTTTGTTTCTGTCTCAGTATTTGGGGTGCTCAACCACAGTCTGATTCTTATTTATTGTGGTAGAAATACACTTCTTTTAGTGAAGGCAAGTTGAATTAGGGAGAAGCCACAAATCTCCATTTGCTGCATGAGGCAAGGGGGCAACAGAGCACAAGAGCCCTGCAGTTAAAGCAGGTGTGTTCCTTTTGTGAGCTGATATTTGTTTGTGATGTTCAAATTGAACCTAGTAGATTAGCATTGGCTACATACTATTAAGGTTACAACACAGTTTGAGTCCAGTGGCACCTTTAAGACCAACAGAGTTTAATTCTGGGTATAAGCTTTCGTGCAGATGAAAACTTATATCCAGAATTAAACTTTGTTGGTCTTAGAGGTGCCACTGGATTCAAACTTTGTTCTGTTGCCTCAGACCAGCACAGCTACCCACCTGAATCTACCCTAAGGTTAATCACACTTTCCTTTGTATGTAATTGCTAGTCTTTCCCCGCTCTGTTGTGTATAGGTGGTTTGGCAGTTCTGTGTTGAAATAGCTCTTCTTTTACCAGTCACATTTTAAGACCTTTGTTGCATTTCTCATTATTTTCATTGTTTTCAGTTAGATGTTACAGTAAAGCCTGGAGACAATCCCTAGTTGCCTGCTGCCTGGAAACCTGGTGCTGGCAGCTAAGAATGTGAGATTTTTAATCCTTATTCCAGTAACAATTTAGAAATAGCTAGTAGGAATCAACTTTGCAGTCCTACTTGTAATTCGAATGACATCCATTTGACGTAGAGAGGTTATGGATGTCAGTTTATGGATGGAAAACACACAGGCGAGTTCTGTGGTCTGTTGCGCAAGGCAAAATGCAGCTTTGAAAAGAGAGATGTTCATTTTACACCAACATAATGGTGGTTTTATTGCAGATCTGTTGAGTTTACTGTTAATTGATTTTTATGGCTGTCTTGTTATTAATGGTTGACGTTGGTTAATTTAATTTTTTTAACATTGTTCTTTATATGTTTGGAAGTTGCCTTGAGAATCTTCTTCGGCTTCAGGATGAAAGCAGTTTAAATAGGAACAGTGAAACCTTTCCTGTGTGCACTTTAATTTGGGCTGCTATAGTGTGTTCTGTGCAGGACTGCTTTTGGAAAGAGCTTTGGAAATACAGTTGTTGCAAAGGTTAGCCCAGGATGTTATCTGGATGTGGCTGTGTAGGAAACACAGAGCTGGTTTTGCAATGCCATTTTTGGCTCCCAGTTGGTTTCTAAAGTCAATTTAAACAGCTGGTGTTTAAAGCTGTAAATTGTCTGGATTCAGGGTGCATCAAGGGCTTTTTCCTCCCATATGAACCTACTTGTACTTTTAGATCTTCCTCAGGTTCCATGGTTCTAAGAGGAGTGGATAAGGGCATAGGACAATTCTTTCTCACCAGCAGAGCCATGACCATGAAACTCCCTACATAGGGAAGTTCTGCTGTGTCTCTGGCTGCAGGTACTGGGTTCTGGAGGTATTTATGTCTCTGTTCTGTGGTTGTTGCCTTGATTCTGCACCTGAATTTATTTATGCTGATTGATGCATGAGTTTGAGCATTGCTACTTCTACTTTATCACTTCTGTAGCATGGATTTTACAAACTGATCAGCATTTAGAATGAGTCAAATGCTTCTTAAGGGTTTTCTTTCTCAAAAAGAAAAAAAATATTTCATAGGAAATTTTTCTAAGTGCTTCCTCAGGGGTTCTCAATCCCCTTCCATTTTTTCTGTTAACATCTCTGGGCCTTAACATCTCTGGATATACTTTTCTCCTTCAAGATGATGTCACTGCATGTATGGGGGGATACGGGCTGCTGCACAAACCCTCTCTGGGGCATGCATCAAACATGGTGGTCTTGCAACACAATTTCACCCAGTTTCTTTGTTATACTTCTTCTCAGTGGAGTTTGCTTCCATGAAAGATTCACCTGGTTCCTTCCATATGTATAATGTCAACCATCACTTAAGCTTTTTGTTTTAGAAGACATTTGCTGGTATTAGCTGGGTAGTCTGCATTTAGGGGTATTTGTTGCTGCTCTGTTAGCTTCTAATATCTTTATGCTAGTGTGCCTGGTCTGTTTTAATTACTGTATCAAATGATAGTTTTAATGTTTACATTGTATGTCACTTGGGTGCTCTTGCTGAGTTGGAAAAGCGATTAATCCATTTTATAAATAGAGTATTAAAATACAATTCTCTTGAGCCTCTACCAGGGTAGTCAGTGTTCACTCTCTATGGTGTGAACCGTATTTTTAAAATTAAACTCTCATTAATCATAGTTTCATTATTCTTAAATTCTAATGGATGCTACAACTATAATATGTATGTTAACATACCATGTGGTGATTCTCTTGACCTTTGCTTATTGTAACACCATTTTTCCAGTGATGTTACAATAGCACATCCTGCATAAGCAAAGGAATATGTTGAGATAGAAAAAGAATTGTTCTAATAAATAATATAAAATGACTGCAAAAATAAAATAGTACGTTAAAGCCTGGCCATTTGCTGTAGACAAGGTTTATTTTATCTAGGAAGGAGCAGGGAAACGTAGCTTGCTGTTGCTGATCTAGTACTTGGAAAAGACATTTTGTTTTAAAAGACATTTGCTGTTCCAATGAGGATTGCAGCTTAGGAAATACACTCTAACTGCAACTTGGGTATTTACCAACACTTCTTTTTGGCACTAGGCTATATGCAGAGACTGTTGGTTGGCGAAAGAGTGTTCTCCCCTGAGATGGAAGAATAAAGGGAAGGGAAAATATTTTGAATTCTTGGATACCAGTGTCACTTTCTAGATGCTTAAGATTTTTCCAGATTTTTGTTTAAAATAAAATGTGTGTGGTATCTCAGTGTATAATTTTGAATGACAAAAATGCAGCCTTTCAAAATAATACTTCTCTGCTAACTGAGCTACCAGTGCCCTGCAGACTGGCTTAAATCTGCATACTCATAATTAACTGTATATGCTGTTCACGATAAAAAAAGAACCACAGCAAATTTTCCCTTACTCCTACCACTTTCCGGTCTGCTTTGTTTGTACATCTTCCATTGGGCTCTCCTCATTGGCTCAATTCAGATGTCACATTTCCTGAACTCTAAATGATAGCTCTGAGACTGGGAGTGGGCCATGGACTGGCACATTCCTTCCTTTTCCCTTGCATGCAGATTCCACTCTCCCTTCCACGACGGGCTGCATTTTTGCCATTGCATCTGAAAAAACTGGGAGCCATGAGGAATCACATGGGGATAAATGCTAGCTCTCCCCCCCCCCCCATATCTCTCCTTCCAGGATATGTTAAAGCTGCTAGGGCGCCAACAGACCAATATCACATCCCCCTCTCCCTTTTTTGCATTAGCTGATTCTCATCTGGTCTCAGCACTGAGTTCGGTGAGCATTCTCAGTTCACATCAGGGTGCTTGTACTGGCAATTTAATTCGAAAATCAGGAACTCCCCAAGTATGTGGAAAGCCCAACTGTCTGAGAGTGGGCCCCTTGCTGCCTTTGTGTTAGGAACAAATTAAGGGCCCATGATAAATTTAAGGGGTGTGTGATTGTGTGTGTGTGTGTGTGTGTGAGGGAGAGGAAGAGGGAGAGGGAGAGGGAGAGAGAATGAATCAATGGACTTGGAAATTTCTTTCCACCACCCCAGAATCTCTCCATCCAGAATCCTGTAAACTTTCAGAAGCTTGAGCAAGACACCTTCCCTTTATTCTGCTTATTTCCCCCCTTCTAATTGACTGTCAATTACAGTCAACATTGTATGCCTTCTGGCATATATTCGTCAGTCCTCATAAAGTCATTTTTTGTGTGTCCCTCCACTGTTTCTTATGGTTAATTTATAATGTCTTTTCAGCATACCTGAGGAGTTCCTCCCCTGCTGTGTAGAGATTCCTACCATCTATGAATGGCCCAGTTTTTGCTGCTTTTGTGATTGATATGAACTTACCCATTTCACTATTAGTTACAATAACATAATGATCTGGGCATACCAGTAAAGGGAGAATGGAATTCATGCTTGAGCAGAGAACATAACAATCAGTGTCTGATTCCTGGACCATGGACTGATGATTGGGAAATGAGACATCTGAACTGAGCTCCATCAACACACACACATTCGCTAGCCTTAGCTTCCTTCACAAAATATGCCGAAATGACTTAACTGATGCTGGGTGTTACATTAGTTAAAGCTTTCTTTTTTGGTACCTTAGGAGCCTAGCTGTCATAGTTATTGAAACATAAGCAATGTAAGTAAATATGAATAGTCAATACTCTGACTTGGTTGTAAAAATATGCTTAACCTTGCCTTTAGCAGAAGTCTTTCCTGTGAAGGAACAATCAACAAAAGGTTCAAGGGCACTTTGGCAGAGTAACAGTTGCAAGGTTTCAAGCACTGGACACAGCTCAACATTTATTTTTTTAGCCAAAAGACTTTTGCTAGGAGGATATCCATTTTCTACTTCTGTATTCTACAGCTTTTTGCCAGTTTCCAGTGCCTACTCCTCCAGTTTGAGGGTTTTTTCTGTTTGACTTACAGTGCCTGAAAGTATCTGTAAAATAAGTTTTACAATCAACAAGCAAACACCATGCACAAAACCTGGCACTGGCAGAAGGGGGGAAGTTCTGAAACACTTGCAGTGTTTCTTTCCATCTCCAAATTCCTCCAAGTTTGCCTGTACTAAGAAGAGATTGTCCGTGTGTGTGTGTGGGGTGGGTGGGTGTATTTTTGTTCTACGGTTAGTGAAAGATCTCTCACTCTTTGTTAACAGTTGAGCTTTGGACAGGGAAGAGAGCCTTATCAAGGCAGAGGCAGTGTTGTAGATCACCTAGCAACTGGATTTGTGGGCCACTCCACTTTTTTCTTTCACATACGAGGCTGATGTCTACATGTTTTTTTTTAAAAAAAATATATAGGTGTTCAGGAATTGAAATTATTTTTTTCAACCCTGTGGAGGATTTGTGTGCTGGTCTTCTGCCCATAATGTAAACTGACACTCCCCCAAAAGGTTTAAAACAGCAAGCACCAACCAATCTCTATACATGAACAGTATAGACCACATCATTGGATTTCTAAAAATTTAGGTTTTGTATCACCATGTGCAATTAAAGTGGCTGTTAGTTATTCTGTAGTGTTAGATTATTGCTTTCTACTGTTGTTGCTTTTGTTTACATGGTATGTTTTTAAAGCAGGTTGTATGGCTTTCTGTAGGCAAAAGGAGATTGAGAGTTGCATGCAGGAGTCCTAAAAGTTGCATTCAAAGAGATAGATCCATTGATCCAATAAAAAGGGAAACTCTGCCTGTTTTCTGTGGCTGGCTCGCCATTGCTAAGCCACCATTCCATACTTCAGAGCTCCCTTCCAAAGGGAAACTTGTTGCTGTGTATTTTCAGGAGGTGAGTGAAGGCAGCAAATATACATATTGCATATACATAGAAGAGAAGAAGAAAAAGAGATTGGATTTATACCCCTGCCCTTCACTACCTAAAGGAGTCTCAGAGCAGCTTACAATCTCCTTTCCATCCCCCTCCCCACAACAGACACGCTGTGAGGTAGATGGGGCTGAGAGAGCTCTTTCAAGAACTGCTCCTGAGATAACAGCTCTGAGAGAACTTGTGACTGACTCAAGGTCACACCAGCAGCTGCATGTAGAGGAGCAGGGAATCAAACCCGGTTCTTCCAGATTAGAGTCGTACATAGATAAATGTATGTGCATTCTTTGCTGAGGTCAGCAACTGTTATTTAGCCCCTTATTGAGGACAGGCCAATCAAACTTGATAACAGCTCTGTTCTCTTGAGAACTTTGCTGGTGTCATGAAACAATTTTACAGTCATTCAGCAACCAGCCAGTGATGCTGCTGCTTGTGGCACTGAAAGAGAGCATCAAAAAGAGAGGCTACTAGCCCCATATGGAAGGTATTGGTTCATTCAACTTGGTGACACTCCAGGTAGTATCCAAAATGTATCTGAGACTAATAAGATAACCAGTCAGGTTGTAGTCTCCCCTAAGGCCTGTGGAGAATTCATAGCAGAGAATGGATATATTGGGCCTTTGAGGCTGTGGGAGTGAGTCATCAATAGTTTTGTGGTATTGCATTCAGTTGTACAGCAGCTCCATTGGTGGAAGATGAAAAAGCGCCTGCTAAAGAATGAGTTCTTGTTTGGGGCAAAAATTCTTATAAACAGTCAATTTACTCTTGTTTTTTCAGAATGAATCAAGATTTTAAATGTAAGTGCATTCCAAATGGCAGACGTTGAAAGAAGAGCATACCATACTCGTGGGCACTCCATGAAATTGCTGAGCAGTCGGGTTAGAACAGATAAAAGGAAATACTTCTTCACCCAAAGAGTGATTAACATATGGAATTCACTGCCACAGGAGGTGGTGGCAGCTACAAGCATGGACAGTTTCAAGAGGGAATTAGATAAACATATGGAGCAGAAGTCCATCAGTGGCTATTAGCCACAGGGTATAGATGGGAACTCTCAGTCTGGGGCAGGTGATGCACTCTATTCTTGGTGCTGGAGGGGGCAGCAGTGGGAGGGCTTCTGGTGTCCTGGCCCCACTGCTGGACCTCCTGATGGCACCTGGTATATTTTGGCCACTGTGTGACAGAATATTGGGTTAGATGGGCCATTGGCCTGATTCAACATTGGCTTCTCTTATGTTCTTATCAAGTCAAAATACAAGAATTAAAAGGGAGTTAATCCATTTAGTGTCCTGGGGGCACACAAAGGTCTGGGGAAAACTAGGGAGGGGGCATTCATTTCTTAACTTTTTTCAATTTTTTTTTTATTAAAAATGTTTTTTGGCATTCCCAAAGTGCCTTTTTTCTCTTCTGGAGTGAGCTAAACACTTTTTAATATGAGGTTTTACTCAAAATGTGTGTAAAACAGTTTACACCATAAATGATGATCCATAGTTTCATGTGTGTCTTGTTCAAATATGATTAATTTTGTCCACAGTTAACATGCTATGATAATACATTATTGAATAGTTGAGTATTGTTAGTGATAAAATATAACTTGATATTAAAATTTGCTGCCTGTAAATGACTGCTTTGTCCAAATAACACACTTTTTATTTGCTACACAATTTGTTTTTTTCTAACCCCCCCTCTTGCATTCTATAGGCTAAGTCTGTTGTGTATATAAGGTAAGCCTGATGGATTTACACTCCTATGCATCTGGTGAAGAGAGATTCATGAAAGTTTATGCTGGAAAAATTTTTGTTAGTCTTCAGAGTGCCACTGGACTCCTTTTTATTTTACATGCTAAGTTTTAAGTGAATCATTTATGTTAAAGCAGTTATTAAATTCAGGGTTGATAAAAGAGTATTTCAGATATATCAGTTTTTCTCAGTATTGTTGTGTTTTTTTCCCTGGAAAGTAACAGGACAAAATCCAGTTTCTCATGTCTTCAGAATTTCTGGAAATTTTATATCTCTAGTCTGGGGACCTGTACACTCTGCCGAAAATCAATATTTGCATGTCACCGGAGCTCTACATTCTGCACCAAGAAAAGCTGCATTGTGTGAATGCAGTTCAGAAAAGCGCTTAAGCACTGACCAACAGAAATGGCATTCGATCTGCTTTTCTATTTTTGCCAGCTCCTGAGATTTTATCAGGTGCTGTCCCTAAGATTTTCAGCCTTTATTTACAGCCACAAGATTTGTAAAGTTGGCAAACTACCTCTGCTCATCTTTTGCGTGGAATGCCCCATGGAATGCCTCAACTAACCATGAGTTAGTTGTGACTTGAAGGCATGGTTTCTTGTGTGGCCCAAAAAAGCTTGGCAGGGTAGTACTGGCTAGTACTTGGATGGCAGACCACCATGGAAGTCCAGGGTTGCTGTGCGAGGCAGGCAATGGCAAGCCACCTCTGTTTGTCTCTTGTCTTGAAAACCCTACAGAGTCACCATAAGTCATCTGCAACTTGATGTCACTTTCCACACCACTGAATGATGCCCAGAATGCTAGACATTTGTGGAGAACAGAACCATCTTATTATTCTGTTATTATTTGTTACTCCAACTATAGGCAGTTTCATTCCACAAACAAGGGATGCAAGTGTCAGAAATTTGGCAGATCTGATGCTCTGAGGGAGGGGTAGAATGTCTGAAAATTTCATGGCATTTGGATCAAGCTCACTGTGAATTTCAGTGTGAACACAATTGCCAGGCAAGGATATCTTGCTTGAACTCCTTGATTAAGAGTGAGGCACGTTTCTGATTGGATTGCTGGAATGCTCCCTGGCAAATTTGTCCCTAGAGTAGCATTGTGCCAGGCAGCTTTGTGCCGATGCAGTAATTCATGCTACAGGGCAAGATTGTTGCAGCAGCTTTCATCCTAAATAATTTCAGTTACTGAAGGAACAGTGTGTATGCCCTGGCAGACTTGTATCGTGCATGGAATTGTTTGCTGTATGCCCTGTCATTGCTCTGGGACAGTTGCATGCATCTTTTTAATCGACTGGCACTGGCTAGATTGCACTGGCTGCTTTTTATGTCTGCACAGTCAGTAGCATTTATTCAAGAACTAATCACAAGAACTGATTGCAAAATGAGCTGGACACCACATGGGCAGGGCTCATGAGCAGGCATCCAAGGCACGCAGAAACATCAAAGAAGTAAACCACAACTTAAAATCTCAGATGAGTTTCCCCCCTTTTAACTGTGTGCTTCTAAAATTTAAAGGCAATGACAGACAGGTGGCAGTGGGGCAGCAAGTGAGAGAAAGCCCTGTAATCGTGCTAATTGGACCCATCCAGATTTACTTTGACACAAACAGTTTGCTGCATGATTGGTCCCCTGTTCAGAACCAGTGAGCAGAATGTCAGCTGCACTGGGTGGGTGATCCAGCATGTCTATCTTGTATACAAAAATTTTTTTACAGACAGCAGGAGGTTAACTGGGTTTCCCTTTGAAATCCATGGCAAAAATAAATTGCAAAAACAAAGATGAGTGACTAATGAAGCTATGAAACAAAAATGAAAGGCAAAATCATTAGAAATAAAGGAGGAGTGAAACTCCTGTACATGCCTAGGTGAGTTTTCATATTTAACCATTACTTTATCACCCGTTCCTGAAAAATCTCTGGTGCATTCTCAAGACCATGGGTTGCCTAAACCAACCTGTGAGTTCCTGCTTCAACTGAGATCTGAACTGCAGACTACTTGGCTCAAGCTCTTCTTCTAAACTGTTGCACAGAGAAAAGAACAAACAGTCCCAGGTTCTAATCTCGGATGTACTCTCCATTACAGGGTGTCATAATGGAAATTAAGGATTGCCCAAGGCATATTTAACTAGCGCAAAACTTCATAATAAAGTTAGGGGTTGTGCTTGAGTATCTTTTAGTGCTGGCACATGACTAATTATTATGCAGCCACTTTTTCAACTTGTAATCATTTTAAGTTTGCCAAGTAAACCTGCCAGTCATTTCCAGTCTACTTAAGAGGCCCAGCTCTGTATATCTGCTCCTTGAATGGATGAGCTCAGAGTATGCAACCTCAATAACTGAATTCCTTCCTGATTGTGATTCACCTGGCTTGTTAAGTTTTAGGCACTAGGCGGAAAACACTTTGCTGTTTTCTCAGGATATTGTTGTGTGTATTTTGTTGCTTGCTGATGGGGGGTCGAAGTGTCCTCACTTTTAATTATTCTATTGTTTTATTCTGCCCCATGGTTTTTGTTTTTTGTTCCTGGCCCCTTTATTCCTTTTATTGACTGTATAGGATTATTTTATGATGTTAATTGTATATAAGCCAGTGAATGCAGGCATAAATGCCATAAAGCTTTTACTTTGCAGCAGTAGTGAATGTGATGGCATAATTCATGGAACTGTCCAGTATATGAGAGTTCTTCTGGAGAGAACCTTTCATTTGTACTTCAGGAATTTAAAGTTTATGGGGTTTGTTTTTTTTCCAGTCTGTAGCGATTTATCCCCACCACAGTCAAGCTGTTTCACATATTAATTATGTGGGTATTTTCCAGTTGTGCATACAGAAAATGTTTGACTGTGGGTACTTGTTGGGTAAGACCTAAGAAACATTTCCAGTGTCTCAGTTTAACATGTGGTGCTTTTTGGGATTGAAGCCAAATATTATCCATCAGAGAGGGGTGCATATAAGTTCTCTTGGGAAATGTTTCAAATTATTTCCAAAGATTTAATAAGAACATATCTTTAGTTATGAACAGATTGCTATTATGGAGAGATGGTGGTCTGCTGCACTGGTGCCCTTTCCCCCCGGATTAACTTTATAACTAGGTTTTTGTCAGAAATCTTATTTTCTGACCTCCCTTGAATTCTGCAATATGGAAACCAGTGTACCTGAAGCACTCATGGGTGGTCCTCCTGTGGTGAAGAAACTCTGAGAAGTAGTCTGACAAGCTGTTGCAGATGTGTTGATCGGGGGTGGGGGGAATTACACAGGAGATTGAGTCTAGAAATTTCAAGTTTGTGAGGGGTTTTGTCTTAATGATTACATAAAGTTAATTATAGATTAGCCTAAAATGTCTGATATTGACTTTAATGTTTAGAGTCAAATAAGTATAATTAGCTAGTTACGTTGACTGTTAGATAAGTAGTAAAATTTGGTATGGGGGAAACAAAACCATTGGAGGGTCTTGCTTTCCTTTCTGGATGTTCAGCAGAATGTAGCACAAAATATTTCTGTGGTAAGTAATTCTTATTCATTGAATTGTTTAGACAAGACTGTATTGTAAATTAACAAGTGTTGAAATTAGTGTGAGTGGATGAAGGAAAGTGTGGTGTACCCCAGAACCCATGGATTGAAGAATAAATTTTACTCTTGTGGAGAAATGTATTTTTCTTTGGAGGTTTGCACTGAGCAAAACTTTCACATTAGCAGAGAGTAGGCAGGAGGGGGAAGCCAATGTGGTTACTCTCTAGCCTTTCCCCAGCCACCCATTAGCAATGCTGATAGCTCTCTGGTGGGAGACAGTGGGATGGTCAGGCCCCCCACCCTTTAGCAGGAAAGGTAACATCTAGTAGGAATAGGGTTTTGGAGAGTAAAAATCCTAGAGAAGTCTGTTCCTGGAGACTTTGGGAAAAGCTTCTTTGATCTGCCCTGCTCAGGAGATGGGCAAACAGATCATGAAACTTCTTGGCATGGGGAGGAGGTCTTTTTTGTGCTCATCCCATTGAGACAGATGGAGCTCTCACCTGAGGACAGCCATTGCCATGTGGAGGACTGCAAGCCTCAGCAAAGGCTCCATCGTAATGAGAACCTTAGAACCACTGTAACTTTTAAGTTAAGGAGCTTGCCTTAGAATAACATCAGTTAGGGCATGTACAGAGTGAAGGGCAAAGAAAATATGTGTACAGGTTTTTTTAGATCCCTTGTTCAGTCTGTTGCTGTGCTGAAAGTATATGTGTGGACGTTTTCTTTTTAATCAATACTTTATAACTTCTAGTGCTGGTAGTAGTTCTTTGTGCCATATAGACCTCCACCATTTCAGACATGTTATTTTTAAAGGAGAGCCAGGAGAAAGTGAGAGAGAAGTCAGCTGGCAAGCTGCTACTCCTCAAAAGGTGCACAAGAACAGTAAACTGTCCCTGTGGTAACCAGATGCTTGGTAGTGGGAGTAAAGATGTGAAGGCCTGGAGAAAATCGGAAAAATTAGGGAAAAACACATTTCCTCCCCGTTTTTTTCCTGAAGCTTTGTGTTTTTTTCCCCGAAAAATTGGAAAAATTGAAAAAAAGAAAAGAAAAAAATTGATTATGAAACGTTTTATTTTAACATGATGAATAAAGTATTTTTAAGACAAGGTGTTCAAATATTTTCCAAATCATTTCTAAAAAATGTATGGTATCAGATTTTATTCTGCACTGAGGGCAAGCAAGTACTAGGTTACAAACTGAACTCTCCAATGCAAGAACAAGATGCATTTCTTCCTTTAGGAGGTGCTATTGTCACAAGAAAAGAAAACGGTTTCAGTTTTGTTTTTGCATGTGGGTGGGTATACTGGCACTCAGGCTTCAGTAGACCTCAAAGCACTGGAAAAGCTGATAATTACAGCTCAGAAAATGATTCTAATTAAATTTCATGCCCATTCATTGAAACTTAGTCCCACACTCCCTTCTATACACTTCCCCCTCTTCAGTTCTTTTTATGAGAATGGTTTTTTTATTTTTATTTAATACTGTATAGAGGGAATATGAATAATTGTTACTTCTGGATTTTTAAAAATTGTTTTGTGGGAATTTTTTTGTCTGTTCCAGATAGACTAGTAAACAGTTCAGGAGATTGTTGCTCCATTTGTTACAAGTACAAATAAATATTATAAAAACAGTAAATTCTGTTTGTAATAATTGTTTGGATACACTATATTTTTAATACGCTAGTTGTGATAATTTCATGCCAGGTAAAATTGTCCATAGTCATGTTTTATGTTCCTAAAGTAACAGAATGACTTTCAATCTGGAAAAGAAAAAAGAAGTGCTAATGTAGCATTTTTCCCCATTTTTTCTGAAAATTTGTTTCCCCTGAAAAAAAAACCAACGGAAAAAACCTGATTTTTTCCCGAGCTTCAAAATTTCTGGAAATTTTACATCTCTAAGTGTGAGACACAAATATATGAGGCAAGGCCTTAGAATGGCAATAAAGGGAAGGGAAGCTGGGAGCCCTGGTGCTCTCAACAGGTGTTACCTACAAAAGCCAGGTGGCGACAGTGGTTGAACTGAAAGAGCTCCTTTGAGGGTTGGGAAAGGCAGTGGGTGGCAAGTAGGTGGAGACTTCGGACAGCCACTGATGTCTAGGTACTGTGGAGGGCAAGTCAGGACAAGACCTGCAGATCAGTGGGTCTATTCCACCACACTGTTTTGGAGCAATTAGGAATCAGAAGAAAAGATTCATAGACTCCTATTCTATTCCCTGAATTACTCTTCTCCAGGTTTTGGTAATCTGTAGTCCATTTCATGAGGCTTTTCATAAACCTCTGGTTTTCCCAGAGCAACCAATTTGAATGTGGTGGTAGAAGAATCTCATTTAATTAAAAAAGAGCCATATTTTGCTGTTGCTCTGTCTGTTCTTAACTAAAAATGTATGTGGCTTAACAGACTGCAACACAACTTTTAAGTAACTAGAAATAGGATTGGGGGCATTGTCTCCAACTGTTCCATGAATTTTGGTTGTATAAGTGTTGGCTTCTTGATAAGCTGCTGTTAATTTTTTTATGAATGTAGTGGCAGACATGAAGTCATTCCTTTTCTGTAGAGTGTGAAAACTGGTGCTTGAAGGGTTTTTTTTAATCCAGTCATCATAGATACAAGGTCCCTCTCCTGCTGAATTCAAGCTTGCTTCATAATTTGCAAGCTACAGTTATTGTTCATAGAAAATGTCACTGGCTCAGGAGGGGCAGTGCATGTTAGAGCACATGCCTTGCCTTTGTAGGATCCCAGATTTGGTTTCTGATGTTCCAGTTAAAGGATCTTGGGTACCAGGGCTTGGAAATACCTCTGTTTGCAACCTTGGAGAACCAGTCAGAACAGGCATTCTTGGGTTGGATGGCCCTATGATCCAAATCTGTATGTCAGCTATTCATATTCAATGGGCAAGCCTTTGAGTTCTCCAGAATTCTTTGTCAGTCTGGGTGTTACGAAAAGGTGGGAGGGAAATCTCTCAGGGTAGGATCTCAAGCCTTTGTCAGCAGCTGGTATAGAATGCTTTACTGACTTCAATGGTCACAGGGTATGACTGGTATCAGGTTGCACCCTTGTGATGCTGTAAACAAGAAGCTCAAAATGGAAGCCATACAGCTGAAAGCATAGCAACCATTAATTGCTCGGGGGTGTCTCTGATCCCAGTTGAAACACTCAGATCCCTTAAAAAGCCAAGAGTAAAAGCGAAACAGTTTTTCAGTTAATACTGCTGGTGATTAACTATTGTTGATGCACTAAGTGAAGAATCAGCATAAGACGAATTGTGGTAGTGTTAATATAGTTGGAACATTTAGATGCCCTGTCTCCAGAAACCCTTTTGAGGTGGCTTACAAAGTAAAAATAACAGCCTAAGAGTTAGCATGATTAGAAGAAGCCATAAAAACAGCTTAAAGCATTATTTGACAGTCTTAAAATAGTATTTGTAAAGCAGTCGTCGGACTAGCAGCATATACAAGCAACTAAAATAATCCTGGATAAAAAGATGTGTTTTGACCAGCATCTAAAGGGGAGTGAGATAGGCGCTAGTATTCAAAAATATTAGAACAGTAGTATTACTGTTTGTCAGGTCAATGTTTGATCGATGGTTTCAGTTGGGTGGCTTCCGGTTGTTTGTTTTTTTGCTTGTTCTCAGCATGCCAAGGTTGCCGCTTGGCACTACCCATGCACTGTGCCTGTTGAATTCAGCAGAGCGTTCTACCCTGGACACTGTTGAACAGACTTTTAAGCTCATAAGCCTGAGATTCCCCCCCCCCTTAGTGTTTTTTTCTAAATCATGCCTGACGAAGACTTCTAGAGAACTCAAGAGTCTGTGCACTGTGTTACTGTTACTTTGCTTACAGAACAATCCTGTGATGCGCCTGCACCATGGCAGCTAGCTGCGGTGCAACGGTGGCACTGCTAGTTGCCTTCCAAAGGGGAAAGTTATGTGGTGACTAAAAAGGGGGGAAAGGTGCCTAGACAGGGTTGGCGGGCGCTGTCATGTTGGTGTCTGTGGTGCTTCCACTGCAGTGGTCCATCCTGGTGTTGTTGCTCTGCAGGGGCCATGTGACACACAGGGCAGGCAGGACGAATGTGAGTAACGAGTGGAGGGGGCTGAGCCAAGCAGACCGCATGAATGGAGGTGGCAGCCTGGAGAAGCACACTCTTCCTCCCTTGAAGCACACACCTCCTTAAAGGGACCTCCTCCTGTCAGAAGTCCAGGCCACCTGTCAGTGAGAAGGGGGCCATCCCATGAGCGCTCTTTGGGCATGCAGAGTGCCCCTGCGGGCCATGACCTTGGATGTGTGCATGCCCTCCACTCACTGGTGGCTGTGTTATCCAGCAGGGCACTCACATTGTCGAGGGCATCCCTTTGCCAGCCCTGCTGGAGGATGAGTAGGAGGGTGAGGGATACAGAAGGGGCACAGACAGACTCCAAGAGGTCTCCCAGCAGCCTCCCATGTCCCTCGTGACGGCAAGAAAGCCACTCCAGGTGACCAGCAGCTGCCAGCCCCTCTATCCATTGCTGGCCCCTGGCAAAGGCTTCCCAGCACTCATGACAGCTCTCCAGCTGCCCCTGCTGAGTCCCACCTACATGTAGGAAAGCATGGGTGAGATGGGCTGGGCTGGACGCAGGCCCTGTACCTGGGACCAGAAACCCCCCTCCCCTGGGCCACCTGGGCTGCGAGACCGTCCAAGGGGAGCTATCCCGTCACTGCTACCTGTCCCCTCCCCTCCATAGGGCAGGCAGGGCTGCTGCCATCGGAGGAAGTCAAGTCCGCTTACATGTCCGCTCCCCCTCAGTTGATGGACCTAGGGACCTCCTGATCCCCAGCAATTGGAGGACCATGGAGGCTGCCATTGCCATGAGCCTCCTTGGGGTCAGGGCATGTAGACTGTCAATGACATCAGCTCTAAACATTAGGGAATATGGACCTAGGCACAGGGAGGGGACATAGTAGACAGTGAACAGAAGCACCCAGGCAGCAGCTGATGCCAGTGCATCTCAGCAACCTCTCTGGGGGGTCTCCTTGCCCTCCTTGGTAGGCGGCCTTGGTGTCTTGCCTCCCTGGTCCCCCCTCAGCTCCATTTTCTCCTGCCTGCCAAAATGGGGGCTAGGGCTCTTGCCAAGAGGTTACATGGGTATTGTAGGAGCACTCTGGCTGTGGAGAAGGGGGCATGATGATGGCAGAGTCACCCCTCCTCTGTGGGTCCCCGGCCGCTGTGGCCACTGTTGCATCCTTGGCCGTCCTCACTTGTACAGCAATGCCTTCTCGGCTTCAGTCCATTTTGGCTGGCAATGGCAGATGTGGCAGCTGCCATGATACCCACACACGGGAATGCAGAGGTGGGCCGACCTTCCATGGGAAGACACATATTCCCCGTTCCTATCTCACCCCCCATGCCATGACCGTGAGCCAACTGGAGGGGCCCACAGATGGCAGGCACCAAGCCCTAGATAAAGGGGACCAAATGCTATTGGGTGACTCTATCAGTGCCTGCAGGGCTATCTACTCATGCAAGTGAATTCGTATAGCCATCTAGAGGGATTGCCAAAGGCTCCAGTGTGTGTGTGTGTGTGTGTGTGTGGGGTGTAGCAGACGTCAGTGAGAGTGGCCCAGTGCATGGTGAACACCATAGCCCCCCCCTCCCCGCAGCAACCCCAACACATTTGTCCGCCTGGGGCGCAGATGCCATGTGCCCTTGGTGGACTGCTGCTGGACCCCGTGGCTGCCAGGTTTGGGAGGATAGCCATGTCCTCTGTGGCTTGTGGCCACTGTTGCATGGCAGTCCCTTGGGGTACGAGCAGAGGAAGGGCGAAATTTGGGAGACTGTGAACTTCACTCTCCCTGTGGTGTTTACCCACCAGATGCTTGCCCAGTAGTGCTAAGTGCCCTGTCTGTGTTGTGCCCACCACTGAGGTGGGGGTGCGCTTGCTGTAAGTCCACACAGCAGGGAGCTGTCCGGCAGCATTCTGTGCTGCAGGCTATGATGGCCCCCTGCTACTGCTTCTCTCTGGGGCAGATTTTCCTGCCAAAACACTGTTCCCCACTCTGACTGAGCAGGCTCAGGCCCGATCTGCACCTAGCATTTGGTCCGCTGTCTTACCAAACCCACACTGGAACAGAAATCCCCATCTATATTGCATGCCACTTTCACTTTGATTGAGTGTCGCATTTTATGGCAGTGTCCAGACTGCATGCTGCTTTCACTTCGTCTGATCTCTGCTTTTATGGTGGCTGTCTGCATAGATTTATGGCCATTTTATGGCCATTCGGGTGTGACTCTGCAGTCACTACAGTGTTCGCCCGGGATAGTTGACTGTGGTTTTGAACTGCATCTTTTTCTGTTCCAGTGTGGGTTTAGTAAAACAACGGAGCAAATGCTAAATGCAGATTGGCCCTTAGTAGCATATTTGAATGACAGCCAGTTTGGTGTAGCAGTGAAGTGTGCAGACTCTAATCTACGAGAACTGGGTTTGATTCTACACTCCTCCAGTTGCAGCTGCTGGATGACCTTGGGGCAAGCCATAGTTCTGACAAAAGCTGTTCTTGAAAGAGCAGTTCTTGAGAGAGCTCTCTCAGCCCTACCTATCTCACAGGGTGTCTGTTGTGGGGAGAGGAAGCGAAGGAGATTGTAAGCCGCCCTGAGACTCCGAGTGAAGGGTGGGATATAAATCCAATCTCTTCTGGCTTTTGCCCAGGCCAGAGTTTTTTTGTAACTCAGCAGAAGCCCTCTTATAAATCTCTTTTCAAAATGGCACTTGACTTGAAGTAAAGTTCAAACAGAAAGATTGATTCTCTGAGCTGAACCCTCTGAACAACTGGGTAAGAAATATCCTCTTCTTTCTAGGAGAGAGAATCCCTTTCCTGTTTGGCTAGACTGCCAGTTTTCAACCTCTGCCCAGTCTCTTCTGTCAAACCTAAATCCCCAGTTCTGGAGTCTGAATGAATGGAATTCAGCCAGGGCTGACCCTTCTACTTTAAGTTCTGTTTTCTGAACTTTTCCTCAAATGTGTTGGTACACAGTAAGGGCAAAGAGTTGTGTCCCTTCACTTCTCAAATGACTTGTCTGTTTCCCTCAGACCGACACACACATACTCCTCCAGACTGGCAACTGCCAAGCCAAAGTCCAAACTGACTCCCTCTGACAAGACTTTTTAAAACTCTCCTCAGCCGGCGCTGACCAATCAGAGAGAAGGGGGTGCCCACAGGCAGCAGCCTGTCAATCAAACTGAGCTTTACAGTGAGGCATTAACCCCTAATCTCCCAGCTCTCTGAATCTGATGCACCAACCATCCTGGTTTTTGGAGGACAGTTCATCACACATACCCTACCTCGGAAGTTGTAGGGCAAACTCTTGGAACCATTTGTGTGTGGGGGGGTGGGGAGCTGAGTGGGTGCTGCAGAGGGGCACCGCCGACATGGAGAAGGCACTGATTGAGTGCACATTTGGTTGGCATCCTGTGCTGTTGGGGTTCTCATGGGTGTGGCCACAGCAGTGTTGGGGGTTGTGTTGTTCAGCCCATCATGGGCGCCAGTGGGCTGTGCCGCCATTTTTACTGGCACAACTTTGTGCCTGTTCTTGGGGGAAGTGTTCCCACCCTGAAAACACTTTGGGAGCTGCCTAATTGGTGACATGCCCCCTGGAACGCCCACATCTGCACTGTTGCAAGGGTTCACAGTGACAGTCCATTGTCATGTGGTCATGGCAACTCTGTGCCAGTGGAACTGCATGGTGCAGCGGCACTTGTGGCCCACGCTGGTGAAAATGGTCGTTATGCCAGTGTAAATCCTGGTCACACTGGCACGGGGGTCAGCCAGCTCCTTATGCCTATCCCCCCCACCCCCAGATTGCAGCGTTAGTCATAATAAAAGGTATTACGTTGTTTTTATTTTTGGAATTGCCATGAGTCAATAGGGCTACCTTGCTTTTATTTTTTGACTTCACATAATCTCCATTTCTATAAAAGTACTTGGAAGTTCTATATCTCATATTTCTTGAAGTCTATTGCATATACCTCACTTTCTCTTTCTGTAACTGGATTAAAGGGGATGCATGCTTTTTAAAAAAAACCACACATCTATTTTCTCACATAAAACTGCATAATAGTTTTAAAGAAAAAAGAAAGAAAACCCTAGAGGCCTGGGCGCTAGCTAAAATCTCAGTACCACTCACAGGGTATTTCCAGGCTGGAATATTTGAAATGGTGGCTTCTTGTGATAGCTGCAAAAATCACCAAGAGCCTGTGTTCATTGGAACGTCCGACTCAGGCTGGCCTTTATAATTGGAAGAAGCTTATCTCAGACTTATAGTGCATCAGCTGCCATGTGATAACTGCTGTGCGTAATTGTCATTTGAGTTTAGTCTCCCCTTAGTATAAATTGTCATTATCTGAGTCATGGATTACTGGTCATAGGTACAGTGATAGAAACAAAGAGGGTTGAGCTAATGTAATATTAAACAGTTCAAAATTGAATAAGGTGTACACAAGTTAAAATACGTTTAAAATCCACATGTAAACAGGACTTTCACACATTTATACACATGATGGGACAATACATATAATACTAAAGACCAGACGCATTTCGGCCATAAAAGGCCTTCTTCAGTGGTCACAAATACAATCTTGTCTAGACACACATTCATACACTAATATGCAAATTCTTAAAAACCCTTTGTATAAAAACCAGATGTGATGCCTTTTATAGATGTAATTTAGTCACAGGTATGTAAAATGGGCCATTTTTGTTGTTGTTGTTCAGTCGCACAGTCGAGTCCGACTCTTTGCGACCCCATGGACCAGTTTACGCCAGGCCCTCCTGTCTTCCGCTGTCATACCAATGCCAATATGTATTCTGGTATTCAGGGTATCTAAGGTATGAATGTGTGTCTCTCCATCCATGCAAGAATAGGTACAGTGAACCAAGTCTGTCAGTGAAAAAAAAATTATGTATAAACCTACTCAGTGTAAACAGGGAATGATAACCCCAGTAGGTACTGTGATGCTCAGTTGTTATAATTGAGCTTCTGTCATTTGGCAAGTGATGATAAATTTAAGCACAGGAATAGATAATAAGATAATGAGTGGTGCAGACAGAGAAAGGAAGCAAGCTTGCTGCTTCATTAATGCAAGAAGACAGCAATGTCTGCACCTGTTTCTCGACAGGGCGCCCAGGTGCCTGGCGTTCCCAACTATTGTAGCACACTTGAAACTGACAGAAGTCCTGTGGTCCTCTTCCTTCCCCCTTTGCGCCCTCTAGCCTCCTCTCCCCCACTCCCTTGACAGCCCTCCCTGCTCACCCTCTCCCCCATCTCCCATCACACTCATTCCTCACCCCCACCACACTCCTCTCCTTCCCAGAGTTTGCTAGCTTCCTTCTCCCTTTTCTCCTGTGAAGTAGTTTCCGTTTATCTCCTTGAGTGCTCAGGAGGGGAAAGGTAGGATATAAATGTCTCTAAATAAATATATATGGCACTTCGGAGGAAACAAAGTACCTGCCCAGCAGTGATGGCATCTTGGGTTTTTTGCTGATCCAAGTGAAACCTAACAAGCACTACCCCCCTCTCCCCAATGCTGGGGAAGGTGAGTAGGGGGCTCCACAGCTTTAAGGTCTTGGTTTCAAGGATGGAGAGAGCCGTGCAGTCCACTTGTAATCCCAGACGTAGAACAATGGGGTGCGGGGGAGTGTGGGCTGGAGGGCATGCTTTCTCTGAGACCCAGCCAAACACAATGCTCTGTTCAGGCACCTAGATAGGTCGAGCAAGCAAAAGCTCTCTTCTCCTGTGAGCCCAGTGCTCCTGACTTTGCACTGCCCTCTGCCGATGGAGATATTTTATCGTTGTTTTTGCCGTCAAGTCGCAGCTGACCTATGGCGACCCTGTAGGGTTTTCAAGTCAAGAGGCGTTCAGAGGTGGTTTGCCATTTGCCTGCCCCTGCATCATGACCCTGGTATCCTTTGGAGGTCTACCATCCAAATACTAGCCAGGGCTGACCCTTCTTAGCTTCTGAAATCTGACGAGATCAGGCTAGCCTGGCCTATCAGGTCTGTTGAAGCTATTACCCAGCAGCATATACATCCTCCTTTCATCATGGCTTTGAAGAGCAGCAGTGGGCATTTTACACAATTCAGCAAGATCCTCTCCTGCCCTGTCCCTCCCACTCACTTTGATATCTTCAGTTATAGGGGCAGTCCTAGTGACTCTGGGGCCTTGGGCAAGACTCCAGGATGGGGTCCCAGAATCACTGCACCTCCTTGCCACAGAGGGGGGGAGGTTGGCCTGAACAGTAGTGGGAGCCTGCTCTCCCCATTCTTTCCCTCCGTATCAAGGGAGCAGGACCATGGGGATTTGGACCCATGCCTAGCCCAGGGCAGCTGCCCTGGATGCCACGAGGCTAAAACTGCCCCTGCTGCTGACCAACTTTCCAGTGTTGTAAGAATTATATGAAGCTCTGCAAAACTCTTAGATCAGTCTAAAGTACTATGTAATCACCAGGTTAATAGTGTTAATATCTGCATAAGAAGAATTTCCTTCAGATTTCAATTTGACAGTCACAGTTTTGGTTCTGGCTAGAAGTAGTCGTGGAAGAATTCATGCACTCCATATTTTAGTACTTCGTTGCCCCACAGATTCTCTGAATTGTCACTGGATGTAAATGACAGACCCTTTGAAGGGTACCTTTGAAACAATAGTTGGAAGAATACAAATATTTCTGAATATTTTGTCACAGTTTAGGAGTAACCTAGCAAATCCACTGGAGTAGTTTCGGAAGGTGGCTGTGTTGGTCTGCAGTAGAACAGCTAGATTAGAGTCCAGTAGCACCTTAGTGACTGTGTTGGACTGTACCTTCTAAGAGGCTTAAAAGTGCTGTACATAAAACTACAGGACTTGTGAAGGGTTAATTCTTTACAGAGCCAGAGAGCCTTGAGTGACAGGCTGCTCCAGGTAATCTGATTGGTTGGACTAGGCTGAGGAAAAAAAAAAAAGGTCCAGTGAGAGCTGGATGCTGAAGAAAGGAGATTCAGATTCCTGCCTTAACTGTGACTAGATGTGTATATGGAGATCATCTTAGACTAGCCCTGACAGAAAAAGAGTTTAGTGCTGACAAAGTCAGAATTCATCCATGACTGAATATAGTCTTTATTCAGCATTAGCTGACAGCAGTTTGAACACAGACAGCGAACTGGGAAAAAGTTTGGCAAGGAGGTTTGGGTAGCACAAGAAGTCTCCCATTCAGGCCAGAGGAAGAGAGGATAAATCTTCCAGGGAACGAAGAAGAATCCCTACCCAGTCAATCAAGGAAAGTTATCTCTGAGGAGGAGAGATTCCCTGGTCTGGTGTGATTGGAAAAACTCCTTGTGGAGACTTAAAAGTCAGTGAACCACTCAAGATTTCTGGTGTTCCAAGAGAAGGTGTTTGGGTACTAGGAAGAGGGTACCAGCCTTCTGGACACCAAAAGAGTCTGCTGTTATACCAATAAAATGAACTGGAGTGGTTTCGGAAAAAACAGTAACCAAAGCCTCTCAAAGTAAAGAACTGTAGTTTAATTCGAGAAACTCACACTAATCTGATCTACAAGAATAAGAATTTGTGCTTAAACTATTTCACCTCAGTATTTTCAACCCCTGACTTCACCTAACCTTGCCCCTGGATGTAAAATAAAACCTTCTGTTAATTTTGAATTTTAAAAGCATCTGAAGTACTGTTTTCTGTCAGTTACGCTAAAGGGAAACCCTGATCCTTCACTCAGGTCCTGGCCTGTGAAAATAGCCATTATATATTACTGACACAGGGTGGGACTGCAAAAGCTACTTTATAGAGAAGAATACACACTGCTAGGGCTGCTCAGTCAGTGAAGAGAGACACAAAAGAAAAACAGAGGGAAAATCTTGCCTCAAAGGGAGGGAAGTTGATGGCATCTGTCATAGTGGCCAACATGATTTTCGGGATGTAAACTTTTGAGAGTCAAAGTTCTGTTCTTCAGATATAAGTTGGTTTGGAGGTCTCTGAGTCCTTACAACCCAGTCAGAAGGGTGGGAGGGGTGTTGCAGAGAAGGAATTCAGGATGCAGAAGTACAATGTACACTGTAATCAGCTTGACCAAAGCAGAGGTCAGATGCTTGGGGGCAGAAAATTAGCATCTGTAGTGAGATAAGAATCCTGTGTCCCTGTTCAATCCTGGGGAGTCCATTGTTCTGAACTTGTGAATGAGCTCAAATTCAGCAGTCTCACATTGTAGTCTCCTTGTGAAGCTTCTTTGTTTGAGGACTACAGTGCTTAGGCCAGCAATGGAATGTCCTGGTAGATTAAAATGTTCCCCTACTTCTTTTTGAGTCTTGTGTTTTTTAATGTCAAATTTATGTCCATTTATTCTTCTGCTTGTCTGATGTAGAGAGTGGAAAGGCATTGCTGGCATTTGATGGCAGATATGATGTTGGAAGATGAACAAGCAAATGCACCTGAGATGTTGTAGCTAGTGTTGTTATGTCCAGTGATTGCGTTATCAGACTGAATATGGGGACAGAGTTGGCATCTTGGTTAATTGCAGGCCCTGGTCCCAGAGTCTGTGTCCGTGTTAGGAAGGGCATTGTAGTTGGTGAGAAGTTGTTTAAGGTTAGGAGGCAAGAAAAGGTTTGTCTCCCAATGCCCATGAGATGCCCGCCATTGTCTAGCATTGGTTGTTAATGATGTGTTGAACCAGTTTGGGGTGAGAGCTGTATGTGACCACCAGTGGTGTTCTGTTGATGTTTTATTCAGGCCTATCTCGTAGCAAGTTATGCCTTGGTATCATTCTGGCGTCGTCGATCTGTTTCCTTCCTACATCAGGTGGGCATTGTCGTTCCAAAAATGTCTGTAGAACCTGCCGGTGAAAATCTCGCTCTGAGGGGTCGGATCTGTTCCCAGCTGGAGTACTTGAGCGGCAGCTGGCCCGGTGGCTCCCTTCAACTTGTGTTAAGCACTTGGGCATGTGTTCATAGCTTTGAAGGGTGCTACAAGGGAGACTCCCGCAGTCTTGAACATCTGTTTATCAGGCGCCAAGTGTGCCCTTCAGGGAATTTTCAGTTGCCTGGTTTTGGTTTCTGTGTGTGTGCTGTATTATTATTTGGTCCTTCCTCTGGTCTCATAACTCATGTGTGTTCTCTTTGTCCATGAAGGCTGCATTCTTGTTGAGTTAACTGGATTGGCCTGCAAGAAGGGATGCTTGGAGCTTGCCTGGCTGTTACTGTGGTATATTAGTATGGTTGTACATTTACATGTTTGTACAGGAGCAAACCAGCCTATGAAGAGACTGGGCAGATACCACACAAGATCTTCTGTGTACTGAGTAGGAGACAGGAAGCATCAACATAGAGATGGTTGTCTTCTGCATGGTCTAATACAGGGAAACGGGGCATACAGCTTTAAATTATGAAGAGACTGGCTTAGTCCATATCATAGCAACAATATCCAGTCCTCTGTGTCAGTGTGAGATTCTCTGTATAAACTGAATGTTGTATGGTTGTATGTATGATTAGCTTTCTGCATTAAAAAGCTGGATTCTCTGTAAATTATGCATATGCAATATATTTGATTTTTTTGTAATTTGTGTCTGCCAGTCACGGGAAGAGGAAACCTCAAAAGGGCACTGAGTCACTACATGCCCACATATATAAAGTTTGAAACTTCTTTTGGCATTTTCTGCCCACTTTCAGAACTGCCTTGACAAACGAAGGGCTGGTTTCTTGTGCTGTTGAATTCTGTGTTTGTGTGACATGGTTGCAGAATGCACCACGCTTTGGCTGTATTGGTGAAGTATGAATGGAGGCCCCAAAAGTACTTCAAATGCCTCAGCTGGCAACTGACTTTGGTTACTGGGTGTGATGGAGTAGCTTCCGTTTTGCTTCCAGGAGGATGTAAATCTTCTTTGAGAGTACAACTAAGTGGCTGTATCTAGCTGTGTACCATGTGGTGGGTGTCACAAGTGAGATGTACATTCTCACTCTGAGCTGGGGAAGGGCATCTCGACATGGTGGGTTCCCATCTGTCCATCAAGGAGACACCCACTTTCCCCTGTTTGTTTTCTGCCTTATTAAGGAGAGCAAGCTTTTGGTACGTGGTGTTCAGCAAGGCCTCTACAACTCAGCAGAAGGCACCTAATACTTCTATTTCCACCCTTTTATACCTGCTTTTTCCTCATTTCTTTATTTTATACCTCAGTTCCTCTTTTTGGCCTACTCCTCTCCAATGTTCCCTCTCAGCTGAGTTAGTGTGAGGTAGCTCACAGTTTTTTAGCCTCCGGCTCACACATTTTTTTGTCTCAGCCTGGGAAGGATGGCTCCAGAGCAAACTAATTTATGCAGCAGCCGAATCTTTTGCTCACAGCTTTAATGCCAGTAGCTCACAAAGAAGAATTTTTGCTCACAAGACTCCACAGCTTAGAGGGAGCATTGGTCGTCTCCCATCCTCCTGAGGGTGGAGTGGCTGAGGCAGTAGAGCACATGAAGAACATCAGAGCTTCAGGTGGCTTAATTTCTAAGGAGGGATGAGGCCCCCCCCTTGTCCTCCTGAAAACAGAAGGAAGGGACTATTCTCCTCTGCAGAAGAGCAGCCAGTGGCAGGTGAGTAGAGGCAGTAAAGAAGAGCGAGTTGCATGATTCAGTTGCACTTCAGAGGATGTCTCTGTGGAAGAATTTTGGTCCCTGCAAGAGCAGGCCACACCTTCCCCACGAGGGAGCCGGAGAAGAAAGAAGGTCTTGTTTCTGACAGCTGTGACTTCAGCCAGAAGGGTCTGTAGAGAATTCTTTCCCAGCCAAAAGGCTGAGAAGGGTCTTGGAATTAGAAGCCCTGTCTACTGGGAAAGGTCTGTGTGTTTTTCACAAGGACAAAGTGGTCCTAAGAAGAGATCTAACATTCAGTCCAAAGGTCAATACTTGGTTCCACCGCTTTCAGGAAATATCGTTGCCTTCATTCTGCCCAAAACCATCCGGCCCAAAAGAAAAGGGATGATACATGCTAGATGGGGAGAAAGGTGGGGTGTAAATAAAGTACAATTATTATAAATTTTATTGTATTTATTGGTTTTATTGTACTTATGTAAGCTGCCTTGAGCCAGTTTGCACTGGAAATGGCGGGATATAAACTGGAAGTAAATAAAATAAATAAATAAAATAAATAGATCTTTGCAGAGCCATAAGGATCTACATCAGGCACGCAGCATCAGTTTGTAAAATCTTTCTCTCTTCATCTCAGTGAGCCTGCCAAACAAGAGACCAAAAATGTCTAGAGTGGCAATAAGTAGGATGCTGCAGTGCATCTCATGTGTTTACCAAGCTAGCCAGCTCCAGGTGCCACCTGAAATCACAGCTCACTCCATTCATAGTGCTGCAACTAATGTGGCATTTGAGGCTGAGACGTCCATTGTGGAAATCTGTAAGGCGGCCAACGTAGTCATCTCTATCAACCTTTGTCAGACACTACAAAATTAATACCCTTTCCTCAGTTGACACAGCCTTTGTAAGAAGGGTGTTACAGCAAGCGGCATGGGCGGACTGACTTTCCCACCCAACATGGGACACAACTGCCTTTGGATGTCCCATTTCAAGATGCCGTCCCCCTCAGAGGGAGAAAGGAGCATTGGTGCTTACCGTGAGGGTCCCTTCTGCTCTGAGGCCCTCCTGCCGTTGTCCCACTCTGACTTAAAGGTGGGGTTGACAGGCTATTTTCTCCATGTTAGTGCCTTCTCATTTCCTGTTTCCAAAAATGTTGAATTAGGTTTACTTAGTATTTAGTGTAGATACTGCTTCAGATGTTACCAAACTGAGGGAAGTGGGTGATTTCGCCCAGGAGACAGGAAGTCTGGAACAATTTTAGTCCTGCCGCCTTGATGGGCAGATGGGAATTTCACCCGTGTCAAAATGCCCTCCCTTCCTCAGAGCAAAAGGAACCCTCACGTTAAGTGCCAGTATTCCTTTCTGTAGGTGTTTTAATGCGCCATAATGCATCGGTGCAAATCCATATAACATATTCGTGTCTTGCAACATGAGAAGCCGAAAGCTGTGCTCTTGTTCTGCAGATAAAACAAGTCCCAGTGGAAGAATAAAAGCTCTGAACTTAAGGTTACTTTACGCAGTCACGCTACTTCAGCAGCTGTTAAACAGCTGTTTCCTAGTATATCCATACTTTGACGTCTTTGAGGAGTGCATGGGTTGAAAAGTAGCAGAAAGCTGTTCTAAAGCTCAAGTGACGGGCTTAAATGAGAGCTCTCATCGTAGCTGCTGCGTAAAGTCAGTGGTCTGTTTCTATGTTGCAGATAGGGAGCTGAGCCTAAGATTGTCTGAGGCAGCCCCGTAGCCAGGAATTTTTGGGGGGGAGGGGTGCCGGGGGCACTCATTGAATTAAATTATCAAATCCTCCCTTTTCCTTGCCAGGGGGATGTGTTGCAATCAAATAAGCCCTACCCACCCCGCTCAAAAGGTGGCCTGGATGCATAAGAGGCTCCCACTGTCCAGCCAGCCCCACTTCGTGCCTCGAAAGCACCCTGGCGGGGAACAAAGCCACATCACGCTCCAGGCCTCAGCCATCCCCGACTGTCCTGTTGAGCAGCGCTGGCTCTTACTGGCTCAGCAAGCTGCAGCGGGGGCCTGCTGGATGGTGGGGAGCCCCTGCTGCAAAGCACAGCGGCCGGTGACCTGCAGATGGTACACGTTAGTGTCGATCCGGCCATCGGTGCTGCAGATGGGCCTGATGAGCTTGCACTGGCAGGCATGGGGGGCGGGGGGGCTGGTTGGCGGTTGGGAAGTGGCACTGGAGGCTGTTGCCGCACAGCAAGTCCTCAACCCAGCTGCATGCCTCACCCTCGTGCACACCAGGCAGCATTTGCAGCCATCAGACACATAGCCTCTGGGGCAGCCGGGGCGTAGGTATTGGGACACATCGCAGCGTGCTGGACACTGCCCACCCCACATGGCCAGCAGCAGCGCCTTCACGGCAGGCCCGGCACAGCCTCACCATGCAAGCCGACAGGTGGCCTCCGGCCAGCGTGACACACTCAGCAGTTTGCCACCACACTCACCCGGAGGAGATGCATGTGGCAGCCTTGGCCCTGCAGTGACGGAAAGGAAAGGCTGGCTGGCTGGGGATGTGCCATCCCCGTCACCATGGCAACCCGGAGGAGAAGCACAACAGAGAGAAGAGAAAGGGAAGATTGGGGAACATTGGGTGGGGGTGCTGCAGATGAGAAAGGGGTAGTGCCCTTTGCGCCCCACCGCCGGCTAGTCTGGCCCTGGTCTGAGGCCACCTAGCAAGTTATGGTTGACGTAAAATTTGAACCATGGGCTTCCAGGTTCACAGCTCACACTCCGAGCCACTGTGCCCGATTAACATAATGGCTTTAGTGAATGCCAGTGAAGGGAAAGAGCCTGTAGTAACTTCCTTGGTTGGAACAGATTTTCGCCTTGCAGCCGCTTTGCATTCTCTAGTCATTTAGTTGCTTGCATCAGTGTTTACCGTTACCAGCAGCACCTTTTGCTGGATTGTAGCCCTGTTGAATATTGCATGTATCCAAGCAGGGATTTTCTTTGTTTGCAATTTCCTCTTACCGTTCAGTGTTGTTGTAGGCAGTTCACTGGCCTCATCACAGAGCTGCTTCAAACATCTAGGGAAAGTATGCAGTATAATCTTGCCAAGGCTTTACCATTTACGGCTGGGGAATAATGTGTTTCTCTGCCAGCAGTCAGGGAACGCCTTCCCCTTAGACTCGTCAGAGTCTAAACTAGATAAGCGTTTTAGAAGTTTTGAGAGACTGTTTATCTGAGTGTCATTTTATTACTAGGGCTAAATCAGTAGGGGGACCTTTAGTAATACTTGATTTTAAGTGAATTTTGATTGTTTAACATAAATGTTTGGGCCTCGTAGTAGATAAAGATCCTCTTTTCCCCCAGAGAATCTGCATGTCTTATTGACAACGTTCAGAGCTCCAGGTCCAAATATTTTCTCCTGTCAAGGTGACATGGGGGTATCTATTGGACATCAGGGCCTCTTCTGTTATAGCATCCTGCTTGTGGAATTCCCCCTGCAGGGTGTGCAGAGTGGTGTCGGCATTAACATTTTTTGGTCACCAGGTTTTGTTTGCTCAGGTTTTTTCGGTGAGGTGCAATTTTGTGATTATTTTTTTTCCCTTTGAGCAGCTGCTTTCTTATCCTTTCTTAGTCTTCTGGTGCTTCTTAAGCATTTTTAAAAGAAAATATAAGCTGGGGAATAAAATTGGTTCTAAAGAGAAAGGCTGTGTATATTACTCTTAAATAGGTAAAGGTAAAGGTAAAGGTTCCCTTGCTCGAAAGCCAGTCGAATCCGACTCTAGGGTTGCAGTGCTTATCTCCGTTTCAAAGCCGAAGAGCCAGCGCTGTCCGAAGACATTTCCGTGGTCATGTGGCTGGCATGACTAAACACCAAAGCGCATGGAACGCTGTTACCTTCCCACCGAAGTGGTACCTATTTATCTACTTGCAATTTCTTGTTTTCAAACTGCTAGGTTGGCAGGAGCTGGAACTAGAGACGGGAGCTCACTCCGTCATGCGGCACCCGGGTCTCGAACTGCTGAACTACTGACCTTCCACAGCCTGCAGTTCAGTACCTTAAATAGGTAGATCTCAGCAAAATGCTGCCGGAATTTGAAAAAAGATTTATTAAGTTAAGATCACACTTTTGTTTATAGATTCAGGTAGGGTAGCTGTGTAGGGCTGAAGAAGCAGAAAAAAATACGGAGTCCAGCGGGGCACCTTTAAGACCCAAAGTGTTTTATTTAAGGCATAAGCTTTCGTGTGCATGCTTCTTCCGATACAGATAAACAAATAAATAAAAGGTGCCACTGGACTCAGAATTTGTACTTTAGTTTATGACATTGTATCGTGCTGGTAGCCTGAAATTGGGAAACTCTCAAGTTGCCACCTGCTGTCTCCTACCCCCACCCCAGTACCACCTGCAACTCAGATTTAAAGCCTGTTTTTCACAGCTGGTTATTTTTAAACTCATAATTTGAATGCTTGTTTAGTAACCCTGCTGCATCCCAGAGGGCATTTCCTTAGTTGTGTTGTTTTGCTGTATATTGAGGTGTGTTGATCGAGCTCAAAGAAGCGTAATTAACACAAGAGTCACCTGAACTACCCTTCTGTGCAGCTTTCTTTCCTGGAGCCTTTTTTACTGTTAAAGTCAGCTAGTAAAGAGTAATGCTGGGTTTACTGTGGCAGGAAAGCATCTTTTTATTGATGTATTTGTTTTGCTTCAGCCCTTGCAAGAATGCCTGTTGTCCTTCAAGGGTGTAGGTGACGTTGGTGAGAGGGCTGGAGTACTGTAGGATGCTCTGGAAGAAAGCAGCAAACTGCCTCTCTATCAAGAAAAGATCTGGCAGCCCAGTGTTGGGAGGAGGCTAGATGGGGCAGATTGTAAAAACATAAGAACATAAGAGAAGCCAATGTTGAATCAGGCCAATGGCCCATCTAGTCCAACATTCTATCACACAGTGGCCAAAAATACCAGGTGCCATCAGGAGGTCCAGCAGTGGGGCCAGGACACTAGAAGCCCTCCCACTACTGCCCCCCCCCAGCACCAAGAATAGAGTGCATCACCTGCCCCAGACTGAGAGTTCCTATTTATACCTTGTGGCTAATAGCCACTGATGGACTTCTGCTCCATATGTTTATCTAATTCCCTCTTGAAACTGTCCATGCTTGCAGCTGCCACCACCTCCTGCGGCAGTGAATTCCATGTGTTAATCACTCTTTGGGTGAAGAAGTACTTCCTTTTATCTGTTCTAACCCGACTACTGAGCAATTTCATTGAGTGCCCACGAGTTCTTGCGATTTCCACTGGAAAGAGTACAGAGGCGGGCAAACCGAAATGATTAGAGCCACAGCCACCGAGCAACTGGATTGTTTTGTCTACCAGGATAATACTGTTAGGAATTACTGCTGCAGTGCAATAGCACAGTATCCATTGAAGTGTGGATGCAGGCCTAGATGAGAAGCTGGGAAAGCTGGCAGTGGATCCTTGCCAGAATTTTAAAAATGTCAACGGAACCCATGCAGGGGTCTGGTTCAGACTGTGGGGCAAGGGTGTTAACTCATTTCTCCTGGGGCAGTTTTGCTGATCAAAACCAAACCTACCCACCCTCCATGCTGTTGTTAGCCCTCCAGAGGAAAAAAACAGAAGAGGTACCAGTCTTTTTCGTTTAGGTACAAATAACAGAGTATGGGGAGGGAGGCAGCATTAACTGGGAAATCCTCATTAGGAGGAGGAGCTATAAACCCCCTCTCCCCTCAACATGACACCCTCCACAAAACCTAATCAAGCCCCCATGTGGCTTCTGTTAGTATATTTAAAACACTGAGGAGGATCTAAGTGCAGATAACTGGAGTCTCTGTTCTGACCCTTCTCTGTTCATGCACAAATATGTGCATACCCACAACTCCTCTTTTCTGATTGCAATTTCTTTCATTTCCCCATCGAACTCCTTGGGAGCCACTGAGAGCTGAGCTGTATCCTCATAAGTCCTGCCCTGAACACTGATGTTTGGCGGGCCTTTAGAAACTGTCCGTGGGATGAAAGAGAAATAACTGTAGAGATGTTTTTTGTAAACACATCCGGAAGACGGTCAAACAGCTTGCAGGGGCGCCGTGTGTTTTCTGTCGATTGTTAATTTTGCTGTGTGTTTTGGTTTCATTCTCTATTGTAGGCCACTCTGAGCTGTTGGAAAGATGGCCTAGAAATGTTTTAAGTAAATCAACATGCATGATGCACTTGTAGTCATCCAGTCTCTCGATAAGCCAGAGACGTCCATGTCTTTTGTAGGGTCTGGTATGTTAAAGCACTGCGTACCATTCCCATAAGAAACCTGGATAGGTCTGCATCACTTGTAAACATAGTATATTGGCCAGCAGGTCTGAGCAGCTTAGGGAAAATAATTGGAAAGGAACAGCCAGTTACGGGACTCAAACTTGACTCTGTTCTTCTAATCAGAAGGGAAAAGGATGGTGTTCAGTTGAAAGTTTCCTTAGGTCCCCTTGCTGCATGAAGAGAACAGAACATGTATGGCTAAATCTCAAATGAAATATGAACGCAGATGCTGACCACAGACCACATTTTTTACATGTCTTTTAAAAAGTAATCCTAGTTCTATGTTGGAAGGATTGGTTGGCTCATTGTGTCTACTGCTTCCTCTTGTATACCTTAGAAGTCTGACCTTTACTCCCAGGCTTTCATGATCAGAATTGGTGGTTTGATTTGGATAGGTACAACCAGCCAGGGGAACATGCTCCCGAGTCAAAAGCTCAGAGCTAATTATTTGTGTAACAGTTTAATAAGAAATGACTGATGTTGGGCCTGTCTTTTGTTTTACCAGGTGGTCGATGCAAGAGAAATTGTTAACGAATGGTCATTTCAGCTATGATGGCAGACCAGCCACCTCCATTAGAAGCCACACCTATTTTGAATGAAGTGCCACTTCTACCTCATATGGTCAATGGGGACACCACGCAACAGGCAAGTGGACCTACATGATATAAAAATCTCCCAAGTTACTTGATGGAGTTTGTCATTCCCTTCTACAAACACATAGATGCCTAGTCCCTTTGGAGCATGACCTGTGTAATTAGTATCATCAAGGGAATCTAGTAACAAGCTTCCTGTACTACTGTTAATATACATGGAGGCCATAATTGTGCTCATTCTTCTCCTTAGTGTGCCTGCTTGTTATTTTTGAAAACTAAATTGGATGATAGATACATATCAAGCATATCCATGTGCGCTTTAGAAGAAGCAAAGTTGGTAGCAGCTGGGGGGCAGGGCATGGCGTATTGGAAATAACACATAAACTGTCCAGTTAATGTTAGTTTTAGTCCTGAACTTTTCAGGAAATAAGATCCATGTCAATTGTGGGGCACTTCTAGCACAGATCCTGACCTGTCCTTTTTATAAGAGCACGAGAAGAGCCTTGCTAGATCCATCTAATTCAGCATCCTTTTCACAGAGAGACCAATCAGTGACTCTGGAGGTCCAGCAACAGTGCATAGAGGCCAAGGTCTTCTGCTATGTTGCCTGCTAGCACTGATACTCAGAGATTTAATGCCGCTGAATGTGTTAACTGCCTTTCAATAACACTGGCTTGTAAGCCACTGATGAATCTCTGCTCCATGAATTTACCTTATTCCCTTTCTCTCAGAGGGGCATAGCTCAGCGATAGAGTGCATGTTTGTCAAGTAGAAAGCCCCACATTCGGTCCCTGGCATGTGCAACTGTATAAGTATCTCAGGCATCAGAGCTGGGGAGATATCACCCGTCATAGTTGACTTTATTGTGCTAGATAAAGTTGGTCTATTTCATTATTTGGATATCTATTTGGTGTCTAGAAATATTAAAGCTTTTATTCTGGGGGACTGAAAAATATGTAAAGCTGCCAAACTTTTGCTACCCGGTCACAGAATGGCATTTCAGAGCCAGTTTCTAATCCAGATTTCCTGCCTAAATGCTAAATTTTAAGAATTTCTTTTTGTGCACTAACATGTTTTGCGTTGCTTGATATAAATTAAAAGGCTACCAAATGACTGCATGTCAGATTTGTATCTTGAGAAAATTCAAGATGTCAGTTAATTAACAGTCATGGGAAAATTCTGTTCTCTGCTTACAATCATCATTAATTTCCTTGTGGCTTGAGTGGATTGCACAATGCAATGGCTGGGTGCATTTGTTCCCTGTATCTTTTGTTTAACCAATTTAAATGCTATCATTTGTCAGTGCAGATAATAATTTGGAGATATTCCATGGAGATCACTTTTGTAGCCACACAAAATTCTAATGACAAACAGTGTACTGACTGGCAGGCTCCATATATCTGGTGGCCACACCCTGGTCTGTTGGCCAGAGGAGGTGCAGCTAGTTGTGGGTTTGGAAATCCAGTGTGGCTTTTTAAAATTATTATTATTATTATTATTAGTGGTAGTAGTAGTAGTTATTAGTACTGTTAACATTTATAGACTGTCCTTTCCTGAAGGGCTTAGGGCAATGCACAACAGGTTAAAATACAAATAAATTAGTCCATGGTCACGGCTCCAGAGATCAAGCAGAGTTGTTCAGTCCAGGGTCAGTTGGCCAGAGTTTCAGCAGAGCAGTGTCATTCAGTCAGGTCAGAGGATCAGAGATTCAGCAGAGTGAAGCTGTTGAGTCTGGGGTCAGAATAACAGGGATTAACCAGGTGAGGCGGTGGCAGCAGATCAATGTATAGCATATGTGTTGCACCCACACCCAGCAGCCTTCCTTTGCAGCTTTGCAGCTGCATTCCTAATTGTCAAGCCTTCAGCCAGCTTCTTAGGGTCAGTCCTGCAACAACTCATCTCCATTATCAGCAAGCAGCTGGTATTGAGCCAGGAGACATGCACTTTGCCATCTCACCTGTAGCTCCATTCTCAGCCATCTATGGCACTCTAAGGGTGTAGGTGATACTGGATGGCTGGGAATGGCCAACTGACGTTCACCTGCTGAGCCAGGGCTGAAGGGTGGTGATGGCTCTGCAATAGCTGTTGGCTATGAATTCTTACAAGCCTGAAGCCCATTTTCTTGGTGGTTGGCTTCTGTTGACTCAGGCTTGGCGATACAGGGCTTCTCTTCTCCTGAGGAATCCTCGCTATTGCTGAGCTCTGGCTGACCCACGACATCATCCCCTCCTCCAGGCCCCCCTCCACTGATTGGGTCGGAGCCGGCTTCTGTGGGTATGTTTGATGAAATGGGCACATCGGGTCAGGAGCATGGAGATTCTCGGCAGGTTCCCAAGTGCGATTTTTGGGTCCATAGTCTTTCCAGTCCACCAAGTACTGTAACCAAACTCTGTGCCACCTGGAGTCCAAGATCTGTGCTACCTCATACTCCTCATGGTTGTCCACCATGACAGGTGGTAGCAGCACCTCTTGGGCTCAGAGAGGATGTGGGGGAGCGACAGGGACAAGAAGAGATCAGTGGAACACTGGATGTATCCAGAGCATGGAAGGAAGCTGTAACTGGTAGGCCACAGGTTTTATTTGTGTGGTGATCAGATATGGGCCAATAAAGTGGGTATCCAGTTTCTGGGAGGGCCGCTGACTACAGAGGTATTGAGTTGATAACCATGCCTGGTCCCCAACCTTGAGGGTGTCTCCTGGCCGGTGTCTCCAGTCTGCGACTTCCTTGTAAGCCTGCTTGACCTGATGTAGTTGATCCTGTAGGACCTTATGTAGAGCTCACAGTTCATTCATGAAGTCATTCATGAAGTTGTTGGCAGAGGGTACAGTGGATGCTGGCATGACTGGTGGGAAGAAACAGGGATGATAGCCATAATTGGCCATGAACAGTGTCTGGTGTGTTGAGGTGTGGATGGCGTTGTTGTATGCAGACTCAGCCAGAGGGAACAGGGTAGCCCTGTCACTCTGCTGGTGGTTAACATAACACCTCAGGTATTGCTCCAGTGTAGCATTGGTGTGTTCTGTCTGATAGCGTGGGGGTGATGAGCAGATGACGGATATCCTTGGGTACCCAACATTGTGTGCAGGGCACACCAGAACTATAAGGTAAACTGGATCCCTTGATCGGAGATCAGGTATCTAGTTAAACCACGGAGTTGAAAGATATGATGCAGGTACAACTGGTCAGTGTCAGGGGCAGTCGGGAGCCCCGAGCAAGGGATGAAGTGGGCCATCTTAGTAAGGAGATGGACTATCCGCATAGGGTATAATGGAGAATCAATCCAGGGGTATCTGGGGCTCTGTGGGGGCTGATTTTTGAGGCAGGGGCACTAAATTTACAAACCCCTCCCCCGAAGTTTCAAAAAGAATGGACTGGAGGTCCAGTTCTGTGGGCCCCAGAAGAAGGTGCCCCCATCCTCCATGATTTCCAATTTAGTGGGGGAAAGCCATTTAAAGGAAACGTGTTCCCTTTAAATGTTTTTTTGCAATGGAAGACATGCCTCACATGAGTCAGCTCTGAAGCGATGAGTTCACCTGGAAGGTGGGTGAACTCTCTGCTTTGGAACTGATTCACATGGGGCGCAGCTTGCATTGCATTGCAGCGAGCTACAAGAGGAGCCACCAGCCGTTAGGTATAGCCGAACTCTTTGGCTTTTATTTGGGCTCAGCTATATCGGCAGCTGAATCAGATTCTCTAATCTGTATTTGATTGGCTTGGTTTATACCAACTGTACACCCCTAGTGGTGATGGCTCTGCAACAGCTGTTGGCTGTGAATTCTGACAAGCCTGCAGCTCATTTTCTTCCGGGCTGGCTTCTGTTGACTCAGGGCTGGCTACACAGGGCTCCTCTTCTCTCGAGGAATCCTTGCTATCACTGAGCCCCGGCTGACCTGTGACACACAGTCTGAGTTCCAAGGAGCTACTTTCATTATACCCTTAGGATATATCCTTCCTTATGTCATGGACAACTGCTTTACAATCACAGACTGCATTTGAAATATCCCTGAGTTTCAAAGAGGTTTGTCACATGGCACAAGGAGACGGTTGTCCAAGGACCCCCTACTGCTGCACAGAAGTAGTTGTGTGGTTTTTTGGCTCCAGATCATCAACAAAATCTTCTTTAGAGGTGCATCGTTTTGATCATACTGTCTTAGTCAAATGAGTTATAGAACTACTGGGGATAGAACTACTGCAACAGTCCGCTATGTGAACATTAATATAGATGGTGCAGTGTGGGTCTGGAATATGACAGCTGTTTGGGGTAGAAATAGTGGACAGAGTGCTCTTTTCCAGCTACCACCAGCCCTTTATTATTTTTTAATGCAAAAAAATCTGGAGTACTTATTACTACTTTTCTGAGTGGAAAGAAACAGAAGTAGTATATTATCCACTGAAAAGCAGCGTAAAAGTAATTTTATTAAAATCAGAAGTGTAATATGGGGTTGAATCCAGACTACCCAACAGTGGAATGGAACTCCCCCTCCCCCCCAGTTCCTCAACAACCCGCTCTGTGCAAAATGCTGCTCCTGGGAGACGGGGAGCCCAGAGGAGTGATATGAAAGGGGTCTCCAGCAGGAAGGGGGAATCGGTGGAAATTGCTGATTTAGCCTGGATCTAACCACTTATCTTATCAGGACCACTGAAATTGTCACACATCAGTGAGCAGTGAGCAAACTGTTGAGCCCCCCTCTCTCCAAATTCTTTATAGCAGGAGATGGGGGGAGAGAAAAAAGATGTTTCAGGGCACAATGGGATAGAAAAGCTCAAAGTCTGCTGTTTGTAGTCTTAGTAAAATGGAGACAAAAGTGGTGTTGGAGAATTTAATATCATTGATAGTACTGCATGTGAAATGGGTTTCAAGATGCACCAGAAGCTACTGGATTAGTGACGCAAAAAATTGGACATTCCTTATTTGCAAATGTAAAGACCACCAGTTCATTGCTGAGCTCTGGAGAAATATTTCACGTTTCTGAAGTTAATGCTGGAGAAGCTGATTGCTGTTTGAAAAGACTCCTGTACAGTTGCTCTTAAGTTGCTTGCTGTCAACTCCGAACAGATTCCAGATATTTTTCTCTGTCTCGTAAATGTGATGTTCCTCCCCTGTAGTGCCCAGATTCATTTATTACAAATGGTAGCAACTTTGGTCTTTTGCTGGGTGAACAGCTTTAACAAATGATACTAAAACATTGCCCTTTGAGCTGATGTTTTCAGTGCTTGACTTCTGTCCAGTAGTCAGCTTACAAAATATTGAAGGAAACAGGATCACTCTTCAGCTTTTGTGAAACAGAGAACCTTTCCCAATTAGTAAAGTTCAGAATTGTCTTAAAATTCTGTTACAAAACAAGCAGCTGGTGGTTGGTAAAAAAGAAAAGAAAAAGACATACGTTGATGCTTGCCTGGAGAATAGTTCTGGGAAAAGTGGTTTGTGAATGTTCCAGTAAAACTTTTATTTTGAAATTGCCCTGCTTGTCCATGTAAAAGACATGGCAGAAATTCTCTGTTAACCTTCAAGAAAGGATATGACGTGTATATGTAGGATTTGTAAGTTCAGCAAGTGCCAAACAAAGTGTTCTCTTGGCTTCAGTTTAGAATACATGTAGAGAGTTCCAATCAGAGTCTGTATTGTAAGATGTTAATGGACTCCCATGTGGCCAGGCTTGAGAATTTACCTTGCCCCGTATCTATACTACAGGACTTTCTGATATCAGCAGAGACATAATCTGGCACTATGTTTGGCTCTAGAATCTTGTGTCTGAACTGCAGAATTGGTACCACCTCCTACCTTCATGGCACAAGAGTCTATGAAGGTTGTCTTTTGGCACATGCTCTTTCAGTACATTAAAGCTGTTTTCTTAAGGAACTGTTCCTTCCATACACCTTTTTATTTTATGAGGTTAAATAACTTATTGTTACTATAAAGGCCCAGGCTGTTTAAAAACTTCCTGTGCATTCATTTCAAGTGAAACTTGTTCAGGAAAACATTCTGATGGATTTGTGGCCCTGATTTCATAAGCAAAACTGGGTTTAGAAACTTTTTTAAAACTATTGCACAGTTAACCAGTTAAAAATAAATTTTGGAACATGCAAGGTAATGGTTCTTCATTTTAAGAAAAGAATAACATCTTCATTCCATGATATCCCTGCCATTCCATTCCCTCCTCTTCTACTGTTGAAATTTGCATCGTAAGCTTTAAAGGGCAAAGATTTGTAATTATTTATTTTTGCCTATTACTCTGTGAAAGCCCTGTGTATCATGCTGGTATATACATGAACATTGTCAAATGGAAAAGGTCTTCTACAGCCTGGATCCTTGACCTTTTTGAATCTGCAGACACCTTTGGAATTCTGACACAGGGTGGTGGGCATAGCAGCAAAATGTCTGCTGCAGGAGGCGGAGCTGCAGGAGGCGGAGCCAGCCACAAAATGTCAGAGAGCGACGTTATGCATAGCTCTCAAAGTTCAACATTTTAGACAGAAGCCCTGTTTAACAGGATGCTTTTCATCTGTGTAGCCAGCCAGAAGCCCTGCTGGGCACAAGCTCCACCTGTCCCTGCCCACTTTCTAGAAACACTTGGCAGGCACCAGGAAAAGTGTTGGTTGGTGCCCATGGGCCCATGTTGGAGACCCCTGATCTACAGCAAAACAAGTACTGGGTCCCTCATTCCAGGAGAATCCCTAAACTGCGTTTGCCACATACAAACAGACCGCAGCCTCCCCTCTACGGATATAGTGCAAGTGACTTCTTAAATTTCCCTGAATAGCCTGAACTAGCCCAAGCTTGGCAGAGCTTGGATGCTATGCAGGGTTGGCTATGGTTAGTACTTGGCTTGGAGACCACCAAGGGAAAACCAGGGTTGGTATGCAGAAGAAGGCAATGGCAAACCATCTCTGCTTATCTCTTGCCCTATGAGGGGCTACTATAAGTCACTTGCGGTTGGTGATATTAATTATCTCTGGACTGGAACCAAGTTCCAAAACCAAATTCTGAATGATGCAGATTTAATCATTGTTTACTATTAGATTTTATCCCAGTTTACCTTGAAACTTCAACCTACAACTTCTTTGAATCTCTCCTTATAATAATTATCTTTTGGTTTCATAAGATTCCATGAGCTCCCATTGGCTGTAAAATGCCCTCCCTCAGCCATTGGCCCATCAGCCGCCACTCAAGAGTACTCATGTGCCATTGGCCGGGTGCTGGGTCTGTTCCTCTTCCCCACCCACACCCCCTGGCAGATAGCTCTCTCTCCTGAGGAAGACAGTTCTCTTGACTCCTGTGAGGGACTGTCCCTTCAGTGGCTGTTGGTAGACAGCCAAGTTTGGTTCTGTGAGTAAAAAAAAAAACAAAAGACTTTCAGCATAACCCCCTCCCCAACGGCCACTTTCCTGTCAGAATAAAAGGGAAAAGGCTCTTTCTCCTGCTTAGCTTCAGCATGGCTGGCTGGCTAACGAGGTGAGCCAGCAACCATCAGACCATTTTCTTCAACTCCCCTCTGTGCAGCTGACTTTCCCCTAGGGTTGCCAATCTCCAGGTTGGACCTGGAGATCTCCCACTGTTACAATTGACCTCCAGATGACAGAGAGGTTTCCCTGGGAGAAAATGGTTGCTTTGGAGGTAGACTATATGGCATTATACCCTGCTGAGTTCTTCCACCCCCCCCCCCCAAATGCTTCCCTCCACAGGATCCACCCCCCAAATCTCCAGGAATTTCCCTAATCAGAGTTGGTACCTGTACTTTCTCCTCTGTCAGTAAAAGGCCCTTTCCACACCTCTGTTGGCCTTTGGGAGAAAACTCATTGGGCCCAGTCCTGATCAGGTTGCCAACTCCAGGTGAGCAATTCCTGGAGATTTAAGGGATGGAGCCTGGAGAGGGTGAGGTTTGAAGAGGGGTGGCACCTCAGACAGGTATGATGCCATAGACTCCAATCCAGCCATTCCCTGATGGGAACCATTGTTTCCAATCTCCAGGTGGGGGCTGGAGATCACTCAAAATTACAACTGCCTCTAGGAGGGAGGGAGGAGGGGATGGAAAACTAAAGGTAGGTTGCTGGTTGGCTGGGAGGGAGATAGGGTTATCAACTCCAGGTGGGGAAATTCCTGGAGATTTGAGGGGTCGAACCTGGAGAGGGTGAGTGTTGAGGAGGGGTGGGGCCTCAGACAGGTACAATGCCATAGACTCCACCCTCCAAACCAGCCACTCCCTCCTGGGGAACCACTGTTACCAATCTTGGGGGTGGGCTGGAGATCACTACTGCTCTTCAGGTAGCAAAGATCAGTTCCTCTGGAGAAAATGGTGGACTCTGTCATTATAACCTGCTGAGATTGCCACAGCAAATTGTCACTGAGTGCCCAAAGCCGGGGCACTCTCCCAGAGCCTCTTTCTAGAGCCCGTTGTATTTATTTCCACAATGGGCCTTATTCCTAGTTGTATATAATACTGTCCGGGGCACTTTAAACTAAGTTCCCCATAAAAGCAGCACCCAAGTTGTCTTCAAATAAGCCTCTCTACATTCATGAAATGGAGGTGGTAGAAGTCATGTGAGCTTTCACAGACCTGTTATAGATATTACCCATGCCATGCCAAGTCTTCTGTTTTCAGCCACCAGCTTCGGTTGCTTAGGGGCCACCCTGCCAACGCTGGTGCCAGTTATGATATATAGGATGAACAAGCTCATGTTGGGAAGCTCGATGTTGGGAAGCCTGCTGCAGGGATGCTGATCCCTAATAGGAATGTAACATTTAGGCTGGTGTTAACATCCAAGGTGGAATCCAGCCTTCATCGACATAATGTTTGTCAGTCTTCAGGTTAATCTAGTTAGTATAATTTTTCATTCCAAGATTGTTCTGCTTTTGCGATGGGCTGTGAAGGATAAACTTATCCAGCCCACGAGCGACTGGTGCGAGGGAGGGAAGGCAGGAGGCTGCCTGGGGTGTGTGTGTACACAGTGAGGTGTGTGTGGTCAAAGCTGTCAAGAAATGAAAGGAAATGGCTAGGAGGCAGGGATGGTATTCCTTGGGGGGGGAAACTAGTCTTGCATGTGATTAAATACTTTAATGGGGGCTTTTGTGGATTCCCCAGTAAAACAATTGCTTTCAGTTCTAGGAATCAATTGCTTTTCCTTGTATTTTGAGTAAAAAATATCGTTAGCTGGGTTTACCTGTATCATTTATAAAGTTTGTATCTTTGGTACCTGGCATTACATTTTATGGCAGACATGGCCCGGCCCAATAAAGTAACATTCATGTCAGATCTGGCCCTTGTAACAAATAAGTTTGACACCTCTGATCTAGGCCCTGAGCATTAGGTATGTATTACACAGGCTGTTAACCAGCACATCTTTTACTGGATGAAGCAGCAGAAGCAGATTAGAAATTAAATCCTTATTTCATTTTGATTTGAATGAAACAACATTGTTGATCTTTGAATATGGTGCCACAACTTCTGTTAAAAATATCAAGATGTTTGCTCAGCTCTAGGTCAAAAGCTAGGAAAATGAGGCATTGAAGCTTCTGGCTTGGTAGTGCTTGTGGAAATAAGCCTTTTCAATGCAAAGCACATGGTTTGGCTCTCTCTCTCTGGCTGTAATAGTATTAGGTCATCTTCGACCTTTCCTTTCCCATTATCTGATCAACATATGCGTCATCTTGGCACCTTTGGATTGCGCAATTAGCTATCCTTGATCCCTTTGTAACTTTCAGGCTCTTTAAAAAAGAACACAGAAATCAGCCTTGTAAAGTTTAGACCAGTGAAGCTTAAAATCAAAACCAAAAGCTAGAAATAAAATAGTATGTTTGTTCATCCTGTAGCATGCCATTCATTTTAAATTTGAGTCCCGTGAACTGGTACAAAGCATGCTTTATAGAGTCACTTTTGGTGAAACATTAAAACTGAAGAACTTTGTTTCCCCAAAATACTCTTGGCCATAACAGCCAGATGTTTGATTCAGAGAGCCTTGAATGACAAGTATTTAATTAGCTGTCTTCAGAAAGTTGCAGATACCGAATGCTTGTAAAAGGGGGTGATAGCTGGGACTGGCTGTTGTTTTGAAATTGCCTTTCATAGTTCTTTCTAGGGCTGGTCAGCTATTGAAAAAGTGCATTGTTATTGGCCGATAGCAATCTTACAGTGCATCCTATTAAGTTATTAGGGACTTTATCATTTCTGGCTGGAGGCAACAATAATTCTTGAGGGGAATTGCATGCAGTGTGCTGCTAGCCTCTGAGTACAATAGTCATGTCTAAAGAATATCCTTTGTTTGGTAGTAATGAAACTGATCCACACAGTTCTGCACAACATTGTATGGTCAAGTTTGGACCCAGTGGCTGAAAACAGTGTTGTTGACTCTGAACCTCTGGCATGTGCTCCTTCTTCCTCTCATACACTGCAGTTACTTCCCTCCCTTCCAGTTTGGAGGCAAGTTGTAGTTTGCCATTACATCTGTGCTAGGAAATTAAGATTTGTGCTGTTCAAACCAGAATTTCATACTCAAGTTTGATTTCTGGTTTGGAGGGAAAACACAAACCATAGTTTGTGACTTTTGATGCAGCGGCCAGTTATGATCTGCCTATAAAGTGGGAAGGACAGAGGAAATTACAGCATGTAAGGGGGAAGGGGGGAGTATATGACCCTTGGCTTGCTCCTGTAATGCCAAACCGTGGCTTGGTGCTTCCACGTGAACCAGTCCTGTATCTTTAGGGTGCCCCCTTTCTTTGTATGCTTTGATCTTTGGGTTTGATCTGAATGTGTCAGCTGTGCAAGGAACATCTCACAGATCAGTTAACTTTGGTCCAGCAAGATTACTCTTGGTGCTCAGCCTCTTTGCTAACTTTACTTACCCAAAGCCTGTTCATGTGGAAGGAAGCTTCAGGGAGACAAACACAACCTGCTTCCGTGTAAACACATTAATGGTGTTAATCATGCACTTGGCCTTTATGGCAATGCTTCCTTGGTGTTACAGTCAGTGCCTTGTCTGTTCCGTTCACTTGTTCTTCCAGTTCTTTAAAAAAAAAACACCAAAACAAATTTTATTTGCAGCCATTTTTGATAGGGAGGGGGGAAGAAACCCAGACGCATGGTCTGTGATCTGTTTCATCACATTTGTGTGCGTCTCAGTTTGAATTGTTCGTGTTCCTGTCTACTCGATGCCTGTCTGCCTTATATATAAAGTGCAGCAGCTGTTCTTAGCAAAGCAAACAATTTGGCCCATTATTTATCTCTCTCTGCCATGTGGCTACTGCGGCATTAAGTCACAGTACCATAGAAACTGCTGCTAAGAGGCATATTGAGCTACTGAAACAGAATGTCCAATTTCTGAACACATGAATTTTGTGAAAAACCTGTGAAGTGGCAGTCTCATTTATTCCATTCCCACCCCCCTGATACTGAATTCTACACGCAGTTCTCTATAGCTGTTAATTCTGATAACCATTATGGATCATTGCAATGTACAGAAAGAACAGCATCATCTGCCTTTGTAGTACTATCCTATTACTGTTGTATAAATGAGCTTCCTTTTAATCAAAGTGCTTGAACTTGCAAAATATTCTACATCTTGTTTGATCAAGTCATGTACACCTTACATACGGAAGATGGTTTAGCTGCCTTGTGTTCTATTAAGTGTGGCTGACTTTATTAACATAGCAGGCGTGCAGAGAGTTTTTTAATAATAATCTCACTGTTGTTTTCCCTCAGCACCTCTTTCCCACCAAAGGAGTGCTCACAGCAAGAACTGGACGGAAGGTTATGCTTGTGTGTGTTGGGGGGGGGGAGAACGGTAACAGCCAGTTCATGTAGAAGGCCACGGAGGATGACTGAATATCACACATAATTTAATTTATTATTTGGGTTGTGAATTTTTTTTAATTTGTTTTATTTCACTGTGGGAGCTGCTATAGCTGAAAAGATAGAAATAAAAAACAAGGTATTTTAAATTTTTATATCCTGCTATGATGCTTAAAATAAGAATGGATTCCAACTTTTATTCTGAAGCATGCAATGGATTAAAATTAAATAACCAAAACAGCAGCAACACTAGCAAGAGGAAGCAACATAGAGGGGGAAGGTCAGGTGAAATCAGGGGTTGAAATTTCTGAGGTAAAACCAGTACATGCACAGACTTTAGTTCTTATGTTTCAGGCTAAGGAGAATTTCTTAAGCTTTTCCCAGTGACTTAAATTTTGATGTTGAGAGGCTTTTGTTCCAATGTTTTCCCCCAAACACTTCAGTACACTTTGAGTATTCTCTGACTCCTTTGGGTTCCGGAAAGGTGATGTACTCTTCCCAGGACCCAAACCCCTTCTCTTGAAACACCAGTACTCTTCTTGACTTTTTAATTGACTCTTAAGGTCTCCAAAGGCAGTTTGTAATCATGCCAGACTGAGGATCTCTGCACTCTTCAGAACTAAGTCCCTGTTTGACTGGGCAGGGAATTTTCTTCTCTCTTTAGAAGATCTATCCCCTTTTCTTGGCCTGAATGCCAACATCCCCCCACGTCTCCTATCTGTGTCAAAGTGCTCTCAGTCAGGGCTAAATTCTGAAACTGTCAGTACTTGACTCCTCTCAGCTGATGCTAACCAATCAGATCTCTTGGAACAGCCTGTCACATAAGGTTCTCTGGCTCTGCAAAAAATTAACCCTTCACAGACTTTTAGCTGTTTGTACAGCACTTCTAAGCTTTTAAATAATACAGTCTGTCACAGTTGATTACTAGCCTCTTGTGAAATTGTAATAAAAGAGAAATGATGCAAATTCACACAATAACCTTGGCTGATATAATTGAATATTTAATGTAATTTGGAATGGTAGATTTAAATGTAGTTCTCTGTTTTAGGGACAGGGAAAATACTCTACACAGCCAAGATGCTGTAAGGTTCGCTTCGGTGCTAGAAAGGAGATGGATGGGGTCTACAGAGGGGATTCTCATGAATTAGGACACATCAGTGTCCAGTTCTAGCATGTATATTACCTTTTTTGTCCCCCCCCCCAGTTGAACCAAAACAGTTGATAATTAGAAACCAGCTTGTCAATTTTTTGATCTGTTTAAAAATATTTTTACTGTTTTGCATGCTAACTTAACAAGCCTTATATATATAACTATGATCTGTAGTTCCATTTCAATGTCTGATGAAATGTGCATGCACACGAAAGCTCACATCTTGAATAAAACTTTGTCGGTCTTCAAGGTGCCATTGAACTCTAACTTTGTTCTATTGACTGATGCAAGTTCATTAGCCTGGCATGAGCCTGCTTTGAATGGTAATTTATCACCATTAAGGCTTCATTTATATAATAAATTGTTTTAACCCTGAATATGTTTAAGAAATGTGTTTTGGCATATTTACAATCATAATGCTGCTGAGAAACTGATTAAATTAAAAATTAGAAGAGGTTAGACCTGCCTTTCAGTATTTTCCGATAAGAACAGTTTTCTGCCAAGTGGGGCAGAATTCAGGACTTTGATCACGGTTGATGACGCTGAGGACATAACTAGGAAAATCCAGACATTAATTTTGGGTTTCAGCAATCTGGAACCCACTTCAAAAAAAATTGAGAGACCAAAGGTTCATTGTACCCAGAAAAGTTTGCAGATAGATGTAGCCTGATGTTCAAATGAGCACATTTTTAAACAGAGAGAGTTCTGTTAGATACAATTTTAATGGTACCATTTGCCATTTAGAAATTAATATATAACCTATAACAGGACAATTGCTGGTGATGTCATGCTGCTTTTCTTCACATCTTCAGGACGTGTACTTTAAGTGTGTTGGAAAGAAAACTGAAAGTCAATCAGATATGACCAACTGTTACATTCCATTGCAAGTAAATTGGGCTTTTAAAAAGTTTAGTGTTCAAAGAGGATTTCAGTTTTGTATTAACTGTAGCAGAGCTGCCTTGCTTTTGAACCTTACTGTCGCAGTACTGGGGGGGGGGAAGTGTTTCTGTAATGGGATAGTTTTGAGCCACGAGTACAATTTTGGTGAAGTGAAAAAGATATTTTAAATATGTAAGTAATAAATTATAGTTGTAATGGACTGGAATGATAAAATCCAAGAACTACCTCCCAATGTATTTGTCTTTCCTTTCCTTGGGCTGAAGTCAAATAATTCTTTAGTGGAAAAAAAATGGTCGCTGGTGATATTCCAATAACACGTGTATACAGAAGTTCACACGGTGTTCTGCAGAGATTCATGTGTTTCTGCTTGTACAAGAGGTGCAAATGGAAGAGCAGCTTTGTATCAATTCTTTCATTCACCACTTCAGCGTAAGGTATAAAACTATTCCTCTGAGCTTGTAGAACAGCATCTTAGATCTAACGCATTGTAATTACAACTCTGTTCTTTGTGTTCAGCGGTATAACACAGAAAGATGGCGTACTCTCTGTGTCAATTGACACAGGTGTTAAACCTCTGAGGATGTCAGTCACAGCTGCTGGCAAAACGTCAGGTGCTGCAATGCCAAGACCATGGCCATACAGCCTGGAAAATCTACAACAACTAATACTGACCTTGATCGACCAACAGTCAGATTCAGTATAAGGCAGCTTCGTGTATTCATGCAGAGGGGCTGTGGCTCAGTGGCTGAGATCTGCTTTGCATGCAAAAGGTCCCTGGTTCAGTCCCCAGTATCTCCGGTTACAAAGAACCAGGCAGCAGGTGATGTGAAAGACCTGCTTGAGACCCTGGACAGCTGCTCCCAGACTGCATAGACAATACTACAATACTAACCTTGATGGACCGATGGTCTGATTCAGTATAAGGCAGCGTCATGTGTGTTCGTGTGTATAAGTCAAGTGTATATATTAGATATATCCATGTTTGTATGTACCTAAGCATTTAATGCAAATATGTGCTAAATAAATAAAATTGTTAAAATATATTTAAGTTTTCTTAAGAGGTTGTAATTTTCTGCCTGATTGAGCAGGCCAGGGCACAGAATCTTGCTACTTTGGTGGTAGTTTCATTGCAGCAGTCAGCTAAAAGGAGAGCAGAATAAAACTAATTGGATCTGCCTGGGAAGGCAGCAGTAATTGGAGTGATGTACTTTATTCGGATCTCCTGATAAAAATTACAGTATAAAAGAACATGCTGAATTGTCTCTACCAGACAGGATTGGCATGGACAAAGATGATATACGTACAGAGTGTGAGCATAACTTCCCTCGAGAAGGGCAGAGGGGAATACATTAAGTCATGCTAGGGTAAAAGTTCTGTGGTATTTTGGAAGTTCCAATGAAAAAAGAAAATTGGACAGAACAAAGTTTTGTGTTTCTGCTCCCTGCTGCTGGGATGTACAAGTCTCGTGCTCTATCTTCTTGTAAAGAGGTATCCCATAACCTCTGTTTAATAATTTCTCTAGCTCCTTTATTGCTGAGGTGCAGTTTGGTGTAGTGATTAAGTGCATGGACTCTTATCTGGGAGAACCAGGTTTGATTCCCCACTCCTCCACTTGCAGCTGCTGGATGACCTTGGCCAAACCATAGTCCTATCAGAGCTGTTCTTGAAAAAGAGCAGTTTCAGTCAGAGCTCTCTCAGCCCCACCTACCTCACAGGGTGTCTGTTGTGGGGAGGGGAGGGGAAAGGAGCTTGTAAGCTGCTCTGAGACTCCAAGTAAAAGGCGGGGTATAAATCCAATCTCTTCTGCTCCTCCTCCTCCTCTTTCTCTTCTTCCTCCTCCTCCTCTTCCTCCTCCTCCTCTTTCTCTTCTTCTTCCTCCTCTTTTTCTTCTTCTTCCTCTTCCTCTTCTTCTTCTTCCTCTTCTTCTTCTTCCTCTTCTTCATCTTCTTCCTCTTCTTCCAAATGTTGTGACCCAGCTTGAGCAAAAATTGTCTAAAAGAATTAGGGGAGTTAGTCCTGAGGACTGAAATGCAACTCTCAAGTGTCTAAACATTTTGACTTGTTCTGTCGGGTGTCTATTTGCCACCTGTGAATCTTGGGTCTCTTAACAAAACAAGTACTTTAGTTTTAGTAAAATTTATGGTTAGGTGTTGCTTGGTGCGATAAGTCAAGAGTGCCTGGAGGGCTCTCTTTAGCCCTACCTTGGTGCGTGACAAAATGGCTGTATCATCTGCATATAAAAGCAAGGGGATAGGTCTATTTGCGGTAGATGGGGGATGGACATCCAGTTTAGACAGGGACTGAACCATATAATTTATGTAGAGATTAAATAATAAAGGAACAAGTATGCAATCTTGTTTCGCACCCCTCTTGACTGGCACCATGTGGGACAGGTGCCTTACTGATTAAATTGTCATCATCATGAAGGGTGCGTATAAAGGCCAGCAATCTGCAATCTATTGAAGAATCCTCAAGTTTTAAGGAGAGTCTGTTGCGTGAAATGCTGTCAAATGCCATTTTGTGATCAACAAATGCTGTGTACAAAGCTCCAGGTGGCCTGGCAGTATACTTCTCTACTGTATGTCGGTGAATCAAACATTGGTCCACTATAGTAGAGCGGCCACTTCCAGCTCCCCCCACAATCTAATACGGATATAACACTGGGCAGTCTTAGAGGTCTGTTGCAAACATTTCAAATGAGAGAAAATAACGTGAAGCACTTTGAACACTTGAAGTGCTATATAAATGCTTATGTTAATGAAACAGGAGAGCCTGGAACGAAGCCCCATGGGCAGATCTTAAAGTATTGAGAAGTTCGTAGGGGAGATGCTCCCACTGATGCCATTTAGGTCCCTCAAGCCATTCTGGTAGCAAATGCTGAGATAAACCTTGTCTAAACCATTCTGCATATAGTTGTAGCTTCTAAGTGTAAATCCATGTCATGATCTATATGGGAGGTTGTCAGTGCATGGATTACAGTAGCCATACGCCATACATAAAAGCAGTAAGACAGTTCTTTAAAAAAAAGAAAAAAGAAAGAAAAGGCAGCAAACATTATAGAATCTTTCGTATATCTAGGAAGCCAACTAAAATTAATGGCTATCTTTGTACTGCTATCATATCAGTGATCTGGTGGAATAGGAAATGAAGGTGTATGTCAGGCTTGTAACCACTAATTATAATTGAATGGCCACATTCTAGACATCATGATAAACCACAGTTTTGATGTCTGAATGCTGGCTCCCCCCAAAACTCCTTCCTTGGGTGCTGCGTGGTGTTTCTGAATGATAGTTTGTACCTGTAGCCAGTGTTCCCTCTAAGCTGAGTTACTATGAGCTAGCTCACAGTTTTTTAGCCTCTGGCTCACACATTTTTGTCTTAGCTCATGAAGGACGGCTCCAGAGCAAACTGATTTATGCAGCAGCCAAATCACTCGCTCACAACTTTAATGCCGGTAGCTCACAAAGTAGAATTTTTGCTCACAAGGCTCCACAGCTTAGAGGGAACATTGCCTGTAGCTGCCTGTGATGTCTCAATGCAGAAATCCCAGTGTGTTCAGCTGCACACCCCACTTTGCCTCCTCCAGAAGAAGAAGAAGAGAAGAGATTGGATTTATACCCTGCCCTTCCCTTGGAGTCTCAGAGCAGCTTACAGACTCCTTCCTTCCCTTCCTTCCCTCCCTTCCCTTCCCTTCCTTCCCTTCCTTCCCTTCCTTCCCTTCCCTTCCCTTCCCTTCCCCACCACAGGACACCCTGTGAGGTAGGTGGGGCTGAGAGAGCTCCGAGAGAACTGCCCTTTCAAGGACAGCTCTGACAGAACTATGGTTTGCCCAAGGTCATCCAGCAGCTGCAAGTGGAGGCGTGGGGAATCAAACCTGGTTCTCCCAGATTAGAGTCTGCACACTTAACCACTACACCAAACTGGCACACAGGGAAGCGCAGCCCAGCAGAAAATCTTCATTCAGCTATCAGTGGTACTTTCCGAAGACACTCACTCCCCCTCCCTCTGCATTATTTCCACACAGACTCTCCCTGTTGATAATATGCTGAGCAGGAATGTGCTTGAGAAACTTCAGACTCTTTTAAGAGGAAGTTTTGAAAAGGCAGTGTGAGGGAGATGGGGCTGTATTTGGTTTATTTTCAGAATAGAGTAAAGGAGGATGCTTTGAAGAGGCTGGACAGCAAAGGGGGAGGCCTGTAAATATTCTGTTTCAAAACTGAAAGGGCTTCAGTGGAGCAGTTAGATAGAAAGTGATAGGACAGGTAACTGTTTCTAATCGAGAGACATGGAGGAGGGCCCTGACCAGATAGCCCAGGCAAGCCCCATCTCGTCAGATCTTGGAAGCTAAGCAGGGCCGACTCTGGCGAGTACTTGGAAGGGCAACCTCCAAGGTATACCAGAGGTAGATCACAGAGGGAAGCGAATCAAGCCACCTCTCTGAAAAACGCCCAAGCCCCCAGTAAGGGTTGGCAGAAGTCTCCCTGACTTGCAGGCAAGTGTGCACACACACACACAAAGAGAGAGAAATGGAGGAGAAGGAGGCTTTGCTTGCTCTAGACGTTTTCCCTGCCAGCTTTCACATTTATTGTAGCCAGGGCTATTTGGGGGCAGGAACGCACAGGAACGGAGTTCCGGCTGGTTCTGGAGTTGGCCACGCCCAGCAGGACCTCATTAGCATAATAGGCCACACCCAATATCAGAAACTCACTCGGATTGGCTACATTAGGGGTGTGTGGCCTAACATGCAAAGGAGTTCCTGCTATGAAAAAAGCCCTTGGTTTTGACAACAAACAAGGTAAACAGAATAAGAAGCAAAAGGGTAGGTGTGGCTGGATGACCACACTTCTCGTAACTTGGGGGGGTTGTGGCCTAATATGCTAATAAGTTTCTGCTGTTGGGTGTGGCCTATTATGCTAATGAGGTCCTGCTGGGCTTTTTCTACAAAAAAAAGCTCTGATTGTAGCCAACTAGCAGTAAGTGGGCTGTATTCGTAGCAAAGCTTTACAAAGAGCCAGGATAGTGCAAGGAAGCTTGGGATACCTGTCAGGCATGCAGCATTTCTAACTAACTGTGGTCTGTTAGGTACCAATCAGACATGCAGCATTTCCAACTAACTGTAGTCTGTTAGGTACATCTGCTGTATAACCAGGGTTTGAGCTGCACACTGTGGTTTAAAAAAACAAAAGTCTTTTGTGACATTTGAAAGTAGCCTACGTTGTGAAGCAGAAAAGCTATAGAAGAATTTTAAACACATTTAACCAAAATGCAGATGTGAGCCATCAGATTAGTAACAGTTTTTGGTGATCTACTAATTATTAAGGAATTATTTTGCAAGGTTAAATATAGAAATATGTTTAAAACCATCGACCTACAAGAATGAGTGTGTTGCATTCAATAAATTTGGTTTCTCTTCAGATGAGGTTGTTATGTGGATGTTGTATGTTTATTCTCTGTGTTTTTTATTTAGGTTATACTTGTACAAGTAAACCCAGGAGAGACGTTCACAATTAGAACTGAAGATGGACACATTCAGTGTATACAAGGTAAAGAAATTTGTGTTAACATGTCCATCTCCTTCCTCTGCCACCAATTAATAAAGTCATCCTCAACATATCTTAGGCTGAGATGGTTTATTTACCCGGGGCACTTATTAACTGCCTTTTCACTATCAAAATTGGTCTCCCAAGGTGGTTTACAGTGTAAGATAAAAATAAATAACATTTTAAAAAGTTTTTTAAAATTCTAAACTGCATATAAGCTGCAAAAGAGTTCAAACAGAACAAATAACTTTAGATGACTCATGCAAAGAAGCCAAGCAATATACTGGGGAGGAGAAGATCATATTGTTAATCTGATCTAGTGAAAAATCCTTTCTCAAACCTAGCACGTTGAACTGAGTGTGAGAAAAAGTCACCCAATGTGATCTCATAAGGGAAATTTTGTTCAATGTATTTCCATATACTCAACATTCTGTCCCTGGCTGTTAACAGTTTCTGATGCCTCAGAGGAAGTGGAAAGAAGGAGGGAGGTGCCAGACCTTCTTCGACTCTTGGTGTGTAATAAATGGAGCATCTGAAAGAAGGCCTAAATTCCACATTTTTTAAAAAAATAGACCCAAACCACTTACTATCTCTTCACTGCAAGTCATAGTCTTTTGATTTAATGACTAGAGTCTAACATACCCAGCAGTACTGTTTTCTGGAACTTGATCCACGGAGACCTTTCATTATATTGTCTATAAACTTTTTATTTTTGTTTTGGTCCTCAGTACAAGATCCACATTTTTGCCTAGCATGGAACATTTGGGAGTACTGTAGGACATGTGGATTTTGCCATGGGTCTGAATATCTTTGTGGCAAGACCTTGCCTGTTTTTAACCAATGCTTGTTGAGTTAGGAACTACTTACAGTGATCAAGCCATTCCTAAACTAGGCACAGAGAAACAAATATTTAGGTTCTTTGGGCCTACCATCTGTCTTAGAAGCAGGACGAAGTAAGCATGGTTGAAATAGTGGGAAAGAAGCAGGGATTATGGGTGTTGCAGAAGGACAGGGAATAATAACATGAGTTATAAGGGGCACTCATCTCTCCTTTGGCTCTGAATTATGGGCTACTACTAAGATTATCTTGGGATGCTTCATCCAAGTCCTAAGGCACTTCCGTAGTAGCTGATCCTGGCCCCTTCTAAGGAATGCAGAATATTCATGCACACATTCTTCTGATCATCATCATAGTCAATTTGATTTAGAAGCCATTTTTTGTGGTGGAAATATATTTAAAGCTTAAAAATGGTAAATCTTCAAAAACGATCTTCAGATTTCTTTATCCTCGATTCCTTTCTGTGAATGTTTGAGCAGGGATTTTTTTTGAATATCAATAATATTCTAAAAGTAAAATAATAAAATGAATAATACAACTCCAGAACCAGAAGGTTTTATTCACTGTCTAAGACCAGAACATAAATCACAGACAATAAAATGCCTCATTGGGACAATACAACAATAATAAAATCATTCACAATACAATTTGAGCAATGCCTCATGATAAAATCATTCAGAATACAGTAGAATACTACAGCTTCAAAGAGAAAAAAGAAAAGATTGATTCCGTCCTTAAAGCAAAAGCATTTTTGAAACAACATCAAAGTTCAGCAAAAGGAAAAGGAAAATTAGAGGACAATATAGTTACAGAAGATGTTAGCAAACATGGTTCCAGAAGCAGTGACAGCTCTTCAAGTAGCTCCTTAGAAGAAGTTTTTGACTCTGAATCAGAACTAGGAGCCGCAGCTCCTAAATCATTTAAGGTTAAGCTGTCCTTTGATAAAAACAAACGTGGAGGGAAGAAAGCAGCTAAATAATCTGATTCTGAAATTCTGCCCTTTCTTTTTTGATTATTTACTAAGATGCACACACTATAGCTAATTTTGTTTGTACTGCTTAAAGTAGAAATCTTAATTCTTAATCTGCAATTATGTAAAAGAATGAGGAAACATCATGAAACTGAACTTTAGAGTATTATTTGATCCTTGCTTACTCTGTGTTTTAGTTTAGAATATCCCTTTTCCCTGTACCCTGTAGTATGTAGAGATAAGCAATTTAAAAAGTTTTTTTTTAAAAAAAAGTTTGAAATCTCAACAATCCACTTCATGAGCTTTCACAGTTTTCCTATGCCTTGCAGCAAGCCAGCCAAATCTAGCCACCTGGTAAGTAAGTTATAGTGCCTGTCTGAAAGAAAACTTCTCTGAAGGCACAATCTCTGTCTGCTGTTTAAAGGTAATGACACAGGCAGAGGAAGGGATTCATGGAAATTGTTATACATCTTACAGTCGAACGGGACATGGTCTAGTGATTCTATGCCTTCATTACAGCAGGGGCAAATCCTTTCTTCATAGGGAATCTCTTTGTACTAAATGGTTCACTTCCAAATGATTACCCTGCAGAGTTTACATATTGGTTGGGCGAAAGAATGCATAATTCAACTCAGTATCAGTCGAGAAGAGCAGTAAAATGTTAGTAAACTAGCCCAGCCAACACCATTACTGCTGTGTCACTGATGCCCTTAAAAATCTGTGGAACACTCCTAACTATGTACATTAAATGTCAGTGGCATAGGCCTTGAAGTTAAGATTTTTCAGAAACATTGCTAGATAGACGTACTTCTTCCATAAGTGATTTCCATTAAGTCTGGAAATGTTCTGAGGTTTATAATTTCCATAAAGATTTCCTTTAATATGCTTTCATCCTTCTGCTTTCAGGTCTGTTACCCCCTTGTCACATTTCTCTTAAATTTCTGCATCATGCTACAGTTTCTTAGCCTAGTTTTGTGGGGCCGTTCTTGGTAGCATTTTGAAAATAACGGGTGGAAAATCACTTAAATCCTTTTACATCAGAATTAAACGTGTGTGCATATGCCTGATTGCCATTTAAGTCATCAAGGTTGTCAAATGAGCCGTGACTAGTACATGTTCTGCTACTGTATACAGGCATGAACACGCTGTTGCTTGGTTTCCTTTCAGGTCCAGCGCATGTTCCTATGATGTCACCCAATGGTTCTGTGCCTCCAATATTTGTGCCTCCTGGCTATGTATCTCAGGTAATCGTCTCCTATCCAGAGTTCCCACAAAGATAATTTCCCATGTAACAGTGTTCACAAAGCCTTTAGGTGGGGTAGAAATGGATGCCTCCCCCCTCTCAGTCATACTTAGAGTCCTTCTGATGGTAGGCCTCGTGAAGAAATAGCGCTTCCTCATTTCTTAGCTGTGGTTTATGGATCAAGAGCATTGTGCAGGGTCATGCGTTTCCTCTGCCTCCCTTCTCTCCTCTGCATCCCTTTGCCTTTTCTTTTCCCACAGTCTGCACGGTGTAGGCCAGGGGTGTCAAACTCATTTGTTATGAGGGCAAGATCTGACATAAATGAGACCTCGTTGGGCCGGGCCATGTGTGTCATAAAATGTAATGCCAGCTAGCGGAGATACAAACTTTATAAAGGATGCAAACACAAAGGGTTCTTTTTTTACTTAAAATAAAAACATTCTGAAAACATTTGCACTCTTGCAATATTTTGCTTATTTAACAGTGTCTGATAACTGACACCTCTTGCTCTGAATTATTGCGTCAAAATGTCTGTGCTGTTGCAATCCTGAGTATGCTGTTCAGGTGTGTATCTGTAAGCTGCAAACTTACGATGATGCAGCAGCAGCAGATCTGGAAGAAGAAGCAGAAGACAGCCAGTTCCACTGCGGGCCTGATAGAAGCCCTCCGGAGGCTTGATCTGGCTCCTGGACCGCTTGTTTGACATCCCTGGTGTAGGCTGGATCTATACTATGGTTAACCATAACCATGATGAGCCCTATCCTGAAATCAGGGCTTGGAGCTACTGTTAACGGGGGTTATAAACGATGACTGATTAAAAAGGGAAGAGGGTGGGGGATGGAGCACACAAACCCACAGGGCGCTCCTGATCCTTACTCATCGCAAGATACTTCTTTTTTTTTTTTTTTTACCTGTCACTTCCCAGTAATCCAAACACTGGATGTTCTCCATCTGCTAGGAGACAGGTTCTTTGAAGAGAGATCACCGTAGAGCTAGACCTGTCCTTCTGAAAGCCAGTCCTTCTCCTGCTCCTGTTGGAGAAGGCTGCAGGTTCCAGCATCAGGTCTGCTGCTCATCTTTAGACTTGGCTTGTTTGTTGGTTTGTTCGCAGACCAGGCTGAACAAATGAAGCAGTCAAGAAAAAAAGTGCATAATTAGTGTTGGTCCCTGCTGGGCTGAGCCTTTTCTCACCCAAGTGGCGAGGGATGTCAGAGCCAGCTTTGCAGCTGTCTCTTCTTCCTTCTCAACAGGAACAAGAAAGTCACAGGAGGAGTAGATTTCCCACCCCCACCCCCGCACACACATATACCTTTTCCCACTAAAGCTGAAAGTGATCTCACAGCTTGGTATAACCTGGAAGGTAATGTTGGGAGGATTTGATCCTCTGCCAGCAGTTCTACTGCTCAAGTGAGGAAAAAGGGAAAACTGTTTCACCCCCTCTCTACTGTGACCCCACCAGCATCTAGGAGATGGAGCAGTGAGCCAGGTAATTCTTCACTAGAGACCTCTTCACAGCCAGGATGAGGCACAATTTTGCAGCCTCTGTTCCTCTTCCCCATGTTTTTTTTTCCACCAAGTCTTCCACAGTCTCCAGTCTTTCTAAAAACAAGCATGTGCCTTAGTCAGTGGAGAGAACATCCAGTCACTGGGGACATTTATAAAGTGTAGACCTTTAGTTTATTTATTTAAAACATTTTAATGACGTCTTTCCATCTAATCAGGTGAACATGAAAACATTTAAACAAAAATACAGTTAAAATTATAAAATTCAATTGAAAACGTGTAAACGTACAGACCTAGAAGGAAGGCCAATACCGTTGAGGGGGTATGCCAAATGAAACAAAAACGTCTTCGCTTGCTGGTGAAAGACACCAATAGAGGGAGACAGAAGAATCTCCCTGGGGAGGGAGTTCCAAAATTTTGGTGCCATTACGGAGAAGGCCCTTTAGCTTCAGATGGTGGGGGCAATCAAAACAGGGGCCTCGAGGATGACCAGAGTGAGCGGGTAGGTTCATGTGTGAGAACACAGCCCTTAAAAGTATATTGGTCCCAGGTTGTACAGGGCTTTAAAGGGCAGTACCAGCACCTTGAATTGATCCTGGAAGCAAACTGGAAGCCAGTGTAGGTGGAACAAGATAGGAGTGATATGGTCCTTGTGACCCCCTACAGTCAAGACTTTGGCTGCAGCATTCTGTACCAACTGGAGCATCTGGACAGTCTTCAAGGGCAGCCCCATGTAGAGCACATTGCAGTAATCTAATCTAGCTGTTACCAAGGCACGTGCCACAATGGCAAGATCTTTTCCGCCCAGGAAGGGCCACGGCTGGCTCACCAGTTGGTGAAAGGCACCCCTGGCCACCGCTACCACCACAGGAGGCTTGGGTCCAGGAGCACCCCCAAGCGATGAACTTGCTCCTTTAGGAAGAGTGCAGCCCCATCCAGAACAGGGAATAACCCATTTCCTGGGTCAGACCCCCCACACACACCAGTAACATCTCTGTTTTATTGAAATTAAGCTTGTTTGCACTTATCCATTCCATTTATCTATTCTGACAAAATTGTTTCGAAGCTTACGACCATCAGTTTTGCATGGTGTTGCTTTTTTAAATAAGAAAGGGTTTCTTTAAAAATACAAATGCATTAACATAACAAGTTAACTGCTCTTGAATTTGAGGTCACATTACGGGTGAACTTCTGTCATAATTAATCCCTGGCTTGACACAGTCTTTCTCCTTTAAGGCCAGCTGTTTCCCATCATTCTGACTTATCTGCAGTTGAGAAACTTTCCAGTTCTGTGCGTTCGTCATAACTAGTAGTTCTACCTCTGTGAATCCTGCATAGCCAGTTAGGAGATTATTTGACAACTGATAGGCCAATCTAAACATGCTTTGAGCAGAATTATTATTTTTGAAAGGAACTTTCAGACTGTGCGATTTACTTTGTTGTCTTAAGGCTCTCTGACCCGGATGCAAGCTGTAGTAAGGTTTTGCCAGGTGTTTGATGAGCAAGCATGCCTAACAGTCTGCTGTTAAAAGAGTTTTTTATGGCTGATGTGAAGGTCTATTGTACACCGTTTTGTGCACACACTTGGCTTAAGTTTGAGCAAATAATCCATTCATTGTTTCAGGTTAATTCTTATCAGGATCTAATATATATGGCAGCTGTACTACACGAGACCATCCATTAATCTTTCTAAATGTTATCTACTCAGACAGGCAGTGGCTGTCCAGGGTCTCCAGTAGAGAGGTGTCACTCCTAACACCTGTTGCTTCAGGTCTTTTTAATGAAAGATGCTGGGAATTGAACCCAGGATCCTCTGCATGCAAAGTCGGTATTTTCCCAGGCTAGGAACTGAAGTCATAGCCCACATGCCCCATTTTGTTCATGATTCATTTTGTTGTTCAGTCGCACAGTCGAATCTGACTCTTCGCGACCCTATGGACAAGATCACACCAGGCCCTCCTGTCTTCCGCCGTCCTCTGAAGTTTGCTCAATTTCATGTTCATTGCATCGGTGACACTGTCTAACCATCTCATCCTTTGCCATCCCCTTCTTCTTTGACCTTCAGTCTTTCCCAGCATCAGGGTCTTCTCTAGTGAGTGCTCCCTTCTCATTTGGTGGCCAAAGTATTTGAGCTTCAGCTTCAGTATCTGGCCTTTCAGGGAACAGTCAGGATTGATTTCTTTTAGGATTGACTGATTTGATCTCCTTGCAGTCCAAGGGACTCTCAAGAGTCTTCTCCAGCACCACAGTTCAAAAGAATCTATACTTCAGCACTCTCTTAGAGGTTATCAAGAACCTATATAGGAGAAGCAAACTTAGGTTCATTGTTAATGCTGTAGCAGAGACACATTGGTCAGCATTTTCCTGCTATCCACTGATAACTGAAATTATACGTATTTTTAATCCCAGTGATGCCAATGGTGGGGATTAGTACATCAGAAAAGAGTGACTGACATTTCACACTGGCAGGCAGAATCTTACATGCACATAATCTGCGTGCACATAATGAGCTTCCCGTTACTAGGCTGTTTGTGTAAAACATTGCATATAATGCCGAATGTATGCATGTACATTCATTTGAACATAGCCAATTTGAGCAGATTATAGAGAGGTGTGGTATTAATACTCTAAATAAATAAATATTCTTTGATCATATAGCCCACCGCTTGGATGCATATAGCATAAGTATGTGTGTTTTGAATAGAGATGTAAAATTTCCAGAATTTTGAAGCTCAGAAAAAAAAATGTTTTTCCCGCACCCCCCCGCCTGCGCGAATTTTTGGAAAAATTGAAAAAAATGCTACATTAGCACTTTTTTTTTCTTTTCCAGATTGAAAATCATTCTGTTACTTTAGGAACATAAAATGTGACTATGGACAATTTTACTTGGCATGAAATTATCACAACTAACATATTAAAAACATAGTGTATCCAAACAATTATTACAAACAGAATTTACTTTTTTCATAATATTTATTTGTAATTGTAACAAATGGAGCAACAATCTCCTGAACTGTTTACTGATTTATGTGGAACAGACAAAAATACTTCCAAAAAACATTTTTTAAAAATCCAGAAGGAGTCTTAAGACCAGCATACAATACAAACATGGTATGAAAAAGAAGGAAAAAACAGAGATAATATACAGAATAAAATCTAAATTTAAAAACTTTTAAAATGCAACTCCCTCAGTCTAATAATCAATGCACAGAATTCAGCAACTGAACATGTAATCTCTGCATTCTTAACTGATAGAAGCCAGTGAAGTCTTGCTTTGTTTGTATTAATGTGACCAGGTATCCGTAATGATTTTAAGACGAGACTCTCTGTAGAATGGGCAACTAAAAACATATGAAATCCAGAAGTAACAATTATTCTTATTTCCTCTCCACAGTATTAAATAAAAACAAACAAACCCATTCTCATAAAAAGAATTGAAGAGGGGGGAAGTGTATAGAAGGGTATGTGGGACTAAGTTTCAATGAACGGGCATGAAATTTAATCGGAATTATTATTCATCATGTTAAAATAAAATATTCTATAATCAACTTCTTTTCTTTTTTCAATTTCTCCAACTTTTCAGAAAGAAACAAAAAAGACTTCAGGAAAAAAATGGAAAAAACCTGCCCTCCCCCAATTTTTCCAGGTTTTTTCCGGGCCTTCACATCTCTAGTTTTGAGTCGTGTCATTTTGAGAGTTTGTTTTTTTTTAACTTAGAAGTGGGAGGGGGGAAAATGTTTATTTTAAAACTGTTGTCCTGCCCTCCTCCCAACAGGAATCCAACACAGTTTACAAAAAAGTTAAAACCCAAGTTTTGTCAGGATACATAGCAACAGGAAACAAGAAAGTATCATATAACCACAAACATTACAGACTATTCCACAGATACTAACATACAACTATCTAGTTAAATCAGCCCATACACTTTGAACTGCTGAGTGCCTTCAGAAGCTCTGCTAAAGCATTCAACCTTGCAGAGAGGTTTTTGCAAAACGTTGAGTGGTAGGATTTATTCTATTTCATTCTAATTTATTTTGGCAGGTTGTGTATGAGCGGGGGAGGACTGTATAGTCTGAGGTCTCTCTCTCACACACACACACCGTTATTTGTAGAGCACACCCAAACTGATGTTAACTTTCTTTGGTTTATGCCCAAGGACTTGCTCATCTCCAAATACTACTAATGTGATGTGAGATCTGGCAGCCCTTAACTAGAGGGTTTCTCTCTACCTTTTTATTACCAGTTAATAGTACCTGTGGATTGTAACAGTAAGTTTTATTCACGGTCACTGACCAGCATAATACACCGATGGCATATCTTGTAACATAAACAATATATATGACATTAAATAGAAGCAGAATTTTAAATACAGGTTTTTTAAAAGGGGGGGAAACTCCATAAAAACCATAATAATTAAAATTAATAAAAACAAGTCTTAATTCTCCTTTTTGAGTTACTATAGTTTTTCTAATTCTTAGAGGGCAAGCCATCCAAACCAATGAGTAACTTTTGCTCACTTAGCCAATAAAAAACTTCTTAAAAGGCAGATTCTTTGCCTACGAGAAAGAGGAAGAGTCTTAGAGAAAGGAAGAGATTTGCGGATGTTATTATTTGCCTTACAATCAAATATTATGTGTTTTATAGATTCAATACCATCTGCTCAACAGGGACATATTCTTTCTTCATAAGGAGTTTTATTAAATTTTCCTTCCAGGACTGCAGATGGGAGTACATCCCAGCACATTAGTGTAAATGTTCTTCTGTAGTCCTGATCTAGTAAACAGGAGAGGTAGGGCACAGGGATTACTCTGTTATCTGGAGCCAAGAGGGCTCGCCATTTCCCTATCATGTTTAAATCGTGTTGCCTAGAGATATCCAGTATTCTCTGTTTTGCCATAGACTTGGCCTTTTCGTAACCCATAGAGCACAAATATTGTTTAGACAAGCCATAAGAGGCTAATTTCTTCTCTAGCACCTTAAACCAAGGTAGTTCAAAGTGATCTGACATCATCAGACTTGTCAATCCCTTGGGTAGGAAAGCTAGCTTTAGCCAAAATATTGTCACCGCAATCCTATAGTACCTATGGATTGTGGCACTGAGCCTTTGTCAGATCAGACTGAAGAGAAGGGGTGCGATTCCGAAGGCTGCCTGCACGCTGTTATGCTAAAAGCAACTTGTTGTGTGTGTGTTTGTGTGTCTTGTTTCAGGCGGGCTCCTTGTGTCCTCTGCTAGGTCTTGCAAGGCAAGTTGAGGATGTGAATAACAGTGTTGTAATTCGTGATGGGATGTTTTCCCAAGCTGTTTTTTGTTTGAAAACCACCAAGGCCTCATAATGTAAAGCTCAAAAGCACAAAACATCTAGGATAAACTTTGGAGGGGGTTGGAGGTAACAGATCAAAATAACATAAAATCTGTTGTTTTAGCATTGTTTAATGCCATGATCTGTTTTTCTCTTTGCATCATAGGTGGTGGAAGAAAATGGAGTTCGAAAAGTTGTAGTCATGCCGCATTCCACTGAATTCCACCCCTCCATGCATCCACCCCCTCCACACGTGCCCCATTACATGCACCCTCACCCTGCTTTGCTTCCCCATCCGCCTCATCCGGTGTATCCTCCAGTTCCGGGGACAGGCGAAATACCGCCACAGTTCATTCATCAGCATCCTCCGCCACCCTCCCCACATGTTTATCAAGAGCAAGGTAAGGCATGGGCAATGCTTTTCATTTTAACTCATGAGATGAAATGCAGTCTTGCAGTCAGATTACCAGTACTCAAGAAGCTTGAGGTGTTGCTTTCTGTGTGACACCTGGCAGTCAACAGGCTCATGCAGAATGCAGTGACCTGTCTCCTGGCTGGAGGGAGTCAACTAATAACAGCACATTACACTTATATGTCTTGAAACAGCTGCAATGGCTGCCGATTGAGTTCCAGATCAAATTCAAGGTGTTGGTGATTACCTTTGAAGCCCTAAGTCAGGGGTGCCGGACTCATTTGTTATGAGGGCCGGATCTGACATAAGTGAGGCCTTGTTGGGCCGGGCCAGGTGTGTGTCATAAAATGCAATGCCAGGTAGCGGAGATATAAACTTTATAAAGGAGACAAACACAAAGATTTTTTTTTAATTTGAAATAAAAACATGCTTAAAACATTAGTTCTGTAAGCTGCAAACCTACTTTTGATTTATTGACATTCACCACAGAAATTTCATGCTTGGTGTTCTGAGTCCAGGACCCAGGTTAAAACATGAAATGGTTGAGTGATTAAGGGAGTCTGGCAAAGCAAGCTATGATGCAGCAGGAGTAGCAGAACTGGAAGCAGGAGATGGCCAGTTCCGCTGTGGGCTGGATGGAAGCCCTCCGGGGGCCTGATCTGGCCCCTGGGCCACATGTTTGGCACCCCTGCCCTAAGTGGTCTGGAACCTTCATACATGGTGGACCGCCTCTTCTGACATGCTCCCTCCTGAAATTTGCATTCTTCAGCCCACAACCTGTTTGTGGTGCCTGGCTCCTGGGATGTTCACCTGGCCATCCATCAGGACGATGGCCTTCTTTGTGGTGGCCCCATGCTGGTGGAACCAGCTGTCAGATGGTACGTGGGCCTTGAGGGACTTATCTAAGTCCTGCAGGGCCTGCAAAACAGAGCCCTTCTGTTTAGCTTTTTGTTATTTGGGTCTGTTTATTATTATTTATTTATTAAATTTCTGAATTGCCCCATCCCTGAGTACGCGGGGCTCTGGGCGATTTACAGTGAATATACCAAAGTACAGTTTAAAATCAATCAGTTCATCCCAAAGTTTTGCAGTCTTCCGATGGTGTTTATAATTTGATTTGAAAACCTGCTCTGGGCTGCCTTTTAGTTTTATTTGTATTATGTTTTTAATTGATATCTGTTAACATTTTAGCTGTTGTTAGCCCACCAGTAGCACAGTAGCATATAAATTTAATAATAATAAGAAGAATATGCCATCATCTGCCCTGGGTTTGCAGAGTAGTTGTTTTTAGTCCAGCCTTTTTTTTTTTTAAAGTCCAGGCATCGTGGCCATTTGTGGTTTGACAGTCTGGAATGGGCATAATGCTGACATGCTTCATCCCACACACACCCCACGGCAATTTTCACTATAGTGGTCTGAGGGGGAGGAGAAGAGGACATAAGCTCAAACCCTCTTTGTGATGCTGAAGCTACACAGCCAAGACCTGGTTTCTTATTTCACATGCTGTGACAATCCTTGAGCTATGTTATCTGGATCGTTGTCCGTGTAAGAAGGTCGTGAACTCCTTTTTCTTAAAGATTCATCTATTTAGTCCCAGGTGTTTCTGGAGTCACTATGAGACTATAGTAGCTATTGTTGAGCTGGCATAAAGTGACAGTATTTAATTGTCTGTAATAGTGGTGCTCTCTCTGTGGCTCATAGAGAGCCACATTTGCAATTACCCATCAACCGAAAGAGCCACACGGGCGGTAATCACGTAACTACCAGAGGACTTAACATGAGAGAACATAAGAGAAGCCAATGTTGAATCAGGCCAACGGCCCATCTAGTCCAACACTCTGTCACACAGCGGCCAAAATATACCAGGTGCCATCAGGAGGTCCAGCAGTGGGGCCAGGACACTAGAAGCCCTCCCACTGCTGCCCCCTCCAGCACCAAGAATAGAGTGCATCACCTGCCCCAGGTGTGTTCGGTTCTGTCTCTCTTCCTGGCAGGAGGCAAAATAGCCATGGCCACCGTGCTCTCACCTGAGCTTCAGGCCTCATGCTGGGGAGAGAACCTGATGAGAACAGGGGAAGTAAAGAGTACCCAGGCTTCCCATCACAGAAGTCTGCTCTGTGCCTGTCAGCACCATTGTGAGACCTCTCTTCACAAGCAGAGCAGGCTCTGAGAGTGGAGAGACCTGCATTCTCCCTGCTTTCCTCTCTGGCTTCTCATTCTTTCCTCACCCCACTGTGGCCAGCTTGCTGTTTGCCTTGGTGGCTGCCTTGGCAGTGTTTTACTCTGGCGCTGGAATGAGAGCCAGGGGGAGGGTGGTATTGGAGAGGACGGGCCCTTTACTTGCATCCCCAGCAGAAGGCACACTGCTCAGAGAGACTTGCAGGTTCCCTGTCCTCCAGTCCCTCCAGCAGCCGCTGTTTCAAGGTGGGAACTGTCTGTCAGCCACAAGCCTCACTGGGCAGCAGCCTTGTCTATTTTTCTAAAACATGGGGCAGGCACCACGTTGGGGCATGGTGGCTCAGAAGAGCCACGTGAGTGAATATTTTTACTTGGGGGTTTCATTCCTAGGGTTTTATTTTAATTGTTGAGTGACTGTGTGAGGGGCAGGAGAGAAATTAAGACAAGGAAGATACCACTTACCACAGTGGAATGTTGCATACTATAATTCTAGGTGGGTAACTTTTTAGCAGTGCAGAGCCCTTGGATCCTAAGTAGCTCTTCTTTCAATGGAGGAGCCACTTAAATGAGAGGGAAGCCCCTTAAGTTGAAGGAAAGCTTCAAACTGCTCAGGTAGGGTAAGGGTAGGATCCAGCTCATGATCTGAATCAGGTCTGCTATATTTAAGAAACAGTTCACATGTGCCTGTAATTCACCTGCCTTATCAACATGTTCTCCCCAATTTTGGTGGAGTTCAACTGACCCTTGCTGACTCAGTTAAAAGCCTTGGGTGGGATGTTGCATACTATAATTCCAGGTGGGTAACTTTTTAGCAGTGCAGAGTCCTTGGATCCCATCCATGGAGGTCATGGTGAGAACTCTAAGCCCAGCTGCTTTGGGCTTAGTAGAATGCATGGTATAACCTACACCCACAGTGTCTGGAATCGCTTGAGTTAGTGTCCACCAAAGCAGCTTGGGAATGTGATTAATTCCTCAGGCTGGTGAAGTTACGTTTTGTAGTTGTTGGCATTAGAAATTGGGATGAGGGAGAACCAGTGTTATGGCAATAGGATCGTCCACCCTGTAATCTTTAAAAAAAAGTGCTAATTGGCATCATTATTATAAAATTATCTTCCAAGGTGAGGGGCTGTGGCTCAGTGGCAGAGCATCTCCTGGGTGCATAGAAGGCCCCTGCATCTCCAGCTGAAGGGATCAGGTCGAAGGTGATGTAAAAGACCTCTTCCTAAGATCCTGGAGAGCTGTTGCCAGTCTGAATAGACAGTACTGATCGTGATAGACCAGTGGTCTGATTCACTGTAAGGCGGCTTCATATGTTTTTAAGACTGATCAGTTTGTATTCAACTATTATGTATATTTTTGGATTTCTGACTGTCCAACCCTTGAAGGCTTTTAAGCTTCTAAAAGCAGCAGCTCATCTGTCAAAAATAGGGTCCTTCACTTAACTTCTGCAACCTGAATGTGTGTTCCATCTAATGTATGTATGTATGTGTGTTCCATCTAATGTGCTCTTTTTTCCTTTAGAGTCCCGTTCCCATGGAAGAACAAATTTTGTTCAGCGAGATGAAAGGACTCTCAAAATGCAAGAACATTTGAAGAAGAGGCTAAAAGACCGACAAGCCAGTGGACATACAAATAATAAAATGAATAGCCCTCCTTCGTCACCTCATAAAGCTCAAAATTCTTCTAACACCAACATTCAGAACGGATATGGAAAGGGACAGCAAGGAGCAGGAGGGCAAATAAAGCAGAAGCAACTAGGAAAGACCAGGGGAAGCCCACCAGCTGATGCAGAAATGGGAGGTACACCAGAGCTCTTCAACTCTTTGGGGAATGTGCATACATTTGCATGCAAGTTCTAACAAGAATTAAATTGTACAACAAAGTACAGAGGAGAAAAGGGAGAAGTATTTCTTCCTTTACAGTTTTAAGATTTAAAGAGACAACATTAAAAACGTTTTTTTTTAAATTGTATGGGCTTATTTAAGTAGTAGAAATGCCTGACCCATTTCTCCATACTTTTGGTAGAGGACATCTGAGATGTTTGTGGCAACATGTTAATTGGGAACTTAAACGACTTATATGGAGGAGAGAGGGTCTGGAACCTAATACTGTGTTTCAAATTGTACTATTATGTTTGGGAAACCTTTTCCTTGTATTTATCACGGAAGTTGTACATATGCAGTTATGTCTGCCTTATGCTACCTTTCCTGTTATAGTCTACTCTTCCATTACAAGAGTGAGAAACCACAAGAGAAGGGTGGGGGTTACCAAAACCAGAGGCAAAAGGTTGTAGTGCCGAGAAATGACAACCGTGGTCCTGGCATCTTTCAACCTGTTTACCACTTCAGGAAGTGGTTGATATCAATTGTGTGTCTGCATTCAGGGTGAATTTAGTAGCACCGGATATGTCTGCATCACGGTTGGAAAATTTGTGCTAATTCCTCTGGCTGTGGGGACAGTATAGAGAGCCTAACTTCAAGGAAGTTTCTTGCATAAGGACTGCCCTTGGAGTTGGGTTGCCAGCTCCAGATTGGGAAATACCTAGAGATTTGGGAGGAAGCCTGAGGTGGGTGGGACTTGGGGAGTAGAGGGACATCAATGGGATATAATGGCATAGAGTCCACTTACCAAAGTTGCCATTTTCTCCAGGTGAACTGATCTGTTTCATCTGGAGATCAGCTCTAATCCCAGGAGAACTCCAGGCACCACCTGGAGGTTGGTAACCCTACCTTGGAGGTTAGAGACTTGAGTGTAGGAGGGAGAACCAGGATTGCTGGATAGGCCCTTGAACTGCTAGACTGACTTTGCTCCAAGTTAGGCTTCTTCCTGCCTCTCTGTGTTTCCACAGAGCCCACAATGACAAGTGTTCAGTTGGCCTCTGTGTTGGAATTCAGTCTTGTGATCAGCAATGGTGAATTCAGAATTGTCTTATGGATTTTAATGATGTCAACAAAAAGTCTGTGTGCTGTTCATCAGAGTATGTTCGGTGCATCTGTCATTTGAAGTGGTAAAGCACATACATTTCAGGATTCAGCCACAGGCTACTTAAAAGGGTGCCTTTGTACCTGTACTGTTGGAGCAATAGTTTTTACTCTAGCAGTAACTTCAATGGGTGAAGTACTTTGTTTCTGTGCTATCTGCACTGTTGGCTCTGCTTACGTCCCACTGGATTGGAGTAACATACCTTATTTCTGGAGTAACCCACTTCTGTTCAACAGCAGAGGAACAAATGCACCATAGTATTGGTTCCATTGCAAAAAAAAAAATGTGTAGTGTTTGTTCTACCATTGCTTGAAGAAATGGAGCACAGGTGGTCTGTTCTTCTTGATCTGAAACTACATTGCTTGCAATAAGAATAGCAAATCTCATTGATAAGGGAAAAGGAAAGAGAAGACTCTTAGTCTGCATTCAGACCTGAGCTCATGAATCTTCTCTGCTTCTGTTGACTTATTCCACCCTTTGTGTTAATATGAGCCATGACAAGCTAAGTAGAAAAGCTAACATGAAATTATCTGAAACATGAGCAGTGAAAATGCGTGACTTTTCCCTTTTATCATTTAAACAATCCTTGATGAAATTGTAGTCTGAACTTTCAAATGCTAAAAGCCTCTTACAGTCCCATCCCCCCCCCAATTTTATATAAATACCTTATGGCAAGGTGGACAAACATCCTTTGTAGAAAAGCTTTGCTTATCTTGTGGTATGTAGCTAATCTCAAAAATGGACGTCTCCCAAAGAATTTCTGGAAAAAACTTTTTAACAAAAGAAAAACAGGCCACAGTGTGTCTCCAAAATAAAATAGCAGATGGACAAGTTTACTGTTGGGATTTTAGTACTCCAGAATTCTAAAATTCCTTCAGCCAAAGGGAAACAAAGATGTATTGAGGTCCTTGATGTGAATTGCAAGGAAGTTTGTATAATTTTGTTATATCTGTGAAATTGTCAAAATACAGAAGGTCAGTGAACCTTGCACAGTATATATACTGTGCTTTCTTATGAAGCTGCCTCCATTGTAGTTGCAATAATGTAAAAAGCACTTGAGGATTATTGTTTATTTCTCTCTCCTCGCCTAATACATCTTTATGTGTTTTCAGAATCTGACACAGAATCCAGAAAGTCACAAGAGCTCTTTAGCATCAATAAACCTATAGTAAGTTTACCTCTTTTAAAACAGTTTGGGATTCCATTTGCATTCTTCCCAACAAATCCCGCCCAAATGGAAAGGATTTTTAGTATGTTAAGACTGCAGTAGAATCCCTGGAGAAAATGGGTTTCCACAGATGTGACCTAGCCACAGCAACTCCATATGATTTTGTAGATGATAGAATCCTGTGGGGTCTCAGTATCTGATACTGTGATCAGACATGGAGGGTAAAGTCTGTATTTGAAGATCACGCTGCCTAGCACCACTTGTTCCATCAGCCTGATAAATTCTGGTTGGCAGCAGGTCTCCAGGATCTCAGGAAGAGAACAGTCTTTCTCATCACTCTGACCTGAGATGCTAAAGCCCGAATCTGGGGTTTTATAAAGCGTGTGCTCTGCCACTAAGCAGTGAGCCCTGCCCCCTAGCTACTTGCCTAACATCAGAGAGGGGAGGCTGGTCCAACTTACTTCTGTGCTGCCATTTTGTACAGGGCCGTATGAGGCTACCTGATCCTAAAGGGAGACCACCTAACTCAGTATTGTCTGTTCAGACTGGCAGCAGCTCTCCATGGACTCTGGGCAAATAAAGGTCTTTCCCAGCACCTGAGATTCTTTCACTATAGATGCCAGGGTTTGAAGCTAGGATCATTACAGGCAAAGCATGTCTTATGCCACTGAGTCACACTGAGCTGTAGAAATTAATCATATGGAACAGCCTGTATTGTGTTGGTCCATCTAGCTCAGTATTGGCTGCTCTGACTGGCAGTGGTTCTCCAAACATCTTGGGCTGTGCTGTGTTTTTAAACCCCAAAAGCTAGGCAGATGAACCTGAAACATTCTGTTTCCAAAGCGTGCAAGTTACGTTCTCTCAGAAGTATTAGAAGTCCATATTGTTTATCCCTCTGAACTTACATCAGTTCTCTGAAAATACCACATTCTCAAGGCTTGCAATGGCCTTGGTCATTTACAGTAAATTACTGCTACTGCAAGTTCCCAAGGGATGTGAAGTTTGGCAACATGCAAGATTGCAAGTATTGTGAAACCCTCAGAATTACAGTTATAAGGTTTGACACAAAGCCTGCTTAAGTTAGATTCCTGTGAGTTTTGAGCCAGCTCTGCCTTTGGGAGGGGAGGGAATAATACTAGCACAGTCAACACAACCAAGTGGAAATAAACAAAGGGTTTCGCTTGCCATCTTGAGTATCCCACCTGTGGTATTTAAATACATTAAAATACAGTCCTTTTAAACTTGCATTCTGCCAAGAGATAGAAATATCTGAGGCTAGGCTCCCCCAACCCAGTCCTATCAGAACATTCACTGTAGGAGACCAACTGATTGCAGTGTTGGCATTGTTCACTGTAGTTGGGGTGTTTCATGTCCCGGTTATTATATCTGTGTAGTACCAAAGAGGGGAGGGGTCATGGCTCAGTGATAGAGCCTCTGCTTGGCATGCAGAAGATCCAGGTTCAATCTCTGGCCTCTTCTGTTGAAAGGACCAGGTAGTAGGCGATGATAAAGACCTCTGCCTGAGACACTGGAGAGCAGGCAATACTGACTTTGATGGACCAAGAGTTCATTATGAGGCAGCTTCATGTGTTCAAGCCGTGTGCACTTGAAACCCATTGCTAAGGAAATTATTATTATGGGGATTATCAGGCAGGGAATTGAAAACAAATCAGCCAGTATCATCATGCCCCTGTATAAATCATTGGTGCAACCTCATTTGGAATACTGTATACAGTTCTGGTCGCCACACCTTAAAAAGGATATTATAGCACTGGGAAAAGTGCAGAGAAGGGCAACCAGAATGATAAAAGGGTTGGAACACTTTCTCTATGAAGAAAGGTTAAAACGCTTGGGGCTCTTTAGCTTGGAGAAACGACGGCTGAGGGGTGACGTGATCGAGGTTTATAAGATTATGCATGGGATTGAGCAGGTTGAGAAAGAAGTACTTTTCTCCCTTTCTCACATGGGCACGCCATGAAATTGCTGAGCAGTCAGGTTAGAGCAGATAAAAGGAAGTACTTCTTCACCCAAAGAGTGATTAACACACGGAATTCACTGCCACCAGAGGTGGCAGCTACAAGCACGGGCAGTTTCAAGAGGGAATTAGGTAAACATATGGAGCAGAAGTCCATCAGTGGCTATTAGCCACAAGGTATAGACAGGAACTCTCAGTCTGGGGCAGGTGATGCACTCTATTCTTCGTGCTGGGGGGGCAGCAGTGGGAGGGCTTCTAAGTGTCCTGGCCCCACTGCTGGACCTCCTGATGGCACCTGGTATTTTTGGCCGCTGTGTGACAGAGTGTTGGACTAGAAGAGCCATTGGCCTGATTCAACATTGGCTTCTCTTATGTTCTTATGAAATCATGAATATTCCATGGGCTGCTTCACACATGAACAGTTTTCCTACCATATCTCTTATCACTGTGAAAAATAATATACACCATCATGTGGGAAGTATCCACATTCGCCTCCAAGTATATCTGCGAGGAAGCCAGTGGGCCAGATGGCTCAGCTTTTCACAATATACATTGTGTCAGCAAAATAGATGTACAATTTCTCCTACATGTCAAAGGGTATAGGTGAACTTTGGAAACAAATGGTAATTTCAGTGGTCACAAAGAGTCCCCTCCCCCCCTTATCCTCTGGAAAGACTGTTCCTTAAAGCATCTGGTCTTCAGCTGGTCAGGTGATGCTTACCAGGGATTGTACCAGACACTGTCATCACTAGGGGCATGCATTTGGATCTGCACAAGCTGAACAGATATCTGAAAAATACCTTATTGATATCATTCAGGTATATTTTGGCATCCCAAAGATATCTGGGATCTTTCAAGAAAACCAGGGAGGGAAATCCTGGATATCTTCAGGGTAGATATGAAAAACAGCGGGGAGGCAGGAACACATTTAAACGAGGCTGCAGGAGAAGTCAGCCTTCAGATCAGCTGAGCCAGCTGGAAACAGAGCATTCCCAGTTGGGTCAGCTTTGGGCTGGCTTCTCTTGCAACCTCATGTAAATGAGGCTGCAGGAGAAGCCAGCCCTCAGATCAGCTGAGCTTGCTGGGAGACAGGTCAGCTGTCTTCTGTAGTCCCTTTAAACACCCCTGTTTAAATGGACTGCGGTAGAAGGCCCAAAAACAGCTGACCAGGGGAACAATCTGCTCCGTCTGTCAACTGGTTTTTCCAGCTTTGCCGCTACTTTTTTTTTTACTGGTTTTTATTCTTAGGTCTATTGGTCCATTTCAGATCTATTGGACCCCCCACCCCCCAAAAAATAAAAAAATAAAATTCAGGATTGCAGAAAAAACCTGGATCTGAATATAATACTGATATTGGGATCTGGGATTTTTCGGAAATCCTGAATTGCGGATGGGGTGGGGGGTCCAATAGATCTGAAATGAAAAAATACCGGTTAAAAATATTGCATACCCCCAATCATCAACCTTTTTTAAAAAAAAAAAAGTTGTATCCATTTCTTTTTTAAGACGAAGAGCCAAGGAATGGGAAAAACATGACCCAGATGCAAAGGTGTTTTTTTTCCCATTCATTAAAATAGAAGAGGATGTTTTGATAGGCATGGCCTACTGTATTGGCTTTGCCTGCCGATAAAAGGCAAAAAGAAATTATTCTCTATAGCGATGAGAAATATAGAAGCCCTGCCCTCGTGTGCCATCGTCACCCTAAAGAGAAAAGGAGAGAAGGCCCTACGTGGCACAAAATGTCGAGTAGGTCAACATGTTCTAGTTTAGACTTAAAAGTGGACTCTGCATCTGAAAAGACCGAAGGCTGCTGCCGTAAAGGACTTCATCGGCGTAACATCTGTGGTTGCAAAACATAGCTGCTAACAGAGAGAACCAGTCATGATGTAGTTTTAGTAGGAGTACTTAAATATAAATGTAAGTTAAGCTAATGTTGCATTGAAGGACTGCAAGACCACTGCCACCCCCAAAACAACCTTGTTAACCCCCCCACCCACAAACAGCTTCAATGATAAAGCAAACCTAGCACTCTCACTAATGGGTAAACGAAGAAATAGGAGAATGAACCACGTCTACTTTATCTGACAGGCAAGGCGCGCCAGAAAAGTAACTCCACTTGGTCTTTTGTTCTTCAAAGGTTTCTGAAATACAAGCAAGGTCAGCAGTCCTGTCTTGGAATCCTCCAGTTGCTTCACAAAACGGAGAAACTCAGAATGTCACAACTGAAACATTCATGTTTGAAGTGACAATTTCGAACAGTGGCAAAAACGGAAAATTTAAATCAATCTATGTGTAAGTTTGGTTTCCCGGTTCAACCCTTAAAACCTCTGTTTGACACCATGGGTTGGACCTAGCCAGCTTTTTCATTCAATCACCCCTCCTTACTGCAACCCCCATCCCACGTGGCTTTTGTCCATGCATGTCCATGACCCCCAGCGTAGCTTTTCCCCCTCCTCCCTGTGTCATCACTAAAAAAGCTGGTTGAATCTAACCCCCTAACTGGCAATGTGCTCAGCAGAACTGATTTCTAGCTTTGTTTCCAATAAATTATTTTTAGATAGATTATAGGGTGTTTCCTTCCTCTAGGGCTAAATCCCTGGATTGTACAAACTCAGGGGAATGCTGAGTTGGACCGTATTGACCACTGTACCTGTGTACCTAGAGTGCAGTGCCATGTCGTTACCATGGCATTGCAAGGACGTTCACTGGTGTGGGCAGGATCATGTGGCAAGGAATACATTGTTGGAGTCAGCTGTAGACTATTATGCTTAGAAATATTTAGCTGTTGCCTAATGTACCCGTTTCTCCACAGTGGTGAAGAGATGACTATTACTGTTCCTGATCTCAGACCAGCAACGGACTACCACATTAGGTGAGCAGGGAGAGAGAGGGGGGGTGTCACAAGAAATGGAACCTGTCGAAATGATGGGAAATGGCTTCCTCCTCAGTCCTTCTTGCCCCTTCCCAAATAGCAGTCTAGTCTGAAATTGTTTAAAAGGGATATTTGCGAGGTGGTGGGGTTAGAAGACAGAAGACGAAGCACTGACCTGGCACAGTATATATTCTCTGTACTGCATCCAGTGTTGTGTTTGCTGGGTAATACTTCCCGCGCTTCAGAATATCAAATACTTTTTTCTTCTCCTCTAACATTAGGACTGTTTCACTGCTGCTGTTTAGCAGCTCGATTGTCCTTGGAGCTGATAAAATTCCCAGCCTTAATATGCAGGGGAGGGAGACACGAAAGCCAGAGTGCCCCATGTTTTTTCTTCAACAAGGACAGAGTTGCCTCTTTAGCATCTTCTACTTTCCCCCTAGCTGGGCAGCTGACCTAGAAGAAGAGTTACACATACCAAATCCTGCCCTCTAGATAACTGTCTTATCAATACATTATCACCAATCACAGATCTTTAGATTTTGGTGTCAGTTTATACCTGGAGCATTTCCTTAACCTTTAATTTTTTTCTTCCCCCAACCATAGACTTTCAGCCTCAAGCAGTTCCACAAAGGAAATTGTTTCAGAACTGGCAAGTTTCACTACAGAAAGCTGTGACCCTGACCCTCCAGCTGCACCGAAAGTAGTCAACAGAACCAAAAACAGCCTGAATCTACAGTGGAAGGTAATTTTATATTTCAGCCATCAAGAACTGCTTCAGATCAGCAACGGACTACCACATTAGGTGCTTCAGGGAGTCGCTGTACAGGAGCGATGGACACGAACTGAACGCCCAAATGGTGAAGGTACTTTCAGACCACCCAGGAAGTTGAAATTGAGCACTAGCATAGCCTCAGGATGTGCTGATGGCTAGTTTAGTGTGACGATGGGTCACTGAACATATAATAGTTGAAACTCAGGATGTGGTTTACCTACAGATTTCTGTAGGGCAGCACTCACACCACAGAGCAAGCAAAACAACATATGCGATTGGATGTTTGGGTGGCTGTCTTCACACCATTGGGTGTCTTCACACCATTAAACCAGCCTTGGGAAGCCAGCAGCATGCATTTGACGGGCTGCAGAAAGCAAGGAGAATTAATTAGTACATAAGAAAGACGGAGCAGGACATCATGTTTAACTTGGTGCAGATCCTGTGGTACCATCCTGCTAACAAGGGCACTCCCATCTCAGGAGGTCTTCCCCATTGTAATCCTTGCACACTTTCTTGATGTTGGAAGTGTGGGTTGCGCATGTGTCTCCACAGTCCATTTCCAGTAATGCCTGCAATGGACATTTGTTGGATCCAATTCTTAATGAACCATTCCCTGGGTTCAGTTTACACTTTACAAGTGTTTTGGTTGAAAATAATTTTTCTTTGAGAGTGTGATGAAGATGGCTGACGACTCCTGGAAAACGCAAACAGCTGCATACGCCTACATTAACCCAAACACAGCCCAGTGAAATGTTGTATTATTACGTTACCTACTTTGCATATCCTGTCTGTTGAAACCAACGCTGTTGAGATAGCAGAGTGTGTTTTTTTTCTTCTCAAGTCTTTTTCTTTTGAAGTATCAAGGAGGGCACAGCAAAATAATATAAAGTGGAGATCACCCCCCCCTATGCGCGCTTTGCTCTTGTACTCTTACTCATTATTAAATTACTCATTATAAACTCATTATACCCAATTTGTATAAATGTATCAACCAGTACTACTTTCTTAACAGTACTTCACTTATCCTTGACAAGATTTGCAATGTTAAGCATTCAGGCAAAATAGTTCTCTCTCTTCCTTTTCAGTCCTCAAATGATAATGGCTCCAAGATAACGAACTACCTTTTAGAATGGGATGAGGTAAGTTCTTTGCTTTTGAGAGAGGAACGTTAGCGTGAGTCATCCTGTAGGAGTGAAAATGGGTGCTGGCTGTGCCCACTGTGCCACAGGCTGTGCCACTCAGTTGCTTAGTGTTTGTGTGAGGCTGAGAGATTGTCTTCACCTAGCTGAAGATGAATATGCTACAGTCTCTCTTTCCCAGAAAGCCCCCGTGGAAAGTGAAATGGCTTCCCTAAAATGCTCTGTCGGAACCCTACAGAACACTTGGCCACTGTGTTATTAGTTTTACTTTATGTCTCTTAGATGTGTTTAATTTATTTATTGCTGCCTTAGTATTTCCATTGTAATAATTCTATTTTTATTGTTATTGTGCGGAATCTTGGAGGTCTAGTGGTAGAAAGGCCGCACATGCATTTCTAAGATAACACAAACTAGATGTATTAACCCTCAGAAGGAATGACTGTCGCTTAGTTTGGAATCTGCAGTGTTGGAGCTTAAATCTAATACTGGATCCTTCAGATTTCTTATGGTGAATGAGATAATTGCAAAAGCGCTTGTGGTTTGAAAGGGTTAACAGCATCAACGGGTAAAGGGGCAGGAAGAGGAGACTGGGAATTGTTGAAAGACCGCCCACTGTGGCACAAAGCAGCCTGATCCGGTGGGGGAAACTAATGGAACAGACTCTGGATCTAGAACTCGCATTCCCTCACTGGCTTGCATGGTACTGCTGCTGGGGTGGCTATGAAGTGAGCTCAGGTTACGTTTCCCCCCCCTGAACTCTGTAGAAATTGAAAAGTCACAAGCAAAATTACTTATGCCCAAGAAACAAATCTGTGAAAAAATTGCCAGATATATAGAAATGCAGCACTTGTCTTTCCTTTGTGCAGAAGCTGGCATATTTAGGCCTTATCGGGGGCAACTGCCTAATTAGCCTACTATATACGGTCAGTGATCTGACAGCTGTATTTCTTTGACAAGGGAAAGAACGGAGCATTCAAGGAATGCTACTACGGTCACCTGAAGCAGCACAAACTAACCAAGCTGACCCCTTCTACAAAATACACATTCAGGCTGGCGGCTAAAAATGACATCGGAATGAGGTAAAGATGCAGTTGTGCAGCTGTGTGGTTTCCATAAGGTTTTTTAATCACTCGGAGCTTTTCCTGATCTCTTGAATTCCCCCCCCCCCAGTGGGTTCAGCGAGCCCCTGGTATGTTACACCATAGGAATCGTTCCCCCCCCGCCTCTCCCCCCTCGGCTCACCGATGGAGGAGTGACCTGGTTATCGCTGGAATGGAGTCCTCCGAGTGGAATATCCGCAGATGACTCCCTCACCTACATTTTAGAAATGGAGGAGGAAGGTTCTGTAAGTTTCTGCCATTTTTATTATGGGTTTGGAAACGCGGAGGGCCAGCATCTAGGAAACGGAAGTTGTCTTCTTGTATAGAACACGACAGGGGCACCCAGTGAATAATTTATACGCGGTTTCAAACATCCCAGTGAAAGGAGCAGTCAAACTGTCCCGGGGCCTTCCAGGAAGAATTCATTGGCAAAACTATTGCTCTGCAAGTTATGCGCCCTGTATGGGTAGGGTCAGTCCCAGTGAGCCCTGAATGGCCAGTTCTAGAAAGAGCCTGATTGTTGCCAGCAATTTTGGACAGTCCCTGCAGTCTAAAGCACCGTTGGGCATATGCGGGGCTCCATGCTGGGCGCATGTGGAGCTCCATGCAAGCCAGCGCTGCCCGATGCACTTCTTTCTCCAAATTAGCTCTTCGTGCATAAGAGCGCAGAGTTTAGTTCCAAGTGTGCAGGACTGGGGAGGTGCTTTGGCTCAGTGCTAAATCAACAGCTTGACAGAGACCTCCGTTTCAGTCCTTAGTATCTTTAGCTAAAATATCTTGGGAAGCAGGTGCTGGGAAAGCACCAATGGCCTTTCTTTTACTGAGACTGGAGAACCACGGCCATTCGGAGTAGCTAGTACTGCGCTAGGTGAAGCAGTGATCGGACTTGGTAGAAGATTGCTTCACACGTTTGGCTTTTAAAAGCTCAAGTGGGCTTTAGCTTATACATTTCTTGATCTATCAAATGTTTGTGGGAAATGTCTGTTTCATTTTTCCCCCCTCTTTGTTTTTTCCCCCCACTCCCCAGGATTATGGTTTTCAAGCAGGGTACAATGGAGACGAACTTTCTTGCACTTTAAAAGACCTTAGGAGGAGTACTTCCTATAAATTCAGGGTATGTGTCAAACTTAAGCATTTGTGAGAGTAAAGATTATTTGCCAGTAGTGTTTCTGTATAGAGCCCAGGATTCTACAATGCGAAATCTGGTACCTGTTAAATATAAAGGGAGAAATCATGCAAAGAAGACCAGGTGGATGCTGATGTCCTCAACATAATTCAGAAACCACCAAGCTGGGTGCTGTAACAGGCTGTGCAAACAAACGTGGAAGTCTAAACCCCTGTGCTCTACCGTATCTTTTTAATTTTTTTAATATTTATTGAATAAATATAAAACAATTGATACAGAGAATCTCAAACAATGCAAACTATTTAACATTAATAATATTCTTGATATTCTGTTCAGTATATCTATCTAAAACTTAACTAATTAAAACATTTAACATGTTTTATAGTAATACAGTTGGGTTAGCAACCATCTTGTATAAATGTAAGAATTTGAGTTCAACTAGGTAATATTTATTGATCGAAATTAAAACATACTCTAAATCTAGGGTTTATAGAATAAGCCTCTGTCAATTGGGGATAAAAATAGACATAAATTAGCACCAAACACTTCCCCAGTATCGCTATTCTTAAATAAAAAATGGTTTCAGCCAGGGGAAAACACTAACTACATGAAATTTTGGAAATCTGCAAAGATAGCTTGAATAATCAATTTATCCTGCAACAGACATATACTAAAGGAAAAGGATCTTGAACCATGACTAAATAAAAACTTCATGTGGTTTCAATATTTACAACTAAACAGCATGTTCATCCCCGTGGCAAATAGGAGCTCTACTTTGAGGCAATTAACTAAGTTTGGAAAGTTAGTGAAAGAAAAGGGCCAATCTTGAAAATATATCAAATGTTATTAAATTTAGAAAATTCAAAAACGTCTGCCGTATCTGAAATTACAATAGGTATTTCATCTTGGAAGAGACGGACCTTTCTGGCCCCAAGGACAGGCTGTTCCCAAGCCTTTCTTCCGAGCTCCCCTTGAACAGTTCTCACTTTTAAATGCTCTCCCCTCTCCTAATTCCTGTCCTATCCACCATTTAAGCTGCCGTTTTACATTCTTGTTTATCACCCAACAGATTTTTGCCCACAACACTGAAGGAAAAAGCGGTCCTAGCGAGGTAGTAGAATACAGCACAAGCCCCGACAGACCTGGACCTCCAAGTAAACCGGCTGTAAAGGGAAAGATCCATCCGCATAATGTGAAAGTCACCTGGGGTAAGCGAGCTTCCATTTACTGTAGCCAAACTCTCTCTCTCTCCCCCTCCTTGTTGCATCAGAAGAGGCAGCATTGGCTACAGTTCAGCACTTTGCATTTGCTGTTTTGGCACGTAATCATCTGTGGAGAAGTAACGAGTGAGGGGCGCATTAGTCTGGACTGATGGATTTGGCAATTGTCTTGATCGCAGCCTGTTTAGCATGACTGTGTTTGTATGAGTGTGGTGTCCAAAAAACTGCAAAGAGCTGAACATGAAAGGCTGTATAATTTCCTCATGGTATTAGGGTAGGACCAAACGTTCAGGTCTGATTCTTCGTTCCGGGTCAGGATATTTAATTAGAGATTACCATTCTGCAGATATCACTTTGAACGTGTTATTTCTTTTAGATCCGCCAAAGGATACCGGAGGGTCAGACATCTCCAAGTATATTCTAGAATTCTCAGAATCTTCACCTGGTAAGCCGCTGGGCTTTCTTAAACTCTTTGTGCATGTCTGAACAAAACACAGCTTTTGCAGCTGTGCCGTAGATTGTTACATGATACAGGAAACAGGATTGCTGCAATAGATTGCCCCTCTGGGTAGCCAAAATCATCCCTGCAGGTTAATTTTTAACGCATGGCTTGGTGGATGATATTCTCCAATAACATTGCAAAGCTGCCCTCCCTCTTTCTTTCTCTAAGGTGGACTGTAATTCATGTTTGATTTTTCTCTTAGGAAGTAAATGGGAAACAGCATATACTGGTTCCACGCGAGAACATGTCTGTGCTCATCTCAAGCCGGGTACTTCCTACCGGCTAAGGGTTTACTGCATTGGTAAAGGGGGCCAAAGTCAGGTGAGTAACAAAGACCCTTAAAAGCAAGACACTGCGTATTGCAGTTCCATGTAAGCACAGAAAAGCTGCAGGATTTGACAGTAGCTGCCAATCTTGTTGTCTTGGGAATCTCCATCTTTGCAGTAGTTCTATTAAGAGTATGAATAAGGTACAGGATAGAATGGTTTAGCTACAGACTACAGTTTCTGATTTCTTCGTGTTACCAGCCCATATATCACTGCAGAATTTAAAGCGAGCAATGCCTGTTGTCCAGGCAGAGAATGGTTAAAGTAGGATAGTGGATGGCCAGAAAGCGGGGTCTGCCCTCCTGGCATCACTTGTTGCCCTTTCCATATGCAGGAGTAAATCATGCACAGCACTGTCACCTCCACAGCACAGAGGGCCATGCAGCCTGGCTTTCAAAGATTTGTGCTCCTGATGGCATTTGTGAAATAAATGTTGTAGTTGCATTTCCCCATCTGAGGTCTTAATAAGCAAATACTTGTGTTCTTTTCTAGGCATCTGATGTACTAACCGTTCAGACAGCAGCCGTTCCTCCTGGGCCGTGCCATCCTCCGTGTCTGGCTGGAAAAGCCAAGCCGAGGGAACTTGCTCTTCAGTGGGGTAAGGGAGAAATGGAAGAGGGGAGAATGAAATCAGCTATATCTCGCCACAAGTATGCAAGACATTCAGGTGGCATTGACCAACGTAGCTCTAGTTTTTCCCTTTTCCTTAGGATAATCAGCCACAGTTCAGGTTGAATTTAGAGACTCTTAAGAAACCAGGATTTTTACATCCATCCCTTTATGTCTTGCAGATCCGCCTTCTGCAGATGGGGGCTCAGAAGTAACAGAATACATTGTGGAAATGGCAAACTGTGACCAAGATGAGCGCAGGCAAAGCTACCGTGGCCAGGCCCTGGAGTGCACAGTGAACGGCCTTCTTCCGGGGAGGACGTACTGCTTCTGGATACGAGCAGCCAACAAAGCTGGGGTACCGGCTCAGTTCTTTGCAAATCAGTAACTGTGTGGCCGTTTTTCAAAACTAACTTCCAGTGCCAGCACGGCCTTGCGAGGCAGTGCCCATTCTGCAACCAGGAAAACCCAGGGTTTCTGATCTCAGGGTAGATTGCGCCAATTAAGGATACATTGGTGCTTTTTACTATGCTTGTATCCCACTTTTCAACCCCAGGCCAGCTTAGAGGAATCGAAATTTAATATGAATGCCAAAGTTGGATACAAAACCTTCCTTGGCAAGGAGATTGTCTTCTGGATTTAGGCATGGGGGGGAGACACACCTGGGCTGCTTTCTGCCTCCCCTCTGCTGTCCTCATCTGCAGCAGCTGGAACCCGGCTCCAGGTATGGGGGAAGGATGCCTGGGTGCTTCCTGTTCTCCCACCGGGGAATTTCACGTCACCCAGTTTGCACAGCTTAGACGATGAAGAGTTGAACTAATGTTGGAAACTTTTGTCAGAAACGGAGAGAAGAAAAACTTGGGAAACACGTTGCTGTTTTCCTGTGCAGCCAGGGCATAGGGGTGTAAACTAAAGCAGAGGCTGCCATTCACTTAGGAACCTTCCTTCCTTTCTTTTTCCTGTCACCACGTATTTATTTAGAGCCTTCAAAGGGGCTGACTGTACCCTTTTACCTGTCGCGCCCTGGTTGAATGTCTGTATCTTTACCACTGACTTCGCTCCTCTCTTCCAACTTGCTACAGTCGCCCCCACTGGTGGTGGTTTTTAAAACTCAAAACAACGAGCCCTGCTTTCCCCACGTATCTCCATTAGTACAATTGTAGTCTAATCCTAAAGCATATTTAATTGCCACTGATTGAATGTGACAACCAGACAAGAATGGAAATACAGCAAATGCAGTTATGCAGACAAATAAACAGAATAATCTGTCACGCTGTACAAATTACACTGGAGACTGCTGTCTTCTTTTACAGTTCTAATTACAATTATAAACAATACACACAATAAGGGTTTTGACACCATGCATAAATAACATCTGCACCAGTTGAATAGGGACCTAATAGTCCTTGAAAGTACGTCTTCTTTTAGAATGATGCGGTCATCAGCTCCTGATGCAGAGAGGTGTTTCAAGTAGAAGAAGAAGAGGAGATTGCATTTATACCCCGCCCTCCACTTGGAGTCTCAGAGCAGCTTACAATCTCCTTTCCCTTCCCCTCCCCACAACAGACACCCTGTGAGGTAGGTGGGGCTGAGAGAGCTCCTTCCAGAACTGTCCTTGAGAGAACAGCTCTGACAGGGCTATGGTTTGGCCAAGATCATCCAGCAGCTGTGAGTGGAGGAGTGGGAGATCAAACCCAGTTCTCCCAGATTAGAGTCCGTGCACTTAACCACTACACCAAACACAAAACAGACAGCATGGGCTCAGGGCTCTTACGTCACTATTCAACTGGTGTAGATGTTATTTATGAACGGTGGCAAAACCATTATTTGTGTGTATTGTTTATAACTGTAATTAGAATTTTATAAGAAGGCAGAAGTCTCCAGTGTAATTTGTACAGTGTGGCATTATTAATTTGCACAACTGATTGAGTGTGGGCTGGGCGTTTCAGTCTTTGTTTAGTTACCCACTTGAGCCTAAGATGTAGTGGTTAAAGTGTGGGACTGGGATCCGGGAAACCGAAATTCAGATTCCCCCCCCCCCGCCATGGAAGCTTGCTGGGTGACCTGGAGCCTGTCACGCACTCTCAGCCTAACCTGCCTCTTGGGGTTGTTGTGAGGATGAAGCAGAGAGGAGAGGAGAACAGCGTAAACTAACTTCCAGTGCCATTGAGGACAAAGGCGGGATATGAATTAATCTTGAAATCTGGCTCTGACAAAATCTCCTATGTGTGCTCAAGGGGGACTCTTGGCGTCCATCCATTCACACACCAAAGACACCAGTCAGTCCTCAGCCAGGCTCCATTATTGTCAATTTATGAATGAACATTGGGTTGATTTCTAACTTGCTGTGATTTTCAGATCTCTCTTTTTTCCCTCCCCCTCCTACAGCTGGGCCCTTACTCAGAAAAAGCAGAGATTACTACCGCTCCAGGCCCCCCGGACGTGTGCTGCCCTCCCCAGCTAACTTGTAAGACGGCAACTTGTGTCGTGGCCTCGTGGGAGGTACATTGTTTCTTCCTGTATCTCTCTTTACTAAGGAGCTGGTTGTGGAAGCTCCTGTCGAGGAAACGAGGGAATTGCACACAAAAATTGGTGGGTGGCGATGGTTGACAAACTTGGATAATGAAAGTCTTCATGTGACCAGGGCATAAAATAAGAGTCAAAATACTCTGGAACAATTCAGATTCCTTGTGCTTAAATAAAACTACTGCTACTACTACTACTACTACTACTACTACTGACTACGACTACTACTACTACTGCTACTACTGAAGAAGAAGAAGAAGAAGAAGAAGAAGAAGCAGCAGCAGCAGCAGCAGCAGCAGCAGCAGCATTTATATAACACATTGGCACAAATTTATTTTCGTATACTCCTTACAGCAGCCTTTTAAAGCTAGACTAGTATGATAAGAGTCCAGTGTCACCTTTAAGACCAACAAAGTATAATTCGAGGTATAAGTTTTCGTGTGCACCAGAATTAAACTTTGTTGGTCTTAAAGGTGCCACTGGACTCAAACTTGGCTCTAGACCAGTATGATTATTCTTATCTTATGAATTGGGGGCAGTGGCTGCATCAGAGGGGACCATCCAGTTATTCAAATGAAGGATTTTGTGCTGGAGGGGGCAGCAGTGGGAGGGCTTCTAGTGTCCCGGCCCCACTGCTGGACTTCCTGATGGCACCTGGTATATTTTGGCCGTTGTGTGACAGAGTGTTGGACTAGATGGGCCATTGGCCTGATTCAACATTGGCTTCTCTTATGTTCTTATGTTCTTATGATTTCTTGCTTCATTCTTTTGGTCATTGCAATGCACCTTGCTAGCTTTCGGTTCGGGAATAATTCCCTTGAGTAGTTAGGGATCAGTGCCTTGCCCTGGCTTGATCTTGGTTCCTCACATGCTGGCTGAGTACTGCCTGCTTCAGCGCAGCATCAGAACTGGACCTGGAGATCTGGTTTCATTCCTCTGCTCAGCCACGAACTTCCTGCAGTGACTGGGCAGGAATTTGCATTTGGAGTCAGTTTTCCACCTGTAAAACAATACTGGTGGATCCCACTGCATCGGAAGTTAGAAGGACAAAATGTGCAAAAGCTTATAAAAACGATGGGCCCTGAGTACTTGGGCTGCTGCTAGCATATTTTGTTTTTACTTCTTCTTCCTGCCATTTCCATACCAAGCCGTCTGATGCACTTCTCTGCAGAAATCCTTAGTGGTGGAAAGTGCCATCGAGTTGCAGCCGGCTTATGGCGGCCCCAAGGGTTTTTCAAGGCAAGAGATGTTCAGAGGAGGTTTGCCATTGCCGCCCTTCTGCATAGCAATCCTGGACTTTCCTGGATGGTCTCCCATCCACATACTAACCAGGGCTGACCCATCTTAGCTTCCAAGATCTGGTGGGGCCCGGCTAACCTGGGCTATCCAGGTCAGGGCTCAGAAATCCTCAGTGCTGTCCCCCCCACCTCCCCGCCCCGGCCACATGGAATGCTGACATGCTGTCCAGGGCACCCTAGAGTAACAGGGGCTTTCAAAGGGGTGTCCGAAGGCCTGATTTAGCCATGGCACCAGTGGACAAGAACAACTTGTCCATGTGACATTGTGTCATAGACACCCCTTTTGGGGAGACTAGACAGCCCGGCATCTAGGAAGCCACCAAGCTGTCCAGTCAGCTTGGTTGCCAGCCTGTAGCCCACCAGAAAAGGGGGAGAATCCATCAGTAGGATTATTCTCCTATAAAGTCCCTGCGGGGCCTTATGCAATTCCACAAGGCCTGTCAGGTGGAGATGTTCCGCCAGGCTTTTGATTGAGGGCAATGATGGTTTTCAAACTGGCTGGCACCCCCCCCTTATTTTTTATATGTTGTACATCGCCTAGAGCCCTGCAATCAGTGTTCCCTCTACGCTGAGTTAATGTGAGCTAGCTCACAGTTTTTTATCCTCCAGCTCCCACAGTTTTGTCTTCGCTCAGGAAGGACGGCTCCAGAGCAAACTAATTTATGCAGCAGCCAAATTGCTCGTTCACAACTTTAATGCCAGCGGCTCACAAAGTAGAATTTTTGCTCACAAGGCTCCACAGCTTAGAGGGAACATTGCCTGCAATAGCAGGGATTGGGCAATATAATACTAATACTAATATTAATACTACTAATAATAATAATATACAGAATAAAAAAGAGGACCCAAAATATTGCATTCTTTTTGTGGTTTTCATATTATGAAAGTGTGTGGGTGTATATAAAAATACAGGTAGCAGGTTTTAAGAAAAAAACATGGATAAAATACAGCAAACCTCTCATCATTTCAGGCTCTCTGTCCCTCTAGTTGATTCCACCTCCTCTTTTAAGCTAAAAGTTAATGAAAACTTTCCACGGGGCTTCACAGAACAACGTGCTGGGTTGTTGTGACTCCGCTGGCATAAACAATTTCGGCAGGCAAGATTAGCTCCTTCAGACAAGGGCAGCATGACCTCCAAAAACTCCACAGTCTGTATTTTCCAAAGTGCTGAGCAAGGCTGTCACGTACCATGGGAACTTTAAAACTTCTCAAAAACCAGAGTAGTCGGGACATCCTGGATGTTCTAAGGCGTCACCCTGTGGCCAGCCATGACAACTGCATCTACATCTATGTGACATTGAATTGCCACTGTTGTTGTGAATGAACATTAGTGGCTTTGCTGTTTTGGCTTAACCTTGTATTTCCGAAATCATTAATTTTTGTAAGCCGCCCAGCTACGTCGGCAGGAGGGCGCGGGGTAAATAGATCATATAATCAGATGGGCTGCCACATGTGCAGTGATAATTAAGGATGTGGTGTTTGCATTGCCAATGCAGTGCCTGTGTTTCTGCCGTGCTAACATTGCATGGACCCAGTTTAAAGAAGGCACTGGGCATGTGCAACATCCGGAAAAGTTTAAAATGCCTCCCCTCCTCGGGTTTCCCAGGCGCCCTGCAAGCTGCTCCTAGAAGCCGCCCCTGGGAGGGAGGTGCGCTGTCAGGGGTGTGGCCTAATATGCTGATGAGTTCCTGCTGTTGGGTGTGGCCTGTTATGCTAATGAGTTCCTGCTGGGCTTTTTCTACAAAAAAAGCCCTGTAGTCTGGTATCTGACGACGGGGACTTTGACTCTCAAAAGCAGCTCCTACCCTGGGAAATCTTCTTGGTCTTCAAGGCGTTGCTGGACTCAGATCTTGTCCTTTGCTTGAGCCGCGGTTGTGATGAAAATGCAAAGGTCCCGGACCCCGAAGAGAGCAACGGGTTTCTCTTCACTGAGTCTCGGTCCTTCGGTGTTCTTCACGGGCATATCATACACTAATGCACTTTTGCAAACCAAGCTTTGGGTGCTCTTTTTTTAATTTTAAAAAAATTGTATTTGAAATTTGCCCTAGAGTCCAGCATGTAACGGTGCAGAAGTTAGTGAATATCGACTGGAGTGGGGCCAAGTGGAAGGATCGATGCATATCATATACTCAGGCCCTCTTCTGAGCTTTGAAGTGAAAGGACTGACACCCGCGACGACGTATTATTGCAGAGTACAGGTAAGGAAGTCTGGATTGTGCCAAGGGGACCTTTCGCCTGACAGCCAGCTCTCCCCACCCCCACCGCTTCCATTCAAATGCCTCCCGAGGACGCATCCATTTGCTTGGGCTTTCCCCGATCTGTCCTTCCTCCCTTTGATTTTTCTTTCTTTCCCTCACTGAGGTGTCTCATTTCCTGCTCTTAGCTTATTATCCTGCGGGCAAGACACAAAGTTCAGTTCAGCACTTGGCAATTTCAGGGGCATAATAAATTCATAGCCCCGACGAGCAATTTATTTGGGTAATTCGGAAGCCCGTGAGCTGCTAGAAATGTAAAAATACAGAAAACCTCAAGGGTGGATCATTGCTCATGGGCTTCCTGCTACACATCTGGCTGGCTACTTTGGGAACTAGCTGGGCTCTGCCGTCCCTTGGCTTGTCACCCACTTGCGGTCTCTTCTGTGTCTTAGGCCGCGAATATAGCCGGAGCTGGCTTGTTCGGGGAGATCGCCATGGTCACCACCCCAGCTTCGGTGCCGGCAGCGGTGACGGTATTGCACTTGCTCGAAGAAGACCAGATGGAAGCGCCTCTTCCTCTGTCCACGTGCCTTGTCCTCCACTGGGAAGAGCCCTGTTGCCATGGCGCAGAGATCACCGGCTACAACATCGAGTATGGGGAGAAGCAGCTCTTAACAGTCAGCAGAGTTACAAGCCATGTCCTGGAGAACTTGCAACCAGACACTTTATACAGGTAACAGAAGGTTGAATTTTAAGATGAAAACGGCTGATCTGGCCAAGTGCTTGTCTGAAGGTGCTTTGTTTTGTTTTGACGCAGCCTGCCCGAGAACACTTGAAATGTGATAATCTTGAAGGCCTCACTAGGCAAGAGGCAGGAGACGTGTGCTAGAATCTTTTGGGTTTTGCTTTTTTTTGTTATGGCGGTGGAGATACCAGCTTGCAGATAAGCAAGCGAGGGGAGGGATTAATGCCGTTTTTCCCCCCTGCCTGAAATTATTCATTGTTTATGTAGCACCATCAGTGTATTGGTTTCCAGACACAGGATAGCCTTCACCATGGCCCGTCTCAATGTTCTTCCATCTGCTTTATTAGAAAGGTGATACTGTGGTGTGTGGCTTCAGGGGCATTTATGCCCTCGCAGTGCTGCAGTGCTGCAGAAGTTGAAATGCCCTGGCCACGTGCTGCTGCATTACCCCTCCTACAATGACCTTAGTTCTATGTTTATTACACCCATCCTCCAAAAAGTTGTGGGAAGATGGGAGGAATGGTATCCCCCCTTTCTTCCTGCAGGCCTTGAATCTGGAGCCTCGGATAGAGTAGCCAGATTCTGTGGAGCTGCCCGGAATCTGCTAAGCTACAGTGTTAATTTCATGTCACGTACTTGCTTTTTTATGCCTCTTAATGGAAGATTGTGTGTGTGTGTGCATGCATGTTTTTTTTTTCTTATAACCATTCTGTTAAACGTACGTTTTATTCCGCCAGTCCATGGCCATAATAAATGGTCGATTTGAGTGATAGCGCCATCAGTGTGCATGAGGGCTTTATGATGGAGTAGGAGAAGATGAGTCCCTGCCCTGAGGAACTTCCAATCTTAAATTTGGAAAAAGGAAAGCCAAAGAAAGGGGAGGGAGGAGACAGGGCAAGGGGGAGAGAATAAGGCTTCGTTTTAGTAGAGGTGGAGAATGGAAGGGTTAGAATCATAGGATCATAGAGCTGGAAGGGACCTTCAGGGTCATCTAGTCCAACCCCCTACACAATACAGGACATTCACAAATACTTCCCCCTCCACACCCGCAGTGACCCCTGTTCCATGCCTAGAAGATGACAAAAAACCTCCAGGATTGCTTCCTGACCCCAAAGAGCTGTTAGCATTTCCCGGATGTGAGAAAGGGCCACAAGAACCAAGCACTGAGGCAACCCTTCCTGCCCTCCCTACTCGCGATCTGCCTAAGCCCACAGAATCCACATTGCTGTCAGGTGGCCATCCAGCCGCTGTTTGAAAACCCCCAAAGCAGGAGGGCCCACCGCCTCCCGAGGGTTACGAGAGGTCCGAGTGGTGGTCACATCACGCGTGTGTTCGGGGGTGGGGGCGTTCTAGGCAATGGGGGTGGCAAGGGAGGAAGGGCGGGGCTGGTGGAGGGAGCAGGAGGCCTTCAGTGACTGCGGTGAAGCTGGAGGGGCCAAAAGTCTCTGGCAGGGAAGGATCCGCCTGGGAGAGCAGAGAGTTCAGGTGGGGCAGGGCCATGGGGGGCTCTGGGGGTGAGGAGCAGGAGTGTGGCCGCAGGTGGGAGTGGACAAGAAGCCGCTGTCTGTGTTTGTGTGTCGCAGTCAGGAAGGCAAACTGCCCTTCCCAGCTACTTTCCTCCCCACAGGCGATCAAGTTCGGTGTAGTGGTTAAGTGCGCGGACTCTAATCTGGGAGAACCAGGTTTGATTCCCCACTCCTCCACTCGTAGCTGCTGGATGACCTTGAGTCAGCCATAGTTCTGGCACAGCTGTTCTTGAAAAAGGGCAGTTTCTGTCAAAGCTCTCTCAGCCCCACCTACCTCACAGGGTGTCTGTTGTGGGGAGGGGGAAGGGAAAGGAGTTTGTAAGCCGCTCTGAGACTCCCTTGGGTAGTGAAGGACGGGGTACAAATCCAATCTCTTCTCTTCTTCTTCAAATTCAAGAATCTTGCATCTTTGCTGCTGCTGGTGGTGGAGAAGAAGCCCCACTATTACAATTACAAATCCTGACAATTTCAGGGCACTCTCTGAAAGAAGAGGGTGTCCCGGTGTCTTCTGCATTTTGTCTGGTTTGGCCCTCAGCTTCCTCGTAAATGTCTGCTTCCTCCTTCAAAGGGGGCGGGGAAAGGTCATTTTCATGGCCCTTTAATATTGGAAGTGGTGGAGGTGAGGGGGGAGGATTGAACGCCAGATGGCGTCCTGTAGCAGGCTCAAGTTGCCTGGCGCGTGAGCAACACCTGTTAGAAATGGTTATTAGGAATTCTTGGAAGGCGAGGGACAGGAGGTGCCATCGCTCAGCTGTTGGTCACGTGCCTGGCAGGTTACTTATTTATTTACTCGTTTGGTTTATAGTCCCACTTTTCTTGCTGGGACTCGAGGTGAATTGCAGGGTATAAAATAGCGCTGTGGACCTCGGGCAGCCAGTCTTGGGGGGTGAGGGTGGGTGTTGCTTCCTGCCAGAGACCCCTGAGAGCTGCATCCATCCTGCAGTACTGTGTGAGTTGGACCCGGGGAGTCCTGCAGTTCCGTCTTTCCTGATGTAGCAATTGAGCCAGTGTGGTCTACCTGAACCTGCATTCAGATCCATATTAATCTGCGACTTTTGTCTCAGCCAAACACACCCCAGCCAACTCTGTTGAGAGCATAGAATTCCAGGAACCCAAGTTTGCGGCTTTTTCCAAAGAAGGCTGGAATAAGAAAGTGTTGCCTCCTTGCTTGGAGCCTCTGGCCTTCTTCCCACGGAAGCGCTAAAGGCTCATACGATTGAATGCTCCTCCACGGAGAAAATGGGGGCAGACAGAAAAGTTTTAGCTAGTCTGTATGTGGAACTTGGAGCTGCGGTGGCTCAAGTGGTTAAGACTGCTGAACTGCAGGCTGTGGAAGGTCAGTAGTTCAGCAGTTCGAGACCCGGGTGCCGCATGACGGGGTGAGCTCCTGTCTCTAGTTCCAGCTCCTGCCAACCTAGCAGTTCGAAAGCAAGAAATTGCAAGTAGATAAATAGGTACCACTTTGGTGGGAAGGTAACAGCGTTCCGTGCACCTTGGTGTTTAGTCATGCCGGCCACATGACCACGGAAACGTCTTCGGACAGCGCTGGCTCTTCGGCTTTGAAACGGAGATGAGCACCGCAACCCTAGAGTCGGATTCGACTGGCTTTCGAGCAAGGGAACCTTTACCTTTACCTATGTGGAACCTGTGTTTTGTGGGGAGCGCTCCACCGCGTGAGCCTCTTCCTACAGCACGAAGCAGAGCTAGGCTATGGGTAGGAGGAGGTGGAACGTGAAGGGTTGTTGGGAGGGGCAGTTCCCTACGGCTGTCATGTGGGAGACATAAGAGATATCGGTGAGCCGAGGAGCCTGTAGAGGCCAAATCCAGATACCCCTGACCACCTTGTTTGTCTTCACCCAAAGCCAACAACTTTGGCAGCCCCAGTCTGACAGGTGGGACATCCAGCATGGCTTTGAGAGTTGCATGTGGAAGAGGAGATTCCACTTGGTGTATTCTTTTCACCTAGTAAGGTGCTGTGGCAGGGGAGGAAAAAACCCTAGCAAGTAAACCACTGTCTTCTGTGCAGGATGCAAGAGTCTTTTACATCTGGAATATCTGAAGGAGGTGGATGTTTTTCTGTCCTGTGGCATGAAAATGTGAAAATGCATCCCGGTCGTTTTACCACATTTGTAACTTTTTTCCTCCCATTTTTTTATAGGATCAGAGTCCAGGCCTTCAACAGCCTCGGAGCTGGTCCCTTCAGCCCCGCCATCAAGGCGAAAACGAAGCCTTTACCTCCAGATCCCCCCCACCTGGAATGTGTCGTCTTCAGTTACCAGAGCCTTAAACTGAAGTGGGGCGAAGGTCCCAGCAGAGCTTTAATCACCAATCCCACGCAGTTCAACCTACAGATGGAGGACAGATTTGGCAGGTGAGAACCGCCTAAAGCGCATTTAAAGCTGCCTTCAATCACACAGAGAAGGGCGGTCTATAAATAACACAAAGAAACAAATCTGTTGCCATTCTGGCTGTCGTTTATTGAGGGAGAAAGTTGCATGAAGATTTAGTAATGGCAGCCTGTTGAGTGTGCCTGCTACAGTAGACCCATTGACAATGACATGTATTTGTTTGCTTTATTTATAATCTGCATTTCTCGCTGAAATTCAAGGCAGATTACGAATTTTAAAAAGATGCAATCAGAGGGATATAAAAACATAAGAACCCCACTGGATCAGATCAGTGGTCCATTGAGTCCTGGGCCCTGTCCCACACAGTAGCCAACCAATTCTTCTGGAGGTCCAGCAACAGGATATAGAATCCGAGGCCTTCTCCTGATGTTGGCTTCTGGCAGTGGAAACCAGAGGTTTAATTCCCCTGAATGTGGAGGTTTCCTTTAATCATCATGGCCAGTAGCCACTGATAGACCTATCCTCCATGAATCCATCTGATCTGAAGTCATCTGTGCATGTGGCCATCATGACATCCTCTGGTAGCGAATTCCACCTTTTAGTCACTTTCTGTGTAGAGAAGTATGTCCTTTCAGTGAACAATGCAGGAGGGCTAAGGTTACGGAATTAGAAAGCAATGAGAACCAGCATGTGGAATAATGCTAAACGCTGGGGAGAAGCGGTTGTCACTCAGGGAAGCTTAGAGGGCATTTTTCTCCTGTAGCCTCAAGACTGAGGAAATGTCTCCAACAAGATAATGGAACCTGAGCCAGTTAAGAGGCCCAGGGAAGACTTGTTCAGGTTACGTAAAATTTATGTCCTGAACTTTTGACCCTTTGGGTCCATAAAGTAGCTTACATAAAACTAAAATCCATACACTGTTGAGAGAACGGAAGCAACCATCAGCCAAGATACAGAGGCCCCCATAAAGAGCCTGTTCCATAGAGATGAGCTTACTCACCTTTGCCTCCGTTAGTGACGGACTCAAAATAAGACTGTTATTTTAGTTGGCACCTAAAAACCGAGAGTCTTGCTGCAGCCACCAATAAGAACCTGGTAACCGTGTGCACCAGCTAAACCGCTTGCAAACATGGAATAAGATTCCTGTAAATGATCTAAGCGTACAAGGAGAAAAAGAAGAAGAGTCGGTTTTTATACTCTGCTTTTCTCTACCCGAAGGAGTCTCAAAGCGGATTACGATCGCCTTCCCTTCCTCTCCCCACAACAGTAGAAAAAAGTCTCCTCAAAGACTAGCAAAGTTTGCGGTAGGGTAGGAGCTTTCGTGAGTCCGTGAGCAGTGACTCACAAAAGCTCCTACCCGATGACAAATTTTATTAGTCTTTAAGGTGCCACCAGACTCTTTCCTATTGCTACAGACAGACTGGCATGGCTCTCCGTCTTCATCTCTCTCCCCACAACCTTGTGAAGAAGATGGGGCTGAGAGAGGTCCGTGAGAATTGTAACTGGCCCAGGTCACTCCTCATGTGGAGGAGGAGTGGGGAATCAAGCCTGGTTCTCCAGATTAGAGTCCGCCACTCTTAACCAGCACACCAGGAGGTTTCCATTGGAAGAAGGCAGTCTGCTTGAATATGCCAATTAGTTGCAATTACTGTTGGCAGCTGCTCTTTAAAAGAATTGGCCTTTATCATTTGATTGCTTGGATACTTTCTCAATTATATTGTTATTTCATGGTTTTGGCAGTACCTAATTGAAAGGCAAGCTAAACATTCCTTAGTGACGGTCATGGGACAACCTTACCTTCTTCCTCTGCAGAGCCAGCATGGCGTAATGGTGTCAGACTAGAACCTGGAAGACCTGTGTTCCACTCTCCACTCAGTGGATGACCTTGTCTATTGCAGTCTGTCTAAAGCACCTCGCAGCTTTGTTATGAGGGCAGAATTGCATTCGGTGGCTTACTACCCTCAGCTTCTTACAGGAAGTATGGAAGTTTAAAAAACCCTACTGAATAAGGTTTCTGGCACTGGATTAAGTCAAGCAAACAAAAATCGTGAAGCGGTGGAGAAACTTGGCAATAAGCTTTCAGTAGCGTGAAAGTTCAACCTCGAAATTCTAGCAATTAGAGCTGCGGTATTCAGTGGTTCATGAAGGATGTGCTTCATACAGCTGGTGAAGTGAGTTATAGCGACAGTTGCCAACCTCCTGGAATTAACGCTCACCTCCAGACTACAGAGATCAGCTACCCTGGAGAAAATGGCTGCTTTGGAGGGTGGGTCCTGTGGCATTACACCTCCCCCTTCCCAGACTCGACCCCAATAAGGTCCAAGTATTTCCCAGCCCAGAGCTGGCAACCTGAGCTCTAGCCCTGAAGGCTTATCCTGGAATAAAATTGTGTTCGTTGTTGATGTGTCACAAAATTCATCCTTGATTAATTAGTTGGGTTTGGGTTTTGTTTTTTGGTTTTTTTACTAAAATGGTGTCCCCACTTAATCAGGCAGATTTTTTAAATTTTTTAAATTAATTTGAGACCTTAAAATAAGTTCACATGCTGTCTTGAAGAGGGAATGTTTTTTACGTGAGGAAAGGAAGATAAGTTTGTTGTGACACAGACATTGTCTAAAAATGGTATCTTTCTTTACTGCTGTTTTCCCCCTCTAGTGCAAGTTTATGTTGAATCAGACATGTGAGTTTAGGTCGGTCAATTAAGTTTTCTTTAGCACGATGATAGCATGGATGAGAGATATGGGACACACAATAGAAATAGGTCAGTGGGGAAGTATCTGGAAAGTGTTGTCATATTTGAAAGCTTATAACTATAGGGAAAACGTCTATAAAGTATTTCACCGGTGGTATTGGTCACCAGATAAAATTGCTAAATGTCACCCATCAGTTTCCAAGAACTGTTGGAAATGTAAAGTGAATGTTGGGACCTTCTTCCATATGTGGTGGCATTGTGGGAAAGTCAAAAAGTATTGGAAGATGGCCCAGAGAATAATACGAGATATGATGAACATGGATCTAATATTAACACCTGAAATAGCCCTGTTAAATTTAATTCCGGAAGAATATAAAAACCAATAAATATATGTTAATATGTATATTAACAACGGCTAGGATTTTATTGGCCAAGTGCTGAAACAGGAACAAGTACCCACAAAGAAAGAGATGGAATGTAAATTATTGGAGGTAGCCGAACTTGATAAATTAAGTATAGTTTTGCAAGGGAAAGATGATAAAGGTTTTTTTGGAAAGATGGGAACGTCTATATATATGGATAGATAAAACATGGTAAATGTGACTCAAAGGTCTTGAATGGAAAAATGTATGGAAGTTAACAGTGGAAAACAATAAAGTATGGTAACAAAGTTTTCTTTAGCTGAGTGACAGCACTGGTGATAATTTTATTAAGGAAACACAGCAAGTGACTGATGCTTGCTTTACTGGCAGGGACGGACATTCCGTGCATTCTAAATGAAAAGAACTTTGTTTCTTTGCAATAGGAGCCAAGACAGTGCTTCCAGCATGCACACCTTTCGGAACATTTATCCTTTCGAACAAACAGATTTACATATGCACGCTCCTTTCTTGTCAGGTTCTCCACTGTCTACAGCGGACCTTGTCACACATACAAAATGCAGCGACTCAGCGAATCCACCACGTATTACTTCAGAATCCAGGCATGCAATGATGCTGGTGAAGGGGAGTTTTCTGAAGTTTATGCGTTCTCCACAACCAAATCTCCACCACCTGCTCTGAAAGGTGAGGACCTCCATCGCCTCCTATATCGAGAAGCATAGAACCATAGAGTTGGAAGGGACCTCCAGGGTCATCTAGTCCAAGCCACTGCACAATGCAGGAAATACACAAATAGCTCCCCCTCCACACCCACACGGACCGCTGTTCTATGCCCAGAAGCTGACAAAAAACCCTCCAGGATCCCTGACCAAACTGGCCTGGAAGAAAAAATGCTTCCTGACCCCAAAGTGGCAATCAGCATTACCCTGGGCGTGTAAGAAAGGGCCACAAGAACTTAAGCACTGAGGCAACCCCTTCCTGCCCTCCCTCTCATGATCTGCCTAAGTTCACAGGATCAGCATTGTTGTCAGAACTCTTGCATGGGGAAAAAATCAAGAGGAGCTTTGATCAGTCATCTAGGAAGGTTTTACTTAGATGTGGAAGTGCAAGAGAGGGACGTTTTTGATTGGACGGTTACAAGAATAGAATGTTTCGGAGGGCGGCCATGTTGGGCTGCAGTAGAGCAGTGAGGCTTGAGTCCGGGAGCACCTTAGAGACCAAAGGGATTTTCGGGGTTTATCTCTGGAGAGTCAGAGCTCCCTTCATCAGGTACGATTTGGAACGGAAATCTGAGTCTTCTTATCCCAATCAGGAGGTGGGAGGGGGAATTCAGGATGCAGAGGCACAGTGCACTCTGTAATCAGCTTGATGGGGTCAGAGGAGAAATGCTTAGGGACAGAAAAGTACCATCTGTACTGAGATAAGAATCCCATGACCCTATTCAGCCCTTGAAAGTCTTATTGCTTTGAGCTTTTGAGTGAACCTGAAGACAGAGGGCTGGGCCAGGAATAACAAGGGCTGCCTGGGGAAGGGCATAGCTTTCAGAGCTCCTGCCATGCTGGATGATACCGGGAATGGTTTAGCTGGACCCTGGTCTGATTCAGCCGAGATTCTTTTGTAAATGGTCGTTGTTACTTTTAAAATGTCCTCATTACTTTTCTGGCTGTCGCAGGCTGGTTACAGTGATAACCAGGTATTGTCAGACTAATTTAAAATGTACCCTAATGAGCATATTAAAAAAAAAACCTCTTTCATGGCTGGTTCAAGAGCTTTTGTCGTCCCCAAGCAAAATATACCCATCGGCATTTGTGTCCTTGTTTGGTGTGGAGCTGGTGGGCAGAGGCACAGGCGAGTTCACCAGTCACCTCCTGTGCCTTTGATGCCCACCCTCTGCATCAGCAGCATCCTCTTTACGTTGCCATGACCATTTCACCCTCCCTCACAGGGTTTCCCCTTTATCTTCTTTTTGGCTGAGCAGCCCCTTTTTCTTCTTTATTTTACTCTGGCTGTCCCATCCAATCGTTTGAATATGTATTGGTGAAAGCTGACCCAGCCTAGGGGACTGAGGGGAGAGGCTGAAATCCTTCTTATATCCTGGTTTGATAGTGGCGCATGAGAGGCTGATGGTAGTTCAGAAATAACACTGTTTTATTTAACTTTGAGGGGAAATAGTCAGGTAGAAATCAGCTGTGGGACTTATGAGGTGACCAGGCAAGAGGAACGAGGTAGCGATGTATAAAAATAAACGTCGGATAATCTGTCACAAACATGTAACTGTTTCTGTTATTCAGACAGGTCTTTAAAACCTGAGGAGAGAGATTTCTTGGCAGTCTCTGTTTACACAAACATGTATAAGCTTCTTGGTATCACACACTCTAAAGGCAGGAACATCCAAACAAGTTCCAGTTTCCTCTCTTGACCACTTAATAGGGATCACCCACTTAATAGGGATCACTCCCCTTCTTTAGGAGCTGTTTCCCTCAGACTGGACAGGGATCACCAGCATTGCTGAAGCTCAGTAGGTGATCCCTTGGATGGGAAGCCACTGGGACATACTGCAAAGGGCTGGGAAATAAAACATCATAAACACCAATGATCTGTTTTGCAAGCAGTAGGGGACCTGCTACGAGTTCTAGTGAAAACCAGCATTACCTGGCTGATGATAGGACATGTTTTGGGCTTGAGACCAGCATAGGATTCATTGGCTGATCTTTGCAGTCCCCTTAGTATTCAGTTTCTACACTGCCCCAGTAACAAATAGTGTTTACCGACCATTGGAAACAGTGGAAATGGATAAATTAACTTTGCAACTACAAGATAAAAAGAAGAAAAATTTGAGAAGAACTGGTCAAGACTCTATAGATGGATCGAAGGCGATCTCAGAAAGCGTGTAACATAATGATTAAAACGTAAGCTCTATTTGCGAATAGGTGAAACTGATGTGCATAAGAGAACGATTCTATCTATATACAATTTAAGTAGGTATAACGAGTACAGACTCCATATAGGTTGTGTGTTAGTCTTTCTCTGTTTGTAGTTGTTGTCTCTTTTCTTTCTGCTTTAAAAAAAGACTAATAAAGCTCTTTTTGGAAAAAACAACAACAAATAGCGTTTACCCCCTTTTGCATACGGTGGATGTTGGTGACGGAAAGTGCCGTCAAGTCGTAGCTGACTTACGACAGTCCTGGAGGTTTTTCAAGGCCAGAGATGTTCAGAGGTGGCTTGCCATTGCCTGCCTCTACATAGGAACTCTTGGCTTCCTCTGTGGTCTCCCATCGGAGTTCTAACCAGGGCCAACCCTGCTTAGCTTCCCAGATCTGACGAGACTGGGCTAGCTTGGGCCATCCAAGTCAGGGCATGGTAGATGTCACATCTCAGTAAATACACTTTTTGTCTGTAACCTCGTGGTTGGGGAGAAATGAGGAAACAGGAACATGGATTGTGGAACCTGTGGCATCTGTTTGTGTTAACCATATTAAAAAGGACTTCCTAAATCCTGAGTCACGGGCTTTGCGTCTTCTCTTTCCAGCGCCCAAAGTACATCAGCTGGGAGACAGCATCTGTGAGGTCACATGGGAACCTTTACAGCCAATGAAAGGCGATTCCATTGTTTACATATTACAACTTGCCTGTGGGAGGGAAGTTGATCAGGTAAGCTCAAAATTAATTTCTTTGCTAGAGGTAAGTGCAGTCTGCTGTTGCAAAAAAGAACCGTATTGTCATTCAGAAGGGAAACAATTAGATGCCGATTTGTAGCAAAATCAGCACCAGACCGAAATTCTTTGTGCCCAGAAGTTTGATATGTGTAGCATGCTTTTCCACACATTATTAAGTTTGCATTTTGTCATTCAGAGACATTAGCCAAATCTGAGATTGCAGGCATGTGCAGTTTTCATACACACTTCTTCAGTTTCCCAAGTAAGATGCCCCAGCATATGAAAATGGTAAAATTCTTGTCAGAGGTTGACTTATTCTGCGGAAATTCACACATGTGGAATTCCAAAAAAACCCTAAAACCTAGAGAGTTGGGTTGCACTACTTCAGACTGCAGATAGGGGGAGTTCTCTCACCCACACAAAAATGCATTCCGGCATGCAGAGTAGTCGTAAGCTGAAGAAAAAGCCGGGCTTAGGGCCCTTCCCTCTGGCATAATAGTTTCCAATGTGTAAGTATCCTCTGTTTATTGAACTATATCTAGCTTGCCTTCCCTTCCCTTCCCTTCCCTTCCCTTCCCTTCCTTCCCTTCCTTCCCTTCCCTTCCCTTCAAGGAGGTTCAAAATGGTTTATAAAAGTAGCACTTTTCTACGAAGGCACAGCAGACATCAGAACAAAATACTAAACTGACAGCCCCCGATTCTAAGACCGGGGCCCCCAACATGCCGCCTGAGGGCACCATGGCACTCACCAACACCTTTCCCTGGTGCCCGCCAAGCATTTTTAGAAAGCGGGCAGAACCAGGTGGGGCTTTTGCCAGCAAGGTTTCTGACCAGCCGTTCGAGATTTGATTGGCTGCGTGGGTTTTTAAAAACAATGCTTTTGGCAGTGGCTGCCACCACAGCACAAGGAGCCAGTTTGGTGTAGTGATTAAGTGCGCGGACTCTAATCTGGGAGAACCGGGTTTGATTCCCCACTCCTCCACTTGCACCTGCTGGGTGACCTTGGGTCAGTCTCAAGTTCTTTCAGAGCTGTTCTTGATAGAGCGGTTCTCTCAGAGCTCTCTCAGCCCCACCTACCTCACAGGGTGTCTGTTGTGGGGAGGGGAAGGGGAAGGAGTTTGTCAGCTGCTCTGAGATTCCGAGTGAAGGGCGGGGTATAAATCCAATCTCCTCTTCTTCTTCGTCTTCACTGAGCGACTTGAAGGTAAGCTGTTGGCATCCACGTTGTGGCTGGTTCCACCTCCTGTAGTAGCCATTTTGTGTCCACTGTGCAGTGTCAGAATTTGAAAGGTGCTGGAGGGCTTAGAAAGGTTGGGGACCCCTGTTCTCAGACTTCTAAAATAAGCAGAAGGGGAAAAACGTCACCCTTAACAACAACACGGATTTGCAGTGCTCACTAAACTCTGCCGAAGCTGAGTCCCTCCCGACCGCCCCGAGTGGCAGTTCCACGGGGGCCACAGAGGAAGCCCATCATCTGGCTGCAGCTGGACAAACTAGCACAGAAAGGAACACCGCCGAGAGAAATTATTGCGAGGGCTGAAGAACAAAGTCTGAGTCCAGTGGCACCTTTGAGACCAGCAAAGTTTTATTCAGAGTGTAAGCTTTCGTGTGCGAGGCTTCTTTGTTCTTCAGACAAAACTGGGACAAGATCTCGAAAGCTAATTACGGGGAAAAAGAGGGTGGGGGTAAGTCGTGAGGAGAGGTCACTCAGAGCCCGGATGCATCTGCAGCACTGAAATTGGAATGGGTGTCCGGTAGGATCGGTGGATAGCAGCACATTGGCACATAAATAGATGTGGGGATGAAATTGGAGTCCAGCAGCAGCACCCCAAGAAAAACCAAGCTCAGCCCCCTGGGTGCATGAAGTTGGCATATGGGCTCTTTCCTGGAGCAGCTGCTCTATCTGTGTGGTCCCAGCTTTGGAGGGTGAGAGTCCCAGACCCTTGAAGTGAGCTGGGAAACACATAGGCAACCAGGGGAGCTGTGGAGATGCACTCCAGCCAATAGATGACACACTGTGTTCTGCACCATTTGAAATGTCTGCAAGGGCAGCCTCGCACAGACCTTATCGCCACCTGGCCTAGTTGCTGCAGAAGGATGGATTGGCATGGTGTGAGTGTGAGACACTTTCTGTACTTAAAAAGACAAACAACGCCCACTAACTCTGTTGACCTGAACAAAGTTTGAGTCCAGTGGCACCTTTAAGACCAACAAAGTTTAATTCTGTGTCTAAGAAGAGTTGGATATATACCCCGTCCTTCACTCAGAGTCTCAGAGCGGCTTACAATCTCTTTCCCTACCTCTCCCTGTGAGTGAGGTGGGGCTGAGAGAGCTCTGAGAGAACTGCTCTGGGAGAACTTTGACTGACTCAAGTTCACCCAGCTGGCTGCATGACGAGGAGTGGGGAATCAAACCCCAGTTCTCCAGATCAGAGTCTGCTGCTCTTAACCACTACACCCAAACTGGCTCTTCCTGCATAATCTTCAGATATCTGAAGAACTGTGCGTGCAGATTAAAGCTTATACCTTGAATAAAACTTTGTTGGTCTTAAAGGAGCCCCACTGCACTCAAACTTTGCTCTGCTGCTTCACGCCAACACGGCTACCCACCAGTGTCCCCTCTAAGCTGAGTTAGTGTGAGCTAGCTCACAGTTTTTTAGCCTCCGGCTCACACATTTTTGTCTCAGCTCAGGAAGGGATGGCTCCAGGGCAAACTAATTTGTGCAGCAGCCAAATCTCTCGCTCACCACTTTAATACCCGGAGCTCACCAAGTAGGATTTTTGCTCACAAGACTCCACCGCCCAGAGGAAACATTGCTGCCCACCTTAATCTGTTGGCCTGAGTGCAGCATTCCGGCCTGAGATCAGATACTACTACTTCTGATGACTATTCAAGCGAAATATCATAGCTCTGCCTGGTTTCACTTAAAAGTCTAATGTGGATATTAAAAAGCAGTGGCGAAAGGCCGGATAGGTGTGGGACACCAAATGGGTGGAGAATGTCCTCTCATTGGCCTGAAATGGTACAACCACCTTTAATATAAAACTGTTGATCGTCTTCCATCAAACTCTTGTATCCAGTTTCTTAACTGCAAAATTGCGCCTTACTCTTAGACACACGTTCCATTGCTGGTCCATCCCTACCAAACGTCTTTAGAAAAACTGCCTACTTGCACTGTGTTTTATACCAAATACAAAAAGCCCTGCTTCTTAACAGCTAGTCAGTCACAGAGGATGTACCTCTGTACAAGACCACCTTCAAACTGACAGTCGCTTTCCACATGTAAGAAGCTTTCTGATTTGTGTTTCAAGTTTATGCAGCAAGTCTTTTTTTATTATCAGCAGGATCACTCTATATTCTAGTTTTCTCAACAGGCCTCTCTTATTATAACACTCCTGCGGTGTTTGTATTCTGCTTCACTCGGACTTCTGGGGGTGCCTGGCCATCAGGTAGCTTGTTTAACTTTGATCAGAACAAGGGTATTTTGGCCATGGCCCCAACCTGGTGGAATGCTCTTGTCTGAAGAGACTTGTGCTGTGTGGGACCTGTCAGACAGAATTATTCCTTCAGGCATTCCACTGAGGCAGTCTTACTGGTCCTACGATCAGCTTTTCTCATTGTCAAGCCAGAGTGCCAGTGTACTAAATTGTTACATGGAATATTTGTATTTTTATTTATGGTTTGTCTTTATGCTGTTAACTGCCCCAAGCACCAATTGCAGGGGAAGGGGCAAGATCCTATAAGACAGAGCTCTTCCGCCAGGCTTCTGATTGAGGCAGTGGACGTTCTCTCCCCCCCCCCCATCGGGGGCCTGGATCTGAATAGCCATATAGTAAAGGGAAAGGTTCCCTTGCTCGAATAGCCACATAGGAACCATCTAACTGCTAAGACATCTGGCTAAATTATACACGGCACTTTACGAGCTATGTTGTTTTATACTGTTGCTTTGAATTGTATTATATATTGTATTGAGACTGTTGGAACCAATGTTCCCTCTAAGCTGTGGAGTCTTGTGAGCAAAAATTCTACTTTGTGAGCTACTGGTATTAAAATTGTGAGCGAGCGATTTGGCTGCTGCATAAATTAGTTTGCTCTGGAGCCATCCTTCCTGAGCCAAGACAAAAATGTGTGAGCTGGAGGCTAAAAAACCGTGAGCTAGCTCACACTAACTCAGCTTAGAGGGAACACTGGTTGGAACCCACCCTGAGCCTGCTTGCGGGAAGGGCGGGATACAAGACAAATAAAATAATAAATAAATAGATAAATAAAGATCGAAATAGACTCTGACGCAGTCTTTCTTTGACCCCATTTTGCCTGGTGTGTGATTGACTGTGCGCCCGCTCCTTCCCCAGGTATACAAGGGACCAGAAACTTCATTCCGCGTCACCAACATGCAGACAAACTGTGAATATCGATTCAGGGTGTGTGCTGGGCGCCAGTACCATGACTCGACTGGATCACAAGAACTGTGTGGGCCGTACAGTCCCAGTACGGTGTTCTCATCTCAGAAACAGGAGTCCGTCTCCCCGTGCTCAGACCCCAGCGTGGACCTTGTCAAGAGCAGGGGAAAGGCACTCAGCGACGAACAGTTTGCATTTCTGCTTCTTATTGGGTTTGCGACGGTTGCCATTTTGTTTGCCGTTATCATTCAATACTTTGTGATCAAGTAGGGCGGCTTGGGAAAATTGACATAATTGCTCAGCTTATTATTTTCATATGGAAGTTTATGCCTTGGGTATTTATGTAAATTCCAATTAAATTGCTAGCTGGGAATGATGATTCTATACGAGACACATTTCCATTTTTTGCTGCTGAATAAAACAGCGAGGCTGGGTAGGTAGAGCCCCCCCTCCCCTCCATCTCCTCCCCTGCACACACCCCTCCCTGCAAAACCAAGTGAAGAAAATCCCTATCGTAGCACAGTTGTGCATCTTGTAATCAGGGTTAGCTGTTTAAAACAGCAACAACAACAAAAGCTGCCTTAACGCGCACTTGTGAGTCTCAGAAAGCTGGACTTCGTTCTTGCTGCCAGTTCTTTTATTTCCCAATACAGCAAAGCAAGAAGGTTTGGGGGGGGGGGGTCGTCGTCAGGAAGATCAGCCACCTCAGCCCAGGTCTTGGCATTTGGGAGAGACAGCAGCAAAGATGCTTACGCTTAGGACAATACTGTATTACAGAACACTGCAAGAGTACACCACATTTAATATACTGTAGATGGGGCAGAGAGGGAGGGGAAGCAACCGAAAGATTATCAACTTCAAGTTTAGCGACCATTCTCCTTTTTAAAAAATTCTCCTGTTGTTTTAAATCGTTGGGAATTCCAGTAATTAAGTATCCCTTCAAGAGCTGACGGTTGTGAGAGGGTTGTCAGCATTTTTAGAATTTGTATCCCAAAAACGCTGGAGGCACTCAGCTGATCTGCAGGCAAAGAGATTACGTTGGTTTCTCCCCCTCTCCCGCCCAGTGAAATGCTCTCCCCTTCTGTACTGGACATTTCCGAATGAGACGGCTTTCTCTATTGTCGGCAAGCAACCTGCAGCCCAAACCCTGAGTTCACTCTCAGTGCCTGAGAGGATAGTAACGCCCTGTGCTTCTGAACGGAACCGCCGCCGCGTTTTGCAGAGGAAAAGCACAGAAATTTTTTTTTTGTCTTTAATGAGAACAAAAAAAAAGTGCATTTATGATAAATGTTTCACTATTTGGCTCAAACTGAGCAAAATGTTTTTTGTACTATTCTTAACATAAAATTTAAGGAAAAAGATTCAGTCTGTGATTATTATTTTTTTGGGTTTGTTTGTTTCTTTCTTTTAGATGCCCTTGTAATGTAATCCGAAACAAATTGAGCTGCATGTGAAAATGCATTTTTTTTTTTAAAAAAAAGGGTAACAATCCTAAATGGTTTAAAAAAGAAAATTGCCGCCTCTCTGGTAGCATTTTCATATTCCACTGTTTTGTTTTTCGTGGTTTGAGTCTTTTCTGTTTGGAGACGGAACTCTTCGACGATAGGGTCCGATTTTGAGTGAAACACCTTTTTAAAAAAGTTATATATATATAAATGCCATGCACTACATAGGACTGATCTCCGTCAAGCCTCTCTGCGCAGAAAATACCTGTGAAGTAAGCAGCTGTGTTGTCTTTCCATTTGCTCTCTTTGGAAAGCTGGGAACCACCCACCTCTAGCTCAAAGGCCATTAATACTTTGTTAGGTTTTGCAAAACGAACAGCTGTCTTTCTCAAACATCAGAGCCCCTTGCACATGTATGTGGGACGGTGGACGTAACGTGTAAATCATTGTAGTTTGCGACTTCTCTGTTCCAGGTAACAAGATATCATTCAAGTGTTTCTCCACTGGCTGTTAGTTCATAATGGTAGCTTAAGGTCTGTGGCATTGTGATCGCATTTCACATGGGTGGGGGGAGAAGAAAACAACTGATGACATTGTATCACTTAATATCTTCAAAAAGTAGATTTATGGTGCAATCTGAAATTAACCTTTTTCCCCCCCCGAAAATGTACTCCTTTTTGTGCTCTATTTATTTTGATTTTTAAAAAATTCTGGAAAAAATGTATGTTTGAATGTATTGTTCTATGTGTAGCAAAACTTTAAGTTAATCATTTATTGTAATGGAAGCCTCTCTTCAGTGTTGGAAAAAGTTTTATACGAATATTAGAGTCTTTAGTTTGCAGAAACTGTTTACAACCCTGTTTCCTGTCATATTTCACTTTTCTTTTTTAAATAAAATAATAGATTCTTTCCAGCAGGTTTCTGTTGCCAAAGGATATTTCTTTTCCTTTTCTTTCTTTCGTCCTTCCTTTTAAAATTTCAGTTAAACTCTCAGACAAAAGATTGGGGGGGGAATTCACATGTAATTGGCAATAGTATGTCAGATGCATTTTTTAAAAAAAACAATAGGTTTTTCTGAACAAATACTAACCAAAATTATGACTTCCTAGAAAGTTAAAAATTTAAATTTGTACGTGTAATTGCCACAAAACGTTTATATTTCCGGACAGCTTACTGGAAAGCATAATGTAATGTAGAATTTTATATTTACAACTATACATTCCAGATTGATGTACTCTAGTGGCATTAATGTATTAGATCTCCTTTTTCTCTGTATTGTAATTTTTTGCTGTATTTCATACTTATGTTAAACCTGCCAGGCATTGTATTACTAAATTGTAACTATCAAATAGATAATATATTTAATATGGCCAATAAAAATACAAAATTGTTCACAGCTGGTTTAGTTGCATGCATTTGGGGGGGGGGGACACAGGGCCTCACATATTCTTCACATGTGCCATTGTGTTACTGATACCAGCCCTTTATGTGCTATTGCTTCTTTAAAATGGCTATGTCAGCAAGCGAGACGGACTTTTGTGGGCAGGAGGGTGTGCTGGCCTCCGACCTACATGTTACATTTACTTCATTTATACCTCACTTTTCTCTCCACTGGGGATCCAAAGTGGCTGATGGCATTTCCCTCTTTTCCCTTTTATCCTCTCCAGGGGTCATTTCATAGAAAAAGAGGTGCAGGAGCTCATTAGCACAACTCATTTGCATATGCCACACCCCCTGACATCACCGTGTATCAGAAGGCAACATCCACCACTCAGGTTCCACCCCTAGGGATTGTCTTTCCACTCTGGGGGCTGCCATTCCAGTCCCAGAGTAGCCTATCAGGGCCCAGGAGGAATGCTACACGTGCTGCTTTGCGCTCCTGCTGGGAGCTGGGGGCGGGGCTTGCCGCTCCTGCTCCAAATGACCCCTGATCCTCTCACGAGCCCCCTGGGAAGTGGGCTAGGCTTAGGGGGTGTGACTGGGCCCAGGTTGCCCAACAAGTTCCCATGGCAGACTGGGGATTAGAACCTGCATCTCCCAGGTCCTAGTCCAACGCTCTAACCACTACACCACACTGGCTCTCATGTTTAATGTTGAACATGGGTATTCTCAGGGCCAAAAGCTGAGGGGATGGGCTGACAAGTAGCAGGAAAATGGTGTGTGTGTGTGTGGGGGGGGGAGTTAAACCTCCCTCCTCAAAGCTGCTCCACTTTTTTTTTTAATCTGCTGGGAGATGTGATCACAAATCTCTCCCCTAATGTGGAGCTGGGGGATTCACCTTTGAGCCTGTGGGCATATTTGGAAGTTTGACACGGCATGGTGGGACACAGCACCAAAATGACTGCCACAGAAGGCGGAGCCAGCCACAAAACGATCGCCGCAGCTTAGCTTCTGTAACGGCGTAGATCCTTGTGCTGTGGTGGCAGCTGCCGCCAAAGCAACGTGGGGAAACAATCTACACAGCCAATCAGAAGTGTTGCCGGGCAAAACCACTACCTGGCACCACCCACTTTGAAGAACACTTGACGGCCACTGTGGCATCCACAGGCATGATGTTGGGGATCCCTGTTCTACTGTGTTGACATGTGGGATCTGCAGCCAGCTCCAGTGGTCAGAACCGGGGCAAACAAAATGGGCACAAGCCTAGCTCAGCCAGAGGTTTTCCAAACCCTTGAGCATTCAAAAAGGCAGGAAAGGGGTGCATGAAAGGGAAGGTCTTGGAACAGGAAATGCCCTGTGCTCAGAAGCTGGGCTCGCTGCCTGTCCTAGACAATTGTGCAGACACCAACCCATAAAAGATAAATGGGCTTGTTCCTCCTCATACTTTGTGCTATGTAGGCTACTAAAGACAAGGATATATTAGGGAGACTCCTAGCCCTGTCCTCAGATGCCACTGAGCTACGCTGGAAGCCTTCCTCCTACTTAAAGGGCTCTAGATGATGGAGGAAAGCTCCTTGGAGGCTTTTGGGATCCACCTCAGTCTGTATCTGCTCCTGTTTTGTAAACAAAAACCCATAATCGCATTATTCTATTTCTGTCTTGATCTGGGCGGGCCAGGTTAGCCTGATCTCATCAGATCTTGGAAACTAAGCCAGGTCGGCCCTGGTCAGTACTTGGATGGGCAACCACCAGGGAAGCCTAGGGTTGTGACTCTGAGGCAGACAATGGGAACCACCTCTGAACGTATCTTGCCTTGAAAAACCCTATGGGGTTGCCATAAATTGGCTGTGGCTTGATAGCAAACTCCCCTTCCCCCCCAGCTGCTGCTGCTAGTTCACAGTGCGAGTGAAGGGCCATATCCCTGCCATGATCCCCAGGAATCCTGGTCTGTACTATTTCCCCCCCACTTCTGGGGCAGAAGAGCTGTTAAGAGACGCTTTCAAAGCAGTCAATAAAGTTGTCACTTAGAGCAAATGAAGGAAATGCCATATCTCTCCTTATATATAACTGTATTTTGGTCATGGACTCTCCCAAACATTCCACATGTTCCCACATCAGTTGGCTCCCTGATCTGTCACTCAGAAGCTGTCCCTATTCACTGGCTGCATTGCCTGAGTCTTGCCTCCAATATTCTAAACAGTTTGCTGTTCCTCTCCCCACAATAGCCAGTTGGAACATAGAGGTTATTTGCATATGCGGCCTGATTGGTCTTTGCCTCTAACATTCTGAACAGTCTGCTGTTGGTGTTGGGAGTCATTGAATGTGTCCTGAGGTAAAATACATATCCCAATCTTCCCTTAAACAGTCACCGGAGTTGCCAATCTCCCTATGGGGCCTGGAGATCTCCAAGAAATCACTGTGTTTCCCAGCCACAGCACATCATTTCCCCTACAGAAAATTTCCCAACTATTACAATGGCTGCTTTGGCATTTCCCAACCCAGAGTTGGCACACTTTATTGTCCTGTAACTGGCTATGGAACCGCTTTCCAGACCCTTGGAACCCAGAAGCCATGGCATAGGAGGATGTGCTTTTCTACCTTAGCTGCCACTGCATAACCCCAAATCAACATAAGTAAGAGGTGGAGGGAACCATACCTGTTACCATGAGGCTGTCCTCCCATACTACCCATTTGGGACAGCAAAATGACTTCAGACAGCCCTCCCTTATAGCTAAGCAGAAGGAAATAAATATGGCTTGCCTTCCTCTATTTTCCCCTTCTCTCTGCCACCCCACCAGCCACAGCTGGGACACTCACCTGGAGCTTCCTTCTACAGCCCGCTGTATTTCTTCCCACAATGGGCCTTACTCCTAGTAAGGGAATAAGTCTTATTAGCCACATACAGGACAATAAAGTGTGTGTGTGTAAAAATAGCAGACTATTCATCTCCAAATAAAGGCTGCGTTTTCTTTGGGGAAGGGGGTGTATCTCCCTGTGAATCCACCTCTGGAACACTTGCCCCAAACAGCAAGTGAATAATTTGGGTTGCCAGGTCTGGGTTGAGAAATACCTGGAAATTTGGGGCGGGGGTGGTGGTGGAGCTTGGAGCGGATAGGGTTTGGGGGAGGGTGGAGTTCAGCGGGATGGAGCTCAGTCGTAGAATCTGTCCTCCAAAGCAGCCATTTGCTTCAAGGGAACTGATCTAAGTCATCTGAAGATAACTATTACAGCAGGAAATCTCCAAGGGCCACCTGGAGGTTGGTAACCCTATGAATACTAGTTTGCTACAGTTTTTCACACCCGCCCCCCCCCCAGTCTGGTCATATAGGGTCGTCTATATGCCTGCACAGAAGACACTCATAGACCCTCTACTGCAGCTGGTCATTGGATGGAGGGGAATGTGGGGCCGAATGTACTCTCGGGCTGTGGGAGCTACCTGGTTAATGGGTGGGGCTAAACTGGGAAAGGGGTTGTTGAGGGGTGGGGCTAAACTACAGCCACTCCCCTTATGGGCAGGGCTAATTTCCTCATTCCAAGCGAGGAGGGGTGTGTGACTATCCAGTGGAGGGTGGGACACGTAAGGACTTGGGGAACCTCCATATTCAGACGCAGTCAATCTCTGACTCCCAGAGCCAGGAAGCAATGTCAGGGGAAGGCCTTGGCCTCTATGCCCTGTTGTTGGCTGTCCAGAGGAACTGGTTGGCCACTGTGTGAGACCGGATGATGGACTGGATGGACTGTTGGGTCTGACCCGGCGGGGCTCTTCTTATGTTCTTATGATTTAGTTTCCCCCCAGCGCTCAGCCTCTTCCCTTCCACTGCCCATCGCAAGGTGAACTAGTATCTCAGATACAAGAGCCCATAAGGTTGCCAGTTCTGGGTTGGGAAGTACCTGGATATTGGGGGGAGGAGCCTGAGGAGGGCGGGGTTTGGGGGAGAGGAGGGACTTCGATGGGGTATAATGCCATAGAGTCCACCTTCCAAAGCAACCATTTTCTCCAGGTCTCTGTCGCCTGGAGATGAGCTGTAATAGTGGGAGATCTCTACCTGGAGTCACTACCTGGAGGTTGGTAAGCCTAGACATAGTCCACTGAGGCACCACCTGGTCCACTCTGTTCCTCCAGTACCACTCGTTTCCTGAACAAGGTCAGACATCTCCCCTCCCTGGGACCAGGCAAAGAGGAAGCCGGTGGAAAAAACTGTGGCCAACTGAGGCAGCGAATCCAGTTCCCGTCACCCATAGAAATGCTTGGTGGTGAACGAACTCATTTCTACACCTTCCCTGGAAGCCTTGTCACTCCTGTGGAAGTGTCGGGACGGCCACGCCTGCCCGTATTTCAGAAACCTGCAAACGGCTTTCCGGTATCGTTCCGACATGACGTTGTACAAGATGGGATTGACCGAGGCGCCCAGGTAAAAGAGCAGCATTGAGATGAGGTTGAAGTACTGGGTCAGCTCGTAGAGGACGAGGCTGCCTTGGGCAAAAAGGATCCGGCCAACGTGCAATGGCAGCCAGCAGAGCACAAACGCCACCACGACCACGGCTGAGGGAGAGAGGGAGAGAGTGAGACGGTGCTACTGAGTGACGTTCTGTCTCTGGGCGATTCTGCATTGGCTCTTCCCGCGGCTGTTTTACGAAACCCACCTTGGAACAGAAATTCCCCCCTCTGCATTGCATGCCGCTTTCACTTTCTTTGATCATCGGATTTTATGGTAGCCTCCACAATGCATGCTGCTTTCGCTTTCTTTGATCATCGGATTTTATGGTACCCTCTACACTGCATGCTGCTTTCGCTTTCTTTGATCATCGGGTTTTATGGCATATTCTGCATAGATTTATGGCCCTTCAGGGGTGACTTGGCAGTCAATAGGGCATTGCCCCGGGGTATCTGAATGTGGTTTTGAGCTGCACCTTTTCCTCAGTGCTGAGAAAATGTGAATGCCAGATGCAGAATCGCCCTCCGACAAAGGGAGCGTTGACGCTCAGACGCTCCTACCCTGCAGATCTTGTTGGCTTACCCTCTCCAGCATCCCTCCTTCAAACTCAGCCGCACCAACCTGGGCATGAGATGCACTCTGTTAAGGCCGTTCCCCTTCATTTCCCATCTCCTTTCTATCAGCCTGTTTCCCTTCCTTCCCTTCCACTCTGATTCACTTGGCCTAACGGGAATCTGGCCCAGAACAGACCCCACCACTTACCTAACATCTTGATGGTCTGTTGGTGGTGCTTCTCTCTGGTTGTGGCCTGGTGCCGTTCCAGGCTGTGGGCAGTTCTCCAGAGCTTCCTGCATATCAGTCCATAGAGCAGCACCAAGCAAAACACAGGGAGGAAGAAATAGAGCGTGGAAAGCCAGGCCATGGTTTCGAGAAGCCCTGAATGGGCTGCCCGCTCTGTGCATGTGCATTCATTCGTCTCCTCCGGCAGGCTTCCGTTGCGGTGCTCTACGCCGAAGAGGAACCAGACTGGGATGGCGGTCACAGAGGAGCAGAACCAGATGAGGAGAATGAGGCCCCTGGCCCGCCGTTTGGTGATGGCGGCTTTTGCTTTCAGAGGGAAGCAGACGGCAAAATATCTCTCAATGCTCAACGTGGTGATGTGGAGGATAGTGCAGTACGTGCAGGTCTCGCTGAGGTAGATGTTAAACTTGCAGAGGAAATTGCCAAAGATGTACGGCCGGTATTTCCAGATCCTGTACAAATCGGACGGCAAGCCGACAAAGATCAAACTGTCGGACAAGGCCATGCTAGACAGATACATGTTGACCGTCGTCCGCATCTCCTTGTACCTTGTAAAAATTAGTATAATGGTCACATTCCCAGCAATGCCCAAGAAAAATAAAAGGATGCAGATTACTGTCACGGGCACTAGGACAGGAATGTCAAACAAGGAAAAAGAAGGGTCTTCGTAATACTCGGTGTCGTTTCCGGCCAAGACATTCGATGACGAAGAAGCCATTTCCCGTCGGTGCTGCTTCCTTCTTACTAAACCAGGACAGGAATTACTCTCCAGTGGAGAACCATTTATGCTTTGATCGTTTCCAAAAACTGGCAGAACACCCACATTAAAAAGTTCAGCCTATAATTTTTCTGACATACACAAGAGGGGAACACAGAAATAAGAATCTGACATCCAAACTCGGCACAGATTTGATTCGATTAACAACTTACCCTGTGCCCCCCCCCCATGGTAAAATAATAACATCGACAAAAGATAAACTAATACTTCTCCTTTGGCACACTGCAGTAACAGCCTATCAGAATTCCTATTGTGTAGCATAAGTGTAGATGCAAACCTCTCACCCCCGCCACACACATCTTTTTACGTAACCTTTTAACAGTCCTCCAAAGTTAAAAACCAATAACACAGAGAGATACAGGCACAAAATGACAGTCTGGAAGATGCATGTTGAAAAGACGTTTTACCTTCCCACTGAGCATTTTCCCAGATTCTTTTGTAAATTCGCAGCCCTCCAAAGATGCGGTGGGCAGTGGAGCCTTCTTGCCCACAAAAAGATCACAAGCAACCGTTGCACTTATCTCCCAAGGAGGGCGCACACCACCTCTCTTCACCTGATGAAGTATTGCAGCCGCGCATAAACGCCTTGCCTGAGCGCTGGGAAAGCTTGCTATTTTTGAGTGCTTTTCCCCAGTGGAGCGTGATAAATCCAGCAGCATTTTAAAGCCATCTATCAACATTCGTCTGCCATTGAAAATGTGCACTTATCCAACAGCTGGGCCGGCCTCATCTCTTCTCCTTAATCTATCAAGAGCATCCACTGTTTCCCAGGAAGCCTGAGCAATTCTTTGATACTGCAGATCTAATTAGGATACCTCAATCAATTAAATGTTTCCAGTGTGTTTTCGCCAGTGGAAATTGCACTTGACGAAGAGGTCCTCCTTCCCGCCAGCCAGGGAGGGCTTCCCTGCAACAGCTGCTGCAGAGCGGAAAGATGCATTTTTAATGGCAAGCATGGAAAAACGAACACATGATCATCCGTGAGGCTCTTTAACTTTGCTGGTCATTGATTTGATCATTAACCAGAACTGTCCAAACAACTGTAGAGAGGTACACCAAGTAAGAGACTTAAGTCCCTGACTAGGCAGCTATTTTTGTAAAACCTCCTTTGGTATTGGTGACAGGTCACTTGACAGATGCCCAGAGACAACATGGCAAAGCGTCCGGAGTGTTGGACTAGGAGCTGGGAGAACCAAGTTTGAATCCCCATTCTGCCACGGAAGCTTGTTAGACGACCTCTCTTTCGGCATACCTGTCCTCACAGGGTTGTTGTGGGGATGACATGGGGCTTTCCCACACGCTCATTTCCCTTGCTTGTGGGTTCCTAATGCTTCGGGGGGGGGAGTCCCCCTGTTCCACACGTGCTTTGCTCCCTCTAGTGGTCAATTCAATATTACATCACTTTGTGCCCAGTATATCTCCCTGCAGATTTAAACTGCAGGTTTTTACACTGAGCATACAGCGATGTAATATTGAATCAACTGCTAGAGGGAGCACAGAAATAGGCACAGAACAGACACCCCCCCCAGCAACAGGGATACACAAGTGAAGAAAACAAGAGAGCAGAAAAGCCCATGGAGGCAGGAAGAACAGTTTTGTAACCCACGTTGGTCCTCACTGGGGAGAAAAGCGGACAATAAATAAATAAATAAATAACCACATGATTTCCTCATCTTCTACAAAAGAATACGCAAACCTGAAAGGTAACTAACCAACGTCTTCTCAAAAGGACACACCCCGAACCTAAATGAAATGCAGGCAGTACACCAAACCACAGCACCTGCTTAACCAAAGTTTTAGCACCCAAACCAGTCTGAGCTTTCTAACATACAAGCCATGGTTCAGAGCTGCTTCAGTGCTTTCATTTGTCAGCACTCCATTTCATAACTTACTTTGCATCTTCCCACCCATACACACCCTCCGGAAGGCTCCCAGTTCTGGTTTTCCATCCAGACAAATCTGCTGCACCTTTATTCATGCAAACAGCGGTTTGCAACCTTGTCTCAAAACATGTCTTCCAATACTGGCTTGATAGCTAACTGCAAACTCAGATTGATTGGTTTGTATGCTCGGGACAAGATTTTCCAGTAGAATGGATAAGGATACTTTGTACTACTTGAAATCATGGCATGGAATATCACGTGAAGACTCTGTGAACAGTAGTTTTTCAAGAGAAATTACCACGGTGCTTCAGTATGTTTGGATGAATTTGCGAACAAAACAAAATCCAACTCTGGGGAGTTTCATCAACCAACCCAACCCACTTTTGTCTGTGCACTCATGAAAAAGAGTATGCAACGATGTGGAGATGTTAATAACTACTATAAAATAACATTGTTAAATGCAATAGAGAAATTGTACTTTATTTCATTCTAAAGTGCTGAGTGCCACCCCCAAACAGACAGCCCCACTCCTGGTCTCTTCCTCCCCACCCCCAGCCAACAGAAGATCACTCAGACTTATTTGTCCATCACTGGCTACACTGCAACTGCCAGCTGCTTCACCCATTCACCCCCTCCACCATGAATGGGCTGTGTTCTAGCTCAGCAGAAATCAACAAACTTGAAAGACCACCTCCCTCCCATATTGTCCAGCCCTCTAGCTAAGGTCTTCCTCACAAGCCTCACTGTCTGTGCTCCTGCTTTTGGAGGTGAGGCAGGCTGTAATCAAAGACAGGGCTTTATCAGTAGTGGCCCCTTGCCTATGGAATGCATTTCTCTTGAGCCTCGCATGGCACAGGACTTACTTCTTTTGAGGTGTCAGGTCAAAGTGTTTGTTTACCCAGGCTTTTAACTAAGGAGTGGGGATGGACATGAACTGGCTCACGAACTAAAGTTTATGAACTGGCTCACGAACTAAAGTTTATGAACTGGCTCACGAACTAAAGTTTATAAAGTTTTAGCCAGTTCGTGGTTTGTGAGCTGAAGTTTGTGGCTGATCAGCGAACATTAACTTTCTACAAACTTCCAAGCAGTTTGTGGAGGTTCCTCCTGGTTTGTGAATGGACAGTTTCAGACACACTGTCTCCACCCAAACAAAATACACCAAACTTCAAAGCAATGTGTGTGTGGAATTCTCCAGCCTTGGAAACACTATTGTCAGTTTCATACTAGTCATGTCAGTTTCAAGAGTGTTCCCCTCCCCCTGCTTCCCATTTTCTTGCACAGAGCTTGCAAAACCCCACTTCCCTTGCTGGGATTTGTGACTGTGCTTTGAGATCAGTCCTTTTCATCTTGCAATGCCAATGGAACTGGGTTTTGCCCAGCACTCTGTGTTTGCACTGGTACTACTGGGCACTCTGTACATTGTACTGCTCCTGCTGGGCATACAAAAATGCCCCCCTTTGCTGGGATTGTGATTAAGCTGGCATTTCCACATTGGCACTGGGTTCTGCTGGGCATTAGTACATTGCACTGGTTCTGCTGGGCTTCCAACCAATGTTCCCTCTAAGCTCCACAATGTTGTGAACAAAAATTCTACCTTGTGAGCAAAAAAATCTAGTAGCATTAAAGCTGTGAACGAGTCTATATTTGACTACTGCATAAATTAGTTTTTTAGAAGATTATTTCCATAACGTAAAAATCTCAGAACGAATTCTTTTAAACTATATTTTAGGAATAATTTAAACATTATAAGAGAACACGGAATCAAGTCAAATTTCATTGCAGAAAATGTCCTCCATGGAGGCAGATCAGGCCTGCGGAGAACAGATCTACCCTTCCCTTTGTACTATATTGGTAAGCCTGGCCTCTGGAGAACAGGGCTACCTGACCCAGTCCACTATATACCATCACCCTGCACTGAGCCCTAGAAAACATACCAGCATTTGGAAGGGAGGAACTCTTGCAATCTACTTTTTTTTTTTTTAAGTGAAATATGACAAGATTTACAGGTCAAGAATAACGGAGCTGGAACAAACACTGTCAGAACCCTGCCTAACCTAACAAATAGGAAGGTGCTTAAATGTTATCAACCTGCCCAAACTACTTCTTTATTCAAATATTTATAACCCACTTTTCCTGCAACTCAAGGCAGCTTTCAGATCGTACTAAAAAACAGGGGTGTGCAAAAAAAAATAGAGGTGTGCAAAAAAAAATCATTTTTTTCCCCTGCTTCATTATAGCCTATGGGAACTGTACCATTATAGTCAATGGGTCCTATAGACTATAATGGAGAATTGATCTGGGAGTCTCTGGGACACAGAGGGGGGTTGTTTTTTGAAGTAAAGGCAACAAATTTTCAGCACAGCTGCTGGTGGCTCCCCTCAAAAAACTCACCAGTTTTCAAAAAGATTGGACCAGGGGATCCGATTGTATGGACTCCAGAAGGAGGTGCCCCCATCCTCCATTGTTTCCAATGGAGGGGGGAAAGGCATGTGGGCAGGAAGCAGCCAGCTAACACTTTGTGCAGCAGCACCCCTAATGCAGCTTAGAGGGAACACTGCTTCCAACTTGGGCCTCATACATCCAACCCTCACCAAACTTGGAGGAGAGGTGTAGGAGGGTCAGACGGAGATCCCCTGTTAGTTTGGTGTCTCTGGTTTGCACAGGATCCTGCACTTGTCAAAACAACCACTTGTCATCCCCAAAAAGCACTTTCCTGGGAGCACCTTCTTTAGGTGGGGGGGTGTAACTCAGACCCCCTAAATCCAATGCTCACCGAAGTTAGTGAGCAGCTAGAGGAGAGTCAGCTGGAGATCCCCTTCAAGTTTGGTGTCCCTAGCATGCTGGTGCCGGCAGGCGTTCCACCATGCCACAAACCGAACAGGTTCGTTGGGTCTTAAAAGTTCATGATGGTTTGCAGTTCGCGAACTGGGCACACCATAACCCAAGAACTAAAGCAAACCACATTTTTTCTGGTTCGCACCCATCCCTACTAAGGAGATGATCTTCTTAACATCTGCTTTTAGCCTGAGGAATATCTGAGACCAGTTTTAAGCTGCTTCATGTTTTATGTTGTTCTAGCCTCTGCTGTGTCTGAAGAGTGGCTTCTAATAATTTATATGACGGTTTACGTTTTTACTATATTTTATTTTTAAGCTGCCTTAGGCAGGTTCCTTGGTGAGAAGGCATAGAAACAATCCAAATAAATCAACCCTCTCCTACCCATCCAGAGTCACTGCACAGTCAGCTGACCATCGGTGTCCAGTAGCAACTGACCAAATGTCCAAAAGGTGGCCTTCTCTTCACCTGACTCCACAGAAAAGCATTCGGTCATGCTGTTTGTTTATCTGGAAGACACTGATTTCAAGGGAGGAGAGATAAAACCACAAAGTTGCAGGCTGCCAACAGAACCCAGCTCCTCAAAGAGCAGGACAGCTGGAAACTGTATAAGGAGAAAATGAACTAAAGCTAGCACTGGTTCCCTCTAGTGGTAGGAGAAGGAATGCACAAGTTGGGAGAAGCAAGCAAGATCCCAGAGAAGTGAAGACACAAAAATTTATTTTTCTTCATGTATATCCTCACCCTTTCTCCCCAATGGGGAGCAACAGCAACAAGAAGTTGCAACAGAATTGTATAAAAATGGCTTTGGGGAGGGTGTGAGGAGCCCTTTGTGAGTTCAAATGGAATATTGTACATATACATGAAAATGCGGGGTGGGGGGGCATTGAATGTCTAGTAGCCGCCTCAGCTTCTCAGAGCCATACCTTCTACAAGCTGGGAGTAGGGTTGCCAGCAGGTCTGGAGAAAAACTTCTTGTCCTTTTAACAGAGGCTTAATGAGACGTTATTTATCTAAGGATAGTTTCAGAGGGTGCCAGTGCTGGTCTGCAGTGGAGCAGCGGGGTTCGAATCCAGGAGGACCTTAGAGACCGACAAGTGTTTCAGGGTCTACATGCTTTCGGGAGTCAAAGCTCCCTTCGTTAACCTCCACGCCACGAAAAGCTTCAACTGGTCATTTCCTCACTTGGAAAATAAGGGGACAGGACATTTTTCGCCAGGCCTGTTGGCAATCCCAAGTGGGAGCAAGCCATCTCTGGAATGAACTAAACCTGTTCCTTGAGTTTTCTGCTTCGTCTCATGCTTCCAAACGTATTCCATAAGGTCTTCCCCCTGCTTAAATGCACTAGCTGCTGACTGGGAATTTACATTTCATGATCAGAGCAACGTGGAGCTGGCAGAGATTGGCACCCAAACACATACACTGAGCCAGTGCCCGCCCCCCCTCTTGCTGAGCATGCAAAAGAATCGGCACAGCCAACCTCCTGCAGCAGCAGAGAACTCGCAGGACTGGAAATGCGAGCGTAGCAGCTAGAGGCTCAGATCAGGGCTGGCCTGTCTCAGGTTCAAATCCCCGCAGTCATCAAGCTCTCTGGGTGCCCCGAGACCAGGCGCTCGTCCTCTGGGCTTAACCTACCTCACAGGGCTGTTGTGAGGATAAACTGGCGGGAGTGAGAAGCATCGCACTGTCCTGAGCTTCTTGTAGGAGACGCAAAGGACAGATTCCCTCGCTCTCTCTTGGTGCCCCCTGCCGAGTTTCGCGAGCAATGAGCTTTGTAGAAAGAGACTGGCAGTTTTCTGTTCTGCAAGCAAGTGTGCCGATCAAGCCAGGCCTCAGCCACCCAGGATGCCAGGAGGGCTTACAAGAGATATTCAGCTTCCCAAAATTTCACAGAAAGTGCTTGGGGCTTTGCCGGGCAATGCATTCCAGAGGGGTAGTCGGTTGCTCTGTGCTGGAGTAAAACCTTCTGAGCAATGCTCCCTCTAAGCTGTGCAGTTCCTGTGAGCAAAAATTCTACTTTGTGATCTGGATCTGGCAGCCCGGCTGCTGCCAGGGAGCATGAGGGTCAAGGGGAAAAGGGGCACCATGCTGAGGATAAGGGGAATGTGCCCTCAGAAGGGACCTCTTCTTCAGCTGGTGAACGGGTATCCTTTCGTACCAAGGAACCGTCCCTGGGAAGGGTGGGAGGGGGCTCTTGGTAGTTGGTGATTCGATCCTTAGGCAGGTAGACAGCTGGGTGGCGAACCCGCGTACTGACCGTATGGTGACTTGCCTGCCTGGTGCGAAGGTAGCGGACATTACGTGTGTTTTAGATAGGCTGGTAGATAGTGCTGGGGAGGAGCCAGTGGTCGTGGTGCACGTTGGCACCAACGATGTGGGGAAATGCAGTCGTGAGGTCCTGGAGGAGAAATTTAGGCTGCTTGGCAGGAAACTCAAGGCCAGGACCTCCAAGGTAGCCTTCTCGGAAGTGCTACCTGTTCCACGCGCAGGGCCGGAGAGACAGGCACAGATCAGGAGTCTCAATGCGTGGATGAGACGGTGGTGTAGGGGGAAGGGTTCAAGTTTGTTAGGCACTGGGATGCTTTTTGGGACAAGAGGGAGCTGTACAAAAGGGACGGTCTCCACTTGTCCCGAGAAGGAACCAGGCTGCTGGCGCTCAAAATCAAAAAGGTGGCAGAGCAGTTTTTAAACTGAATAATGGGGGAAAGCCGACAGGAGATGAAAAGTCTCTGGTTCGGGATGGCTCATCTCAAAGAGATGAAGGGGTAGCTATTACTTTTGTACAAGGAAATGGATTACAATTGTCCACTGAGACTGTGGCTAATGATAGGAACTGCCTGGCAAGGTCTCGAGGCAGCAAGAGGAAGGCTGTGGGCTTAACAAACGTGGGAAACTATAAGTGTTTATACACAAATGCTAGAAGTCTCCGAGGTAAACTCGGGGAGTTGGAATGCTTGGTGTTGGGGGGGCAAATAGACATTGTGGGTATTTCAGAAACTTGGTGGGATGAGGAAAATCAGTGGGATACGGTGATTCCTGGTTATAAATTATATCGGAAGGATAGGGGGAAAGGGTTGGAGGTGGGGTGGCTCTGTATGTCAGAGAGGGTATACCGTCCAGTAAGATTGAGAGGGTAAGAGAATTGGATTCACTTCTGGAAATGCTATGGGTTGAAATAGTGGGTCCAAAAGGAGGCTTAACAGTGGGAGTTTGTTATCGCCCACCAGATCAAAAGATAGAGGAGGATTATAAAATGATGAATGAATTAAAGATAGCGGCTAGACGAAATAACTGTGTTGTAATAGGCGACTTTAACTACCCACACATTGATTGGGTCAATATGAGTTCTAGTCGGGAAAAAGAGATTGCGTTCTTAGACACTCTCAATGACTGTGCTGTGGAATAGATGGTCACAGATCCTACCAGGGGAGAGGCGATCCTGGATTTGGTCCTAAGTAACACCCAAGACCTGGTGAGAGATGTAAAAGTGATTGTACCACTTGGGAACAGTGACCATAATGTCATTGAGTTTAACATTTGTACAGATAGGGAGTTGCCCAAAAAGACTGACGCGACCACTTTTAACTTTAAAAGGGGTAACTTCTCTGGTATGAGGGGACATGTGAGGAAGAAATTGAAAGGAAGAGTGGAGAAGGTCAAAACCATTGGGGAAGCTTGGAGACTATTTAAAAAGATAATCCTAGAAGCTCAGAAAAAATATATACCACAGGTTAGGAAAGGTACAAATAGGTATAGAAAAAAGCCTGCATGGTTAACAAATAAAGTAATGGAAGCTGTAAAAGGTAAGAAGGATTCCTTTAAGCGGTGGAAAGCTAGTCTTAGTGAGGTTGATAAAAGGGAACACAGACTATGGCAAATAAAATGCAAGTCTGTGATCAGGCAAGCAAAAAGGGAATATGAGGAGCATATCGCAAAAAACATAAAGACCAACAATAAAACTTTCTTCAAATACATTAGAAGTAGGAAGCCAGCCAGGGAGGCAGTGGGGCCCTTGGATGACCAAGGGGTAAAAGGAGTAGTGAAGGATGATAGGGAAATGGCTGAGAAGCTGAATGCATTTTTTGCCTCTGTCTTCACTGTGGAAGAGGAGAAGTGTTTGCCCACTCCAGAAGCACCGATTTCGGGAGGGGGTTTGAAAGACCTGAATCAGATTGCGGTAACAAGAGAGGAAGTCCTCCGACTGATGGACAATTTAAAAACTAATAAATCACCAGGCCCGGATGGCATTCATCTGAGAGTTCTGAAAGAACTCAAATGTGAACTTGTGGATCTCCTGACAAAAATATGTAATCTTTCTTTAAAATCTGCCTCCATTCCTGAGGACTGGAAGGTAGCTAATGTCACTCCCATCTTTAAAAAGGGCTCCAGGGGAGATCCAGGAAATTACAGGCCAGTCAGTCTGACATCGATACCGGGTAAGTTGGTGGAAACTGTTATTAAGGAAAGAATTAGTAGGCACATTGATGAACAAAAACTATTGAGGCACACTCAGCATGGGTTCTGTAAGGGAAGATCTTGTCTCACTAACCTGTTAGTGTTTTTGAGGGAGTGAACAAACATGTGGACAAGGGGGACCCAATAGATATTATTTACCTTGACTTCCGGAAAGCTTTTGATACAGTTCCTCATCAAAGGCTCCTAAGTAAGCTCAATAGTCATGGGATAAAAGGACAAGTCCTCTTGTGGATCAAAAACTGGCTTATAAATAGGAAACAGAGAGTGAGTATAAATGGGAAACTTTCTCATTGGAGGGTGGTAAGCAGTGGGGTACCACAGGGATCAGTACTCGGTCCGATGCTTTTTAACTTGTTTATTAACGATTTGGAATTGGGAGTAAGCAGTGATGTGGCTAAATTTGCAGATGACACAAAGTTGTTCAGGGTGGTGAAAACCAGGGAGGAGTGTGAGGCACTCCAAAGGGATCTGTCGAGGATGGGTGAGTGGGCGTCAACGTGGCAAATGGGGTTCAATGTGGCCAAGTGCAAAGTGATGCACATTGGAGCCAAAAATCCTAAATATAAATACACGTTGATGGGGTCTGATCTGGCAGAGACGGACCAAGAGAGAGATCTTGGAGTCGTAGTGGATAACTCGCTGAAAATGTCTACACAATGTGTAGCTGCAATAAAGAAGGCCAACGGTATGCTGGGGATTATTAGGAAGGGAATTGATAACAAATCAGCCAGTATCATCATGCCCCTGTATAAATCATTGGTGCGACCTCATTTGGAATACTGTGTACAGTTCTGGTCACCACATCTCAAAAAGGATATTATAGCATTGGAAAAAGTGCAGAGAAGGGCAACTAGAATGATAAAAGGGTTGGAACACCTTCCCTATGAAGAAAGGTTAAAATGCTTGGGGCTCTTTAGCTTGGAGAAACGACGGCTGAGAGGTGACATGATCGAGGTTTATAAGATTATGAATGGAATTGAGCAGGTTGAGAAAGAAGTACTTTTCTCCCTTTCTCACAATACAAGAACTCGTGGGCACTCTATGAAATTGCTGAGCAGTCGGGTTAGAACAGATAAAAGGAAATACTTCTTCACCCAAAGAGTGATTAACATATGGAATTCACTGCCACAGGAGGTCGTGGCAGCTGCAAGCATGGACAGTTTCAAGAGGAAATTAGATAAACATATGGAGCAGAAGTCCACCAGTGGCTATTAGCCACAGGGTATAGATGGGAACTCTCAGTCTGGGGCAGGTGATGCACTCTATTCCTGGTGCTGGAGGGGGCAGCAGTGGGAGGGCTTCTAGTGTCCTGGCCCCACTGCTGGACCTCCTGATGGCACCTGGTATATTTTGGCCACTGTGTGACAGAGTGTTGGACTAGATGGGCCATTGGCCTGATTCAACATTGGCTTCTCTTATGTTCTTATGTGAGATACCGGCATTAAAGTTGTGAGCAAGTGATTTGGCTACTGCATAAACTACTTTGCTCTGGAGCCCTCCTTCCCGAGCTGGGACAAAAATGTGTGAGCTGGAGCTAGCTCACACTAACTCGGCTTAGTGGGAATGCTGCTTGTGAGTCTCTCAGGTGCCACTACAGGAGAAGGCGATCCCAAAACGGCAGAGCAGTCAGATGACCCGTCTGTATCTGCACCTGGACCGTCCCAGAAATAACACACAAACTCACACACAATTGAAGCGCGGTGCTTCTTAGAAACCCAAGAGAAAGAAGAAATCGAACACAGCGAAAGCTACGTGCGCCATGCGCTATAATGGTGGTGGGAAAGTGCGGTCAAATTGCAGCTGACTTATGGCAGGCAACCCCAGAGGGTTTTCAAGGCAAAGAGACCCTTCAGAGGTGGTCTGCCATTGCCTGCCTCTGCACTGGGACCCTGGACTTCCTTGCTGGTCTCCCATCCAAGTACTAACCGAGGCCGACCCTGCTTAGCTTCCGGGATCTGATGAGATCAGACTAGCCTGGGTGTGCCCTATAATAACTATGTTTGAAATTCAGTGGCAAAACAAGAGTGCAATCTGCAATCTCTATGGTCTGAGCAAATGTTCTTGTTCTACTCGATTCATGGGGAAGGGACGCTCGCATCCTGCTCTCTGCGCACTCGGTTTGGCATGTGTGCGGTGCACCTTTACAAACAAACCGTGCCCTCTGAGACTTCACCGGCCGTTGCCTTTCCAAACTAAGTTTACATCCGTAAGAACTAGAAACATGATTTTTAAGAAACGTGAGATACTGGGTGCTTCATTTGCAACCGAAATCATCTTCCACGCACGCGCAGTGCGATCCCTAGCCCATACAGACCAGAACCCTTTTAGGATTATGTCAAGCAAAATCACCTTTCGATTCTTATGTTTTTCTTTCCCTTTCTGGGGAAGGCTGAGCGTCGGGCTGCCTGTAATACCTTAGTAACATAAAGGGGAGCCCAAAACTCTCTCTCCTGTTTGCTCAGAGGTTGGTCTTGATGGACAGGTATCTCTCCCTCCAAGATGCCAAGGGACGCTCGGAAGACAAACACTGTTTGCAGACAAATAAACGTACGTATTTCCCACCATTTATTGTAAAACCAACTGGAAAAGGTACAACAGTAGACGGAGCACGGCATCCCCACAGTGAAGAGGGAGCCCTCAGTTCTCTGACCCGCTGGTGTCTCCCCTCTCTTCCTGGACCTCATTTAAGCCACTTTCGTCGATGTTTTCCAGAGAGGACGCGTGCTGGAGAGTCAGTTCTGACAGTGCCATAGTTGGAAGCTGGCTTTGCTCCGGGTGCAACCAAGGTTTCAAGTGTGCGTTATGCTCCTGCTTCCAGGTGGGATATTTCAAGCATGCCTTGTACATCTTCTTCAACATCTGGCCGTAAAGAGAGAGGAGTTTTTTTTAAAAAAATGCTGAGCTTGGATTGATCTGCATCGCAAAGGCCACAGCGACCAAAGAACATTCCTTTGGAGACGTTTCTCTCTGGCCCTTGGGATGGGGAGGCTTTTGAACCCAAGCCACACACTGGAAGGGCTGTCGCTTAGGAAACAGAAGACGCGTTTTGCATGCAGAAGGGTCCAATGTTGAACTCCCAGCACCTCCAATGGGAGGATCTCCAGGAGGAAGAGCTGTACAGGAGACCTGCTGCTAGCCAGAGACAATAGCAGCCTGCGTGTACCAGAGATCTGATTTGGCATAAAAGGCTGTTCCATGTTATCTGGTGGGAAGCCATTTAGCCCGATCCCTGGTCAAAAGTCAGGGCTATCCAGCCTCTAACAGATTTGAGATCTGTCATGGAGTTGGAATGCGAAAGGAGTACTCTGAGTCTACCAGCCTCTGACCATTACTATTCTACTGTCTGTACATTATCAACTTCCTGACCTTGTAGTGTCTCCAGCTTGGGAATCGACGGCTTTTGAACTGTTTTGCCCGCTTGCTTTGCCCGTGCGCGTGAACTATACTCATTGGCTTCAGCTCGTTTAGGGGGGGGTGTTTGAATCCGCTATAATTTAGGGGGCCCCGCTGTACCCGGGCATTCCTGACACAAGCTGTACACGTGTCTTTAGTTACGTTTCACCAATAAAGAGATTCTTCTACTGACACCCTGCATTGTGTGGCCTGACTAAGGAGCCTGACACACAAGGAAGTACCTGTCCTTTCAACATGCAATTCAATCGTACAATTCACTGCCGGTGGACATAGTGACAGCCATGGGCATAGATGGCTTTAGAAGGGGATGAGATAGACTCATGGAGGGAAGGGCCCATTGATGATCGGAAGCAATAAACTTCTGAAACCCAGTGTTAGAGGGCAACATCAGGGGAAGCCCTTGGCCCCTGTGCCTTGTCTGTTGGTCCTCCAGGGCAACCGGTTGGCCACTGTGGGAAACGGTACAGCTGGCCACTGGTCTAACCCAACAGGGCTCTTTTTATGTCCTCGTGTTATTTAAGGCGGTGAGGGCCAGGCATGCCGCCAGCCAGATCCACACTACAAATTCAAGCCACTCTTGGTCTGTAAACTTGTCCATAAGAGCGGGGTGCCCCCACACTATGCCTGGACACGGTTTTGCTTCTAGTCTACTGAGCAGATGCCCTCTAGCTCCAGTCTCTGTACGCCAGTTCTCCCTGCAGCCAGTGACACAGCTATGCCAAAAGCTTCACTTAGGAGCTATACAACAAAATATCACAGGAAGTCACACAGTTGGTAATGGGCACAAAATCTTGAGAACCAAAATGTCCTTTAAAAAAAAAAAAAACACACACCCCAAGTTTCTAGTCCTTAAGGCTGCAATAGGATTTCAGTGTCCTTTGGGACTCTTAACGAAAGCTGAATAAGTTGTGGAGGGGGCAGTTGTGCATGCAAATTTGTCTATTTATTTAATTATTCCTTTTATTTGTATCCTGCTCTCTCTGCCAAGGCAGGCTCAGGGCGGCTTACATAAAACATATTAAACATTACAACACAAAATTAAATACAACCACAACAACACACTTTTAAAACACAGCGTAAAGTGCTAGTGCTGTTCGCGGGTGAGGGCAGACATTAGCCGTGTCTGGCTGTGACATGTTAATGGTGATGGTAATTTGGGTCTGGCATTAACAGGTTGTTGACAAGTGTTAGTTTGGGGCCAGGGTCTCAGTTTATTAGGGCGGCTCCCTACTTGAAGGCCTGGTGGAAGAGCTCCGTCTCGCAGGCCCTGCAGAACTGTAAAAGGTCCCGCAGGGCCCTGATGTCTTCTGGGAGCTCATTCCACCAGTGTGGAGCCACCATGGAAAGGGCCCTGGCCACGGCCAGCCTGGTTTCTCTAGGACCTGGGAGGGCCAGACGATTTTGGGACCCCGATCTTAGTGCTCTCTGGGGAACATGTGGGGAAAGGGAGCCCTTTAGGTATATAGGCCCCTGACCATACAGGGCTTTAAAGTTAAGAACCAGCACCTTGAACCGAATTCGGTTTAACTTGCAGAATCTTATTTGACACAGAATCTGGAGTAACTTGCAGAATCAGTGGCTATTAGCCACAAGGTATAGATAGGAACTCTCAGTCTGGGGCAGGTGATGCACTCTATCCTTGGTGCTGGAGGGGGCAACAGTGGGAGGGCTTCTAAGTGCCCTGGCCCCACTGCTGGACCTCCTGATGGCACCTGGTATTTTTGGCCGCTGTGTGACACAGAGTGTCGGACTGGATGGGCCATTGGCCTGATTGAATATTGGCTTCTCTTATGTTCTTATGAGCATTTTAGTAACCAAAGCCCCAACTCAGGCTTTGTTTCTGAAGCCAAACACAGACCCTATAATGTGAGGGAACCCTGCCTCGTGCCAGAGAAAAATGCCGCCCCCCCCATTCCCGTTGCATCCAATATGGCACCAGATAACTCAGTGCAATCTTTAAAAAGGTTCACTTAGAGAGCAGGCTTACCTTCGGCGCCAGGTACTGCGAAGATTTATTCACAACCCACTTGGGTAGCGACCCTAGGTGAGAAGAGAGACAAGAGGTTAGAGCTTCATTGACCGACATTTAAAAATCACAACGTCCTCCCAGGCAGGGTGATGTCAGAGATCCGAACACTCTTTGGGGGCTCTTTCCTTGTAATTTTATCCACTCGACTGTCGCGCGTAACCTTCTGGACTACTCTTTGGCCATCATGGGGGGAAATTCGGTTTTCACAAACACGAGGGCAAATCCCTTATTCTTTGACACGTGTTTAAGCACCACTCCGATAGTTTATCGGCTGTTGTGGGACACGACATCCCAGCGCTGTGCACCCAAGTTGAACACCATTTGGTGAGATGGAGCAAAGCTACATTCGATGCTTGAACTGCCTCACTGGAACGCCAGATAGATCCAGGTGGGGGCAGCCGTGTTGGCCTGAAGCGACAGAACGAAGCCTGGGTCCAGTGGGGCACCTTCAAGACCAACCAAGTTTAATTCTGGGTATCAGCTTTTGTGTGCACGCCCATGAAAGCTTATACACAGAATTAAATTTTGTTGGTCTTCAATGGTGCCAGGAGTATGGTGTGGAGGGGAAGGGTTAACGCCCTCATCCCCACTGGCCACTTAGCTGATTAAAAATGACTTCCTTTCAGCTGCTTTAAATCCCGGTAGTGCAAAATTTTTAAATAGAGATTCAACATGAAGACCCGTCTCCATTCTGGGCAAGGCAAAGGCCTGGGGGAGGCAAAAGCGTAAAAATTCCCCTTCGGCAGCACTGCACTGCAGACTCACCAGTGAGAACACGGAGCTCTTGCAATTTCGAGAAGACGTGCAAGAAATTCAGAAAAAAAGAAACAAATCCCCCAAGTTCTAACATTCAGTTTTTTAAAAAAACACATCTGAACACGGCATATCCCCAAGATGCTTTCTTTTCTACTGAATTTCTTGTGTCCGCTTGAAATTACGAGAGCTCTGTTTTCTCACCGGTGAGCCTGAAGTTTAGTGCTGCCAAAGAGGAAATTAAATGTCGTAGGCCTGCTCTTAAGTGTTCTATGAGCAAACTCTGAAGAAAGAACTAACGTTCATGAAATCCGACAAAGAGAGTTCTGATAGTCTACGAGCAGTGACGGACTGGCCCTTTGAATTGCTGGGAAAATTCCTGGTGGGCCCCGGCCCTGGAGACCCAGTAGCAAGATGAGTCCCGGCAAGGTCTGCTCAGATTGGACCTGGGCTGTGATGATGACAGCAAGGCGCTTCGGCTCCCCCAATGGAATCCCGACAGGCTCATGTTACAGAGAGGGGCATAAGAACTCCAACCACGACAGCAATTGAGGGCAGGTGTATGTAGAGTTGCCAACACTCCTGGAGTAAAAGGTCCTGTCTTTTTAACCAACAACAAGCAGTTGAATTTGTGTGGCTGGTAAACCTGGTAGATCACATCCCTTCAAATCTCTATTAATGTAACAGGACACTTTCTTTCTAGGCAGATGGCAATCTTGGGACTAATATCTAGCAATAGAGAAGCATCTTGTCTTGATAGGATCTGAAAGAATACTGGACAGGCGGCATTGACCGAGAGGGGGATGCTTCTGTACTGGATGGCTGGTGGGACCACCCTTCTAAAAACTGCTGCTCCCTAATTCCATATCCCTCTTTTCCCTGTACAGACCTGCTGGGGCACTGAGATCTTCACTGGGGGTCCTTCTTTCAGTATACCATCACAATCAAAAACCAATCGGTGACTAAAAGAAAGAGGTGGGGCTGCGATTCTAGAATTCCCTCCCGCCTGGACCCGTCTATACAGTCCTTCTTCAAGAGGGCCCTTTTTCACACCCTGACCTGGATAGCCCAGGCCAGCCCCATCTCGTCAGATCTCAGAAGCTAAGCAGGGCTGACCCCAGCAAGAACTTGGAAGGGAGACCTCCAAGGAATACCAGAGGCGGGAGGCTGAGGGTGGCTAATCAAGCCACCTCTCTGAAAAACATCTATGCCCCCAGTAGAGGTAGCCAGAAATCAACCACAACTTGCAGGCAAGTGCTCAAAACACATACACACACACACCTGGTGGAACACTCTGCCGGAAGACATCTGTGCCCTGAGGGAGTTGTCACCTTTCCACAGGGCAGAGATGTTCCACTGGGCTTTTGGCTGAGGACAGCAGCGGGACACTCATATTTCCCCATCCCTCAAAACCCCTCCCCCAGGGAGGCTGTGGAGTTGGAATTTTTCCCGCCATCTTGTATATTGCATATAATGTATACAGATTGTTTTATCTATTGAAATTTATTGGTTGTTTTAGCTTAGTTTTAAATTGACAATTTCTACACTATTTTGTTGTAAGCTGCCCTGAGCTCTTCCTGTAGGGAAGGGTGGCCTAGCAAACCTAATTTAATAAAAATTATATATAAATATATAAAAATAAATAAAAAGAAGGTCCTTTTCACAACTTAAAGAAGTCCACAGGACCCACCTAACTTACCTTTCGGGTCCACCTGGGCCAGGTAAATCAAATTGCAGCTGCTGTTCCCAGTTGGCTGCACCAGGTACCCCGCCCAGAGCGAAACGGCCCGCACCAGGTCCTTGCATGGAGGGTATTTCTGCAGAGGGGAGGCCAGACAACCGACTGTCAGATTCCATTCTGACTTGGAGGCAGCACGTGGCAGACAGCTCTTCAGGCCACCGAGAGGTGGCTACTTGGACATGGATCCAATGGTGAGCCTCCATCTCCAGCATCCGTGGGGGTCACACGAATAGCCTTGGCGGCCGATCCCACCCACCCACCCACCCACCCACCCACCCAGGAAGGTGGTTGTGTTTTGCCACAGGTTGCTTGCCCCACTGAAAGTCTGGGGATTGTGAAATCCTCTCCATACTCCCAAGCCGCCCACCTCCCGCTGCCTCTCTCATCCACCCACCGGATGCTTGACAGAGAAGTGGATGATCACGTAAGACTTATCCAGGACATACCAGGACCTCAGCGTCACCACGTCTCTGTTCTTCAAGGGCTTGGGGCACTTCCCTAGCCGAGAAGGAAAGGAAAATGACTCAGCATCGTGCCAAGGAGATCAGAGTTAACACAGATGGACTGCATTTCGGTGCCAATGTTTTTGGCAATGTTGAGACACCTGTGCTTCTGGAGGGGACAGTTTTTGATACCCAGTGTTGTTCCACCTACATCTGTATGGCTTCTCATTATCCCCAAAGCTCAACAGCCTCTAAGGAGCTGGAAGCCAACAGGGCAATCCTAATACATGTTTAGTCAGGAATAAGCCCTACTGAATACAGTAGGTCCCCCCACACACACAAGTAAGCATGCAAGTACTGCGGCTCCACAGATGCTGACCTTCTTTTGTTCTGCTTTAAAAGTAATAGCTGGTTATAGGTTTTTTTAAAAATGAATGATGCAAAGGAAATCCTTTCTAAAAACCCAAGGACCGCGCTCCCCCACCCACCCCCCAATCTACAAGTTAACTGGTCAGGTAACCATTTGTTTATGTGAAATATTTCTGTGCTGTTTTCTGGCCACGTTCTGGGTGATTTGACAAAATAAGCACGAAGTCAAGCATACAATTAAAATCCAATCCATGAAACACCTATGGAATACAGTAGACCAGTTCCAACAACAGTTCAAGACAACCAGAAGAGTCACCTGAAAGGAAAGCCAGGAGGGCGTTTTCTCAAACACGTTCCAGTTAAAATAGAAATAGCTTGCATCCTTGGTGGAAGCCCACAAAGGAGGCAAGCTTTCAACATTTGTTCTGGAAGATGATTCCAGAAACACCTTAAAAAAAAAAATCTCTGGTTCTAGTCGCCATCATCCTTGCGTCAAAGAAAGAAGGCGTCTTGGCCCGGCCCTAGTTGGGCTCACCTGGCAACAGACAGCTCTAGATGGGGGAATACCTGGCGATTTTGGGGGCGGAGCCTGAGGAGGGTGGGGTTTGGGGAGGGGAGGGACTTCAGTGGAGTGTAATGCTATACAGTTCACCAGCAAAGTGGCCATTTTCTCCAGGCTAGCTGCTCTCTTGTCCCCTGGAGACTGGTTGTAATTCCAGGAGATCTCCAGCTGAAGGCTGGCCACCCTAGTCCTGACCCCTCTAGCTCCCAGGCTGCCCAGGGCTTTAAAGGTGAATCCCAGTCCTTGAGTGGAGCTCAGAAGCCGGGTGGGAACCAGCGGACCTGATCCAAGACCAGCTGCCTGTGACCCCCACTGGTTGTTATTTCAGCCAGTGATGGAGCTTTCCTTCACGCTGCAAAACTTTTATGTTTGGCTTTTAGAATCCGGCTAACGCAATTGTGAAGACCTTGGGTTCTGTTATTAGTCAACATGGAATGTTTCCAGCCAGAGTTGATAGGTAGTAATGTGAGTGACAGTTTTGAGTGTAATGGTTCTTAATGATTGTTTAAACTATATTTATAATTGAATATGTATTTTCTTCCTTTTTAGTGATAAGAATTGGGATTGCTTCACGCTCAGGTTAAGTAAATATTGCGAAACTAATGTTCACATTGCACAGTATCCGTTAGCGTGTGAGTGATAACAGAATATTTCTTATAGAATTACAGAATTACTTCAGTACATGGTTTTGCAACTTATCTCCATTGACTCTTCGTTATTTTTAATCACGGATGTTGCTTTTTGGAGTTCCACTTCTTCCCGTGATCTCTCATTTTTGGCTTCTACTTGAGTGGAGCCCTGCAGCCGGGTGGGAACCGGCGGACCTGATCCAAGACCGGCTGCCTGTGACCCCCACTGGTGTTTCTTTCAGTCAGTGATGGAGATGAGCAGGGAGCTTTCCTTCGTGCTGCAAACCTTGCATGCGCTTTCAGGTCTACCAAGTCAGCCTTGTGGGCTAGAACCCTTTTTGGCTTCTTCAAATTAAAGCACAGATTTGCAGCACGCAGAAATGACACGCCAAACACTGCGAGAGGACTCCCTGGAGCCTGAATAATCGGACGCAAGGTTGAGAGACACAAAACATGAAATGGAGTGGATGCTCTTCCAGCCAACTATTCCTGCACACACAAGAAGGGAGGGTGGATTTTTGCTGATTCCTCCCCCCTCCCGGAGCAACATTTCAAGGGGGGCAGTGAGAGGGAGGCAGGCAGCAGGGCTGTGCCCATTGGTGGTCATCCTTCAACCAGGCAAGACATTATACTTTAGATGCCCACACTCGACAGTAATACAGAAACCTTTCAGGGCTTCCAAGCATTCAAATATCACACACACAAGCAATCCTGCTATCACTGCTGTCTTTCACATTTTTACCCTCCACCTCCTCTTCCTCCATGGAGCTCAGGCCAGTGTACATCAGTCTCACGTTCCCCATTTTACCCACATACTAGCCCTGTAAGGTTGGTTAAGTGACCAGCCCAGGGGAACTCAGTGATCTTCATTGCCACATGAGGATTTGAATCCAGGTCTCATCGGCTCAGTAAAGACAGTCATCCTCCTTGCTGGGAGGGGTGGGAGGCATGCATACATGTGTTTACCTGCACATATCTTGCTTTTCTCCCCAGCTGGGTTCAAAGTGGCTTAAAGCACGGCCTGCCCCCTTCTTCATTTCCTCACAACAGCACCCCGTGGGGCAGGCCAGGCTGAGAGCTTGTGATGGGCCCAAAGTCCCCCAAGCAAGCTCCCATGGGAGAAGTGGGGCTTTGAATCCCGGACTCCCAGGACCCTAGTCCAGCGCTATGTCCACCAATGCTCCCTCGAAGCCGTGGAGTCTTGTGAGCAAAAATTCTACTTTGTGAGCTGCTGCAGTGGCATTAAAGTTGTGAGGGAGCCATTTCAATGCTGCATAAATTAGTTTGCTCTGGAGCCATCCTTCCTGAGCTAAGAGAAAAATGTGTGAGCCGGAGGCTAAAAACTCTGAGCTAGCTCACACTAACTCGGCTTAGAGGGAACACTGATGTCCACTGCAGCAGGCCGGTTCTCTGGGGGTGTGGGGGGAGAGGAAGCTGATGGATAGCAGTTGCCTAAGGCTAGCAAGTTCCAAGGCTAGCAAGACCCAACCCAGGGACTTCTTGATTTGTAGCTTGACCTCTTTGTCTAGCTCCGCCTGCTCTTCCTTCCCTACACGTCCTCCGGGGCCGCCCCCACTTACATGAATAGTAGCCCACGTCGGCATTGTCGGTGATGCGGGCGATGTCGTGTGTTTCGATGACGTTGGGGTCCCACTTCCGGCGGTATTCTGCATCGTGCAGAACATCGTATGCCGTCGCGGCCGTCACACCCGGCATTTCAACGCGGCACTGTGGAGGGAAGAAGAACGTGGGCATGGACAAGAAGACCCCGCCTACCGGCAGCATCCTGACCCAATGTGCAAGCGCCCTTGTATGGAGCGGCTGAAGCGGGCTTAAGAGCCAGAAGGAGCTTCTGAAAGGTGGGGGGAACCAGATTCTCTCTCTTCTCTGTGTCTGGAACATTTTGCCACAAAACAGAAGAAGTAGAAGTAGAAGAGGAAGAGGAGGAAGAAAAGGAAGAGGAAGAAGATTTTATGCCCCGCCCTTCACTACCCAAAGGAGACTCAGAGCAGCTTACAAACACCTTCCCTTCCTCTCCCCACAACAGACACCCTGTGAGGTAGTTGGGGCTGAGAGAGCTGTGACTGACCCAAGGTCACACCAGCAGCTGCTTGTGGAGGAGTGGGGAAATAAACCCGATTCTCCCAGATTAGAGCCCGCCGCTCTTAACTACTACACCGCAGCTGGCTCCCAAGGCAGCAGCTCCCCTCGCCAGCCTGCCAATGCAAAAGCTGGAGGGCCAAAGGGTCCCCACTAGAAGAAGAACAAAGACCCCAATCCACAGGATAAAAGAAGACGGGGAAAGAGGGTAGGGACTGAGTCTAGGGTTGCTGCTTTTACAACTGATCCCTAGACTACAAAGATCAGGTCCCCTGGAGAAAACAGCTGCCTTAGGAGGTGGGCTCTATGCCATTATACCCTGCCCTCTTCAGGCTCCACCCCCCAAATCTTCAGGTTTTTCCCACCACAGAGCTGACAGCCCTGAGTCCCAGTGGACTTTGTGTCCATTTGTTCTCATATTTGTCCATAAATGGGCAGGGTGCAGAACGCACAAATGGCAGCCAGAAAACTATGCACTTGGGTCACAATGGAGCTGGTGTCCAGGAGGTGCAAGCAAAATACTTGTCTCTGTCTCTCCCCTCTCCTTGCAGTGCTGCCTGGCATCCGGGAGGTGCAAGCAAAAGCTGTTACCTCTATGCCCTCTCTGCGCTTGTCGCTGGGCAGACTAGCCAAGTGCTCCTCTCTCAAGGGAAGGGAATGGGGGGGGGGGATCCTCATTGATCTAAACAGCAAAGCAATAGAGAAAGGAATTTCGCTGGAGTCTCTGCTTATACAGAATCAGGAAGGAAAGCTCTCCCAAGCCAGTGATGCTTCCTTGACAACCTTAATCATTCCCTCTGTGGCAGGTACAGCCACACTCTCTAACTTTTCATAAGCTATTTTCACACATGGTGGTTTTGCTCCACTTTGGAGACCAAACTGAAATGAGTGAGTTCGGGGGTTTTTTGGAACATCCATGCAAAGTCATTCCCCTGATCCAACTGCTTTGCGGCAATCTTTTCCAGTTCTGGTTTGGTGTGATCCTTTCGGAAATACTGCATTCGGCGAAGGTTTGTATGCTATGCGGAAGAGGTGGTGTGCATTTCTGCTGACCTCAACCACACTGGTGCCATTTTCCTTAGCTCAGTCCTCACCACACCCTACTTTTTAAAAAGAAGCTGCAATTGACATCCTGTCGCAATGTTATAAGGATCTTTCTACTAGTGTCTCTGAATTCCTAGCTTTTATTTAAAAGAAAAAAAGGTCTCTAGCTCAGTAGTTTCCAACATTTTTGAGGATGAGAACCCATTTTTAACTTCAAAAACTTTCACAGACCCCTCCCACGACAGTAGTGGTACTATTAGCATCCACAGATTGAGAAAATACACAATGATAAAAAGATCAAAATGACAATGCGTAGTGTGCCTATCAATTTGCGGACCCTTTGCGATAACTCTGCAGCCCCCAGGTTGGAAACCGCTGCCCTAGCTCTTTTCATTGCCGATACGTGCCTTTCCTCTTATACCTCTGCAAGGAAAGGGAGCAGAAATTTACATTTTAAAATGAAAGCTGGGAATTCAAAGGATCTGGCAAGTAGATTGTTATAATGCTATAAAAACATTCCAGCGGCTGATTTTTTTAAAGCCTGAAAAGGCCCTCTGGTGGCACAAGTGTGTGGCAGCAGTGGTGCTGGGGCTCAGACAGGAAAGATTTTGGGGAAACTGCCCATAAGGATGCTACGATGCCACAGCCATGGCAATGAAGCCCCACGGAGAATCATCACCACGTGGAGAACAGGTTAAAATATAGACATTCTTCTGCCTTTATTCATTCTGAATTACATTCAAAACAGTCCCATTTGCACGGATTTAAAAGCTAAGTAACTTTGCAAGGGGGGTGGTTTCTTAAAGACAGTCTGGACAAAAAAATAGGCTTGGATCCTGCACTGTCTTTATGTGCCCAGTAGGCATTTTGGCTTGTTGAAGAAGGGGGGGACAGCTTTCACCAATTTTCCTTTCCTCACTACAGCCCCCTAACTTTGACCCACATGATGTTTCCCATAGCAGCACAATTACAGGGGGCAGAGACAGCAGGAACAGGGAGGCAGGAAAGTCAGATTTACGTAGCATAGTTCTGCTTGGGCTGCAACAGGATTCCAACCATAGGGAGAATTACTTGTCTAAGTTCCTGGAAGCCAGTGGGTTGCACCTGGAATACCTCTACATAGGATTGCACCGTGTTGCTCAAGGTGGGTGGCTGTATTTGTCTGTCTGCCGCAGTAGAAGAGACCAAGAGTCCAGTGGCGCCTTCAAGACTAACACAATTGGTGGCTTTCGTTCTGAAGAAGGGAGCAGTCGCTTACCAAAGCCCTGGCATCAAGATCCACAAACCTGAGAAACCTGCGGGAGCACACATCAGCCTTCCAGGACATTCAACTGGGGACCTCAAAGTAGCTGTTCTATCGCAAAGGAATTTCAGAACCAGACTAGAACAAAAGATCGCTGAGTGACAAGTGATTACAACACTCCTGGACAACGGAACACCTGTGGCCTAAAAGAAGGTATCGGTTTCTTATCTCACTACACATGCTAGCCTCATTCGGTTCTCGCACCTGTTTGGAAACTCTTTTATTAGGCTGGAGGCTAACTTGCTGCTCATCAGAGGTCTTACCAGTTGCCTTCATCCCGGCTTAGCTATATTTAGTAAGCTACTTATGCATCGACTCTAATTAGTCCTTCCTGGCAACACCCTCCCTGCCCTCTACCTATATGCAATGGTTGGTGACTTCTGTTTCAGTGAATATGAAGAAGAATTAAACTTTGTTGGTCATAAAGGTGCTACTGGATTAAAACAAACAAACATTTCGTAGAAACATAATCTGTCTTCTAGTATAGAATTTGCTTTGCAGGGAGGGCGGGGTATAAATGAGACAAATAAATAATAAATAAATAAATATAGGCGTTTGTCTCTCAGCTGTGTTGGCGGAATCCACTGTGTCCAATTCCCCCCCCCCTTTCTGTTCAAAAGTATAAAACGAGGAGTGCTCCAAAACGTTCATCCTCCATCCCAGAATGAGTCGGGAAGGCTCGGGTGCCTAGTAAATCATTGATCAGTTTAGCCAGCTTCCTGGTTGGCTAGGCCAAGGATGACTCAGACCAAGGGCCGAAACCGGGAGAAACTTTCCTGCATTCTCCTTCGGCTTGACAAGCGTTAGAAACCAGAACCGTCAAGGAAGTTTCCACAGCGGTGAAGCCAAACGGGAACTGGAAAGGACTGGACCAGAACGTCCCGTATGCGGACACCTTGTGCTCCACCCGTTTCCTTGGCAAAATCTGCCTAGAGGGTTCCAGTCACCTTTTCTACCGTGCCCTTTTGTACACAAGAAGATGAGCCCACTAAGCCAGTAGTGACACGAGCAAAGATACACTCAGAGATACTGCAGCAGAGAGGATTTCTGGGTCAGCCTTCCTATATGCAAGGCACCTTGAGCGAAAAGGCGCTGAACTTCGCAAGCTGCAAGGAAGCTGCCAAAAAGCGAGTACAATCTGCACTCACGTTTGGGGGGAGGGAGGGCAGGACCTTGGAGCCAACGCTTCAGCTCTCTGCCTTCTCTCCTTTTCAGGAGAATAACAGGGAAGACGGACCGTACGGTTTCCTTGCATGGGGAAAAGGCGAACCTCACAAGGGGTTGCTAGAAGTACCATCTACACTGCCTAGAGACATCAGCGGATTGTTGATTTCTTTACTTCATTGATACCCTGCCTTTCTCAGAGTGGCTTGCATTGCTCTTTTTGCCTTTATTGTATCCTCCCAACAACCTTGAGACCGGCCGAAGGTCACCCCACGAGCTTTCAGGGCACACTGAGGATCTGAGGCAGGGTCCCCCAGATCCTAGCCTGACACAGTAGCCACCATGCCACAGTGGGTGGGAGCAACAGAATGAAAGAACAACACACCCCACGACAAGTAGCTGGTGCCATCCTCCCCAGTTAAGTCGTCCCTGCTGCAATATGCAAGGGACTCCGGGGAGGGGGGGTACAGGAGCAAAAGACCCCACTTGACAGCAGCATCCTGGCGTCTGCGGCTTCAAACGGGAGGGGCACAGCCGGTCCTAAAAGCTGCCCTTTGCTGGTAAGCAAACCTCATGGAGACACTACGCCAGCTTGTTGTTTTTTTAATTGCTCCTCTCGAACAACATGTGTATATTTGGGTTGTATGTTTTACCCAGACCCAACCTGGGTGGCCCCGGCTAACCTGGTCTTATCAGATCACGGGAGCTAAGCAGGATCAGCCCTGGTCGGTATTTGGATGGGAGGCCACCAAGGGAGCCTGGGGTTGCTGCGCAGGGGCAGGCACTGGCAAACCACCTCCAAACATCTCTGCAGAGTCACCATGAGTCGGCTGCCGCTTGACAGCACCTTCATGCACCCCCCACCGTGTTTGTACCTGTCCTTTCAGTTCTGTCTTGGAAGCCCTGTTCTGTCTCCCCGTGTTTGGGGAAGCAAGTGAGGGAACGGACAGGAGCAGAGGCTTGGAAGTTGTGACGCTCCAGCTCTGGAATGCCCCCTGTTCTGGAAACTCACTGAGGATGGGGTTTGTTGTCTTTCAGGCACTAGGTGAGGACTTTTTTCAATTTCCCCACACTTTGAGGAGGGATTGACTCTAGGGCACTTTCATACAGGCTAAATAATGCTGTTTCAATCCACTCCTGCGATTGCACAGCAAAACCCAGTTGCAAAGCGCATTGGCAGTGCGTGATTTAACCCTTGGGCGCTTTCAGACGTACTAAATAATGAACTTTCCATCCACTTTGCCACTGGATTTCGCTGTGTGAAAGGGGGAAAACGCCCCTAGTGGCAGGGTCGCCTTTGGCATTTAGTTCTGCTTTTTCTTATCAGCAATTTACCTACTGGTTTTAATATCTTGTCTCTGTTGGGATTTTATATTTTTACAGTTGTGTTTTATTCTGTTTCTATATCGACTAATATTTTAGTACTATACTTTAGTACTATAGTTTTAAACAGGTTGGGCACTTGTGATCCTGGAAACTCATTTGCTGACTAGGGGGCATGACACAAGATGCCACAAATAAACCAAACTTCGAAAACATATCCATGTACCCAGCCCATGGGGTTTGCCCCATTTTTTGTGTGCCGTGCGGGGTTCAGCCTTTGCCTTCCTCCATTGCTAGCCGAGAGAAGGTCACACGGTCAGTACGTGGCACATCCTCTAAACCACATCAACCAAACAATCCTGTTCTGAGAGACAACCCTGAGCAGAGATTAGAGCCTTCAGCCGAACTGAAATGGTGGAGGAAAATGCACTCTGTAGTCACTATAACTACTATGATGAATGTGGCAATTCAAGAGAGCAGACGTAATGAGATGTTAAGCACAGCCTCTGCCCGCCTAGACCGCCTCCTCCCCCCTGTGCCAGAGCACAAGGCTGCGAGTTGTCATTTCAGTTGTAACTCCAGGTCCTACCTGGAGATTGGCAACTCTAGGACTATTCCTTCAGGATGGCTATTTTAATCCCCCCCCCAATCCAAATCCTTCCCTTCTTGTAGAAAGATAGCCTCACAGGAAAACGCAGGGCTGAGTTTTGTTTCTTCCATTTTGGGGGGGGGGGGGTTCTTCAGCCAAGGAGATCTGGGGTCTCCCCGCCCGGAGGAGGCGCACGTCTAACCGCCCCCCCAAAAAAATCCCCTCTGCCGCTGTTCACGCCCCCCCCCCAAGTCCCGCCGCCCCGGCAGCCCCACTCGACGCCGGTATGAAAGAGTTCACCAACGGCACCTTGACGCGATGCACGGCGCAGGTCCCCGGGGGCGGCAGCTGCCCCCAGACGGCGATGCCCTCGCGGCTGTAGCGGCACTGCCAGTCCTGCTCCGCCTCGCACTGCGCCCGGAAAGCCCGGAAGGCCGCCTCGTCCGGCAGCTGCACGGGCTCCATGGGCGCCCAGGACGACGAAGCCCGAGAGAGAGACGGAGAGAAACGCCGACGAGCAGCCGGGCGCGCCAGGTGGAGACGGCCCGGCCCAGCCCAGCCCAGCCCCGGCCCGCCTCCGGCGCGCTCTGCGTCAGAGGGAGGGAGGCAGAGAGGGAGGCAAAGCGCCCTTGCCCGGCCAACGGAGCGGCAGGTGAGAGCCTGGGAAGAACCGGCGCGCCAGCCGCCCATTGGACGATCCGCCCGGCAGGGAACCGGCGCCACGTGGGCGAGGTTTGAAAAACGGGGAGGCGGCGCCAAAGTTCCGGCGCGGACAAGTTGGCGTGGAGCTGCCGCCACGTGGTCGGGGGAAGCCGGCGGCGGACCGGGACGCGCCCCTGGACGGGGAGGGACGGACGGACGGACGCCGGGACGCCTTCGGGAGGAGCTGGGAGGCGTGCCCCGGAGTCACAGCACATCTCCAGCCGACACAGGTCTCTTCCCCTGGAGACAAAACGGGTGCTTTGGAGGGCGGAACTCTGTGGCACGGTACCCTAGCGGAGGTCTCTGTCCTCCCCCGGCTCCACGGCTTTTTGGACCTGGCAACTCTATTTGGGTCGGGAAATTCCTGGAGATTTGGGGGGTGGGATCAGGGGGAGGAGGGGGGTCACAATGCCATAGAGTTCACCTTCCAAAGTGGCCTTTTTCTCCAGGGGGACTGATCTCCGTCGCCTGGAGAGCAGTTGTGATTCAGGAGATCTCCAGCCACCACCTGGAGGTTGGCAAGTCTGGTACCCCCACTGGTGGCCAGGGGGGCAGCCCCAATGCCAAATCAGTATTCGCGCAGACCGAAGACTCAATCAGCACAATTTCTTTTCTACATTCAGTCGGGTTGCCAGCCCTAGTTGGAAAATATCTGGAGATTTTGGGGTGCGGGACCTGGGGAGGGTGTGGTTTGGGGAGGGGAGAGACCTCAGGCGGATATAATGTCATAGAGTCCTGTCCCCCCCGGAACTGTTCCTAGTCATCTGGAGATCAGTATTAATAACAGATCTCCAGGTGTCACCTGGAGGTTGGCAACCCTATCCAAGAGGCAAGTTTTTCACTGGTGGCTTCCACAGGGTGTTTTTCTCTCTACATCTTCCTTTGCACCCTCAACTGCAGTGGTACTCCCATCCCTGGCTCCACTCCTCAGTCTCCCGCATAGGATTTGTACAGTCTTTCTCAGGCGATAGCAACTGGGGGAGGTTAGACTAAACGGTGGATTCCACTTACCCCCCCACTACCCTCCATGCATCTGGCGAAGAGAGCTGTGTTTCTTGAAAGCTTATGCTACAATAAAGTTTGTTAGACTTAAAGGTGCTACGGGGCTTTTTACACTTACCCCTCTGCCACACTATTTTATGTTCTCCCGTCTTTTTAAAAAATTACTGGTAGTATACATATCTCTATAATGGTAATGCTACAGTGATACACGAACTACTGATTTTTAAAAAGCCCAAAGGAGGCAGAGTGGGGAAAGGTATGCGAGAGCAACCCCCCACCCCCGTACATGGCTGGAATAGTCAACACTTGGCAGTGTCATAGAATCATAGAATGTTAGAGTTGGAGGGGACCTTGCAGGTCATCTAGTCCAATCCCCTGTACTCTGCAGGAGCATAGCTGAAAGATAGCCCTACAACATACCTGGAAGATGGTCGTCCAGCCTTCGCTTAAAAACATCCAACAAAGGACCATCCACCCACCTCCCGAGGCAGTATGTTCCACTGCTCAACCACTCACAGTTAGGAAGTTTCTCCTGATATTTAGCTAGTAACGACTCCCTTGTAATTTCCACCCATTAGATCTAGTCTTGCGATCCAGAGCAAGAGAGAATAGATCTGCTCCATCTTCTACATGACAGCCCTTCAAATATTTGAAGACTGCAATCATGTCCCCTCTAAGCCTTCTCTTTCCCAGGCTAAACATACCCAACTCTTTCAGCCTTTCCTCGTAAAACTTGGCTTCATCTTAATAGGTATTGAATGCGCATAAATTCAGGTGGGTAGCTGTGCTGGTCTGAAGCAACAGAACAAAGTCCAGTGGCACCTTTAAGACCAACAAAGTTTAATTATGGTTATAAGCTTTCGTTTGCATGAATGCTCCTTCAGATATCCACATGTAGAAGGGATCACACCCCTGCCATTCACATATTCCGCTGTTCATCTGCAGCAAGCCCAAGTTTTGATCATTTTATGACACTCTTCCTCCAAAGCAATGAGGGTCACATCCACAATTTGTTTTGTGCCCACAGGATGGGAGCTGGTTGTTGCAGCCTGGATACATGCAGGGCCCACCAAATCAGTTAGCTGATCAACTGGTGGTGTCATGTAACTCTCGAAACAAACGTTGTGTCAGCTGATGCAAAGCAACTGAGTTTTGATTTGAACGTGGTGCCTGGTAAAGAGATCCAGCTTGTTTTATATTTTGAGAAGAAGAGATTGAATTTATACCCCACCCTTCACTACTCAAAGGAGTCTCAGAGCGGCTTACAGTCTTCTTTCCCTTCCCCACAACAGACACCCTTTGAGGTAGGTGGGGCTGAGAGAGCTCTTCCGAGAATTGCTCCTGAGAGAACAGCTGAGAGAACTTGTGACTGACCCAAGGTCACCCAGCAGCTGCATGTGTAGGCGTGGGGAATCAAACCCGGTTCTCCCAGATTAGTCCATGCTCCTAACCACGACACCAAACCACATTAGAGTTCGTGCTCCTAAAGACGACACCAAACCACATTAAAGTTTGCACTCTTAAACACTACACCAAACCACTTCACCCTTCCAGTGTCTTGTTTAAACCTGATGCATTGCTGCTTTTAACTTGCACCTTGAGGATATCAATGCACCATAGCCAGGGAGCCATTTTGCCATGGTGACGTAGCATTGGAGACATATTATAGGCGTAGCGGAATTGCTCATAGTTGTTCAGTTTCAGTGAGACACTGGGCGTTGCACTGTCACATGGGCAAACTCTTTGTGCCTGTCCACAGGACGTTTAAATAAGCCATTGTGAACTGTACACTCCCACTAGGACAGAAGTCCCAGGAGCTCAGCATCACAGTGCGTTCAGTGATAAGTCACCAGGTGAGCACTATGCAAAACCAGTGCAAAGGTTTCAACACTCCTTAACAGAAACTGGCCCCCAAAGATACTATCATCGTTAACTGTCAGCCAGGCCAAAACAAGTGGTTTGCTGTATTCTAGCAGCCATTAGGGATTTATAATAGTTTTATATTGTTTTAACTGTTCTATTATATTTTTGTGTGTTTCTGCTGATTTTACATAAGCCGCCCTGAGCCGGCCTAGGCTGGAAGGGCGGGATATAAGTGAAAATAAATAAATAAATAAATATTTTTTAAAAAATAAAAGTTCTGCTGTACTTTAAAGTGCACTTTTTTCACAAATTTGCTTGTAGGTATCTCTTATGGAGCCACTTAAGATACCTGCTTCTTGCTTCTGTTTGGTGTAATGGTTAGGAGCATGGACTCTAATCTGGGAGAATCAGATTTGATCCCCCATTCCTCCACATGCAGCTGCTGGTGTGACCGTGGGTCAGTCATAAGTTCTTTCAGAGCTGTTCTCTCAGAAGCAGTTCTTGAAAGAGCTCTCTCAGCCCCACCTACCTCACAGAGTGTCTGTTGTGGGAAGGGAAAGAAGACTGTAAGCCGCTTGGAGACTCCTCCGGGTAGTGAAGGGCAGGATATAAATCCGATCTCTTCTTTTTCTAAAAGGAGCATTGTGATAATGACATAGTGGATTTTGTAATCAAGCCTGGGCGGCACGCATAATCACAATGTGAGAACCTCATCGCACCACAGAAACTTCCCAGACTAATAGGATGTAAACAAAGGCATGACGTGCACCCTCCCTGGCTTCCAGTCCTGTTAGAAACTAAGCAAGAGGGCAAGCTGAGGGCAGGTTAAACCAGTCGCTCCGGCAGAGCTGTCTCAATTACTTCCCTAGACAAAGTGCAAACCCACACGCTCGCTAGCCTGCTGACGGCAGGAGACCCACCCTGCTTGAGCTGCAGCTACGATGCAAAAAACTCACACAAGTCATCTTTAGGCATGGGCAGCCTTAGAGGTCTTGTTGGACTGAGGAATAAAGAGTGATTATCTGTAGTAATGCTCGTTACGACGACTCAGGCCTGTAGCTACCACGGGGCCCACGGGACCTGGCTCCCTAGTGGTTTTATGGACCTCCCTCCCTGAGCCCGGGCGAGAGCGGCACAAGCAGCAGCAGAGGCGGCGGGGCTGACTGGAGAGACAGCCAGCCACAGCTAAGCCCAGCCAGGCCAGCTAAGCCCAGCCAGGCACAGCTAAGCCCAGCAGCGGAAGCGGCGGGGCTGACTGGAGAGACAGCCAGCCACAGCTAAGCCCAGCCAGGCAAGGCAAGGAGGCAAGAGGACTCCTCGTCTGACCCTGGCCAAGCTGCCCCATTGTGCTCCTGTGTGCCAATGCACCCACACGCTGCACCTTCATGGCCAGCCCAGTCACCGCATGCCCTGCCTCTCCTGGCCCCGGGAGGGAGCCAAGGGAGGTGCGCCGACGCGGGAAGGGGCACTGGGGCTCCTCACAAGCACTGACTAGAACCCCCTTTTAGCTGCTTTCTCCCGTTGAACTAAGGCACCTACCTTGGAAGATAGCTTTTTTAGTCGCTGTCACTTCTGCTAGAAGGGTTTCGGAATTAGGGGCCCTTTCAGTCAGAAAAGAACTGTGCATTTTTCAGGAGGAATCTGTGATTCTTAGGACAGATCCCTCCTTTGTGCCAAAGGTAAGTTCACCTTTTCATCTAAGCCAGCAGTTGATACTACCGCCTTTTGGTCCGCACCCAGTACATACTAAGGAAAAACAGTGGCACAAATTAGATGTTAGGAGGGCCGTTCAGTGGTACATACAGAGAACAGAGACCTTCAGATTATCTGATGCTCTGTGTTTTATGGGAATCAGACCTTGGGGAAAAGAGTATCAAAGTCCACAATAGCCTTTTGGGTTAAGAGCTGCGGTGGCTCAAGTGGTTAAGACGCTGAACTGCAGGCTGTGGAAGGTCAGTAGTTCAGCAGTTCGAGACCCGGGTGCCGCATGACGGGGTGAGCTCCTGTCTCTAGTTCCAGCTCCTGCCAACCTAGCAGTTCGAAAGCAAGAAATTGCAAGTAGATAAATAGGTACCATTTCGGTGGGAAGGTAACAGCGTTCCGTGCACCTTGGTGTTTAGTCATGCCGGCCACATGACCACGGAAATGTCTTCGGACAGCGCTGGCTCTTCGGCTTTGAAACGGAGATGAGCACCGCAACCCTAGAGTCGGATTAGACTGGCTTTCGAGCAAGGGAACCTTTACCTTTTTAAGAGAGGCTTATGAGATACAGGGACTCAGGGCACTACCGGGGATTGATGGCACGCTCCACCAGAGCTGCTGCAACGTCTGCCGCTTTTTCCACAAGGAGATATGCCAGGCAGCGACCTGGTCTAATTTTTCTATCTTTATCAACCTTTAGGTAAGTACAATGTTTTGTTCTTCTTTACTATAATATGATGACTTTATTTACTTATGCCATTGTACAGTTGGAAATTTATATATGTTTACAATAAAGAAATTGAAAACACGTTCTCCAACTGTTTGAAATGGTATATTCATAAAATGTTCTCTTGTTTTTGATCAGATAAAATATTTTGTCTTAAATGTGTTGTGATTTGCCTTGCTCAGAGACGTTGAGTCCTGGAACCTCTTAACTACAAGGAAACAAAATAGTACTTCACTGCAGAAGACCAAAAGGCTTTGGGGGGCCTAATATCCTGGAAGTCTTAATCCCCGTCTCCGCTTGTTACAGATAGATGAAGTCTTAGTATAGAACGTAATATATCTGAGCCAAGAGTAATCTCTTCTGTGAATGCTGAGAATGCAAACACTCTACATGTTTCCAGAGTGCTTGTCTCTCATTATAAAGAAAGCACACATTTCTACATATACTGAGGCTGAATTTCTAGGCAGAAGAATGAGATTTACAGGCTGGTGCAATTATGAAATGTTCCAGCACTGATTCATTATTTTCTCCCCTGCCCCTCCACCTTCCTATCATAATTATGCAGGTTAATTAGGGTTGCCTGGCAAGCAGTGGGAGATGGGGGGGTTATAAGGGGGTAGCCATTGCCAACAGTGTGACATCTTCCAGGGAAAACCCAGAAGTGATGCCATGCCTCTCTAGGAATCACCAGAAACTCTGTTTTAAAACCATAGAGTTTTCAGTGAAAATTTCTGGAGGGAAACATCAGAGTGATGTCAAACATCTCTAGGAATCACTGGAAATTCTGTGGTGTTACCATAGGGTTTTCAGCAATTTCTAGAGAAGTTTGATGTCATTTCTGGGCTCCCCCCAAAGAGACTTCGTGCAATAGGCTGCCTGACAGCTATTTTTTGTTGTTATTTTATTTTTCTCTCACCTCTGTGAGAAACAGGAGCCCCTGCCCCAACTCAGGGACCAGCAACCCTGATCTTAACCCACCACCATTATAACCCATCGGAGTCCCTCCCCTGCCCTCCCCAAGCCCCAATCTGTTCAGGCTCCACCCCCAAAATCTCCAGGTATTTCCCAGCCCAGAGCCGGCAACCCCACCCACAGAGCCAACCAAGGAGTATGACTCTGTGGTCTCTTCATGGAGGGGGAAGGAAGGGGGAAGGGTGACCTTGGGCCAATCTCTAACCCCTCTCAAAGAAAGGACTGTTGTCATGAGGAAATGAGGCAGGGGCTTATCACGGCCTCAAGCTCCTTAGAGGGAGGGATTAAGATGTGAGGAATGGCATGGAGGGAAGGTACTGTGCACTTAATGGTCTGGACAGCCACTCTGTCAGAGGACTGGGACACTAAAACAGCCCTGCTGCAAGCTGAGACACGTGGCCCCTGGGGCGGGGTCTCCTGTCTTCTGTTCCTGTTTGTGAGAGAGCCAGTTTAGGGTAGTGGTTAAGTGCAGGGACTCTTTATGGGAGAACCGGGTTTGATTCCCCACTCCTCCACTTGCGGCTGCTGGATGACCTTAGGCAAGCCATAGTTCTGATAAGAGCTGTCCTTGAAAAAGAGCAGTTTCTGTCAAGAGCTCTTTCAGCCCCGCCTACCTCACAGGGTGTCCTGTTGTGGGGAGGGGAAGGGAAAGGAGTTTGTAAGCTGCTCTGAGACTCCCTCGGGTAGTGAAGGAGGGGTACAAAACGAAATGTCTTTTTATCTTCTTCTGCTCAAAGTGAAGTGCATTGAGGGAGCCGTGTAATTCACAAAAGCATAACAAGAATTCCCATAAACTGTGTCTCTCTTCATTTACACCACTGCACAAAGAATTCCCCAAGGTGGTTCTTGCATTTCCCGGATGGGGAGGGGGGGGGAGAAAGAACCCCTTGGCCCTGGCCCCTCCCTCTCACAAGGACGCCCGTCCAGCACCACGGAAGGTTCTCCTTACCTCACCCGCTGAGATGAGGCGTAGGTAGCCCTCCCGCCATGGCTGCTCTGGAACATCCATAGGGTTGCCAACCACCAGGTGGGGGCTGGAGATCTCCTGAGATTACAGCTGATCTCCAGGCAACAGAGATCAGTTGACCTGGAGAAAATGGCTGCTTTGAAAGGTGGGCTCTATGGCGATATAACCCATTGAAGTCCCTCCCCTTCCCATACCCGCTCTCCTCAGGCTCAGCCCCCCAAATCTCCAGGTATTTCCCAACCTTGAGTTGGCAACCCTAGTTGCTCTCCCACAAGGGCTCCTTCCTGTTGCTACTAAGGCCTGAAAGAACACGGCAGGAACTGAAGTTTTGTTGTCCTGCACAGAACAGCTTTGCTTCTCTCTGGCCACAAGGCTGCGGATCTGTCTCTACCGCTGGGATGGGAACTGCTCCTGACACAAGCGTCTTGAGGGGCCCCCCCCACCCCAGCTCACCTGTAAGTTAGGTGAGAAACCCTGAACAGAGACACCTCCCTGTGCAATGGAAAGCCTGACATGGGGAGGGACCTTAAGAGATCTACTCAGACATGTGGCCCATGTTACTCACTGTGGCTTACTCTGAAGAAAGGATCCTCACGATTGCAGCTGCAAACATGCACTCCCGGCTCTTCACCTGTGGTTCAGGATATTTCCATTCAGCTAAGGTTCCTTTGGGCAGCTACTCTGGGGTGCTTTCATACACACTACACAACATACTTTCAATTCACTTTCAGTCCACTTTGCAACTGGATTTTACTGTGCGAAATGGCAACGTCCACTCCCAAAGGGTTGAAGTGGATTGAAACTGCATTATTTAGCATGGGTGAAAAGTGCCCTCAGGGCACTTGCAAGTTGCCGCATTCCTTCCAAGCAAAGAAGACGACTGACAGAAACTTGGAATCATTATTGCCTTATTTGCCTGATCCTGCAGGACCCCGGTCCCACTGACACTATGGTTCTCTGGAACACTCTCTGTCTACCCAGCAAAGCAACCCCTCCCTCCCTCCCAACACTTTTCCCCTGTGGCAACTCCCATGTCCTGCCTCTGACCAGGTCTTTTGGCCATTTGAGAGTTTGGTGCTTTAACATACTCAAGTCTTCCTTTGGCTGCAAATCTGCCTCTCAATTCCTGCTACTACATCTGCTTTTTTTATTACTCTACTCTAACCCGGTCTCCTTCAGAGCCTCATCCTTTTCTTTCGAAGACCTCTTTCAAAGTATGTGCCTTGCCTCCCCTTTCCCCTTCCCTTCTCCCAAGGGCTGGAACCCAAATCTGTGGCTCTTGAATACCAAGTGGTGGTTAGTAAGAAGTTTCATCTCTGTGGTAGAAGTCCCCCAGAGGTGGGGCTAATATGGGCCTGTGTGACAGACAAGTGAAAGTCCTGCCCATTTCTTGAAAATGACCAATCACTTTTAAACCTGGTTGGAATATTCATGGGGCAGGTGGCAGCCAATCAGGGCCTTCGGAATATTGGGAGAGCAGGTGGGAGGTGGGAGCTAGAGCCCAAAAGGCAGTTAAACCGCCGTTTTCCTTCAGACCTGGCTGAGCTGCCAGGGAGGCAGGTTGTGGGGTCTCCTTGGCTGCAGGGGATGGGGCCGGCCTCTGGGTCTCTGTCTTCAGAGGAAGCTGGCTGGTAGAGGGTGGTGTCCAGGAAAGGCTCACGCCTAATGTCCATTCTTCAGTCTTTCAAGACCAAGGGGCAGGCTGTGGTTCCAGTGAAAAGTATCCTGGCAGGTATCCCCCTGGGATTCAGTCCGCCTGGATTCAAAATTCTCACTCAGGGCAGGTGCCGAGGAAATGTCTTTGTCTACTTGACACCCTGGAGAGCCGCTACTACTTGGACCAAATGACCTTGAGTTCGATGGACCAACAGAGCTTCTTGTGGGGAACACCAGGAGAAGCGCCGAGAGTCAGGCCCCTCAGCCTTCAGTCGGAAAGAGGCAGCAGGTCAAGAAAGGAGAGACGGAGGCAGAGGGCATCTTCAGTGCCCGTTGAGGTTTTCTTGCAAAAGCTGCCCCAGATGAGCATGAAAAGGACAGAGAATATCTCTTGGGAGCAAGTTCCACAGGATGCCTGCCCCTTCAAGGACCTGGCCTGTCCTGCTCCCCCAACATCCGTGATGCTCATCTTAGTGGGGAGGAAAGACTGTCCCAGCATGAGACTCTTGGGCAACTCTACGAAGCCCTAAGGTAAGCTTGCCAACCTCCACCTGCGATCGGATAACCAAAGAGAAATCATAGGAGAAGTGAGTAGAAAATAGCCAGTGGCAACCGTGATATATTTATGAGGGGCATATCATTCTTTTATAGATTTTTTAAAAAATAGATCACCGTTACTGCTAATGCTAATAGAAATACATTTCTGTACATTCATAAAAGAATAAACGTGAAAAATTATTCCACAAATGTTGACAAGCACAGTCCAATAATCTAAAGTTCTTACAAACAGTAAATTTTCTTTGTGTCTTTCTTGTACTACTATTGGATTGCAGACAAATAGCATAAAGGTCATGAATCTGCAGACAGGCTTGCTACAATACCGGTTTCATAAGGCGTCTTCAGAGCAGAATACGTGTAGACCCAGTGAATCCTTTCCTACTCAGCATTCATCTCTGCATGATGCTCGCACTCAGTGAAATCTTCTCTTATCCAGTTTTCCACACAGGGCCTGGAGATCTTCAGGAATTACAGTTGCTGTCCAGATGACACAGATCTAGGGCTGCAAAGCCCACAGCGGGGTGGGGAATCCCCTACTCCCAGGTCCTGTGGTCCACTGCCACTTGGATTTTTATTTTAAATGCAGCCTCAGGCACTTACTGGAAGTTCTTACCAGAAGTGACAGATGGGTAGGGTCGCTCTGTCAATCGCTGGAAACTCTATGGGCCAGTGATTCTTAGAGCCACCCTTTGTCACTTCCAGTGAACATGAGGCGGTGGGTTGTTTTTTTTTTAATTATCCCGTAATGCTGCCTCCACCAACTTGTCAGGTGCTGTCTGGGAACGCTACACAGTTCAGTTTCCCTGGAGAAAATGGCTTCATTGGAAGCTGGACTGTATGGCATTATGCTCTGACAAGGTTCCTACCCTTCCCCAACCTCTGCTCTCCCCGGGCTCCACTCCCAAATCTCCAGGGGATTTCCCAGCCCAGGGCTGGCATCTACGACCCAAAGGCCAGCTGAAAACAGGACATACCCATATAACATTTATGCTGGACCTGGTCTTCAATGCTGACAGTTCCAACACATCTCCAACCTGATAAATCCAATTTACAAAATCTGCTAGGTGTCCAATAATTACAGAGAATAATTTTTTTTTAATTCATTGTCATCTAAAGTCTAAAGAAGCTGGTTTGTGTGGTTCTGCTGACGATGATGTGATCATTTCTCCCTGCCAGGCTCAACTTTGCTTCCCAGCCTCAAAAGAGACCTGCGTTCACCACCATTGTCTCTCCCACTCACTTATGCCAAGGAGCCCCACCAGATGCCCAGCTGACGGGTCCTCCCTCAGCAGCTCCTGCAGTAGCACCTGGAGGCCTTCCTTGGCTTCATCTGAAAGGAAGATGGAGCCAGTGTGTGGGGTGCTGAATGCCCCACCCCCTGCAGAAAGCCTTGAAGGCCAGCCTGTCACTCTCCAGCTGGGCATGCCCAGGGATTGAGGCCCACAAGTGGGACACTGTCTCCTTGGCATCCTCCTGCCTTGACTGATGGACACAGCTCTCCCCAATGCTGTGCCCCAGCGATCCAGAAAAGACATGGCTTCGGGCACTACAGGACCGGCAGGCATATTTTCTCTCTACAAGGTGATCAGCATTTCAGGCACCTGGCTTTGGGTGCTGCCTTGGCCTGGGCTCCCATTCAGGATGAACCACAGAGCTCATGCCCTGAATGATCTTTGGAGCTTGAGCCCCAGGGGAGCCTGGCATTTCCTGGCAGGATGGAAGGGAAAGGATTAGATTCTACACTGTAAGGGAAAGGCTGGTCATCCAGCCCCCAGGGTGTGCTAACTGAGCCCCCCCCAACTCCCTCCTCAGACCAAGAACTGACAAGCACCCAGTACAGAGTGGGATGATGGTGATTGTTTGGGGGGAGCTATTTCAGCTTCTGAAATAGAATGAGAGCCTCCAGGATGCATTGCTCCTAGTTGGAGGATGGGGTTCAGTCCTGAGGCGCTCTGTCCACATCTCCCTGAGGTGAGGCAAACTGCAGCCATGACCCCTGGGAACCTCCAGTTCCTGCCTGGTATCTCTCCGTTTGGCTGCTTCTGCTCCTTGTCCTGCCACCCCGAGGTTTCCTGCTTCATCCCTCCTCACAGAGCTCCCCTCCCTCTGACTGCTGGGCACAAAGGTCGCCTCAACAAAAGATGTACCTGAGCTGCTCCACGGCCCCTGTGGCCACTATGAATATGGGCTCAGTGCTGAAAAATGAGTCCAGCATGCAAGCCTGTAGCCATGAGGGGCCCCAAAAAGGCAACGCCCCTCCCCAGTTTGCCCCGCCTCTTCACCAATCACCTGAGGCGGGAGCAGTCAGGAGGAGGCCTTCCTGCCTAGTCCCCATCTGATGGTCAGAATGGCAGGAGCCTCAGGCCATCGTGCTGGCCAGCCCACGTCATCCGGTTGCCGGCCTGGCTGACTGCAGGAAGCTCAGATTTGCGGTGGCATGGCTCCTGGGGTGGGCTTGGATCTTCAGCTCGTCAGCTCGGATCCCCTTTGGTTTCTCTGGGCCCCTGGGATCAGCATGTCCGTTTGGCTCCTCGTTGGTCAGCTGGTCCCTCCGGCTCGGTTCCTTGATGTTCAATTGCAGCGGCTGGTTGGCAGTGGGTTCCCACAGGCTTTTTGTGTGGCCTGTGAAGTTTTGCTCTGCTGCAGCTTCTCTTGGCTCTCCCATGGTTTTGGCATGCCAGAGCGGAGCCTTCTGGATCTGCTGTTTCCAGCACTGCTGAAGGCTGCCTCCTGGGTGTAGGTCTCGGTCTTGGGCATTGCTCCCTCTAAGCTGTGGAGTCTTGTGAGCAGAAATTCCACTTTGTGAGCTACTGGTATTAAAGTTGTGAGTGAGCAATTTGGCTGCTGCCTAAATTAGTTTGCTCTGGAGCCCCCTTCCTGAGCTAAGACAAGAAGGTGCAAGCCAGAGGCTTAAGAACTGTGAGTTAACTCACAGTAACTCAGCTTAGAGGGAACACTGGTCTTGGGGCCTCGGGGAGCTGAGAATGCCCAATCATGGGTTCCATATCCATTCATGGCAAATGGGGTTCATTGTGGCCAAGTGCAAAGTGATGCACATTAGAGCCAAAAATCCTAACTATAAATACACCTTGATGGGGGTCCGAACTGGTGGAGACTGACCAAGAGAGAGATCTTGGAGTCATAGTAGATAACTCACTGAAAATGTCAAGCGTGTGCGACTGCAATAAAAAAGCCCAATGCTATGCTGGGGATTATTAGGAAGGGAATTGAAAACAAATCAGCCAGTATCATCATGCCCCTGTATAAATCGATGGTGCGACCTCATTTGGAATGCTTTGTACAGTTCTGGTCACCACACTTCAAAAAGGATATTATAGCATTTGACAAAGAGCAGAAAAGGGCAACTAGAATGATAAAAGAGTTAGAACACTTTACCTAAGAGCGTTTGGGGCTCTTTAGCTTTGAAAAACGATGGTTGACATCAGGGCTTTTTTTGTAGAAAAAGCCCAGCAGGAACTCATTAGCATACTAGGCCACACCCAACAGCAGAAAGTCATTAGCCTATTAGGCCACACCCCCATGTTACCAGAACTGTGGTTATCCAGCCACACCTACCTTTTGCTTCTTATTCTGTTTACCTTATTTGTTGTCAAAACCCAGGGCTTTTTTTGGAGCAGGAACTCCCTTGCATATTAGGCCACACAGCCCTAATGTAGCCAATCCTAATGAGTTGCTGCTTTTGGGTGAGGCCTATTATGCTAATGAGTTCCTGCTGGGCATGGCCAACTCAGGAGCCAGCCGGAACTCCGTTCCTGTGCATTCCTGCCCAAAAATAGCCCTGGTTGACACCGAGGTTTATAAGATTATGCATGGGATAGAGCAGGTGGAGAAAGAAGTACTTTTCTCCCTTTCTCACAATACAAGAACTCATGGGCACTCAAGGAAATTGCTGAGTGGTCGGGTTAGAACAGATAGAAGGAAGAGCTTCTTCACCCGAAGAGTGATTAACACATGGAATTCACTGCCATAGGAGGTGGTGGCGGCTACAAGCATGGATAGCATCAAGAGGGAATTGGATAAACATATGGAGCAGAGGTCCATCAGTGGCTATTAGCCACAAGGCATAGATAGGAACTCTGGGGCAAGTGATGCTCTGCATTCTTGGTGCTGGGGAGGGGCAGCAGTGGGAGGGCTTCTAGTGTCCAGGCCCCACTGATGGTCCTCCTGATGGCACTTGGTATTTTTGGCCACTGTGTGACAGAGTGTTGGACTGGATGGGCCATTGGCTTGATCCAGCATTGGCTTCTCTTATGTTCTTACTAGGGAGCAAAGCCCATTGTGGAGGAAGACAACGGGCCCTAGAAAGGAAGAGAGGAAGGAAGGAAGGAAGGAAGAGGGGGAGAGTGAAAGAAAGAAGGAGAGAGGAAGAAAGGAAAGGGGGGAAAGGAAGGGAACAGGGGCAGAAGGGGCTTCTCTGGCTGACTGGGCCCATAGAAGGCCCAGGGGACGGTGTGGGAGGGGCGGAAGGGGCTTCTCTGGCCAACTGGGCCCATGAAGGCCCAGGGGATGGTGAGTGTGGGGGGGGGTGGAAGGGGCTTCTCTGGCTGACTGGGCCCATGAAGGCTCAGGGGATGGTGGAGGGGGGCGGAAGGGGCTTCTCTGGCTGACTGGGCCCATGAAGGCCCAGGGGACGGTGTGTGTGTGGGGTGGAAGGGGCTTCTCTGGCTGACTGGGCCCATAGAAGGCCCAGGGGACGGTGTATGTGTGGGGCGGAAGGGGCTTCTCTGACTGACTGGGCCCATAGAAGGCCCAGAGGATGGTGTGGGGGGGGGGGGCGGCGGAAGGGGTTTCTCTCACCTGCCTCAGCCTTGAAGGTCTGTCCCTGCACGCTCTCTGCAGACGGTCCTCTCCTGTCAGAGGACCGGAGCAGACTGAGCCAAAGATACTGGCCGGGGCTGATGTGGGCAGGACTTCTGACAGTTCTTGTTCCGAATCAATTGTGGCAAGCATAGAATCTTGTGGAACCAAAATTCAAATATATATAAGGACAGATGTTCCTTTGGAGTGAGTCCATTTCTTTTAAGGTTAAAGATGCTGGCCCTGAGTCTCACTCACTTTAATCTGCTCCCTGGCTGCCTCTTTCAGAAAGGGAAAAGTTGGCTGCTCTTTCCCCTCCTGGGCCCTGCACATTTCACAGAAGCCCCCAGGAAGTTTGTGTGGTGCTTCCGGCCCTGGAAGTTGCTAGAGTGAGGCTGTTAGTAGGGTAAGCTGTGGAGTCACTGCTGCCCGGGAGAGGGCAGGGCAGGATCTGGGTTTCCACCCACACTGTAAGCAGTCAACCTCATGGAAATGTGTCACTGATGGCCCAGGAGGGAATTCCTACATAGTAGCTTTTCACCCGGCTCTTGAGCTGCTTGACAATTTGCCAGGAGCAGCGGACTGCTTCACTGCAGCATCGGCAGGCCCGGTGAGGCTCCTTAAAAATGGTGGAGGGGCTCGAGGGTGGAGCACCGTCAAGAGCTATCAAGAGCGGCAGCTATTAAGAGTGGCAGAGTGGCAGCCCCCATGGCTCCCAGCACCACCAGCTGACCCAAATGTAAACCCAGCAGTGGAAGGAGAACCCGCATTACGACCCCGAGCCTTCCCAAGTGGAACATAGAGCTGGAAGGGACCTCAAGGGTCATCTAGTCCAACCCTTGCTCAACACAGGAAGTCCCCCCCGTGACCCCTGCTTTGTGCCCAGAGGAATGGGGGGAACCCTCCAGGATCTCTGGCCAATCTGGCTGGGGGGAATTCTTTCCTGACCCCAAAATGGCCATCAGCATTACCCTGGGCATGGAAGAATGGGCCATGAAAGCTGAGCTGGAGACTCCAGTTTGGCCTTGAGGCCAACACCTTCTTGCTGCCCTGAGTGAAAGAGATCAGCCGGGTCCCCCCAAGGCTCCTTGTCCAGAGAGACTCAGGATGGCTGAGCACAAGAGCTGCCACCCCTCTCAGCAGTCCCACCAGCTCCACCTCTGTGCACTTTCCACAATCCCACGTGAGCCTGGAGCAATGCCTCACCTGCAGGCTGCTGCTGGGGGCGTCTCCTGCTGCCTAAGAGGTTATCAGGCAAAGAGATGGTCCTGAATACCGGCCACAGTCCAATAGCTGGTGACCATTCCCTTGGTTTTAATTAATTCATTAGTTCATTCAATTTCTCTCCTGTCCTCCCCGCAAACGGGCTCAGGGCGGGTTTCAAGGTCACACAAAATTGTGACAATTATTTCAGTTTTTCATCCCAGTGTTCCTACACCTCCAAAAAGTCCACCATACGTACAAGAAGGTGCTGTATTTTTCAATCTCTAACATTTAGTTGAAACTGAGAATCAAACTGTATGTAACATTTTTAACTTGTGACATGTGTTCTGACATGTTCCCCTTAGCCACACAAGTCCTCTTGTGGATCAAAAACTGGCTTATAAATAGGAAACAGAGAGTAAGTATAAATGGGAAACTTTCTCAGTGGAGGGTGGTAAGCAGTGGGGTACCACAGGGATCAGTACTCGGTCCCATGCTTTTTAACTTGTTTATTAACGATTTGGAATTGGGAGTAAGCAGTGATGTGGCTAAATTTGCAGATGACACAAAGTTGTTCAGGGTGGTGAAAACCAGGGAGGAGTGTGAGGCACTCCAAAGGGATCTGTCGAGGATGGGTGAGTGGGCGTCAACGTGGCAAATGGGGTTCAATGTGGCCAAGTGCAAAGTGATGCACATTGGAGCCAAAAATCCTAAATATAAATACACGTTGATGGGGTCTGATCTGGCAGAGACGGACCAAGAGAGAGATCTTGGAGTCGTAGTGGATAACTCGCTGAAAATGTCTACACAATGTGTAGCTGCAATAAAGAAGGCCAACGGTATGCTGGGGATTATTAGGAAGGGAATTGATAACAAATCAGCCAGTATCATCATGCCCCTGTATAAATCATTGGTGCGACCTCATTTGGAATACTGTGTACAGTTCTGGTCACCACATCTCAAAAAGGATATTATAGCATTGGAAAAAGTGCAGAGAAGGGCAACTAGAATGATAAAAGGGTTGGAACACCTTCCCTATGAAGAAAGGTTAAAATGCTTGGGGCTCTTTAGCTTGGAGAAACGACGGCTGAGGGGTGACATGATCGAGGTTTATAAGATTATGAATGGGATTGAGCAGGTTGAGAAAGAAGTACTTTTCTCCCTTTCTCACAATACAAGAACTCGTGGGCACTCTATGAAATTGCTGAGCAGTCGGGTTAGAACAGATAAAAGGAAATACTTCTTCACCCAAAGAGTGATTAACATATGGAATTCACTGCCACAGGAGGTCGTGGCAGCTGCAAGCATGGACAGTTTCAAGAGGAAATTAGATAAACATATGGAGCAGAAGTCCACCAGTGGCTATTAGCCACAGGGTATAGAATGAGAACTCTCAGTCTGGGGCAGGTGATGCACTCTATTCTTGGTGCTGGAGGGGGCAGCAGTGGGAGGGCTTCTGGTGCCCTGGCCCCACTGCTGGACCTCCTGATGGCACCTGGTATATTTTGGCCGCTGTGTGACAGAGTGTTGGACTAGATGGGCCATTGGCCTGATTCAACATTGGCTTCTCTTATGTTCTTATGTTCTTATTTTCAAATCTAACTCAAAGGGGCTCCGGGAAAAAAAATTCTACGGAGCCTTTACAGATCAGACCATGCCAGTGTTACCACTCAAAGAAAACAGGGGAAGCCTCTGTTACTATGTCAGCACAGGTACGATGCCAATTCCACAGAATAATGCGTTTGCTGTCGTTATGAGGCTGCTCTCTTTCACTCAGTGGAAAGAAGCTGTTGGCCTGAAGGCCAGACTGGAGACTCTACCCAGCTCAGTTTTCATGGCCAATTCTAACACGCCCAAGGGAATGCCAATGGCCATGTTGGGGTCAGGCAGGAATTTCTCCCTCGGCCAGCCTGGCCAGGGATCCTGGAGGTTTTTTGTCCCTTCCTCTGGACATAGAACAGGGGTCACAGAGTTTCCAGGTCCCCTCCTCGCTCTGATGGGGGGATTTGGGGGGCATTCTGGAGGTGGGCGGGAATGCCCCAAGCCCCACCCCCAAGAGCAACTACCTGCCCAGCCACCCCTCTCCCTCCCCTCCTGCCTGATTTAAAAGGCTTCAGCTGATTAGCAAGGACCACATGGCCCGCTGACCAGCTGGAGGGCCCTTTAAATCTAGCAGGAGAGAGGGAGGGGGCAGTCACGGGTCACACACTCGGCTCCCAAAAAGACCTTCAAAAGGTTCTTTTTGTGAGCTGAGTGAGTGGCTTGCAACCGCCCCTCTTCCCTCCCTCCTGCTAGACTTAAAGGGCCCTCCAGCTGGTCCCCAGGCCATACGGTCTCTGCCAATCACCTGAAGCCCTTTAAATTGGGCAGGAGAGGAGGGAGAGGGGTGGCCGGGCAGGTGGTTGCTCTTGGGGGCAGGGCTTGGGGCGGGGCTTCCCTCACCAGCCAGCTAGCTGGGAGTGGATTGAAGCCCCCAGAAGCGAGGGAACCCCGTTCTGGACCTGGGGGCTGGCAACCCTATCACAGAGGGGAGTTTCCTGTGATGAGCAAAGGTTGGACTTAGGGTTGGCAAGTCTATCTTCATCCCCGATGGGGGACTTTGGGGGCGTTCCCGGAGGGAGCGGGGCATCCCCAACACAATGACATCATGTGTCCCTGCTCCAAGCCCCATGCCCGAGAACTATCACAGGCGGCCACCCCTCTCCCTAACATCCTGCAAGGTTTAAAGGGCCTGCCGATCAGGTGGAGAGCCCTTTAAATCTTGCAACAGGGTAGAGGGTGGCTGCTGCAGCACACCTAAACTCCAAGCAGCAATGCCAATTGCAATTCAGGTCTATGGGGCCGGTCACTGCCGGCCACAAGCACTTAAAAGGGACCCCTTTAAGTACTTGCAGCTGGTGGCGCGATGTGCTCGATCTCTGAGAGGCATTAATACTTGGAGTTCAGGTTGCAGGGCCCGGCCCACCAGCCCCACGCACCCAATCTCCAAGCAGCATTACTGCTTGCAGATCAGGCGTGCAGGGCCCGGTCCCCACCGGCTGCAAGCTCTTGAAGGGGTCCCTTTAAGTGCTTGCAGCCAGTGGGCCCCGCTCACCTGATCTCCAAGTGGCATTGCCCCTTGGAGATTGGGTCCCTTTAAGTGCATCCAGCCAGCAGCCCCACAGGCCCGATCTCTGAGCGATGTTACTGCTTTGCAGATCAGGCGTGCAGAGCCTGGTCCCCACCGGCTGCAAGCACTTAAAGGGGTCCCTTTAAGTACTTGCAGCCAGTGGGCCCCACTTGCTCTATCTCCAAGCGGCATTACCACTTGGAGACTGGGCACATGGGGCCTGGTCCTCACTGGTTGCAAGCACTTAAAGGGGTCCCTTTAAGTGCTTCCAGCCAGCAGCCCCAAGAAACTTAACTCCTAGTGGCATTACTGCTTGGAGATCAGGCTGTGGGGCCCGGTCCCTACCAGCTGCAAGCACTTGAAGGGACCCCTTTAAGTGCCTTCAGCTGGTGGCCCCACGCGCCTGACCTCCAAGTGGCAATGCTGCTTGGAATTCAGGCCTGTGGCCCGCAGCTGCCTCTCCCCCTCCCCTCTCTCAAGACAGAAGGGAGAGGGGTGGCTGTGGGTGTTCGGCCAGGGGGCAGGTTGAACCCCCCACAAAGCGGGTAAACCCCACCAGACCAGGGGGTTCTGGCCACCCTAGTTGGACTAGAGGACCTTTGAGCTCCCTTCCAGCTCTCCGTTTCTGTTCCACTTGGGAAGGCTCTCAATGCGGCTCCTCCTTCCACTGCCAGCTTTCTGGTTTACCTTTGGGTCAGTGGGTGGTTCCAGGAGCCACGGGGGCTGCCAAATGCTGCCGGCAGAGACCCAGTTGGTGCCCTCTCTGCCAGTCTTGATAGCTCTTGGTGTTCCACCCTCTGGCCACTCAGCCATGTTTCAAGGAGCCTCCCACTGCCTGCTGTGGCTGTAGTGTTCGCAGGCGGCCACTCCTGGAGAATTGTCAAGCAGCTCAAGAACTGGATGAGAAGCTGCTGTAGGGTCTGCCCTGGCAAAAGAAGCAGCAGCATAAGGATAAGAAGACCTCTAAATAAAGTTCTCAGATTCTCTATTTGTATATTTAAAACATATAATTGTAAGCTCTGAAGTGATCGAATCTTTAACAAATTCTTTTTGGTTTATTTTTTAAGTGGCGAATTATGGAAATGGATTATATATCATGCAGTGAACGGTTGAAAGCATATAGTAAGCACATATTAATACTTTGTTAGTCTCATTAGTGTTTAGTGTTCGTAGTGTGTTTGTAGTGTTTGTATTTTGTAGTTTATAGAAAAAAATAATAAAACATTTATAAATAACAAAAAAGAAGGCGCTGTATTGGGATCCCCTCCTGTCCTCTCATTTGTGTTCCTCTTGGCTCCCCAGTCACCAAAAACAGGGAACAGGTGAGAACAGCCAAAGAACCACGTTACAGAGGAGCTGCAAAGACCGGAGTCAATCTGCTGGCTGATGGAAACAGTGAATGATGAAGGCTGGGCTGACCTTCAGGGCCAGAGAAGCTGTGACCGTTTTCAGTTCTGCTCCACTTCAGAGCCTCTTTGGGAACAGGGACTGGGTCCTTTCCAGGGAGACTGACGGCTTCTCAGACAGGATGAAAACACAGAGCCTACCCTGAATTAAGTTGCTATACCAATGGTAGTATACCCTGGCCAGCAGGCCCATAGCTACCAGTTTGGTGTAGTGGTTAAGTGCATGGACTCTAATCTGGGAGAAGTGGGTTTGATTCCCACTCCTCCACTAGCAGCTGCTTGCTGACCTTGGGTCAATTACAAGCTCTGGCACAGCTGTTCCTGAAAGAGCAGTTTGTGTCAGAGCTCTCTCATCCCCGCCTACCTCACAGGGTGCCTGTTGTGGAGAGGGGAGGGGAGGGGAAGGAAAAGGAAAAGAGTTTGTAAGCCGCTCTGAGACTCCCTTGGGTAGCGAAGGGCGGGGTATAAATCCAATCTCCTCCTCCTCTTCTTCTACCACAGGCACAGCCCCCTAGTGGTTTTATGCCCCCCCCCCAGTCTGGGCTCTCCCTCCCCCGATTGCCTGTCAGCAGGAGGACGAGAGCAGCACAGGCAGTAGCAGTGGCGGCAAGGCCAAGCCGAGAGATGCTTGCCACCCAGCCAGCCAGGAGCAGCTAAGCCCAGCCAGGCAAGGTGGCCAGAGGACTCCTTGTCTAGCCCTGGCCAGGCTGCCCGGCTGTGCTCCTGCGTGCCAATGTGCCCACGCACTGCACCTTCGTGGCCAGCCTAGCCACCGCACACCTCGACTCTCCTGGCCCCGGAAGGGAGCCAAGGGTGGACATCAGGCTGCCCCTGGTGCACTGACGCGGGAAGGGGCACTGGGGCTCCTTGGGTAGGGAGGGAGCCAGACGCTCCACAGGGAAGGTCTGCCGTTGCTGGGGGGGGCGGGCGGGGCGGAAGCTGCCTTTCCCCCAATTAGCTGGCAGCCCCCCCCCCAAAAAGTCCCTAGCTACAGGGCTGCAGCGCCTTCACAGAATAGGGAGAAGAGACCAGGGCTACTTCAGGAAGCCATCCTTTGGCTGGTCCAGAGGCATGCCGGCCACTCTAACTCCCCCCCCCTTCCAATTAGGAAATCCGCACAACCATCAGTGTGTTCCGGATGTGAGTCAACACACCTGTTTAGTTATTATTGTTGATTTATATACTGCCCTTCCCCCCCAATTTAGGGCTCAGGGCGGTTAGCGACAACTATAAACTCAAATCCAAGAACTATGATGAATATATATGCAGAATAGAATTTAAAAACAGTAAAAGCAGTGGCATCAAACTAATCAGACGGCATTGAATATGCCACATCCTTCTCTGGAGGGAAGGAGACGGGGAGGCCGGCCTTGAGGGCAAGACCGTTGCTGTCCTCAGCCATAGGTCTGGGAGAACACCTCTGCCTTATAGGCCCTGCGGAACGGCATTAGGTCTCACAGGGCCTGGGTGTCATTAGGCAGACGGTGGAGAAAGCCACAAAAATTCTCCCTCCCAAAACCTATTTGACAGTTATGCTTCGACTTGCAAAATCACATTTTTGTGACAAGAGACCTGAAGTGGATGGTGTCCTACATTCTGCAGAGAAATCCCACCTACAGGGTCTCTTGTTTCAAAAATACCAGAATTCTTAAATGGGGGGTGGGGGGTGGGAGTGCAGCTAGAATTTGGACAACATTGCAAGGAACAGGAAACTGATTCAAATATAAAAAGGCAACACGCATTAAGAACAAGAGGTTTTTATACCCCGCTTTTCTCTACCTGAAGAAGTCTCAAAGCGGCTTACAATGGGCCTTTCCCTTCCTCTCCCACCAACAGGCACCTTGTGAGGTAGGTGGGCCTGAGAGAGCTCTGAGAGAACTGTGACTTTTGCATTCCAGGCTTCACGTGGAGGGAGAAGTGGGGAATCAAACCCAGTTCCCCAGATTGGAGTCCAACACTCTTAACCACTATTCATTGAACTGGTTTTCACTTCAGCTACTTTTATCCTATGGATTTGAACAAGCCAAAGGGCTAATTAAACAAAGAGTTGAGGATATCGAGTGACAATCTGGTATCACTTAAGGTTTCAAAACTCGGGGTGTTGCTAAATATCAAAAGCACCATTGCGCTGGCTACATATTTGACTTCAGTGGAGGGAAAGAACTCTGGAAGGGCATTTCCCCTAGCTAGATGTTCTGCCCTTCCATCTGCAGTTAATCAAGGCAGGTACAGTAAGTTCCCCTATTCTGAAAGGCTATGCCCATGCCTTTCACGCAAGGTTGAATCGGTAGAGCACATGTTTTTCAGTTGCCCAGTCTATAGAGAGGCTCATCTTAAAATTATTACCCCATTAGTTGATAGGATACCTGGTCACATACATACAAACAAAGGAAGGCTTCACTGGCTTCTATCAGATAAGAATACAGAGATTACACATTCAGTTGCTGAGTTCTGTGCACTGACTCCTAGATTGTGGGAGTCGCATTTTAAAAGTTTTTACATTTAGATTTTTACTCTGTACATTATCTCTGTTTTTCTCTATTTCTCATATTATGTCTTGTATGCTGGTCTTAAGACCGTAATAATAAAACTTAACCACTACACCAAGCTGCTTCTCAACTAACATATCATACCAAGAATTTGGATGAGCACAGAAGACCAGGATGAGAAGCATGGAATTTAAACGCTGGGCACAGAGGTCAAGGTATTGGGAAGCCCATGACTCTTTCTAATGCAACTTACAAACATGGCAGAAGTGGTGAATGCTGGATAAGGGCACCTGGCGTTCCGAGGGCGGACCCTTCCTCTTCTGCATTCCAACTTCGAGAAATAGCATCCACACAAAATAAAAACCAGAAACCAGGATGCCCCCAGCTTAGAGAAGCTTATAGTGCCTTTTTGCTCCCCCAGTACCCCAAAATGCCACTGATCACGTTCCCCCATGAGGAAGATCTGTGGATAAGGCACCCCCCCAAAAAAAAACAATCCCCCACAAAAACAAAAGAATTGTGGTGAAATTAACTTTATTTAGTGTGATACACAGCTGTAATCTGACAGTCAATATTCATATATTAAGAGTCACTTACTTGGCTAACAGCTAGGAGACAGCAGCGCCAGAGACACACACTCAAATATTATACACATCCACGGAGAAGGCAGTGGAAATGCGAACTGTACCGTTCACTAGATTTCCCCCTCCCCTGCCTGCCCAACCGCCCCCGCCCATCCCTCCCCACAAACATTTACGTTTAATTTTTTTTAACCCCTTATTCTCTGGAAAAGAAACACATTCCCGGTGTGTCTTGAGAGAACACCACGACAGCAGCGGCAGGACTGGGCTGCCAGTGAGAAAGGGGGCGGGGAGGGGGACGGGGCACCGGGTCGACTGCAGAGAGAAAGAAACGAGACACACTGACAGGACATCAGCAATTCCCACACAACAGGGAGGATATCTACACAGGAGGAGGGGAAAGGGGGGGGGGCTTTGTTTTCAAAACTGATGGGGTCGAGCTTGTCTAGGACTGCTGAGTCTGACGGAAAGGCTCCTGGGAGGGACAGAACACAAAACTTTTTGCATATGGGGTGCCCGAGCACTCAAACATTAAATTGTGTGTGTGAGTGTGTGTGTGTGTATGTGATTGTGTGTGTGAGAGAGGGAGAGAAGACCAGAGCACCAGGCTCCCTGATGGCTGGCTTTCAGTGGCCAAGAACAAAGTGAGCTGTGAGCAGAGAGTTCTTTTCTTCTAGCTTGAAAACCACCCTACACAGCCAAGATGCAGCAAACAAAAACTTATGTCATGCTCCAATCCTACAAGAACTTCAAGCCACATGGACACGGATTTGTTTCCTGCTGTGAACCCGGCCGGTGCTCAGGTTCCTAAATCAAGGTGGAGGAGGGGCCACAGGCGTACAACCGTGCAGGCACGATCCCAGTTACCACCCTCCTTCCCTCTTCCAACCAAGGGGATGGACTACAGGAAGTGGGTGGTGCCTGAAGAAGCCCAATGGAGGTGTTAGGTAGTGACAGATGTGCCTGTGAGCCCAGATGCTGTCACATGCACGAGAATCCCAGACTGCTCACCGGGAGCACGGGACCCAAATACTACCACCATCATCTCAGCAGGCCAGGAGTAAGAACTGGTGTCCCCTAACCACAAGGGAACGAACAAGACTATGTACACCTGGATATATTGGCTTCTTTTTCTCTCCAGCTAAAAGCAGTAGAGATTTGTGTGTGTTTGTGTGTGGATTGTTAACACATTCAAAATGCAGCCATGGGATTCACGAAGGTGTCACATTGCACCCAGAAGATTTTTTGCAGTTGTCGGTGCTTTAGTAATAAGAAAAGCCAACAAGTACAGTTCCCACCTCCCAGTTCCGGGGTACGGACGAAGCGCACTTGTTGAATTCCTCCCTGCTCCACGGTTGTTACAGGGACAGGAGCCTGTTAAATAAGTTGAAAACTTCTTTAAGCTGGAAACAAAGAGGAAAAGGGGGAGGGGAGGAATTCACAAGAAAACGAATCCTTAGTGGGCCAACTTGGGGAAGGGGGAATGAACCATCCACGCACCTGAACAGCAAACTGTTGAGAAAAGAGAACCGGGGGGGGGGGGGAGAGCCAGCTAACATACCTCAAGGGGGGGGTCTCTTTCCCTTCTCTTGGTATAGGCATGGGAGTTCAAGGGAAGCAGTTTAGTGGAAGGCCAAAGGCAAGGGAAGCAGTTTAGGATGCAGAAGGCCAAAGGCAAGAGATCTCTCTCCTTTCGGCTCATCCTTCTCTGGCGCGAGTCATCATTTCTTGCTCCCAAAGCCAAGGCTCAGCAGGACCAAATATGCAGGTGAGAGAATGAGACACAATTCTTTCCTCTAGATCAATGGTGAATAAGACCTGCCCACCACCACCGCTGGGGGCAATGGTAACAAGCTGCTCCTGACACCTCACTCCTTTGCCAGAATCAAGCTATGCCTTGTAGTTATGTCTAGACCGTGCACCAAATGCCTTCCCGCTAAGAGGGGCAGGACTCCCACGCGCACACACAAGAATGAAGGGTCTTCGAAGGCAACTGCAGAACTCCAGGATTAAGGGCGCACCTGAGGCTTCAAGTTTTTGGCTTTCAACACACACTAAATATACCGCAAACCAAACAAAATTGGGGTATTCGTCCAAGGAGGACCAGGAAAGGTAATCCAAAGTCACCCATCTCCAAGATCAGCTTGCACATTAGTGCAAACTTGTATCAGCAGCAAGAAGAGGTATTTGAAAATATATTCTGTGCTAACCCGCAAGTTCACGAAATAGGTTCTTCCTTTAACAACTTAAGATACACAAGTAGTCCGTACACAGAAGCAGTAGACAGACAAGGATTAAAGTCACCTTCCATGGCGTTTTAAAGGAAAAAGGGAACTAGGTCTGAATTTGTTTGCTTAGATTTTGGGAACTGGTCAACAGCAAGTCTGGAAAAAAGATAAGCAGAAATGACCTTCACACCCAGTGGCTGAACCAAAGCAAGCTCTGATCAGGGTTCTTCCTAGACCCAACGTGGACCCACCCAGATGGTTGCCGAGAAAGGACTCCCAAGCCCGCCCCTCCCAAGAAATAAAAGGGTTAACAGGGAATTATGTCTTCCCAGAGCCGTAGCAAGCATGAAGGTAACTGTAAAGCACTTTGCATATTAAGACTGCCATATAAATGAAAAATTATACAAAAATAACAGCTCCTGGCATTGGACCAAGTCCATTTTACAGGTCCCTGTTTAACCCAGATCACAACTACAGCTCTTAGATTTGCCTAGAAAAAGATCTTTTTGAGTGAAGGGAAGGGGTATGTGAGGAGAAAGGAGAAGACAGACATCACAGGAAAGGACTGGAGGTGCCAAAAAGATGCTTGAGGATACCGTCTTCGGGCTGAGACCCCCCCCCTCCACACACCCCAGTCTGCCAGCGTAAGCAGGTAACAAGACTCCCTACTACAGCCAGCCCAACTTTGGCTCTCTTCTCTAACCACATTTAACAGTAAACCGAGCCCCGTCTTCCAGGAAAAGAGCTGACAACCTCCAACTCGACATGGCCATTGACTCTGCAGAGGTCTAGGGCAACTTGGGAAATGGAAATCGCTCATGCCAGGATGAGATAATCAAAAATTCTTTCCCGCGCTCCATGAAGAAAGAACACAACCCCCCCAAAAGGAAGCCAGCAAGGGGTTAAGGGCACCCTGAAGGAATCCCATCTCCTTGGAGTCTGTCCGCATCCTAAGAAGTGGCGGGGCCACATTGAACCAAGGGAGCAGTCTCCGGGAGGGGGAATGAACAAAAAGCAGCCATGAAGTTGGACCCTCCCCCCGCCCCACCGGGCTCCACTGCCTCCCTTTGCTGTTAGGTTTACCGGTGTCTTCCTAACTCGGGGAAAGCTCCTCCCCTTTTGCATTCATAGGACAACACAGCTTAGGCGTGCGCGCCCAAGGTAGGAAACTGAGAAAAGGGTGCCACAGCACCAAGTGCAACAACCAACAAGGGACAGGACACATTTGAGGTTCACACCATGCAGTAGGAGGGGGCAGCCGGAGCTGTCCACGGAAGGGGGGGTGGGGGGGGCTCAATCGCACACTAGGCCGGGGTGGCAGCCCTCAGAAAGTTGCTTCTCTAGTCAATGAAAAGGGGATGCTCTTCGGCGGGGCCGGACTGGCCGATCGGGAGAGGGTCACCGGGCGGCAGCCCCTTTAGCAGGAGCACCCGCTCTCCGTTACCGGCTGCTCAGGAGGCTTCTCTAGTTTGATGTCGATCACTGGAGACGGCGAGTTAAGGAAGGCAGCCAGGGCACTGAGAACGAGGCTGAAGGAAGCCACGCAACTTGCAACACCGCACTGTGGCTCAGAATGAGGAAACCGAGTCAAAGGGGAAGGCCTTGCCAATCACAGGGGGAGGTGCTGGGGACGGCGGCCACCGGATCAACCCTCATCCCCTGACCATCCCCTCCTGCTATCCCAGATGTCTCTCTCCAGAAACAGTTTGATGCAGGCAAGCCAGAAGGCAGCACAGAAGCAATGTAATTAGCAGTTTTGTGCAGGGTACAGAGGGGCTGGCGATATGGCCAAGCCTCACCCGGGGTGGGTGGGAAGTGCCCTCAAGTCACAGCTAGCTTATGGTGATCCCGTGGGGTTTTCAAGGCAAGAGACATTCAAAGGCCCCACTTGCTACACACTCTGTTCTTACTAGGGAGGAGTGGGGTCGGAATAACCTTTTACTGATGTCTGCGTTGGGGGATTCAGTCAGTGAATATTGCTGTGCCTTCCGCAAGTCAAAACACGGGTGGCGGAAAGCATCGCCAAGTCACAGCGGACGTATGGCAACCCCATGTGGCCCTCAAGACAGACAGAGGTGGCCAGCGAAGCAACCCTGGACTTCCTTGGCGGTCTCCCATCCAAGTACGAACCAGGGCTGGCCCTGCTTAGCTTCTGAGGCTAGCCTGGGCCATGCAGGTCAGGCTAATGGTGACCAGTCCACCTTCAGGACTGCCCTCCAGCACAGCTATTTGCTACGTGGGGGTGGGGGCCAAAGCGGTGCAGTAGGTACTTTGCCAATAGTTTCCCCTAAATATGTCACAAGTGGCACACTGCGTCTCCTTCTGATCAGATACAAACAGTAGAGCTGTCTCTCGAAGATGTTTGGAACGGCAGCTCCTCTTTTCGTTCTGATCAAAAAGAGACACAACGAGTGGTCTAGCGGCATCTTTAAGACGCGCTGAGTTTTATTCAAGGTATTAGCTTTTGTGTGCAAGCACACTTCTTCAGAGGGTGTAGGGTGCCTTGGCCCTTGGGATTTGTCAAATAGGGTAAAGGCAGGGCTTGGAGGGCCAAGGTGCCCCCGTGCCAAACATTCCATTGTAGGAACAAAAAGAATTAACTGTGCGTGGCATCAATACCAATTCCAAGAATCAATAAATTAGAGAAAACTCATTGGTAGACAAATAAGCAAACTATTTATACAAATATCGAATCCTAAGCAAAATGATTCATACAATACGCAGTTCATAACCAGGGCATAAGTGATTAAACAGACCTCCTCCATATGGCTCACAAAAGTCCAAAACACTCCAAGGTGCTCATTCCCTCCTAATGAGCAGTATGCTTCACAGTGTAAAGGGGGGGGGGGAAATGTGCTTCTAGAAGGTATCTACTCCAACAGTTCCAAAAGAGGAATACTTGAACGGTTTCAAAAGAACTATGGGATTGCCGGCTTCCTCAATATGCTCCACGTTTCACCAACATGGCTTCATCAAGTTGGAACCAGTGACTTGCAGGATATCACTGACAAGCAGTCTCAGCGTATTCAATTTCAGCATATTCAATATCAATTTCAAAACGGGCTACGCCTTCACAACACTCAATATTTTCACAGACATACTGGTGAAATGCAGAGCATATTGAGGAAGCTGGCAATCCCGTAGTTTCTTTTGGAACTGTTCCAGTGTTCCTCTTTAGAACTAATGCATATTGTATGAATAATTTTGCCCAGGATTTGATAATTGTATAAATGCTTTGCTTATAAATGAATTTTCCATAATTATTGATTGTTGAAACTGGTATTGACACCACACACAGTTAATTCTTTTTGTTTATATACATACTGTGTGTGCCACTATCATACTGGAGAAACATTTCATTATAGCATGTAGTATTTTCATCAATCATTTATGAGGGACCACCTTTCCCCGTATGTTCCCCCAAGAGCACTGCCGTCTGCAACACAACACCGCCTGGCCCCCCCTGGGCCTAGGGACGGCGGGTTGGCAGTAACTAGGACCAGGGCTTTTTTCCTGGCAGCACCAATGCTGTGGAGCGAGCTCCCCAATGAGATCAGAGCTCTATGGGACCTCTAGCAGTTCCGCAGAGCTGTAAAAACGGAGCTGTTTCACCAAGCATTCCAATGAGAACTGATTGCACTGGCACTTTATTGCACAATGCTGCTGTATCATGTTGTGTCACTGTGTTTATTGGAAGTGTATAGAATGCGTTTTATATTTTGTATTTGCTGATTTTAAATCGTGTATTGATTTTAAACTGTCTGTAAGCTGCCCTGAGCCGCAGAAATTTTAATAACAATAACAATAATAATAATAATAATAAAAAATTATTATTGTGTCTCTTGGTGAGTCTCAGTAGAAATGTAAGAAAGCTCAGTAGAAAGAGCTTACTCAGGGGAGGGATTGGAGGTTTGCTTTTTGTTGCGATGACAACCAGAGTTATCCCACATATATTCATACACTACAACACTTTTGTGATTGCTCTGGCTGTGGCTCAATGGAAGAGCCTCCGCTTTGCATGCAGAAGGCCCCAGGCTCAGTCCCCAGCACCTCCAGTTAAAAGCAACAGGCAGGAGGTGATGTGAAAGACCTCAGCCTGACACCCTGGAGAATTTGATCATTACCTTTGATGGAGGTGACACACATCCAGACCAATGAAATCTCTGATACCAGAATAATTTGAAGAATTGAAGAATTGGCATGGCTATATTTATGGCCCAACGCTTAAGCCACTAGCATAACTATAACTATAAGCATATAAGGAAACAATATCTGGTTATATATATGTGTATACAAAAAACCTTTTAGACATGTATTTGGATGTGTGTCAGTGTAATATAGAGAATAGTGACCACTGAGGAAGGCCCAAAGGGGCTGAAATGCATTTGGTCCTGAAGTTTGAAATTGTTTACCTGTCAAATGTATTTGCATTAGAAAAGCTTTTAAAAGTCTGAACTTCAGACTCTTTCTTTTAATCATAGTATGTTTTAACATGTGTACACCTTAATAAACATTTCTATTTTTATATTCTATAGTGTTAGCTTGACCCTCTTGGTTTGCAGATATAGCTTGGGTTGAGTCCCCCCCCCCCCTTTTCAGTTTTTGTCAGTCCCCGGCAGCATCTCCAGTTAAAAGCAACAGGCAGCAGGTGATGGGAAAGACCTCCGCCTGAGACCCTGGAGAGCTGCTGCCAGTCCGAGTAGACAATACTGACTTAGATGGACCCGGGGCCTGACTCCGCATAAGGCAGTTTCACGTTTTCAAAAAATGACAAGCAATGGTGAGGAGTTTAGGAATAAGGGTTTGTGTGGGAGGCAATGTTTTGAAAGGGTGGTCAGTAAACCCTGAAGACTGAAAAATAAGCCTGGCTCCTACGGCCAAAGGGAACCAGTCAAGGCCTGACAGAAGGATACTGTCGTCTTTGCTCTTCTCTGGGGCGCTGTCCATCCCTGGTAAGGCAGCTGCCACGCGCCGGAAAAGCTGAAAGGCAAGACGAGATGGAGGTGAGACCAGGACCTGGGGGAGGGGGGTGCATTTGGCAAACGCAAGAAAATACGTGAAAAACAGATTAACACACACACAGACAACGAAGGCAGAGATGTCGACGCTGTGGATGATTTGCACACAGAACAGCTAAATCAGGAATTAAAGCTGCATCTGGCCTTTTGTTAACAGCTCTGACAGGAAGGAGAAATTGATGCATTCCATGTTTTGGGAATATAATCATTCTTAGCCAGCCAAGTCCAGGATTCAAACACACGCATTTGTGGGAAGGAACAAAAGCTACACCAAGCAAGAAAGATTAAAAAATCCAGACATGAACCTCTGGGAAGTTTGGCACTCTGTTGCTGAGGGAGAGTAAGAACACACTTTTAACAGTGGCGACAATTGCAGACTTCAAGAATGTAGAAGCAAAAGAGAAACAGAAGTGCAAGCCACAAACAGTGAGCCATGCCAAGCACTGGAATTCCAAGGGATCGGGCATTTTGAAGAAATACTTTAGCTCTCTTAGATCCTAATGAAAGGAAAGCTCTTTATTGCCAGTGAGGTATAGTGGTCAGCAATGCTCCCTCTAAGCTACAGAGTTTTGTGAGCAAAAATTCTACTTTGTGAGCCACTGGCATTAAAGTCATGAGTGAGCGATTTGGCTACTGCATAACTTAGTTTGCTCTAGGGCCATCCTTCCTGAGCGAAGACAAAAAATGTGTGAGCCGGAGGCTAAAAAACTGTGAGCTAGCTTAGAGGGAACACTGCTCTGGGATCATCCTTCCTGAGCCAAGACAAAAAATGTGTGAGCCAGAGGCTAAAAAACTGTGAGCTGGCTCACACTAACTCATCTTAGAGGGAACACTGCTCTGGGGCCATTCTTCCTGAGCCAAGACAAAAATGTGTGAGCCAGAGGCTAAAAAACTGTGAGCTGGCTCACACTAACTCATCTTAGAGGGAACACTGCTCTGGGGCCATCCTTCCTGAGCCAAGACAAAAACGTGTGAGCCAGAGGCTAAAAAACTGTGAGCTAGCTCACACTAACTCAGTTTAGAGGGGATATTGGTGGTCAGAGTGCAAGACTGGGAGACCCAAGCGCAAACCGCCAGTCTGCCATGGACGGTTGCTGGGTGACTTTGGGACAGTGACATTCTCACTTAACCTTCACAGGGCTGTAAGTGAGGACAGAACGGAGAGGAATTATGCAAGCAGCTTTGGATCCCTCCCCACTGGGGAGAAAGTCAGGGTATAACTGGGGTAAATGGAATAATTTAAAGTCTATTTTTTTAAAAAAAAACCAAAAACTACAGGCACATTTAATAGCAAATAGGACAAGCCACGCCAGTGCCATTCAGCAAACCTATGCCGGCAGCCACAAGAAGAAAACCACCCTGTTCATTCTTGTGCAGCTCTCAATTGACCTTGCAAAGGGGTACCGGGCCTCTGTGCCTAGGCAAAGGTCACGGCACTGCAGATCGAGACCCCAGACAACTAGCCTCCATAAACTCCACACCGTAAGTTTGTTCCGAGGTTATACTAATTCTGCAACAAGAAAGGCTCAATCTGGCATCTGCTTCAAATCCTGCAAGTTTGCCGGCATTTCGCCATTGGACCATAGTCATGGGGAAGGGCAAAGAATTGTGCCGTGCAGCACAGATCCTGGACAGCTGATACGGGCACTGCCCCAGCTTCTTAGAGTACCAGTGAGGTGCAGCTGTTAAAAGTACTGGACTAAAGGCCAAAAGAGAAGTTCACTTTTTAAAAGCTGGTTGAGGGTCCCTGTGGGAAGTGGCTATCAAAAAATAAAGCACAGCTCCAATGGGCTTCCTTTTATTATTAAGCAGCTGCTGGGGACCTGAGCAACCCCCAGGCTCCCCAGCTCGGAGGGAAGCCAGGGACACCCCCTCGGTGTCTGTGCATCAAAACAGCAACACGCAGCAGAGCCTCCTGCTCCATTCCTTGATAAGCACTGGCCCCTTAACAGCCCCCTGCCTGATGAGCAGGGAAATGAGACAAAATGTAGCTGGGATAGGGGGGATGGGGGGGTCCAGCAGATTCCCAGAGGAATTGCTCAGGTCCAAGGGGAGTCTCAGAGGGGCCAGCCCCAGGACCAGCCAGGCCCCCTTCCTAAGGCAAAGAGGTCAGGGAGGACGCACCGACTCTTGCGCCTGAGGCTGCAGGGTAATGAGAGAGGTGAAGAACCAGGATGACGAAACCCCCTTCCCTCGCAGTCTGAGGCCTGTGGAAGGGTACACTAGTGCCCCCCGCTGGCAAAGTCCTGCCAGGCCCGGGCAAGTCTTCCGCAACAGCAAGTCCTCCCAGCTGCTGTGTAGCTGCAGCCGGAACGCTGGTTGGGTGGAGTCGAGTTCCTCAGACAGAACCCTTATATAAGAAATATCAGATATCTAGTTTGGCACTATGTTTGTGGAAACCCAGATTCGAATCCACGTTCATCCTAAAGCATTGCCATCCTAAGCAGAGTTGCACCCTTCTACGACCACTGACTTCAGCAGACTTAAAAGGGTATAATTCTGTTTAGGATGGGGCTGCAGTTGGCTTACACCTGTTCAGCCTAACCTACCTCACAGGGCTGCTGGCAAGGGCTGCTGGCGAAAGCAAGAACTCTGTGTGCAGCCCTGAGCACCTTCCTTGAAGGGCAGGATTTTAAGTAGCATGAATCTGGTGGGAATTACCTACATATTTAATTATATCTACGTAGCTGTAAGAACAAGAACTCTTTTAAACGAAAGCAGAACGGCATCAAACCTTGTATGCAACACGAGGGCCGGTGGAAAGAGAAGTCCAAAGTCTCCTTCCTTCCAGAGCTTTAATAAGGCCATTATCAGCAGTGCCGGAAACAAGGAATGCTGTTCCCTTTTACAAAGTCTGTGGGTGGCCAAAGAAGGGCTCAGCCCATGGCTGGCTGGAAGGGGGAGACCCCGCAGAGAAAGAGGCCACACAACTGGGGCCAGAACACACATGGAATGCCAGCAAAGGCTTCCCGGGGAAGTCAGGTGGGGCCAAATACCCACTCCGTTGAGCAAGGCTGGTTGGCTGCACCTGGACTATTGGGGCTAGCTCCTCAGGCTGTGGAGTGCCCGGAGGCACAGTTGGCTCCTAAGATGTCTGACACTCACAGGTGGCAGACCCAGATCGCTAGGAGAGTGTGCCTAGTCAGCCGACCTGACTACTAGAAGAGAGATCTGAAACTGGCAAGGCCAGGGGCATGAGGCGGAGAGGGCCAGCAAGAAGAAGGCTGAACTCAACTGCTTCCTTAAAAAACAACTGGGGGCTCTACTCTATCTACTGTCCAAGCCTGACAAAAGGAGCGCTGGGAAGTTACTTCGTGATTATTGAAATAAGACAGTGCCGCACAGGCCGCCTCTCATGCCACCCGCGAAAAGACGAGGCCGTGCCCAATGTCCAGTTGCTCTGAACCTGCCTGTATCGCAGGTCTCCCAGAAGGGCACGCCCATGCCCACAATGCCAACAGTAGCCTCCCTTTCCAAATGGAATCCATGGCTTACTGCAGCTTTTTTAAAAAACAAAACAGGAACTTCAGAATTCCATTTGGATAAGCCAGACAGGAAAGTGAGTATTCCATGAATGGACGCAGCCACGAGGCTGAAAGCTGGCTTGGAGCAGAATGAGAAAACTCAAGAGTTCACTCTTCGGATGCAGTACCAGGTTACCTGTTTCACATTGTATCCAGTCTTTGCACTAGTCTCGATAAACATCACACTCAGTTCTTTGGCTCTCTGCTCGCCTTCTTCCGTAGTAATTTGCCTGAAGAGAGAGACACAAATGGGAGAGGAGGGAACAAGGCATTAGACCTCGGAGGCAAGAGAAGAAGATGAAAAAGAGGAGGAGGAGGAGGAGATTGGATTTATACCCAGCCCAAGACTTCATCATTATGGCTCCCCCCCCGCCCCCCTTTCCTATCAGAATTAAATGACTCTCAGGTCAAAGGTGGCCAAGTTTCTCCACTCGGCTTTAAAGCTGCGCCAAAGGATCCCAGAGACGTGGTATTTTCATAGGTGTGTTTTAATCTGCTCTTGAATTGTATAATCCCTATCGACAATTTATGCCAATAAAGGCTAACTTGAACTTGACTCTCCGGTCTCCAAACTTTCATCAGTGGCCCTCATCTCAGCTGTAAGAGACCACCTCACAATACAAACGGAGGAGAGGAAGAGACTGTAACTACACTGGTGTCTAATCTTAGAAAGAGCCTCCTATAGCCAATAGAAGCTGTTTTCTTAAATCCACAAAGCTGATAAAGCTTCTCAAACTTTCAGCTGCATGTGGAGCACACAAACACATGCTAAATAACGACGGACGCTGCTGAGAGAGAGACAGCATCCCCCACTTGTTACGGGACAGCTGAAACTGATCTTGCAGTAGACTTTATTTGGGAAGACAGATGAATCACTTGGGCAAGACAAAAGGCTGGTTCAGTCAAATCTGAACTCAAGGTGCACATAAGCTGTTAACAGAACACTTCTGACGTCCCCTGGAACTTTACGATTACCCCTTTATTTCTGCCAAGACTTGAGTCTTCGGTTTCAACGGCTGCTTTTAACCGAGGGCCACAGCGACATAAGAGAAGCACAGTTCCACCTACTCCCTTCCTGATGTGCTGCAGCTGAAGGCACTCCTCCAAATTATGTTCAGCCACCCCTTCTCCAAGTCTGATTTCCTGGCCATGCTGTGTCATACTTCCGATAACCTTTCCATGAGTCACTGCAGCTTGCAGTTCCATTTACATTCCAGGTAAGGATTATGGCCGTGTCTTTTTCAAAGAGTGGAGCCTATCTACCAACCACCTTCAGAAACAGCATGCAATTTAGCAACCTCTCCTGAAAAGACAGACTACAGTCTGCATACGCAGAAAGGCTCAACAGGCAGCTGAGAACATGGACATTTGAGCCATAAAGATTTGACTGGATAGGAATGGTACAAGGGGGCGGGGGGGGGGCTCCCTCAGCTTGCCCTCCAACCAGGAGCTTATTTCTGAGATCTGTTCCATACAGACATGTTAGCTCCCTAACTATTCAAGGTGAGCATGAAAACCTGGGGAAGCAGCAGGAGAGAAAGCAAGCAAGCAAGCAAGCTTAAGGTCCTTAGAGAACAGAACTGCATTTGGAGAAGAGGCCACCATTGACTCTCTGGGCATATCAGCCTAACAAGAATGAATGGCTGTTTCAAGAGAGACTCCTCTTAATTACTCATTGGGGGGGGGGAATGCCTCGTAACAGCCGTCCTACCAAGCCGTCCTTGGGTGCTTCTGGCTGCATTATGGCCCACCCGTTTCACTGCAGAAGAGGACCAGAACGGAGCCCCTTTGCACTGAGCCTTCAAAAGTTCTGCCGAACCCGCCTTCTGCTTCCCCGAATCACCTTTTGTCCGCCAGGTCGGTCTTATTCCCCACCAGCATGATTATGACATCACTCCCTCTCTCTGTTCGCACATCGTCAATCCATTTGGAAGTTTGCTGGAAGGAATTCAGATCTGCAAAGGGGGGGGGAGGAGAAGCCCAGAAAGGGCAAAGCTGTTATCTTTTGCAAAAACGGAATACTTGCATACCTCAAGGACCTTAACGTTTGCAGGCACAACACATAGCAAGGCCAAGCTGTTTGTTTGCAGTCAGATGACATGGAGTTCTGGGCACTAACCCCCTGTTCTCAAGAGGAGCTTTCTATACATGAAACAAATCACTCACTTGTAATGTCATAGACTACCACTGCAATAGTTGAGTCACGGATGTAGCTGGGAATGAGGCTACGGAATCGCTCCTGGCCTGCTGTGTCCCAAAGCTGAAGTCGGACCTGCTGGTACCAGTCCAGGGAGGAACGGAAAGACAAAGACAGAAAAGAGAGAAAACTATTCTTTAGAGGGAAGGCCATTCGAAAGAATTTCATTAGCCCTGCAAAGATGTGTCCTGCAGAAAAGAACTCTGAACACACAGATGGGTCAAGCAGACAACCCGGTGGAGAGAGGGGGAAAACCCACCCCGTAGCATGGAGCTGGAGCCTGTGGATTCACTCAGCTAACGGTGGCACGTTCATGTTTTGCAAGAGGCTTAAAAAGGGAAAAGCTCCTTTCATGGAGGAAGGGGGAGGGAACACCACCATCAGTGGAACAGTCTGGGGGATCTGCCCATGGTGCATTTTTGCTACCGCAGAGCCAACCGGTGCCTCCCTATAGAAGGCTTTCTACCCAATACTGCTGGTTTGTCCAGGGCACTCGACTTCAATCTTTGCGTTCTGCAGGACAATGGTTAAGTGTTCTGGGATCACTGATCTGAGCAGGTAAAGACGAATGCCTGCAGGAGAGCCATGTTCTTCTAAAAACTCTTCTATGGGATGCTCCTCAGCAGAAGCAGCAGGAAAGTCTACTGAGGCTGTTCTTCTGGAAAGACAGCACGTCTGACTTGAGGCTCTCACTTAATGGTTTGATCTTCCATCAAGTGTGAAACCAAACACGGATTTTCAGCAGGTGTGCAGAAAGAAAAAGCACAGTTGAGCCAAGAAAAAAAAAAAGGTTGAGTGTTTCCCCTAGGTCTAAAGCCTACCCTTAAGACAGTAATTAAGGAAGTAGGCCTAAGTTTCCAGACTGTTGGTTTAGACTTTGTCTTTACCTTTCTCTGCCATTTTGTCAGTCTCCTCCAATGCTCCCTCTGAGCTGTGGAGCCTTGTGAGCAGAAATTCTACTTTGTGAGCTACTGGCATTAAAGTTGTGAGCGAGGGATTTGGCTACTGCATAAATTAGTTTGCTCTGGAGCCATCCTTCTTGAGCTAAGACAAAAATGTGTGAGCCGGAGGCTAAAAAACTATGAGCTAACTCATACTAACTCAGCTTAGAAGGATCACTGGTCTCCTCCACTCCGACCTCTTCCCAGGTGTCTCTATGTCCCGTCTCTTACAAGTGACACAGATTCTCTATACAGCCTGTAGACCACCCCCCTGCTACCTAGTGGGAAATTACCAGCTAGAACCCAGCAAGGAACAATCTATTTTTTTTTCTGGGCTACCTCCATTAATGTCTGACTTGACATCGTGCTCTTCACAAACTGGAATTTGGAAGGGGGGGGGAATGGTTCTTCAGGTTTTCCACTCTCTAAAAAGGTAATTCTAGCTTAGCCTCGGAGAGTTCACAAATTTAAAATTCACTTTGCAGAGATCGTTGGGGTGAAGTGCCATTTGACCAACCATTTCCCAAACCACACCAGACTACGTGAGTCTGCACAGGTCTACACACTGTTTTGTGCCAACTTGGTTGGCCCTAATAAAAGGCATTGCAGATTTTGTTTTAGGATTGTGTGTGGACTTCTATGACTATTTACAATCTTCTCCTGGACAGGCTGGATACCAGCTAGTCAAAACGGCACGTGCAATTTAAAGAAGGAAGGAAGAGCCTTGTTCTCAGGGCACCGGCTCAGAACAGAGCGACTTCATGCCGACGAGCCCGAGGGATATTCTATTGTCATTACCGTCTACCACATCATCAAGGAAACTTTAGAAAAACATGCACATGATCGTAAAAGCATGAGAAAGGTGGACTGATCCTTTCCATCATAGATGGCTTCTCCTCTAAAGCTACCAGGGTTTGAACTGGGAAGGAAGGAAGGAAGGAAGGAAGGAAGGAAGGAAGGAAGGAAGGAAGGAAGGAAGGAAGGAAGGAAGGAAGGAAGGAAGGAAGGAAGGAAGGAAGGAAGGAGAGGAGAGTGAAGAGGTGGGCAAGCAGCATGGTTGAAGAAGAAACAGAGGACAGCCAAAGAGGAAGCAAAGCGGGAATGAAAATAACTGAGCTATAGCAGCCACACCTGCCCCTCAGACTAAGCCCCTTAAATATACTTTGTATTATGTCCCCCTGATCAAACACTTCTGCTCAGTTACTTCCAACTATTAGGAAAACTCCAAACTTTTAATTTCGTAGAAGTGCAAATCGAACACAGTCAAATTCTAACCTATTTGCACTGGAAGCTTTCTGAAAAAGAACCACTTCATTGACCCATCAGCGACACTGGGGAATACAGAGGCATTATGAGTCCAATCGAGAGCCTCCTGCAGTGGAAAGGGGCCACTGCATGAAGAATTTCAAACACAGACCATAGATCATTTTCAAAACACATTTTTCTTATTTGGGGTGTCAGCTCCAGACTTGAGATTGTAAAGCATCTATTTCCAGTTAGAAGGGCAGCACCTGGGAAACCATCCTATATTATGGCCTATTCTTCTCATGCACAAAGTATTGGTGAGTATTGTGTGTGTATGTCTAGAAGTCATGGTTTATTTGTTTTATTTATTAAACTGGATTTGCTAGGCTGCCCTTCCCTACAAGTAGGGCTTCCGGTGACCCCTAGTGGGAGTTGGACATTTCAGAGAGGTGGCCTGCCTCAGTGTCCCAGCCCTGGTATTCCTTGGAGGTCTCCCAACCAAGTACTTGCCAGGGTTGGCCCTGCTTAGCTTCTGAGATCTGACAAGATCAGGCTTGCCGGGGCTCTCCAGGTCAGGGCAGTTCATATGAATAATAAACCACCCGTGACAAAGTCAAAGGTCATTCCCCACTCAACACTTCCCTCAGCAACTGCTACTAAACACACACAAGCCTATTTGCCTCTCATATCCTTGTCTGCAGCAATGTCAGGCAGGCACTGCAGCGAAGCATCGGCATGTGTCTAATTCACAACTCTGCACGCCACTGCAGCATGATGTTTTCCCCTTTTAATTTTAATCTTGGTGGAATCTCCATCTTATTCTGTACTGTTGCTAGGGCTTTTCTTTGCTAATGCAATAAAGACTGACTGGCGGATAAACAGTCCAGGGGAAGTTGAAAGCATCACTGAATTGGTCTGAATAACGGTGGTGTTTTTAGCTTTTAAGGGGCCCACGGTGGCTCAGAGGTTAAGACGCTGAGTCCCTAGTGCTGCAGGACGGAGTGAGCTCCCATCTCTGGCCCCAGTTCCTGCCAACCTAGCAGTTCGAAAGCAAGAAATTGCAAGTAGATAAATAGGTACCGCTTCGGTGGGAAGGTACCAGCGTTCCGTGCGCCTCGGCATTTAGCCATGCTGGAGAAGTCTTCGGACAGCGCTGGTTCTTCGGCTTGGAAACGGAGACGAGCAGTGCTTCCCTAGAGTCAGATTCAACTAGCTTTCGAGCAAGGGAAACATTTACCTTTACCGTTTGGCCTTTACTTTTGGACCAACATGGCTGTAAATGACTTGCTTAGGAAAGTACCTGTAAGTGACTGACTTCCTCCTTCAGTGATGAGGACAGCAAGGGACTCAGTATGGTACCAGCATCTCCCTGCATGCAAGCCAAGGGGCTTATAGAGGTGTAATGAATCTCTCCCAGGTCTCCATGAAAGCTTACCTCAGACTGAAGGTACTGCCTAAAAGAGGAGGTACGATGCTCCATTCAGCTCCCCTGAAAGTTTGATGAAGCCCACAAAAAGGGTTTCCTTCCTAAGTGCTTTAAATGATGCTACAGTTTTCCCCCTATCATATCAAGGTCTACTTAGCGCCTCTCTGTGCCAGCTCTAGTTACTCACTGTTAGCCTAGCATTGCCAATATATCAATTGTACAGGAAACAAGAAGAAAAATCTTTCAAAGATGCCTGCACAAGATCTTCGGAGGATTAAAATGTGGAATGTGCTGCCAGAGGATGTAGCGAGGGCCACAGGAATAAACGGCTTTAAAAGGGGATTAGACAGATTTATGGAGGATAAGTCTCTCAACTGCTACTAGCCATGATGACTGAGGGGAACTAAGCCTCCAAATTCCAGAGCCAGAAGGTAACACCAATGGAAGGCCTTGGCCTCTATGCCTTGTTGTTGGCCCTCCAGAGGAACTGGTTGGCCACTGTGTGAGACAGGAGGCTGGACTAGATGGACCACTGATCTGATCCAGCGGGGCTCTTCTAATGTTCTTATGATTAGACTGCAAACAAACAATACTCTCACGAGCCAGCCAGAGGTTCAGAATTAATGCTAAGTGTGGGATAGTGGTGAATGCTGGACTAGGACAGGCAAAACCTGGATTCAAACTCCAATGGACTGGGAACTTCACTGACCTAGGCCAGTCACCATCAACCTACCGCAAAGGATAGTTGCCTGGGTAGAACTGCGGGAAGTGCAGCCATAACCTTACGATACAGAGTTGCTCCCACATAAATTCTAACATCTACAGAATTATCTTTGGAGAAAAAGTGAACACAAAGTTGGATACCCAGATTTACACCAAGGCAAAAAAACAAACACTGAGGACACTTATTCCTAAATTAGTTCAACAGCGGGGTGTGGAATTTGATTCGATCATTCTTCTTCATACCCATGAACACAAGAATTCGAGAGGCTGCTGCCTGTACCACTAAGAAGCAAGAAAGCTATATGCTGCATGGGAAACAGGATCATTTACCAGCTTTTAATGCATGGCTTTAGTTCTGAGATTTTGCCAAGCTGTCAAACCTGCAGTAAACGAAGAGGGATAATCAACAGGTTTGGCCAAAAAAGGTGCATGCTTTTTTGTAGTGAGAAACTGCATTTGGGCTTCCCAAGGCGGACTCTCTTCTGCATTAGAAACATAATCACATACCTGTAAATAGTGTCAAAACGTTCAAATAAAGATCAGGCACCCTTCACTAGCAGTGGCCAGTTCCACTAAACTGTCAATGATAAGAACATAAGAGAAGCCAACGTTGGATCAGGCCAACGGCCCATCCAGTCCAACACTCTGTGTCACACAGTGGCCAAAAATACCAGGTGCCATCAGGAGGTCCACCAGTGGGGCCAGGACACTAGAAGCCCTCCCACTGTTGACCCCCCCAAGCACCAAGAATACAGAGCATCACTTGCCCCAGAATCCCTATCTATACCTTGTGGCTACTAGCCACCGATGGACCTCTGCTCCATATGTTTATCTAATTCCCTCTTGAAGCTGTCCATGCTTGTAGCCGCTGCCACCTCCTGTGGCAGTGAATTCCATGTGTTAATCACTCTTTGGGTGAAGAACTACTTCCTTTTATCTGTTCTAACCCAACCGTTCAGCAATTTCATTGAGTTCCCACAAGTTCTTGTATTGTGAGAAAGGGAGAAAAGTACTTCTTTCTCTGCCTGCTCTATCCCATGCATAATCTTGTAAACCTTGCTCATGTCACCCCTCAGCCGTCGTTTCTCCAAGCTAAAGAGCCCCAAGCACCTTAACCGTTCTTCATAGGGGAAGTGTTCCAACCCTTTGATCATGCTAGTTGCCCTTCTCTGCACTTTCCCCAGTGCTATGGGTTTTGGCCTCCTGTTTCTTTCAGCGCAAATCACAGGCACAGATCCTCTCCTCCTCTAAGAGCAAGGCCCTCGCAGAGCCTCAGCCCCCATACCTACTTGTCACATCAAAGACAATGACAGCCGCAGCAGAGTCCCGGATGTAGCTGGGAATGAGGCTGCGGAACCGCTCCTGGCCGGCTGTGTCCCACAGCTGCAGCCTGACCTGGGGAAATAGAAAGTGTGGGGGGAGGCGGGGAGGGGAGGGGGAGTGGTGAAGAAGGGAACAAAGAGCAGGAGGATGGAAAGCAAAACGAAAACAAAACAAAACAAAAAGTGAAATAAAAAAAGATGCAAACTCTCGAGGCAAAACAATGCAAGCGTCAAAGGAAACAGTTACGTAAAATAAAAATGCAGTGCAAATTAAAAGAAAAAGGGGGTGGTGGGGGTGTTTGCCAAATGGTACCTTGTCTCTTCCTCCAATGGCTCCCCTTTAACAGGGCCAAACAGTCACTGGTCCTCTCTTCACATGCATCTGGGTCATCAATCAAACTTCTAAACCAAGTTTTATCTACAGTAGTTACAATCACACACAACAGATCTGAGCAACAAGGTGCCCGGAGGCTCCGCCTTTGATGCTGGTTTTGCCCCTGGTACCCTCGTGCCTGCTCCACTTATGACACGCTCTGCTCCCACTAGGGAGAGGGTTGCGACAGCTTTTTACTTATGTCTGGATTCTGGGATCCAATCAACGAATGGAGAAAATACTGCCGTCCCCTGAGTCAAGTCAAAATATAGGGAAAGATGAGTCATTATTTGTAAACAGATGGAAAAAAGTATATAATTGGATGGAAAAGAGTATATGAATAGCTTCCCATTGTAACCTCAAATGATCTGTACAAGCTTTATTTTTGCTTGTTTCTGTTTGTTTGTTTGTTTGTCTGTTTTGTTTCTGGTTTTGTTTTGTTGGTTTATATGTACTGGAAAACCTATAAATAAACTCTTAAAAAAAAAAGTTGCAGCCAACTTGTGCCAACACCATGGGGTTTTCAAGTCAAGAGTTGTTCAGAGGTGGTTTGCCATTGCCTGCTTTTGCATAGCACCCCTGGGCTTCCTTGATGGTGTCCCATCTAAATACTAACCAGGACTGACTATGCCTAGCTTCTGAGATCTGACAAGATTGGGCTAGCCTGGGCCATCCAGATCAGGGCATCTTAAACTCATTGATTTCAGTCAGGTTCTTGCCTTGAAAACTTTGTGGGGTTGCCATAAGTTGGCTGTGACTTGATGGCACTTTCCACCACCAAGCTACATAGCGGTGTATTGCCCATAGTGGTATATTACTAAAATAACTTTAATAAACTATTTTGTTAAAATAAAAAAAAAATATATAGGTGGTGGGGAACGCTGTCAAGTTGCAGTCGACTTAGAGTGACCCTGGAGGGTTTTCAAGTCAAGAGATGAAGAGAGGCGGTTTGCCGTTGTCTGCCTCTGTGTAGCTGCCCTGGACTTCCTTGGCGACTTCCCGCACAAGAACCAATCAGGGCCAGCCTCGCTTAGCTTCCAAGATCTGATGAGACTGGGCCGTTCAGGTCAGGGCTGTTAAAAAATGTAATGGGGTGACTGGGAGCTCACAGCCTGGCTTATCAGGTTTCCAGTTCGAAACAAAGAATTGTACTGGTGTACAAGCTAACTTCCCTAGATGCTGATGCCTATGGGCTTTCACCATACCATACTATTGAGACTGAAAGAGATAATGAAAAGTACAGCAAGCCAGAAGCAGTAGCTGAAACAACCAGGCCGGTGGGTCTAGAACTGCAAGTTTACAAGGAAGGCAAAGGTGTCTTCCGTTATCACATAAACTCACGTGAAGCTGTCTTATGCTGAACCAGACCATCGGTTCACGAAGGTCAGTACTGCCTACTCAGACTGGCAGTGGCCCTCGAGGGTCCCAGGCTGAGGTCTTTCACATCATCTACCACCTGGTCCTTTTAACTGGAAACGGCAGGGGATTGAACCTGGGACCTTCTGCACGCCGAGCAGATGCTCTGCCACTGAGCCGCAGCCTCTTTATCAGTTCCCCATCTCCAGTGCATCAATCAAATCCTCTGGAGAATAACTTCCCTCCAGCACAGGCAAAGATGCTCTCATCTCCTAAGACAAAACGCTGCAACTTTGTCAGCCACAGAACTCTGCAAGCTGCTTCAATGGCAGCAACTGATGCCATCAGTTGAACTGCATTTCACATGGATATTGTCAGCCATTTCAGGAGCAAATGAAGGTGAAACGCAGGGCATGGATTTAGTAGATGACAATCTCGTCTTAACGCTAGCAGCCAAAGGCAAAACACTACTAGAAGAATAGCCAAGGTGCTAGACAACATGGTCATGTTGTGGTTAAGGAACACCACAGCACAACGGGCAGTGTTTGGGTCACACCTGAGCAATCTAGGTTTGGCTCCTGTTCCTGGCATAGCCGTGAAGCTCAGATTTATGACAAGTCTCTCTCTCTCCAGCCTAAACTGTGTCCTTGTAGCTGTTGCAAAAATGAGATAAGGATTTCCCTCTTTCACTCCCTTTTTAAAAATCACAATACTACCCATTGTGGACAAGGACAATAATGCTTAGGAATATAGACCTAATCTACGCAATAGACTCAACACAGGGAGTTTTCTGTTCTCATGTGACATTTTGGTTCATTTAGATAGGTCACCACGTCTATTCGGCACGTGGAGTCGTTTGCTTGCCACTTCTCCCCAAAAGATTCACTAAAGCTTCCACGTGGCCTTCCTGGTCTATGGCAATTAGAACATTTGCATTATGTTCTGGGAAAGGGGGCTCTCAGGATCTGTTGGTGACAGAATTCCGAGTGCAGTGCATATCACTGGTTGCACCAATCACGGCAAGAATGCTTGCTGGATTCACGTCACCCCAGCCGGGAACATAGTGGGCTGCATATCCTCTAGACAAGGCCACATGAGCCAGGTGATGGGATTTTTCTGCACGCTGTCCATTTATATCACAATGCATTTTGAATACGAAGCTGGGCTACTCCTTGCTAAAGTTCATGGTTGACGTGGACTGCCGTGGGATTAAAGGACAGTGCTAAACACTGAATGAAATACACACATCATAGCCTTGTGGACATTACATCCCTGCCAAAATAAACATATGGATACCCCCACTCACCGTGCGGTCTTCTAGATACATTGTCTTCGAGAGAAAATCAATTCCAATAGTGGCCTGGAAAATTAAGAAAGGAACCGTAAGTAACTTTGCACTGTGGTACACTTCTATTTAAGAGGCATCAATCCAAGTATTTTAAGTGCTTTAACGGCACACGGGGCCAGAAAATATTAACCACACAGAGAGATTTAAGGAACAGTGTAGAGGAAAACAAACATGTAGCATCCTGAAGACAAAGGCAGAGAGTAGTATGATAAAGTTTGGATGCCTTCAATTAAAATTTCGTATCATTTGGAATCTGAAGATGTTAGCAGGATAGAAGCAGACCAAGTCCACTTGCAAGGCGACAAATGTCAAGTGAACCAAACCCAGCATCATAGTGTGGGGTTGGGATGGTGGAAAGCACTATGCTTCTACCCTACAAATGGCGGCTTTCAAACAAGACAGGAATCTGAATGACCAGCATGTTCTGTCTGCATTCTTTGAGTGCACCCTTCACTAGAATGCAGGAATCAGTGGATGATGTTAGGTATGGAAGAGATAAATTACTTCTTGTCAAATAAATTATTTGGAAATGAGACAGGTCTTCCTAGGAGGCACCAGGTGTAAAACTCAAAACTTTAAATTCCAGCTATTTATAAGCCATCTTTTTTAAGCACTCAAAGAATTAAAGAACCAACACAATAAAAATATAAATTCACCCAGATTTAAAATAAATCAATCATACAGAATAAAATTCACAAAACGATTGCCCCAGCCAATAAACCAACTCGCTCCATAACTAAAATACCATTGATACAGCCTGGAAAATAAGAGATTCTCCCCACCCCCGAAGGTGACATAAGGAAACAAGACATTCTATAATCTCTTCTAGGACAGGAGTCTTAATTTAATCTATTAATATATAATGTTGCTATCTCTCCTTATTGCCTTGGAGATCAACCCTTAGTTCCAAACAGCAGATGCAACTACTGAAAAAAGCTTGTTGCAAGCCCCCAGTGGCATTACTGAGTTAAAGGAGGGAACACATTCTTCTTCATATTAAGTGGCACATAAGCTTCTCTCTGCCTTTTAGACAAGGAGAAGCTGTCTTTCAGTCAAACGGGTTCCTCACCACAGAAGGGTTAACCATTAGAACCAGGATCTTGAAGTCAACCTGGAAGTGAACTGGTAACTGGCACAGCTGCAACCGGATCATCAAATGAGCAGGTGCATTTTGCGCCACCGGAACCTACCAAAATTGTCTTTAATGGGAGCCCCACATAAAATGTATTACAATAATGAAGACTGGCCTTTGATGAACTGGCAGAAAGACATACAACACACACAGAGAGAAGCAAGTCAAGTCAGAAAACAGCGGGGAAAACAGAGACTCAACATCCATCTTTGAAGAGAGAATTGCAACCATTCCTGTGGATGGAAATTTACCACATCCACTTCAAACCTCACGTAAGGCACTTTACAAAAAGGACACATTCAGTGTTCATGTGACGTGTTCAAACAGTAAAAGGTATTTCAGTGGCAGTACTGCTTTCATTAACGCTATTGTTTTAAAGAATCATGACAAAAGCCATGGATGTGATCTACGTCTAAGGAAGCTGGCTTACTAATGCTGATTCTCTCAGCAGTACACACTTCTGTAAATGAACTGTGGAGAGCCTGCCTTTGCTATCGACAGGGAAACAGTTTCTCTTACAATATGGTGATTTCCCACCACAGCAACATTTCTGACAACCCTGGTGGATGCAAGCCCAGAAGCCTCTTAGAAAGCAACATATAGTTTGCAGCCTGCTTTCATCTAACTAGTGGCTCCAGAAGAGGCCACAGAAGATTCCTATTTTAACAGGCAGTCTGTAAACACACTGAAGAGGCACGGAGGTGACCAAAGGGCAATCACATCCTGATATGCAATCACCCTTTGGCTTTTCCCCCCAAAGGAACAAATTGTAGGTTTTCTAGGAGGATTCACAACATTCCTACTTACCTGGTAAGTGTTGTCAAAACTGTCGTACATAAACCTGGTGATCAGGGATGTCTTTCCAACTATGGAAAAGAGAGGAGGAAACGTTACTCTTCGCTTGTGAAGTGGTGGCTGAGCTATCTAGAAGGGCCACCTGTGTCTTACACCAGGGGTGTCGAACTCATTTGTTATGAGGACTAGATCTGACATAAATGTGACCTTGTCAGGCCAGGCCACGTGTGTCATAAAATGTAATGCCAGGGAGTGGAGATATAAACTTTATAAAGGACACAAACACAAAGTTGGGGGTTTTTTTTACTTAAAATAAAAGCATGCTTAAAACATTAGCTCTGTAGGCTGCAAACCTATTTTTGATTGACATTTACCATAGAAATCTCATGCTCGAAGTTCTGAATCTAGTACTCAGGTTAAAACATGAAATGGCTGAGCAATTGAGAGAGTCTGGTGAAGCAAGCTATGATGCAGCAGCAGCAGCAGAACTGGAAGCAGGAGATGGCCAGCTCCACTGCGGGCCTGATGGAAGCCCTCTGGGCCCCCAGGCCATATGTTTGACACCCTTGCCTTACACCATTCAGCTACCCAGCATGAAGTGGTAAGAGATTCTGGATCTGCTGCTTTAGAAAATCTATGCTAGCCATTTTAATTTTTTTCTTTATTTGTGTGAATTTTGACTAAGAGGCTGCATGGGCAACAGATAAGGGGATGAAAATAAATAGAACATGAAGGCTCCCACAATGTGGACTAGATACAAATTCTAGCAACACAAATTTTAAAACAGGGAGAAATCATGGTTTGTGAGGCCAAGCAAGCAGGGTCTGTATGTCCCATTTCAAATTATTTGTTGTTGAGTCAACATGGATGTGGGCCTGCTCCACAGAGGCATGGGCACTGTTATAACTGCACTTTTAAGATAAGTAAGAGAAACCTCCTACAGAGAATGGTCCTATTTGTTTCAGTGGGAATTAAAATATCGTATGGCATTGTGTGGTATAGCCAGGAAATCCTAGGATTGTCTGGCAACCTGAAGCTCTAGCTTTTTTTTTTTAAGTATTATGCAGCGAGCTAGGCTTATTTTGGGGGGCTGGGAGAGCTGTGACTGACCCAAGGCCACCCAGCTTGGCTTCTAGTGGAGGAGAGCAGAATCGTACCCAGTTCTCCAGATTAGAGTCCATCGCTCTTAAGCACTACACCATGTGGGCTACACCAGTGGAGCGTTTCCTTCGTATCTGAAGTCGCTCCCAGCCAATGCAGCAGATAGTCATGCTTGCTAAATCAACAGCTCTGTCTTTCAGATTTCTTCCATCCACAAGTGAAAATGACTTTGCAAGCATGCAAAATAAAAGGAAATGTGCCAGTGACTGCATCTGCGTGAATTTGCAAGTATGCAAAATGGAGGAAGATATTATAGGCTACGTTCCTTAATCCATTAGTGGACAGAACTGGCTTACGCTCCCTGAACAATTCTGGCATTTACAGAGAAACCATGAAACGGTATTGCTCTGCGCTTGTAGGTCGCTCTGTGCTTGTATTTGCTTTCAACTTCTTTTTAAATCCATATTATGATTCAATACATTATATTTTAAGCATTATTCCACCAGGCAATCCAGAGTGTGGGGGAGAAATTTATATGAAACAATTCCATTCATCTCATCATGCGCATCTAGCGTATTTACCCTTTCGGCATTAAGAGTCATCTGGAACAGGGAGAATCAGTTCACATGACCAGTTAACAAAGGAAGAAGCAATCGTGCCACTCCACAGTCAGGTAGGCAACATCACAAGCAACTGATTGTCTGCCATCTCACACAGTTGTTCCACCACATCAGTCCTTTGACACCATTTTTTTAAAATCAAGCTTAAGCCATTTAAAATAAGCAAGTGTGTAAAGAAATAAAACTGCCTGGTAATCCTATCTGGGAAACTATTTGGCAGCATAAAAGTAATGTCCCAAGACATTTCTATAAACCAATGTTGAAAAATAGTTGAAATTCCTTGGAAGTACATTATTTGGTATGGCTTCTTTGGAGGGTGGAGGAGGCTATTTAGCATCCAGCAAACATTGCACAGGTAGACCCCATGTCTGCTTTAAGACTGCCTGAGTTCAATGCATCTTTCTTCCACCCTTCAATGTGCACAGACTTTCAGCCCTCAGTCACTAACCTTGTAGAGGAACAACTATGCTACATGTTCATGTACATTCCTCTATCGAAAGCATCTAAGTCCCATACAAACAAGCTACCTGGTTGGATTTTAGGCCTGCATTTAGAAATGAGTAATATTTTATGTAGTTAGTATGAGAAGGAGCTATCAGCTATAATTTCTGGAACAACTCTTCCATCAATGGACTCCCCTCAGACCCTGGAACTAACAAAATTTGGTATTTAAAGAGAACAGGAATCATTTTGTACATTTTATTTGCGAGTAAGGCAATAATAACCTTAGAAATATGGTGACACGCCTCTGTCTTCTTTCAAGAACCTCCTCCAGACTCAGCTTCTCCACCAACCAATGGATTGTCTCTCCTTTCCTTCCAAATGTTTACATTCATCTACCTCCCCCAACCACTTTCCCCTTCAAACTATTCAGGCAAGGTACCATAAACAATGACAGCACTGTATAACTTAAAAGTACTTTTGCCTTCTCAGACATGGGAACACACCACCAAGAGACATGACGATAGCCACTAGGCTTTAAAAGATACCTGGAAACACTTGTGGTCAGAGTTTGGGTACCAAAACACACCAGTCAAATGTAACCTCTCTGTTGAGAGCTAGTAACCCTCTGAACATCAGATGCTAGGGCAATATGGAAGAGGCTTCAGCTTATGATCACTGTGCCTGTACGCCTTCCGTGGGGTAGGAGAGGAGATGATGGCCTAGAGAGGCTCTTGACCCAATTGAGTTGAGCTGTTCTGATATTCTTAGGACTGGATTTCCACCAATTCCTCCTTTTCGCTGTAGACTACCTTCATGTCTTTCCTTACGGTCCCTTACCCTCCAGGAGCAGCAGCTTTTCATAAGCTTCAAAGGAAGAAAAGTTTCATAACCACTGATGGGAAAGAGCCAGAGTCCAGTAGCACCTGCAGGACTCACAACTGGTGGCAGGCACAACTTTCATGAGTCACTGCTGACCTTCAGATACAGCTAGAATGTGAGTCCATCTGACCTTATATCAGAAGGCCAATGGATTCCCATTCTGTATGGCTGAATGCAAAGCCTTCCATGGAGACAGTTCAAGATAGGTGGCCATGTTAGTCTGTCTGTAAGCAGTGGAAAAGAGCAAGAGTCCAGTGGCACCTTCAAGACTAAAAAGAAATGTGGCAGGGTAGGAGCTTTTGTGATTCACTGCTCGCTTCTTCAGATAGAAAAGAGCAAGTAGCACCTTCAGGGCTAACAATATTTATGGCAAGGGAGGAGCTTTCCTGAGTCACTGCTCCCTTCTTTGGTGACTCACGAAAGCTCATAATCTGCCACCACTTTTGTTAGTCTTTAAGGTGCTCCTGGACATTTTCTCTTCTCTAGGGCCACAGACAGACAAAGACGGCTACCCATCTTGATCAACCACTGATGGGAAATTTAGCCTGGATCCAACCCCTACCTGCCTCTTATTAGAAGGAGGATGAGCACAGGTGAGGGCACCTTCGGCCACCTCAGCACAGAGCTCTCCCAAGCTCACTATTACTGGCTCTGATCATCAGCAGCAGCTGTCCACCTATTTACCCTTTCGGTATTGACCCCAGTTGCTTTCTTTCTTCCCAAATACATTCCACTGCCCTTTCACCATCCTATACAGAGTACGTCTACACGGTTCAACAGGATCACAATTCAAATAGAAATCCCAATTCAAATTCAAATATCAGCTGGTATGAAAACCCTTGCGACGCTGACGACACCTCCACAAGGCTATTTACTTAACTGCTGATACAGCAGCTGATAGGTCGCGTCAGTCCCGCCCTGGCCTTTGAGCCGCCCACCCCGGAGAGGCCGGGGACGCGTCCCCCTCAGGCCTCCTGCGCGCCGAGCAGATCCGCCCGCTGTTTCTGCAGAGAGCGCAGCCCCGGAGAGGGTGGAGGAAGCGCAGGCGCTTGGGCCCTCTCCCCGCCGGCCCGCCCAGCTCCCTTCCCCGGCCCCGCCCGGCCCTCACCGCTTTGCTCCCCGAGGAAAACCAACTTGAACTTGCGCAGCGGGTTGCCGAACTCGCCGCCGGCTCCTCCCGGGACCGACATGGCGGGGCTGGAAGCGGGGGGAGGAGGGGAGAAGGCGGGGGGGGCGGCGGCCGGAGGGGAGAAGGAAGGAAAGGAGGAAGGAAGAAGGGGGGGAGGCAACCGCCGGGCCGACCGGGCGGGAGCGGAGGCGCCACAAGAGCAGGACGGACCGTGCTCGAGCCGTCGGGCCGCCGACTGCGTCACTTCCGCCCTGCCGCCACCGCGCGACGCCCCCGGGGGCCGGCCGGTGATCTCATCTCCTCACGTAGCGGAGGGAGCGTCATGAGGTCATCGCCGCCGCGGCCGCTCGCGACGTCCGAGGGAGAGGGCGGTCGCCAGTCCGGGGGTAACCATAACGACACTTCCGGTTCCGACAATTAAAAAAAAATTCTGTGGGATGGGATCGTAGAGACAGACGGGGGTCTAGAGAGTCCGTTTCCGGCCGCTCCCGGAAAGGTGTTGTTGGTCGTGACGTTAGTTATTGGGACCAATCGGAACGTCGCAGAACCCACAGGCGATTGGGTGCGTCAGGGCTTCGTCGGGGGGGGGGGGTGCTCAGTGGAATTTTCCTTGGAAGTGGGGGAAGAGGTGGCCTTCTAGAGAGGAAGGGCCTCAAGTCTGCAGCTTCTCGTCTCCCCGGTTTCTTCGTTGCAGCCGAAAAGAGCGAGAGTCCAGGAGCCCCCGTAAAGACTAACAAAATATGTGGATGAACCTTCAGGAGTCACCGCTGACCAACGCGCCCTCTAAGCTGTGGAGTCTTGTGAGCAAAAATTCTACTTTTGGGAGCAACTGGCATTAAAGTTGCGAGCGAGCGATTTGGCTACTGCATGAATTAGTTTGCTCTGGAGCCCTCCTTCCTGAGGTAAGACAAGAATGTGTGAGCTGGAGGCTAAAAAGCTGTGAGCTAGCTCACACTAACTCAGCTTAGAGGGAACGCTGCCGCTGACTCCTTCAGATACGGCTAGAATGGGAGTCCGTTTTGGCTGCATTTGGTGAGAAAGAGGAGGCCTGTTTGTACCTGAGCAAGTTTCTTCACATTCTAGCTGTATCGGAAGAAGTGAGCAGTGACTTGTGAAAACTCATGCCCTGTCACAAATTTTGTTAAGTCTCCAAGGGGCTGCTGTTGGACCCTTGCTCTTTTCTGCTGCTACAGACAGACGGACCCAGGCTGCCCATCTTGATCTATCTCCATGGAAGGCACCACGTTCAGCCGTACAGAATGGAAATCCGTCAGCCTTGAGAAGAAACTTGCACAGGCTGTATCTGAAGTGAGCTGTGTCTTGCAAAAGTTCGTCCCCTGTCACAAACTTTGTTGGACTTAAGGATGCTACTGGACTCTCACACTTTTCTGCTGCTACAGACAGACCAACATCTTTTTTATTGGTTAGATAGTGATGCCAGGTTTGTAGACACAGATCCAGTGGCCCTGGGGTTTTCCCCCATGACTTGTGGATTTTTTCATTGGCACAGTAGGAAGGGTCTGTCTTGCATTGTAAGAGCAACACTATGCGGCCAGCACACTGGTAGTGAGGCATTTCCATGTTTAAGCATTTATTTACCAGAATACCCACTTTTCTATTTCCTTTTCTGGCCAAGCCCCTCCCCTGCTCCCTTGTCATTTTTTTTCTTCAAGGCAGTAAGTGGCTACTGGTGACTAAAAACAGACTGCATCTCACTGAACCACAAAGCTGAAAAAAGTTGGTGTTGAGCTACCATAAAGTATAGCCAGAAAAACAGAGAGAGACAGACAGACTTAGGAATTCTGTGCAGGTGTAGAGTGTCTGACCTTGATGGCCAGATACCGCTAGTCATCTTGGTAGGATTGCCAAACTCCCTGTGGTGGCTGGAGATCTGCTATTACAACTGATTCCCCAGGCAACAGGGATCAGTTCACCTGGAGAAAATGGCAGCTTTGGAAGGTTGATTGTATGGCATTATACCCTACTGAAGCCCCTCTGCTCCTCAAACCCCTCCCTCCTCAGACTCCACAACCAAAATCTCAAGGTATTTCCCATCCCAGAGCTGGCAACCCTACACCTTGGACACACGGGTGGGCGGTGGAACCCAATCCATGCTGAAACTGTAAAGGAATTGACAAGAATATCCTGTGTTTTGCAAAGGATATGGTAAGAATACAATTGAAGGCCTCTGGGGCTAGAGGTTTAAGGGATAGCTGATGTCTTTTTGGACCTTTTAGCCCCATTTTAGAGGCAGACATTTTGCCTGTGAGAGACACCTTGCCAATATTCACCAATATTTCACAGATGAAAACAGAGACAAGCTGGTGTACTTCCAACATGGAGGCTGTCTGAAACAGTTACACATAATGCATTAATTTACTCAAGACATTACGCCCATCCTTCAGTTATCAAAATGCAAGGAAGTTCTGTTGTTAGAGGGAGACACTAGGAAAAAACCCGTAATTGTTGTGCAATATGTAACCTACAATTCAAAATATAGTGCAGCAGCTACAGTGTGTGAAATGGTCAGCTGAGCACTGCATGGAGTTTTAATGTTCATGTGCATGCAGTATGTGCTCTAAAGACAAGATATAACTATCCCTTAGGTACAACACCAATACGCTTACAAGATATAATTTCTGGTGCTTTGGTGGCAAGAGATTGAACTCTGAAGAACTGTCAGCTCGCTGCCATAGAGGCTGGTAGAGGGAGGGAATGAGCTGCTTGGAGCTGCTTGGAATGTGTTAGTTTCGATTCTCTCACTGTCTTAGTGATGCCTCCTTATCTGTGTGTTTTATGTGCATGACCTTGGTTCTTAGCTGTAACATCATCGCTGGGAATGTGGGTCCATTACTTCTTGGCGGGCCCCACTTTGTACCTTGATTGGCTCCATGCCGTCCAGTGACCCCTTTGAATCATGTATATCCATCCACCCCGCACTTTTTGCTTTAATCTTAACACAGAACCTGAAGTAGAGATAATCTGCCAATACTGAATCAATAAACTTTCCTTCTGAAGTAGCGAGTTGTCGGTTCTGATTGTTGCAGGAGTCTGACAAGAATGACATCGGCAATGTGTACCAAACATTTTAGCCAGGCACCCCCTAAAAACCAGTGGTTTCCTAGGGGGAAGGACAAAAACACATCAAAAACAAAACTGGACTGTTCCTGGTAAATATGGTTGGTTAGAGTTCCAGAATGGACCCTCCAAATCTGAACAGCAGTTCAGCAGCACCTTAGAGACCAACAAGATTTTTTTTATTAATATTTTATTGAGTGTATATGTATCCATATACTTTATACATATCTTAACACTTCATTTCCCTTATATTCTCCTCTTTCAACAAGATTTTAGGGGTATTAAGCTTTGGGAGCTTTGACTCTTGAAAGTGTATACTGCTAAAATCTCATTGGTCTCTAAGGTGCTGCTGGATTCAAATCTTGCTGTTCTACTGCAGACTAACATGGCTGCCCTCTGAAATTACCTCCAAATTTGGTACCTGACCTCACTGTTTTTAGAATTCAAAACCAACAGAAACAGTCAGCTACATAAAAGCCAGCAGAAAGGGGGGATGTGACAATAAGGTTAAAATGATTTCCAGCGTGGCCAATTCAAGTCGAGTGTAAAGGTTTGTACAGAGGATGGTGTTGCAGCTACCAGTCCAGCACGGTTCAGGTGACATAACAGGATCTATCTAAACCTCTTGCCCCACCTGCCCCAGTCTTCACCTGAACAAACTGCTGCTCAGGCACAAATTGGACTGCTGGCAAACTGACTATCCTGACAGGTCTGTGACCCCCACGCCATCTGCTACTGCTTCTAAGCCACCAGTTACTTAGCAGGTAGGTGTCAGAAGGTGGTATAATTCAGGGTCTATGGCCCCTGAAATAACAGGAGTTACCCAGTGAGCTGTTTCAGGGTTCCATCTTGCCTCTTCTTCAACATCCACAGAAAACTATTAGAGAAGGTAGCGAAAGGCTTTATAGTCAAGTCGTCAGTATGTGGAGGACATCGAATGACACACTTGTTTTTCTACAGCTGGTTGTGACCTGGGACATTCCCTGAATATGGACAAGATTTAACAGTGGTCTGGATGAAAGCAAAAAAGCTGAACTTCAGATCAGATAACATGGATTTGAGGGTGGGCAACTGGGTGATCTTGGAGGGTGGCTTATGTACTGGTCTGGATGGGGTCACATTCTCCTCTTAAGGAGCAGGTCTACAGTTTATCTGTTCCTTTGCCACTTCTCTGTCTGAGAACAAACATCCATGCAACTGAGAATATGACAATATTAACAACACTTTTTTTTTTAAATAAAGCAGTAGTGGTTAATGGTCCTAGGGTGGTGAGGACAAAATGTCCTCTCCAAAGTCCTTAGATGCTGCAGCTGCTGATTCACCTATTACTGTTTAAAGATTCTACAGTGTCCTTGAGAGAAACAGACTCTACCTCTCCCCCTGGAAATGTGCTGCCAAGCAATCTGAGCTGGGCAGTGACAGATGCTTTCATTGCTAGCAGGTGGGGCTTCTCCTCCCCTGGGCAGCTGGCTCTTACCAGCAGCAGAGGTGTCTGATGAAGGCACCAGGGAGGAGGATGACGCGAAATGTCCTGTTCCCCATCTTAGCATGCTATTTAATTTGCTAATGTTCCTTTATCCAGTTCTGCTATTTGATTCTCAGGCGACATCCCTGGCCGTAAATCCTTATCATCAGCTGATGTTGGTTCGTCAACTACACCCACTTCCCGAAAGACAGCGATCTGGCTACCGTGATGAATGCCTTAGTCATCTCCACTGTGGATTACTGTAATGCATTCTACATGTGGCTTCCATTGAAAACTCTTTTGAAAATTTCGTCCGTCCGGAATGCAGTCTCCAGAGTATTAATAAGATCTGATCCAAGTGGAGCACATTAAAACATATGCTCAGCCTTGTACTGTTCACCAGTTCACTTCTGGACCCAATTCGCTGCATTGTGCATGCACCTGTTTGCTCATGAAACAACAGACACCTTTTAAATAGCCCATTATCTCCTACAGAGTTCTACCTATGAACCAGAGACTAATGCTTTACCTATCTGTTCAGTGCAGTACTGCAAGACAGGTACTGCTCTTCTCCGCAGATTTGATTACAGGATCAACTCCATGTGTGTAAAGAGGCTGGATCTTAGGTAAGCACTGGACATTTTCTAAGATGATCTAGTGGATATTATTGTGTGATCAGTGATTCAGAGTCAGTTCAGATGCTCTCATTCCCTCTGCTGGGACAAATTGCAGCTGAACTCACTCAGGTAATCAAACTCTAGTGCCCAGTGTAGATGTGAGCATGCAGCCCAGACCTTTTGCCCTGGCCAACCTGTTGGGGGAAGGTGTGTCACGGAAGCCTGAGCCAAATGGATCCTATCAGTCACTTGTACTCAAACTGGATGGTAGAATTTTCTTTTTTCATGGGCTTATACGAAACTGAGTCTGCTTGCAAAGTTCAATGCTTACAGTGGTGCTCAGAGAAAACATTCCAGTAGAGCGGTTGGATGAAACATGCTGCTTGACAGCCCTTGATTGGACAACAAGTTATTGGCAAATCCCATGAATGCTATAAGATCAGGAGAAAATGGCATTGTCCCTCAAGGGTTCCGCAAAGAGGCCTCTACCTTTCAAATATTGGTTCATCAGGTGTTGTGTTCCTGCTGTGGTTTTTTTCAGCGGCCACTATAGATAACGTCATTGTTCAACTTATGGCCAAAAGTCTGATCAAATCTTTTTTTTTTTTTGGATTTTGTCAGACATGTCCTTCCTGATCATAAACGTGCTCTTCCTAATATCTAAGATATCACAAAACCTCATAAGGGTTGTTCAGTCTTTTCACATTCCACAAACCCATGGTTAACAGTAGTACTGGGGGGAAATGAAAAATTGTTGAAGTCTTGTGTATAACCTAGGGGCTAGTGTAACCTCATGGTTAAAAGAATGTGCTGTGATCTGGGAGATTGCCAGTTCAAATCGCATCTCAGCTGTTATTTTTCAGCCAGTCACTTTGTCTTAGCAAAGTCCCACATGTGCAATAGAAGAATGATAATACTGGACAACCTTACCGGGCTGTTATTTTTATTGAAATATGTGAAGTTCTTTGAACACTGAAAGTGCTATTTTTTCAGGTGGGTAGTGTTATGTTCTCATTGAAATGCAATGTTAAGCTTGAACCAAGGCAAGAATTGTAATCCCTGAACTCCTATTGGTTGCCTTTGTATTACTGTCCAATCAGAACTCTGTATAATGCTTTGGAGGGAACAAACCTCATTGGACGTTATCTCTGTAATCTTATTGGTTACTTTTTGTACAGTAGGCGTGGCTGTATTAGCCCGGACTGTTTAAAAGGAGCTGTGCTCCACTGTTTAGTTGATTTGCTGTGGTTCGCTGTTCTGGTTATTGTTGAGCAGTTATCACTTCAAAATAAAGCTGAAATCACTTGTTGGCTAAACTGAGTTAAGTCTCATACTTAACAGGTAGCTGTGTTGGTCGGAAGCAACAGCACAAAATTTGAGTCCAGTGGGGCACCTTTAAGACCAACAAAGTTTAATTCTGGATAAAAGCTTTTGTGTGCATGCACACTTCTTCAGATGCATGCACACAAAAGCTTTTACTCCAAATTAAATTTGTTGGTCTTAAAAGTTTCCACTGGACACAAACTTGTGCTATTTAATTGGCATTTGAAGGATTATTACATATGTAAAAATACGATACCTGCCCCTCCATTAATCACATAAAACCATACAAGTACATTTGTGCCCAATCTCAACACAGATGAGGGACAAGGAGCATAATTCTCATCAACATTTTTGATTCCTCATCTATCACCATGGAGCCAGAGGGAGTGGGGCAGAGAGTAGGCTAGGAAAATAACAGCCAAAACAAATAATAATCACAGAATACTACTTAAGAAACAGTTCAAAACAGTAACATACCACCATCGCTAGGGCACACTGCCACGTCTCCTTTTAAGGGAACAGAGCCCAGCCAACAAAATGAAAAGCCACTCGGTTTAATCGTTTGCAACTTTATTTTTTAAAAATGAAATATTCAAAGTACTTTGTCTTTCAAATGTCAACACGTCATATATTAACTTTTACTATTTACAACAGGTTGTTGTACTGGTCTTGTAGAAAATACATGCTTCTGGTCTGAAAACCAGAGCAAAAATGCAACAAACCGTTTTGACTGCAGCCATTGAACATAAACCTGTACAGGATCCAGCCAGTGTCCAGAGCAGGAATACAAAACTGGAGTCTATTGTTTCCTAGCAACAAGATTCAGGCCCTTATACTACAACTTCAGTTAAGATTAGAACTGCTGTTAGATAGGAATGGAAAATCTTGGCATACACTGTAAACATCGTTACTTTTCGTGAGAAAGCAAAGAAAAATGACGAGTAACTGACATAACACTGTATGCGAGAGGCTTCTCTTTTTGTGTTTTATCAACACCTTTTTAATTAAAGTTTCAACGTTCTGTCTTGGTTCTCATTATACAAGTAAATATTGTCAAGGACACACTTGGATATACTAACGTTTATTAAGAGGCTAAAGTTCACCACTAAATCTAAGAAAAAGATTGTAACTGGCAAACACGTTCTCTTGGACCGATAGCGGAAAGTGACCGAGAAAACCCCCACAGTAAATTAAACTTGGAGTATTACCAATTTCTGTTACGGTCTCTATATAAGCCAGCATGTTTATATTGAGGGGTGGGGAATGGTAACTGGAGAAGGGTCAGAAGGCAGATGACCAAACAATTAGTTCTCATAAATCTTGTAATATCCATCTTCTCGTGCTAAAATATACTCTTGCTCTCTTCTATATTGAATATCCCTTTGGATTCCACTATTGTCACAACTCTAAAAACTACTCCGGACTATTTCAAATTGCTTCTCCCTGCCTGTGCCCGGCTTCTTTTCAGGAACAGTAATATAAAGCACAGTTGGTAAGTTCTACTTTTAAAAAGTAAACTCACCCACCCTTTCCCTGCCCCTCCCACTACGGCGGGGGCTTTCAATAATATAGGAATGATATGGCACTTTCTAACAAGTGCCTGATGGAGAAGTTCTGGATCTTGAACTGGGGGTGATGATGGTTCAAAAGCTTGTCTGTGTTCCAGTTTGTATCGACTCTATTCTATATATACCTCTATACATAAGACCAAAGTGCTCTAGATTTTCTGAATAATTCCTGAACAACTATTTTCACCACTATAAAAAAATATAGGGCCCAGTTCTCCCACTGCTGCGGTGAGATTTTTGTAAACTTCCCAAACTAGGTTTCAAGGTGGAATTCTTGGGCTATTATTGGGGTCTGCTCTGAAGCCTCCGGCTACGGTTTCGGCCTGTTCATGGAAACCAGGGAGAGAAGAGTGGTGAATTCTTGGCTGGATCAGAGTTCCTTCTCACTTGGCTGGCTTTCCCGCCTGGTGAAGAGGTCCCTGTCCATCTCAACAGACAGGAGCTGCTGCCCCAGAAAAGAATGAATGAGGGCAAAGGGATGCTTGCCCACCAGGCCGGGTCTCTCACACACTATGGAAGAAGTTGGGATGGGGCTGCCCATGACCTAAGCCTAAGGTTTGACCTTGCCTTCCTCACTCAATAGCCAGTTTTTTTACTGGCCCATTTGTGAAATTTGCCTCCCTTGGCCCCTGAAGGTTGGTTCCCATTATTTCTACAGAACCACGTGTGGCTTTTCTTATCCTTAAACCTTGCCCTGCTTGGAAAAACTTCACTTGCTTATTTCCTATCACGCACTTGATAAAGATGCAGGAGAGCCAGACAAGGGGTGACAGGCTGAATGAGAAAAGGGTCCCACAGAGAGTTGGGTGCCATCTGCCTGGAGGGGGGGAAATGTCCTGTCCCCTTAACAGGAGCTTACTGGGACGTTATTTACTTCCACGCTTCAGCCTCCCATTTCTGCACATGAAGCCTCTATGAAAGGGACAGGACATCTTTCTCCTGGGCTACTGGCAGCCATAATAGAGGGAGAGACAGCAACTGAAGGAAGAGTCAGTAGAAAAGACCTCTGTGCAAGCAGAAAGCTCACCTCGCAGGGAACAGACTGAGCATATTCAACCCGTTGATCTTTTCAACATGCAAAATGCATTCAGTAATGGTATTCCCTACCTGCAAGTTGCAGTCAACTCAGTTCAGGATGCTGCCATCTCAGCTGCTGCCTCTTTCTCTGGAAGAAGCTTTTTTCTTGTGGTTCAGCCTTTCTGCCTTGGCAATACAGTCTTCTCTATGTTGATGTTTGGGCTCAGTTCCAGCACTGCTGTCTTTTTGCCTCAAAGCAGAATGTCTGTAAACATTCCGTAACACCTGTCCTCATTCACCACTTGAGGATTTAAGGGCCTGGCTATGTCCTACACGCATCACGTCAAAAGCAGCCATGTCAACCAAGCTCTGACAACTGAAATGTAAAGCTAAAGACAAGCACACAAGTACTCTGGCATGCCTGGATGCCTTTCTCTGTCCATCTGCTGCCTATGTTCTCTCTCCCTTAGTAAGTAAAATAGATGATGGATGTTTGGAGAAGGGTGGCCAGGGTGCAACATTTCCTGGGTGTTTTTAAAACCTGTGATCTTCTTCCTCATTCTCAGCCTTATCCTTGGGGAACTTTCCCCAAGAAGAGCCCCATTTGATCATACCAGTGGTCCATCTAGTCCAAAATAATGTTTCCCAAAAAAGGAAGAGGAGGAGATTGGATTTATATCCCATCCTTCACTCAGAGTCTCAGAGCAGCTTACAATCTCCTTCCCTTCCTCTGCCCACAACAGACACCCTGTGAGGTAGGTCGGGCTGAGAGAGCTCTGAGAGAACTGTGACTGACCCAAGATCACCCAGCGGGCTTCATGTGGAGTGGGAAGTCAAACCTGGTTCTCCAGATTAGAGTCCACTGCTCTTAGCCGCTACACCAAACTGGCTCTAGTTGCCCTGGAGTGCCAACAAACTCGACATTGAGGCCAAGGCCTTCCCCTGATTTTGCCTCCCAGCTCTGGTATTCGTAGGTTTGCTGTCTAAGGTTCCCTTAACTTATTGTGGTTAGTAGCTGCTGATGGACCCATCCTTCACAAATCTGTATCCCTTGTAACCCCCTTTTAAAGCCATCTACACTTCTAGCCATCAGGACATCCACTGGCAGCAGGGTTACCAACCTCCAGGCAGTGGCTGGATATTTCTGGGGATGACAACTGATCTCCAGGTGACAGAAATCTACCCCCAAAATCTCCAAGTATTTCCCATGGGGCTGGCAGTTCCATTACTCGTTTCAGAATTCCCAGTCAAACCCCAGCTTACATGATGAATGTTTACATGTCGCCAGATCTGTATAACGTTCACCTCAGTTTAGCTAATTGGTGGTGCTGCTGCTACGGGCTTCACTCCTGCCCCAAATGACCTGCTCCTAGACCCAAAGGTGTAAGTCCATGAAACTTGTAGCCTGTCTGCAGATCAAGAAATCTGAGCCAGCCAGGGGTTCCTCTTCACTTTGCCCTACAATTTTTAGTGGTATCTTTTCTACAGCAAAGATGCCATTTCTGGGAGAAAGGAGATGGGATTCTGTTGTGGGCTCTTGACCCTGGAAAATATCTCCCTTCCTCAGTAACTCACCCAGATTTGCTATGCAAGGAATCTTTTGCTTGAGCGAAAGAAACCGGTGCGACGCAAAATCCAAAAGCCAAGAGCACCTTCCAAACAGATGCGGTGTTCCTAAGCGGTCCAGGACATCAACCGATAGTAACCAAAGGCTTCATTGCCACCCCGACCACACACAAACCCTTAGTGCATTATGACATTTAAATGCTCACTAGAAACTCTTACTAATATTTTTCTCATTTGGGTCATCACGCTTTAGTGCAAAACAAAACGAAACAGGCTCCGTGACCGAATGTGCACCAAACAAGCATGAAGTTGGAACCTGCTTCCACTGGTCGTGTGTTCAGAAACGTCAGCGTTTCTCCCTTTGCTGTGGTTCGCCGAACTCCGCAACTTTTTAAGTAGCATGGGAGCTTGGAGATGCTGATGTACTGTATGCATTTCTTAGGGCGCACCTCTTCTCCAAAGCATGTCAAGAATTTCTCTGTGGACCGTGGCTGCCCTCCACAGTGGGTATAAATGACAATCATTTAGGACAGGGACAGAATAGTTCCTCTTTCCGGCTTGCGCCGCTTTCTCCTTTGCTGAATACAGGGCAGAAGAAAGTAACGGTGATTCTTCTACGCAGGCTCTTCTTCATTGCCTTACTTTTGTCGAATGTTCTTGGCGTCAAAGTACACACAAAGCAATCCCTGCCTAGCACACAGCTGCGTTCTTCTCTTTGGCAGGCACATTTATAATGAGCACACATCATCACAATTTTTTTAAAAAGCTCTGCTGTAGTGAAAAGAGGAGAGCAAAGGGGCTGCCTGGTGTCGAGACCAACAATTATGCCCATGGTACATCGCTAGGGATGCCAGCCTCCAGTTGAGACCTGGGATGTGCCTGGAATTACAGGCCAATTCCAGACCACAGAGATCAGTTCTCCTGGAGAAAATGGGTGCTTTGGATGGTGCACTTGAAGGCATTGTACCCTCCCCCTCAAGGCCCCTGTCCTCCCCCAGGCTCCCCAAATCTTCAGGAGTTTCCCAGCCTTACCCCCCATCCCCTGCCAGTGGCCAGGGGGGATGTGGCAACCAGTGTTCCCTCTAAGCTGAATTAGTGGGAGCTATTTCACAGCTTTTTAGCTTCCGGCTCCCACATTTTTGCCTTAGCTCAGAAAGGATGGCTCCAGAGCAAACTAATTTATGCAGTAGCCAAATCGCTCGCTCACAACTTTTAATGCCAGTAGCTCACAAAGTAGAATTTTTGCTCACAAGTCTCCGCAGCTTAGAGGGAGCATTGCTGGTGTCCTTATACATTCCGCTTGCTTTCGGAGTGAGAATCCCAATCCCTGTTTAGAGATGGCAGAAAAGTATTGTTGTCCCCCCCCCTTGGCAATTGCATACCCTCCAACATTTCACAGACGAAAACAGATGTGCTTGTAACATCCCTGTTTTCATACTAAGGATAACTGCCTGAGCCCCCTCATCCAATGCTGCTGAACGTCTATACCTGCCTGCAGTCTGTTTACTCTTCCACTCTGCAGTAGCTCAGTTTTAAACACCAAGAAGAAATTTGTTTTCTAGAAAAAAGCACAATCTGCTAGGAACAGGTCAAAACACACTTTTAACAGCTACAGTGTGAGAAGTGGCAAAGCTGTGCATCGCATGGTGCCGTGGTGCTCCTGCGCACCTGGAGGTGTTCTAGATACAACATGAATCTAGCTAGTCAGAGATTTAACTTCTAGAAACATGGAGCAGGGTGCTCGGCCAAGGAGAATGACAACATAAGCAACTCACGCTGAACAACATTTTTAAAAGGCATCTACAAAAGAGAGGGACAGTGATTCACAAAGGACAGGTACCAGAAAATACAGACTCGCCTTGGGAAATAGGAACGGTTGGAGTGTATGCAATTGTTCTGGCTTTACACAGATGTACTGCTTAGTACTATGAGACAGGCAAAACACCAATAAGATGGAGTGTCTAGGATGCGCACTGTCTTGACACACCTTAAAAAAGTTGCGTTAAGGTGTAATCCATCAGACCGTGGTTCTGCACAAACATCTTATTTCAGGGAGGTTTATACAGGAAAACAGGTGGGTGGATTTAATCTTTGACATATAAATGGCAATACATATAATTTTTTTTTCTGAGTTTCAGAAGCAGACGTGATAAAACTATTTCTCTTCTACCGCCAGAAACTGGGGAACTGTTACTCCTATCCATATTTTTATACTTTGGATGCTTATAAAATGTCCCAAGGCAATTCTACTCATTCCTTGGTAGGTGCCAAAGGGGGAAAAAAACCAAAAACAAAATGGCAATCCATTTCACTCTATGAGCTTTTGGCATAATAACAAAAACAGCAATATTCAAGGCAGTATTGAAAAAAAAGAAAAGAAAAACCCTCAGCAGTAGGTTACCTAAAGTGCATTTCCTGCATATAATACAAATATAACAGTAAGGGACTCAAGGCACAAGCTAACGTAATATGTATTACATACCAGAAATGCACCATTCAAGCTAATTAAACCTTCCTGGGAATTTAAAGCATTTAGAAAACAACCTCCTTCTTTGTGAACCACAAATTAAAAAAACACAATTGCTTGAACTATATGCAGAACTGGCTGCCCTTGATAGATCAGTGACAAAAGGTATCATTACGAGTGCACTTTCCTATATATAAAATTCAGAAATTACTTTCTGTGGGTTAAAAGTGCTGCTTCATGGAACTGATGGCCTGTTTTAGACTGGTGTGGTGGTATTCAAATTCTCCGTGGTTCTACAGGGGAAAAAAGATCACCAAATCATCACTGCCTATACAGAGATAGACCAGAGTCCAATACAGAGCACTCTGTAATCAGACTGCGTCAATAGGATCCACCAATGCCTTCTGTTTTTCACAATAAAGTTCCACCCCTTGAAAGGGACTGGGGATTCTACCACCAGTGGCCAGAGGATGGAGAATAACCAGAGTCTGCACCAGAGAATGGCAACAAATGAGGAGAAAGCAACTCTCCTTGTTATTTGGTAGGTTCACTTGAAGGATTCCATAATCTCTTGTCCACCTCTCTTAACAACAGCAAGGTGATTCCAGCGTCTAATCGAAATCAGACATTACGAATACTGAATATTGGAATAATCAATCTAATGTTGTATTCTACTTGGTACATTTTTAATGCGGGCAAACTTATTGGGCACTCGTGCTACAGAATTAATTCATAAAAGCCAGTTTACATGACCAACTTGGCACTGTTGCTAATGTGAGTCAAATGGTGCTAATATGTAGTAAACTGGTCCGAAGTGGCAGAGGCCAGAAATGGCCCACATATCTGTGCAGTAAATATGGTGCCTGAGCTTCACATCAAAGGGAGCATTCTCAGTGACATTTAGGGTTGCCAGTCTCCAGGTGGCACCTGAAGATCTCCCACCATTACAACTAACCTCCAACAACCTGGAGAAAATGGCTGCTTTGAGAGGTGGATTCAATGGCATTCTATGCCATTGAAGTCCCTCCTCTCCCCTCCCCAAGCCCCACCCTCCTCAAGGTCCACCCATCAAATCTCCAGGCATTTTCCAACCTGAAGCTGGCAACCCTCGTCCCATTTCTCAGCATCTCAGTTTTGGTCATATGAATGAGCCCTAAGATGGCACCGGTCTTCAACCACGGGTTTCAGAGTAGCCCTCAGGTAGTTTTATTAACTTTGTTGAATCTTCTCCGGTGAGCTGAGAAGCACCGCGCTATGAGTGATTCAAAAGGGAACTGATTATGAGTGAAGCCCTTCACGGTCAGGGCCCCCCCCTAGCTGAAGGACTGCCTCTTCCTGCACGTTCCCACAGGGCAGCTTCATGCTTCCCTGCAAGGTCTACTGTCAGTACCCTCTCTGCTAAAGCGCATTCTGCCAGGGTCTGGGCTCAGAGTTGATCAGCGGCTGTCCCATCCTTGCGGAATAGCTTACCAGGAGAGGTCAGGGGGTGGGGTGGGGCTCTGCTCTTCTGGCTGCAAGATAAAAGAGTTATTCCAGAGAGCTTTTGAGGCAGCCTCAGTGTGGGCAAAAGGGGGGGGGGTATCCTGCTAATAAGGTGTTTTAATTGTTTTTTTAAAAAATATGTAAGGTATTTTATGGAGGCTGGGAAGGTGGCATGGTATAGCCCGATCTTGTCTGATCACGAAAGCAAAGCAGGTCAGTACTTAGATGGGAGATCACCCATGAAGACTCTGCAGAGGAAGGCAACTGCAAACCATCTCTGCTTAATCACCTGCCTTGAAAGGTTCTTGCCTGGATGCCATCAGTCAGTTGCGACTTGATGGTGCACAGGTACATAATGTAATTCATGCGTAATTGTAATGCTTATTTTTTAAATTCAGTTGGTTTGACATCGTTGTTACCCACTTCGGGTCCCAGGATTATCAGATAAAGGCTGGTAGACAAATGTTTTAAATATAAATTAAATCAATAATGTGCTTAAGACCTTGGGTCCAAGTCTGTTTTGGCAGACGAAACACCTACCTTCCCACAAAATGTAATCATTAGACTGTGGCAGATTTCTCAATTTTTTGGAGCTTGCCAAAGGGTGGATTTCAGTGTAGGGTTGCAATCCCCTCAGTGGGGGTGGGGTTCCCCCAATTTCGGGGGCCCCAATCTGCTGCTGGCCAGGCAGATGGTGGGGTGAGCCCCACCCTGCTGCGCCCGATGCAATGACATCACCGGGAGGTGACATCATCATGCTGAGCATGTCAGGCAAGGGATGCTCTAGCATTTGGCTAAAAGCCCTATGGTGACCATAGAGTTTTTGGCCAAACGCTAGAGCATTCCCTGCAGATGTGCGTGACACGATGACATCACCTCTGGGTGATGTCATCGCACTGGGCACATTGGCCACTCAGCAGAAGATCCCGGGGAGTAGCATGGAGCCCCCCACCAGCAGAAGGTAAACACTCGACAGCCCTATTTTAGTGACGAGTTGATGCCTCCTCCACAAAGCAATAGGTTAATCACAGGCAGACATGGATGGCAACTGCCTGCAAGTTTTTGGAAAAGCTATGCTGGGGAGGCCCTGACCTTGATAAGCCCAGCCTAGCCTGATCTCTGGTCAGCCCTGGACAGAACTTGGACAGGAGACCACCAAAAAAGACCAGGGTCCGCTACACAGCAAGCAATAGCAAATCACCTCTTTTTGTCCCTTGCCTTGAAAACCCAATGAGGTCACCAGAAGTCAACTTGACGACAAAAACAAAATTGTGGGGAGAGGTCATGATGGCATTGATCACATGGTATCTGCAAGCACATAAAATATAATTCTACCCCAAGGCAACTTATAATTGGGTTGCCAGCCTCCAGGTGGCACCTGGAGCTTTCCCGCTATCGTGATTGACCTCCAGACTACAGAGATCAGTTCCCATGGAGAAGATGGCTGCTTTGGAGGGTGGACTCTATGGCATTGTACCCTGCTGGGGTCCCTCCCCTCCCCAAACCGCTGCCTACCTAGGCGCCACCCCTCAAATCTCCAGGTATTTCTCAACCCAGATCTGGCAACTCTACTTATAATCATTACCTTGACCTCATCTGTATTCAGTTTTTCCCAGATCAATTAGCCTCTGTGAAATTTCAAGGTTACAATGAGATTATTTATAAAGTGACATTGTTACTCATGCTCCCTTATTTAATATACACTGAGGTGGTTTGGATTTGCTGTGTGGGGTGGAAGAGAGAGCAAGAATATGCCCACCCAGCACGGAGCCAGCATTACGGCGTAATGTCAGAATGGCACCAAATCCCATGATGTCGATCCTTTAGACAGAATCTAGGAATCAGTCTCACTATTCAAAATTAAGCACATAGGATTTGGCCCCATCTGGATGTGAAGCCCCACTGCACGGATGACTACAGGTCTGACGAGCCAGGGGAATGGAGAAGTAAGACTGGCTTTTACTCTCCCAGCCGTTCCTCACCAGACATAGGACCGAGCATTGTCTGAACTTGCTCTCTAGTTGACTGTGAAGGTGCATCTTTTGCTTATGGAGCGCTGGTGAACAAAATTATTAGCAGTGCTTAGATTTCTCAAATATTGATCCACCTTTTTAAAAAAAGATAACCTGCACAATGAAATTATTAATCTTGAAAAGCAAAGATTAAAATGACTGCTCCGCAAATTATTAAATAGGGTAATGGCATAACAACTCCCCAACTAGTAGAAACGGAGACTAGAGGGGCTGGTTTCTTCCTCGCTGGCACCAAGGGAAAAATACATCTGGGTATACTTGTGCCCTGGAGTTACCCCAGCAGTCTCCGTAAAAAATACATCTAATAAAATACTGCTTGGCGATGTAGGAGGTTAGACCCAAGAAACAAAAGGGCATTGCTTCAGCCACTAAAATGCTGTATGCAAGTTATTAAAATCAATAAAAATGTCTGCCAAAGGACAGAGAGAGCACACTAAACATTTTGCCCGCGTGAACTGTTTTCAAATAAAGTTCCACTCTGAGATTCTTGGCTTCTGGATTTTTGAATACAGCCACACTAGAACTAAAAAGCACCGCCAATCTCCCAAAGAGTTTAAACAAACTATATTAAAATACCATCTTCTGTCACATTTAAAGGCAGTTGGATATGTTTTTCCCCCCTCTATATTTACATATACAGAGTTCTGATCTAGAAAAACCAATACAATAAACCTTTACTTAATGTTTTAAAAACAGGCAGTCTTTGGTGATGCAAAGGCAGAGATCTTTGTGGGGTTTTTTTGTTTGTTTGTTACCTTCTGCCTATTTCACTCTGTCTCATAAAGTGAATATTGTTGGCACTGTCAGAAAGTTCTAGATACTGCTCCACGGATAAAACGAAATATCCGTCGTAGCCTTGCACCTTCCCTGTGCTTAGAAGCTGCTGCTTTTCTGCCTCTGTCCACGCCCTAATACCTTCCTCGCCGTCTTGGAGCCGTCTTTGTTCTCTGCCCCAGGCCTGAGCCACTGCTCTCTGCCTGGCGACCTCCAAGACGTGGTTCTTCTCCTCCTCCACAGTAGTCCCGTAGCGAACATTAAAGCACAAAAACCCATGTTGGAGTTGAATGTCTGCAAACCGTCTAGTCCTCCCATTGATGACGGAAGTCATTTGGGACACAGTGACGTTGACGCCATTCTCTAAAATGCGCCGCCCTCCCGTGTTCCCGATCAGCGCCAGGTCTTCCTCCAAAGACCCGAGCTTGATGAAGTAATGCGTGTCTCGCCCATCCACAGTAAAATGCAGGTCCTCCAGATAGTGGGCGTTGTTGAGGATGGCCGCGATGCGCCGGCTGTCTTCGTTTGCGACGCCGATGACATCGGCTGTCACCAAGCCATCCTTAATGGCAAATTTGATGCCTTTGCCGAAAACGGAAGGAACAGCAGCAAATCTAGGCTGTTTAGTTGTTTCTACGTATCTCCCATCGCTGTGCTTGGGGGTCATGGGAAGCTGGTCCAAGGAAATGAAGTTTCTGAGCTGCTTTTGTAGCTCGCACTGAATGCCGAGGATAGTCTGGAAAAGAGAAAAGCGACAGTATAGAAAGCAAAGGGTTCCCTAATTGTAGTTTTAGTTCATGGAAACCTTCTGCTGAACATACACTAAAGGATTACCATGGGGGAAACGACACATTATATTTACAAGCCGCGATAATTTTAAAATTATTGTATTATTGAAACTCGTTTTACGTAGGGCTACCCTTGAGACTGACCCGGAAGCTCCAACTGGTACAAAATGCGGCTGCGCGGGTCCTTACAGGGACTCCACGGAGGGCACATATCCATCCAGTGCCGCATGAGCTGCACTGGTTGTCAGTGGAGCACCGGATCAGATTCAAGGTTTTGCTGCTTACCTTTAAAGCTCTTCACGGTCAGGGACCTACGTAACTTCGGGACTGCCGATATGTCCCCCGAAGGGCATTGGGAACAGCAGATAAGAATCTCCTGGTGATTCCTGGCCCTAAAGATATCCGGCTGGACTTGGCCCCAGCCTGGTGGGACTCTCTGCCGGATGACATCCGTGCCCTGTCTGATCTATTAACATTCCGCAGGGCATGCAAGGCAGAGATGTTCCGCCAGGCCTTTGGTTGAGGCCAACGACGGTTCCTTTACATCTGCCCGGCACCCTCCCCTCCCCTCCCCCCATGAAGATCTGAATGCTAAATATGCCATCTTGTTTAAAATGTTTAACTATCTATGCTGAACGTTTTAATACTGAATTCTGTAGTTTTAACTGGTTTTAAAATTGTATTGGATTTTATGGTATTGTAAATCGGCCTGAGCCCTGTGCAAGCGGGGAAGGGTGGTTAAGAAATTGAAATAAATAAATAAAATAAAATAAAACAAAAGGTGTTGGTTTCTTTTCCAAATGCAGCCACAGGGGGAGCTTTTTCAAGATCTGCAGGACGGTCCTCCATCCAGCCTGGGCAGGCTGCTTCACATTGTACTGCTCCCTTGGCAGGCTGTAGCAGTGCTGGACTGGTGTGTCACGGGTGCGGAGGAAGGGCCGTTGCCAGCTCCAGCTGAACCCACACCTGACCCCTCTGGAGCTGCAGAAATCAGCAATTTACCATCACAGCCTGCACTGGCACCTGGCTCAGAGACGGCTGACGAGCCGCAGACACCGATGAGCAGCCCTCCCGATTCGCTCCCAAGGGCGGCTCACTTGTGAAACAAGCTTCGGCAAGACTTAGCAGCAAGGCAACACGTAGCTCGGCTGAGAAACAGGCGAGCTGTCAGTCCTGACTATTAACAGACGCTGAGTCGCTGGTGCCGCTGCGCTAATTGGAAACAGCAGCAGAGGGCTATTTAGTTTCAGGTTAAGCTGGCTTCGTTTGTGGACGCAAACTGGTCATTACTCTGTGACGCCTTGCTGCTCTCCACGCCCTGGTTCCGAGACCTCGTTCCTGCTATCGACTTCTGGCTTCTGACACTGGCTCGATTGACTCCGCTCCTGGTTTGTGACTTGGACTATTGCTCTCAGCTCCCGCTCACTTCCTCCGGCTTCTGGCTCTGGCTTGAACGACCTTGCTTCTGGCTTGTGCTCTGGACTTTCACTCTCGGCTCCTGCTTTACCCTTTTGGCTCCAGACCCCGGACTGAACTCGGACCTTGACAGAATATTTGGGAGACTCCATGTTGGACTAGTATCTAGTATCTGGACTGAGGAAGCTCTCTCCCTCAGCCTAGCCTACCTGGCAGGGTTGTTGTGAGCAAAAAAATGGAGGGGAGGAGATGGATGTAAGCTGCCCTGGGTCCCCCTTGGGGAGGAAGGTGGGTATCAATGAATGAATTAAATAAATACAATCTATCCTTTTCTAGAGGCAAACAAACCCGGAATGATGTGTTTGCTCACCTTCCCAGGGTCCCACTCCTGGGTCTTTGTTTGAAGCTGTACAAGTTCATACGTCGTCTCCAAAGTATCCAACTCTGGTTTAGGGAATCCGGGAAGAACATTGTGCAGCTGGAAGCCAAACAGCTCCAGCCAACTTCCGATGTCTACAAACAAGATCCATAAAAATAAGTTAATGTCTTGGAACACGAGAAATTCTTTATAAATGTCAATGAAACATTGATTGATTAAATTGTCTGTTTTATTCAAGAGTTTATATAAATTCAGACCGAGATCTCCAATTTGTGTTCTCCCACACACTCTTTATACCTATTGTTTTGTTTATGGCCTGTAAGCGGGGGCGTGGTGGTCAGGGAGTAAGGATGCCAGCCTCCAGGTGGGACCTGGGGATCCCCCGGAATTACAGCTCATCCCCAGACTATAGAAATCAGTTCCCCTGGAGAACATGGATGTTTTCGAGGGTGGGCTCTGTGGCCTTGTACCCCACTGAGGTCCCTGTCCTCCCCAGGCTCCATCTCCAAATGTCCAGGAGGTTCCCAACCTGAATCTGGCATCCTTAAGCCCTGCCTCCTGCCGGTGGCCAATGGGAATCTGGCAACCCTATCAGGGAGAAAGACTAGTGGAACTGGGGGAAAGGGCCTGGTTGGAAGAGCAAACTGCATGTCACATGCCGAACACACTGGAGGGTACTTTGCATTAACAAAAGAAACCAGCCCAGTTTCATGAGGGGGTAGAGTTGAGTAGGAGGAAGGCTGCTGAGGAAACACTTTGCTCACTCCCCAGTCCATAAAGCAGGGCCCCCCAATCTTTTTGAGCCTGCGGGCACCTTTGGGATTCTCGCTCAGGGTGGTGGGTACAACCACAAAATGGCTGCTGCATGAGGTAGAGCCAACCACAAAATGGCTGCCATGAGGCAGAGCCACATACACAGAAGAAGCTGAAGGGAAGGGGATAAAATAGGATCGCCAGTCTTCCGATGGGGGTGGGGGGTTGCCCATTTTTGCGGCCCCTGATCTGCAGGCCCCAATCCGGTTAGCAGGGGGAACCCCGTCCCCAAAGTGCCCCATTTGTGCCAATGTGCCTGGCGCGATGATGTCACCCGGAGGTGATGTCATCGCACAGGGCATGTTGTGGGGGGACGCTCTATCGTTAGAGAAAAAACTCTGTGCTAACCATAGTGTGCTGGCTCCGGCCGCTTGCCATGAATACAATAGACTAAGCTAGGTGCAAAGTCCAAACCAAGCTGAGAAACAATGCCAGGGGTCAGATTGCCAGGAGATCAATCAGAGTTCTCAGGAGTGATGAGCAGAGGCTGGCAGCCGGAACAAGATCCAAGACTGCACAGTTGCATCCGCACTGAGACAGGTGAGCCGCTTATAACCAGACCCTCCCTTCCCTGGGAGGCAACCTGCAAAGACTCACAGCTCCTCATGTTGCCTTTGCAACAGCTGAAGTCTGGCACTCCTCCTTCTCTCCTGCACCTCCAGGTGCTGGCGTGCTCTGTGTCTGGGATGTTCAGGTGTGGTAGGTAGGGACTGTGGCCTTGAGGTTTCTCCAGTTGAGGGTGCTGGGCCAGGCTCTGGACCAGGCTCTTTCTCCAATTGCACCTCAGGCTCTTCGCCTTGCTGCACCTCCTTGCGCAGGCGCTGGGGCCTCTTCTCCCTCAGGTGCTGGCAAAGGCTCCTCTTCTGGGCTGACTCCAGAGGAGGCTGGGTTGCTTCGTGCCTCTTCCTCGTCTGAAGAATAGTCAGCCTCGGCTGAGCCAGGACCCATGACACAGAGTTTTTTCTCTAACAATAGAGCATCCCCCCACAACATGCCCTGCACAGTGATGTCACTTCCAGGTGGCATCATCACGGCACGCACAAAGCATGCACACCAAGGAAGTCCCAGAGAAAGAGAGCGACCCCTCCTGCCAGCAGCCAGGGAAGACCTGGCAACCCTAGGATAAAAAGGGTAATTTGAAAATACCCTGGGAAAGAGGGTGAGGGAATACAACAAACACTGTGGTGGCCGCTGCCACTGAAACAAGGTTATTTTAATCTTCATAGCTGGATCAGATTTTCAGTGGCCAATCAGAAGTCCTGCTGGCTAGCAGCCCCACCCACTTAAAAAAAACACTTGATGGGTGCCAAGAAACCTGTCAGTGGGCACCATGGCATTCACGGGCACCGAGCTGGGGGCCCCTGCAGTAGAAGGTCCCATAAACAGGACTTTACATCTCCCATATTATCCATGTGTAGGGTTGCTAGGTCCCCCCTGCCACCCACAGGAGGATGGGGAAGTTGGGTTGCCAGCTCCAGGTTGGGAAACTCCTGGGGATTTGGAGGTGGAGCTTAGGTAGGACTGGAACATCAGTGGGGTACAATGCCTCAGGATCCAGCCTCCAAAGCATCCATTTTCTCGAGGGGAACTGATCTCCATAGTCTGGAGATGAGCTGTCATTCCAGGGGATCACCTGGAGGCTGGCATCCCTAACACAGTTTTAGGCTGAGAAATAAGCCCTCCGCAGACATGATGCTGGAGCCAAGGAGTGCACTTTGCATAATGTGTGAACTGGGCAGTGTGTTGATTTTCCATGTGGGTACATTCATGTGAACTGGAACCCGCACTTTCAATGTCAGGAGCTGCACATTCCTGATACGCATTGCTTGCAAGCTTCCCTTTTGTGTGAACAGAACACCTGAGTAACGGCTGCAAAAGGCTACAGCGGTTGTTTTATTCTCATGGCTGAAACCTCACCCAGCCTGGACACGGAGAGGACTGGGAGACTGGTAGCTTTTTCTCGACTCTGTGGGTAGTGGTGGTGCATGGCCGTTCTTAGTTGGTGGAGCGATTTGTTGACCCGCTGAGCAGCTGCCAGGGAAACGAAGTGTTTGGGCTCTGGGGGCGGCGGGGGAGTATGGTTGCAAAGCTGAAACTTAAAGGAATTGATGGAAGACTAGCAGCAGGGAGACACAGGCTCAGATCCCTGCTTGGTCAAGGAATGCCTGAGATGACCAGTCACTCTCAGCCTCAGCTTCCTCACAGCACTCTTGTCAGGATCAGGGCTTTTTTTGTAGAAAAAAACCCAGCAGGAACTCATTAGCATAATAGGACACACACAACAGCAGAATCTCATTAGCATATTAGGTCACACCCCCATGTTACCAGAGGTGTGGTCATCCAGCCACACCCACCTTTTGCTTCTTATTCTGTTTACCTTGTTTGTTGTCAAAACCCAGGGCTTTTTTTGTAGCAGGAACTCCTTTGCATGTTAGGCCACACACCCCTAATGTGGCCAATCCTAATGGGTTTCTGCTGTTGGGTGTGGCCTATTATGCTAATTAGTTCCTGCTGGGTATGGCCAACTTGGGAGCCAGCCGGAACTCCGTTCCTGTGTGTTCCTGCCCAAAAATAGCCCTGGACAGGATCAAGTGGAGGAGGGAAGAACTATGTGTGTTGTCTTGAGCAAAACATAAAAGAAAGGTAGACAGATGGACATGCCCAACAGGGAGTTAACTGGACAGAAAAATAACGATTTTTATTTTGCTTCTTTGAGGACTGTGATGGCCACGATGCCTGTGAAATTCCTGTGACCACCAGGAAGCCCGTAGGATAAGGAGAGGGATCAGAAGAAACAAAGATCTTTGCACTGAGACCAAAAGGCAGGAAAATGCTTGCGAAAAAACCCACACAGACAAGGGTACAGGCTTATGAGCAGTAAGTGCACGTGAGACCTTGCTGAACTTAGCAGGACTTAGCTCTGAGTAAGCAAGCAGAGTCCGTCTGCAATTTCCTCATCTCAGTTGCATCCCTCTGTTATAACCTTAAGGGCTAGCCCGATCCTGTCAGATTTCAGAAGCCAAGCAGGGTCAGCCTTGGCTAGTACTTGGAAGGGCAACCTCCAAGGAATACCAGGGCTGCGACACAGAGTCCGGCAATGATAAACCACCTCCGAAACATCTCTTGCCTTAAAAACAAGTCTAGCTCACCACCTAGTGGTGTATAACACTATAAGAGCTAGAACTTCCGGCTGCCAGACAGTCTTAGGAACTTCTGGCTATTCTACACACAATGCCATACGACAATGATGATCATTATCATTATTATTACTTAAAGGCTTGAAAACAGTCGTGCTATATCATCTGCTTCAGCCAGTATCTGACAAAACCAGTAGCTAGAACCAATTCATTAGGGTAAACGCAGTAAATACAGGCACAGGAACACAAAATGGGATGGCTTCTACTGCTGCTGTCCAGCTGTTGTACTGAGTTCCCTGGATAATCAGGGGATACCTCTGGGAAACCTGAGGTCGGAAAGTAATTAGCACCTTTTGAAATTAGCATCTCTTTATTACATGTATCAGAAAGGGTGATAATTTATAGGAAGGAAATGAGAATACGGGGAACTATTTCCAAGCACACAAAGCTAAATGTATCAGCCTGGATCCTGAGCTGCCTTTTGGCTCCCAGTAGTCACTTCTGTTGTAGAAGAGAGAGGGGGCAATTTTTGCCATTTCTCCCCTCTCACTGCATCCCCTACTGACCCCCATCATCTTCCCGGGGGAGGGGTGTCCACTGACTCATGGGGGAACAATTTGGGAGGGCACAGATGAATTCAGAGGGACAGTGGAGGCAGGGAAGATGCCATTTTTGCAGTGCAGGTCTAGTAGCGTCACACAGTATCCGAGCAATTCGGTTTTTATTCATTATATTTAAACATGAACTTTCTTCAGACCCACCCAGTTTAGGGTTGCCAACTTCCAGGTGGGGCCTGGAGATCTCCAGACAATGGAGATCAGTTCCCCTGGATAAAATGGCCGCTTTGGAGGGTGAACTCTATGGCATTGTATCCTGCTGAGTGCACCCCCTTCCCCAAACCCCACTCTCCCTGGGCTCCACCCCCAAAATCTCCATGTATTTCCCAATCCAAAGCTGGCAACCCTAGCCCAATTGGGATACAAACATACCATAAAATGTTTCATAGAAGCAGGGTGTTTTTGTTGAAAAAGCCCAGCAGGAACTAATTAGCATAATAAGACACACCCAACAGCAGAAACCTATTAGCATATTAGGCCACACCTCCAATAGCACATCTCATTAGCATATTAGGCCACACCTCCGTGTTACCAGAAGTGTGGTCATCCAGCCACACCCACCTTTTGCTTCTTATTCTGTTTACCTTGTTTGTTGTCAAAACCCAGGGTTTTTTTGTAGCAGGAACTCCTTTGCACGTTAAGCCACACACCCCTAATGTAACCAGTCCTAATGAGTTTCTGCTGTTGGGTGTGGCCTATTATGCTAATGAGTTCCTGCTGGGCGTGGCCAACTCGGGAGCCAGCTGGAACTCCCTTCCTGTGCATTCCTGCCCCAAAATAGCCCTGCATAGAAGCATTTCACAGCAGCCCAGTACAACTTTCTGAATATAAAATCCAGGAACCCAAATCAACAAAACGTCTTCACTTAGTAGCCCCAGCAATTTACATTCCAGGAAAAGCTCTCCTAAATAAAAGAGCCTTCAACCTGTGGAAAATGGTGTGCCCTGCGAGATCTCTATTGGGAGCCCACTTTACAGCTCAGGACCAGATACTGAAAAAGCTCTGGAACAGGTCACTATGGCACTTTGTCTGTTAGACAGAAGTCCGGAATTCAGAGAATAATCGGTAATTGCAGATGCCATGGCATGAGCAGATGACAAAAAGCAAGGAGCACAGGGAAAGCTGCGTGAGTACAAGGAATAGCTATGCTAAGGACAGAAAGGGGGTCTCAAAGACTAACAGTTTTATTATGCCGTCATCATCATTATCATCATCTGGGCATAGAGCCCATCTGGTGCACAGTGTGTGCCATCAGTCAGCAACGAAGCAGCAAGTGTAAAGAGTGAAGTCGAAAGGCAGCGAAATACACAAGAGGTCCAGTCTGTGACACTTCTGTGCTAAGCTCCAATGTGCGCAAGGTAAGTATAGTGACCATTTGCAAGTGATAACACCACATTGTCGAACACACTATGCTTCTAACATCCATAGCGTGAGAGGAACCCATTAGGTCCACGTATACACATCTGCCAGTTAAGGGTATGATTCATGCAGTTGAGGAAGGGTACACCAGAGCCCCTTTCAGTCATTAAAGATTTCGGTGCCCCTACCATGTGTACTGGGAAAGCACGCTCTCTCTCTCTCTCTCTCACTATGTATAATCACTATTTCATGTGAACAGGTTAACGTGCATATTTCCCAGCTTCACTTCACCCAGATATTTGAAGGTTCATGCAAACAGAAGCTGGAAAATAATGTGTAACTGCCTTGTTTGCATGAGATGGGGACCATGTGTGTGGTGGGCAGGAGGGCGTCCTGTCCCTGAAGGGAAAAAAGCCACTCAGCTCCTTCATCCCTGAGCCTATGGGAGTGCTGCTCCAGCATCCAATCACCTTGGGTGGGTGGGGGGACAGAATGTCCGAGGGAAACGCCACAGGAGTCAGTTCAGGTCTACCTCAGGGAGAAGGCAGCCTGGGTCTGCCCAAGCAAATGAGCAGACAGTTTGAAGGGCAGGTCTACTTGGTAGTGTGGCAGAGTGATTTAACTCTGGGAGCACCCAGTCATTTGGCCTGTCTCTGGTGACGAGCGTGTACCATTTAGTCTGACTCTTGGGAAAGGGCAGGCTGGCGTGGGTGGAATCCAGGGTGTGTGAGAGGACCCAGCCTGGCTAGTCAGTGACTGCCTGTTCATGCCTGAAAATATTTAAGAAAAATTCAAACTGCGCTCTGAAGCCACAGCTAGAGTAAATTTATGTGCCTCAGCTAGGTTTCCCCCTTGACCCACCCTTGAGAGAAGGGCAACTAGAATGATAAAAGGGTTGGAACACCTTCCCTATGAAGAAAGGTTAAAACGCTTGGGGCTCTTCAGCTTGGAGAAACGACGGCTGAGGGATGACATGATCGAGGTTTATAAGATTATGAATGGGATAGAGCAAGTTGAGAAAGAAGTGCTTTTCTCCCTTTCTCACAATACAAGAACTCGTGGACACTCCATGAAATTGCTGAGCAGTCGGGTTAGAACAGAAAAAAGGAAATACTTCTTCACACAAAGAGTGATTAACATATGGAATTCACTGCCACAGAAGGTTGTGGCAGCTACAAGCATGGACAGTTTCGAGAGGGAATTAGATAAACATATGGAGCAGAAGTCCATCAGTGGCTATTAGCCACAGGGTATAGATGGGAACTCTCAGTCTGGGGCAGGTGATGCACTCTATTCTTGGTGCTGGGGGGCAGCAGTGGGAGGGCTTCTGGTGTCCTGGCCCCACTGCTGGACCTCCTGATGGCCCCTGGTATTTTTGGCCACTGTGTGACAGAGTGTTGGACTGGATGGGCCATTGGCCTGATTCAACATTGGCTTCTCTTATGTTCTCTTATGTTCTTATGACTGTTTGGACACTAGTGCTGCTGATTTGTTCTTTAAAAACAACTGGCAAATAAGTAAATTTTCTTTCTTATTTACCTACAAGTCCTTCCTCAGTGATCCCAGTGATCCCTGCCTCGCTCTCCACAAACATTACCTCATGGCCTTTACTCTTGCTGCCCTAGGGACATCTTGTAACTGAGGGGAAGGTTTACACTTTAAACAAACTTGGCTCCACCAAATCATAAGAGGTTGTGGGGTCCCCTCAGTTGATAGGAAAGCACTTCACAGTACATATTGACAGAACTTGACTTAGTGCTCACTCCTGGTATGCCAAAATCGCAATGACTGAGCAGGGCTTAGTTCACAAAAGCCTTTGTGGTAATCCCCCCCCGCCCCGGGTGCTGCAATATTTTCATAGAATCACAGAGTTGGAAGGGACCTCCGGGGTCATCTAGTCCAACGCCCCTGCACAATGCAAGAAATTCACAAATACCTTCCTCCCACACCCCCGGTGACCTCCCCCACACTTCCAGTGACCCTTGATCCATGCCCAGAAGATGGCAAAAAACCCTCTAGGATCCCTGGCCAAACTGCCTGGAGAAAAACTGCTTCCTGACCCCAAAGTGGCTATCATAATTTCCCTGGGCATGTAAGAAAGGGCCACAAAAACTAAGCACCAATGCAACCCTTCCTGGTCTCCCTTCTCATGATCTGCCTAAGTTCACAGAATCAGCATGGCTGTCAGATGGCCACCTAGCCTCTGACAGGGATGCTGATTTATTTATTTATTTATTTTGCTGCAATGAGTAACAATCCTCTGGACTGTCTGATGCTAAGGGGAAAAAAGTCTACAGTCAAATATGTGCAAGTTTCATAGTCACGGAACCAACTGAAACGCGATCAGTTTTTTCCATTAAATGAATCTTTTACCTGTTGTGTATTTGGCCACCTCTTGGATCTTGCCAGCTGGATAGTTATTTTCAAAAGCGTAAAGATTAAATGGCTTTGGGATGTTCCTCAGCTGCTCCCAGATGTGATGGTTTGGTGTCGCCCAGCGTCCGGCGATGACATCGTAATCTCTTTGCCCCAGGTGCACCAGTTTAGTAAGCGAGTCATACAGTCCTCCATGAAAACTGATGATGAGTTCAAAGTCTGGATTTGTGTCCTGATAGATCTCCCCATAAGGGGTGTACAGAATTTCTTTTATCACTTGACCTCGACTGCTGAAGATAGCCAGAGGTGTGCCTGTGTTGTCACAAGCAACATAATACTCTTCCCCGCTGCTTAATTCCATAGCTATCAAGTGACCCTGAAGATCATAATATAAGGACGTTATTTCCGAACTGCTATGATTGTACAAATGTGTGACTCTTACTGGATTAGAGAGGTCAGCGTAAAAGAACTGCAAGTGTTGTCCGAGGCTTGATTTGCTGGCCACCCGTCGACCTAGCCCATCGTAGCAGTACTGGATCGTCCACCCAGAAACCCTGTTGTAAGCTTTATTCAGAAAACCATTGGAGCTGTACTCAAAGATATCATTTCCTCTTTGTTTAAGAAAACCATCTTCATCCATTCTGTACTGAATGTCTCCCAGTCGTGTGATGCGATCTCTAAGGTCGTACCTCAAAGGGGTCAGTCGGGCACTATTTCCGTGGCTTAGTAAATTGATATTCCCGTTGAGGTCGTAGCTGTACCGCCACTGGGTCTTATCATTCACAGAGACAGTCTGAAGCTGGCCATCGGCATCGTATTCGTAAAAATACCTTGTTATGTTGGCATCCACTCCGACTCGTATATCACATATCACCATACGACCCATATTGTCATACTGAATGGTCATCCAGTAGGCGATAGATTTCAGAATTTCATATTGCACTTCAACGACTTGACCATTGGCATTGAAAATTTTGGTATGCTTCATCACAGTGGTAGTTATGACTTGGTTTAAATCATAGTTGATTACACTGAATTTCCCAAATTGCTCGGTTTTACCAGACACATCGACGTAGCGATACAGATCTATGGGGAGAGGAGTTTCATTTATCATGGCCTGCATGCTGGTCACTCGAAAGTTGTTGTAACTGTAGTCAAATCTGGCATTCACAAGACCTTCTTCACTAAACCTGAATATCTGACGGCCAATAAGCGGACCTGTGTATAAACGATGAACAGATGTTTCAGGAGAAAGAAAACAACCCAAGCATAAATGTATGCATAATTCAGGCTGGCATCATTTTAGAAAATAAGGCTGGAAACATTACTCTGGGTTATTACATTCAAGGCTATCACAATGCTATTCAGGGTGTCAATTACAGTGCAATCCTAAACAGTGTTACACCCTTTTAGTCCACTGAAGTTGAATTTATTCTTGCTAGCCAATTGATTCTGACTTCTATCTCATTTCTTGTTTTATTATTTACCACACATTTCATTTGCAGTGGGTGACCAAGTAATGCAAAACTAAAACTAATTTCTAATACACTGTCCATTACAAATACTTTTGCAAGTGATCCACACTGTGATAACAGGATGGGGTTAAATGCAAAAAGACACCATCACTGGATAAACTATTAACACTTTGATCCATATTTTAGAATAAAATTACTGCCTTGAAACTATCTAAGGTGTGTATTTTGTAGCGCAGGAAGAAAGTTCTATGTCTGGACAGAACGCGTATGCACCTGCATTATATATTTCATATTTATTTAACTTGTGAAATATGAAAGTTCTAATTTTGGTCAGCCTGGTGATATATTCCAGAGATATTTCTTGACATTGATTTCCTGGACCTACATTAATGGGGAGATTTAGGCTGAAATGGAAGCAGCTTTAGGTGCACTTCTGTACATAGAGCTATGAAAACTGAGAATAGTATCTTCTGGGGACGTCACCATGGCTTGTGAGACTGTGAATCATCAAAACCTTCTAATGGGACAGGCAAGGGGGAGAACCACCATTATTCTGAGTAGATTCACTCCTACCTAAACGAAACCCCAATGGAATACTGGAAGACTCCCCCACCCCGAGTCCTATTTAACAACTACAGCTCTGGGAGAGTGGATTTACTGCTTTGGAGTCAGTTTCCTTAGCTTGCTGATGATACCAAGCTCTATTGGTCATCTACATCAAATCGAGTAGCAGTGGTAGCCATCCTTAATTATTGCTTGAATGCCAAGTGGAGTAAACAGGCTGAAACTGAATTTGTACATAAGAGGGGTGTTGGTAGGGTTGCCAGTTCTGGGTTGGGAAATACCTGGAGATTTTGGGGGTGGAGCCTGAGGAGGGCAGGGTTTGAGGAGGGGAGGGACTTCAGTAGGGTATAATGCCATCGAGTTCACCTTCCAAAGTGGCCATTTTCTGCAGATGAACAGTTTTCCATTGCCTGGAAATCAGTTGTAATCCTGGGAGATCTCCAGGCAATGCTAAGTGTTGATGTTATGGAGCTAATGCCATTGAGCTACACGACTATTTGATGGGAACACACTTCCCCTGAAGGATCAAGTATGTAGTCAAAGGGTTCTTTTCAGCCCCACATTTCTTCTCAATGAGAACGTGGCAGGAGTAGCTTGGATCATCTTTCCCCAAGCCGGTGAAGCTGGCTGTGACCATTCCACAACACCTTGGAAGTTTTAAAGCCTAAGGGTCACAAGAAGTTAACAATTCTGCACCAGATTACTGATAGTTTGTGGGCCAGTTCAAGGTACTGATATATACTTTTTAGAGGCCTAAAAGGCCCTTGATAACCTTTACAAAGATATCAAGCTTGTATCTTCCTTCATGTTGTCTGGGTGGAAAAATGTGATGTTGCTCCATATCCCTTCCTCATTTAAGGTGAAATTGCAAAGAGCACAGAGCGGGGATTTTTCTGTGGTGGCCCCTAGTTTTTAGTATGCCCCACTTACTCTTCTTCTACAGATAAAAACAGACTTTCCCCTAAGCATGTCTACCATTCTGTTGCTGCTCATGGTTCATTTTTGTGCATTGTTTTTAATCTTTTATTTTGTGGTTTTTAATTGTATTGCTGCATTTTTTAATGAAAGTTAACCTGAATTATCATTTTTTTTGTAAAACGATGACCGATAAATCCTCACAAGGATAGTAATAACATTAACAATGTTAGCAGGCCAGTTAGACCAGAGAAAAAAATGATCTGGAGGGAAATACATCACGCATAACTTTAACCTACCCGTTTGCCTGTATCTGATGGTGCAGATGAATCCATCATACATTAAATGTATCGTTTTGATAACTCCAGATGATTCTTCATAAGTAAAGGAGACCTGTGTGGTATCATAAAGTATCTCCGAGAGTCTGGACTGCTTGGTGTATTTGTACAGAATCCTACGTCCCGTTCCGGGGTAAAGGGTTTGCAGAAGCCGTCCGTCTCTGGAGAAATCCTGGATGAAAGATGCGCTGCTGTCCGGTGGGGAATAAAGGTTACGATAGTACCCGACGGAAAGCATCGTCTGGAAGCTGTGGCGCACCATGCTGGGCATAGTGACAGAGAGCAGATAGTCCGACTGGTCATACTCAAAGATGTAGCGCCTCTGGCTGTGCAAGAGGAGTATAACAGACTGAAAGGAAAAGCCAGAAAACAAGAGGGGAGGATGGATTGGGAAAACATTAGGAGTCAGAGGCAGCTGATGAGGATCCCACCGCTTGATGTGCACACGCCTGAATGCAACACATACTCAACCGTAGCCAATGAATATTCCATTTGGGGAGTGCAGAGCTCTAGGACAGGTATCGATCACACAGACCACTCATTTCATTTAATCCAGCCCAAGCCTCTACTTGAGCCTGGGAGGCACTGAGCAGTCATAATTACTTCTTTTCCCCAATGAAACCAATAGAACCAACGGGCTCTGCTGGGGCTGCTCTGGCATTCCCAACACACCACCGCTACGACATCTGGAAGGGAAGCGGGCAGAGGGAATGTGCGACTCTTCCTTCGGCGACAGATTCTGAATGGCAGCCTCCGGTGACTGACCCTTACTAGGGGCCTGGAGGCTGTTCAGAGAGGTGGCTGAATAAAGCCTGCCCCCACTTCCGGCCCCTGGTATTTCAAGGAGGCCTCCCATCCAAATACTTGCCAGAGTCGACCCTGCTTAGCTTTCGAGATCTGACGAGATTGGGCTTGCCTGGGCTACCCAGGCCAGGGCGACACAAAGTCCCGTGGCTGCCTGCTTTTACCTCATCAACATCACACAGAATATCAGCCCTCAGACGATACAGAAGACGTGCATTACGAGGCAGGTCTCTCTGTAACATCTGTGGCTGTTTTTAGAGGCGGACTGAAGAACGGGTTCATTTTCTCCTCTGGTTTTGTGACTGCCTGGCTTTGGTCAAAGATGTATGTCCAGGGGTGGATTAAGTGCTCATTGGTGCCCTAACCAATCTTGGTGCCCCCCTCCTTTCCACACTGACCCAGTCCATTTTAGTTGTTGACCTGTCTGACCAGATATACAATGCAGGTTGCAGCAATACAAACATTTATTCATATGATAACACAATATACTGTACAAACTAAGCCAAGCTTTGGCTACATAAAGTTTGGCTACATAAATGAGTGACTTCATTCGTTTTTTTTCTTTTCTTTTCACCCTTTCCCCAACTTTGTGGTGCCCCCTTTCGCCCTGGTGCCCTAAGCACATGCTTAGTCTGCCTAATGGTTAATCTGCCACTGTGTCTGTCACTTGTATGCAGGCTAAAATACATGAACACATGAAACGGCCTTCTACTGCATCAGGCCACTGGTCCATCAAAGTCAGTATTGTCTACTCTAACCGGCAGCCGCTCTCCAGGGTCCAAGACTGAGGTCTTTCACGTCACCTCCCACCTGATCCTTCTAACTGGAGATGCCAGGGATTGAACCTGGGACCTTCTGCATACCAAGTAGAGGCTCTGCCAGTGAGTCACAGCCACAGCCCCTGACATGTGACATATTCAAGTCATCCAAGGCCTGTCTGGTTCACTAAACCTTTCAACTGCAACAAAACATCTGTCTAGGTTGTAGCTAGCATGTCAAAACTTTTACAGAGTGTGCAGCATTTTACTCTCACCTTAACTCACCAGTCCCCGGTCAACAGTAAACTGCCTGTGAATCTACCAGCCCTAATGCAATATCCTCTCTCCCCTCCCCTGGCAGTATAAGTTCCCAGGCCCATTTGAAGTGATCTACTACAGACAGAAAAATGAATACCAAAATAAAAAAGCCTGCCGTAATATAACTTTACTACCCCTGCGAGCGAGTTGCTTCACAGTGTTGTTGCTTCTCTTGGACTGCTGTCTCAAGTAATAAAATGGAAGTGCAAAGATGGGAGATGTTCATATAAACCAGAGTTTCCAATGTTTATTATAGAGGGCAGCATAAAATACGATTTCCCAGTCCTTCCCACCATTCGATGCGGTGTTAGGAGAGACATTTGCTCCAATCCAGCTTGGGGCCTATAGCTGCCATGCACCTTTTCTTAGTGCCCTGACCTGGATAGCTAGATCTCGGAAGCTAAGCAGGGTTGGCCCTTGGCTAGTATTTGGATGAGCGACCTCCAAGGAATACCAGGATCATGATGCAGAGGCAGGCAATGGCAAACCACCCCTGAAATGCCTCTTGCCTAGCTTGCCACCTACTGGTGCATAACACTAACAAAAGAGCTAGAACTTCTAGCTGCCAGACAATCTTAGGATCTCCTGGTTATTCTACATACAATGCCGTATGATAATCATTAATTATCACCTGTTCTTAGCTGCATTAGTTTCTCTCCAGGCTTAGAAGTTCCACCTAGGCTTGCCAAACCCCAGGTCCAGGAAGGGATCTCCTGGTTTCAGGGGCTTCTCCCTCCTACAGACCAGCTGGCTGGTGGGGGAAACCCCACCCCTAAACAGGGACATCACTGCACGATGTCCCTTGGAAGTGATATTGTCATGTTGGGGATGTCTCACAGGATGCTTTGGTATTTGGGCAAACTCTATGGTTTTGAGGGTGAAAAAACAAGAGAGTTTCATCCAAATATCAGAGCATCCCCACACAACGTCCCTGACACAATGACATAACTTCTGGGTGATGTCATTGTGTTGAGGACATCATGCAGTGTCCACACTAACTCCTCGAATGCCCCCCCAAATCCCCCCCCCGGGGGGGAAGAGGGGGCCTGGCCACCACTGTTCCCTCTAAGCTGAGTTAGTGTGAACCAGCTCACAGTTTTTGAGCCTCTGGCTCACACATTTTTGTCTTAGCTCAGGAAGGATGGCTCCAGAGCACTAATTTAGGCAGCAGCCAAATTGCTCGCTCACAACTTTAATGCCCGTAGCTCGCAAAGCAGAATTTTTGCTCACAAGACTCCACAGCTTAGAGGGAGCATTGCTGGCAACCCCAGTTCCACCTGAGAAACAAGAAAGGGCCAGGGTGACTCACTGCAGCCCTCCTCTCCCCTCAGGAAAGATGACTGGTACAATTACTGGCAATCTGACTCGGCCCTCCTCTGTGGATTAGATTTTCAGCTGGAGGAAGTATTCACATGCATGTCAGCACAAACTAAATGAGACAATGGATTTCAGGCTCCATTCAAGTATCTTGCCAAACCACATGTTGAGCTTCAGACTTACACCTGGCAAAGCACAGGCTAGAGCAGAGGGGCTTTTAGGGCTGCCAGCCTCCAGGTGGGGCTGGAGATCTCCGGCTATTACAACTGATCCCCAGGCGACAGAGATCAGCTCACCTAGAGAAAATGGCTGCTTTGGACAGTGGAGTCTATGGCACTATACCCCACTGAAGTCCCTCCCCTCCCCTCTCCAACCCCATCCTCCTCAGGCTCCACCCCAAAATCTCCAAGTATTTTTCAACCCAGAGTTGGCAAGCCTCGGGGCTTCCCTCTTTCTTCTTTTCCACCCTCTCAGTGTGCAGCTTCCTAAATCCACTCGTGTCTGTCTCTATGATACAACAGCCTCGAGAGACAGAGCAAGGGCCACATCTATGATCTGGCAATTCAGACATCATGTGCTGAACCATAATTAATGTAAACTGTGGTTTGCAAACCCACTTCAAACTGTGGTTTCAGATTCTGTACTGCAAGACAGCTCCAAATGGCTTGGGATGGGGTATATGAAGGACAGCTTGCTCCCATCAGAGAACACCCATCTGATTAGGTCCTTATTTGGGGGTCTCACGAGGTTGGGCGAGTGGTGCTCTCTGTTTTCTGTACACCAGATAAAACCACATTCATTCTGGAAATCATTTACTATTTGATATTCTCACATTTTTCAATCGTCCCCTTTTCAGTTCTTCCCCTTTTTAGATAATATAGTTTTAAGCTGTATTTTATATTGGTTGTTTTAATTTTATATTCTTTTAAACCTGTCAACTGCCTCACAGATACAATTCTCTTAAATAGGCCAACCAATCATGGTTTCGCAATTCAGAGAGAGGCATGAAGCCACTTCTCTGGTTTCCCCAGAAGTGACATCAAGCCATTGCTCACAGCACTCTCACATTCCCACCCATTCCAGTCTCCTCTTGGTTGCCAGGCCATGCCTGGAAACTCTGTTTTGATTATTATTCATATTTGCTATTGGGCCTTTTGGCTGCACATCTGGGGGCTGCCCAATGGGTCTCCTCCACTTTCGGGATGCATTGAAATGTCGGGGTAGATTTTTAAAAATGGATTATGCTATAAATCTTTCAGTCTTGGAACAATGGGAATGCAAGCTTTTGGGTTCTCCAGAACTCTGGATCAGCCTGGATATTTTTTATTAATCCCCTCCCCCAAGGGAGGGGAGAGATGTTTCAGACCATGATCTTGCGGTGTCTCCTTCATGGGTTCAGACATCTTTCCCCCTTTTTTTGGTGTGTGTGTGTGGGTTCAATAACAAAAATACAGCCTGGTGAAGAGTTCTGGGGAATACGATAGACACAATACAGAACAGATACAATACAGACATTTTTAGGTTTTGGGGGAGTCTTTTAACCCTCCTTTTTGTAAGCAAAATTGAGTATTATTATTATTATTATTATTATTATTATTATTATTATTATTATTATTATCATCATCATCAATTCAGGACGGTTTACATTATTAAAAAATATATTAAAACACAAATGCCTATTAATACAATACAGCTTCATAAAACAAATCACAATACAAAATACAATAAAGTGCGGGTGGCGGTAACATACCAGGCCATGACAGGGCAGTCCAAAGTATGGCCCCATCAGTGTCCAGCATGACAGGCTGTTGGTATTACCGTAGAGGGCCTTGACAATTCAGTTATTATTGTTAGCAGTGGCTCCTAATCGAAGGCCTGATGGAAGAGCTCCGTTTTACAGGCCCTGCGGAACTGTACAAGGTCCCGCAGGGCCCCGAGGTCTTCCAGGAGCTCATTCCACCAGTGTGGACCCACTACTGAGAAGGCCCTGATCCTGGTAGAGGCCAGTCTGGCATCTTTTGGTCCAGGGAGGGCCACACGGTTTTGAGACCCTGACCTCAGTGCTCTCTGAGGAACATGCGGGGAAAGGCGGTCCCTCAGGTAGGCAGGCCCCAGGCCATATAGGGCTTTAAAGGTCAAAACCAGCACCTTGAAGCAAATCCGGTATGCTATTGGCAGTCAGTGCAATGCCTTTAGCACAGGCTGGATGTGCTCCCACATAGGGAGATCCATCAACAGCCTGGCCGTCGCATTTTGTACCAGCTGTAGCTTCCGAAGTTGCGACAAGGGCAGCCCCATGTAGAGAGCATTACAGAAGTCTAGTCTCAAGGTGACCATTGCATGGATCACTGTTGCCAGATCATTGCGTTCGAGGAAGGGAACTAACTGCCTGATCAACTGAAGATGATAAAAGGCTGCCTTGGCAGTGGCTGCTACCTGGGCCTCCATTGTTAAGGAGGCATCCAGGAGCACTCCCAAACTCCTAACCCTCGGCCCTGGTGCCCCATCAAAGGCTGGTAGTGGGATCCCTACCCCGGGTCTGCTCCGACTCAGGCACAGGACCTCCATCTTTGTTGGATTCAATTTCAATTGGCTCAGTCTAAGCCAACCAGCCACGTCCTGTAGCACCCGGTCCAGATCTCCCAGGGTAGGATTAGACTGGCCACCCAACAACAGATATAACTGGGTGTCATCCGCTGGGTATCAACTTCCAGGCAATCTGGGTAAGGGGGCGCATGTAGATGCTGAATAACATCAGGGAGAGCACTGCCCCTTGAGGCACTCCGCAGATCAGTGGGTGCCTTCGGGACATCTGATCCCCGAGCGGCACCCTTTGTCCCCAACCCTGGAGAAAGGAGATGAGCCATTGCAAGGCAAGCCCCTGCACACTCATGTCGGCGAGGTGGTGGATCAGTAGCTGATGGTTGACCATGTTGAAAGCTGCCGACAGGTCCAACCACAACAGCACCACCGCCCCACCCCGATCCAGATGCCTCCGGAGGTTGCCTGTGAGGGCGACCAGTGCCATCTCTGTCCCATGGCCTGGGCAGAAGCCGGACTGGAAGGGGTCTAGCATGGAACTGTCAACTGTATCGCCACTGTCCTCTCAATTAATTTGCCCAAATAGGGCAAATTGGAAACCAGCTGGTAGTTCTCCAATTCAGCCAGATCCAGAGATGATTTTTTTAGGAGAGGGCGGACCATCGCTTCCTTGAGTGCCCCCGGGAACAGTCCCTCAGAGAGGGATTTGTTAATAATATCCCTAAGGGCACCTTGGAACCCCTCACAACCAGCTTTAATTAGCCATGAAGGGCATGGGTCAAGGCTGCACATGGTTGGACATACTGTCGAGAGCAATCTGTCGACTTCCTCAAGACTGAGTAGATTGAAATAATCCAAAATCAGACTAGAAGATGTGCATGGAGCGTCAAATTTGCTCACTGTCTCAACTGCGGTGGGGAGATCGCGGCGGAGCAACAAGACCTTATCTGCAAAATAGCTCACAAAAGCCTCACAGCCATTGTCCAGTTCCCTAGGGTTAGGTCTGCCCTGTTGCAGGACTGTCAATGACCAAATAATTGTAAACAGCTGAGCCAGGCGTGAGCTATAAGATGCTCCTGTAGCTTTGTCGCTTATTCACCACCACTATCTCTCTAGCCATCTTAGTCTCCACTTCATCAGCCATAGCTCCTAGGTATACCAAAGAGCCAGCCTAGAGCGAGGGAGCAGAGGGCACCTGGGAGTGATCTCATCAATGGCTGCAGAGAGTTGGCTGTGCCAGTCTTCTACAAGCTCCTCCAATGAGTTGCCAGGGGGCATTGGATCCTGCAGAGCCATCTGAAGCCACACAGGGTTCATTTGGCTCCTCGAACGAGCTAAAATATGCTCGCCGCCCAAACAGGGTTGGGGTGAAATGTTCAGATGAGCCATCAGGGCATGGTGGTCTGACCACGGCACTGCCATAGCAGTGATCCAGTCCACTGTAGCCCCCACTGCGAAGATCAAATCGAGCGTGTGCCTGGCCCGGTGAGTGGGAACCATTACATATTGGGAGAGTCCCAGCGCTGCCATGAATGACACCAGGTCCATCGCCTGTAAAGAGGCTGCATTTTCCACATGGACATTGAAGTTATCCAGGACTATCAGTCTAGAGTGCTCCAATGCCCAAATTGATGCAGTATTGACACAGTGTGTCTCCTGTAAGAATAATTTTTAAAAGGATTTTATCTCCCCCCCCGCCCCTCGAGATAGTCCCATGAAGAAGGGTAGTATAGTCCAACATGAGTGGAGATTGTTAACATTTTGTGGGCTCAATAAATCTTCTATGTACTTTTTATAGTCTTTCTTGAATGGGCCATCACCCTCTTTACTAGCTTTATGTTTTCTGTTGATACAAATGTTTTTTCACAGTTCTGCTGCACATAACTCTTTTTTTAAATGTGGAAACACATGGAGGTGAGGCCACATATGTATTAAATAGTGGAAGTGCCAATGTTTACCTCACAAATTTCATTCCAAACTCATATATAACAGATCATGGGCTTTTCCCAATCCTAAAATTAATCTCTGGTTTCAAAAATTAACATACAAAAGCAGTCCATTGGATTTGGAAGACTGGACTGGATACAAAGATGCCTTCTACATGAGGAAAATTGCTCTTGTCTCCTCATGAAAGGGCTACACAACCTTGTCTCTCAGCTGAGGTCATCATGAGATGCCCCTTCGCCAAGTATTCTCGTTTTCAGAAAACCAGGAGGTAGGCACCAGAGAGAGGCCTTTCTTCTCTGATGGCACTCTAGTTATGGAACTCTCCCTCTAGGCATATTAAATCTGCCACCATAATTACTATCTTTTGTGGATCCAGGTATTTTAATGGTTTTTCATAAAGGTTCTTCTGAGCTTTCAATAGCCATGAATTCCTTTTTATGTGGTTTCTTTCTGTGGTTTAATCTACAAAGCCTTGCTATTTGGACAAGCATTTAATGGCTGGAAATTAATAAGAAAGAGATGGTATAATAACAGCAGAATGAGGACAGTGGAAAGCGAATATGCTGTGATTCTAGATGTCACTGGCTCAAATCTCACCTCATCCATGACCTCATTAGGTCGCCTTACAGAAGAATGTGAGAAGCGCCTGTGCTGGATCAGACTAGTGGTCCATTCTAGTCCAGTGGTTCTCAACCTTCCTAATGCTGCGACCCTTTAATACAGTTCCTCATGTTGTGGTGACCCCCCAACCATAAAATTATTTTTGTTGCTACTTCATAACTGTAATTTTGCTACTGTTATGAATTGTAATGTAAATATCCGATATGCAGGATGTATTTTCATTGTTACAAATTGAACATAATTAAAGCATAGTGATTAATCACAAAAACAATATGTGTTTTCCGACGGTCTTAGGCGACCCCTGTGAAAGGGTCGTTCGACCCCCAAAGGGGTACCAACCTACAGGTTGAGAACCGCTGATCTAGTCTATTATCTTATTCCACAACCAATTGCCCTGGAGGTATCATCTGATATTGCCTCCTCATACTGGTATTCAGAGGATTACTGCCTCTGGACATGAAGATTCTCTTTAGTCATCATGGTTAGTAAGTATTGATGGACCTCTTCATGAATCCTTAGGCAAGCGAAGACATTCTGTTCTCACTCTCAGCCCTCCCCCCTGGCAGGAAGGGGAACCATGACTCCAGCCTCCTTTATAGGGTAGTAGGTGATATGAAAGACTTCCGCCTGAGACCCTGGAGAGCCATTGCCAGTCTGAGTAGACAATACTGACCTTGATGGACCAATGGTCTGCTTCAGTATAAGGCAGCTTCATATGTACATATATGTTGTTGTATGGACTGAAATAGGGATGGGCATGTACTGCATTTTTGTGGTTTGGTTTGTGGTTCATGACTAAACCATGAATTGAACCAAACAGATATGCTGGCCCCAAATCAAAATGTTTATATAGGAGAACCCAAAAGCATACATGTTTCAAATGTGAGCCATTTGAAATTTAAGATCCATTTCAAGGTGTTGGTAATAAGCTTTAAAGCCTTACACAGCCTGGGACCAACATATCTGAGGAACCACCTCTTCCCATATATGCCACGAAGAGAACTACGCTCTATGGATCAACTCCTCCTGGTAGTCCCTGGCCCGAAAGATGTACGTCTTGCCTTGAACAGGGCCAGGGCCAGGGCCTTTTCTGCCCTGGCTCCTGACTGGTGGAACATGCTCTCCACTGAGATGAGGGCCTTGTGGGATTTACTTCAGTTCTGCAGGGCCTGCAAGATGGAGCTGTTCTGCCAGGCCTTTGGCTGCAGCAGCGAATATCCATATATGGCTTCCCTGAGGTGTTTGTCACTCTGTTAACTACTGGTTATGGCCAAGAACCTCCTACAACCAGAAAATTTCTTTGTTATCAGCTGTGACTACCAATTTAATATTTATAATGATGTTTTAAATTTGAATTTTATTGTATTAACAAATGTATTTTGTATAAAAGAAGTGTTGTTGCCCGCCCTGAGAAAGGCGGGCTATAAATGTGAATGAATGAATAAATAAATAAACAAAACCCAGATTTCTGCTCCCCGTGAAGGGGGGGGGGAGCAGAAAGCAGGAGTTTAAATGGTTCTGTTCTACACTGCTTTGAAGTGGGAGGGGCAAAACCAGAGGGTTAAATATGGGGTGAACTGCCTCCTGAGGGCATTTCACCCCCTACTTTCTGCTGGCCATGGCTTTTCCCAGTCAGCAGACAGGAGGGGGTGAAATGCCTCCTGGGAGGCACTTCACCCCTTCCTATCTGGTGGCTGCGGTGAGCCCCTGGAAAGGCACTTCACCCCTTCTTTTCTACTGGCCCAGCTATCTAGGGCCCACTCACACAGCCTCTTTAAAGGGGCTGTGCCAGGCACCCAAGGCAGCTGAGCTGGTAGCTGAACAGCATAAATCCCTGCTTTCCACTCTTCATGAATCATCATGAACCACCATGAATTGTGCCAAAATTCATTGTAGTTTTTCCCAGTTCTTCAGTTCACAAACTCCAGTTTGCAAACTCCAAACAGGCCGAAATTCGTGATGAACTTTGGTCCATCAGTTGGTTCGTGCCCATCCCTAGTCTGATATTGGACAATGTGAGTGAAGAGGTTTGAACAATAAAAGCATTATGTAAATGTTAAGTATAGTTATTTAACGTCAGATTTCTAAAACCTATTTTATTTTACACTTCTGTTTCAAAATATTATTAATTAGCTCAAACTTCTGAGGATAGGATAGATTTTTTTAAAAAAAAATCATGCTAAAAAGCAGAGCATATGAATTGAATGATAGTCTTTGGAAGTAAGAGGGTCATGAGAATTTGACATTATGCCAAACTGAGGAATGGCAGCTAGGAGGTGTCCATTAAGGTCTTGGCCTCTCCCGCTTATTTCACAGAAGCCATTAACGAGCAGGTAAGTATTAGTGCCCAGTAGCAGCAAGTGACACAGTGCCTGAAAGGATTTTGTGCTGGATGAAAATGGGCTTTGGATGATATACCTCGGGATGATTGGAAGATATTATTCAACTTTCCATCCTAACATCTTTGTAATCCAGGCCATCTTTAGAGTCTGCACTTAAAAGCAACTTTTCCAACCCCAGTCCCTATCCCAAAGTGTTAATACTCAATTTTGCAGTTCTTAAGGTGATTTTGTGTGCATTAACACACCTCCTCTTAAAGAAAAGAGATGTGCTGGTTAATCTGGAGCAAAAGAGTGCCACGGTGAGGCTGCCTCAGCAAGTAAAAACTTCGCTGTGGCTCTTTTTTTAAATGAATAAAACCGAAATATGTATCTGTCACCTGTATTAATTCATTGATCTGGCCTGCCTCCTCACAAAAGGGTTGAGCTGGATGACAATGAAGCTAAGAGATGAACGTAAGGCTAAGGCTGATGGAACGAGTAAAGGAAGGAATATATTTTATTACTCAGGTAAAAAATCCCTGTGTGTTTCGCCAACAGGCTTTTTCTGTGGAATCTGTTAGTCTTTTCCCCTGATGAAGCCTGTTGGGTGAAATGTGTAGGGAACTTTTAGCTGAGTAATAAAATACATTTCTTCCTTGATTTGCACCATTGGCCTTATTTTCATCTCTCAGTGACTAGTGTAGTCCTTTTATTTTCTCCTTGACAATAAAGCTACAGAGGACCGTCCACCCTTGTGAAGGAGAGACAATGAGTTAAATGAGAGGCCTTGGTCCCACCTTCCTTGTTCCTGGAGGTTCCTGGAGGGTTTTCCCCTTCCTCTGGGAATAGAGCAGGGGGCCCACTGGGGGAGTAGTAGCTGTGAATTTCCTGAATTGTGCAGGGGGTTGGACTAGATGACCCTTGGTGCCCATTCCAGCTCTTACGTTTCTATATTTCTGGCTGGTCTTTGGCATGTTCACACTACTTTAAGTGAGGCGCCACAGCAAGAGTCATTACTTTGTTCAAATCATTTGTATAACCATAAGGTTCTTCAAGACGTGAACAAAAATGCAAAACAATTAAAAAACCCGCAACCATGACTAGTTTCACAAACCCACACAGATCAGAAGCCTTAAAACTTAAAATAATTTACAAGAACAGTTTAAATTATTCTGTTTAAACAACTCAGCAGCAAATAAAAACCACTCCGCAGCGGTAAAACCAGCAATTTGCAGCAGTTAAATGAACGAGCAGCAGAAAGAAAACATAAAAATCTATTGGGCAAGCAATTAAATCAAGTAGTTTAAAGAAATTAATCAGAGAATCAGTCAGAAATATAAACTAACTGTTTAAACTCTGGGATAATAAGAAAAGCATTTTCACTTGGCAGATAAGATTCTGCAAAGAAGGTGCCAGGTATATAGTAATGGGAAGGCCAGTTGGAAGATTGAGGACACCATACAGAGGTCCCGACCCTCGTGTCCCACCCACCTGACCACAGTAAACTGTGACATACTCAACAAGGCTTCCATTGGTGGTCTGGCAAGTTCATAAAGGAGTCCTTAAGATCTCCTATCCTGGTCCATTTGGCTTATACTGCATCAGACCATTGTTCCACCAAGGTCAGTATTGTCTACTCAGACTGGCAGTGGTTCTGCAGGATCACAAGCTGAGGTCTTTTGCATCACCTGCTGCGTGGTCGTTTACACTGGAGAATAGGGCTGCCAGGTCTACTTATCTGGTCTGTAGGGGGGTGGGAGGGAGCCATTGGGGTGGGGGGAGCGGGCGACGTCAAGCATGATGATATCATGTGGAAGTAATGTAACCATGCAAGGCACATCACGCGGTGACGCTCTAGCATTTTGGTCAAAACTCTAGAGTTTAGGCCAAAATGCTAGAGTGTTGCCATGTGATATGCCCGGTGTAATGACATCACTTCCACATGACATCATCATGCCAATGATGTCATTGTGGGAGGGAGCTGTTTGGGAATGGGGCTTCCCCCACCAGCCAGCTAGCTGGTGGTGGATTGGAGCCCCCCAAATTGGGGGAAACCCCTCCCCAGCCAAGAATCTGGCAACCCTACTGGAGAAGCCAGGGATTGAAACTGGGACCTTCTGCATGCCAAGCAGAGGCTGTTCCACTGACCCACAGCCTCTCTAAACACTGGGCCCAATCCATATTTACAGTGGCAATATAATCTCCATCCTAGTGCCCTTTTTCAAAGGATTTACCTTTTCTAAGTATGTGTAGCTCCATATTTTACCATCTGCCCATGTCCTGGAAATGATCTTCCCACTTGGGTCATACTCCATTTTTTCAGTCCACATTCCTCTTTGAATATAAGTCACTAATCCAGAACGAGAGTATGTGATGTTGACCTCGTTGTATTTGCTGATAGGGGACCAAAGGATGGGGCGGCCTGCCTGGTCATAGAGAATCCGAAGAGTGAACTTCCGATGGTCATCGTAGATCTTCCCTGTCCTGGTGAGGTGGTCAAAATCAATTGATAGCAGGTTTCTGTTATGAGCCTGAAGACGAAATATGGAAATTAGCAAGAAAGGCCTGACAGATACATGTCTCTGTCTGCCTTGGTCAGACTTTCTATACAGGTCAATTCTCGTCTTCTTGAACTGGCACTGGCTCTCCACTGTCTCAGGCAGAGTTCATTCACATCAGCCGCTACCTGATTCTCTAACTGAAGATGCTGGGAATTGAACCTAGCACCTTCTGCATGCAAAGCAGATGTTCTAACACTGGGCTGTAGCTCCATCCTATATGTAGCCATCTATACTTAACTGAAGCACTTCTATAAGAGAAAAGAATATAAGGATACTGGTACGTTCCTGCTCTCAGCTCCTCTCACCGTCTCTTCACTTAATTTCTACTGTTTTAGCCATATTTGTCCACACATCTTTGTTAGTGAAATACACCATTTAACACTGCTATGGAAAAGTTCCCTTTCATTTGAAGATCACACCCTGGATACTAATATTTCCTCACCGACTCTCAATCACGTAAACTTCCCCAAGACTTTATTTGGGCCAAAGCTCAGCAGCTTTTCACACAGGAAATCCCAAGCCCAAATCCTGAAATGTGAGAAGAAAATGTGCTCCTGACCTTTGATTCCTCCATTGCTATATAATTGCATTTTTTGTCCCCCGATACTGAGCATACATCCATTTCTCATATTTATATACCGCTCCTCCTCCAAAGAGGCATACAAAGGCAGGGGAATTAAATTTTTCCCCCTCCCACACAACAACCTTGTAGGTTAGGGAGAGAGAGAGAGAGAGAGAGAGAGAGAGAGAGAGAGAGAGAGAGAGAGAGAGAGAGAGAGAGAGAGAGAGAGAGAGATTGGCCAAAGGTTATACAGTGAGTTTCATGCCTCAAGCAAGGGTTTGCATCCAGATATCCCCACTCCAACCACTACACCGCAATAGCTCTTAAACGCCATACTCAAACACGTGCTTGATACATTAAAAGCATAATACACGTGCTTGATACATTAAAAGCATAATACAAAGATATCTGAGCTGTCTGCCTTCCCCTCACCTGTCTCTTCGCCAGGGCTATTTCTGGGCAGGAACGCACAGGAACGAGTTCCGGCTGGCTCCCATGTTGGCCACGCCCAGCAGGAACTCATTAGCATAAAAGGCCACACCCAACAGCAGAAACTCATTCAGATTGGCTACATTAGGGGTGTGTGGCCTAACATGCAAAGGAGTTCCTGCTACAAAAAACCTCCTAGGTTTTGACAACAAACAAGGTAAACAGAATAAGAAGCAAAAGGTGGGTGTGGCTGGATGACCACATGTTACTTCTGGTAACATGGGGGTGTGGCTTAATATGTGAAGGAGCTGTGCTGTCAGGGTTGTGGACTAATATGCTAATGAGTTTCTGCTGTTGGGTGTGGCCTATTACGCTAATGAGTTCCTGCTGGGCTTTTTCGACAAAAAAAGCTCTGCTCTTCTCCATATACTCAGAATTAAGGGAAGGACACTATGCTGTGTTTCCATCCTTCAAAAAGTCTCTCCCAGCGATTCTTTGCTATTTTAGGCTGTGATTTATGCCAGTGTTTTTCAACCTTTTTGTGCAAAGGCACACTTTTTTCATGAAAAAAATCACGAGGCACACCACCATTAGAAAATGTTAAAAAAATTAACTCTGTGCCTATATTGACTATATATAAAGTAATTCTCTTGAATAGGAATCAAATAAACACAAAGAAATTATTTTATAATTACTTTATTATGAAATAATAATACTTTATTTTATAATTGTTCATATGTTACGGATGAAATTGGAATTTTTCCCACGGCACACCAGACAATATCTCACGGCACACTAGTGTGCCACGGCACAGTGGTTGAAAAACACTGATTTATGCTGAGGATGGCCATGGCACAGCAATCTTACTTTCATCACCAGGGCTGAATCATGGAAAATGCGAAGGAAAGTGTTTGAACAAATGTATACAAAGAATCAGTGTATGCTAATACAACTGCTATCACCTCGCATCTTATTCAACTGCCGCTACTTTTGTCACATGAAATTTTTCACAAGTTCTTTGCAGCGAGGAGGTAGAAGCAATATGTGATATTGACCTCCCTGCCCAGTAGGATCAACCTAACAGAATTCAGACTATTAGCATGCCACAAGCGGAAAGCAAGAATAAATAATAAATGTGCAGAGAGCAAGTATCTCAAGCAGAAGAGCCAAGCCACAGACTACTAAATCGTTCATGTATGCAGCATAATGCCTGGGATTTAGGTGTTATGAAGCTGTCTTGGAATGTGTTTGTCCCAAGTTAATGCTGTGGTGTAAGCAGGCTGGTCAACTCCAGGTTGGGAAATTCCTGGATGTTTGGGGGAAGAGCGTTGGGGAGAGCAGAGTTTGGGAAGGAAAAGGCACTCAGCAGGAAAGTGATATCTATCTATCATCTATCTATCTATCTATCTATCTATCTATCTATCTATCTATCTATCTATCTATCTATCTATCGTGTATTTATAGCCCACCCATCCCGTGAGCAGGCTCAGGGCAGAAAATATCATAAAGGTAAAAGCTTCCCTTGCTCAAAAGTCAGTCGAATCCGACTGTAGGGATACGGTGCTCATCTCTGTTTCCAAGCCAAAGAGCCAGCGCTGTCCAAAGACATTTCCGTGATCATGTGGCCGGCATGACTAGATACCAAGGTGCACGGAATGCTGTTACCTTCCCACCGAAGCAGCACCTATTTATATACTTGCAATTTCTTGCTTTTGAACTGCTAAGTTGGCAGGAGCTGGGACCAGAGACGGGAGCTCACTCCGTCATGTGGCACTTGGGTCTCGAACTGCTGAACTACTGACCTTCCAGTCTGCAGTTCAGCATCTTAACCACTTGAGCCACCGCAGCCCCTAACATCATAAAACGATACAATAAATATAATTAAAAATTAAACAATTTAAACAATAATAGATATTAAAACACAATCACAATTCTTGTTGGAAATATATGCGTGTTGCAAGGTCTAATTCAGTCATTATAGGGCTAATCTGATTACCTTGTGTGCTATTGTTTACACTGACCTGGAAGGGAAACCTGGCTTAGATCCAATGAAAACAAAGTCCGTGAAATCTAAGTCTGTTTACTCACAATCATGGGTTAATGTATTCAGGTGATTTCCTTCTAGGGGTCAAGAAGAAGAATCTCCATTACAAATGTTGTTGTGAGACCATGTGGTCAGTCTGTTCTGTAGCTGTAGAGATGTAGCGTTAGGTCTTTTATTTTGTAGCTTTTCCTGTGTACCCTTCCCGCAGAAATAAATATTTTTACATAGAAAGAAATGCCTCCTCTCCAGTGAAGCAAAGATCCATTGCAACCTCTGAATATCTAAGTATTTTTGCCAATTTTTCCAACAATTCTAACAAGTCAGCTGGTTGTGGGATGTTCCCGGGCATATTATTTAGGTTGGTAGGTGGGTGACAACCACCTCAGGGAGGCTATATAGGGACATCCGTTGCCTCAGCCAAAGGCCTGGTGGACCAGCTCTGTCTTACAGGCCGTGAGGAATTGAAGATCCTGCAGGGCCCTAATCTCAACTGGGAGTACGTTCCACCAGGCAGGGGCCAGGGTAGAGAAAGCCCTGTGTCATGGGCATAGATGAGGATGAGTTGACAGAGCCTGCAGAAACCACAGCTGGCCCCTCTGAAGCAGCAGAGGAGGAGAGCTGGCAAGTGCCTGTAACAGCAGTCTTCATACCTGGCCCAGATAAGAAGGAAGAACCGCAAGCTGAAAGTCCTCCTGACTCACCCCCACGTGTGACTCGTTTAAGGGAGTGACTGTGGCAAAACTTAGCAACCAGGTGAAGAGAGGCCAGGCTACAAGAGAGACGCTCAGCCAGCCCAGAGCTTTAATAGGAGCCTGGCCGATCGTGCAGCTGGCTAACTGGTAGCAGCATTTAACTCCACACTCTGGGCAATATTCTTTGTGGAAGCAACAAGTTAGCTTCATGTTGCTAGCATCCACTCTGGCTTGGCTCTAGCACCTAGCCCTTCGGATCCCCTGGCTTTGGACTTGGTTCTGTGTTCCTGGCTCCTGATCCCAGCTTGGCTTTTGTCTATGTTTCTGGTTAGTGATTTCGACTTGGCTCTGTGTTTCTGGCTCCTGACCCCAGCTTGGCTTTGGACTATGTTTCCAGTTAGTGATTTGGACTTGGCTCTGTGTTTCTGGCTCCTGACCCCCAGCTTGGCTTTTTGGACTTTGCACTGTCTTCTTGGCTCCTGACCTTGGCCTGTCCTGGATTTCCTTTGACTGGCACCTCAGCCTGTGACAGCCCTGGCCCTGGTCAAGGCAAGATGGATGTCCTTTGGGCCAGGGACAACCAGGAGATGTTGGTTCATAGAGCACAATGCTCTTCGGGACGTATATGGGAAGAGGCGGTCCCTCAGATACATGGGCCGTGTAGGCTTTAAAGCTTATTACCAGCACCTTGAAGCAAATCCAGAAGTCAACTGGCAGCCAATGCAGTTGGCGGAGCATCTGCTGAATGTGAGCACGCATAGGCGTTGACGTCAGCAGGCACGTCACCGCATTTTGCACCAGCTATAATTTCTGGGTCAGCCTCAAGGGTAAGCCTGCATAGAGCAAGTTGCAGTAATGAAGCCTGGAAGTGACCATTGTGTGGACCACTTAGCTAAGTCCTGTAGCTAAGTCCTGATGCCATAGAGCCCACTCTTCAAGGGTGCCCTTTTCTCCAGAGGGATGTCATGGGTGATGACAACAGTGCCAGGCACCTGCCCAAGTTGGCAGCAGAGCCAGAGTCACTGGCATCACCAGAGCTGGAAGCCAGCCCCTCTGACTCTTCAGGAGTTGACAGCTTGCTGGCAGCGGTGCCCGAGCCAGCAACCCCTGCACCTGGTCCAGCAGCAGCCAACGAGGTGCAGGTGCAAATGGAAAGCCCGCCTGATTCATCCCTGCAGGTGGCTTGGTTGAGGGGGTGGCTCCGCAGGGATTTAGCAACCTGCTGCTGAGATGCATGCTTGTGGGGAAGGTGGGTGCTGAGTCCTGGGTACTGACAGGAGTTGTGCTGCTGCCAAGGGGAGCACTGCCAGAGGCCCATATAGTTCCTGTTTGGGGTTGGGCTTTCCATGGAAGCAACAAGTTGCAACCGTGCTGACCTTGCACCCACCCTTGCTTCCTGTTTCCTGACCTCGGTCCTGCTTGGATTCCTGGATTCGTGACCTCCTGCATTGGACGACTATTCTCTTGGACTCCCGACTCAGTTCCTGCTCTGTGTCTTCTGGCTATGACCCCGGTCTGGACCTGACTCCTGCCTCCTGGCCCAGCCCAGTCCATGATCTCCAGAGATCAGTTATAACTCCAGAAGAACTCCAGAATCCACCTGGAGGTTGGTACCCCTAGGACTAAGCGATCAGCATGACCCAGCCCATCTTCATGCAGAGGAGGAAGCGTAAGTGGTCATCGTGACCCATGTGCGATTTCTGCCCATCAGAGGGGGGCATCCCACACAGAGTCTGTGTTTTCCACAACCCTCAGTGAAGGTCTAAGTATTTCGAGGATCAGCTGCAGAGAAGCTTCCCCGGTTTGTGTCAAAATCTTGCTAAGATAGGTTTGCAGGACTATTTACATTTACCATGGTTTGATATCCCGGTTTAGGACACCTTACACAAATCCCTGTTTTTAGATTTCAGCACAAAGCTTTAAATAAAGAGAAACTAGGGAGTAAGCCTTCAGACACTGTGGCCCAATCTGGATATGGGATATATGAGCACAACAGTAGCACAACTGTGTGCATACCCCTAGCTGGAAAAGGAACCACATGCGCAGAGAAGGGTTGTGACTATAGTTCATGGCCTGATTCAGCCACAGGCATTTGCCTACCACCCCCCCCAGCAGACTAACCATTGGTCAGGAGAAACACAGGCAGAGAGAAGGACCGACTCCTCTTTCTCCCAAACAGCCAACTAAAACTATTGCTGGTTATTCCAGGGGGGTACACATCCATGTTCAGCTGGATTGGGGGACTTGTCTTCATGGATGGCTACACTGCAGATTCTTGCTGATGGTCTGTCAGAATATAACTGTCATTCTGAGTATTTTTGACTTGTTACTGACAGAAAACACAGTGTCTCCTCTATCACTGTAGGCATACGTGTTATCTTGTAATACACCATCTTCCACCCACACATTAAGGACACAGCATAACTGGTGGCAGAACGGCATTTCTCCAAGCACCTGCTGGCCCAGAATACGATGTGAAGAAGAAAACCTACCTCATAGACTTTGATAGGGGGCACGGAAAGTTTTCATTGGTATGAAAATCCTAAATTACTGCCTTACTACCACCAATGTCTGAAAGCAGTGGCACCTTTAAGATCAACAATGTTTAATTCCAGATATAAGCCTTTGTGTTCATGTATCTGAAAAAGTGTGCATGTACAAGAAAGCTGATACCCAGAATTAAACTTCGTTGGTCTTAAAGGTGCCACTGGACACAAACTTTGTTCTGTTGCTTCAGACCATGGGTTGCCAAATTCATTTAACATAAGAGCCACATAGAATAGACGTCAGATGCTTGAGAGCCGCGAGACATGAACAAATTTTACACACATGTTTACTAATATATGCAAATTTGCTTTTTTTAACATTAAATGAGACTGCCAACAATAAAAACAAAAGGGGTAAAAACAGGTATTGATAATGATACTTATTTGTCCCATGATATTTATTTGTTTGCTAATGTTATTTATTTGTCTAAGAGAGAGAGAGAAAGAAAGGTGGAAAAAGAGAAAGTGGAAAGAAAGCAAATAGATGGAGGGAGGGACGGAGGGAGGGAGAGGTGGAAAGAAAGCAACTTTAATTTTAAAAGTATCCTCCAAGGCCCCTCCACCACACTGGCTGGCTTGGCTTGGAGAAGGGATTTAAAGAGACTAATGCCTTCTCCAAGCTGGCTGGCAGGGAGGCTTTGAGAACGCATTTAAAGTTAAAGTTGCTTTCTTTCCTGCTCCCCCCCACACCTCAAGCCTACTCCGGGAAGGGAGCACTGGCTGGGGAAGAGAAGACTGATTGGGGAGGCATGCCTCCCCTTCGCTTCCCTAGCTGCCCTGCTGGGAGCCACACAATATATGTGAAAGAGCTGCATGTGGCTCCCAAGCCGCAGTTTGTCCACCCCTGCTTCAGACCAACATGGCTGCCCACCCAAATCTATCTGAAAGCAGCTAAATGCTAGAATCTCACAGAGTAGCACTCATAAGTACAGCTACCCCCATAGTGATACTGTATAAAATAGCTGACAATCCTCTTTTTGAGAAGGGTGTAATGGCATGGTTTTAAATCACTGTGGTCCTGCAGCTAAGGACTGTTCTGCACAAAAGCCTGACTATGTGGAACTCTGCCGAGGCAGGGCTCAGTGTCATAAATGATGAAACCTGTAAGCACCGAGCTGGCAAAAGGCAGGAGCACCAGACTCCCCAAACAGCATCCTACAGACAAAGCTGTCCAAGTAAGAACGGTGTGCCAAAGACAGCAGATGCACCGCAGATAGAGCTCTACAGAGCAAGCATCTCCATAGGATGTAAACAAGAGGGCTGAGCCACAACAAAGGGGGAGAGGAGCCCTAGCCAAACGGAGATTTCTTTAGTAACAAATAAACCACATGGTCATTTCATGAGTACAGTAACTCTAGATAAAGCCATGGATTCCTAGGGCTTACATACTCCAAGGAGAGAGAGTGTTCAACAATCCTAAGAATGATGGGTCAAAAAGTTCCTTCAGTGAGGGCACAGACATAGCAAAGATCACAGATTTGACTTCCACTTGACTTTATTATTTATTAATTTCGATTTATATCCCGCCTTGCTCGCGCAAGCAGGCTCAAGGCGGTAAACATCAAGTTAAAATCCAATAAAACACAGATGCACCATACAGTGCAAAAAATCACAATAAAATGTTTCATAGAAGTAATATAAATGCAAAGTACAATTACATACAGATGGCACTCGCTATTTGATGGTCCAGTGTAGCAGTATCCAGTAACCTGGGGGCCATGATGTTCAGCTATAAATAGCTCGTTCATCAGTGGCGGCTCCTAATTGGAAGCCTGGTGGAAGAGCTCCGTTTTACAGGCCCTGCGGAACTATAAAAGGTCCTGCAGGGCCCTGATGTCTACTGGGAGCTCGTTCCACCAGTATGGAGCCACCACTGAGAAGGCCCTGGTTCTGGTGACAGCTAATTTGGCATCTTTTGGACCGCAGAGAGTCAGGCGATGTTGCGACTCTGACCTCAGTGCTCTCTGGGGCACATATGGGGAAAGGCAGTCCCTTGCAGGTAGGTAGAGGCAGAGAGAGAAGAGGGAGTCTGACCCTTTAATTTCCACACAGTTTCACTAATCAGAACTACTACCCATCCTGTGCTAAGCACAGGGGCAGTCGTGGTGATTCTGGAGCCCTGGAAAAAAAGCAGCCCCCCCCCTGAATCACTGCACCTCCACTGCCTGCCAGTGGGGATGGGCATGTGCTGATACTTCAGATGTGCCTGCCACTGCGCCTGAGTGGACAGGTGAGTATGTCTGAGAATCACCTGAGAATCAGAGGGAGTGGGGTGCATGGTTGCAGGAGCCCGCTCTTCCTGTTTCCCCCCTCTGAGGCGAGGCTGCAGGCAACTGGGGCCCTGCCCAGCTGAAGGCACAGCCCCCGATGACCCATGTCTACAACTGCCCACGTTCGGTTAATGACTGATACAAGGCCCAGTTGATCAGCATGCTGTGCAGGGACAACTGGCTGTTCTCTGGCTCGGTTCAGCCGTATTCCAAATGAGGTGGCTGAGGACTTTCAGTGGGTTTATTGTTCGAGTTACTGTGCAGGGGTCTTGCAGAGTCTGCCTCCAGCGCCTTGAGTAAACGGGGAGATGAGATGGTTACAGAGCCACTGTAAGAAAAATTCCACCCTTCTTTATGCCTGCTTCGACTTCAGTGGCGCTGCTCATCTGACGTATGCCTTTGCAATGTATACAGTGTCTGGAACTGTTGACTGACCAGGAATGGGAGTTTTCACAGGTGCAAAATGTAGGGTTGCCAGGTCTGAGTTGGAAGATACCTGGAGACTTTGGGGGTGGGTCTGGGAGAGGGCGGGGTTTGGGGTGGGGAAGGGCCTCAGCATGGTACGATGCCACAAAGTCCACCCTCCACAGAATACATTTTCTCCAGGGGAGCTGATCTCTGTCAGCTGGAGATCAGTTGTGAAAGTGGGAAATCTCCAGGCCCCACCTGGAGGCTGGCAACCCTAGCAAAATGAATGTTTAGTCAGTGAAAGCAAACCACAGAAAAGTAGCCCTGACCAAATGCTAATGAATTCAGCTGGTCTGAGGCAGGCAGTGAAGCTATTAATTCCACTGGCTTAAATGGCATTTTAGGTACTCCTCCCCCCCAAGCCTCGATTGGGCCCAGAATGTTCAATACCTGTAATTACTACCTACGTGTGATTTCACGCAAGGTAGAATGTGTCCTTCCCTATATTTAGACACAAACAATTTTGAAAGCAGGTGTTTGTTCTTCAGCTCACGTTGCTATATTTTTAGATACATGTGCTTCCAAGTTTAATGCCAGCCATTTATAAAAGCTGTAACACTCCTGGAGATTGCAGTAACTTTTATGATAGTTAAATAAAGTGCAGGCCCCCCCCCCCCAATCTGAGACTGAATTATTTTAAAAAATTACATTTGCCATTTTAAACACGCGTTTTGTAAAATTACTCAGGGCACAGACAAAATACCTTCACAAAGTTGGTAAGAAATGAAACTTCACTAATATGCTTTTGGCATTGATACATTCTTTAGTTAATGGTTGTTTGGAGACCATTAGAGATAATCCACAATATGATGTAAAGTAGTGAACGAAGAGGACAGTAACCAATTAAGAGATAAGGCCACGACTACTTCTTAAAGTGCACTCTTCTCAGTGATATGATTAAATTCAGGGATGTATGCATTATTTACTGCTCCAAGAAGATGCTTAAGCTAAATTATATGCTCCACGTTGTCTGCCAGAATTGAATTATGCTTAGTAGCACTTTACAAGTTCCAAGTATTTCACTTAGTTTGCTTCTACAGTCCTTATGGTAGAATAATATTATTATCCTCATGTAAGGCTAAGAGAAACAAATGTGCCTGAGGCTAAACCCACCTGCAGGCCTGTGGCTGTAGAGGGTATGTGGGGGCAATGCCCCCCTGAAATATGACACGCCCCCCTGAATTCCTAGAATCCAACTCTGCTCTATTGAATGGGGTTTACTTCTAAGAAAGTGCTTGTAGGATTGCACTATAAGTCTTAAGATCCTTCTGCTGTGGAGATATTAGAAGGGACAACGTGCCAGCTGTTTTGGGGGACAGGCTTACCCGGGGAGGAATGGGGAGGGGAAGCTACATAACAGCTGGAAAGGACTCAAGCCATTCCCATCTGGCTCTATCCCATCACCTTACCTCCTTCACCCCTTTGCTTGGCTGTTTCTTTCCTCTTCTATATTAGCAATGCACAGGGCTGGCCCCAGGTGTCTGGGTGCCCTAGGCAGGACAGCCTGGGGCGCCCACCCCACTGGGGATGCCAACCTCCCATGGGGCCTGGAGACTGGGAGGGTAGCGGAGCGCAGGCTTTCCTGGGTGCTCTGCAGCTGCGAGGCCCCCAGGAAAGCCAGGGAAGGGGGCAGGGGTTCTAGCTCCCGCCCCTCCCTCCCAGCGCCGGGTTTCTTGGAGGCTCCGCAGCTACAGGGCCCCCAGGAAAGCCAGGGAAGGGGCGGGGGTTCAAACACTTGCCCCTTCCCTCCCTCCCAGCGCCGGCTAGGAGGAGAGGGGAGGGGGAGGGGGAGCGCCGGTGGGGGGAGGGCAGGCAAGCTCTGCTGCTGCCGCTGCCTCCTGAGCCCCGCCAGGGCACTTCACTGGTGGTGGTGGCGGGGAGGCGGCGGCGGCAGCAGGGGTGTGTGTGGGGCTGTTCGGTGCCCCTGCGGGCCCGGTGCCCTAGGCGAGCGCCTAGCTCACCTAGTGGGCGAGCCGGCCCTGGCAATGCAAGTGAGAACATTGGGCAGAAAACTAGAGCGAACTTTATACTGTGCTGGGGTTGCTATCTCTGTTTCAAGAGGGGAATTTGCCTCAAGCATAGGTGGGGGGCATTTTCAGTCAGGTTGGTATTCATTTCTAATCATTAATCGCAAGCCACTTTGTTGTAACTTGTCTATAAGCCAGAATGTGTGCCTCAGACACCATGCAGAATGTCTTTTACTCATGAATGAATAACCACCATCAAGCTCCTATTCTTCACATTGCTCCCCAAAACCTAGGCTTATGGCTAAGTGAGTAAAGCAGCATAATACCCAGGCAGGTTTAAGCTCCAGGCATTCTCAGTACACAAAAGAGAAGGTCTCCGGAAGGTCTTTCAAAATGCTAAAGAGCTAAGAGGGCATAGCATCTACAAAGTTCCGCCACTTCTCAGTACAGAAAACCTAAACAAATGGGGGCCAAGTATAACCCCTTCTCTGAGGCTCAAAACTGTTGGATATTGTAACTCTGCCTACAAGAGGATCTGGGAGGGAAAGGTTTAAGGGAATTTTCTCCGGTACACTTGGCAGTTGGCCCCACCCTCTCTTTGGTGAGATGGTGAACCTCTTTGGCCATCCCTTGTTTTCTGCTTCATCTTATATAGGCTGTATCTTCTTCTATTATGTGGGCTTGCAGCAGTAGCGAGTAGGGATGGGCACAAGCTGGGAAAATGGAGGTTCATTTTGGCTCATGGGGCCACACAAACCACAAACCTTCACGGGACCTTCCCTGTTTAGCAAACTGGTTCATTTCATGAGGTTCGTGATGCAACAGAATGGCCCCCCTGCAAGCTAGAGATGCCAAATTTGCAGTGAGTCTCCAGCTGACTCTCCTCTACTTGTTCTCCAAGTCTGGTGAGGATTGGATTTGGGGGGGCTGAATTACAGCCCCCCCCAAAGCAGGTGCCCCAGGAAAGTGCTCCCTGGGGAAATCACAACCACGGGTTCAAGAGTGTGTTGAATGCACCCCCTGCAAGCAAGATGCATTAAACTTGCAGAGGTGTTCAGAAATAAATATGAAGGAAGGGGGTGTGTGTTCCAGCAAGGCCACTGTGATGTGCTTTTAAGAAGCTTAGAAGTGCTGTAGGAACAGCTAAAGGACTGTGAAGGGTTAATTCTTCACAGAAACAGAGAGCCTTGAGTGACAGGCTGCTGACCAATCTTGGACTGCCTCTGGACCTTTTGGATCTGCCCCAAACTTGCTCTTGTTGCCGACCCCGTGTTTGACTTAGGAACTAGACTCTGACCACGTGATACTAGTTTGTGCCTTCGCCTTGCCTAGCTCGCATCTTGACCATGTGACCGCACCCTGCCCTCCAGCCTGTTCCAGGACAGTAGCATTCAGATACATTTTTTGCTCCCAACCCCCATTTCTCGCCCCTCCCTTTACCTTGGCTTCCATGTCAAAAATCCACCTCCCTTGTTTGGGTGTGGCTGCGTGGCGAGAAGGCCGAGCTGATCCTTCCAGTCCATTTCATTTTACTTTTACACTCATTTAAAAGTGTGGGGCCAAGTGGATTCCTTAATCCATTCCATTTTACTTTTACACTCCCCAAATGGGGAGCTTTGGTTCAGCTCCTTCCAAAGTCCTTGTCTTTGATTTACTTTCTCCCCCTCCTTTTGCTTTGGTGACTCATTGTCAAGGTCTCCCTCCCCTCCCCGTTGGGGGCGTGGTTGGAGTGTAGAGTAGAGTAAAGCGTAGAGTCGCTCAGAGGGCTTTGGGGGGAGCTTTGACTACCAGTTCATTATTATTTAGGCTTTTCATTCCTCTCTTTTTACTTTGATTTTCTCTCCTAATTGTCAGTGAAAGGAAGATAAGAGCTCAGCTGTTGAAGCTGGAAAAAGCTCAGCAAATTAGATAGTAAGAGAACCTGACAGCAAGGAAAAGTCTTTGAACAACTTAGGTTGCGCGATCGAGCAGGGGGCTCTGTTTAATGCAATTTGTGGCGACAGGGAGTTTGTTATGTTGCGCCTATTGTCACCCTGCCTTATTTTGCTTTGCTTTGTTTGATTCCTGGCCTGGTTTGGTTTTAACTTGTTTCTATTTTGTTTTAAAGCTGGGATAGGTGTGGACATTTATTTCCCCCCCCATGTGAGGGGGGGAACGATCTTAAAAGCACTTATTTGAATAACAACCTTTAATAATCAAGTACTCAATGAGATATCCCATAAAGTCATATGGGGGTCCCAGAACTACTACACATAGCAGATCTCAACATAATTAAGACAGGGGCTTATCAGTGTTTGGGTACAGCAACAGGGATTTGAAAAGCGTAAGCTCAAAGAGCTATCCAGGCAGAATTTATTTTAGAGCATAAATTCCACCTAATTTAAAGACTCCCCCCATCAAAGAAAAGCCTACTATGAACTGCAAGTGTGATTGCCCCTTTGAGGACTTCATGCATCCCTCTCCAAAGCAAAGTAGGGCAGAAGACCCTTTAGACTCTACCGTAATATTGAGAACAGATTTGAGGCTTTACAATTAAACACAGACCACTTCCTTTTATCAAATAATATAAATGCGGATAGTGCCCACAATCTCTTGAATGACTCTTTGACCAAAGTGGCAGCCACAAACCCTGATGATCTGCAGAACATGTCCCAATGGTCTGAGATATCCAAAGATGGGGACTCAGTACTGAATCTGCTGGCATCACAAACCTTCCTTATCACAGACATTTAAAGAAAATTTATGAAAAAATAGATAATCTCTCCACCCAAATCTTACATAGCAATCCAGTGAAAAATTGGGAGAAAGCACATAACATTATGAAAGATCCCTCTTCTGTTCCTGACTCTTACAGAATTGTGTTGGACATCTATTGTTTTAGAGGAAGAACTATTAATTGGAGTAAGAAATGGCTTATAAAGGAGCATTTAGCATCCCTTCTAAATCGACATCCTGCCTCAGTAGATCTAAAATATTATGACAATCTGTCCAGTAACCTCCGCTGCTTTAGATTAATGCTTCTATTTTAGTCCCCAAAATGTCCATCTTTAATTATGTCTAATAGGGAGTGGTTTCGTAGACATAGCATTTTTCCTCAATGCCCACTCAAAACCACTGCTATCATTCCTCCCCCTCAAGTTCTCCTTGAAATTCTCCTCAAAAGTATCTACACTATATAAAAACGATAGCAGTAGACCCCTAATAGCCAGGAGGCAGGCTCCAGATATTCCATTGATCAAGTTAACTGAACCAGACTGAGCCGACTGAAATGAAACCCGTTGAAGATGGAGGTCCTGGGCCTGAGTCGGGTCAGGGTTGGGGTTCCCTCTCCTAACTTCCAAGGGGCGCCGTTGGTGCCAGCATCAAGGGTTAGGAGCTTGGGGGTGCTCCTGGACTCCTCCTTAACGATGGAGGCCCAGGTGGCAGCCACTGTCAAGTCAGCCTTTTACCATCTCCGGCTGGCGTGGCAGTTGGTCCCCTTCCTCGACTGTGATGACCTGGCCACAGTGATCTATGTGACGGTCACCTCGAGGTTAGACTACTGCAATGCTCTCTACATGGGGCTGCCTTTGTCGCAAATCCGGAGGCTGCAGCTAGTGCAGAACGCGACGGCCAGGCTGTTGATGGGCCTCACTAGGTGGGACCACATCCAGCCTGTGCTGAAGGCGCTGCACTGGCTGCCGATAGCGTATTGGATTCGCTTTGAAGTGCTGGTTCTTACCTATAAAGCCCTATATGGCCAGGGTCCAGCTTACCGAAGGGACCGCCTTTCCCCATATGTTCCCCCAAGAGCACTACGGTCTGGGGCACAACAGCTCCTGGTTGTCCCAGGCCCCAAGGACATCAAATTGGCTGCGACCAGGGCCAGGGCCTTTTCTGCAGCAGCTTCTACCTGGTGGAATGAGCTCCCGGGGGAGATCCGGGCCCTGTGAGACCTTATGTAGTTCTGCAGGGCCTGTAAGACGGAGCTCTTCTGCCAAGCTTTTGAGTAGGAGCCGCTGCTCCCTGCTGCACCACTACTGTGACATTAACTCAGGTGGTGCAGTGAGATGGCCCTGGCAAAGCAAGAAGAAGATCAGAAGAACCGGCAATATGAAGGGAACATCGCTGTTCTGGAATTGTACTGGTGGTGGAGATCAGAAGATCTTTGGACCCCATCTGGGTATTAATAACAATTTAATTCGAGCACTGATATTTTAATGTGGATGGACTATTTTATCTTGGTTTTGATTGTTTGTATGGCATCTGCCTCTTGTTAGCTGCCCTGAGCCTGTGGGGAGGGCAGGATATAAATATAAAAATAAATAAATAAAATAAATAAAAAATAACCATCAACTCCAGAAGAAGCCAGAAAAGTGCCTGAATTGCAAAGGGCGAGGGGGAAAAAAAAAGAATCAAAATTGTGCCCCAATATTCTCAAAGGAGAATGACCTGGATGCTATTGACGAAAGCTTCTTAAATTCTTTTGAGGCTCTCCCTCTTGAAGAACAAACTAATATTATCAAGAGATTTGAACAATTACAAGATCACTTGATTAAAGTCCAACAAAGGAATGCAATTAAATTTGCTAACAATGACAAGAATAACAATAAGAATGCAGAACTGACTACATTACAATGATACAAAAACTCCCAACTTAGAGAGATAAGCAAACAACCTATGAGGAAACCAGAAGGGACCCCCTCCCCTACACAAAGCCACAGGAGGGGTCATTCCCTTCCTTGTAAAGAAATCCTCTTGTGACATTTCATCATCCAACTCTCCAATCCCAATTCAAATACACTCTATAAATCCTAACATTGCCTTCTCAGCCAACCCAACTGAAAATGCCACTTCTAACAGCCAATGACAATATTCTTGTAGTAATATGAAAATACTAAGTTGGAATGTGGCTGGTTGGAAGACCAAATGCTTCTTTCCAGAAGTCAGCTCCTTTTTATCTACTTTTGATATTATTTTAATCAGGGCCGGCCCCAGGTGTCTGGGCGCCCTAGGCAAGACAGCCTGGGGCGCCCACCCCACCGGGGATGCCAACCTCCCAGTGGGGCCTGGAGACCGGGGGGTGGGGGAGGTGGAGTGCTGGTTTTCCTGGGTGCGCCGCAGCTGCGGCATGCCCAGGAAACCCAGGGAAGGGGCGGGCATTTGAATGCCCGCCCCTTCCCTCCCAGCCCCAGCGCTAGCTTTTCTGAGCACACCGCAGCAGTGGTGTGCCCAGGAAAGCCAGGAAAGGGGCGGGTGTTCAAACGCCCACCCCTTCTTTCCCAGCCCCAGCTTTCCTGAGCACGCCGCAGCAGCGGCGTGCACAGGAAAGCCAGAGAAGGGCTTGAAGTGCCGGCTTCACGGGGCGGGGTGGCGGGGTGGTGGTTTGGCACCCCTGTGGGCCCGCGGCGCCCTAGGCGAGCGCCTAGCTCGCCTAGTGGGTGAGCCGGCGCTGATTTTAATACAAGAGACTTGGCTAAGTAATCCTATAATTTCCCAGGATAATTTCCCACCATGTGATGACCCCTGTTGACCTCCCCTCCTGGTCTGCCATCACTGAGCTTGAAGTTATCTCCATAATTAAGCGCTTATGCTCAGGGAAAGTTCCAGGTCTGGGCTCAGTCCCTAACAATTTGTTTAAGGCTAATCCAGCATGAGGGGCTATGATTCTAGCTTCAATCTTTTCTGCAATCAACCTTTTGGGGGAGATTGCCCCTAATTTGGAAATGGTCTATAATCAAATCACATTTCCCTGAGTAGATGATGGTATGCCATATATTACCGATATATGACTTCTAAGATTTCCGTGCATGCTTGCTTGTGGTAATCAAATGTACATTTTAATTGGAGATGGAAGGCAATAATCTTGCACTTACATTTATGTCTTGAGAGCCAGTTTGGTGTAGTGGTTAGGAGCATGGACTCTAATCTGGGAGAATCAGGTTTGATTCCCCACTCTTCCACATGGAGCTGCTGGCGTGACCTTGTGTCAATTACGAGTTCTTTCAGAGCAGTTTTCTCAAGGGCAGTTCTCGAAAGAGCTCTCTTAGCCCCACCTACCTCACAGGGTGTCTGTTGTGGGGAAGGGAAGGGAAAAGGGTTTGTAAGCTGCTCTGAGACTCCTTTGGGTAGTGAAGGGCGAGGTATAAATCCAGTCCCTTCTCTTTTTCTCTATTTATTCCCTATTCCTCTCCCCAATGGGGACAGAAGCAGCTTATAACATACTTTCCCCTCCTTTTATTGTATCCACCCTCTGTGAGGGTGGTTGTGATAGGCTCTTTCTGTTGGATATTGTAACTCTGCAAGCAAGAGGATCCAGAAGGGAGAGGGCTAAGGGAATTTGCTCACTCGAGTACCCTTGGCAGTTGGCCCCGCCCTCTCCTTGGTTAGATGTTGCGCCTCTTTGGCCATTGCTTGCCTTCTGTGTTTCATCTTATACAGGACCTCTCTTCTTTGCTCTCTTACCGGGGCTTGGAGCTATAGCAAGTTAACCTTTTTGAAGTTAATCTGTTAACAATAAGTTAAATGTACCTACATAACTATATCGTGTAAGATGTGCTTCTATTTTTAAGTAAAATTTCTTTCTGTTGTTACCGTTGGCATCAGATCATATCTGTAATTTGTTTGAACAACATTTTCCCCTTAACCGGGAAACATGGAGGATCGGGGATACTGCGGAAAGCTTCTGTGCTTCCAAGGCAATTGATTTTGTTTACATTTAACCCAATACTTTTTGACCAACTGAGGGGACCCACGGAATCTCCTAAGGTTTTGGGGAACCAGTTTGTGGAGGCTACGAGGTGAGAGGGAGGGGAAGGTTATGAGACAACTGCCCTCTGGACTGAAGACTATCCAAACCCCCTCCCCCGGTCTTTCCTATAGATTCTTTACCCCCCCCCGGCCACCCAAAATCAAATAGAAAGGGGGACACTAGCTTTAAAATAAAGATTGCACATGAGTAAGCCATGTGCTTCCTAAAGGTCTCTTATTTGGAAACCTGCTAGACGAAGGCTGTACGTACACGTGAGGTAAATAGAGAACCCTGCTTCTTAGATTTTTGACTTGACCGACAAGACACAGATGGAAATGAACAATGATGGTTTATTTAACAGAAAATAAAGTTCCCTGGAAGGCCAGATCCTGAAGTTGAAGCTCAAATACTTTGGCCACCAAATGAGATGGGAGAATTCACTGGAGAAGACCCTGATGTTGGGAGAGATTGAAGGTCAAAGAAGAAGGGGACGGCAAAGGATGAGATGGTTAGACAGTGTCATCGATGCAACGAACATGAAATTGAGCAAACTTCAGCGGACAGGGGAAGACAGGAGGGCCTGGCGTAATCTGGTCCATGGGGTTGCGAAGAGTCGGACTCGACTGTGCGACTGAACTACAACAAAGTATTTAATAAAGTAACTATGATGTATGGATAACTTAGATATATAGATAGATGGGTGGGTGGGTGGGTGGGTTGGAAGCGTCAGGAAGGACCAGTCAGAGTTAAGATGCACAAGTGAAGCTGAGATTGGATCAAGTGGCAGCAAATTAGCACACAAACGTGAGTGCTAGCAAGCAGATGTGAGAATGAAGCTTGAGTCCAGTGGCACCCCCAAGACCAACCAAGCTCAACCCTGGGTACATGCAAGAACAGAGAAACCCTGCATGTGTAGACGTACACTTCTTCAAATATATAGAAACAGATTTCCTCAACTTTACAGACAGGTGGTGTGGTGGGTTAGTTGCAAGGAAGAGCTAATTACAGTCAAGATGCATAAGTAACTGAGCAATAAATACAGCTAAGATTGGAATAACACATTTGGTAAGATATGTAAATAGCAGTAAATTAACATACAGATAATAAAGAAGTTAACAACAAATGTGAGAAAAGTTTGAGTCCAGTGGCACCTTTAAGACCAATAAAGTTTAATTTCTGGGTATAGGTGAGAATTGAGTAACTTAGCATTTGTAGTGCAATAAGAAGTCAATATCTCTCTTAACCCCTAGGGGTTCAATTGTCCTGAGTATTGTAATAACTTGTAATTCAACAGCCTCCTGTTCCAGTCTCTGTTTCTGAAATTCCTTTGCAATAAAACAGCTACTTTGAGGTTCCCCATTGAGTGCCCTGGGAGGCAGAAATATTCTACAAGTTTCTCAGTTTTGTGATTCTCCATGTCAGGTTTGTATCCATTTATCCTTTGATGTAGGGTTTGATCTGTTTGTCCTATGCAGAGAACTGAAGGGCATTGTTGGCATTTAATGGCATATACAATGTTAGAAGACGAGCAAATGAATAAGCATGAAATGGTGTAGTTGACGTTCTTAGGTCCAGTGACTGCATTGTCCGGGTGTATGCGGCAGCAAAGTTGGCATCTGGGTTTATTGCAAGCTCTGGTACCAGTGTATATCAGACTACACCCAGGAGGCTCAAAGAGAATTCTCAGATACTGCTTTTTACAAACAGCTAGTCTCAGACTCCACACAGGAATATAAAAAAGAACTAAACAAGTTTATGAAGGAATTACCCCTGCACATTCAGGAACAAATCCTTTCAGGCACACCACAGGAACCTCGACCAGATACCTTTTATCTTCTACCTAAAATGCACAAACCCAGCAACCCAGGACTCCCCATTGTCACAGGCACAGGCATTATCACTGTGGTAATATCTGGATATATGGACTCTGTCCTAAGTCCCTATGCCACCAACACGCCTAGATCTGTGTGTGACACCACAGACTTGACCCTGAGATTGTCTTTGGCCTTCCTTTCTGCATAGTTGAGATTCTGCTGTACGCGATGTTGTTTGTTGATCACATTGGTTTGGACCCCATGGCAAAAACATTCTATGTAGAGATCTTCCAGAGAATACTATTTTAGCCACCATGGATGTGGAATCTCTGTATACCAATATCCCCCACAAAGATGGATTACAAGCCATATGATTTCTGACAATACAACAGCTGACTTTGCCACCAATTTGTGCTGCTTTGTTCTCACTTTAACCACTTTAAATTTGGCGATAAGTTGTTCCTACAGATCAGTGGTACAACAATGGCCCCACAGTATGCTAACATCTTTATGACCAACCAACTCGAGTGGGTCCAGAGGAGGGCGACCAGGATGGTGAGAGGGTTGGAGTCCAAGTCTTATGAGGAAAGGCTGAGGGAGTTGGGTATGTTTAGCCTGGGAAAGAGAAGGTTTAGAGGGGACATGATTGCAGTCTTCAAGTATTTGAAGGGCTGTCATGTAGAAGATAGAGTGGATCTATTCTCTCTTGCTCCGGATTGCAAGACTAGATCTAATGGGTGGAAATTACAAGGGAGTCGTTACCGGCTTAATATCAGGAGAAACTTCCTGACTGTAAGAGTAGTTGAGCAGTGGAACAGACTGCCTTGGGAGGTGGTGGATGCTCCTTCACTGGACGTTTTCAAGAGGAGACTGGACAACCATCTTTTGGGTATGTTGTAGGTATGTAGGGGTTTCGGCTGTGTTCCTGCAGAGTGCAGGAGGTTGGACTAGATGGCCTGCAAGGTCCCTTCCAACTCTAACATTCTATGATTCTATGAACTTGGAGCAATGCTTCCTAAACTCCCACCCACTCACAGCTCTCTTATATTGATGACATTTTTATTGTCTGGACACATGGTAAAGAAGCCTTGGACATATTCCACCAGGCATTCGACTTTCACCCCACCATCAACCTGACAATGAACCAATCTATGCAAGAAATACATGTTCTGGACACTAATGTAAAAATACGCAATGGACACAAAAACACCACCTTATACCCAAAACCTACTGACCAACAAACATACCTACATGCCTCCAGCCACTATCTTAAACATACCAAACAATCCATTGTATACAGTCAGTCTGTACACTACAGCCGCCACTGCTCCAATCCCACACAGAGATATTCTCACTTGAGGGATCTACAACAAACCTTTTTGGAACTAAAGTATCCACCCGATGAAGTCACAAAACAAATTAACAAAGCCAGAATGATACCCAGAGAAAACATGTTACAAGACAGGCCCAAAAGAAACAATAACAGAACACCACTAGTGGTCACATACAGCTCTCAACTCAAAAAAGTTCAACACATCGGCGACTTAGAACCTCTATTAGATAATGACAGTTCTCTTTCACAAGAACTGGGGGGCAAACCTTTTCTAGCATACAGACAGCCCCCCAATCTCAAACTACTCCTCTCCCACAATGGCTCCACCTTTGTCTGCCTCTTTAATGATAACATCTGGGTTGATCCTGAGATTGCCTTTGGCCTTCCTTTCAGCATGGTTGAGATTCTGCTGTACGTGATGTTGTTTGTTGATCACATCGGTTTGGACCCTACAGCAAAAGCATTCTATGTAGAGATCCAGTGTGGCATTGTGACCATCAGGCCTCCACCATGTGGAGTCTTTTTTTGGTAGTGTTGTTTTGATGGTATGTGGTGGTACGTATCTTGATCATTGGTGGGTTGGAGGGATGGTAGCTGTTCTCCAGTAGATTGTGTGATGGTATGTTGCAAAGATGCTGTCTGATCTTTCTTGTTCTGTTCTTGCGTATGTTGAAAGTACTCCTTTAGGCACAGTCAGCATCATATTTTACAGTCAGCATCATATTTTACTACAGATGTTCCAGGCACTTGGGTCAGGCTACATTTGGGTGACTGAGGGGGTTGGGCTCGCTCTCCAAGAACTGTCAGATGTTGATGGTGGCAGTGGTGGTGGCAGCTCCAAAGGCCTGGCGGAAGAGCTCCGTTTTACAGGCCCTGCGAAACTGTAACAGGTCCTGCAGGGCCCTGATCCCCTCTGGGAGCTCATTCCATCAGAATGGAGCCACCACCGAGAAAGCCCTAGGTCTCGTTGATGCAAGCCTGGCCTCCTTGATGTTCGGGAGGACCAGCTGGTTCTGGGTCCCCAATTGCAGTGCTCTCTGGGGAAAATATGGGGAAAGGAAGTCCCTCAGGTATGCAGGTCCCCGACCATACATGGCTTTCAAGGTAATAACCAGCACCTTGAACCAAATCCGGTATGCTACAGGCAGCCAGTGTAGTTCTCAGGGTGCCACAACCAAAAAGGCCCTGTCTTTTTTTGGGGTACACAAACGAGTGCATCTGAAGGTCATCTTAGATGGCAGGCAAGCTCTTTTGAGAACAGGCAGCCCTTTAAATATCCTGGCACTATGCTCTTCGGTGCTTAAAAGGTAACATTTAGCACTCTGTATCTGAACCAGAAGCCGGTCAACAGCTAATGTAGCTCTTCTAAAATCACCAAGATTAGGACGTAAATTTGTGTTTCTCTCAGATCTGGTAGTCAGAGGTGGTGGGACATTCTATTTTACAGGCACAGAGAATGAGAATGCATCATTCAGAGGAAGGCAGCTGCGTAACACTCCCCCAGATGGAGTCTGTGGCTGATGTATTTGCTGAGAGGGTAGCCTCAGTAGCATGCCTCATCACAGAAATCCAGAGGATTTATGTTGCTATGAAGGAAACTTGATTTTGCCTTTATTTTTATAGCAGATTGGGGAGGTGAGAAATCAAACCAGGATTAGATATTTCACAGGTTATAAAACACACAGTAACTTTTATATTCTAGCACATTTCCAATAAATTAGTTAACCTGAAATTGGTATTTCTCTTTTCCCATGACCTTTATGTATCACTATAGGTTTCAGTCTGTGGGAATCAAACCAAGTAAAACCTATAAGAAAGCAGCTCCCTAATCTAACATTATCAGTGCAATTTTCGTAAAAGTGCCTCTACACTGAAATAGTTCCCAATATGTACTGAGTTTGCTTCGGGACCAAAACCCGCTGCTGGAACTAGATGGATAGGATTCCTGTTTTTCTCCAGAGTTTCCCAGGCTGGGCCTCTCTCACAGAGGTCGTCTTGCCTCAGGAACCCAGACCCATTTCCTGAACAACTGCAGCCTTCTGTAGACATTACAATCTACCTTTTCACATGAAGTGGAAGTCCACCAGCCACTTATATTGGGAGCATGCAGGTCCCAACCACATACTCAACCTACATGCTTATCACCTTGTGTGATTTATACGACATGTGGATTTTCCAAGGGGCTACAATTTTCATTGTCCTGACCTGGATGGCCCAGGCTAGCCCCATCTTGTTAAATCTTAAGAGAGTTGGCCTTGATCAGTACTTGGATGGGAGACCACCAAGAGGTCCTGTGGTTGCTGTGCAGAAGTAGGTGATGTCAAACCACCTCTGTCCGTCTCTCGCCTTGAAAATCCCATGGGTTGCTATAAACTGGCTATGACTTGATGACACCTCCCACCACCACTGCTTCCATCCACAGAAGGCAAACCCCTAGAAAAACAGCATTCTGGCTTGGGTAAATATGGAAGCTGCAGCCATGTGGGAAACCTTGGTGGTAGTGGTATGTGCCATTAGATTGCAGCCGACTTTATGACAACCCATTAGGGTTTCAAGGCAGGCGACCAACAGAGGTGGTCTGCCATTTGCCTGCCTCTGTGGAGCGACCCTGGACTTCCTTGGTGGCCTCTCTTCCAAGTACTAACCAGGTCTGACCCTGCTTAGCTTCCCAGATCTGACAAGATAAGGCTAGCCTGGGCTATACAGGTCAGGGTTGGGAAAAGTTAGTCCTCACCTAATCTGTGTCTGGACTGCACCACTTCAGACCGCAGGTAGAGAGCTCACAAAGCTGAATGCCCCTCCGTGCAAAACAAAATACCAGAAGCAACCCCCTCCCCAAACCCTACTCATAGAAAGCTTGCAAGCAATGCTCCCTCTAAGCTGTGGAGTCTTGTGAGCAAAAATCCTACTTTGTGAGCGACTGGCATTAAAGTTGTGAGCGAGCGGTTTGGCCACTGCATAAATTAGTTTGCTCTGGAGCCATCCTTCCTGAGCCGAGAGAAAAATTTGTGAGCTGGAGGCTAAAAAACTGTGAGCTAGCTCACACTAACTCAGCTTAGAGGGAACACTGCTTGCAAGTCAGGCGGAAAGACAGACTTTTAATCTCTATCAAGCCAGTTTTCTGTGTGCAGGGAAATTCTTTGCCTGGAGGAGCATCAGTTATGCAGCCCTCCACCTACAGTTTGAAGGGCAACAGCCCAGACTGAGATATACCACCTCAGTAAGGCTGTAAAAAGGGAGAGAAAAGGTTGAGTCCTATTGTAAATTCTCACAGGTGGGTCAGAAACCCTGACAAGGAACATCCTTAAAAATGTACTTCTGAAGATCGACTGCTGGCAGAAGTTCCCGGCTCACTGTGCAAAGTATTCCCAACCTTCCCCTGTGCACTTCCACAGACAAGAATGACTTCTCCTATGGGGCACATTAGCAGTACATTGATACTAAGCTGGAAGATTCTCACCATTTGAAACACAGGAAAAACTCCCATAGCAATGAAGCAAAACATATGTGGCATAAGAACAGCCCTTGCTGAATCAGACCAATAGTTCATCTAGTCCAGCATCCTGTCTCACACAGTGGTCAAAACGTTCCTCTGGACGGCCAGCAACAGGGCATAGAGGCAGAGGCCTTCCCCTGATGTTGCCTCCTGGCTCTGGGATTCAGAGGATTAGTGCCTCTAAATGTGGAGGTTCCCCATAGCCAGATTTATCCTTCATGAGTCTATCTAATCCCCTTTTAAAGCTGTTTATTTCGATGGCCATCACTACATCCTCTGGCAGTGAATTCTACATTTTAATCTCTCTGTGTGTAAAGTAGTATTTCCTTTTGTTTGTCCTGAACCTACTGCCCATCAGTTTCACTGGATGCCCTCAAGTTCTAGTATTTTGGGAGAGGGTGAAAGATTTCTCTTGGTCAACTCTCTTCTCCCCATGCATAATTGTATAAACCTCTCATCTTTAAAAAGGTGTGAAAATGTGCTGCTTCTACAGCAGTAGCTGCAAACAGGGCAGGAGAAGATGAGAGGCTGCGATTCCCAGTCTAGTCACTTCATCCACAGTCCCCACTCCTTCTCCTGCCCTCCATCACACCAGCCCTCCCCCACCTAGACTCTCCCCCTTTCCCTTTCTTAGGCCAGCCATGCTGTATGGGTACAAAATGGGCACCTAAAGTGTGTGTGTGGGGTGGAGTGGCATGAGGAGGAGGAAGAGATTGGATTTATGCCCCGCCCTTCACTACCCAAAGGTGTCTCAGAGCAGTTTACAATCTCCTTTCCCTTCCCCTCCCCACAGCAGACACCCTGTGAGGTAGGCGGAGCTGAGAGAGCTCTCTCGAAAACTGCCCTTGAGAGAACAGCTCTGAGAGAACTCATGACTTACCCAAGGTCACGCCAGCAGCTGCATGTAAAGAAGTGGGGAATCAAACCTGGTTCTCCCAGATTAGAGTCCGCGCTCCTAACCACTACACCAAACTGGCTCTCTCCCCTGCCGTGTTGAAAGGAGAACCTACCTCTGCTCATAGAACCCTTCTTCTGAATGTCTGTGGACGGAGCACCCAGATAGACACTCCTCCCGCAGCAACCAACAGTTCCCCATTTGAACCAGATTAAAAAGACTGTTTTTTAAAAATCCTGTTTAAAGAGGGAAACCTTGGGAAGCCCACGAGTGGTGTTCAATCGCTTTGCTAGTTGGTCAGCTGCCAGGGAGTGACCTGAAGCTCCTCCTTTTTTTCTGTTCCCTTTAAGATCCCTTTGGAATCCACTCCCCCCCACAAAACACCCTGGAGAAGTGAGTGGCTGCCAGGAAACATAACGGCAGACATCACGGCACCCATGGGTGCTACGCTGAGGATCACTGATTTACAACAAGCCACGGAAGGGGAGTCACAATATGAGACAACACAGAGGTGAGAGCAAAAAGTGCCCGCCAGTCCAGACATTTGGTAGGTCGACCACCGCACTTGAGAAGCAGATAATGAAGGTGGCTCCAAAGTTGTGGGAAGGGGAGGTATGTTTCTGGGGTATCCTCCTCAAAAGCCTGGAACTGGATTTAAAGAAAGAGGAGGATGCATTATAGAGCGTGGCTTCTTTCCACCTGACATAGAACTTCAGGAGGGGAGGAGAGTGTTCCTTACCTCCCTCCCTTTGTTTGATTGGAAGGAACAGGGGGGCGGGGTCATATTCAGCAAAGACAGTCTGCTCCCCCGCCCCCCCACTTGAGGAGACAGATTCAGTGGGGGATAAGAGGATGGGGAGTGAGGGAGAAAGAGTAAGGGGGCTGGGAGTGTGGTTGCCACTGCCAGCTGTCTGGAGGGGGGGAAATGTCATGTCCCTTTAAGAGAGATTTAATAGGATGCTTTTACCAGGTGATGTTATTCACCTCCATGACATAAAAGAGCTCCAGTTGCCCATTTCCACACTTTTAAGCTTTTATTATCTAAGGGGTAGGACTTTTTCCCCAGGCTTGTTGGCAACCACAGGCTGGAGACAGAATGCAACTTTGCGTCCTGCCCCCTCTCGTCAAATTTGGCAGGTCTTGGACTTTCCTGTAATAATCGTTGCAGATCATTAGACGGAATGCTAAATATTCACCGTGCTGATCACCAGTTCCCAAAGGAGTATTTCTGTCAAACGGAAAACAGATTTCCTAAAGTATTTTTTTCCCCCAGCAAGCTATTGATGGCTCTGAGCTTTAAACAAGTCTGTTAATTAAACACCAATACTGACCACCTGCCGTAAGAATTTGTTAATACTTCCGTTAAATACGAGGGCCAAAACAGACGTAACGTAAACATGGAATCATCCCAGTCAAGAAGAATGAGGGAGGAGATCTAAGAGTGAAAGGGGGTACGTGGGTGAGTGGACCTGGGCTCTATACCCCCAAGACCCCAGCACACCCTTCTGTAGCACCTCTCCTTAGGGGCTTTTCACTTGGCTAATTTCTCTTCTGATATGAAAGCCCAGCTGGGGAGATGTTGCTGCAATCTCCTTTTACTGTTTAAATCATTCCCCTTCACCTTTTAGTGCATGACTGGATAGTTCTGTATTTATACACGTGACATAGCTACTGTCGTACCTAGGTTGGCCTGTTTGATTTTTTTTTTTGTTAGAGCCAAATTGCAACTCAACAAATACGTTCATACAAAACCATGGATCCTAAGCCTTGCTTCAGCTACGCTCTTTCCCATGGTGCAAGTAGTTCTCTGTGGAATGAATTCCTCCGGCACTAGGATCTTTGATTCCCGCAACCCCAGCATCTTTCAACAAATTACAGAGGACCTACGGCCAGAGAAATAGTACAAAGTAACAGACAACCACCATGGATAACAATGGATACGAACAGAAGGCAAGGTTTAGGGTTACGGTTGCCAGGTCCACTAACCTGGCTGGTGGGGGGCTCCCAACGTCCTTCTGGGAGACTGGAAGTGATGCTGGGTGACTTCTGATAAAACTGGAAGTGCAGGCCCAGACACAATGACATCACCTGGAAGTGACTTCATCATACTGGGGGTGACACTCTGGTTTCTGGGCAAAACTCTATGGTAAATTTGGCTTCAACCCATAGAGTTTTGCCCATAAACCAGAGCATCGCCCCCGACATGATGATGTCACTACCGGGCGATGTCATCATGTCAGGGTTTTACTGGAAGTCACCAGGGAAAGTCAGTTGGGGGTGGGATTCCCCCGCAGGCCAGCTGGCTGGCGGTGGGCAAAAACCCCCACCAGGAGACTGGGAACCTTACTTAGGGTGGAAGCCAGAATCTACATCAGAAGAATTCACTCAGTCATGTTTACAACATGTGTGAACAGATTTCAGCTATTGCTGGAGGTACCCTCCTCAGAGCACTCATTTAAGGGTTAGACCTACTGTTTTCTCCTCAGCACACGTTGGCAGAGGTTTCCTCAAAGACTAACAGAAGCCATTGTGAGGCCAGCATGGGAAGTCTCATAGATACGAAGAATTTCTTACTTTGCAGGGATGTCCTACTGGAATTTCTAGGGAGACAGGCCATCTTCCTAACAGTTTGTGAAACCATGAGTATAGAAAGCAGCTATGTAGGCTACGGCCTGCTCGAGCTTCCGTGTCAGTGAATACACCGTTCATCAGCTGAGGCAAGTTTCAATGTGTTATCAGACGTAACGGTGTGGTGGATCCAACCATCCCACTAAGTATCCTTTTCCCAACTTAAGTGGTTCTTCCGTTCAGTTGGCAGAAGGCTCTTTAGACTGGAGGAAGACTTTGGACTTGAGTCAAAAGGAAAGGTGGGGTGAAAATAGTTTTTTTAAAAAAGATGATTCTAAGGGCCTAAGTAAGGCAAGATGCCGGGAGAGCCAATGACAAGATTCTCCCAACATTTTTCAAAGGCCAGTACCAGGGTTGAAATAAAGTTGGGGGCGGGGGGAAGAGAAGGTGTTTTAATCCTTCCTGCTCCACACAGTATTGCTTAGCAAAGCCGAATACCCCCCCCCGTTGTTATCTTTTAAAGAAGGGAAAAAGGCAAAGATAGGGGGACTGTCTTATTCCCTTTCAGAGCTACTAACAGCCAAGGGGGTTGGTTTCCATTGGGGAATGGATGGGTCAACCCTCCCAAATAACTCCTACTGGCCTTTAAATTTTTTTTGCCATGATCCAGTCATTGATCTCCCAGCATCTTGTCTGGCTAGACATTAAGATGCTTTGAAAAGCAAAGAAACACTGCACTTTACACAAGAGAAAAGAAGAAGAAGAAGAAGAGGAAGAGGAAGAGGAAGAGGAAGAGGAAGAGGAAGAGGAAGAGGAAGAGGAAGAGGAAGAGGAAGAAGAAGAAGAAGAAGAAGAAGAAGAAGAAGAAGAAGAAGAAGAAGAAGAAAGGAATCTTACCCGTAACCTTCTCTCAAACGCAGAGATGCTGCCCTTGGTCTGCTCCTTCCTTTGCCTCCACTCAATAAGGTTGGAGTTATGCTCCCCAGGTAGAGAGACGTTGCATTTTCCTAGAGTGGGGTTGGCAACACCTGCCAGGATATGCGGCTCTGTGTTGAGATTGACCTCCATTCCACTGGCAAAAGTGACTCTCAGAGACCCGTCTGGGCTGACCCGATAGATATTCTGAGTGTTGTCTGTCCATGACAAAACAAGGGAGGGGAGAGAGTTCAGATCTCTGGCTTTGTGAAGCAAATGTTATGTGTGCAAAGGTTGTATTGATCTGTAGCTTGAGTGGCTGTAGGCACTGCCGACATCTGTGTGTTTTCATAACTCACAAATCTGTAGACTTTATAGATATATTCTTATTATGCCTGGAGCCTAGTATTGACAGGAATTAGAGACGCACTAAACCTTGAATAACAATCTTTGCTGGGAGAGTGTCAGTGGAAGTGTATCCCTGTTGATTCTCCTTGGTGGCTTGAGGTATCTTTGGGAGAGGACAGCTGGGTTGGAAACGGAGGTGGGGGGCACTGTGCTTTGATGATTTTGCTCTTCAGAAGGTGGTAGGTTCTCAAAAATGGGGCTGGGGAACAGCTGCTCAGCCCCACAACACTAATGTTGTGAAGACTTCCTGGGCTCCATTTTGTTTCCCATGCTGTTTAATATCTACATGAAACCATTGGGAGAGATGGTCTGAAAATCTGGAGTGGAGTGTCACCAATATGTGGATGACACCCACCTATTCCTCTCCTTAACAGTCGGGCCATATGGGTCTGTGGAAGTCCTGAACAGGTGCCTGGAGAAGGAAATCTGATGGCAAAGGGCCAGTAAACTGAGGCTCAATCCAGACAGGACTAAGGAGTTGTTGGTCAATGACAAAGCCACTTGCAGAATGAGGGGTCATTCTGTCCTGGAGGGGGTTGCCTGAAGGACCAAGTTAGCACTGTTGGGGTCCTGCTGGATCCTGGCATACAAACGGAGGCTGGGTTCTCCTCCTTGGCACATAGCACCTTCTATCAGCTTCAACTGATATACCAGCTACAGCCATTCCTTGAATCTGGCCACAGTGATCTGTGTTCTGATCACATTTAGGTTAGAGGACTGTAATGTGTTTTACTTGGGGTTGCCTTTGATATTTATTCAGAAATTTCATTTGGTCCAAAATGTAGCAGCCAGTCTATCACCAAGAGCCACATATAAGAATCTAACAAACCCACTCATCTCTTTCCAGGCAAAATTCAAAGGGCTGACTCTTACCTATACGGCCTTGAACAGCTTGGGGCCAGGATACCTGAAGATTTGCCTCCTCTCATACTATTCTGCTCTCCAGATAATATCCTCTGGAAAAATATCGCCCCAAGCCCTGTTACCTGAGTGCCCATCTGCAGATGTGAGACTGGTAGTGACTACAGGTGACATCTTGCCCTTGGAATGACTTCCTCCATTGAGTTGACTGGTGCCTACTATATTGTCCTTTAGGCATCAGACCAAAACATTCAGCATATAAATTTTCGAAATAAATGAATGGAATGCAATAAGAGAGAAGAAGAGAAGAGATTGGATTTATACCAGGCCTTCACTACCTGAAGGAGTCCCAGAGCGGCTTACAATTTCTTTTCCCTTCCCCTCCCCACAACAAACACCCTGTGAGGTAGGTGGGGCTGAGAGAGCTCTCTCGAGAACTACCCCTGAGAGAACAGCTCTGAAAAAACTTGTAACTGACCCAAGGTTACACCAGCAGCTGCATGTGGAAGAGTGGGGAATCAAACCTGGTTCTCCCAGCTTAGAGTCCATGCTCCTAACCATTACACCAAACTGGCACTCTACAGAGCTGTAGAAATTTTTGTCATTTCAATAGCACTGCAAGCTAACCTAGAGCTTGTACCAGTATCATGCCAGTTTGTGGTTAAGTGTGCAGACTCTAATCTGGGAGAACCAGGTTTGATTCCCCACTCCTCCACTTGCACCTGCTACATAACCTTGGGCAAGCCATAGTTCTGGCACAGCTGTTCTTGAAAAAGAGCAGTTTCTGTTAGGGCTCTCTCAGACCCACCTACCTCATAAGGTGCCTATTGTGGGGAGGGGAAGGGAAAGGAATTTGTATCTCCTCCCCTCCTCCTCTTCTTCCTCCAATTCCACCAATCTGGCAACAGCTGCAATTGCCAAATGCATTGTCCTTTCCATCAAATGTGTTATGCTTTCTCCCTGGTGGAAATGCTGGACTGATGAGTCTGTAATTTCCCAAATCCCCTGTCTCCCTTTATAAAAATTGGTGTCACACTGGCTGCCTTGCAGTTTTTTTGGAAAGGAGACTGAATTCAGTGAAAGGTTGTGTACTTGATTTCCTCCCATTAAGATCAATGAGACTGATAAAGGCTCAACTTTGGATGGATTGCACCCAATGCTAAAATAAAAGTAACAGCTTGGGATCCTGGAGACGCTGATGACTGGATGCAATCCCACTACTTTAAACTTGTCTGATCAGTTCATTCTTATCAGCTTTACAATAATCAAGGAGGAACTAGCATTAAATGCCATAGAAAACAGATGGGCAGAGCTCTGCTAAATACATTCAGCAAACATAAAACCAGCAAGAGATTAGACTTTCAAATACGGCAAAACCAGATGTACTTTAACTACCTTGTTTTAGTGTGTAAATAGTAGAGGTGGCGGAAAAGTTTGTAGCCGTGATCACATTTTCCCTATTTGAAGTGTCGAGTTCAACTCTCATCAGTTTTTCTACATCATTATGGAAACTGCTGACCTCACCAGTTGGAAACGTTGCATTGGTTAAATGGCCATCTGAATCGTACCTGGTAAAATAAACCAAAAAAGGTTGATAGTACAGAGACACGTGAATCCAATAGGAAAGATAACCCATTGTATATATGTTTTAAATACTGTTTTGTAGTGTGGTGTCATCCGTAGGCTAATACGGCTCGTCTGTTCTTTTTCTTTTTATCTAATTGGGGGAATTCCACTGAATTCACTGCAGGACTCAGGAAACCCAGCTGAAATTTAATCTGGACAAGCCAGAAATGATGATTGTTGACAGAGCTTCTAGAGATAGGTACTGGGTCTTGATGGTGCTCTTCACTACCTCCTAAAGGTGTAGCTTCACAATACAGGGCTGTTTTTGGACCCCTGCCTTGCTCTTGAAGGACCAGCTGGTGACATGGTAACACCAAATAAAATTTATTACTATAGTAATCTGCAAGCCCTCCTCAAGGACTGATATTCAAACCATGTTCATTCTCTGTTAAAATCTAGGCTGGATTAGCAGATGCTGTGCAAGGAGCTTGAAAATGACCTCCAAGCTTCTAGTGGTGCAGGATGCTGGGAAGCAAGAGCAGGGCATCTCTACTTCGGAGGGGCTACCACTTGTTTGTTTCTGGGTCGCATTCAGTACCGATGCGTTCTGTAAAACCCTACGTGACCTGGCCCAAAGGTGTCTTAGGAAGCACTGCCAACATGAGCCTCCTTCTGCATCCCAGAAATGTGAGAAGCTCCTTCCCACGTCCCTTTCTTTTGTGAAGTAGGATCTGTCGGAGAACAAGAGGAGACTGAATTTTCAGTGCTGATGGATGCAATTCAAATATCTTCATTTCAATTTTGTTTGCTCCTAGTGAGACACGTACCCGCAAGCTGTTATTTTTGCACAAGTTTGTCTTCCCTTGTGCTGAACTCTCCACGTTAAAATTAACACATTGTTCAATGTCATTTTACTGCATCAAATGCCTATAAAGAGAACATGGATTGGGAAGCAGTGGAAGTACTTCAGGCAGTCCCTCAGGAGATTCTGAATCTGAAAAAGGAGCAGCAGCTCCCAAACTCCACAAAGTTAAATTTAACTATGATAAAAACAAACGCAGGAGATAAAAATGTGTTGTGTAGTTCAATACTGAAAGCCTTACTTTCTTTTTTACATAAGAAACTAGGATGCACCTATTCTGGCTAATCATACTTGTATTAGTTTGATCTTGAAATAATAATCAGTAACATTCCTTTTTTAATTTCTAAATTGTGGGAAGACTATCAAGATATTGTTACAATCAATATATTATGGTTCTTGCTTTAGCTTTGTATTTTAGTTTAGTTTTCCCTTTTCCCTTACCCTTTGTAGTTTGTGTAGTGAAAAAAGCAATTAAAAAGTTATTTAAAAAATGCCTATAAAGAGAATATGGCTTATAAATAGAGCAAAAAATGCGGGATAAGTTAAATTGGCATAAAAAGAAACAAAAGAACCAGCAAGGACAGCAAAGAACATGAGGCAAGCCAAAAGCAAGGACAATAATAACACATGAAAGCAAGCAAACAAAAAGGGACATTCTGGTTCATCTCTACTTGAAGTAAGGCCTCCTTGATAATGACCCCTAAGTCACACAAGTCCCGGTCCCCTGCCAGGGAAGCTCACAAGCTTGCCTCTCTTATTGCCTCTGCAGTTTAGCTTACTGCACCACTGAACCAATGTCTCCTCTGGCTTGCTTCTACTCATGTTTACATGCTTTTTAAACGCTGCTATTGCTCTTTAAATATGATTTTATTGGTAATGTTTTACTTCACACTCTCGCCTTGGGCAAGTTGTTGGAAAGGTGGGATATCAATAATGGAGAGAAAGAACCAACCAATTTGGACTGAATCCATGGGTATAGTAGCGCAAAGTATACGGATTTCATGAGATACGGTGCTTTCATTTACTCAGATGCAATGCACCACAGAAACCACACGAGGTCACTCTGTGTCCAGGGGAAAAAAAAGAAATGAAACAGAAGGTACTGAATAATCAATTTGGTATTTTTCTTTTAACATCCCTCGAAGACATTTAAATGCTCAGAATACTTCAGCACAATTGGGTGCACGATTCGACTTCGTCCCCACGGCTGTGTGTACACAATGCATCCCGCCTCGAGGGCCCGGGTATACATGGATTCCCCTCTCTGTAGGAAGTTGTCCAGGTTGAGCAGAGGAGAAAATAATGGTGCCAACGGGAGCCCAGTGGGTCTTCTTAGGAGGGAATTCAGCTGTCTGGCTGTGTAGGTTTTGCCTACTTGGGCTTTGAGGAGGTCTAGTCAAAGGTAGGGTCACGTGAACACTCAAGGCTGCTTTGTACTGAATCAAACCCTTCATCCATCAAGGTCAGCACTATCTACTGAGTTAGGTGGTGGCTTTCCAGGGTCTCAGGTGGAGGTTTTTCACAGCACCTGCTGCCTGCTCCTTTCCACTGGAGATGCTGGGGACTGAACCTGGGGCCTTCTCCATACCAAGCGGATGCTCTACCGCTGAACCACAATCCCTCCCCAAGGTTGCCGCTGAATCCACCAGGAAGTCAAAAGCAAAACCCAGAGCAGGATTGCCGTTGAGACCTCCAGCCTTTAACTGGGACTTGCACGCTTACCAGGCTATGTCCCAAAGGGTCAGGCAGAGCTGGAAGGGCAGTGCCAAAACTGTTGTACTCAGTTCTATGTGATTATCCTCGCAGTCTTCAGGATTAGCCTGAGAGAAGGGGGGCCAGCCCAAAGTCATCCAGTGAGCTTCATAGCAGTGGGGAGCTTGTATCATGAGCTTCACAGCAGAATAGGGATTTGAACCCAGGACTTTCCGGTCCTAGTCCGACATGCTAATCACTATATTAACCACCTTGGTGGCCCTTACGAGGGCAGAAAGGCAGGGTATAAATCTTGTAATAGAAAAAATAACAAAAAAATGAATTAAATGTACTGATTGATGAGCCAATGATGCCCTATCCTTTGGCAGCTGTTACAGTCTCCTCACTTCATCTCCACAACCAGGGCTTTTTTGGTAGAAAAAGCCCAGCAGGAACTCATTAGAATATTAGGCCACACCCCTGACAGCACAGCTCATTAGCATATTAGGCCACACACCCCAGGTTACCTGAAGTGTGGTCATCCAGCCACACCCACCTTTTGCTTCTTATTCTGGTTATTTTGTTTGTTGTCAAAACCCAGGGCTTTTTTTGTAGCAGGAACTCCTTTGCATGTTAGGCCACACACCCCTCATGTAGCCAACCCCAATAAGTTTCTGCTGTTGGGTGTGGCCTATTATGCTAATGAGTTCCTGCTGGGCGTGGCCAACTTGGGAACCAGTCGGAACTCCGTTCCTGTGCATTCCTGCCCCAAAATAGCCCTGTCCACAACAATACATACTTTCCCCCAAAAGATAACCTACTTCAGTTTATACTCTTTATATTGATTTGTGTATATCTGTCCATCTTTAATTATTTTGTGGGTCACGTTTATAGCTGGATGCTTCTGCATTTTAAGCTCGTTTGCACTGGTCCGCTCACTGTATTTGCTTGTGTTATTCCCCTGTGCGATGTTATTTAAACATTTTTAATTAAAAGAGTCGCATGGTTTATTTATTTGAGTGGATTTATACCCATCCAGATGGGCTTCCAAAAAAACCCTTAACATTAAGATTTATCACTTAAAAAAAAATGGAGCATGCCCCTTTTGGCCTGGGTATACTTCATAGGATCGCCATAAACTGGAAGTGACTTGACAGCACTTAACAGATAAATTCACCCCCCCCTTCACTTAATGTCTTCCCTGCACCGCACTAGCCCATTTGCTCATGAAACTAACAGTTCTTTTAACACTTTTAAAGTAAGGACGTCAGATTTACAGACTGGTTTGAGGTGCCCTGCTGTCCTCTAATCACTGTACTCAAGCAAGTCCACTCTGATGGAGGGCAGAGATCCTTCGGTAGCCAGAATCGAGTCCAGTACCACCTTAGAGACTCACAAGATTTTCAGGGTCAAAGCTTTCGAGATATGACCCGAACCTAGCTGTTCTACTGCAGACCAACATGGCTTCCTTCTGGAACAAACTTTAATAGTTAGGTAGGAGTTGCAGTTTTGGAAAATGCCGCTCACTGGAAACATCAGGAGCAGTGTCCCCTCCAAGCTGAGCAAGTGTAAGCTAGCTCAGTTTTTTAGCCTCTGGCTGACACATTTGTGTCTTTGCTCGGGAAGGATGGCTCCAGAGGCTTATGCAGTAGCCGAATCGCTTGCTCACAACTGTAATGCCAGCAGCTCACAAAGTAGAATTTTTGCTCACAAGACTCCACACCTTACAGGGAGCATTGATCAGGGGTCTCCAAAAAAGAAAAAGAAAGGGGGGGGGAGACATAAACTGGCCAGATATCTGGGAACAAAACTGCTCTCTTCCCTATTTTATGCTTCCTCCACTCAAGTCACGAAAGCTCTTGCTAAAGGTTTGGAACAGGGGAGGCTGTGAGTTATTGGTAAAAAGGGTTTGGACAGGCAAGCCTGGCACACTGTAGTTACAATTACTGGATCTGTCCCACAAAGAGCTCCTTAACCTTTAAGGTGCGCACAGAGGTTAAGTTTTAACAAGTATAATTCTTCCACCCCTGCAACAATAGGAAAAGTAAACCCTGTTAAAATTCCACACAGCAAGCATAGAAGCCCTTGAAGAGCTAGGCCCAGTAAACACTAATGGGGGGGACACTAAGACCCAGGAGGCAGAGCTGAATTTGAGGAATTTATCTGAGCTCACCAGCCTACCATGGTAGAAAGGAGGAGGACAAAGAACAGCACTGGTCACAGTGATATCTTCTGGGAAATATAAGGTTGACACCCCTCCCTGGTTTGGCAGGGGTCCCCCGCTTTTTGGGGGCTTCTACCCGCTGCTGGCCAGCTGGCTGCTGGGGAAGCCCCGCCCCCAAGCCCCAACACCCGCAGCCACCCCCTCCCTTCTCTCTTGAGAGAGAGGAGGGAGGGGGCAGCTGCGCATCGGGCACGTGCGGGGGAGGGAAACACTGGCACTCTGCACTTAAAGGGGCCCCTTTAAGTGCAGAGAGCTGGCACAGCTGGAAGATCGGATGGGCGGGGGGACGTCCCCAATGTCACTGTGACGTCACCACATTGGGGATGCCCAGCCCCCTCCAGGAACGCCCCCCAAAGTCCCCCTGCTGGGGGTGAAGATGGGACTTGGCAACCCTAGGGAAATATAAGAAGCTAGCATGATGGGCAACCTCTGGGGAGGACATGGATAATCCTGCCACCTGAAAGTAGGGTTACTAACCTTCAGGTGGGGCCTGGAGATCTCCCAGAATTTACAACTGATCTCCAGATGACAGAGATTAATTCCCTTACAGAAAATGGCTGCTTTGGAGGGTGGACTCTCTGGTATTAATACTTGGCTGAGGTTATTCCTCTCCCTAAATCCTGCTGTCTCCAGGCTTCACCCTCGAAATTTCCCAGCCTGGAGCCTGGCAACCCCACCTGAGAGGGACAGACATCATAAGCACCGAGAGAGGCCGGCAGGATGCCTTAGAACTCTGGCCCAGCAGAGGGCCCGTCTCATCTAGCTTTACTTTTTTGGGCTACATTCCCTGAATGGGCCACAAGGCCGGTCTTTGGCCTACCAACAGAATGACTCATCTTCTGGAAGTTACAATTGCTTGGATCGGTTCAGCCAACACAAAGAACAAGGTTGATTAATATGCTTTTCACAAAAAAGCAGGCTGACAGGGACAAACATCCAGAGCAGGTTTAACCATACACCTGATGGGTTTCTGTGCTGATGTTTTACAGACCACTAAAAATTTAAACATTGACTGTCAGCAATTCCACTTAAGGCTGCCAGATCTGGGCTGGGAAACACCTGGAGATTTTGGTGTGGAGGCTGGGGAGGGTGGGGTTTGGGAGGGACCTCAGCAGGGTATAATGCCATACAGTCCACCTTCCAAAGGAGACATTTTCTCCTGAGGGACTGATCCCTGTTGTCTGGAGATTAGCTGCAATTCTGCAATCTCTTCAGCTACCACCTGCTGTGTCTATTTGTAACATCCAGATGTGTGACATTTAGGGCCATAGAACGAAGTTTGAGTCCAGTGGCACCTTGAAGACCAACAAAGTTTAATTCAGAGTATAAGCTTTCAAGTGCATCTGAAGAAGTGTGCATGCACACAAAAGCCTATACCCTGAATTAAACTTTGTTGGTCTTCAAGGTGCCACTGGACTCAAAGGGTGATTTCCCACTAAAGCTGATTCGGGGTAGCGCCGCCATTTGGCCCGGTACTATTAGTCAATTTCACACCCGAAGCCGCGGGGCTGCATTTTGACCTGCGGCTTCGCCGATTTCCCCGCAGTTTCGTAATCCTCAAAAAACAGGATTACGAAACTGCGGGGGAAATCGGGCGAAGCCGCGGGTCAAAATGCAGCCCCGCGGCTTCGGGTGTGAAATTGACTAATAGTATCGGGCCAAATGGCGGCGCTACCCCGAGTCAGCTTTAGTGGGAAATCACCCAAACTTTGTTCTATTGCTTCAGACCAGCACGGCTACCCACCTGAATTTAGGGTCCTAGCCAGCCTTACTCTCTAGGTGGGGCTGCAACATTTCCAGTTAGGGACAGACCCTGCCCATCCCAATTTGCAAGAGCTGAGGAAACCGTAACATCATGGCTTGGGTAGACCAGTTCCTGAACAGGTCCTAGGGTTCTGACCAATGTTCTCTCTAAGCTGCGGAGTCTTGTGAGCAAAACTTCTACTTTGTGAGTGACTAGCATTAAAGTTGCAAGCAAACAATTTGGCTGCTGCGTACATTCGTTTGCTCTGGAGCCATCCTTCCTGAGCTAAGACAAAAATCTGTGAGCTGGAGGCTAAAAAACTGTGAGCTAACTCACACTAACTCAGCTTAGAGGGAACACTGGTTCTGACCATAGGCTGGACAAAAACTGGGTATCGTTACTTTGTTCCCCATTCCCCTTTCTAAGTTCACCAGTAATTGTCATTAAAAGCGATGGTTTCTAGTGCCAGAAGTAAAGGTAAAGGTTTCCATTGCTCGAAAGCCAGTCGAATCTGACTCTAGGGGGCAGTGCTGATCTCTGTTTCCAAGCCAAAGAGCCAGCGCTGTCTGAAGATGTTTCTGTGGTCATGCGGCCGGCATGACTACATACCTCAAAAACAAGCTCCTGTTAAATGCAAAACTGCCATGCCACAAATTAAGAGCTGCTTTTTTGAAAATTCTTAGGTAGGATGAAACAACATTCCAAGTTGGCAGGATAGACTTACTAGATCCTCCTAGCTACATATCCCTGGTGGCAGTAACCCCACGCCTTTCCTATTTCAAAGTGCTGTTTAAGCCTCTTCCCTTGATCAACAGTATGGAGTGTTTTTAATTGATTTGACTTTTTCCCAGTTAATCTAATAAATATATTTGAATGTTGCTAAAACCTAAAGGTATATTTCTGGAGATATTGAAAGAAGTATACATTTTCAGTTTCATGCAGGGTTGCCAGGTTCCCTCCCCCCCCCAGTTGGGGGATGGGGGGTAGGGTTGCCAGATCCAGGTTGGGAAAGTCCTGAAGATTTAGGGATGGGAGTCTGGGGAAGACAGGGACCCTCAGTAGGGTACAAGGCCATAGAGTCTTCTCTCCTAAGCATCCATTTTCTCCAGGGGAACTGATCTCTGTAGTCTAGAGATGAGCTGTAATTCCAGGGGATCCCCAGGTCCCACCTGGAGGCTGGCATCCCTAGTTTCATGAACAAGATTTACCAAGTTGTTTGAAGGAAAAGGCTCTCTTTAATCTTTTGCTTTCCATTCCCTATGAACAGTTTGCCACCAAGATTAAAATTCTGCAGCTAGGCAGCCCAAATGATGTGCCAAGAAAAGCTGTGACCAGTAATCTGTGCAAGTTATGCAACTGAGACAATTTACATCATTTCCTCTTATGCTGCATTATGTACTCCACAAACAGTATTACTTTGCACAACATTCTGGCTGGGTTAGTTGTGGGAACGAGCAATGACTCTGAAGCCACACTGAGAAGCACTGTCAAAGATTTATCAGCTTCGATTATAGCAGGAATTTCCATATACTTTCAAGTATATCTCTGGGGCATTAAAAACCACATTTTCTAAAAAGAGAGAAAGAGAAAGTAAGGAGAGTCTACATTCAAACCACTTTCTGAGTTTTGCTGTGATCCCACAATTGTGGCCTTTTACTGTAACACAGCAGAAGCACAGGCTGAGTTCAGACTGGCAATTTGCCCTGCTATAGCCACATTCCAGCGATGTTTCCCAAGAAGATTAAAGGGGGTGTTCACACAGGCACATCTGCCTGGCATTCCCCACCCGTAGGCAACCCGTGCTGTTCCGCTTCACTCCTGCATTGAAAAGATACCTGATAAAAGTGGTAGCAAATCCCAGAGAGCGCCTTTAACCCATGTTATCCCACTTCCTGGAAGTGTGAACGCGAAGCCAAAAAGCCAGGAGCAACCCACTTCTATGGCGTGCACCGGGTGTTTCTGCACATAAGGCTGCAGTGATCTGATTGGCTGTGCTCCGCTCTACCACCCAATGTGGTGCCGGTGCAATGGGATCCTCCCCAAATTGGCCAGATGCTCATACACACATACAAACATACACACACAGCCGAATTACTAGGAAAAAGCCGCTTACAGCCAGGCCTCCGGGCCAGCAGTCTGAATGCTCCCGCGCGCCTCCTCCCGGTATGCTTCCGCATCTGTTGGCACCGTGTGACCGGGATAACCCGGAACAGTTTATTCTGGGGCTTTTTTGCCATGACTGGCTCCCGCTGCAAAGTGCCAGTCTGAACTCAGCCACAGTAGCTTCAAAATGTGAATCCTTACCACTAAAATGACAAGATATCTACAAAACGCCCTCTCTCAGTTGCTAGCAAGGGTAAAATGTTGATGTCTCTTTAGTTCACCTTTGGGAGTCTTGCCCAAATGGGCAAGGGATTTTTGGGGGGTGGGTGGGTGGGTTGGAATGTTTCCTTTAAAGTTAATACGATAATCTAAAGGAACACGTATCTGGATCCTTCATAAGATTTTTTAAAATAACCTGCCAGTAACTTGTCATGTTTAATTTTTTTGTCCATGTTAGCAGATAGGGCTGATCAGAACCCAGTTCTAAAAAAACCAAGTGTATTTTTGACATCCAGCTTTGGTACAAGAAACAATGACATTCTGCCCTTAGGGAAAAACTCTCACATCAGATAAAACTTGCTAAGGGACAGGACAACCCAGAAGGCTTTTTCTGAGAGACGGTAGCAGCTACATATACATCCAAACCAAATTCCCTCGCAACCTCCAAAGCACTCGCAATCATTTGGGCTAGATGTTCTAAATTAAAAAGTAATTTCTCACTTACTATATATTACTATTCTCTTCTCTCACTCTTTTTGGGGTATATTATCCAACTTTTGATATTTTAGTACTGTTAAGTTTCAGATTTTTTAAAAAATCTTCTACTGAAATACATATAGGACATACATCAATAAGAAGTTTATGCAACCTTCCATTCACCAAAACATAAGGTTTAGATTATCAAAACTATACCATATGTATTTCAATAGATTTTTAAAAAATGTAACCTTAACTTTCAATCCATCATCCATCAACTGCCCACACTTAATCAGCAAAAGCAACTGGCTTCCACCGGCCAAAGCTTCAGTTCATTAATCTATCATCCAAAACTGATTAAAATATTCAGCTTTGATTAAACAAACAAACAAACCCAGAAACATATCACACCTGCCTTAATAATTCCAGGATATATTGCCATGCCTGAAGTGTTCCAAACTCTTGCTACGCTGTACTGTGATGCTTTAAGAATGAAGAACGGGGGTGGGGGGGGTGGGGGGGTGCGCTAAGCTTGCTAGTCCCCAGGTCAGGGTGGGGTTTTCCCTGGTTTTCGGGGCTTCTGCCTGCTTCCGGCCAGCTAGCTGGTGGAGAAACCCCACCCCCAAACAGCCACATCCCCACGTGACTTCCCCAACATGATGATGTCACCTGGAAGTAATGTCATTAAGCTGGGGATGTCACATGTGGATGTGGCTGTTTGGGGGCAAAACTCTGTGGTTTTAAGTCAGATTTACCATAGAGTTTTGCCCTCAAATCAGAGCATCCCCACACAATATCCCCAGCATGATGATGTCACTTCCAGGTGAAATCATCATATTGGGGATGTCCCAGAATGCCCCCCCAATCCCCCCGCTGGAATGACGAGGGAACCCGGCAACCCTCGGATGTGCAAGGTTTTCTCCTCCCACTGGGCCTACTTCACACCCATTAACCAATCTACCTTTATCTGCCTCTGTATGATTATGCTTTTCCTCCTTTCCTACCCCTGACAGCTTCTCCCTGGGAAAAGTTTGGCTGTGCCTAACTGTGTAGTGGCTGGAGCTGGGTTGGGCCAGGCTGGGCTGAGTTGTGTGGTGGCTAACACAGGGTCAGGCCAAGTTCTGTGGGCAATCAGTTTACAGTAGTCATTGTTGGGTCTGTCCCCGGTGAAGAAGGAGGAGGAGGAGGAGGAGGAGATTGGATTTATACCCTGCCCTTCACTACACAAAGGAGTCTCAGAGCTGCTGACAAACTCCTTTCCATTCCCCTCCCCACAACAGACACCCTGTGAGGTAGGTGGGGCTGAGAGAGCTCTGACAGAAACTGCTCTTTTTTAAGAACAGCTGTGCCAGAACTATGGCTTGCCCAAGGTCATCCAGCAGGTGCAAGTGGAGGAGTGGAGAATCAAACCTGGTTCTCCCAGATTAGAGTCCGTGCACTTAACCACTACACCAAAGTGTGAGTCCTCCTCCATCAGGGAACGTAACAGTGGAGAGGGGCAAGACCATTTCTAGGGTTGTTTCAATCTCTCAGTCCATTCCTCCCCCCCTGGCCCAGCTGAGCTTTACAGACACCAAGGCTCAGCAATATTGTGGTTGCCTAGCAGCCCCCAACAGCCACTGAGAGTTCGGTGGCCATTCTTTTCTTAATGCTGCAGGCACAGTTTCTGTTATTTTGGGGTTTTCAGCCCCTGATCTTTTAAAAAAATAATTCAGATTTTCCTGGAATCTTGGGACTTCATGTTTGTAGTGAAATCAGCCGATTCTGTTCTTAGCTCCATTTTGTGGTTTTATTGATCACATCCTCTATGGTGTGGTTTAGAGATAGATATATTGATAATGCTGCACTGCACAAAATTGTGCAATAGGTCTGGAATCGTGCACTGCTGAGAAGTTGGTTTTTAAATGGTATAACATCAGTTTGCAAGCCAAGCAGTTGCCATTGCAAGGCTTCAACACAACAGAGTTTATTTGCTTGCTACATTTATATGCCAGAGCTAGTATGATGTAGTAGTTACTGGACCACAGCAGGGTTCTCCGACATGGCACTCACTAAGCTTTTCAGAAAATGGGTGGGCCACTGTAAGGCAGGACTTGTTACTGACTGCCCTCATTCAAATCAAAGGGTTTTCCATGTCTGCAATAGCAGCCCCAGCCAATGGAGGGTGAAAACAACTGGTAAGCTCCCCAGCTTTCCTTACACAGGATAAATGGTCTTCCCACCGGAAGCATTCCCTCACTTTGGCCAGAAATAAGATTGCAGCTATAACGTGCTATTTCCATCAAAGAGGTAATCAATTTGTTCCAGCTGCCCTTCAAATTTTTCAGGCCACAGCCGTCTCTTGCTTGTTGTATGGGATTCCTGTGTGTATCCAGGGTTTTTCTAAAGAGGTTGAATGTATTAACGCTTTATTTCTGTGCAGGATACTTTGTGCCGAGTTGGGTTTACATCTTATTGAATCAAGGGCGTGGTCTACTGTTATTAAGTTTTGGCTTCATCTCCATTTTAGGCCCCCTCCCATAGTCTTATTGCTTTCCTCTCTGCGGACCCTTATGCCTCGAATTGGTCTCAATTTATAGTGTCTAAATCAAATCCATTGGTATTGATCTGAATTCTTTGGGCAATTCTAGGGAAATGGATATTCTTCGGATTGTCTGAAGGATGATTTGGGACACTGAAGCTCAAGTAATTAGTGCTGGTAGTTCCGGAGTTTGTTCTCCATGTTTTTTTGGTCTTTATCCCGCACAAGACTCTGTGGCCCAGTATTTTTCTAATTTGGTAAATCCTTTACACCATAGAGCTTTTATGCTTGCTAGGTTCAATCCCTTCCCTTTGGCTGTTTTGACAAGTAGATATAAGGGTATTCCTTATAAAGAAAGAGTTTGCACCTGTTTTTACAATGAACCTGACTTTGCAACATATTCTTTTTTTTGCTGTTTGCATTACGCTTTGCAACATCATTCTTTGATCCGTCCCCTTCTTTCTTCTGTAAAATTCATGACTAATAATGGCTTAGTTTTTTTTGCTCTCTGATAAATCTCCTCAAATTACTGCAGCTGTTGCTGAATTCTAATACTTAGAATTATTATTTTTTCTTTATTAATCCCAAATGGGTTTTGTTTGGTGGAGACCTTTTTACTAAGTGTGTGTGTGTGTGTGTGTGTGTGTATATATATATATATATATTGGTGTTTGTTTTTTTTTGAATTTCTGATTTGTTGTATTATTATGCCACTAAAGGTATTTCTCTCTCTCTCAGTGTGTGGTTCTGTTCCTCCTTCAGACGTGACGGTCGCCATGAGCTCTTTTTGCCAAGCAGAGGGGAGGCTGTGTTCCATCCAGTCCAGAGAGTTGGGATGTTGCATGAGGAGACGTTACCAAGCTTGACAGACCAGTACCCAGACTCTGAATAAGGCAGCTTCATGCATTCAGTTCAGTTGCCGTGTGATTCTTTTACAAAGCGAGGCAGGAGGTGTTGCGTTGGCTCTGCCTCCTTTACCTACCATTTGGGTTTCACTCGACTTCCCTTGGCAGCCATTTTGAGGTGGTGCTCACCGCCCCCTCTCCAAATTTCAAAGGTCCCCATGGGCTCAAAAAGGTTAGGGACCCCTGGACTTCCGCCTGTGAGATTCAAGTTCAAACTACCATTTGACCATGAAGCTTGCTGGGTGACCTGAGGCCTGTCACTGGCCACCTACCTTGCCTGGGGAAGGAACCATGTGTATTATCAGAGCCAGGGCTCTTTTTGTAGCAGGAACTCCTTTGCATATTAGGTGACACACCCCTAACGTAGCCAGTCCTCCAAGAGCTTACAGTAGCCCCTGTAAGAAGAGCTCTGTAAGCTCTTGGAGGATTGGCTACATTAGGGGTGTGTCGCCTAACATGCAAAGGAGTTCCTACTACAAAAAGAGCCCTGATCAGAGCTCCATGTAGAAAGTGCAAAATAAAAACACACTAGACAGATGCTACCTTTTTGCAAAATCAGACAAGGTGGCTTACAAATACAATTCAAAACATCAGCTAAATTATTAGTAAGACTATTTCAGCATAACTTACTCATAGACGGTGGTCCATCCATACTCGTTACTTTTGGTTGCCAGAAGACCCGTGTTGCCTGGATAGGTCATTAAGGCTAAGTTGTAGCCTTGGGCATAGACTCTTTTGAGAATACCATTGCTACTTATGGTCAGCCAGTATACCTGACCCCCTGGCATCACCAGCCACAGAGGCAAACCGCTGGCATCTCTGCGAATGTGAACCGAATTCCCGTTGCTGTTGGTAATGGTACTAAGTTCGCCTTCCCCATTGTAGGTGAAATTGTACATGTAGTCTCTTGTAATTAGATTGAGTGTGTGTAGGTGAGTCCCATTGCTAGTGAACTGATACAGTTCCTGGTCTGCTGGGGATGCGATCTCATAAATATTCATGTCATTGAGATGAGCCTTATTTCGACTGACTGCACGGATGCGGATGTTGCCAAGGTCAGCAATGTACAATGTGCCATCGGGAGATACTGCTAGTGAAGAAGGAGCTTTCAGCTTTGCGTCTTTGGCATACCCACCATCGCCTGGAGGGGGAAAAAGAAAATGGCTTTATTAATATTCTCTATTATTTTAGCCTGGCACAGAATTAGGAGCCATAAGTCTATCTCCAGAATATCTTTTGTTTCGGTAAGACAATCAATAAACCAATATTTTCCTTCCAATGGATTTAAATCCCATTATCTGAAACACGTGCCATTCTGAATGAATGTAACTTACGACTAAATAGCAAGACACAGTTATGCCATTTGTGCTAAATCTTCAACCATTATGGCAGGCACAGCTATTATATTTCAAGATGCCTATGCAAAAAAGGTTGGAGTAAAAAATGTTCTCCTTGTCAGTTTTGGCACACGGGTAAACATGCAATACTGTCTTTAGTTAACATCACCTCCTGCCTGGTCCTTTTAATCAGAGATGCTGGGGATTGAACCTGGGACCTCCTGTATGCAAAGCAGAGGCTCTACCACTGAGCTACGACCCCTCCCTTTGTAGGAGAGTAGACAGTAATGCATACTATATTAATGAGAGCCATCCTAGTGTGGTGGTTAAAGTGCTGGACCAGGATCTGGGAAACTCAGGTTCAAATCCCCACACTGCCATGGAAGCTGATGGGGTAACTTTGAGCCAGTCACGTATTCTGCTTTTTTCTGCTGCTCAAGATTCATGAATCAATGAGCTTCTAAGGGTACAAAAGGAAAGTCACGTATTCTCAGCCCAGTCTACCTCACAGGGCTATTGTGAGGATAAAATGGAAGAGAGGAGAATAACATAAACTGCTTTGGATCCCCACTGGGGAGAAAGGTGGTATATGAATAAAGTGAATAAAATAAACAATTAAACACCTCAAATGCAAAGCTAAGCTACAGTCTGCCTTGGGGGTAGGTTTGCCAACTCCGGATTGGGAAATCTTTGGAGATTTGGGGGTGGAGCTCAGAGAAGGCGGGGTTTGGGGCATGGAGGGACCTCAGTAGGATACAATACCATAGAGTCTACCCTCCAAACCAGCCATTTGCTCCAAGGAAACTGATCTCTTTCATCTGGAGACAGGCCTGTAGCCAGGATTTTGTAATTTGGGGGGCCTTTAAATAAGTCAGGGGGCACTGACATCACAAAATAAAAAATAAAATTAAAAGAGAGCTGTGAGCCAGGGGGCTGGATGGAAGTCAGGGGGCCTGGGCAGGAAGTCAGGGGGCGAGGCCCCGAAATGCCCCACGGTAGCTACAGGCCTGTCTGGAGACCAGTTGTAATTATCTATCTAGAGGTTGGTGACCCTGCTTGGGGGCTTCCCTCCTCAGCCCATGATCTGTACCCCTGGATTTCTACCACAGCAGTCCTCCTGGTGAAATATACCCCACAGGATCACACGCGGCATTCCATTCGGAGGGCGCAACGTTTGAGTCCACACAGTCAGTGTAATCTGCCAACTGAACTTTTTAAAGTTGTGTTGAATCACCACCACAGCACTTGTCTTTAGGCAGCTTTTTCCAAACGACACACATAGCAAATTATGGCCCTGGTTGGTTATAATTAATCATCCCATCTACAATGATTCTAATCATCCCCATTCTGATGTAAAGTCTGAGGTCATCTTCGTGCCCCGAGATACATCATATACCATTCACCAGCCACTGTTCAGTGATGAACAGCTTGTGTTAAAATTAATGCCTTAGTTTGTCATTTGGATGGAGAAAAGGGAAGACGCGAGGCTGATGCAAGCCTCAGATGAATGGAGTCCGGAGTCCTGTGCAGATGCCAAACTGGGGAAAACTGTAGGTGAGGGATAGAACAAGGCAATTCGTGCTTCCTGGGCTCCTTTTCCATGCACTGATCACAAATTCCGAACAATGCACAGGCAGGCTCCGGATTACGTGTAAGCAGAGCACGGGCAAGCTCTGAATGTGCAGTCGGCGCCTTTAATTTCTGCAGTAATGAACCATGCTTATATGCAAAGGCCCCCGGTGCTGCAGAAGTTATGATCAATCCGAGGGGGACTGCGGACCGGGTTGGCAGGTATGGCTGCAAGTCCATCCCTCCCCCACATACACGTTTCTACCCAGTTAGATCATCTGAATAACACTCAGCTGGTACATCGCGTGCTGTTAATCTCAAAAAAGCTTCTTTTGCTAGGATAACCTGTTTGCAGAAATCTTATTCGATGCCAAAGGATTTTTCCAGGTTCTTCTGTGGTGTTTGAAAAAGGTGATTTTATACTCCTGCACAGCTCTCTCTCTTTGTCTCACAGCTCAATCTGCTTTTTCCTCTTGCTGCTGGATTCGATATTTGGTCTAAAACTTCAATAATGAACCAGTGGGTTCTGTGTGCCTCTCCTTGCTTCCTATATAAAGTACAATTATGCTTCCTGATCATTACGGATCATTGGTTCAAGGATTGCTGCCTCGAATAGGGTTGCCAGGTCCCTCTGCTGGCTGCCAGAGGGGGGATGGGGGGGTAGGGTTGCAACATCCAGGATGGGAAACTCCTGGAGATTTGGAGGCAGGGTCTGGGGAGGACAGGGTCCTCATTGGGGTACAATGCCATAGAGTCTACCATCCAAAGCATCCATTTTCTCCAGGGGAATTGATTTTTGTGGTCTGGAGATGAGCTTGCAATAATAGGGGATCCCCAGGTCCCACCTGGAGGCTGGCTTCCCTATGCCTATGCCTAAACCTACTGTCTTTTTCAAATTTCACAAGACAGCCTTTTAAAGCAGAAACCCAATAAAGGCCTTGGTCACACAGGATGATTTGCCCTGCGGGAGGGATGGATCGGGGGCACATCAAGCAGGCGTGATCATACTGCAACATCTGGGAAGCGGCGCGCACCTGTCCCCAATCTGTCCCTTCCAGCCGAAAACCCGCCGCAAAAAGGTAGTACCAAAAGAGTACTACCTAACAGTTGATGCACAGCATGGGCCGGCGTCTGATCGCCGACGCGCTTGTCTCCCTGCAGCATATGGAGGCCCTATAGAACTGCGTGTGTGCGCATGCACAGCAGGCTCTCCTCACTCACCGATCTGTGGCTTCTCCCGGCATCTGATCGTGCCGGGGAGCAACTGCACGGTGGCTCAGGGGATCTGTTGGATCCTGCCGCTGTGCTTCTCTTTTGATGTGGCTCAAAAAAGCTGCACTTCAGCCGCACCTTTTCCCCCAGTGTGACCGGGGCCAAAGATGACTTGTGGTAAATTCAAAATAGACCAAAAGCTACCACTCCTTCATGCAGTATACAATTAATTTGTAGAATTCAGGAGAGAGAGAGAGAGAGAGAGAGAGAGAGAGAGAGAGAGAGAGAGAGAGAGAGAGAGAGAGAGAGAGAGAGAGATGCTTACATGACTTTAAAAGGATTAGACAGATTCTTAGGGAACAGGACCATTGACAGCTATTAACCAAGGTAACTAACTTAAAGTTCCATGTACAAAGGTACTATGCTAGATGCCTGAAACAAACAAGAAGGAAGAATCATAACCTTCATCCCCTCCTTATAAACCTCCGGAGCAGAGAAGGTTCTAACTTTCAGCAACAGATATCAAAATATTTCCTACTTCACTCTGCCTGCTGCCAGACATATTACAAGAGGGTTCTATAGAATGGATTTACTGTCCCTTTGTTCCCCAAAACTATTTTTTTTTTCTGGAGTCATCCCTGTCTCAGAGGGATCCAACTGAAAACACAAATGCATCCCCCAACACGCAATACAGTAGAAAGAAATAGATACCTGAGAAACAGTCACAATTGGGGTCAATTTTACAATCGCAATCTGTCGGGGCTCCAGCAATGACAGAGATTTCTCCGTTGGTCGTGACCTGCTGTATGCGGTTGATCTTCCTTTCGTCAGTCTCGGCAATGTACAGGACCCCGCTGTGAGAGACGCCGATGGCTCTGGCAGATTCAAGGGTAGAGTGGATTGCCACTTTGCTGACCAAGACGTGGTCTATGCCTGGCACCTGGCAGTGAATAGGGCGGCCTGCAATAATTCGCACACGCCTGCTTTGAGAAATCTGAAGGACGATGTTATTGTCCAGAACGTACAACGAATTGTCCACTGGGTTGACGGCAAGGTCTGTGGGCCACTCTAAGCGGACCTGCAAAGAGAAAAGAATACTCTCAGGGAAGGCAGTTATCCCCATTCTTGTCACTTCCTGTGAGTAGAGTGGCAACACTATTAGGGTTACCAGATGTCCTCTTTTCAGATGACATGTCCTCTGTTTTTGGCGTCCGTCCTCTTTGGGGGTCTTTTCCAAAAACGGATGAAAATGTCCTCTTTCTGGGTTGAGAGGCTGAGCCTGTTTTGCCTGCTAGTCCCCCAGTGAGGGCAAGCTTCAGCTTAAAGAGCAGGGGTCTTTAACATACGATCTGTCATAGTGATTCAGTTGTTTTGAAGTAATCAGTTGGGAAATACATCCTCTTTTTTTTTCTTTTCAAAATATGTTAACCCTAAACACTATGGATGTGCAAATGTCTACTATGCTATATCTTTCCCCCCGGAAGAAATGTAAGATGTTCTGTGATGTTTCCTGGGGGCTAGACACTACCACACAGGCTTTCCCCTTCAGTCCAATACACTTTCCCACCTCCACCACTGCGGCGGGGTTCCTAGTGGGAAATTAAAACAGAAAATGGTTCAGGAGGAAAGATTATGGGCTTGAATATAAACCCATCCAAGCCAGGATTGATTGATAACTGAGGTTAACTGACAGGGATGAGGCAGCTTGCTTCCTAAGACTGAACAAAAACAAGCTTTACTTCAGAAAAATACACATACATACATCTGAGGAAAATATTAACCCTTAACCAGGAATTATGAGATGTTAGGCTTCAATTTGTATGTGCCTCAGGAAAATTCTCAGCAGGTTTACGGTTATCAGGCCGAGCCTGGTAACTGGCTCGGTGACCTGGGGTGATTCTGTACTAGACCTTAAATCCTGGTTCAAACCTGTCCCTGAACTTACATTTAACACTACACTTGAGTTCACCCCTGTAATTATCTCAGGGTATTTTTTGTTTCCACATTACATTGTGGTCACTCCGGTTTCGCCCCACACTTCTCCCGGGGTAAACGGATGCTGTTATAACCTGGGATAAATGCAAGGTATTGTGTCGCGAGTTGAACTCTGATAAAACCAGGGATGAGATCCAAGTGCGGAAAGGACCACAGTGTGAGGGCAGTATTGTAAGCATGATGACATTACTTCTGGCTACAACCACGGAGGTAAAGCCATAGAGATTTCTTGCAAGACATAGAGCTACTCATTATCACTTCCAGGTTGGATTATTTTAATTTTTAATTTACCCCCACTGCCGCTCTAAGTAGTGACAGGCAATGGGAACTTGGGGCGGCAGTCTTGTGCAGGTTTATAAAATATCAGCACAGCCCCTTGCTGCAACTGAGTTACACACCAGGCCCAGGAAAACCCTGCTGGCCTCCTGGAACACTGAGGGCTGCTGGATATTGCTTCAAGCTTGGGCTCGGCACTGCCTCATCCAAGTGCAAAGAATATGAAACACGCTGTTTGCACTGGGAAGAGAAGTCCCTCTCCAAGCGCAACCTCCTCCATGCCCAAATAGTGTACTCTTTGCGCTGTCTGGATTTGGGAAGTTTGTCAGTTGACATGGACAGTCCAGTATTTTCACAGACTGTTTGGGAAAAATACCAGACATTTAAATTGATTAAATCAGAACCCCTCTTTTCCCCCTGACAGTCAGAGAAAATACCGGACACTCCAGGTGAATACTGGACACTCAGCAACCTTAGCAACACTTTCGTGCATTCAGTTCCCCAAACAAGAAAACTTAACCAAAGATATCAACCCACATCTTTACTTCATATTCGTTAGATTAACCCTTCCCCTTCAACATCAACGCCTTCTGACTAATAAATCTCCCCCTGTCAGATCTTAATTTTTCCAGGACCCAGCTCTAATTTAGAGCACTGCCCTGATTGCAATCCCTTTCTTTGGAGTACATTTCTCTGCTCTACCTGTTGAACTATCTTTCAAGAAAGCCATCTGGCAATTAGTTCAGGAACATTTATTTTCCTCAGTGTTATTTCTTATTGTAATTTTTTTAATTGCTTGTTGCTTGCAGGTCAGAATTTTTTTGTGAAGTGCTATGAGCTACTGAGGCTGCTGGGAAAAGCAGTGTACAAACATTCTAAAAAACTAAATGCACTAAGAAGTGCTCAGTCCCCATTCTGTCCTCCCTAGATATAATACCCAGAAAAAGCGGGAGGTTTTGTTTTTTTTGAAAAACAACAAGAAGACCCTTTATCATTTTCTGATGACTTAAAAAAAACCAATTAAAACATGGAAATATTGGGGACCTCCAGATATTAAAACAACAACAACAACTCACATGAAATACTTTGTATTTTGGGATGAGTGAAATGCTTTTTAAGGCAAGGTGTTACTCAGATTATGCAGAATGAATTTGTAATGTAAATATTAGAGAATGCAATTTCTTGAAGACTCGAGCAACATATTTTCAAGCAGATATTGTCTAAATGTGATTAATTTTGTCCACAATTAATATACTATAATGTGAATAATGATTACGGACTACTGAATAGTTCAATAGTTTCAGTGCTGCAACTCAAAATAACTCAATATCCAAATGCTATGTAGCCTTTATGATCCTGTTTCTGTGTAAACAATAGTTTATTTTCTATTTTCAACTTCCCCCCCACCCCTCCCTCTCAGGTTGCAAAACATAAGACATATCTGCTAAGCTCTTGTTCTCAGAGGTATTGGGCATACTTGCAATTTTGCATGTAGCAAAAGGAGACATTTAAATGTCTAAATTCCATAAATACGTCAAACAGTGCAATTGCATATGCTAACTAAGTTATAAATTATGCATTTTAAACTGTTCAACAGTAAAATAAGTTTAGGTTTGATAAGAATTGTAAATATTGTGTAATTTATAATTTCTCCAGAACGTCTGTTTCTTTCTTTTAAAAAGTTCAACATTTCTGACTGTTTCATATCTCTAGTCCTAAGTACTATGAAACATTTTTTACTGGGTTAGAAGAAATGTTCATCAGCTGCAATATGACAAATGAACTCTTCCCATAACTATATATAGCTTTAACTGGCAGTTGCAAATTGTCCCCTTTTACAAGTATGATGGCCTGAAATGGCTATGACTAAAACTGGCCATTGACCCTAGCATCCGAGGCTGCTTTTTTTGTTGTGGAGCTTTTGCTACAGATTTTGGAGGAGCTGACAGTCCACTGCTGTTGAAGGACAGTTATATTCCCTGTCTGCAGTCCCAAGAGGTACAGTATGAGGGATTGTCACCAGGCCTTCATACTGCATGATTAGAGCATCGGACTAGGATCTGGGAAACCGTGGAAGCACACTGGGCGACCTTGAGTCAGTCAATTGTGCTCAGTCTAATTTACCTCATAGCGTTCTTGTGAAGATAAAATGGAGGAAAAGAAAACGATGTAAGCATTTTAGGTCCCTAGAAAGATGGAGTATAGATGAATTAAATAAATAAAGATATATACCGACGCCCAGGGCTTTCTTTGTAGAAAAAGCCCAGCAGGAACTCATTAGCATAACAGGCCACACCCAACAGCAGAAACTCACTAGCATAATAGGCCACACCCCTGACAGCACAGCTCATTATCATATTAGGCCACACACCCCATGTTACCCGAAGTGTGGACATCCAGCCACACCCACCTTTTGCTTCTTATTCTGTTTGCCTTGTTTGTTGTCAAAACCCAGGGCTTTTTTTGTAGCAGGAATTCCTTTGCATGTTAGGCCACACATCCCTAAAGTAGCCAATCCTAATGAGTTTCTGCTGCGGGGTGTGGCCTATTATGTTAATGAGTTCCTGCTGGGCATGGCCAACTTGGGAGCCAGCTGGAACTCCATTCCTGTGTGTTCCTTCCCCCAAATAGCTCTGCCTATGCCCCTCCATTGAGCCTTGTGCTCAGCAGACCAGCATTTACTGATGATCCCTGGCCCTAAGGATGTCCGTATAGCCTCAGTCAGTGGCCCTGGCCCCAACCTGGTGGAATGAGCTCCTGCTACAGATCAGAGCCCTGTGGGACCTTTTACAGTTCTGCAGGGCCTGTAAATTGGAGCTATTCTGCCAGGCTTTCGGGTGAGGCAGTGGATGTCAAATACCATCTGGCCCCTTCTGTTACCAGCTGTTATCATCTACTACAAGGTCTTCAATTTTTGAGGACTCTGAGCCTTGGTTTAGCTGAGGTTAGGGTACCTTCCATCTGGAATCCTTTATGGGATTTAGCCTTCTCCGGTTTTAACAGAATAATACTGGGACACCATGGAAATAGCTTGAAGTAGCTTGAATGCCATCGTTTTAGGGGTTAAGATTTGGTGGTTTTAAAGTCTCATTTTATTGTTCTATAACCAATGTTGTAACCTGCCCTGAGCCCATTCGCTTGAAAGGTGGGATAGAAATCTAACCAAATTATAAATAAATAAATAAATAAATAAACATAGTTCCTAGCACACTTCATGCCACCGTTTTTCTATCATTTGTATCTGGTAGCTTTTTGTTCTTCAAGTAAATCATACATAGTGAAAATAAATAAATAGACAGATAAATAAATAGTACTCAAGAGGGAAGAAGGCAGCTGTGAAATCTGTCATTGCCTCAGAAAAATGCAGATAAACGTTCTGTGCGACCTGAAGCGATTTTAGTACCAATAAATACGAGCAGTTAGGCCAGGGTCGCTGTTATGTATGCCACCAGGGGCCTGCGGTTTCAGGTCAGAGCTTGGCTCCTTAGAACAATAGAATTGTAGGATCCTAGTCAACCCGGTATCCATCAACAGAACCTTTGGCGGGAAATTCAAACCCCCCAATGGGACTGTTGGTGTACCAGGTGCGTGTGTGTATAGTCGGCCTTGCAGGGCCATTTTGCATGCCAGTTGTAAAGTACCAATAAACGCGTCACACGGCATGTCATCGTCCGAGTCCTCCATGCGTAGAACCCAGTACTTTGCGGTTACCAACAGCCTGTGGGGAAAAAATGTCCTGCCCCTTTAAGAGAGGCTTAATGGGACGTTGAAAAGAGCAGGAGTCTTTTAGAAGCACCTTAAAGACTTAAGAAAATTTGTGGCAGGGGATGAGCTTCCGTGAATCGCTACTCACTTCTTCAGCAGCGACTCGGGAAAGCTCCTCCCCTGCCACAAATGTTGTTAGTCTTCAAGGTGCTCTTGGTCTCTTGCTCTTTTCTACTGCTGCAGACAGACCAACACCAGGTTACCCTGTTAAGTATGGACAGCTTAACAAGGAAGTGATTCAGCTTTATTGGTAACAGCAACTCCAACTCAGAACACACCAACAAACACCCACAAAACAGTGGAGCACAGCTCCTTCTTTTAAACTCTCCCGGGCTGTCAAAGCCACACCCATTGTCAGATAAGAACCAATAACAATGCAGGGATAAAGGCCAATCAGGACCGTTCCCTCTCTGATACATTCTCACATAGTGATTGGGTAGTTACAAAGGTTTTGCAGAAACCGACCAATAGCAATGCGACATCTGAAGAGCCACATTCTGACTCAAGCTTAACATGTGAATAGATAGCAGCAATTCACATTCAGTACATAACATACCCCATCTTGATCTACCTTAATGGGAAGTTCTTTACCTCTTTGTCATGAAAACCTTCACCTGCCCATTTCCATGCAGTGAGCCCTTATTAAAGGGGCAGGACATCTTTCCCCCTTAGGTTGTTGGCAACACTCTGTGTGGCTTCTCAGAATCTTTCTGGTCTAGTTGAGTCTTCTCACACAGAAGAATGAGGTGAATGGACTGTACTACTTTAGACTGCAGGTGGGAGGGTATAATCCCCTCCCCCCAAAAAATGCTTCCCTATGTTAAATATTCTCTACCAATGGGGGGGGGGGAAATCAGCACACCTGGCAGAGCTTTAAGTGATATTCTCTCCTTACGATGTGCTAATTTTCTGTGTGCAAGGAGATTTTTTTTTCCAAGGGGGAAGCATCCAAACTGGGATCCTGTCCCATTTTATCATCTCATTGTCAATGCTCCCTCTAAGCCGTGGAGTGTTGTGAGCCAAAACTCTACTTTGTGAGCTACTGCCATTAAAGTTGTGAGTGAGCTACTGCATCAGTTAGTTTGCTTTGGAGTCATCCTTCCTGAGCCAAGACAAAAATGTGTGAGCCAGAGGCTAAAAAACTGTGAGCTAGCTCACACTAACTCATCTTAGAGGGAACACTGCTCATTGTGCTCCATGTGTAACCCAACCCCAGCCTGTGCCTGTGCCGAGGTAGAGCCATAAATACAACCTGGGCTGGAACTGTTCTCAATTCATTTTCTGACACACTAGAACTCTAAAAAAACATGAACACCAGCCATGGAAATTGACCCACGTGTTTACACACCAGTGTTTTCCCGCTTCAGGGGTAAAATACCTGGGCAGAAAAATGCCATTTTCAGTGTGAGTCGGATAACCTTTCCTACTATGTGTATGCACCACTAAATACCGACACGGTTTTCTCTTCCAGCGGGATTCAAGCATGCTTGGTACAGTTCCTTGTTAAGGTGGGCACATCATTATCTATTGGGAACTTATGCAAATAAACAAAAACAAATCCTGGCAGGAGGCACCCGTCAGACATTTTCAACACATGCTTGCCACTGTTCCAAATGTCACAGCCAGACAAGCACTGACATCCTCGACTGCTGGTACCTAGAAACCTGGATCCTGGGATCTCATTACTTCCAAAAGCGAGTCCCTTTGTTTAATTCGATGCCTGCAATTTTCATGTGGTCTTTTTAGGAGTTCTACGGCACTATCACTGCTAAGTGTTTTAAATATACACCCACAGTAATCCTTACAGCATCCCTGGTGTTATCATTCCCACACTGCACATCAGGGGGCGGTGAGATGGAAATGAATTTGTAGCTGAGGCAATGTTTGAAGCAGACCACAGCCGAATCTCTTAACCACTATGAGCTACTGAGCAGATGGCCTATTTTTTTAATGGTCTGGGAACTGAAATATCTGGGGTGGGGGGGATGAATAGAGAAAGCTTGTTTGGGGAACACCACCAGAGAACTGAAACTTGTTATTCATAGGATAGTTGCACAGAAACAACTTTGTTTTTAGTCATCAGGGGCAGTTTTTTGCAAAGCTTACCACAATTAAAGACCAATTTTACACCTTACAAAGAGCTTGTGTTTGGTAACTGATGACATGAAGCCTTTGAAACAGACAATCAGCTGGATTTTCAGGCCTCTCCAGATTCCGTATGTACTCTTTTTCTCCTTGCAACTGAAACACATGGGCAGGAGCGGCTGCATCCTCCCCCTGCCTTTTCTCCCCCTTAAACTGCCTGAGGTGATGATTCTATTTTTTTTAAGTAAGTTTCTAGCCTTTTTCTTTGTGGAGTTATAAGGCAAAATGCACAGGATGCACATTTTCTTTTTTCAACCGTGCAACAAAAAGAGCTAGAAACTTTTTAACAAATGAAAGCTGGGAACTAGTAGATTGTGGCAATAGATAGTTATAACATTATAGTGCTCTAGCAATTCCCAATTAAGATTAAAAAAAAAAGATGAGAGGAGGCGGTACAATGGTAGCTACAGGTGGCTGAGGCAAGGAAAGTGTGAAGAAAAATTCCATGTGGCTCCTTCATTGTCACTGTGAATACCTCCGCACTTGCCTCAGCAATGAGAGCTACTCAGAGAAATGTCTCTGTATGTAAACATCCGGGGTTGGGTCTGGGTGGTGTGGCGTGAGGCACAGAGCGAATTTTTTTCAGAAGGGAATCTGGTGTCTCTCAGAAGCCCTGCTCTTGGACATGGGAAGAAACCTGCTCCCTCAGACTGAAGCAGCTGTGCATCCCACATTTAAGCCACAGATTTTAGCCTAAAAAGTTAAGAGAAACTTCCTCATGGAGAAGAGAGATGTTGCATAATAACCTACTTTTTCTTATGCATTTTGCTTAGTTTCATTTCACAGGGAGTTCCTTCTCAGTGTGATTTTTTCTTTCAGCCTTAGGAGGGGAAGCACGTAACACAGAATATTCTGAAAGGAATTTTAACCTCTGGTATGTTTTGACTGCTGGGCTCATGTACCCAGCACATTTTTTTAAAAACCCATCCTGGGAAAGCAGAGGTTGGAGAGGCTGCTATAACCTACATCAACTCACCGCTCAGAATCCAGCAACTCTAAGCTGAGTACCTGGCTGGCTGGGGGCCAGGTCTGTTAGGTCTCTCCAGATCAGCCACTTCCTACATAGCCTCAGTCTGAGAGACCAGCCGATCCTTCAAATAATGATCTCGTAAAGTGAGGCTAATGTGATTGTTATTTTCCAACCTGTTTCCTTAAACTGGGTGCCTGACAAAATTATGGCTGAGTTCAGACTGGCAGTTTGCCCCGAGATAGGCGCGTTTCAGCAACGTTTCACAACCAGATTAAAGGGGCCGTTCACACAGGCACATCTGTCCGGCGTTCCCCAGCCGTACTCAGCCTGTCTTGTAACGCTTCCCTCCCGAGTTTAAAAGATACCGGGTAAAAGTGGTATCCAACCCTGGAAAGCGTGTCTATCCTGTGTATATCCCACGCCAACAAAGTGTGAACGCTAAAATCCACGATTTTGACTGTGTGCATATGTGCATATGTGCTTGTGCACATAAGTGCATGTCTCCAGATTAGCAAAAAAGAAAGCTGCGCCTTACAGCCATGCCTTCAGGCCAACAGTGTGAACGCTCCCTCACACCTCCTCCCTGGTATGCTCCCGCGTCAGTCTGCGCAGTGTGACCGGGAAAACCCCGAGTAGTTTGTTCTGGGGCTTTTTTGCCACGACTTGCTGTCTGAGCTCAGCCTATGAGTATCCATTCAGTGATCACCTGACCTTTTCTCACTCAGTCCGTTTTCTAGACAACTTTGCTACCCAGCATTAAGATGAATGTGGCGGGATTCACCACTGGGGCAAGACGTAGTCGTATCACAAAACGAAGATAGATGGGGTGGACCAGAAGTAAGCAGATCCTGGGTTTTTAAGCGCACTCATTTCAGTTTCTGAGACAAAATGAGCTCTGGCTGAATGAGTGAGCCACTATGGTGTGGAGGCTAGATCTGGACGGAGGAGACCTTGGGTCCCAATCCCCACTTGTCATGAAGCTCAGTGGGTTATCGTGGGCCAATGACACTTCCTCAGCCTAGCCGACCTCAAAGGGTTGTTATGGAATAACTGTTGGGATAACCCAAATTAGGGAAAAGGCTACTGTGGCCCAATGGCAGAGAGCACAAAGAAGGCTTAAAGTACAATCCCTGCTGGCATGGAACCAGTGTGGTGGAGAGGCTGAAGTGTGGGACCAGGATCTGGGAAACCCAGGTCTGGATCCCCACTTGTGCCACAGAAGCCTTCTGGGTGACCTTGTGCCGGGTACACCCTCTTAGTCTAACCCTACCTCACAGGGTTGTTGTGAATGTAAAATGGAGGAGAGGAGAAATGATGCAAGCCACTTTGGGTCCCCAGTGGGGAAGAAAGGCAAGATATACATCAAGTGAATGAATAAATAAACCATGTCTGTCCCTATGCTCCTTGGAGGAAATGTAACTTCCTCTTCCATATTATTTCAACAAATTTTGAGGAATGGCTTTTGGAAAGAGCAAACAAACAAACAAACAAGAAACAACGAAGAGCAATATAATGGAATTTACGAGGAATAATAAAAGCTCTCATAATAGTATCGAAATCCTCCTAGCAAAGAAGGAAGAGGGAGCTGGAGACGTTATCAGTCCCTATTGTGCAAACTGTTTTATGCAGATTATACCAGCACCTTTCAAGTTCAGTTCACGTTAAAGTAGCGAGGCAGACAAGTGACAAACGGCAGCATTTCAAGACCTTTATGAAAAGCAAGAAATTGGTTAAACACGGGAAGCAGCCCCAGCCCAACTGCATGCACTTAGCAGCACCCACAGTCTACCAGAAAGGCAGAAACAGATGAGGTGTTTGTTGTTGAAGGCTTTCACGGCCGGAGTTCACTAGTTGCTGTAGATTTTCCGGGTTGTGTGGCCGTGGTCTTGGCATTACAGGACCTGATGTTTCACCAGTGGCATCCTCAGAGGTATAACACAGAAAGATGGAGTACTCTCTGTGTCAAGGATGAGGTGTTTGTTTATTATTTATCAAATTTATACCCTGCCCTCCCAGCTAAAGCAGGCGCAAGGCGGCTTTTTGGCAGGGAGTGGAGGAACTGATGTCCAGCACACACATGCTGCTTCCCCACCGGAAGAACCCTGCAGTGGGAGGGATATTCACTTTCATCTCAAGCTGGCCAAATCGATCCAACTTCATTTTCCCCAAGGGTCACAGTTTTCTGTCCCACCCACCTTCTCCGACAACCTCTTTACTGACTTGCTAGCGTTGAATTTTCCATGTTTTCTTCTGCTCTCAGCATCCCTTCTTAGTTAAATATTAATGCTGTTGGAAGAACTTTCCTGTCTATGGTAGACATGAGTTGTGTAGCCATTCAGAGGTGCTCAGTTCAGAGTTACTTGCCCGTGCCTGACTTGCCCGTGCAATTGGGTGTCTTACTTCTTTCTTTTACTGTCTAAATATCAAACTCGGTCTTGTTCACCATGGAGTTCTTGATGTACTTTGGTTCTGTATGCCTATTGTCCTTCGTCATTCTGGTTGGGAGTGGGGAGTCTGTGAGCGTGTGAGTGTGCAGAGTGCTTTATACAAATCATGCCAGCTTGTAACTGCATGAAGTGGGGCCTCCCTTCTCTGGGGAAGAATGCATGCTTGACCTTGGATACCAGACATTGCTAGATACTAAGCTTGCAGGTGCTGGGTGGGGGGCTAACGGTGCACCGTAGACTGGATGTGTTGGTGTGATTGGACTGGACGCAAGGAGGGGCCTGTTTGAGTTATGTATAACTAGGGAGCAAAGCCCGTTGTGGTGGAAGACAATGGGCCCTAGAAAGGAAGGGAGGGAGGTGGAAGGGAGAGAGGGTTGGAGAAAGGAAGGAGGGAGGGAGGGAGGGAGGGAGGGAGGGAGGGAGGGAAGGAAGGAAGGAAGGAAGGAAGGAAGGAAGGAAGGAAGGAAGGAAGGAAGGAAGGAAGGAATGAATAGGGGGAAGAGTAAAAGAAAGCAGAGACAAAGAAAGGAAAAGGGGGAAAGGAAGGGAAGAGGGGCAGAAAAGGGCTTCTCTGGGCCCAGAGAAGGCCTTTTCTGTCCCCCATACACCATCCCCTGGGACTTCTATGGGGGCAGTAGGCAGTGTGTGGGGGAAAAGGGCTTCTCTGGGCCTACTGCCCCCATAGCAGGCCCATAGGATGGCGTGTGGGGGGCGGAAAAGGCCTCCTCTGGGCTTAGTGTCCCATAGAAGGCCCAGGGGATGGTGTGTGGGGGCGGAAAAGGCCTTCTCTGGGCCTAGTCTCCTCATAGAAGGCCCAGGGGGTGGGGGTGGGGGACGGAAAAGGCCTTCTCTGGGCCTAGTCCCCTCATAGAAGGCCCAGGGGATGGGGTGTGGGGGATGGAAAAGGCCTTCTCTGGGCCTAGTGCCCCATAGAAGGCCCAGGGGATGGCGTGTGGGGGCGGAAAAGGGCTTCTCTGGGCCTAGTGCCTCATAGAAGACCCAGGAGATGGCATGTGGGGGCAGAAAAGGGCTCCTCTGGGCCTAGTGCCCCATAGGAGGCCCAGGGGATGGGGTGTGGGAGGTGGAAAAGGGCTTCTCTGGGCCTAGTGCCCCATAGAAAGCCCAGGGGATGGGGTGTGGGGGACGGAAAAGACCTTCTCTAGGCCTGGTGCGCCACAGAAGGCCCAGGGGTGGGGGTGGGGGATGGACAAGGCCTTCTCTGGGCCAGTGCCCCATAGAAGGCCCAGGGGATGGGGTGTGGGGGATGGAAAAGGCCTTCTCTGGGCCTAGTCCCCTCCTAGAAGGCCCAGGGGATGGTGTGGGGGACAGAAAAGGGCTTCTCTGGGCCTAGTGCCCCATAGAGGGCCCAGGGGATGGGGTGTGGGGGACGGAAAAGGGCTTCTCTGGGCCTAGTGCCCCATAGAAGGCCCAGGGGATGGGGTGTGGGGATGGAAAAGGCCTTCTCTGGGCCTAGTGCCCCATAGAAGGCCCAGGGGATGGCGTGTGGGGGCGGAAAAGGGCTTCTCTGGGCCTAGTGCCCCATAGAAGGCCCAGGAGATGGCATGTGGGGGGCAGAAAAGGGCTTCTCTGGGCCTAGTGCCCCATAGGAGGCCCAGGGGATGGGGTGTGGGAGGTGGAAAAGGGCTTCTCTGGGCCTAGTGCCCCATAGAAGGCCCAGGGGATGGGGTGTGGGGGACGGAAAAGACCTTCTCTAGGCCTGGTGCGCCATAGAAGGCCCAGGGGTAGGGGGTGGGGGATGGACAAGGCCTTCTCTGGGCCTAGTGCCCCAAAGAAGGCCCAGGGGATGGGGTGTGGGGGATGGAAAAGGCCTTCTCTGGGCCTAGTCCCCTCCTAGAAGGCCCAGGGGATGGTGTGGGGGACAGAAAAGGGCTTCTCTGGGCCTAGTGCCCCATAGAGGGCCCAGGGGATGGGGTGTGGGGGACGGAAAAGGCCTTCTCTGGGCCTGGTGCCCCATAGAAGGCCCAGGGGGTGGGGGTGGGGGTGGGGGATGGAAAAGGCCTTCCTTGGGCCTGGTGCCCCATAGAAGGCCCAGGGGATGGGGTGTAGGGGACAGAAACGGCCTTCTCTGGGCCTAGTCCCCTCCTAGAAGGCCCAGGGGATGGCGTATGGGGGCAGAAAAGGCCTTCTCTGGGCCTAGTGCCTCATAGAAGGCCCAGGGGATGCCGTGTGGGGGACGGAAAAGGGCTTCTCTGGGCCTAGTGCCCCATAGAGGGCCCAGGGGATGGGGTGTGGGGACGGAAAAGGCCTTCTCTGGTCCTAGTGTCCCATAGAAGGCCCAGGGGATGGGGTGTGGGGGACAGAATAGGGCTTCTCTGGGCCTAGTGCCCCATAGCAGGCCCAGGGGATGGGGTGTGGGTGACAGAAAAGGGCTTCTCTGGTCCTAGTGTCCCATAGAAGGCCCAGGGGATGGGGTGTGGGGGACAGAAAAGGTCTTCTCTGGGCCTAGTGCCCCATAGAAGGCCCAGGAGGTGGGGGTGGGCGATGGAAAAGGCCTTCTCTGGGCCTAGTCTCCTCATAGAAGGCCCAGGGGGTGGGGGGTGGGGGACGGAAAAGGCCTTCTCTGGGCCTAGTCCCCTCATAGAAGGCCCAGGGGATGGGGTGTGGGGATGGAAAAGGCCTTCTCTGGGCCTAGTGCCCCATAGAAGGCCCAGGGGATGGGGGTGGGGGCGGAAAAGGCCTTCTCTGGGCCTAGTCTCCTCATAGAAGGCCCAGGGGGTGGGGGTGGGGGACGGAAAAGGCCTTCTCTGGGCCTAGTCCCCTCATAGAAGGCCCAGGGGATGGGGTGTGGGGATGGAAAAGGCCTTCTCTGGGCCTAGTGCCCCATAGAAGGCCCAGGGGATGGCGTGTGGGGGCGGAAAAGGGCTTCTCTGGGCCTAGTGCCTCATAGAAGGCCCAGGAGACGGCATGTGGGGGGCAGAAAAGGGCTTCTCTGGGCCTAGTGCCCCATAGGAGGCCCAGGGGATGGGGTGTGGGAGGTGGAAAAGGGCTTCTCTGGGCCTAGTGCCCCATAGAAAGCCCAGGGGATGGGGTGTGGGGGACGGAAAAGACCTTCTCTAGGCCTGGTGCGCCATAGAAGGCCCAGGGGTGGGGGGTGGGGGATGGACAAGGCCTTCTCTGGGCCAGTGCCCCATAGAAGGCCCAGGGGATGGGGTGTGGGGGATGGAAAAGGCCTTCTCTGGGCCTAGTCCCCTCCTAGAAGGCCCAGGGGATGGTGTGGGGGACAGAAAAGGGCTTCTCTGGGCCTAGTGCCCCATAGAGGGCCCAGGGGATTGGGTGTGGGGGCGGAAAAGGGCTTCTCTGGGCCTAGTGCCCCATAGAAGGCCCAGGAGATGGCATGTGGGGGGCAGAAAAGGGCTTCTCTGGGCCTAGTGCCCCATAGGAGGCCCAGGGGATGGGGTGGGGGACAGAAAAGGGCTTCTCTGGGCCTAGTGCCCCATAGAGGGCCCAGGGGATGGGGTGTGGGGACGGAAAAGGGCTTCTCTGGGCCTAGTGCCCCATAGAAGGCCCAGGGGATGGGGTGTGGGGGACGGAAAAGGCCTTCTTTGGGCCTGGTGCCCCATAGAAGGCCCAGGGGGTGGGGGGTGGGGGATGGAAAAGGCCTTCCTTGGGCCTGGTGCCCCATAGAAGGCCCAGGGGATGGGGTGTAGGGGACAGAAACGGCCTTCTCTGGGCCTAGTCCCCTCCTAGAAGGCCCAGGGGATGGCGTATGGGGGCAGAAAAGGCCTTCTCTGGGCCTAGTGCCTCATAGAAGGCCCAGGGGATGCCGTGTGGGGGACGGAAAAGGGCTTCTCTGGGCCTAGTGCCCCATAGAGGGCCCAGGGGATGGGGTGTGGGGACGGAAAAGGCCTTCTCTGGTCCTAGTGTCCCATAGAAGGCCCAGGGGATGGGGTGTGGGGGACAGAATAGGGCTTCTCTGGGCCTAGTGCCCCATAGCAGGCCCAGGGGATGGGGTATGGGTGACAGAAAAGGGCTTCTCTGGTCCTAGTGTCCCATAGAAGGCCCAGGGGATGGGGTGTGGGGGACAGAAAAGGTCTTCTCTGGGCCTAGTGCCCCATAGAAGGCCCAGGAGGTGGGGGTGGGCGATGGAAAAGGCCTTCTCTGGGCCTAGTCTCCTCATAGAAGGCCCAGGGGGTGGGGGGTGGGGGACGGAAAAGGCCTTCTCTGGGCCTAGTCCCCTCATAGAAGGCCCAGGGGATGGGGTGTGGGGGATGGAAAAGGCCTTCTCTGGGCCTAGTGCCCCATAGAAGGCCCAGGGGATGGGGGTGGGGGGCGGAAAAGGCCTTCTCTGGGCCTAGTCTCCTCATAGAAGGCCCAGGGGGTGGGGGGTGGGGGACGGAAAAGGCCTTCTCTGGGCCTAGTCCCCTCATAGAAGGCCCAGGGGATGGGGTGTGGGGGATGGAAAAGGCCTTCTCTGGGCCTAGTGCCCCATAGAAGGCCCAGGGGATGGCGTGTGGGGGCGGAAAAGGGCTTCTCTGGGCCTAGTGCCCCATAGAAGGCCCAGGAGATGGCATGTGGGGGGCGGAAAAGGGCTTCTCTGGGCCTAGTGCCCCATAGGAGGCCCAGGGGATGGGGTGTGGGAGGTGGAAAAGGGCTTCTCTGGGCCTAGTGCCCCATAGAAGGCCTAGGGGATGGGGTGTGGGGGACGGAAAAGACCTTCTCTGGGCCTGGTGCCCCATAGAAGGCCCAGGGGTGGGGGGTGGGGATGGAAAAGGCCTTCTCTGGGCCTAGTGCCCCATAGAAGGCCCAGGGGATGGGGTGTGGGGGATGGAAAAGGCCTTCTCTGGGCCTAGTCCCCTCATAGAAGGCCCAGGGGATGGGGTGTAGGGGACAGAAAAGGCCTTCTCTTGGCCTAGTCCCCTCCTAGAAGGCCCAGGGGATGGCGTATGGAGGCAGAAAAGGCCTTCTCTGGGCCTAGTGCCTCATAGAAGGCCCAGGGGATGGTGTGGGGGACAGAAAAGGGCTTCTCTGGGCCTAGTGCCCCATAGAGGGCCCAGGGGATGGGGTGTGGTGGACGGAAAAGGGCTTCTCTGGGCCTAGTGCCCCATAGAATGCCCAGGGGATGGGGTGTGGGGGACGGAAAAGGCCTTCTCTGGGCCTGGTGCCCCATAGAAGGCCCAGGGGGTGGGGGTGGGAAAGGCCTTCCTTGGGCCTGGTGCCCCATAGAAGGCCCAGGGGATGTGGTGTAGGGGAAAGAAACGGCCTTCTCTGGGCCTAGTCCCCTCCTAGAAGGCCCAGGGGATGGCGTATGGGGGCAGAAAAGGCCTTCTCTGGGCCTAGTGCCTCATAGAAGGCGAGGGGATGCCGTGTGGGGGACGGAAAAGAGCTTCTCTGGACCTAGTGCCCCATAGAGGGCCCAGGGGATGGGGTGTGGGGGACAGAAAAGGCCTTCTCTGGGCCTAGTGTCCCATAGAAGGCCCAGGGGATGGGGTGTGGGGGACGGAATAGGGCTTCTCTGGGCCTAGTGCCCCATAGGAGGCCCAGGGGATGGGGTGTGGGTGACAGAAAAGGGCTTCTCTGGTCCTAGTGCCCCATAGAAGGCCCAGGGGATGGGGTGTGGGGGACAGAAAAGGGCTTCTCTGGGCCTAGTGCCCCATAGAAGGCCCAGGGGGTGGGGGTGGGCGATGGAAAAGGCCTTCTCTGGGCCTAGTGCCCCATAGAAGGCCCAGGGGATGGGGTGTGGGGGATGGAAAAGGCTTTCTCTGGGCGTAGTCCCCTCCTAGAAGGCCCAGGGGGTGAGGTGTAGGGGACGGAAAAGGCCTTCTCTGGGCCTAGTCCCCTCGTAGAAGGCCCAGGGGATGGCGTATGGGGGCAGAAAAGGCCTTCTCTGGGCCTAGTGCCCCATAGAAGGCCCAGGGGATGCCGTGTTGGGGACGGAAATGGGCTTCTCTGGGCCTAATCCCCTCATAGAAGGCCCAGGGGATGGTGTGGGGAGGCAGAAAAGGGCTTCTCTCACTTGCCTCAGCCTTGAGGGCCTGTCCCTGTGCTCACATTCCAGACGGTCCTCTCCTGTCGGAGGACTGGAGCAGACTGAGCTGAAAACACTGATGGGGGCTGATATGGGCGGGACTTTGTGAAGCAGCCAGTCAGCCCTGGCCAGTGTCTTCTGACTGCCAGTTCTTGAGCCGAATCAATTATGGCAAGCATAGAATCTGGTGGAACCAGAATTCAAATATATATAAGGACAGGATACCAGAACTGGCACCTAGAGGGTCAGTTCTGACATGAAGCATCTTAGCTTGACACATCCTTATCTCTCAATAAAGAAATCACTGCTAAGAAAGTGTTGTTGGGAGTAAGTTTGTTTAAGAGTCTGACACTAAAAAGACACGCTTACTGGCCAATCCAACATATAAATGCCACCTCAACATCTGGCACTCTTCTCAGTTAGAGGGGGAAGAAGGGGGATGGAAAGCATGTGTGTGAAGGTGCTGAAGGTGGTGTTAATTATGAGTCCCCAGTGGCTGAGCAACAGCATGGCTGTTATTCCTGAGTGTGCAAAGGAGACTGGATGGTCTGAAGCCTTCTTGGAATGTTCTGACAACAAATTCCTGAAAAATCAAACATGCCTGGAATGCTGGCTGGATCTATATCTGGCACCTGTCAGTGAATGAATCTTTTGAACTGTTTTAGTTTTGTCACCTTTTGCATTTTTATGAGGTTTCTAATTTCTACTTTTTAAATGATGTCGTGTAAATTTCTTTAAAAATATCTTTAAGACCCACCCCCCACACACATCAGTCTGTGCCTGTGGCCAATCACCTTAGTTGATATCAAAGTTGATGCTGGCATTCTTTGACTCTTCTTAAGAGGACTGAACAAGTGCCTTTGGAGGCCTTTAATAAGCCAAGTCATGGCTGCTTAATGGTTTTAGGAAAGAAGACACATCAAATTTGAGACTAGGAAAAAGCACTCTGCGTATACCCAGAGGCTACGGAGTGTGGAGCTTCCTTTTCTCTCACTTTCTGCCATGGGAATAATAGTTGCATGCCTCGTGGTACCTAGATCAAGGGACGAACTAGCTGCACAGCATCTGTTTGCACACCAAATTCTGCATCCACATAGGATTCTGTGCTGGCCCGTCTCCCAGCTGGATACAAATCAATCAGTATGTTTATCTGTCTAACCAAAGATCACTTATACAACTTACAAATGGGTGAAATAAATTATCAACCAGTTATACGGAATCCATGAATAGAAATCTATCTCCTCAGATTCAACCACCAGCAGACCACCGCCGCAACCCACATAATCCTTCTAACTTTCAGAGTGGCTCTCGAACGCAAAAACCAGCTTGGCAGTAACGTACGGATCGTTTAGCAAGACATATGCCCTCTTCCAGATCCATAGTTAAATATAAAACGGTTACTTATGCATGACTAGTTGTGCCAAAATGTGCATCTCACTGAAAACAACGCAGTGTGGAAAGACAGCATCTGCACACTGCTTGCACATGCCATCTATTTAGTACAGTTTTATCCTGCTCTCCCTTCAAGGGGCTCATTCTGTTGTCCCCCCCCCCACCGACGAACTGGTCGGCCACTGTGTGAGACAGGATGCCGGGCTAGATGGGCCACTGGTCTGATCCAGCAGGGCTCTTCTGATGTTCCTCCGTCCTCCATTTTATTCTCAAAACAACCCTGTGAAGTAAGGTAGGCTGGGGGGGGCCCCCCCCCGCAAAGTCACCTAACAAGCTTCACGGCGGAGTGGGGATTCTGAAAACAAGCCTTTCAGATCTTGATCCGACACCCTAAACTTACCTGTGGTTTCCAACCCAAATCTGCTTAGCTGGATCACTGTGATAAAGTTTATCTATGTCAGATCCTCTGCTGGTCAAGCAATAGGTGTTAACTGACATCTCTTCCTAGGAAAAATACAGTACAAAGCTTTCGGTGCAGCCCCAAGCAGACTTATACTCTTTTAAGGCCAATAACATCCTTAAATTTTCAACTACCTATAGACACATAGCCTATATATGATGGGACTCCTGCTTCACAGTGGCACCATAAGGACCAGGTTTTGGGGCAGAAGTCCAGGATCCCTGGACTACTGAAAACCCTACACGTGCTGGGTCTATACAGGCATGACAAAGAATGCATGTAGGGCTGGGATGGAGTTTGCCACGGTGATTCCTGGAATGGCCACATTACCAATCTAGAATACCCGAAAAGAACTCTTGCTTGAAACTTAAGGACAGCAAAAGGCTATGCAGAAATGAAAAAGTTAAGTTGGGAAGATATCTATCATGATATTGTTTGCAGGGTTGTTGTTCTAAAAAAATCATATAGATGATTTAACTAGTCTCTCTTCTTTGAAAGGTACAGTTGCAAAAATAGTTTGAGAGGTTCCCACCCTTCTTGGGATGGTGACTCTGAAGCAATGCTCCCTCTAAGCTGTGGAGTCTTGTGAGCAAAAACTCTACTTTGTGAGCTACCGGCATTAAAGTTGTGAGCGAGTGATCTGGCTACTGCATAAATTAGTTTGCTCTGGAGCCATCCTTCCTGAGCTAAGAAAAAAAATCTGTGAGATGGAGGCTAAAAAACTGTGAGCTAGCTCACGCTAATTCAGCTTAGAGGTGTTAAGTATGAGACTCAACAACGATTTCAGCTTCAAAAGTGATTTCAGCTTTATTTGAACAGCAAACTATAAATCAGGAACACACAAGAAACAGTGGAGCACAGCTCCTTTTTAAACTCTCCTGGGCAGTCAAAGCCACACCCATAATAAGTTAAGGACCAATAGCAACACAGAGATAAAGGCCAATCATAACACAGGGATAAAGGCCAATCAGGGCCGTTCCCTCTTTGCAACATATTTACAAGATGATTGGTTCTGTACAGAGGTCTCTTAGAAACCAGCCAATAGTAATGCCACAGCTGAAGAGCCACATTTGAAATCAAGCTTAACATAGGAATGTATAGCCCAGATTCACATTCCAATACATAACAAGAGGGAACACTGCTCTGAAGTTCACATTTACCTGGCAGAGTGACCCTCAATCATCAACCAAAAAGGAGACTGCAACTACAACATATCAAGAAGAGATTGAGACTGGGAAGGGCAGCCATGAAGGAGGTAGAAAAGATCCTGAAATGTATTACCGGTGACCAAGATCAAGATAAGTCAAACTATAATATTCCCTGTTACTATATATGGGTGTGAAGGCTGGCCACTGAAGAAAGGTGACAGGGAGAAAAATGATTCCTTTGAAACATGATGTTGAGGAGGAGAGTTTTATGAGTACCATGCCCCACCAAGAAGACAACTCCGCGAGTTCTAGATCAAATCAAGCCTGAACTCTCCCTAGAAGCTAAAACGACCGTCTGAGGCTATCCTACTTTGATCACATCATGAGAAGACAAGACTTGCTGGAAAAGACAATAATGCTAGGAAAAGTTGAAGGCAGGAGGCAAAGAGGAAGACCCAGCATGAGATGGACTGACTCAAGCAAGGACGTCGCGGCCCCTCAGATTGCAAGACCCGAGCAAGGATCGTAATGCTAGGACGACAGGACGTTTTAGAGGTCGTGCTCTCATTTACAGAGGTGCCATAAGATGGAAGTGACTTGGTGCCACTTTAACACACACACACACACACACAGTGACCCATTTTTTAAAAAACAACAACAGCAACAACAACACAGCACACACAAATCAATAAACTTGCACAAGCATGGGCTTCGCAACCCACTTTTGGGTCAGGACCAATGTTCCCTCTAAGCTGTGGAGTCTTGTTAGCAAAAATTCTACTTTGTGAGCTACTGGCATTAAAGCTGTGAGCAAGTGATTTGGCTACTGCATAAATTAGCTTGCTCTGGAGCCATCCTGTCTGAGCTAAGACAAAAACATGTGAGCTGGAGGCTGAAAAACTGTGAGCTAGCTCACACTAACTCAGCTTAGAGGGAACACCAGTCGGGACCCACAAGTTGGGAAACACTGGTTTAAGATAATGACTGTGAAACTTGGTTGTATCCACTTGCCGTTCTCTTAAAGAGTTGTTGGAAAATAAGATATGAGAGTTAATAGCATAGCTCATAATTAATGCAGGAATTGATATATATTCTAAATGGAAGAGAAACACGCTCCCAATAGAGGATTAGCCTAGAAGGGAACGGAAAATATCTATGGTTAAACTGAAACATTAAAAAGGGTAAGGGATGTGTACACCTTGGGCTGGTGCCAGCCAGTGTTTTCCACTCATTCTCACCTACTTTCCTTCTGTACTAGAGCCCCTAACCCACACTGCTTCTGGTTCCTATATCCCCAGTATCCCCCTTTTTGGGGTCAAAGGAGACACCACCTTTCTTTTCCACCAGCAGAATATATGGTTGGATCCAACCCATTATTTGGGGGGGCGGGGAAGCTATATTCTTCTGCACACCAGGAGAGTCCTTTGCATCCATAGCAGCCCTTACCTTTCCTTTGGGTGGCCTGCTTTTGCTGCCTCTATGACAGTGAAGAGACAGGGTCCCACACCAGTCAGATATAGCAATGGACAAAATATTTCTTTCAACATTTTCCCACCAAGATATTGCATTATTTAAATTATATGCATATTGTGAGGTTTATTGTGCAAACGGATAACGAAGCCATATAGATTGAAACTGGGAAACTTTTGATTAAAAAAAAGATCGCCAAATATACATTATTTTCTATAAAAGTAATGGAAAGAAAACGTTGAATTGTGTATCACTACAAAACACATTCTATATAATATATTTCATTGCACAGGCCCACCTGCAAAATTCAAGTTGCTATAAGTCAAAAGCAGTGTTCCCTCTAAGGTGAGTTGGTGTGAGCTAGCTCAATTTTTTAGCCTCTGGCTCATGCATTTTTGTCTTAGCTCAGGAAGGATGGCTCCAGAACAAACTAATTTATGCAGCAGCCAAATTGCTTGCTCACAACTTTAATGCCAGTAGCTCACAAAGTAGAATTTTTGCTCACAAGACTCCACAGTTTAGAGGGAGCATTGGTCAAAAGGTTCCAGAATTTAGCTCCCCGTATAAGCTGAAACCAGATTTCCTCATAAAAACCTTTTTAGAGTTAGAATCACCAAATCCCCCTCTTACTAGTAGCAGGGCAGATAATTTTGGCTTTTGGGGGGTACTTTCCTGTAGCAAAAATGTGTTGCTTTGATACTGCACTTACTTCCAATATTTGACACAAGGAGAAAAACCGAACTGTCTTAACTACAGTAGAAATACGGGTAAGAATCCATATGACTTAGTGGCAATATATGTGTACAACTGAATAAAATATAACCCTCTTTATCTGAATATTTCCAGATGAGACATTTTCTTCAAAGAAAATATTGGAAGTTTATCTGAAGAATCTTAACAGAATTTAACGTAGTCACAGAAACACGGGGAAAAAAATAGACCAGGAAGGGACCTCAAGTGTCATCTAGTCCAACCCTCTGCACAATGCAGGAGATGCATAGCTGTCCCCCGCTCCCCCAGTGATGCCTGCTCTATTCCCAGTGACACCAGTGATGCCTGCTCTATTCCCAGAGGAAGGCAAAATACCTCCAGGATCCCTGAGCCAATCCAGTCTAGAGGAAAATTCCTTCCTGACCCCAAACTGGTGATCGGCATACAAGAAAGGACCATGAAAGATGAGCGCTGGCTCAGCCCTTCCTGTCTTCCCTCTTGCCATCTGCCTAAATTCACAGAATCAGCATTGCAGTCAGGTGGCCACCTAGCCTCTGTCAACCCCAGGCTGGGATAATTCTGGAGATCTGGGGGCGGAGCTTGGGGTGGGGAAGGGTTTCAGTGCATTATGATGCCATGCCGTGCACCTTCCAAAGCAGCCATTTTCTCCAGGAGGAACTGATCTTTCTAGTCTGTAGATTCTAATCGTTATTCTAAAACAGGGGTGTCAAACATAAGGCCTGGGGGCCAGAACTGGCCCGTTCAGAGCTCTTATGCGGCCTGCAAGCTGTGGATGCAAGGAAGGGAGTATTGGAGGGAGTGGGCGGAGCCACTCCATTGTGGCCTTGGCATGGCAGAACAACCTCGCCTGCAGCAGACAAGCAACATGGGAACATCTGTCCTGTACTGCACTGCTGGCTCTCCAGTCCGCCTATGTGGGTTTTCCTCTGCATCCTCCTCCCAGCCCAGGGGGCCTTGCAGTGAGGCTATGCTTATCAGCTGCTGTCCTTTATACAGTTTCTATCTCTGGTTCTTGGCAATATGTTTTAAGGCACACATGGCCTAGCCCGACAAAGTAACATTTATGTCAGATCTGACCCTTGTAACAAATAACATAAGAACATAAGAGAAGCCAATGTTGGATCAGGCCAATGGCCCATCCAGTCCAACACTCTCTCACACAGTGGCCAAAAATACCAGGTGCCATCAGGAGGTCCACTAGTGGGGTCAGGACACTAGAAGCCCTCCCATTGTTGACCCCCCCCCAGGTACCAAGAATACAGAGCATCACTTGCCCCAGAGGCCCTATCTATACCTTGTGGCTAATAGCCACTGATGGACCTCTGCTCTATATGTTTATCTAATTCTGTTCATGCTTGTAGCTGCCACCACTTCCTGTGGCAATGAATTCCATGTGTTAATCACTCTTTGAGTGAAGAAGGACTTCCTTTTATCCATTCTAACCCAACCGCTCAGGAATTTCATTGAGTGCCCACAAGTTCTTGTATTGTGAGAAAGGGAGAAAAGTACCTCTTTCTCTACCTGCTCTATCCCATGCACAATCTTATAAATCTCAATCATGTCACCCCTCAGCCGTTGTTTTTCCAAGCTGAAGAGCCCCAAGCGCTTTAACCTTTCTTCATAGGGAAAGTGTTCCAACCCTTTTATCATTCTAGTTGCCCTTTTCTGCACTTTTTCCAAAGCTATAATATCCTTTTTAAGGTGTGGTGACCAGAATTGTACACAGTATTCCAAATGAGGTCGCACCATTGATTTATATAGGGGCATTATGATATTGGCTGATCTGTTTTCAATACCCTTCCTAATAATCCCCAGCATAGCACTGGCCTTTTTTATTGCAGCTACACACTGTCTTGACATCTTCAGTGAGTTATCTACTATGACTCCAAGATCTCTCTCTTGGTCAGTCTCTGCCAATTCGGACCCCATCAACGTGTATTTATAGTTCAGATTTTTTTAAAAAAATTATTTATCAGTTTTAACATTACAGTCATAATAAACAAAGAGGTAAACAAATAAAATGATATAGCGTTGATATACATTTTTAAACTTTGAGCAATGTTGATGATATTACAGTCATATCACTATATAAACGAAATTGTATTTGTAAAATTTTCTATAATTCAACTATAACTTTATAACTTTTATAAACCTAACATCAGGGTAAATGCCAGAATGATAACAATGCTATTATTTCTTTATATCTGTGGGGTATTGAAGTAGTAGGTATGGAATTGTTCCCGAATGCAGCCTCAATGAATGGGAGCCATTTAGAGTAAAAGAAGGATTGTGATTTGTATTCATTGTTGGGAGGGACAGAAGTTATGATTTTCTCCATAGCATATAACTCCCAGTTTTTGGCTCCAATGTGCATCACCTTGCACTTTGCCACATTGAATCCCATTTACCATTTTAGTGCCCACTCGCCCATCCTTGACAGATTCCTTTGGAGTGCCTCACAATCATCCCTAGTTTTCACCACCCTGAACAACTTTGTATCATCCTCAAATTTAGCCACTTCATTGCTTACTCCCAACTCCAAATCAATAATGAACAAGTTAAAAAGCATCGGACTGAGTACTGATCCCTGTGGTACCCCAGTGCTTATCACCCTCCACTGAGAAAATTGCCCATTTATAGTCACTCTCTGTTTCCTATTAATTAGCCAGTTTTTGATCCACAAGAGGACTTGTCCTTTTATCCCGTGATTTTTGAGCTTACTTAGGAGCCTTTGATGAGGAACTTTATTGAAAGCTTTCTGGAAGTCAAGGTAAACAATATTTATTGGGTCCCCCTTGTCCACATGTTTGTTCACCCTCTCAAAGAACACTAACAGGTTAGTGAGACAAGATCTTCCCTTACAGAACCCATGCTGAGTCTGCCTCAATAGTTTTTGTTCTTCAATGTGCTTACTAATTCTTTCCTTAATAACAGTTTCCACCAATTTACCCGGTATTGATGTCAGACTGACTGGTCTGTAATTTCCCGGGTCTCCTCTGGAACCCTTTTAAAGATGGGAGTGACATTAGCTACCTTCCAGTCCTCAGGAATAGAAGCAGATTTTAAAGAAAGATTACATATTTTTGTCAGGAGATCCACAAGTTCACATTTGAGTTCTTTCAGAACTCTCGGATGTATGCCATCCAGGCCAGGTGATTTATCAGTTTTTAAGTTGTCTATCAGTAGCAGGACCTCCTCTCTCATCACCTCAATCTGACTCAGGTCTCCCAACACCCCTCCCAAAATCAGCAGTTCTGGAGTGGGCAAGCACTCTCATCTTCTCAGCCATTTCCTTATCATCCTCCAGTACTCCTTTTACCCCTTGGTCATCCAAAGGCCCCACTGTCTCCCTGGCTGGATTCCTGCTTCCAATGTATTTGAACAAAGTTTTATTGTTGTTCTTTATGTTTTTCGCTATATGCTCCTCATATTCCCTTTTTTCCTGCCTGATCACAGACTTGCATTGTGTTTGCCACAGCCTGTGTTCCCTTCTATCAACCTCACTGAGACTAGCTTTCCACCACTTAAAGGAATCCTTTTTACCTTTTACAGCTTCCATTACTTTGTTTGTTAACCATGCAGGCTTTTTTCTATACCTATTTGTGCCTTTCCTAACCTGCGGTATATATTTTTCCTGAGCTTCTAGGATTGTAGTTTTAAATAGTTTTCAAGCTTCCCCAAAGGTGTTGACCCTTTCTACTTTTCTTTCAGTTTCCTCCTCACATGTCCCCTCATATTAGAGAAGTTACCCCTTTTAAAGTTAACAGTGGTTGTGTCAGTCTTTTTGGCCAATTCCCTATTTATACAAATGTTGAAGTCAATAACATTATGGTCACTGTTCCCAAGTGGTGCAATCACTTTTACATCTCTCACCAGGTATTGAGTGTTATTTAGGACCAAATCCAAGATCGCATCTCCCCTGTTAGGTTCCGTGACCATTCGCTCCACAGCACAGTCATTGAGAGTGTCTAGAAACTCAATCTCTTTTTCCAGGCTAGAACACTTATTGACCCAATCAATGTGTGGGTAGTTAAAATCACCTATTATGACACAGTTTTTTTTGTCTAACTGCTATCTTTAATTCATTCATCATTTTATAATCCTCCTCTATCTTTTGATCTGGTAGGTGATAACAAACTCCCAGTGTTAAGTTTCCTTTTGGGCCCACTATTTCAACCCATAGAAGTGAATCCAATTCTCTTACCCTCTCAATCTTACTGGATTGTATACCCTCTCTGAAATACAGAGCCACCCCACCTCCAACCCATCCCCCCCATCCTTCCAATATAATATATAGCCAGGAATCACCGTATCCCACTGATTTTCCTCATCCCATCAAGTTTCTGAAATACCCACAATGTCTATTTCCCTCCCAACACCAAGCACTCCAACTCCCCAATTTTACCTTGGACACTTCTAGCATTTGTATAGAAACACCTATAATTTAGCCCACCGCAGATCCCCCCAGGCAGGGGGGTGACTGGCAGCGAGCCTGGCCCGAGAGGGGAGTTGAGATCGGCTGATAGCGGGGCTTTAAAGAGCGTCGCGACCAGCCTTGATCCCCTCCCCCAGAGAAGGCACTTCGGAAAATCTCTACAAGACCCCACCGAGTTGGATTCTCAACATAAGAACGCATGACCCAGACCTCCAAGACATTCTACGGAAACTGACATCAAGGAAACACTGCTATAACAAGACACGGACTTTGAAGGTAACTTTTTAAAATTGCTCACCGGAGACGCGTTTTGGCCGAAAATAAACAACATCCGATGAAGCGCATGATCGTGCTGTATCTGTCGTACTAACATTGGAGCGGAAAAAGTGCAGTTAAACAGCTTAAAAAGGCCAAAAAGCCAGATTGTTGATCATTCCTGCGGTTAGATTATTGACTTTAAAATAGAAACTAACAGTAACTCCGCGAGAATTACAGTGGAAAAGTACTGTAGCTGCTGCAGCAGAAATCGGCAAAACAGGAAGTGACTTCAAACCAGACAAGTAATCGTCCTAGAGAAGACCAAGGAGGCCGGAAGAAGGGAGGAAATCAGGAACAAGGGGGACCATCAAGACTGCCGGACAGAAAGTGAGTACCTGGAAGAACCATTTACCATAGAGAAATTGCGCCCGCCATTTTGGGAAGGTCAGAAAAATTTTCTTTGATTTTAAACGAAAGACTCAATAGAAAAAAGTGAAACTAGTGCGATTTAGGTGGGCACAAGCAGGACTTTGATTTAGAGTGGGTTGGAGGAAAAATTTGAACAACGGCTTACGACCTGCGGCAACGACAGAGGGCAAATTCCTGGTCCTCCCCGAAAATGGCTGGGAAAGAGGAAAAAAAGCTACAGGGCATGATGGATGCTATGGAGAAACGGGTGATGGACGCGATTCTGAAGTTGGAAAAGACTGTAATAACAGAAGTAACAGAGCTGAAAAAAGAAATGTCTGGAATTACAAAAGAGATACAGACGTTGACTAAAAGAGCAGATGAGATGGATGTAAGGGTGAAGGGAGTAGCATCAAATATAGCTGAGGTCACTATAGAAACAGATAGAGTGAATGTGATGGTCCAATATAATGCAATGATTAACCACATGAGATTCAGGGGGATCCCTGAAGATAAGAATGAGGACATCCATTCAGTTATGGTAGATGCTGTTGCAGACTTTTTGAAAATGGAAGAGGAGAAAGTGGCGGCACAGATTGATGTGGTATACAGAGTCAACTCTGCGATTGCGCAAAGGAAAAAGTTACCCAGAGATGTAATTGTCCAGTTTATATCCAAAAAGCTGAAGGAGGATTTGTTTAAGCAACAATTTCAGGAAGATTTCATAATTGACAACAAGAAAATCATGGTCCTAAAGGAACTACCCAGAGCAATGCTTCAGGATAGACGACTTTTCAAAGATTTGATTGACAAGCTGAAAACAGAGGGCATAAGATATAGATGGGAAATTCCTAAAGGCGTCAGTTTTTCGTTCAAGCAGAAGAGAGTCACCATCAAGTCAGTTGAGCAAATGACCAGATTCATCAACGATAATTTTAAAGACTCTGATAAATAATCATAAAATCAACATGGAGAGTCAAATAATTTCATGGAATGTTAATGGACTGAATTCACCCCAAAAAAGGAAAAATGTCAGACTCTGGTTGGAAAAACAGAAATGTGATATTGTTTGCTTGCAAGAAACACATATTAAAAAATCTGATGCTAAATTTTTGATTCAAAAAAGACTAGGAGAGGAATTTTATTCACTCTCCTCCCAAAAGAAAAAAGGAGTTGTTATATATATTAAAAAGGAGTTGGAACCAAAAGAAATTTTTAAAGACAATGAAGGGAAATTTTTGGCGGTAGAAGTTGCGTTGCAGAATAAAAAGACATTAATTGTCTTTTTCTCTATGCTCCCAATGGTGCGAAGGAAAACTTTTTTCAGGATTTGTGGGAACAGCTACGACAGTTGACCTATGAGCAAATGATTTTAATGGGTGATTTTAATGGTACTGTTGACAATGTTGTTGATAGAAAATCTAAAAAAGGAATTGATGCCATGGGCAAACTTCCTAAAGTCTTTTTTCAATTGACTAAACATGAACACTTGGTAGATGTTTGGAGAGCTAAAAACCCCAGGGATAGAGAGTACTCTTTTTATTCATCAAGACATGAATCTTTTTCAAGGATAGATATGATGTGGATGACAGAGAATTTAATCTTGCAAACACGCAAAATTGAGATATTACCTAGGATTCTTTCTGACCACAGTCCGATAAAATGGTCAACGTATGTTAAGAGAAAAAAATTTCGATGGCGACTTAATGAAGATTTGCTGGACAAGCAAAACATTGTGGATAAAATAAGGACAGAAACCCAAACATACTTTCAATTGAATTTAAATAAGAGTGTACAGACGCAAACGGTTTGGGAAGCCTACAAGGCTGTGATGAGAGGACATCTGATTGCAATTAATAATAATGAAAGGAAACAACAAATGAAAATAGACAAAGAAATTATGGAAAATATTCGGAAAAAAGAAATAGAACTTAAGAAAAGGCCTGGCAAAAAGAAGATTTTGAGAGAATTGAGGATTTTAAGGGAGCAATATGAGGCAAGGTTGAACAAAGAAGTATTTTGGAACCTGAAAAAATTGCAACAGAAATCCTTTGAAGGTGCAAACAAACCTGGCAAATATTTAGCATGGCAATTGAAGAAAAGAAGAGAGAATAAAATAATCACTTGTTTGAAAGATGGAAATAAAGAGATCTCAGACCCAGGAGGAATCAGGAGGGAATTTTACAAATACTACGCAACTCTGTTTCAAGTGAAGCAAGCGGATCCTCAAAAAATGTTGGATTACTTATCCAAAGTTAATTTGATACATCCAAACCCTGAAATGAAAACTTTTTTAAATGCTGTAATAACTAAAGAAGAAATTAGTAAAGCAATAGCTGAGGCAAAAATCTCTAAAGTTCCAGGCCCGGATGGCTTTTCAGCTAAATTCTATAAAAAATTTCATGAAGACTTAGTCCCGGTGTTGGAGATTCTTTTAAACGAAATTAGAAGGACAGGAAAGATTCCAGATTCCTGGAATGAAGCTGCAATCACCTTAATTCCTAAAGAAATGCAAGATTTAACAAATGTAAAGAACTATCGGCCCATTTCATTATTGAACAACGATTATAAGATATTTGCAAAAATATTGGCAGAGCGCCTTAAAATTTTTTGAAGGACACCATTGTTGAGGATCAAGCTGGTTTTTTACCAAATAGACAAATTAAAGACAATATGAGGGTTGTCTTGGACGCAATTGAGTATTATGATAAACACCCTGAAAAAGAAGTTGCTTTTTTATTTTTGGATGCAGAGAAGGCTTTTGATAATTTGAATTGGGAATTTATGTTTAAAGTGTTTGAGAAATCTTTGATGGGCGCAGAATTTATAAGAATGATTCAATCGATATATAAAGAACAAAAAGCTTCGGTGATTGTGAATGCAGAATCAACAGATGTGTTCCGGGTAAGAAAAGGTACTAGACAGGGTTGTCCCCTGTCACCATTGTTATTTATCTGGATTTTGGAGATATTGCTACAAGCGGTTAGAGATGATAATAACATAAAAGGTTTGAATATTGGAGGTTTTTCATTTAAATTAAGAGCATTTGCGGATGATATTATGTTTATTGTTGAAGATCCTGTTAATAATATGCCTAAGGTATTTGAAAAAGTGAAAGAGTTTGGCAATCTTGCAGGGTTTTATGTCAACAAAAATAAATCTAAGATATTGTGTAAAAATATGATTGGTTCAAAGCAACAAATGTTACAAAATGTGACAGAATGTGAAGTGGTTAAAAAGGTTAAATATCTGGGAGTCGAAATCACAATGAAAAACATAGATCTGTTTAAAAATAATTATGAAAAACTGTGGGGTTCGATAAAGAGTGATTTAGAAAAATGGGAAAGGTTAAGACTATCTCTTCTTGGAAAAATTGCCGTTGTTAAAATGAATGTATTGCCCAGGTTAATGTTTTTGTTTCAGACAATACCAATTGTGAAGGATGGGAAAGTCTTGGTTAAATGGCAAAGAGAAATCTTTAAGTTCATTTGGGCAGGAAAGAAGCCAAGAATTAAAATGAAAATAATGTATGATACTAAAGACAGAGGTGGCTTCCAAGTCCCGAATTTGCGTTTGTATCATGAAGCTGTATGTATGTCTTGGTTATCCGATTGGATCCATTTGGAAAATAGAAAGCTGTTAGCTCTTGAGGGACACGATTGCAGATTTGGCTGGCATGCCTATCTTTGGTATGGGAAAAATAAAGTTGATTCTATGTTTAAGCATCATTATATAAGGAGGACGTTGTTTGATGCATGGTCCAGGTACAAGGATACAATCTTGGACGAGAGACCTTTGTGGATTGTACCAGCTGCTGTTATACATCGGTTTTCTGATCATAAAGGCCATGACTGGTTGAAATATCAGGAATTATTGCAAAAAGAAGGGAAAAAATATGTTTTAAAGCCAAACAATGAATTCGAATTCGAATACGGTTGGTTACAATATTGTCAAATAAGGGATATTTATAAAAAAGATTGTAAAGAGTTTGGCTTTAGAGCCATGTATGATGAATTTGAAAATTTATGGTTGAATAGAGAGCGGAAAATGATTTCAAAGATGTATAAAATTTTGTTGTCTGTATATACACTGGACGAGACTGTAAAAGAGCAAATGATAAAGTGGGCCATAAATATGAACAAAGAAATTTCTATGGAATCATGGGAATTTTTGTGGAAAAGATCTTTTAAAATGTCTACTTGTACCAATGTGAAAGAGAACTGTTATAAGATGATGTATAGATGGTACATGACACCAAAAAAGATTGCTAATATTAGTATGGATAAGAACTTGAGTAACAAATGTTGGAAATGTAAAAAAATAGAGGGTTCTTTTTACCATATGTGGTGGTCATGTAATAAAGCGAAAACATATTGGTCTAATATACATTGTGTGATGCAGAAAATATTAAAAATCCCAATTGAGAGAAAGCCAGAACTTCTTCTCCTCGGTTTGACAATGGAAAAAATTCCACAAGAAAAAAGGACACTGCTATGGTACATGATTACGTCGGCGAGAATGGCCTTTGCTCAGCAATGGAAAATGGAGAAGGTGCCAGATATACATGACTGGTTGAGAAAACTGCTATTTTTAGCGGAAATGGACAAAATGACAAAGAAGTTAAATGGACAAATGGCAGAACAGTATACAAAAGATTGGGAAGATTTGAAACTGTATCTAGAAAATGAATATAGAATGAAGGGGAAAATATATAACTTGGATACGGATGGTTATTGAACGAGAAGTGAAATGAATTTGGAATTGTATTATACTGTTATTTGAGAATATGTTGTAATGGTAGAGATTTTATATAATGTGTTACCTGGTTTGTCAATGCATATAAGTTTAAATTTGATTATCGTCTAACATATATTTTTGTTTGTTATTAGCAGTGTTGGAAGCCTATTGGGGGGTGGGGGGAAGGGTTGGGAATTTTCTTTTTTCGAAATTATATTGGTACCGTTATTGAAAATGTTGATTGTTTTTCCAATAAAAAATTTTGTTAAAAAAAAAAAAGAAACACCTATAATTTCCCATACATGTTAAGCCTGTGACCTTCCTCTTGCTACCTCGAGACCTTGTCAGGCAGTCCATATCACTAGCCACAGTCTCAGTGGACAATTCCAATCCACCTCTCCGAGATGAGCCATCCCGAACCAGAGACCTTTCATCTCCTGTCGGCTTTCCCCCAATATTCAGTTTTAAAAACTGCTCTGAGTTTGACACTTCTGTTCTAAAAGATCTCCGTGCCCTAATTGGAGGGTGGTAACCCTACTCTCTTCCTTTTGTAGGCATGCCTTTTTCTATCCATCTGTGTTCCACTTGCATGTTTTTTAAACAAGGCAGATGATTAAAAAATGCCAGAAATCTTTATCCGAATCCAGTAGCATTGTGCTTGGCAAAGTGGGAAGTATGTAATAAGACTTCAAGGCACTCCAAGGAATTTCTCAGTTGTCCAGTGTCTAAGCCATAGTCGCAGAATGAAAAAACCAGGATGCAAGCAGCCAGTGATGTTCAGTTACTGAATTGGAATATACAGCACTGGAAACTTCTGGTTCGTTGGTTGTTTAAATGTTCAGGCCTTGGACTGAAAGAGCAATTGGTACTATGCAAGTCTGCTGCTCTGAGGTAAGACTAGTTTTGGAGGGTGAACTGGAAATATAACCAGATGAGGTTTTAGACTTGCTACACTGACAAATATGCTTTGGACTCGTGCATTGCTTTGGCAGTAGAGCCGATGAAGGCCTTTGTAACCCTAAGGCATTCATGCCAAAAAATCACGGAGAATTGATGGGTTGCATTTTGCCCTGAGACTTTAACCTTTTGGTATTTAAATTTCAAGATCAGGACTACTTTGACAATGCCACACTGGTGGGCTGATCCGTTCCTTCTACTGTGTTTGGAAATGTAATTCATTTTTGAATGGGACCACTGAATATTGCAAAACATTCTCCTTCCTTCTCTTGGTGCACAGGTTAATCACTTTATGATCACAGGTCTAGATCATCTGTCACTAACACCACACAAATAGAGACACCCCTTGTAACTTCATATCTCTTGTTTCCTCTGGCTAACGCAGCTGTTTCTAGCCTCTCCCGACCCTTACAGAACAGCACTGAGGCTTTTGAAGCAAGATGAGTACTCTTTCCTTAGCTGGCCAATGGTAATGTGGCTCAAACATGTATAAAAACTTTGCCCCAGCATGTGATGTAAGTATGAGTTAGCTGATGTTACTAACAGACACTGCTCAGGAAGGATGGCTCCAGAGCAAACTAATTGATGCAGTAGTCAAAATTGTTTGCTCAGAACTTTAATGCCACTAGCTCACAAAGTAGAATTTTGGCTGATAAGACTCCGCAGCTTAGAGGGAGCATTGCTAACAGGTAAGGGAAATGCTAGCTGTGGGCTGGATGGCCCAAGCTAACCCAATGTTGTCAGATCTCAGAAGCTAAGCAGGGTTGGTCCTGGTTAGTACTTGGAAGAGAGACCAGTAAGGAATACCAGTGTCCCTACACTGGCATAGGCAAACCATCTCTGTAAAGCTGCGATCATACACACCTTTAGATCTGACATAGGTGTGAATGTCTGACAGATCTAAAGGGAGCGATCAGAGAACAACATCTGGGAAATGTCCCACAGCTGTTGGCAACCCAAGCTGCTCCACCACAGAAGCAAAGTTAAAAGACACTGGGGACAGTCCGGTAGTAAACGAGTTGCGATGGGCCACAGATGGATTTTCCCCTGTCTGATCACTCAAGCATGCACTCATGCCATCAGGATAGTCTGATCAGGCCATACTGAATCCATGCCATTGTTTTTTCCCTCCTTCACAGTATGGGCATCATCGCAAACTCCATAGGGAGCCCTCAGTGTGGAGGTGCGATTCCTCAATTCCTCTTTCAAGTGCATGGAAAACAAATGGCAAAAAACCCAATAACTCACCCGTGGTTGTGTCTGATCACACAGTGACAGGCTGTGCCTGCAGCTTCAAAGGAATCTGTAATCTTTCAACTGTGGGTCAAGTTCTCCAGGAGGGAATAGCCTCTCTTCCCCTCTGCTTCAACCGGTACATGTGACCACAACCTAAGTCTCTTGCCTTGAAAACCCTATGGGGTTGCCATAAGTTTGCTGCAACTTGACAGCACTTTACCCACTAGGGATGGACATGAACTAGCTCACGAACAAAAGTTCATGATGAATTCTGGCCAGTTTGTGGTTCGCAAACTGAAGTTCATGAACGATGAACTTCTATGAATTTTAAGGCAGTTTATGGCAGTTTGTGAAGAGCCATATAAACCCCTACTTTCTGCTTCCCACAAAAAGCAGTGGGGAGCAGAAAGCAGGGGTTTAAATAGCTTGGAGCCTTTTAACCTCCTGATTTCTGTTCCCCAATGCTTTTGGCAGGGAGCAGAAAGCAGATCTTCTCCCCTCTACTGTATCACAAACCTCACGAAGTTCGGTAAGTGGGAGGTTAGTGGTTCGTGTGACCCCATGAACTGGGATGAACCTCCATTTTCTCGGTTTGTGCCCATCCATAATCAGGACAAAGAATTGTATCTAAGGGCCTTTCCAAACCCCATTTTTTCTGAACAATCCCATTGCTCAAGAGAAAAATGGGATATAAATATTGTAAATGATTTAAATAAATACATATGGTGGATTAATCTACTAAACATTCCATCACTTCTGGCTTACCTTTGGGGGATATAAATAATTTATCTTCTAGCTAGCACTTCGTTTTGTGAGTACTGGGTCTTTCTTGACCTTTCATTGATAGCTTTATAGATTTGAGCTTTGCGGAAAGCAGTATGTACATTTTTAAATAAACAAATCCCAGTTATACAATCCCATAAATCCATTATTTCTGAAATGCCATACATTGTTAGGGCAATAGCTCAGGGCTATTTTTGGGCAGGAACGCACAGGAACGGAGTTCCGGCTGGCTTCTGAGTTTGCCAAACATCTGCGTGCGTGGCTACAGAGGGAAGGCCTAGAGAGCGACCCCCACCCCGGCAACTCCAAAGCAAGCAAACCGCGGGGGGGGGGGGGCTGGAAGGATTGGGGAAGCATTTAAATGCCTCCCCGTGCCTTCCCTGGCCTATCCATGGGCCAGCTTACCTGGGCTCCCGGGCAAGCCAAGGGAAGGCAGTTTAAACTGCCTCCCCTCCCCTCCAAGAACCGGCTTGCCAGGAGAAGGCATGGGGTGTGGCCTAATATGCCAATGAGCTGTGCTGTCAGGGGTGTGACCTAATATGCTAATGGATTTCCTGCTGATGGGTATGGCCTGTTATGCTCATGAGTTCCTGCTGGGCTTTGTCTACAAAAAAAGGCCTGCTCCTCACCATCCGAGAGAAGGACTCAGCATCAGTTCAACATCGGATATGTCTGGGGGCTCACCTCCTCCAGAAGAAGTGCTGTCCATCAAGGGAGGGCCCCCATCGGACAAAAGCCTCTTCTGGCTGAGGCCTTTCAGCAATCCAGTCCTTGGAGAGACCAACGACAAGGCCTCCCTTTGCTCCACCCCCTCCCCAGGTTGATTTTTCCCAACCACTCCCTACACACACTCCTCCCAATATGCAAATTAAGTATTTCATCACTCCACCGAACAGCATATATCCCCAAAGTTCTATATGGGCATGTTGCTAAAACTTTGGGTGTTCCTCCCTTTTCTGAGGGGGTAAGTACCCCCCGCCAGCCAGCTGATTTGTGGTGCAGAGGTGGGGCCCGGCAGCGGGGGACCCCCACCAGGGGGTCTGGCAGTCCAAATTATACTACATAAAATGCTCAAACATTAACCATCTTGGCGGACCTCTTGTATTTCGAGTGCTCTGCAAATGTTTTGGATCTGGGGCCTTGCCGGACCAAGGAGGTTCTGCCACCCTGCTTATGGACAAAATTGGGATAGATACAGGTAACTCGTGTTGTTATGGGTTCTTTCTGAATGAAGAAGAGAAGAAGAGAAGGGATGGGATTTATACCCCACCCTTCACTACCCAAAGGAGTCTCAGAGCGGCTTACAAACTTCTTTCTCTTCCCCTCCCCACAACAGACACCCTGTGAGGTAGGTGGGGCTGAGAGAGCTCTGATAGGAAATGCTCTTGTTCAAGAACAGCTGTGCCAGAACTATGGCTTGCCCAATGTCATCCAGCAGGTGCAGGTAGAGGAGTGGGGAATCAAACCTGGTTCTCCCAGATTAGAGTCTGCGCATTTAACCACTACAATCAAACACCACGAAGTGGATTATCCCTGTTGCTCTTTAAGTCCCCCTTGTCTTTCCGATAACCACAAACAACTTCGAAAGGGTATTGGACAGATTCATGGAGGAGAGGTCTATCAGTGGCTACTCACCATGATAACTGGAGCCTCCACATTCAGAGGCAGTCGACCTCTGAATCCCAGAGCCAGGAGGCAACATCAGCAGAAGGCCTCAGCCTCTAGGTCCTGTGGTTGGACCTCCAGAGGAACCAGTTGGCCACTGTGTGAGACAGGAGGCTGGACTGGATGGACCACTGGTCTGATCCAGCAGGGCTCTTCTTAGGTTCTTATCGGGGAAGGCCTTGGCCTCTCTGCCCTGTTGTTGGCTCTCCAGAGGAACTGGCTGGCCACTGTGTGAGACAGGATGCTGGACTAGATGGACCCTCACTGGTCTGATCCAGCAGGGCTCTTCTGATGTTCTTCTCACGGGAAGGCCTTGGCCTCTATGCCCTGTTGTTGGCCCTCCAGAGGAACTGGCTGGCCACTGTGTGAGACAGGATGCTGGACTAGATGGACCCTCACTGGTCTGATCCAGCAGAGCTCTTCTTAGGTTCTTATCAGGGGAAGGCCTTGGCCTCTCTGCCCTGTTGTTGGCCCTCCAGAGGTTGGCCACTTTCTGAGACAGGATGCTGGACTAGATGGACCACTGGTTCGATCCAGCAGGGCTCTTCTTATGTTGTTAGGTCTGAAGTATCTTCTAAACAAGCCTGTATTAAATCCAGACAAGATTCCAGTGGCCAGGGAAGGACACTGCAGGCAGGCGCTCTATCATCTCCCACCAGGCTTTCCTTGTGATGAAATTACACCTGATTGCTCTGTAAAAGGATCCTCCCTTTGATTCGTAGGGTGGCCAATACAGTAGCTGTCAGAAGCACAAAAGGAAGTCACCTGGTTTTTGAAAGCCCTACCACATCTCATCGCAGCCGACAGGGACTGAATTCCACTGCAGCCTCACAAATAGCCGCACAAAAGCCGAGAGCGGGAGGTGAGGCCTATTGGTACCATCCCTTTGTCTGCTGGGTATTGTGCGGGGCTCCATTGTGCTTCCCGCCAGAGGGATTAAAAATTGATGTGTGTTTCCTGGTGGGTCTCATAATGAAACGTGAATTATATCGCGAGCGGGGGCAAAGTTGGGAGGGCTTGCAAATGTTCTGGAGGATAGGCTAAAAATTCAAAAACGTTCTTAATAAACCAGAGACCAACGGACCAGAAATTCTGCATAGACCGATGGACGAGATGCCAAAATACAGAAATACAGTGCAGGAAGAATGAGGCCACCTGTCAAGAACTTACTTGATTTCCTCTCTGGGGGTTCTGGGTTTTTATGGGCATTCTTATTCCTAGTTTGGTGTAGTGGGTAAGTGCGTGGAGCCTAATCTGGGAGAACCGGGTTTGATTCCCCACTCCTCCATTTGCACCTGCTGATGTGACCTTGGGTCAGTCACAAGCTCTGGCACAGCTGTTCCTGAAAAGAGCAGTCTGTGTTAGAGTTCTCTCAGCCCCACCTACCTCACAGGGTGTCTGTTGTGGGGAATGGAAGGGAAAAGAGTTTGTAAGCCGCTCTGAGACTCCAAGTGAAGGGCGGGGTATAAATCCAATCTCTTCTCTTCTCTTCTCTTCTCTTCTCTTCTCTTCTCTTCTCTTCTCTTCTCTTCTCTTCTCTTCTCTTCTCTTCTCTTCTCTTCTCTTCTCTTCTCTTCTCTTCTCTTTCTATGCGCAGGAATGACAGAGCAGAACATTATGAGGTCACAAAGAAGTTGATGGCCGAGATGCCCTTTTCTGTTTCTGTCCATCTCTGATCTGAGATGGGTAAAACTGCGGCACACCACTCCCAGTAGCCCCAGAGGAGCTGTCAGAGCAGTTCCTGGGCCAGCCAGAAGTGATTCAAGCCTACCTAGATGCCTATACAGAAAGTGCTATAATTTGCAGTCCCTGACAAGGGAGCTTATACAGAGGAGGAACCATGGATGCATAGAGCAGGCAAAAGCACCTTGCTTCTGAGGAGTAGGAGTAGGAGGATATATACCCCACCCTTCACTGCCCAAAGGAATCTCAGAGCGGCCTACAATCCCTTCCCTCCCCCTCTCCACAACGGACACCCTGTGGGGTAAGTGGGGTTGAGAGAGCTCTGAGAGAAACTGCTCTTTCCAGAATGGCTCTGACAGAACTGTGGCTTGCCCAAGGTCATCCACTAGCTTCAAATGGAAGAGTGGGGAATCAAACCCGGTTCTCCCAGATTAGAGTTCGCACTCCTAACCACTACACCAAACTGGCTTGGTCTTGGACAGCTGGTAAGAGGAGTTGCTGAAGGACAGATAATTGATGAAGCCATGGCCCATGTCAATACTGAACACTGAACAAGTTAGGGTGTTAAAGCAGGTTCCAGTGAAGGTCTGTTTTCTTTACTTAGAAGGAAGTCCCATTTCAATTAATGAAACACAATCTGGTATATGCAGGCCAACTAAACTGTGGCTATCCCATTGATCTTAAAGAAGAAGAAGAAAGAAGAAGAAGAGATTGGATTTATACCCTGCCCTTCACTCAGAGTGGCTTACAAACTCCTTTTCCCTCCCCTCCCCACAACAGACACTCTGTGAGGGAGGTGGGGCTGAGAGAGCTCTGACAGAAACTGCTCTTTTTCAAGAATAGCTGTGCCAGAGCTATGGCTTGCCCAAGGTCATCCAGCAGGTGCAAGTGGAGGAGTGGGGAATCAAGCCCGCTTCTCCCAGATTAGAGTCCATGAACTTAACCACTATACCAAACTGGCTCTCTTAAAAGGTCTTCGTCCCAGCTGAGAACAGAACCCTCAGCACATTGCAGAAGAGACATTTCAAGGCAGTAAAGACACACAGACCATATTATATCGCTAAATTATGAAAGTTTATTGAATTACGTCTTAAATTTGATCTCCCACATTTTAACCCATTGTGTCAGTTGCCAGCCAAAATGGGGCAGCAGACAAATGAAGGCAGTGCAGAGAAGGCAAAAAACCTGCATCCACCTGGCCAGTATTGGCGGGGTTGCAGGGAAAAATTCCTTCTCGGCTCCAATTCAGGCAACCAGCTCGAGGCAGCCTGCACTGTCTGGTTAAAATGGTGGGCAGAGGTCTGGGCCTTAACTCCTCAGGCCTCTTGGTCACTGCAGTGGCAACAAAGAACTTGATGGATAGGCGTTCTTGTCTTGGAGCAGCCATTGTCTTAGAAGGCGACCGACGTCCACCATACCCAAACCAACCCGAAGCAGCCTGCACTGTTTGGCTGAAATGTTGGGCAGAGTCCTGGCCTTAATGCCTCAGGCCTCACGTTCCTATTAAAGCAACCGGCCGGAAGTAGCCTGCACCATCTCGTTAAAATGGTGGGCAGAGGACTGGGCCTTAACTCCTCAGGCCTCTCAGTCACTGCAGTGACCACCAAGAACGTGTTGGACAGCCGTCCTTTTCTTGGAGCAGCCATCGTCTTGGAAAGTGACTGACATCCACTGAACTTGAACGGAGGATCCTTTCTGTGGTTGGAGGGGGGTGTCCACCAGGCCAATCAGGGTGGGGGTCCCAGGGAAAAATGCCTCACGGCTCCAATTCAGGCAACCAGCTCAAAGCTGCTTCTACTGTTTGGTTGAAATGGTGGGCACACAAGTGTGGCCTTAACTTATGAGGCCTCTCAGTCACTTGCAGTGGCAACAAATAACTTGTTGGACAGCCGTCCTGTCCTTGGAGTAGCCATCGTCTTGGAAGGCAACCATGGAGGATACTTACCATGAGGGGGGGCGTCCACTACACATATCTGGGCAGGGTCCCAGGGAAAAATGCCTTTCTGGCTTCTGTTGGAGCAACCAACTCGAAGAAGCCTGTACTGTGTGATTAGGATGGTGGGCAGAAGCCTGGACTTATCTCCTCAGGCCTCTCGGTCACTGCAGTGACAAGGGGTTTGTTGGTAAGCCATCATCCTCTGTCTTCAACAGGAAGCCTCTTCCAATGAGAAGATGCTGGCTCCTCTGTTTGGAAGACACATTATGAGAACGGAGCAGTCCCTCAGCTGAGTGGGCCGTGGGAGGAGGTGACCTCTCAGGGAGAGGTGCTGCCTCCTCCTAGGAGAGGCCAGAAGTGGTCCGCCTTTTTATAGACGGTCTTCTTGTGACCTAGGGGACATGGAGCATTGTGAGGCTAGGCTTCATTGTGATGCAGGAAGGGGGGTGGGGAGCCCTCTAGCTTCATTTCCATAGGCAGGTTTGAAGCCTATGCAGCTTCACTGCCCTAGATATAAGAACACCAGAGAAGCCATGTTGGATCAGTCCAGTGGCCCATCCAGTCCAACACTCTGTGTCACACAGTGGCCAAAACCCAGGGGCCATCAGGAGGTCCACCAGTGGAGCCAGAACTCCAGAAGCCCTCCCACTGTGGTCCCCCCAGGCACCAAGAAGGCAGAGCATCACAGCCTCAGGCATAAGAACATCAGAGAAGCCATGTTGGATCAGGCCAGTGGCCCATTCAGTCCAACACTCTGTGTCACACAGTGGCCAAAACCCAGGGGCCATCAGGAGGTCCACCAGCGGGGCCAGAAAAACAAGGAAATCTGTGCAGGATGGGGGCAGAGGAAGCCAGCAGCCCTGCTCACTCACTTTCCCACCCTCCTGGTAAGCTTCCGGGGGTTTCTGGTAGTTGTTGTTCAGTCACAGACCACTGTACAAAACATGAAGCTGGGCTACCTGGACCAATTTGTGCAGTTATTCAGAAGGGCTCTTCTTGGATCATACAGCAGACTTCCACGCATTCTTAAACCTGTGGTGCCTTCATTTGCATCCCCCCTTCCCTGCTTCTCTTGTGGTTACAGTTCCAGACTAGGAATGGAGAATCCCAGACTGAAATCGCTTCCCAGCTATGTCTCACTGGCCAGTCGCTCCCTTTGGTGCTTAGCTACTTCACCAGCTATGTTGTGAGAATAAAATCGAGGCGAGAAGAACTGTGTGTGCCAGTTGGAAGAACCTGGCAGAATGACAGGTTAAAAATGTAAATAGATGGATAATTAAAAACAGGGAGGTAGGTAGGTAGGTCGGTAGATACACGGCTATTTTGGGGCAGCAACACAGAGGAATGGAGTTCCGGCTGGCTCCTGAGTTGGCCATGCCCAGCAGGAACTCATTAGCATAACAGGCCACACCCAACAGCAGAAACTCATTAGGACTGGCTACATTAAGGGTGTGTGGCCTAACATGCAAAGGAGTTCCTGCTACAAAAAAAAAGCCCTGGGTTTTGACAACAAACAAGGTAAACAGAATAAGAAGCAAAAGGCGGGTGTGGCTGAATGACCACACTTCTTGTATCATGGGGGTGTGGCCTAATATGCTAATGAGATGTGCTGTCAGGGGTGTGGCCTAATATGCGAAGGAGTTTCTGCTGTTGGGTGTAGCCTATTATGCTAATGAGTTCCTGCTGGGTTTTTTCTACAAAAAAAGCCCTGCAATAGCTTATAGTCTGGCCCAGCCACCACTGTACCCTGGCAAAATATATCCATCCCCTCCTCCATGTCTGGGACCTAAGGTTGCCACCTCTAGGTTTGGAAACTCCTGGGAGATTTGGGGGTGGAGCCTGGAGAGGTTGAGATTTGGAGGGGGGGCTGAACAGGGTACAGTGCCATAAAGTCCACCCTCCAAAGCAGCCATTTTCTCCATGGCAACTGATCTCTGAAGTCTGGAGGTCAGCTGTAATTCCCGGAGATCCCATCTGGAAGCTGAAAATCCTATTGCCCCTGCAAACAACTAAAAACCTGGGCAGCCAAATGCCCACATACATCCCATCTCACCCCACTGTGGGTGCTGGAGGGGAGAGAAGGGAGTCACCTTAGATTCCTCGGTGCTGAATGAATATCATCCCATGGGAAGGCCACTTAACGAGGTCCTTGAAGTTGTGTACAAATGACAAGAAGTGGCATTCTCTGTCAGGGCGAATGCTCCTTGGTTCAGTGGTGGATGGAGGCATTTCCCTACATTCAGAACAAATCATGAGGATCTGAAAATGTGCTTCTGCATTGCAATATTGTCAGAGAGCTGCCATTATCTCCGTTGTTGCCAATGTACACTGTCTATTTTTTCTATGTAGTACTTCCAGCTTTGATGCTTGCGCATAGCTTCACCAGCTGTAACTGTGAGAGACTGCTTTTCACTGCCCGTTATCAGGACGCCCTTGGCAAAAGGCCTGGGATTGTTTCTCAGTTCAAGGGAATTTTCCAGTCCTTATGACTAGGTGATGAAAGGGGGGCAGTTCTCCCGGCCATTAAGTAATCCTCCTGCCGGGAGTTTCCCCGCGCGTGCGCGCTAAGAGTTCATTTGCTAGCATGGCTTTTGCATCACTACTATAACTGCAGCTAGTCTGGCCTATACCGGCATTCCTGACAATAGTATTGTTACTGTGGGCAACATTCCTGTATTTCCAATAAAGCATATCTCTACCAGACAAGTGCTTGGATCTACCTGCTATTGAGCCTGACAAATATTTAGGGAATGCAGGCAAGCAAACCCCTGACTGGGATTCTTGATAGCAGTCAGATAGGGTTAAAACCTAAAGGGACAAGCATTGACAGTCTACTGTAGGGTTTATTGTGAAAAGTGTGTTGGCGTGCACCCAGCAGTGAACAACTCCCCTGCAGGCAGCACAATGTGGCACAATGTAGCAAAGGACAAATGTGAACACATCCAAAGTAAGGATGCATTCAACAGCAAACTCCACATTAATGGCAAATGCTCCCTAAATTGACTGGTAAGAGAAGGGACGATGAAGAGCATTATTGGGAATGAGTCATCTGCTTGGCATCTTAGCGCATTTCAGCTCTACACCGGCACCTTCTTCCATGGCTCACAGCTGCTAATCTTTTATCAGCGCAACAGGAAAGGCAGCTTCTGCCTTGCCAAGCCCATGATACAGCTGGAGCTCTATTGATGCGGCTCACTCTGTGCACCGTCAGAGATGCGCATAGCTATAGAGTTGGGGTGGGGGGGGTTAAGATCCGATTCACCTTTCCATGATGATAAATCTTCCACCAGGTTTTATTCCTAATTTACACAAAGCCCTGAGTAATATAAGTTTCTCTACAAGGAGAAAAATGTCAGTAGAAATGACAAATGTGACCAGGAGTCGAGGATTATTGTATTTCCAACTCGGAATGCCAAATGTGCAATACAGTCTCTTTCATTTCAGCAGCACTGTGATACTTCCGAACGCAAAACTGCTAGCAACAACCTCAACAGACCTTTTCAGTACAAAGGAGGAAAAATCCTATATGTAATACAGCTTTTTGGTTTCAGTTCCTTAACAAAAGACAGGCAGCTACGCAATATCTTACCTTGGTTTTTGAGAAAAAATAGAAAGCATTCCATAGTGGTCAAGGAAACTGGCTGTGTTTTGGTTGCCAGGTCTGGTTTGGAAAACACCTGGAGACTTTGGGGGTGGATCCAGGAGAGGGCGGGGTTTGCGGAGGGGAGGGGCCTCAGCATGGTCCAATGCCATAGAGTCCACCCTTCAAAGCAGCCATTTTATCCAGGGGAGCTGATCTCTGTCAGCTGGAGATCAGTTGTAAAAGCGGGAGAACCCCAGGCCCCACCTGGAGGCTGGCAACCCTAGGCTGCATACCTGGATATCCTTGGTGCTAATACTCCCTATGCCATGAATTCACAAGGTGACCACTCCTCCCAGTCTGCCATTTGAGAATAATACAGTACTACTGACCTGATTTATGAACTTTCGTCGCAAGATTATTGTGAAGTGCTTTCGGTACTCTGAAGTGATACGTCAGAAGGCTTCCAGTGGGGTAACCCTGTTAGTCTGTTGCAGCAAAACCAAAAGAAGGCTCTTCCTTTTGTAAGTAAGAAGGCCAACCTTTTAAAGTGAATTGTGGCTAAGGTTGCCAGGACCCCTGGTTTGGCAGGGGTCCCCCGCTTGGGGGGTTCTATCCTCTTCCGGTCAGATGGCCGGCAGGGGAAGCCCCATCCACAACCCCAACCCCAACCCCCACAGCCACCCCTCTCCCTTCCCTCTTGAAGGGCTCCCTTTAAGTGCAGGGAACTGGCGTTTCCCCCCTCGCCTGAAGGCCAGTTCCCTTTAAGTGCAGGGAGCTGAGATCAGGCGTGCGGGAAAATGCCAGCTTCCTGCACTTAAAGGGGCAGTGCAGGAAGCTGGTGTTTCCCCATGCGTGTGATCTCCACTCGAGATTGAGCATGCAGGGAAGGATCCCTGCACTTAAAGGCAACTGGCGTTTGGGCGAGCTGGGAAAAGCCAGCTCTATGCACTTAAAGGGCTCTCTTTAAGTGCAGGGAGCCGGCGTTTCCCTGCGCGCATTGGGCATGTGGCCAGGGGGGGCGGACGTCCCCAACGTGACGTCATCATGTCGGGGATGCCCCGCCCCCTCCAGGAACACCTCCCAAAGTTCCCCGCTGGGGGTGAAGATGGATTTGGAAACCCTAATTGTGGCTGTTGTTAAATATGGTATAGGACTAACTAATCTGGAATTTTTCCCTAAGCAAGGCCCACAATGCAAGGACAAGTCCTAGTCAAGTTAGCGGAGCATGCCTAAGAGAAAGACTTAGTGGGCTATATTCCCTAAAAGACCATCTGTTCCCATACGAACATGGCTGGTAGTTATAATCTTCATTGGAGGCTCATGTCTTCATGCTCCCATGTTCAGTGGGGAGGTGAGTGACCAGTAAGGACAGCCCCCTGGGTATTGTGTTGCCTCATTTATGGAATGCCTTCCATGGAATTCATGACCAGACATCAACATTCTTGTTCTTTTGGTGCGGGATTAAGACTTTTGTTTGTTTGTTTCTCCAGGCGGTTTCAGATTGCTGATTTTTCTGTTTAAACTTCGTTACGGGTTGTTATGGCTACTCCCTCCTATTATTTTAATGTTTTTACTGGCTACATTCATCTAGGCTTTTAAACTTGCTATTAGCTTGCATTGAACACAGATAATTTTAGCTCAACCGATAACATTTAGATCAATGTCTGGAGTGCTTTTTATTTGTATTTATTTCTTTTTTTTTTGTATGCTACTGCTTATTGAGCACCACCTTGAGAATCTTTAATTAAGAATACAGCTCATAAATATTTCAAATAGAGAAATACTGTATAGAACGGGAGTGGATTATAACCACAATAGCCACAGAAAGTAACAGAAGTATGCCAAGAGGTCATTCAAAAGATTCCAAGAGATCATTCAAAAGACCAACCAACAGACTTATATCAAACACTTATGGCAAATACCTCATCGTGTTTTCAAAGCAAGCAATGAACAGGGGTGGTCTGCCGTTGCCTTCCTCTGCGTAGCAGCCCTAGTCTTCCTTGGTGGTCTCCCATCCAAGTACTGACCTTGCTTACCTTCCAGGTTCTGATGATATCAGACTAGTCTGGGCTATTACAGCCACTACATTTTTTAAGAAAACAAACAAAAAGCCCCTGAATAATTCATGTAGAAATTCTTTTCCCTTTCTGTTCTGACATTTACTAATGCATAGCAAAGAACAGCTATTGTATTCCGTTGCCTAGATGGGTTAATTTGTATCTGTCCATGCCTGCATATCTCCATGTACAGAGACTTTAAGAAATAATAGAAGTTTACAAAGGTGAACAGACATGGAATGAACATAAGAACATAAGAGAAGCCAATGTTGGATCAGGCCAACGGCCCATCCAGTCCAACACTCTTTGCCACACAGTGGCTAAAAATACCTGGTGCCATCAGGAGGTCCACCAGTGGGGCCAGGACACTAGAAGCCCTCCCACTGTTGATCCCCCCCAAGCACCAAGAATACAGAGCCTCACTTGCCCCAGAGTCCGTATCTATACCTTGTGGCTAATAGCCACTGATGGACTTCTGCTCCATATGTTTATTTAATTCCCTCTTGAAGCCGTCCACGCTTTTTTTTTTTTTTACATCCCATAGACCAATATTCCACATTCCACATGGCCTCTGTTCTACTGCTCTAGCAGAAGTCTTGGGATAGACTGGCCTGCAATACAGTTTGTTGGAAACGTATGGCTTTTCAGCATTCTCATTTTCATTGCTTGTGTGTTCCTGTTGCTTCAGGGTTTCTTCTGGGACTGCACATGTTTTGCTCCCTCTAGTGGTTAATTTGATATTACATTGCTTTATGTCCAAAATAAAACCCTGCAGTTTAATTTTTCAAGGAGCCATACTGGAGTGGACATAAAGCATTACAGGGAACAAGACATGCACAGAGCAGAAAAAAACCCCCAAAGCAACAGAAACGCACAAGCAAGAAGAATGGAAATGTAGAAACGCCCTTAGCAAGGAGTGATTCTGTCAGAAATGCTACACATATATAAGCCGGGTGGCTAAAATACAGACAACATCATGTTCCGTCTTCACCAAACCACTGCACTTTTTGTGTTGAGGAATCCCAGCCTCCATTCTCAGATTTAACCCACACAACACCAACAGACTGCATAATATACAGCTAAGTATTGTGAGTTTCTTATGCAATCCCGTACATCCCTGTGACGATTTTTTTTCCCCAGGACAGCTAATAGTTTTATAACAAAGAAAACTGCAAATTTTGCCACAAAACTGATTCAAGTATAGCAAGCTAACAGTTTATTAGGTAAAGGTAAAGGTTCCCTTGCTCGAAAGCCAGTCGAATCCGACTCTAGGGTTGCGGTGCTCATCTCCGTTTCAAAGCCGAAGAGCCAGCGCTGTCCAAAGACATTTCCGTGGTCATGTGGCCGGCATGACTAAACACCAAGGCGCATGGAACACTGTTACCTTCCCACCGAAGTGGTACCTATTTATCTACTTGCAATTTCTTGCTTTCGAACTGCTAGGTTGGCAGGAGCTGGAACTAGAGACGGGAGCTCACCCCGTCATGCGGCACTCACGGGTCTCAAACTGCTGAACTACTGACCTTCCACAGCCTGCAGTTCAGCGTCTTAACCACTTGAGCCACCGCAGCTCCAACAGTTTATTAGCGATCCATTAATTAGCGCAAAACTAAAACACAATTCACTTGACAGGTGACTATGACTGGGACTCTCTGGAGGGTTTTTAGGGAAGAATTCCGTTGACTGTCGCCCGTTCCAAACAACTTGCAGCCAAAGCTGATGGATCTCTGTGATCGGGGCTCCCCACTGGGTGACAGAATAATTTGATTGGATTGCAAATTAGCACTGATGAAACTTTTCTTCTTGAACATTAGCATGTCAGATATTTTTAAATCAGACAGAAGCAAGATTAAAGCTATTTGAGACTGATTGCATAAACTCTATAGAAATTGCAGTTGATTCAAGTGAGCATGAAAAGTTATGACAGGCCCCAGCATCTGCTGGCTTAGCAGCATGCTTTTTATTTTTTATTTTTTTTAAGTCCCGCATTCCACTCTGCCAGTTTAGTAAAATTACTCCAGATTAAGTGGTTCGAGGAATCTCTGCCTTGGCGTAGTGGTTAAACACATGGACTCTAATCTGGGAGAACCGGGTTTGATTCCCCACTCCTCCACTTGCAGCTGCTGGATGACCTTAGGTAAGCCATAGTTCTGCCAGAGCTGTTCTTGAAAGAGCAGTTTCTGTCAGAGCTCTTTCAGCCCCGCTTACCTCACAGGGTGTCTTTTGGGGGGAGGGAAAGAGAAAGGAGTTTGTAAACTGCTCTGAGACTTCAAGTGAAGGGTGGTGTATAAATCCAATCTCTTCTCTTCGTCTTACTCACGATGTCATGAAAACAAGTAAACTAGAGGCTTTCCTTATTTCCTTGTTCTCAGCTTGGATTAGAACATATACAAAGTCCGATCTAGAATTATGAAGGTAAAAGGAGTCCTCAAGCAACCTCCTCTTTGTCAAGGCTGCCTTGGCCTATGGGATTGATTCACAAGGTGCTTCAAGAGGGGACTGGATAAACATATGGAGCAGAGGTCCATCAGTGGCTATTAGCCTCAAGCTGCGGTGGCTCAAGTGGTTAAGGCGCTGAACTGCAGGCTGTGGAAGGTCAGTAGTTCAGCAGTTCAAGACCCGGGTGCCGCATGATGGAGTGAGCTCCCGTCTCTAGTTCCAGCTCCTGCCAACCTAGCAGTTCGAAAGCAAGAAATTGCAAGTAGATAAATAGGTAACAGCGTTCCGTGCACCTTGGTGTTTAGTCATGCTGGCCACATGACCACGGAAACGTCTTTGGACAGCGCTGGCTCTTCGGCTTTGAAACGGAGATGAGCACCGCAACCCTAGAGTCGGATTCGACTGGCTTTCGAGCAAGGGAACCTTTACCTTTTTTACAGAGGGCAGTGATGCTCTGTATTCTTGGTACTTGGAGGGCAACAGTTGGAGGGCTTCTGGAGCTCTGGTCTCACTGATGGATCTCCTGATGTCCCCAGGATTTCATCCACTGTGTGACACAGAGTGTTGGAATAGACAGGCCGTTGGCCTGATCCAACACGGCTTCTCTCATGTTCTTAAGGTGGATCAGGATTACTGATGTGTTTGTTAAACTCCAAGGACGGCATAATTTGAAAAGATATAATTTATGGCTCTTGGTCTTCAGTAAAATGAAGAGTTACTTAAGGGCAGCTCTGAATGTTCTTCAGAGATGATTCCCCCCCCCATACAACACAGTATAAGATGAACAATCAGAAATGACATTAATCTTCTGTTACTCCACATCACATGAGAGATCTTGCGTAGGTGGTCGCTTGTGATAAACACTTTTCTCTTTAGGAAGATATTTACTTGCCTGTCTAAACCAGAGTGGTGTTGTGGTTAGGGTGTCAAACTAGGATCTGGCAGAACCAGACTGAAACTCCCATCCAGCCACAAAGCTTGCTAGGTATCCATGGTCCACTCACTCTCTCTCACCCTAATCTACCACATAGGGATATTGTGAGGATCAAATGATGGATGGGAGAATGATGTGCACTATCTGGAGCTCACTTGAAGGGAGGGTAGGAGAAGGAAGACAGACAGGCTATGCCTCGCTCTGATGTGCATCCTATACCAGGAGAGATGAAGAGGAGAACCAGTGTATTGTTCCTCCTGGACACCAGTGACTTCTGATATAATTGACTATGGGATCCCTCTGGACAACTTTTCAGGACTGGGAATGGGGGATGGTTCTACTTCTACCTGGAGAAAAAGTTCCAAATGGTGGTGTTGGGGAACTATAGCTCAGTGCCCAGGTAATTATCTAATGGAATCTCTCTGGACTCTGTTCCCCATGTTCTTTATCTAACATGTACATTAAATGAGTGGCAGAAGTTTGGAGTGAGGCTGCTGTCAGAGTGCTGATGACACCCAGTCAGGGCCAGCTCGCCTAGAGCGCACCGGCCGCAGGGGCGCCAAAAGTCGCTCCACCCACCCACCCTGCAAAAGCCCCCCCGCCCCTTCCCTGGATTGCTTGGGCGCCCTGCAGCCGTGGAGCGCCCAAGCAAGCCGGCGTTGGGAGGGATGGGGCGAGGATTAGAACTCCCGCCCCTTCCCTTGCTTTCCTGGGGCCCCCGCAGCTGTGGAGCGCCCAGGAAAGCCAGCGCTCCGCCGCTGCCCCCGGTCTCCAGGCCCTACCGGGAGGTTGGCATCCCCAGTGGGGTGGGCGCCCCAGGCTGTCCTGCCTAGGGCGCCCAGACACCTGGGGCCGGCCCTGCACCCAGTAGAAGTTCTTCTTTTCCTCTGAATTAGTTGGAATCATGGATATGTTGAACAGGTGCTTGAAGGCATTACCAGACTGGATGAGTAAACTGAAGCTCAGACTAGACAAGATGGAAGTTCAGTTGGGCTTTTGGATCAGGATGGTGGCTTTGTGTCTGTTCTGGGATGGGATACATAATCCTCCTAAAGGAACAGGTTCACAGTTTGCCCAGTCTTAAAGATCACCTTGTTGAGCTTGCTCGTAAAGTTCTCTTTGAGCTGCAGCTAGTGTCCTTGATGAGGACAAAAAAAGGACTTATGCTTAAATTTCTGCAGGGGCAAAACTTTATTTTATATTACAAGTCACTTCAGAAATGGAAGGAAATGAGGTTTGTTTGCAATGTCTGTAAGCATTATGAACCACTCTGATTTTTATTTTGAAGCTGCAAACTTTGTAAATTGTCACTAGTTGTAAATAATGATGGGGGTTATTCATCCATACGGCTTTCATTTCCCTTGCTCTGCAATTGTGCGAGCTGATTATCAAATAACACAATTAGTTTTGCCTGAAGCTCAGTTAGGTATGTCTAATGGCCTTAAGTAACAGATACTGTTTCAACACAATCCCATCCTCAAAAAAACAACAACAACCCAAAGAGACCTGTACAAAACAGGAAAGGTAATTTGTGTGTCTGGGGGCAGCTCCACCGCCCCATACAGCCAGTTTCGTGTAGTGGTTAAGTGTGTGGACTCTAATCTGGGAGAACTGGGTTTGATTCCCCACTCCTCCACTTGCACCTGCTGGGTGACGTTGGGCAAGCCACAGTTCTGGCACAGCTGTCTCTGAAAAAGAGCAGTTTCTGTCAGAGCTCTCTCAGCCCCACCTACCTCACAGGGTGTCTGTTATGGGAAGCGGAAGGGAAAGGAGTTTGTAAGTCACTCTGAGACTCTGTGAAGGGCAGGGTATAAATCCAATCTCTTCTTCTCTTCTTCTTCATACTTACCACCAGTGGAGACTACAGTGGGGTTTCCCCGGGCTGCTGGAGGTGGCAAGCTGATGCAGCTCAACAAACAGCCTGTAGGAGATTTGGAGGGCAGCATGGTGGGCGAGGGACACCTGTGCCCAGGCCCACTGTGGGATGACACAGAGTCAGTGGCGGGTGAACTAGCACAACTGGTTGGCATGTGGGGGGAGGGAGAAGGAGACCAGAACGGGGCACATGAGGCAGAACATGCAGAGACTTGTTGAGAGGAGGGAGGATGCCTGAAAAGGAGGGCCTGGTTCAAGGCCCCATCCTGTAGGGACAGGATAGAGGGAGAGCAGAAGGGGGGCACCGTGGGGCTGGATCCTTTGGGGAGGGAGAATGTACCGGTCAGGTGGGACCCACCCCTAGGAAAAGAAGAAGAAGAGATTGGATTTATATCCCGCCCTTCACTACCCAAAGGAGTCTCAGGCCGGCTTACAAACTCCTTTCCCTTCCCCTCCGCACAGGTGGGGCTGAGAGAGCTCTCTGACAGAAGCTGCTCTTTTTCAAGAACAGCTGTGCCAGAACTATGGCTTGTCCAAGGTCATCCAGCAAGGGCAAGTGGAGGAGTGGGGAATCAAACCCGGTTCTCCCAGATTAGAGTCTGTGTGCTTAACCCCTAACCAAAAGAGGGCAAGTAAGTCTGGGGAGGGTGTCTCTGTGGGAAACTTTAAATGGAGATGCCAAGGCAGGCCAAGGAGGAAGTGTGTGAGCAAGGAGTACAGAAGGCTGGAGGCATTCTGAAGCTCACAGGGGAGAGGGAATGGGGTGAAGACAAAAAACCCTTACCCCTTTGCAGTCTGAGTTCTGCCATAAGCCTCGTCAGGGGAAAGGGGAACCACGGAGCACCAAGCCTTGCCAGATTCAGGCCCAGAGACCCCAGACCCTGACATCAGGATTCAGGGGTTATAATTCTTTGGTCTGAATTTTCACTGAGTCCTGACATCAGGATTCAGGGGTTATAAGTCTTTGGTCTGAATTTTCACTAAGTGGTCATCCTGTGTCTCGGTTCGACTGCAGCTACAGATTCACATAACTGAAGATTATCTTCATTCAAAACCCTTCTCTAAAACAAACAAACAAACAAACAAACAAACAAACAAACAAACAACCCCCCCTAGATGCCTGGTTCTAGCTCATCCCTCTGCTAGTTTTCTATTTTTAGGAACCTTTTTGTACTGGAGGAGCCCGAACTTGCAGTCTGAAGTGATACGGCCTCCAGACAGGTTTGCAACCTCGCCGAGGAAATCTTAAATAAAAGATGTCCCAGGAGGACCACAATTTAGCCAAAAGCAACTTAATCTTCCAGGCAAGGGCAAATTCTGCTGCTTCAATCCAGGCAGCAATATCGGGAAGGTATTTAAAAGCGGGGGTAAGGTTCTGCTCTCATGCGAAGGGACGTTATTCACAACAGTTGCGGCCACTTTGTGGTTTAACCCAGCAGATGTAACAGCGGAACATATGCTAATGAATCTGAAATTAATTCAGCCCAAGACAATTTTGCTCTCTAATGTAAGGAAATGGTTGTGAAGAATGAGATACAAAAGCAAGGTTTGCCCATTTGTCATGGGCAGCTCTTGGATTAAGGAGAACTCTTTGCGTCCGAGAGTTTGTCATTGCAAGGGCATCGGCCCAGAGATGCAGGGAAGTCATCAAGGACTGTCCTTGGCGTATCCCACTCCAAGTATCATTGCCTGCAAAGGATCATTCCGCATTTGGAAAAATTATGCAACATTTGGGGAAAAACCTGACATATGAATCTATCGCATTTACATCCCATCCTTCCTCCAAGGCTGGTCTACTTGCATCTCCCCTCTTCCGTTTAACCCCCAAGCTATCATGTAGAGGTAGGTTAGACCGAGAGAGAAGGGGGCGGAGTGAGAGCACCCAAAGAGCTTCACAGCTGACTGGGGACCTGAACCTGGGTTTCCCCAATCCTAGGTCCTTTCCGCATTTGACTGCCACTCCGGTTTTTCTCAGTGTTCAAGTCAAGGCAATTTAAGTTCACAGCAAAACAGCATCCAAATAACAGCAGGCTGAAACCGGGCTGACCACTGAAGGGAGGTCATGTAATGCAGAATGGGGGGAAAACCTGGAATAAAAAGAAGGCCGAACTCGATTTTAGCGCAGAATTCCTTGGAGGACACTGCGGTGAACATGGATTAAAAGGAGAGTGCAGAAAGGGCCTTAGTTCAATTATCTAGATCTATCAATAATCTAAGCACTACACTACAGGCTTTATATGAACTCTCGTTATGTGTAAAGGGTATAAGAAAGGTGGACTTATAAACATACCTTAATGAAGTCTGTGGTGTAACCAAAACCTTACTGGGGTACCTATTTTACAGCCTTGGTTCTTCTGGAAGAGCTGGGAAAGAGCTGCTAAGCACTTACCCTTTCTTTTTCGGGCACTCTGAAAAACCCAGAGCTTGCTACGTCAAGAGCCAAAGGGCTGATCCCTTTATCCACAAGTACACTAATATCCACCATAGCTGGGGGTGAGCAATGGAAGAAATGCAAAAATAAGGCACAGTTTGTAAGCAAGAACACAATAGATGTTGTTCCCCAAGGTGGGGTGAGCCTTGGACATTGACTAATTGAAGGTGGTAGAAGTTACCCAGAGAGGGTGGTGGGGGGAGAGGTCTGTGTGGGTGAGAGACACAGGATGGCTTCCTTACTCTAGTATGAGGCTAAATGAAGGCATGCAAGTCTAAAGTTGCCAACCTCCAGGTGGCACCTGGAAATCTCCCACTATTTCAGTTGATGGCCGAGGACAGACTGGCAATTTGCCCCGGGATGGGACCCGGGCTGACAACGATTCAATACCGGAGTAAATGGAACGTTCACACAGGCACATCTGCCTGGCGTCCCCCACCCGTAGCCTACTGGTGCTCTTGCGCTTCACTGCCGGATTAAAAAAACACCTGATAAAAGCCTTCGCAAATCTTGAAAGCCTGCGTTCGTCGCACGTTTCTCCGCTTCCGGGGAGTCTGAACGCGCAGTCGAAAAGCCGGGAGCAACCCGCGTTGGGCAGGAGGCAGCAGCGGTGTGATTGGCTGCGCTCCGCTCCACTGCCCAATGCGGTGCCGGCGTTGCAGGGCAAAAAAAAAAATCGGCAAAATGCGCTTATGCGCATGTGCGCATGAGCGCTCATGCGCACATAAACCCACAGCTGAATTAATGGGGAAACGGCAAATACAGCACGCCTCCAGCGCGGCAGTCTGAATGCTCCCGCGCGTCTCCGTCCCGTATCTTCCGGCAGCGGCCCCCGCTGTGTGGACGGGAAAACCCGGTATTGTTTAATCCGGGGTTTTTTTGCCGTGACTGGCTACCGGGGCAAATTGCCAGTCTGTCCTGGGCCGACGTCTAGACAACCAAGATCAGTTCCCCTGGAGAAAATGGCTGCTTTGAAGGGTGGACTCTATGGCTTTATACCTTCCCCAAACCCTGCCCTCCCCAGGCTCCACCCCCCAAATCTCCAGGTATTTCCCAACCCAGAGTTGGCAATCCTACGCACATCCCACTTCCCTGCAATCCTTCCCAATATATTTTCTAAATAGGCCCCTATACTATGACTGCCCTTTGTGCTTGTGTAAATCCAAGTGCAGTGAAGGGGGATAAAGCCCAACATAACACTTAGAAGTACTCAAAGATCTGTGAGATTCTACTTAACACTCAGTAAACACGTGCACTGAAATAATAGCTGTAAAATATATACCAAACAGAACCAATTACCAGCACTCCAGCACTTTACTGTTGTAGGTCTAATTTACCTATTTTAGCTGTCTTTCAAGTTCAGTGGTGCTTATGTGGGAGGCTGGCAGCCAGCAACTTATAAACAACACGTTGAACCACTTCCTCAGTCTCAGTTCAGCCCTGCCTTTATAACAGTCTTCAAAGGAAGACCCAAGATAAAGCATTACAGTAGTCCAGCCTTGGCCTTCAAGAAGCTGGATTCAAAATGGCAAGATCTGTATCTTAAAAGAGGGAATTTATCCTTCACTCTAATGTTTACTATCCCCCCCCCTCTTATTGCACACAGAGGAACTGAAGACAACAAATATTTTGCCTAAGCCTTAAGGCCGTTTTGGGAATTCAAAAACTAAGATCTGAACTGGGGACTTTCCAAATCACAGCACTCTCTCTCTCTCTTACCCTGAACCAATGCAGTAATCACAGATGTCAAGGAAGACAGAATTCTTTTGTGCAGCACCTGGGATTCTTAGTGCTGAGTTTAGATGTGACAGCAGCTGGCCTGTGCCTTACCATATGGGTTTGCACCAGATGGTTATAAAGTGGCAGAACAGGGTGATTTCCAGTGTGGAAGCCTGGTAATGCAGGATCCGTCTCCCACTTCTCACTTTATCCCCTCCCTCAAAATCATTTTCTCCATGCTGGGTGTATTTCAGGACTCAGGGCCCAGATATGAGGAAAGCAACTTCAGCAGAGGACAAAGGGCAGGTAGAGGAAAGATCCAGCACCTCTTCCTCCTGCTCCCTGCTTCACCCCCTTCCCCTGCTTCCTTGTGGTGGTTTGGAGCGACCCCGTGTTCTCCTCCGATGCAAACTGCGACATGCCGTTTGGCCTTTGGACACCGTAATGAGCTGAACAGTAGCTCAGAGCGGCAAGCCTGATTGACGGCTCATCTTAAAATAAAAGCCCACCAGGGTCTCATTATCAGCTTTGGCAGTTTAAATGCTTCACAGCCACGTACCTTTATTTAGCAGCCACAGTTGACTGCCCATTTATGTTTTCCATAATGTCTCGTTTATTTAGAAGCCTACTTTGGGGGCCTTGAATTAATTTGGTATTTAAACGTAAGAAAGATTTCTTAGAAGCCGAGGGACAATAAACAGTCTTTAGGGGTTGGGTGAATCCAAATGGCCACAACTTATCAAGAGTCACTCCGTTTCCAAAACAGTATTCCAAATGGTGCATATTTCTCTTTGAGCCACAACGCAGGCATCCCAGATGTTTTGTGACCTGGTGGCAGAAGTGTCACATTATAGGCCAGTTCTGAAACGTATGGTCTGATATGGCTCAGCAAAATCTAGAAAAGCAACTATAGCAACATTGTGTCCAGAAATAAAAGCTCTATTCAGACATTATGTCACAATACAAGAACTCGTGGGCACTCCATGAAATTGCTGAGCAGTCGGCTTAGAACAGATAAAAGGAAGTGCTTCTTCACCCAAAGAGTGATTAACATATGGAATTCACTGCCACAGGAGGTGGTGGCAGCTACAAGCATGGACAGTTTCAAGAGGGAATTAGATAAACATATGGAGCAGAAGTCCACCAGTGGTTATTAGCCACAGGTTATAGATGGGAACTCTGAGTCTGGGGCAAGTGATGCTCTGTATTCTTGGTGCTGGAGGGGGCAGAAGTGGGAGGGCTTCTAGTGTCCTGGCCCCACTGCTGGACCTCCTGATGGCACCTGGTATATTTTGGCCGCTGTGTGACAGAGTGTTGGACTAGATGGGCCGTTGGCCTGATTCAACATTGGCTTCTCTTATGTTCTCTTATGTTCTCTTATGTTCTTATGTTCACATATTGGATACCCACGAAGTACAAATATCAGCAGTGTGCCGTATCTACAATGCTCCCCATACATGCGGTCATATGATGCTCCCCATACATGCTGTCTGAACAAGGGAACATACACATTTTGCATGCATATACAGCTTTGGTACCTGTCAACCAGAACACTAGAAAATCCAGTGGTTACACCTGTTACAGATGCATTCAAATTACATGTGTTCCCCTGTTCAGACAATATGCATATCAGGGGCATCACAGGTAGGGTGCAGTCCCAACGTGTGCAGTTGTTGGGTTCCTGTCAGGAAAAGGCATTTCTGGATCGGGCAAGATGTTTCTGGATTGGGCTTTAGCAAATCCGGAAAGGGGAAGCTCTACAGCAAGGGTCATCAACCTCTTCCTTAACAAGAGCTGCTTCTGAGTAATGAAAAATATCCCAAGCTACTAAAACATACATACATAAGTCCCCATTTCATATATTACATTTACTCCCCTAACCCCAACTAAAGGCAAGACTGGTTCCAATTCCCGTATCACAGAGGGATAAAACAGAGCAGAGGTCCATTAGTGGCTCGCTATTAGCCAGAAGGTATAGATAGGGACTCTGGGGCAAGTGATGCTCTGTATTCTTGGTGCTTGGGGGGGTCAACAGTGGGAGGGCTTCTAGTGTCTTGGCCCTACTGGTGGACCTCCTGATGGCACCTGGTATTTTTGGCCACTGTGTGACAGAGTGTTGGACTGGATGGGCTGTTGGCCTGATCCAACATTGGCTTCTCTTATGTTCTTATGTTCTCAGAGGGTCCATTGACTGAGCCTCCCCAGGCCTTTGAGTCTTGCAAAAGTATTCTCACTCAAGATCTTTCCTTTGGTCTACTAAAGGCTGCACTGGCTTTTCTTCAGCAGCTGGTGAGTGAAAAGTCGAGCAGAAGCTACCTGTTGGAATCCCCTAGTTCTTGCTTTCAAGAAAGCCTGGTGATTAACTATTTGAAATCTAAGCTCCTAGTTTTCATCAAGATCAGAAAATGGAACCCTTCTCAATGGTCTATCAATGGGTCCAATATTGAGGAAGTCAAGGCCTCTTGAGCAAGTCAATCCCCTATTTGGGGATTTTGTTTCCAGCAGATCTGTCTTGGACTCCTCAGCTCAGAACAGTGCTTAAACCATGCAGAAGTACTATAAATAGGTTCTTCCATAATAAGGGGAGGGGGTGTATATTCCTGGAGCGGTGCAAGCTTTTAATTTGAAAGTGGTTCCCCTCATCCTTTATGGCTCAGCTATTTGAAACTATCTCTGATAACATCAATAAACCCTTAGCCCTCTGATAACATCAATAAACCCATAGCCCTCTGATAACATCAATAAACCCATAGCCCTCTGATAACATCAATAAACCCTTTTACGGAAAATACTGAATATTCTCTGCTGTGTGACGAACGTATTGCGGGCAGTATTCGGATAGATATCCTTGGAAGCCAGAGCATGGCTTTATGCCTTTAAGCAGAGATTAAAACAGCTCTGTGACGAAGATGGTTTGCTAGCTGCTCCAAATCGAGATCCCTACAAATCGACATGGATGAAAGCCCTCGGTGAGAAGCTGATGACAGTTGGAATGTCAATTAATGATATTTTGAAGATGGGCAAATCCAAAGGATTTTTTCTGATCAAATAGCACATCCTAGAAACCAATGACAGTATTCTGATCCTGAAAGCCTGCAGAGTTTGGTCTTTCTTGCTATCCCACGTTACTGTACCCACTTACTATCCCACGTTACTGTAGAGCTTTTTTGTTTGCAAGACTGAATGTTATTCCTACAATGGTCTTACAGGGGAGATTTCTGAATCGGTCCTATTCTGACAGCATCTGCTCTTGTGGCCTTAATAGGATAGATACATCCTTCCATGCCCTGCTTCAATGCAGGTTCTTTGAGAATAAAAAGGATCACTATATTAAGACTTTAATCAACCGACTGTCCCCCTACACTCTAGAAACCCTGGCTCTTTTGCTCAGTAATAAGGACCCTAAGTTTACGCTAGCAACAGCAAAATTTGTCTCAGTCCTTTTAGCCCATGCATTAAAAAAATAATAATAAGAAGAAGCAAGTATCTTCCGCTGCTCAAGATCTGTGAATCAGTGAGCTTCCAAGGGTATAAAAGGAGAAGGATAAAGGAATCCCCTCCTCTAGAAATATGATGGGAGTAATATCTCAGCAAAAAGAAAACACCCCTGTATTCTAGCCCCTTATTAATTTGTTAACAATGTACGTCCTGCCATTGCCCTTTCTGCTCAGGGAAGCTTACAACACAAAGAGTAATTGTGGCCTGAACCATGGTAGACAAAAGCCCACTCCCATCAGCTGCAAATCCTGAACCATATCACAACTCAGTTCTCCTCTCCCTCTGATATAATTAACATAGGCATTCAAACATAAAGCTCAAGCTAAAGACACAGTTGACCAGTACAGTCATCCATCATCACTGTATCTAATAGTAAACAGCAGGGGCCCCCAACGTGGTGTCCAAGCGTGCCGTGGACCCCACTGACACCTTTCCGGCACCCACCAAGTTTTTTTAGAAGGTGGATGGGGCCTGGCGGGGCTTCTGATTGGTGGTTGGAAATAGGATTGCCTGAGCAGAATTCTTAAAAGTTGTTTTGGCAGCAGCTCCCTCCACAGCACAGAGATCTTCACTGTATGACTGAAACAAAGCTGTGTGTATATAAGATAATACGTTAAGGCTGCGATCACAAGTGCTTTTAGGTCCGACATAGGTGCGAATGCCTGACAGATCAAAAGGGAACGATCAGACAGCAACATCTGGGAAGCGTCCTGCAGTCGTTGGAAACCCATGCTGCTCTGCCACAGAAGTGGAGTTAAAAGACACTGGGGAAAGTCCAGTACTAAACGGATTCCAACGGGCCATGGACGGACTTTCCTCTGCCTGATCACACAAGCACGCACTCATGCCGTCGGGATGGACTGAACAGGCCATCCCGGCTCAGTCCCGGTTCCCCTCCCTCTTCGCAGTATGTTCATCATCGCATACACCATACGGGGCCCTCAGTGCAAAGGTGCGATTCGTTTATGAGCATGGGAAACAAACGGCCAAAAACCTCCCATCTCACCCACAGTTGTGTCTGATCACACAGTGACAAGCTGCGCTTGCAGCTACAAAGGAAGGTGTGATCTTCCGCTCCGCTTCAACTGGCGCGTGGGACCGCAACCTAAAACAATATGTTCATTTCAAAAAACATCCCATGAAACAGAGCTTCTGCCTGAAACGTTGAAGAGCTACTATTATAGTTACGCATGACCTCACTCCCTGACATTTTGTGGTTGCCTCTGCCTCTTCTGGCAGCCATTTTGTGGTTGTGCCCACCACCCTGTCTCAGAATGCCAAAGGTGCATATAGGCTCAAAAAGGTATAGTCGGGAGCTCATACCAGTCACAGTACTACAGAAACAAAACCCACAGAGAAGGCTGGGGTGTCAACATGCCCAGGAAGCTTTCCAAAATAAGCAGAACAAGTTGACTTAATTAATTAACCAAAGGGGGAAAACGTCCCTAATGTCCTGACTTCATAAATTTACCCCCTTCCCCCAAAGGGGTGGGTACTCTTCAAAAATGGCCTGATGAAGACTGGTCATACTCCATGTGGCAAATAATGCTGTAAGCAATTTAAAGGGGGAGGGGTTGGAAGAAACAGACTACAAGGGAAAATACCCTGAAAGTTTATAGAATCTTGGAGGGGGAGATTTTGGCATGGGGAGGAAATATTTTATCTACTCCCCTCCACCCCACAACTCCATGCGGACCTGCAGCTTGTACATTAATATTCATGACCACAAAGGAAGACTTCTAGGCAACCGTTTGGTGGACGACCCAGGAAACATGGTTATTTCCTTTCCATTTATTCAAATGGTGTTCTTGAATGTCTAATTTGCAGCATATAAAATGAAATTTGCTTCCATCCTGAACAGTAACAATGTATGAAAACTATTAGTGTCTACCTGAGTGATGTCCATTCCAGCATCACAGCTCAGCGGCTGGGTTGATGTGAGACCGTTGGAGCCTATTAATGTTGTGACCACTCCATTCCCATCAATCTTCCGGATCATGGTGCCATCAACAAAGTAAATGAACCCATGCTTATCAACAGTGATACCTATTGGGGGGAAAAGGAAAGAAAACTTAACTGCAGCATTAACCACAGGGTAGAAACGGTGATATGTATATATTCTCCTTGTATTTTCTTTATTTAAACCAAATGTTGGTTTTCATTTTCTTTTAAAAAACACCTGAATACTTCTTTAAAGAACTTTCTCCCCAAGCCTGGGAGACGGATAGGATTATAGGGCCCTGGGATCTAGTGGTGGTGGTTGGGGGAAACACAGACACTTCTTCCCAGGTTAACCCTCCTATTCACATGATACGATTTATTGATGCATTTTAGAAAGAAAATGGTAATTGTTTAATGATTCATGAGTTGACAGTAAAGAAGACTAGCGAGTGGGGCATGGTGAAACATTTGTACCAAACCCAGAAAGATTAAGCTTGGCTCTGACCTATTGATACCCAGTGAAATGTTCTATATTTTCACCAACATAAATGTCACAGATCATATGTCAATAACCATGGGGGGGGAAACAGGCTAAAGCAGAGATGCTTCTGAAACCACAAATGGCAGGCGGGTCTACAAATCAGTCCTTGGATGATGATGATGATGATGATGAAGAAGAAGAAGAAGAAGAAGAGGAGGAGGAGGAGGAGGAGGGGGGGAGGAGGAGGAGTTGGTTTTTATACCCCGGCTTTTACTACCTGAAGGAGTTTCAAAAAGGCTTACAATCACCTTCCCTTCCTTTCCCCACAACAGACACCCTCTGAGATAGGTGGGCTAAGAAAGCTCTGAGAAATTTGTAACTGGCCCAAGATCACCCAGTAGGCTTCGTGTGAAGGAGCGGGGAATCAAACCCAGTTCTCCCAATCAAAGTCCACCTCTCTTAACCACTGCACCACACTGGCTTAGTCCCATGAGCCTCAATGATGTCTGATCCACCTACTTATCTATTTTAAATATTTCTTCCATGCTTCTCCCAGCAGTCTGAGCGGCTTATTACACACATCACTTAAAAAAGAAGTTAATGCAAGATCCCAAAAATATTATCTCAAAAACAAACCACAGCTATTAAGCCGTCCACCCATAAAACACCAAGCTAACTTGACTCCGAATTGTGACAAACACAGCTGTGCTGTATTTCACAGGGTGCCAGGTTCATATTACAGAATTTGGTTCTTCTAAAGCCGCATCCATTATCCCAAGCCTCTGATTACAGCAGGAAGATTCAAGTTCCACGAGGAAAATCAGCTTGAAGCTAAATGTTTCTCCATTTGCCGCAGGTTTTTAAAAGCTTTCAGAACACTGTGACATTAATGATGCACATTTGTACACGGACTTCACAGCAAAAAGTATGCAAAAGAGTGTTTTAACTAAAGAAAGCCTGACTTTCAAACAAAACAAAGGAGCAGAAGAAAGAAAGTTCAGCCCTGGAAGTTCAAAATGGAATTAAAGGAGGAGGAGAAATGCAAAAAAGTTTAAAATAAAAAAGACAAAAAGATTTATCTGCTTCTTCTTTGGGGGTGTACAATATTGTTGAGGAAGGGGATTCCTCTCCCCTGATGAGGGTACATTTAACAACTGCAGAAATGCAGCAAAATGTGCTATGTTCTAAGGGTACATGAAGCTACAAGGAATTCAGAAAAACCCAAATGGCGGCATGTCAAGAGACATGTCAGTGTCCGTTCGTTTGACAGACATGGTGGCAGCATCTCAGAGACAGTTTGTGAATGGATCTGCCAACTCATTTTAAAAGGTTAAACAGCAGCTCCGTTGGGATTAGGGTAGCAACACTGAGATCAGAGAAACCCAGACCTTTCCCTTGAGAGAAATCAACCTCACGGAGTTGATATTAGCTGCCATAGTAGGTTCGCTGGTTTCGGAGTTCTGTATAGCCTCTGTAACTCCATTTTGGTTTTCTGCTAATGCCTGACCTCTAGTTGCCTGGGAGGATGGCTGGCAGGCCACTCCCAAGAGGATATTCTATGTATGTTTTCATTAGCACTTTCCCGAGTCCTTATCTAAGAAAGATGACTTGTTTTCCTCCGCCACTGGGTACCAGGTGCAAGATATGGCTTGGTTTTTCTCTCAGCATTTAGGGATGTAGTGTTGATTATGATATTCTTGACTTGTAGCCAGCAATTAAGATATAAGATATTTCATTTTAGCTATGTATCTTGTCTCGTATTCTGGCTAGCTTTGCTGTCCGTGTATGTTTGTGGCCCAGTGGATGGAAGCTTAGCCTGCTGTTTCTGTAAGTTCAATGATTTATTAAAATCTCCTTGTAAGCAAACCTGGATCTTGCATTTAGATTTCCTGGGACTGCTGCAACCCCTGGAGCTTCTGGTCAGGGCTCCGAACAGGTGACCTGAGGACACAGGGGCTTGGGGAGGGGAGGGACTTCAATGGGGTACAATGCCAGAGTCCACCTTCCAAAGCAGCCGTTTTCTCCAGGTGGAGTGATCTCTGTCACCTGGAGGTCAGCTGTAACAGCAGGAGCTCTCCAACCACCACCTGGAGGTTGGTAACCCTAAGTGGGCAGTAGCAAGTGTGTGTGTGGGAAATGGTAGAAATCGTTACCACTTCTTAAGAAAATTCAGGTCTTTGGAACAGCCTGACCCACCCCTGATCTGATTATGTCCTGCCCCACAGCTGCTTTTTATTGAGACGATGGGCTCCCCACAAAATGTGGGGAGACTCGGACTATGAACCAAAGGGCACACGATGTCTGTGACTGGGATTCCAGACATGTCACCTGGATCTAAAAGACAGTTGTGGATTGGGAATGTCTGGATTAGGGCCATAACTCTAGGGAAGGAGCAGTTAGTTCTTCCCCTCTGCCATTTCCTTGGTCAAAAACATCTCAGCCTGCTCTTAGGCAGGTGGTGGGGTTAGGCACGATTGGCACAATACAGACAGGGCGGGAAAGAGTTAACCCTTTCTTTGCCCAGAGCTGAAAACCTGATCCCTACCCCCTCCTCCCCAGATGGTTTTTTGGGGCCAAATTAAATATTGGGAGTTTCAGTTACAGCGCTCCAGTGTAAACGTAGCTTGGTCCTAGGAAGACGGGAAATATGTAACTCCCCCGCATATCCATTGTCAAATCAGTCAATTAATAAAATAGTTACAATGTTGCTCGTCTCTGAAGGGCGACTGGAATAGCGTTCAAGATGTAACTAGACAAAATGGCCGCCGAACCTGTCCTCTCACATGGAGAAAATGCTTGAGATTTCAAACTGAAGGAGACATTGTTGTGCCCTTGGGGGTGATGCAAGTTTAACAGGTAACATAACTGTAAGCAACCATTTGCTGAATTAGTACGTTGCCGAGAAAGGGGGAACCAGTAATATGGGGTAAATAAACTTCCCCTCAATTGGAAATCTATAAAGATACTGCCACCATTTCTTCCGGGGCCCATTACGGGAGTCAATGAGCATCTGGGAACTATACTGGGTCAGACATCAGAAGTGTTTAAGGATGACATAGAAAGTGCTAAACATATCAAGGTTAAAAGAATCAGTAGTGCAGTAGTGCAGAATGTACGTCTCAAGTTTAGCTAAGTTAGACCCTCCCTCCTATAGGATTTGACCAAAGGCAGATCCTGTATGGGACTTCCTCTAGAGATTTGGCCAAAGGAAGGTACTGTACTGTATGAGACTTCTAAAAAGAAGGTACACCCTCAAAATTAAATGGAGTGCATGGGCAACTCTAGTTGTACATACGTGTGTGTGTGACATTGCACTTGTACATTTGGACTCGTCCTCACTGATTTAAGTTAGCATGCCATGCTTCAACGAGATCTGGGACAGGCACAACCCTGGTCATACCAAGGAAGGTCACCTGCATTTGCTACCGTATCTTTGACAGCAGCAGTATAGCTGCTAAGAGCAAACAGACACAGAGATCTTAAGTCTACCGTGGGCTGCTGAAGAAATGCAGGCAGTATCTATATGGAAGACAACTCAGGCTATGAAACCTGATCCTCCTTCCTTCCATTTCCCATCAGCGGAGCTTCTATGAAGACATCCTGCACCAGGAAGAAGTGAGCCACAAATACCCTCCTATACCATGTAGGTTCCTGAGCCAATACTGACCTGATTCCCGCAGTTAATGATAAAATTTGTGCTGTGGAGACCTTCCTCCCACCGTGGGAAAGCAAATCCATACAATGGCATGAAAGTAGCCTGAAGATCACTTTTGTATTATTTCTCAGAAGGTTCTTACCCCCCCATTTTACTCCCGAAAAACCTGTAATTACGTTCCCTGCACAGTCACAGCTATGCAACCAACAAGCAGAGATACAGAGGAGCATCTGGTTAAGATCCATAAGCCATGTAATGTAGCACATTTCCCTGAAGCCATCGCTGTGCCACTGGAGTCAATAGAAGAGAAACAACTGAAATGCAATTGCTTTATGGATTCCAGCCGGAAGCGGCAGGCAGCTTCTCTCCCCATGTTTTTGTTCTCATGCCCTAGAGTTGAATTGCTACAATTTATACAGTTGACAACATTGCCCTTCCCATTACCCTGAGATACCTAAGAAATAAACATACAGAAAGGGGGCCATACAGCAGAATAACATCTGCTCTTATTTTTATCAACCTGCTAGGAGACAGAACGGAGGGGCCTCCTTCAGTTCTTTGGGAACTGTGTAGGCCGGTGTTGGGTCATTTCAAACGCATTTGGGTGGTTTTTCCTTCACCCCCATTCCCCTTCTGCATGTTTAAGTCACAAATGGGGACAATGATGCTGGATACAAGCAATCCTGAGTGTCTGCTTTAAGAATGTAAGAAGAACTCTGCAGGATCAGATCAAGGTACATTGAATTCAGTATCCTGGTTCCAGCACTGGCCATCCAGAGCCCCCCTCCCCCAAAGGATATGGAAACAGCAGCTGTTCTCTGTTGTTCATCACCTTAACAACAGGTATATTGCCTCTGGCCATGGAGGTTCCACTATAATGGCCAACGACAGGCCACTCTTTCTCAAGTCCCTTTTTGAAAAACCCATACTTGTCATTGCAGCCAGTGGTAGTAAACTATAAATATAAGACCAGGGGTCCCCAACCTTTTTGAGCCTGTGGGCACCTTTAGAATTCTGATGCAGGGCGGTGGGTAGGCTTCCCAAATACTTACCTCGTGCCAGCGGGGGATGGATACGTCCTGGTAGGACCATCCCCGGGGGAAGGAAAGATGTGCCATACGATACCATCGCCAGGAAGTGACACTAGGCAACACTCTGGCAATGCGGCTGGACACTCGATGGTACCATTGAGTTTTCAGCCCCATTGCCAGAGCATCGCCTGGTGTCACTTCCTGGTGACGGCATGGTGTGTTACAGGGAGGGATGGTCCGGCTGGGGAGCATATTTCCCCCACCCCCATGCGGTAAGTACTTGGGAACCCTAGCAGTGGGCAAAACAACAAAATGGCCGCTGCAGGAGGTAGACCCAACCACAAAATGTCGGGGAGTGCAACTATGCATAACTCTCATAGTAACTCTCCAGCATTTTAAGACCCATTCTCCATTTAACAGGATGCCTTTAAATCTGCACAGCCAATCAGAAGCTCTCCTGGGCACAGTCCCACCTGGCCCCGCCCATGTTCTAAAAACCCTTGGCGGGCAACAGGAAAGGTACTGGCAGGCACCACAGCACCCATGGACACCATGCTGAGGACCCCTGCATAAGACAATTAAAAAAAAAGATTAGCATAAAGGCAGGAAATAAGATGAAAGAGCGTACATCTTAAGCAGGGTTACGCTCTTTAAACCCTTACATCTTCTACACCAGGGTTGTCGAACATGCAGTCCAGGGGCCGGATCAGGCCCCCGGAGGGCTTCTATCAGGCCCACAGTGGAACTGGCTGCCTTCTGCTTCTTCTTCCAGTTCTGCTGCTGCTGCATCATCGTAGCTTTGCAGCTTACAGAGACACACCTGAACAGCACACTCAAGGTTGCAACAGTTCAGAGCAGGAGGTGTCAGTTATCAGACACTGTTAAATAAACAAAATATTGCAAGAGTGCCACTGTTTTAAGCATGTTTCTAAGTTAAAAAAAAACCCCTTTGTGTTTGTGTCCTTTATAAAGTTTATATCTCCGCTACCTGGCATTAGATTTTATGACGCACCTGGCCCGGCCCAACAAGGTCTCATTTGCGTCAGATCCGGCACTCGTTACAAATGAGTGCGACACCCCGGCTTTACACCCTCTATGGCTCTGCATTCTAGGGTTGCCAAGTCTTACCTTGGCTTTAGCAGAGGGAGTCCTGGGCGTCATCGCGTTGGGCACACTGGGGGTGGGACCTCTATCATTCGAGGGAAAACCATAGAGTTTCCCCTCGAATGATAGAGCGTCCTCCCTCTGAAACGTGCCCAATGCGATTACATCACTTCCGGATGATGTCATCACGCCAGGCACATCTCTGCAGCCCGGCAATTTGGGGGCGGGGTTTCCCCTGGCAGCCCAATCTGGGCCGGCGGGGAACGTACCAATCGAGCGGGGGTTTCCCCACCCCCTGGGGGGACTTGGCAAGGGGGACCACTCAGTGGAGGTCACGCTTTTTAAAAACCATGAGAGCCCCTACCTGCAATCTCAGGTGGTACAGCCCAGGGCCTTGCTTACTGTCTCAGGGAGAATCAGGCCTAAAATGGGTAGCGGGCCTGGGTGCTTCTTCCCCCATCCTTACAGTTCTACTTTAAGTGCTGTGGCACAAGCGCACGCTTGCCAAACACCCGGCACGACTTGCATTTGTCTATCACGCATGTGGACAGAACAATGGGCTTGACTTGAACCTGGAGATATAAACTCCAATCCCGCTTAGGTGGCTCACATATGTTAAATGGCAACAGCCAGTACGGCCTTCTAAACCAGAAGGTTATATGTTCTTATTAAAAACCAGAAGTGCAGAAGACGCAAAGCACAGCATAATTTATTAAAACTAAAGCACACAAGTTAACTATAGAATTGATAAAAATGCATCAGTTCGTCAGGAAGCTCCTGGAACAACCCGTATTCCAAACTAGAAACCTACCGTGGTTAAAGCTCTGCAATCCACACTGATGATCCCTAAATCTAAACCTATAAATTGAGCATCTTCTGAGCATATACTCTCTCTGACACTCACATACTACAGTTATAGTCTGTCAGAGGGACTTTCAGCTTAGCCTTCTGAGAACGTGCTTTGTTGGATATTTGAGAGATTGAAAACATAAAACCGAGCTTAGAAGAAAGGGAGAAAACACAGAACACAATCACCATGGAAATCTGGATGAATGACCCTGGAATAAACTCCTGGGAAACATTTAGTGATCAGCTATATAATCTGTGTTTATGTTACCTGCAATTCATATCCATTGTTCCTTGTCCTGTTCTATCCCGAAGGTCATGCTTACTATTTTGGCCGCATAAAAACAACAGTCATTGTTGACATAACTTCCTATACATTCCAAACATACCGGTAACATACAAAGAATGGCTCCAAACTTCTTCTGCTGCAACCAAACTTTGAAAACAGTACAAAATGCAAGATGAAAGGCCAGGGCTGGCCCTTCCAGCAGCACATCTAGGCAATCACCTAGGGTGCCAGAGGTAGAAGGGCACCAACCAGAACTTTTCCACCCTGCCTGCATTGGGATCTGCTGTGGCACCCCAAGGGCTGTGGGGAAACTGCCTCTTGCACTGTGGGGAGGTGGCAAGCTGTTGCTTGTCCTCCTGGCTCCCCTGGGGGAGGGAAGGAGGAAGACCAGCACAGCTACCCACCTGAAACGATCCCCACTGTATGTAGTAGTGTTCAGAATTTACCATGTATAGGCTTTTTCTACTGCTTCCTACAGAGCCATGCACAGAGCCAGTTGCAGGGTTTTTTTGGGGGAGGGCCTGAGCAGACGGTGCCCAGGGGCTCCCACCTGCTCACTACCAGAGCCCCCCTCAGGCCTTCCTTTCCACCCTCACACTTGCATGCCGCCCACCTGCTTGAGCATCCTTCTTCCACTTGCAAGCCTCAGTTCCTTGCACCACTTGCACGTGCTTTCCCTGACAGCACAGGCCAGTATATGCAGCTGGGAGGAGTGCTGCTGCCACCGCCACCAGGTACTGCCACCACTGTGTACCACCCACATGCCCTTCCTCAAGAATGTTGCGCAGTTGGGAGCAGGCATACAGACAGGTGGTAGGGGAGGTGAATGGGCGGGGGACAGGGACGATGGGCCCTACCAGAAGTCTTGGGCATTGGCAGCTGCACCACCTCAGGGTGTGCTGACGCCGGCCCTGAACGTACAGGACAATCTCATTAAAACGATGGCCTTGCTCCATTGCTTATCATAGTTAGGACTGCCCACGCCAGGTTGAAAAATTCCCAGATATCTGGGGGTGGAGCCCTGGGAAGGACCTCAGTGGAGTATAATACGGGAGAGTCCACTCTCCAAAGCTGCCATTTTTCTCCAGGGGGGAGCTGATCTCTGTTGACTGGAGAACACGTGTAATTCCAGGAGCTCTCCAGGCCCCACCTGGAAGCTGGCAACCCTCATCTGGAAAACCTCACTACTGTTGCAACACAGAAACTTGCAACTTTATAAGTGGGGTAAATAAAGAATAATATTTATTCAGGAGACTTTGGGATCCACAGACAATTTTCTGGATGGGACAAAGGGGTGTGCCAATGCAAACTGGGTTTTCATGCCATATTTGAAGCAAATGCAACCTTTATGAAACTTTTCGCGGAAAGCGATTATATAAAGCTTCCTGGCTACAAGGTGCTGTTGGTACAGGCCTGGGTAGGAAGCACCCATACGTGAAAAAGGCACGTCCCGGATCTGTGAATACTTTTCCCGAGCTCAATGAGAAGGATACTTAATTATGTTCATGGAGGGTTCGTTTGAATTTCCATTCGTTTTTCAGGCTAAATTACAGTGAGTTCTTTTGGAAACTTGCCATGATGAATGTAAATTAGGTGAATGTGGTGCTTTACTTAATTAAAAGGCACACACACATGCACATACACATCTATTTGAGTCATTTAAAAAAATGCAGCAAGAGCTAATGTTTTAGAGTGCCTAGTTACTTGAAATAAGGACCACGCGCACCCACCAGCTTGCAAAATGGGACTTGCCTCTGCTCAACAAGAATTAAGGATTTTTACGGACTGTGAGTTGCCTGCCTTGTAAAGTTCATGTTGGACTGCATTTTGCTGGCAACCATGAAAGTGTTTGGGGCAAAAGGCTGCAACTGAAATGGAGAAATACTGGAAATCTGTAGAGACTTGAGAATTTAAGAAGGATGGGGGTGCCCCAGTTTTGAAAAACGTTGAGAGCTCGTCTGTGTTAACGACTCTCAGGATTCTACAGGAATTTTAAACTTTCCATCTTTGTAAATAGTATTATTACACAAAACAGGAGGTTATTTGTTTTATTTAAGACACAGGCATAATGGTATGTTGATATGATCTCCCCTCCCTTGCAAGTAGCTCAAACTCATTTCTTTATTTAGAAAATATCTGTTCCGCTTCTCCAGGGAACCTGATAATGCCAAACACATCTCTCTCTCTCTCTCTCTCTCTCTCTCTCTCTCTCTCTCTCTCTCTCTCTCTCTCTCTCTCTCTCTCTCGTGTGGCACCAGTTGACTGCAGGCCCCTCAAGACTCAGCAGGGTGACGACATTGCTTACAGTGCCATCCTAAGCCGAGTTCTATCTTTCTAAGTGCTTTGACTTCAATGGACTTAAGGTAAAGGTTTCCTTGGCTTGAAAGCCAGTCAAACCCGACTCTAGGGTGTGGTGCTCATCTCCGTTTCAAAGCTGAAGAGCCAGCGCTGTCCAAAGACATTTCAGTGGTCATGTGACCGGCATGACTAAACACCAAGGCGCACGGAACGCTGTTACCTTCCCACCGAAGTGGTACCTATTTATCTACTTGCAATTTCTCGCTATTGAACTGCTAGGTTGGCAGGAGCTGGGACTGGAGATCGGAGCTCACTCCGTCATGCAGCACTCATGTCTCAAACTGCTGAACTACCGACCTTCCAGCCTGCAGTTCAGCATCTTAACCACTTGAGCCACCACAGCCTGGACTTAGAAGGGTGTAACTTGATTTGCCCTGACCCGAATAGCCCAGGCTAGCCTGATCTCATCAGACCTCAGAAGCTAAGCAGGGTCAGCCCTGGTTAGTATTTGGATGGGAGACCACCAATGAAGTTCAGGATTGCTATGCAGAAGCAGGCAATGGCAAACCACCTTTATCCATTTTCTGCCTTGAAAACCTGAGGGGGTCGCCGTAAGCCAGCTGTGACTTGAAGACACCACCACTAATTCAGTGTAAGATAACATTATTAGTTGCTTGTTACTGACATCTAATATCCAGAAGTCTACTGCAAAATCCCATTTAGCGCATTCTCACTCTGTCCTATTCAGTTGTTTTAAAAGCCAGCTATAAAAATATAAGTGTAATGATTAGTTGGTTTTATTTATATATATATATATACACACACACAAACACACACACACACACAGGTCAGTGAATACTTGACGTTTGAACATTATTTTAAAATCCAGGCCTTTCTACTGACGTGCAGTTAAATTATTTAATCATTAGGGACCTGCGTCAAAATTTTAAAATGTATAGCAATATTGGTGGGAATGAACAATATAATCTAAATGTTTTGGAATAAAGTTTGAGTCCAATGGCACCTTTAAGACCAACAAAGTTTAATTCTGGGCATAAGCTTCCGTGTGCATGCACACGTCTTCGGATAGAAGATATGTTCTGGTTTAACAAGCCTATGATTAGAGCTACCAGTAAACGAATCATGCTAAATTCTATGGTTCCAGTTTTGGTTTCGAAAAGAAAATCTGCACAACTCAGCTCCTCCTCCTCTTCCTCCTCTTTTATTATATCACAACTGGTAGTGTTAACTTTTTGAAATCAATGAGTGGATTTTATATAAGGTTGCAGCTGACTTGGACTGTGAAGGCCAGCCTGATTTTGTCACGTCTTGGAAGCTAAGCGGTGCCGGCCCTGGCTAGTATGTGGATGGGAGACCTCCAAGGAACACCAGGGCCATGATAAGGAGGCAGGCGATGGCAAACCACCTTGCAACGTCTCTGGCCTTGAAAACCCTACCATGGGTCACCATAAATCCACTGTGAGTGGACAGCATGTTCCACCACCACCAGCAACTATTACCCGTTGAAGACTATGGAACACTGTACTCTTGGACAAAAAGCACAAGTCTACAGAACATCTGGACGCCAGTGTTCCCTCTAAGCGGAGTGAGTGTGAGCCAGCTCACAGTTTTTTAGCCTCCAGCTCACACATTTTTGTCTTAGCTCAGGAAGGGGTGGATCCAGAGCAAACTGATTTATGCAGTTTCCAAATCGCTTGCTCACCGCTTTAAAGCCAGTAGCTCACAAAGTAGAATTTTTGCTCACAAGACTCTGCAACTTAGAGGGAACATTGCTGGACGCCACCCCCGACACACCATTCCAGAGGTGGACCAGGTTGGGACAGCTCAGGGAGCTGCAGAGGGAAGGGGCAGATAGGAAAGTACTGCTCTCTGGATCAAAGCCAACATTTTTGTATATCGTATTTCCTAAATGGTCAAAGACCGTCATTTACATTATCTGAGTAAACCATACAATGTTGCCACAAGGCATAGATGGGGACTCTGGGGCAAGTGATGCTCTGTATTCTTGGTGCTTGGGGGGGTGGTCAACAGTGGGAGGGCTTCTAGTGTCTTGGCCCTACTGGTGGACCTCCTGATGGCACCTGGTATTTCTGGCCACAGTGTGACAGAGTGTTGGACTGGATGGGCCATTGGCCTGCTCCAACATTGGCTTCTCTTATGTATTATTTTTAAGCACATATTGTGGCTAAGGCTGAATAAACTGGCTTGCTGCAGCAAGCACAACTTCCATAAATTGACTGAGCTAACATTTGAAACTGGAGCTTCCTGGTTTGCAGTTTATGCTTTTAATAATTAAGGTTCAACAGCTCTCTCTGTGCACATGTATACTTTGGGGGTATGCTGCTTTTATCTACTGTACGATAAAGACTGAATGACTGGTATGGGTACACACATTTTATTTATTTATTTAGATATTTATGTCCAATTATTTTCTGCAGTGGGGATCCAGAGCAGCTTCCCCCTTCCTCCATTTTATCCTCCTCACAACCACTACCGCCTTGTGAGGCACGTTAGGCTGAGATAGGCCGAGTTCAGACTGGCACTTTGCCCCTAGATAGGCACGTTTCAGCAATGTTTCACAAACGGATTAAAGCGGCCATTCACACAGGCACATCTGTCCAGCATTCCCAAGCTGGACACAACCCATCTTGCAACGCTTCCCTCTTGAGTTTAAAAGATACCTGGGGAAAGTGGTAGCAAACCTTGGGAAGCATGTGTATCCCGCGTCCATCGCGCACCAACTAAGTGTGAATGCTAAAAGCTGCGATTTTTTATTGTGTGCTTATGCGCATGAGCGCTTATGCACATAAGCGCATAAGCACTTATTTCTGGATTGCAAAAAAGAAAGCCGCACCTTACAGCCATGCCTCCACCAGGGGAGGGCCAACAGTGTGAACGCTCCCTTGTGTGTCCTCCTGGTATGCTCCCGCATCAGTCTGCGCAGTGTGACCGAGAAAACCCAGAATACATTGTTCTGGGTCATTTTTGCTGCGACTCCCTCCCGCTTCAAACTGCCAGTCTGACCTCAGCCTTAGAGTAACTGGCCAAAGGTCACCCAGCAAGCTTCCATAGCAGAGTGGGGACTCGAACCGAGGTCTCCCCACTGTGCTTTCACACATGCTAAATAATGCTGTTTCAATCCACTTCAGTAATTGTTTGCAAGTGGATTTTGCCATTTCACAAGGTAAAATTCAGTTTCAAAGTGCACTGAGAGTGGACTGAAAGTGTGTCATTTAGTGTGTGTGTGGAAGCAGCCTCAGTCTGTGTACACAGTGAACTCTTCTACGAATCTTTTTCAAAGTTCCACCTGCCATCCAGCAGCTAAATCAATCCTGCTGCTCTATTACGTGCACACCCTTTCTGTCAGGATTTATTAAGTAGCGATGGTAACAGCAACAATGGAGATCACTGTCAAAATGTTCTATTTGTGCTTTTTGAATATATCAGTCCCTTTACACAGAATGGACTTTTTCTAACTCAGCTTCCAAAGAATTAATAGATGAAAAACATCTCAAGCTACTGGAGAGATCCGAGAAAAAACAAAACAAAACATGCCAACTGTGCTTGGAAAGAACTTGCAGTTTCTCATGAAACTTTTAATAGGAAAAGTGAATCAAATTGGTTAATTTTATGGTTGTGAAAGAGAAAATTACATGCCGTCCATTTCTAAGCTTCCAAACATCTCTGGTGCTCTTAATTAGAGCTGCCATCTAGAGACTAACAAGGCAATTTTATGCAATTAGTTATTTATAGGCTGTTATAACACACAACCAAAAATAAGATACAACTGAGTTTACAGTTTAAAGGTGAGTGATCTTTGATCCTATCTTTTATTACTCTCTGAGGGGGGATAGATAAAAAGCAAGCAACATTGTGGAACACTCAGGTCTTGACTTTGTATATACTTGAGCTACACAGACCATAATGTTATATTGTCCGAAACCTGTTGGATGAAATTCAGTATTTGTGACAACGGCCACACTCAGTCAACACATTAAGCCACAATTAAACACCAATTTGCCACAGCGGGAACAAAAATGGTGTGCTCAGTGTGTCTGCATGTCCTCATTCCTTCTCCATCCCTTCTTATGCATAGCATGAAAACCAGTCCAGTTCTAGTCATGGATGAAATGGTCACACTCAGTATCTGGCACCACAGGTTGCAGGATGTTCATCACCAATGGACACATCCAGGCAATTTAACAATGAAGTCAGATCAAGATGGGGAGCTGTGTTCGTCTGTCTTTGGCAGTAAGAAAGAGCAAGAGTCCAGTAGCACCTTTTGTTGTTGTTCAGTCGCACAGTCGAGTCCGACTCTTCGCGACCCCATGGACCAGATTATGCCAGGCCCTCCTGTCTTCTGCTGTCCTCTGAAGTTTCCTCAGTTTCACGTTTGTTGCATCGATGATGCTGTCTAACCATCTCATCCTTTGCCGACCCCTTCTTCTTTGACCTTCAATCTTTCCCAGCATCAGGGTCTTCTCCAGTGAGTGCTCCCTTCTCATTTGGTGGCCAAAGTATTTGAGCTTCAGCCTCAGGATCTGGCCTTCCAGGGAACAGTCAAGGTTGATTTCTTTTAGGGTTGAATGATTTGATCTCCTTGCAGTCCAAGGGACTCTCAAGAGTCTTCTCCAGCACCATAGTTCAAAAGAATCTATTCTTCAGCGCTTGGCCTTCCTTATAGTCCAACTCTCACAGCCATGCATTACTATGGGGAATACTTGCTTTGACCATGCGGACTTTTGTTGGCAGGGTGATGTCTCTGCTTTTTATCATGCTGTTTAGGGTTGCCATGGTTTTCCTCCCAAGGAGCAGGCATCTTTTGATTTCATGGCTGCAGTCACCATCTGCAGTGATCTGGGATCCCAGGAACGTGAAGCAGCACCTTAAAGACTAACAAAATATGTGGCGGGGTACAAGCCTTCGTGAATCACTGCTCACTTCTTCGGCCATCTGAAGAAATGAGCAGTAACTATGAAGTTGTGATGATGGCGGCAAAGAAAGGCTATTTCTCGACTATTATAACATCAGCTAGTTCATGGTCAGCCCAATTGTTCAAGGTAGCTCAGCAACTACCGATGGCTGTATCTGAGCTGCTATTGCCCCAGGAACAATTAGCTGTGATACCTTTGCCAAGTTTGCTGTTGATTAAAATAACAAGAATGCACTCTGATCTGGATGCCAGTTATAACACAGGTACACCAGAAGAAACGTATCTGTGCTATTTATGGATTACTTTGACCCAGTTCAAGTGATGGATGTGGACAAGATCCTGTGATCTCTGAAGGCTACTACTTGCATCCTGGATCATTGCCCATCCTGGCTGATAAAATCATGTCACGACTACATCAACAAACCCTTAGCAACTATTATGAATCAGTCACTAACTCAGAGCACCTTCACTCAGCCACTCAAAGAGGCGGTTGTTCGTCCTCTACTTTTAAAAAAATCCTTGGAGAAAAAATGATGTGGCCAATTATTGTCCGGTCTCTAATTTACCCTTCCTGGGCAAGTGATCAAGAGAGCGGTAGCAAAACAACTCCCAAGTAGCCTTGGATAACTCATCTGCCCTAGACCCTTTTCAATCCAGCTTCAGGCCAGGCTGTGGAACCGGCACAGCTCTGCAAGCTTTACTTGACAACCTCTATCTGAGTGCAGACAAAGGCCAAGCCTCCCTGTTACTGTTATTGGATTTATCTGCAGCCTTTGATATGCGAGATCATGCCATCTTGTTGAGGTGCCTGGAGGCAGAAGTAGGTATTAGGGGAAGTGCTTTGAACTGGTTCAAATCACTCCTCATGGATCAGACTCAGAGGGTTGCTATTGGAAACCATGTGTCATCAGTACGGACCTATCTTGCGGGGTTCCACAGGGTGCAATTCTATATCCCCCATGCTTCTCATTCTCTACATAAAGCCCTTGGGACCAATCCTTTGTAGCTTTGGGGTTGGTTGTCATCAATTTGCTGATGATACTCAGCTGTATATATTCTTACCCAAATCTCCTGGTGCTGCAGTAGAGGTCCTGAATTGCTGCCTGGCGACAGTGGTTAACAAGATAAAAGTGAACAAATTGAAATTAACCCCTGAAAAGGCAGAAGCAAGGCTGGCTGGGAAGGAAGAGGTCTTGAAGGGCACTGCCCGCCCCACTTTTGATGGAGTTCAACTGACCCTTGCAGTCTCAGCTCAAAGTCCTATGGGTCATACTGGATCCAGCTTTATTACTGGAGAAGCAAGTTAATGCAGCTGCAAAAAAAAAAAAGGCTTTCTACCAACTCGGCCTAGCCCGTAAAATAGCCTCTTACCTTGATATGGCTGACCTGGCCAACTGGATCCAAGTTGCAGTAACATCAAGACTAGATTAATGTAATGCCTCGTACACTGATCTCCCTTCATAATCAACTCGGAAACTTCAACCAGTCCAGAATGTTGCAGCTTGGCTATTATCCGGAGCTAGATGGAGCATGCATATGACTCCCCATTCTGCAGACATTCCATTGGCTGCCCATATGTTACTGGGCTCAGTGTGAGGTACTGGCTGTCACATACAAAGTCCTGCCTGGCCTTGGCCCCTCTTATTTGCGGGCCTCTCTCCCCATGTTCCACCACCACAACTTTGCTCAAGTCCACAATGGCTTCTGCAGGTGCCAACCTGCAAATCGGCAAAATCAACAACTGCCCGTACACGTGCTTTTCTCCACTGTAGCTCCCACCTTGCAGAATGGCCTGACCAAAGAGGTCAAGAAAACTCCCACTTCTCCTGACTTTCCACAAACCAGGCAAAAACTGAACTATTCAAGAAGGCTTTTCTGTACGGGCAATAGGGTGCACGGTTCAAAAATAGAAACTTGCTTGGATAGATGATTAGGGATTGTGGTCTATACTGCTGTGTATAGCTTGTATTGTAAGCAGGATCCTATTTACATAATTTCTGTAATGCTTAATGCATCAGGTGATTACTTGTGCTATGCTTCATTTCTTTCTGGGAGTTCCAGATTTCAAAAAATAAAAATAAAACCCTATTGCCTTGGTTACTGAACATCCCATTTTGTCAAATGTACCAACTCATTGTGTGTAATGTGCCTTGAGTCCTTTTGTGAAAGGTGAACTATAAATAATGTAAACTTAACTCCACACAAAACTGGAATGTGTTTGGGGATGATACCTGGCAAGTGCATACCTGCATCAGGAGAGTGGTTCCACGTAGGCAGCACCTAGGCTGCACAAGGAGAGTGTTTAATTTATTTAGCTATATTTTATCTGTTTTAGATACTACAAGAAGGGGGACCCACGATACTCGCAGGGGGGAGGAGAAGCTCCACAGGAGAAGAAGGAAGCAGCTGCAGGTGAGCCTTCTCCCCTGCCCCCCTGTCCCCAGCACCCATGGCAAAGCCCATACCCCTCCAAGCCTTCTCCCTTCTCCTAAACTCGGCCCGCCAAACTTTCTCCCACTCTCCTCTCCTGGTGGCAGCGAGGCCTGGCCAGCCCACCAAACTTTCTCCCTCCCCCCCAGGCAGCGGCGAGGGGTGAGCAGATTACAGCCACCGGCTAGCCAAGCCTTCTCCCACCCCCTCCCCTCCCTGGTGGCGCCAGCGAAGCCATTCTCAGAGCATTCCCTGTGCCTTTTGGGGGGATTTAAATACCCCCCTTATGTCTTTTTTACAGTTTTTAGATTTTTCTGCACATCTAGGGATTGCCCCAAATGTGCAGGAAAATCTCCCTGCCCCCCAAGTGCCCCCGATGTGCAGATGTAGGTATCCACACGGAGGGGGCATGTTGGGAATTAGATATAGATTGCTACTCTTTATTTTTAAGCGCTTTATCATGTTGACTGAAGTTTGAATCCAGTGGCACCTTTAAGACCAACGAAGTTTAATTCTGGATATCAGTTTTTGTGTGTATGCACACTTCATCACACAAGCCTATACCCCGAATTAAACTGTGTTGGTCTTCAAGGTGCCCCACTGGACTCAGACTTTGTTCTGCTGCTCCAGACCAACACGGCTGCCTCACCTGAATCTACCATGTTGACCGTTATGTAGCGGTAGCGAGGAAAGGGAGTTTTGGAAGTGGGCGGATAAAGGCGGGGAGCTGTGGAGGAGTTTTCCTGTTCTCTTAGCTCAGCTCAGTTGCTCCCAATAGTTAATTAACGGCTTCAGTTGATTAGCTAGCAAGCCAGACAGAGAGGCTTATCTTGAGCTGTGTGACACCTAAGTGTTTATTCCAAAACGCCAGAAAGATGCTCTTCCTTCCCTCTCCTTTTCACTTTCATTTCCTCTTATTTCTTCTTCAGAGAGAAGCAAGTTTGTTACTTTCTTGTTTTCTCACTAATTTCTTACTAATTGTTCACTACTTTTAGCTGTACTACAATAATATACAGAGGCTGGGGGTGATTGCCCTTTTAGCTTTGGAGGAAAAGAAACTAATTGTCAATTATAGGTTGGCATTTGCTAACAAAAGCTGGGCGAGTTGGAAGGGTTATGTTCTGGAGACTGCTTACTCACTGATTGCCTACCGACCAATTCGGAGAAGTAGAATTTGATTATCAGAAGAGATAAATACAGGTTTTATGGGATAATCAATTTTAATTCAGTTGCAAATTTGGGTATAGAATCTATTAAATCCCTTTAATTAGCTTATTATTAACCATATTTAAACCTTTTATTTAATTATATTTTATTCTTTTTATTGGGGGATGGGATTATAGCTAGAAATAATATGAGTCGTAAAAGGGAGTGTTCCTTTGATAACAGTAGCCCTTTAGCTACTAAAATGGATAAATCTGATCCTGACTTTTTAGCCATTGTGGAATCATCTAACAGATTTAGTTTACTGCAGAATTTGCAGGAAGGTAGTATTTGCTCCCTCCAGTTATCAAAGGATAATCCTATTTTATCCCTGGGTATGGATTCTAATCTGAATCTCCAAGGAAAGGGTGATAGACCAGCACATCAGAAGACTATTATTTGCTAGCAACATTCTGCATATACCTCTGTCCACACTGATTATCCACAAACATGGCTGTTTTCATGTCTGGGCCTCGTTGGCGTCATAGGGATAAGTACCTTCCAAAGATCTCCTCCCCACCCTGGCCTGCTTCATTGCATGCAAATCATGCCCCATGAATTAACACACAATTGGCTGGATCTTTGCATTCAAAAAGCAGATCTTGATATGATATAGATTTTCCCCTCCTCCAGGCACAGAAAAAACTCTGAAACCAATTTGCCACGGAGGGCAGAATGGTGAGGAATAATTCAGCCCTCAGGCTGAGGAAGTTAGGTTGTCCCTAGTTTATGTTATCCCTTGCCCTCTTTGCAGCCAGAACAAGAAGATATGCTTGTGGTCCTAATCTCACAAGCCAAGACTCATGGAGGATTGATTTGACAGATTCATGGAGGCTAGGTCTACCAGTGGCTACTAGCCATGGGGACTAGAAAACCCTCCTCCATGTTCAGAGGCACTAATCCTCTGAATCCCAGTGCCGGAAGGCAACATCAGGGGAAGACCTTGGCCTCTGTGCCCTGTTGTTGGCCTTCCAGAGGAACTGGTTAGCCACTGTGTGAGACAGGATGCTGGACTAGATGGACCACAGGTCTGCTCCAGCAGGGCTCTTCTTATGTTCTCATGACTTTTTTGGAGAGGAGGGAACTTTTAGGTGGAGTACACCCACTCCACCCCCCCGGCTAATTAGACAACACTAGTCAAAGCATTTTTTATCTCTTAGAAATTATCCTATTGAAGAACAGTGGCCTGAGAGCCCTGAGAAAGAAACTGACACGGGCTAAAACTACTTAAATCATGATGACACCAGCACTTGCTTCAAGCTTATGGATCTTTTAAAAGCAGAAGTTTTCTTCTATTGATGCTTTCAAAAGTACATTAGCTAAGATAAATTACGTATCTAGCTAACTCATTCAAAGGCTAGAGGGATTTCACATATTTGTGACTGTTTTACAAGTCCATCCTAAACTAATGCAAACAAGGAGGACAACTGAGGAATTTAATGTAGGATTAATTTATAATTAATACATTCCCATGTTTGCTTATTATTACGTGACCAAATATCATAACATCTGAACAACCAAAAATATGTTGTTTTGAATGTTCTGCATTCTGGTCGATGTCAGTCCACGTAGCCTCTTGGTAACAAAACTTGCTGTTTTAAGACTAGGTGAGATATTTATGTTTTTGGTAACATCTCTTTTTTACTTTCTCTTAAAATCGAGATACCATTTATCACATTCCCCAAAGAAGGTTGAGTGGATGCCATTTGTTTGCAACAACAGATGATCAGCAGGAATTCGGTCCATGTAAATGGGGGTGGTGGTCATTTCTTGGTCTTTACAATATCGTCAGTTTTGCCCAGGACATTTGGAAGGTACCAGCATCAGCAGCTCACCAATTTGTTGCTCACAATATCATCATCAAACGTTTAGGTGATATAACTGACTATGGCAATTTTTTGGGGGGTGGGGCGAAAAAAATCTACCTCTTGCCATGAAAATCTTTCCCCAAAGAGTAAATAAGACCCAACAGATAATTGTTTGTTAATTGGATATAATCAATTTCAGCAATACATTGACTGCTGTTTTCCCGCAACAGGATCTAAAAACAAAACAACACACCCTTAGATGTCACCTATCTTTAGAATTGATTTCTTACATTAATTAGCAGTCTGAAGATTAACATTTTATTTGTGCTTATTCTACACTTACCTTCCATCATTAAAGATACGTTAAAGCTACTGACTATAATTACAATCTGTTGCAAGCAAGGTAGGTTTTTTTTTTTTTAAGGTTCTTGCATGCTGTGTACATCCAACTGCCTGACAGCTCATTTGGTCTTTCTACTGATCTACAGCTTTCCTTTATTAGCTCTGAGCCGGAGAGAAAAACCAAACTTCCCTTCACAGCTCCTAATTAGGTATCTGCAGTACCCTAGAAGGTTAATAAGCCAGAAGCAGAACAGTTAGATCTCCATCCTGCAAGGATTTCGGCACCCTCCACTCCACATGACTTGTACTGAGTACTAATGATGTTCAACGTTTTCCACCATCGAGCTGTTTTTCAAAGTCAGTTCAAATCCATGACTGGGTTTTGCCCTGCAGACTCTCTTTGTGTTGTTTCTTTCGTGCATCGAGTTTGCATATGAATAGAGAAGAAGAAGAAGAAGAAGAAGAAGAAGAAGAAGAAGAAGAAGAAGAAGAAGAAGAAGAAGAAGAAGAAGAAGAAGAAGAAGAAGAAGAAGAGGAGGAGGAGGAGGAGGAGGAGGAGGAGGAGGAGGAGGAGGAGGAGGAGGAGGAGGAGGAGGAGGAGGAGGAGATTGGATTTATACCCCGCCCTTCACTACCCAAGGGAATCTCAGAGCGGCTTACAATCTCCTTTCCCTTCCCCTCCCCACAACAGACACCCTGTGAGGTAGGTGGGGCTGAGAGAGCTCTGACAGACACTGCTCTTTTTCAAGAACAGCTCCGACAGAACTATGGCTTGCCCAAGGTCATCCAGCTGGTGCAAGTGGAAGAGTGGTGAATCAAACCCATTTCTCCCAGGTTAGAGTCTGCGCACTTAACCACTACTCCAAACTGGCCAGATGCAACCTGGCAACCCTCGTGGTTATACTTGCATCCACATACACATGTATCCTCTGGTCTAAGGCTCTGCAACATGACCTTATTTCTGAAGCCCAAACTTCTCATGATGGCAGCGATTCTTTGTGTTTGAGAGTTAGCACTTCGAGTGTTGAACCTGGGACTGTGCAGACATGGGTACAAATCCCCACTCAGGTTTGAATCTCATAGTGCCAATCACTCTCACTCAGCACAGCCTACATTCACAAGGGCTGAGTTCAGACTGGCAGTTTGCAGCGGGAGCCAATCGTGGCAAAAAAAGCCCTGGAATAAACTGTTCTGGGTTTTCCCGGTCAGACGGGACCGACAGATGTGGGAGCATATCGGGAGGAGGTGCGCGGGAGCGTTCAGACTGCTGGCCCGGAGGTGCGGCTGTAAATGGCTTTTCCCTGGTAAATCGGCTGGATGCCTATGTGTGTATGGGCACATGGGCGCTTATGCACTCATACACACATAGGCATCCTGCCCATTTGGGGAGGATCCCGTTGCGCATTGGGCAGTAGAGCGGAGCACAGCCAATCATATGTGCCTTATGCAGTACAGCAGAGCACAGCCAATCATATGCGCCAATCATATGCGCCGGGAGCAACATGGGTTGCTCCCGGCTTTTTGGCTGAGCATTCACACTTCTGGGAAGTGGACTGATGTGAGATAAAGGCACTCTGTGGGATTTGCTACCACTTATAACAGGTATTTTTTTAATGCGGGAGCGAAGCGGAACAGCACGGGTTGCCTACAGGTGGGGAATGCCAGGCAGATGTCCCTGTGTGAACGCCCCCTTTAATCTGCTTGGGAAAAGAGGCTGAAAAGTGGCTATAGCGGGGCAAATTGCCAGTCTGAACTCAGCCATGGTTATTTCCATGGATGCTGCTATGAGCTCCACAGAGGCAGTGTGGGGCATTGTGTAAAAGATACAATAAGATTAGATAAGCACAGGACTGCCCCATGCAGAAATAGGCAGTGGAGACGGGGGGGAGGGAATCAGATCTGAAAAGCAAGAGGGGTGCATAAATCAGGACCCCGCCTTCTTGCAGCTCATTGGGCTCAGCCAAGGACCCTTCTGTTGTCAAAACTTCAGCAGCAAGGGGAGGGAGGAAGCCTGAAAAGGAGTCGAGGAAAGGCCATCCACAGGCAGAGGGGGGTTTCTGAACTCCATCACTGTGCCTGCATCCTTTTACTTTTCAAAGCAGACCCCCCCATCCCCTAGAACAGTGGTCCGGTCTCATATTCCAACACATAACACTGCCCCATCCAACCAAGGCATGGCTGAAGTTTCCATCAAGATCCTGCAGGGAGCCAGTCCACAGGAGAGGCAGCTGCCTCCTCTTCCCTTCCTTACGGTTAATATTAATATAAAGATGGATTTCGATACAACTGATGCTTCAAAGCATCTCATGAATTTATGACGGCAGTATCTCGAGGCCACAAAGCTCCAGCAGCTAAATAAATAAAAGCAGAGGAAATAATGCCAATTTCTTTAGTACAAATATGTTTTCAGAGGATTACCATGTTTGGTGACAGAAGTTAATGGAACTGTAGTGGCATAAAGGCTGACTGACATGACAAATGAGCAATCTGCAGTCGACAGGCGACAGAGATGGATCTTTATACGCCGAATGTTGACGAATAACCTGGATGTTTTATATGGTTATGCACCTTTGATCATTCATCATGAAGAACAGGTGAGTTACAATGGAGTATTCTTGAAGAACTCATAGGGGAAGAGGAACTACAAGCATCTGGAACTCCTGTTCTGCCAAAGGAAGATAATTTTCATAAAAGCTGTGGGTTTTAACAACTCGTCTTCAGACTCCTCTATTTGGCAGCCACAGGGAACATCAAAGAACTGGAGAGGTTGTGACACTGCTTTAAATTAAAAGATTCGAAGATCAGCGACATTTGCTGAATCACAACCAGCACCAACTCTCTGCCAGTATCATATAACCCTGTCCAAGGACCCCATGGCTGATAAGCCATCAAGGTCTTAATTACGGCAGAACTTCTAACATCATTTATGCTACCAGGTACCAGCAATGTCGTTTGCAGCGGACACCTCCACACAAGAGAGTAAATGGAAACAAGTCAAACTTTAGACACGGAAACATTCTGAAACCAGAAAGTTATGATCACAAAAACCATGGCATGGCCCATAGGCGCCAATTGAACTGAAAACTCAAGCTGTCCCCCACTGCTGCAGTCAGCATTCCCTCTAAGCTGAGTTAGTGTTAGCTAGCTCACAGATTTTTAGCCTCTGGCTCACACGTTTTTGCCTTAGCTCAGGAAGGAGGGCTCCAGAGCCAACTAATTTATGCAGCAGCCAAATGGCTCGCTCGCAACTTTAATGCCAGTAGCTCACAAAGTAGAATTTTTGCTCACAGGACCCCACAGCTTAGAGGGAGCATTGGCTGCAGCCTCACCAATTAGGCCTGGGGGAGCTTAGGATGCTGAATACAGGCTCAGCCAATCACCGCCCTCCCTTTGGCGGCCAAGCCCCCTCCTCAGCATCCAATCGCGTCCCCTCACAAAAACTTCAGCCAGGATACCTTACAACTCAGTAGGTTAGGGTGCACAGCACAGGACTCCATCTCAGAACTCCCTGCCATGTGGACTTAGAGCAAGCGGTGAGGAACTTGGGTGGTAGGAAAAGCACAGAGAGGGCACTTAGCAATACAGGGCGAGTGCTTAGCGCTAACACCCAAGGAGGAGAGCCAAGTCCATACTCTGTGGCTGACCTCCCCCCATTTCAGAACCCTAATGGGTACCTCACCGTTGGAGGTTTGACCAAAAGGGGCAACCACACGCCGACAGGTAAGCAAGGGTTAGGATCCCACACCTGCTCCGCCACTCCCCTCGCTTGAGGATGGGTGCTGTGACAGCATCTCCTGCATTCAGCCATTGCCACATAGCACCATGGCCCCTGACTTGCCATGGGAAAAGATCCCAGTAGATCTCCGAGGGGGGGCGGGATGCTGTGTAGTTTGCTTGGTTCTCACCCTCAGCAGAGTTCAGGGCATGTCTGTGGTTTGGGGTGTGTGTGTGTGGGTTGTACGTGGTGAATCAGCTTGCCATGCAACCCTTTAACTCATTTCCTTGCAGAATCAGAGCCCTGAGCAACAGCTGCAGAGGTGCTGCTGTGGATGGGTTGCCAGCACGACATACTTCACGCAAGGGCACTTCGACACAGGACAGGTGAGTGTAATTTGGATGGTACCGTCATGTGCCTCAAGGGGGAGGGGCTTGTGCTGAGCCCCTCCCCCATGGGGGTTGTATTTGCAGACCCTGTCAGTGTAGCACATCCATGGCTGAACCTGTCATGGCACTTGCCATGGATGGACATATCTCTGTTTTATTTGTCTGCAGGTGGAGATTCAACAGGGAGACTTGTGGGTGTGGCAAGTCCTGACTCCCCCGCCCCCTCTGCTCAGTCCACTGTCCCAGCCCTCCTCTTGAAGTGGAGTGTAGCACCCAGCCAGCCCTTCCAAGTTCCACCCGCAACACCATCCCACTTATACCCTTGCCACGCCAGGGATCCTTAGTGCTCTTTCCTGTGGCTCACACAAAAAACAGTTGCTCCTTATGTACAACAAGGTTTTGGAGTCATCCTACTTTGCCAGTTTCTCAACAACTGGAAGTGGTCCACACCCATCTTGATGGGATTGTTTACTCTTTTGACTACACCTTGTTTTCCTCTGTACTTTGGAATTTAACGTTATGCACCTTGCCCTGAGAAACCCAATTCTTTTTAATAACACAGACCAATCTTTCTACCATTTGTAGTTTTAGGTATACCTTTTCCTGTCACCTAAATTTCATACATCAGGTGCAATGGGCCCTGAATCATGGAAGTATATGCCACAATAAACGCATTTATCTTGAAGGTGCCACAAGCTTCGTTGTTATTTCAGACTAACACAGCTACTCCTCTGGAATAAATCATGCATGTTTCTTGTAACTCTTATAGGAAAATATAGAGCTACTGAATATTTTCCTCACATTTTTATTTATAACATTAAAAAATATGCTGCTGTGAGAGATAATAGGTTTACTTTATGTCATTTTCTTACCTCGGGGACTGTGAAGCGACGCTTCCGAAGCCCGCCCTCCATCTCCACAGTGACTTTGGTCAAAAGGAAGGCATTGGTCCCCTGTGCCTGCCACCACCTCATAGTTCTTGGCCAAATCCTTGGTTTCGCTGAGAGATTTCACTTTGTACACTCTCCTGGTATTTGTATCAGACAAATATAGCGATTCCGATACAGGGTCCATGGCCAGGTAGTACTTGTGGGCCGGACTTGTGCTAAAAAGGCAGGGAAGGATAAAGACTGAAATTAACAATCACCTAACATGCTCTACTTTTTATTTTCCTTCTGGAGCTTTTCAAAAAAGTGACCATTTTTATACAAAATGTCAAAAGTTAACAAACTTGTGAATAAAATTTTTAAGTTGTACAAAAGTCACAGTCGATAGTAGTACAAAAGCCAGTTTGGTGTAATGGTTAGCATGCGAGACCAGGATCTGGAAGACTGAAGTTCAAGTCCCCACGCTGCCCTGGGAGCTCACTGGCAGAACTTGGCCCAGTTCCATCCACCATCTCTCAGCCTAAGTTAACTCACCAGATTGTTGTGAGGGTAAAATGGAGGAGAATAATACAAGGTGTTTTGGGTCCCCACCGGAGAGAAAGGCCGGGAATAGGATGGCGAAGGAAATAAATAAATACAAGAGATTCTGAAGAAAAAAAACACCACTCACAGCAATTTTGGTCCTTATGTAAGAAACTGAAGAGTATAAAAAAAGGGGGACTCTTTCACACCTTAATAGCTGGTAAGGAAAAGGCAAGAAGGCTGTCAAAACACCTGGGTGTGAATTAGCACGACATACTTCACGCACTGAAGTGACTCACTGTGAATATTAAGAAATGTATTTTTTTAAAAATCACATTATTTACATACACGAACAGTAAGCTGTACTAACTGCAGTCAGTGAGCTGGTATGTTTCAGATCCGTCAATAATATTTTATTTTTTATTTTTAGTTTTAAAATCACCTTTTATTGTTTATTTTAGTGTTTGTGAATATGGCAGCAGTCTCTGAGGTGATGTATAAAATGTATAAAAATGTCATAATAAAACCGGCTATGAATTGCTTGGCTGATTGACATCTTTATTCTCTACATGCCTGTTCTGAAGTAAGTCCCATTGTGTTCCCAAGTGTGCCTTGGATTGTGGCCTTGGAAACTCACTCAGAAACAGAGAGATCTGAGGAGAGAGTCTTGCCTATTTATTAAGGTCTGTGTTCTATTCACCAGTGAAGTGGTATTGATAGACATGGAAAGGAGTGGGAAGTTCAGATCTCTTTCCTCCTCATCATGCCGCTCTTTGAGGCTTCAGGGACTTTTCTCTCAAATGGAGCTCCAATACAGAGCTTGAGGGAGGCCAGGGAGAGCTTGATGTAAGACATGTTGAGGCAAGGCATGGTGCAGTGAGGTAAGGCATGGTTTAGCTCCCTTCACCTTCATGCTCTTTAGGTGGGAAACAAATCAGAAGAGAAGAAGAAGAGAGAACAGACTGGATTTATACCCCACCCTTCACTCGGAGTCTCAGAGCGGTTTACAAACTCCTTTCCCTTCCCCTCCCACAACCGACACCCTGTGAGGTAGGTGGGGCTGAGAGAACTCTTTCAAGAACTGCTCTTTCAAGAACAGCTCTGACAGAACTATGGCTTCCCCAAGGTCACACCAGCAGCTGCATGTGGAGGAGTGGGGAAATCAAACCCAGTTCTCCCAGATTAGAGTCCGCGCTCTTAACCACTACACCAAATTTCCCACAATGAAATTGTATAAGAAATCTATAAGAAATGGAACATTTGAGAAGAGAAGTTTGGAAAAATTAGAGGGGGCAGTATTCCTGGGCCACTGTTAGACCCCATCCCAGTTGCTGGATTTATCTCTGCTTTGGAAGAGGCCATGGCCAGGGGGCTCTATTATACCCACCAAAGGGCATTCTGTATTTCTAAAGTAGCCCCCCCCCCCCCGTTTCTTCTGAAGGCAGGTGGGAAGGACTGTCTGAGATCCAATGTTAGGCGAGACACCAGGCTAAAATGATGAGCTGTTAGACTGGGCACACCAACCACAACATTATAAAGCACTCGAAACTCCCTCTTTAGAGCTCCACAGTCCTCACTGCCAGGCCATCAAAATTGCAACATGTAGTGCAGAGGTCCCTAACCTTTATGAGCCTGTGGGCACCTTTGGAATCCTGACACAGGGTGGTAGGCATAGCAGCAAAATGGCTGCTGCAGGAGGCAGAGCCATGAACTCACCCAGCGGAAGTACAGGTGCAGTGGAGAAAAGGGGTAGTTTAAAAAATACACTGTGAAAGAGGACTTAGAAAGAGAATAAAACCAACACAGGTGCAACATCTGCCATATCATCATTATTTTAATCTGCACAGCCAATCAGATCTCCAACAGCCAATGGAACTTGTACTAGGCAAGAGCCCCACGTGGCTCCACCCACTTTCTGAAAACACGTAGTGGTGGGTACCAGGTAAGGTGTTGGCGGGCACCATCACACCCATGTTCACCATGTTGGGGTCTCCTGGTGGCAAAAAGACCCGGAACAAAGTGTTCCAGGTTTCCCTGGTCACACAGCACCAACTGATGCGGGAGCATACTGGGGAGGACGTGCAAGGAAGCGTTCATAAAGTTGGCCCACCCCTGGCAGAGGCACAGCTGTAAGTGGCTTTTTGTTTTGTAATCCAGTTATATGTGCTTATGCGCTCATGCACATATGTGCATCTCTACCAGATCAGCTTGTTCATGTTCACACGTCCCTGAAGCGGGATGAATGAGGTCTCCAGGGTTTGCTACCACTTTCACCAGGTATTTTTTAAACTCGGGAGGCAAGCACTACAAGACGGGCTGAGTACGGCTGGGGACCACCTGATAGATGTTCCTGTGTGAATGGCCCCTTTAATCCGTTTATGAGACGTTTCTGGCACGTGCCTATCTCGGGGCAAACTGCCAGTCTGAACTCAGCCTCTCTCTCTCTCTCTCTCATTTTATATCTATCTAGGTATGCACATACGTGTGTGATTTTCTTGGTATGTGCAGTTTTATTTTGATATTTTAAAATTCATTTTATTTACCAGATTTATACCGCACCCCCCAGCCAAAGCTGACTCAGGGCAGCTTACATAAAAGAATAAAAACACACAAGTAAGCAATTTAAACAATCCTAAAGCCATATAAAAACAATCCAACATTATAAGGTGCTAAACATTAAGTAATACTGATAAATTAATATTATTAGATGGCGGCCAGCCTTCAGTGATCTATCCTCGTAGTCGGCCCATCGATCTAATCCTTTATGCGGCCGGCACAGGCTGTTTCTGGTGACTCCAGGGGACAGGATTCTCTGCCTTTCCAACTATTGGGGCGGCTCCTTGGTTGAAGGCCTGGTGGAAGAGCTCCGTCTTGCAGATATAAAATTGTATTTCTTAACCCCACTCTCAGACCACTTAGATGTATATTTGTCTTTAAAAAAGCATCTGGCTATTCGGTAGATATTATCAGATTATCTCGAATGCAGGTTGCACTTTAACATCAGTGTGTTTTTGTCTGAACAATGTAAGGCAACCACTGGTTGGTAGGGGTGTTTGTCTCCTGTATCTTTCTTTCAGTAGCATACAGCTCAGTAGTTTTTACCATATAGAGAGATTACACACACACACATACACCACCCCCCCTCCAGCTTTCTCCCAGCACCCTAGGACCCAAGGAAAGCAGCAACAATGAACACATATTTTTTTAAGTATTAAAGTCATTATAATGAGAAGTTCAAATAGATCAGCCAGACCCTGCAAGGCATCATGGCAAATATATTTCACTTGTGTTCCCAGCACGCACAATGGGAACGTTACCTGTTCTCCAGCATTTTGCACTGAGTGTCCTTTCTACATTAACAGTAGTCATTGTCTCTGTTTTTAGTATATGCAAGAAGAACCAGTAGACATTCTAAACTCAGGTATAACCCTGCAATTCTAATAATGTCTTAATACTTGTCCATTAAATCAGCTGCTATTGTATATGACTGTCGTAGATGGGGGAAAGTACCTATTTCTTTCTGGAATATCCAGGAAGTAGGATTATAACCCTTAACTATTTTGTGAAGCTAATCTGGAGTGACGTACTGTCAGATAGGATAGCACATTCTCATGGTTTTGGGGTCCCTCAGGCTGCCCAGCACATAGCTACAGGGTCCCTGTCCTAATGGAAATGCACGTCTGCAGAAAAGAACACCAACAGAGATCCTTCACAACAGAGATCCAGATTAAAACTTGGCCAACGTTATTAAAGCACTGTTATGTACAGGAAGACAGTAAGCAAATTTCTATATTTTTGTGCCAGCATGTATCCCAGTTTGGGTTGGCACTCAGGTTCCACGTTAAAATCATACCAGTGAGCTTGTAAGAAAGACTCAACTCAAAGAGCAACCATTAGCAAATAACAAGTGCGAGGCTGGAACAATAATGTTTGCTGACCAGCATTTTTGTATTCTTAAATCCGGGGCGGGGGGGGGGGTTTCTAAGGGTAGATTGCTCAGCTCTTTTACTGGCTGAAAGAATTCTTTGGTGGGAATAGTCTAGTTCCACACTAACTGTCCCCAAAGGTATCTTTCATCAAGATGTCACACGAGGACAGCTTTGGGAATTTTCCACAACATGAATTATATATTCTGCAAGAATAGCTAGAAGAATCTCACTTTTGCAAAAAGTATCCCCGGCTGAAGTGAACTTTGATTATACAGACAATAAAATCTCATGTGCCTGTGAAGAATTCCAGCTTCAACATTCCGTATGGTTTGTTTCAAACGTACAGCTAGCTTCTGCATCAAACAGCAGCTATCCAAATCAGAAGGTTCTATTAATCTCAGATATCATATGAATATATGGCAAAGGGATATAAATCCAGAGCCACACAGCACGGTTACAACCTGGTTATAAACTTTCCACAATTTGCTCTTAGAATGGACCATAAACAAGAAATATTACTGAGTTTTCATATGTAGTTCTATTCATCAAAAGAGAGTCTGGTTTAACTTTATTCCATGCCCAATTCGTCATTTAGTCCCCCTCTCCCATCCCTTTCTTGTTCACATTACTACTGTGGAAATTTCTTGTAGATTTTTGACACGTGCCTCTTTTCATTGCCTATAATTATTCTCACAATTGAAATTCATGACTTTTTTTTATTTTGTGCAATCAGAATCTTATTGGGAAGGATTCAAACCACGACAAGCTTTAATCTGCCCTGTGCACTTTAATTCCTTCATAATTCAAGGATTCACCGCCATGAAAAATGGATCTCTACAAATTATTTCTCACTGAGGTTTAAAGTTATTACCATACATGATGGCTGCCATTGGGGGTTTAGATGGGCTGAGGCTGCAGTTCTACACACATGTACCTGGAAGTAAACCAGAATAAGAAGGTTCCAGCTTGAAAAAAAATAAGAGCGCACTGTCCCACTTCCATGCCAGTGATCTATTTTCTTTAGCTCCAAATGTATCTTTTCAGTTTTAAATTTTATGGCACCAGACTTCCCCAAGTGGTATGGGAAGGTAGGGAAAAGTGACAGAAAATCCTTTGGGGCGATGTTTAGCTCCATCACACATATTTTAATAATTCTTTTTTTTAAAAAGCCACAGTTTTAAGTCTTTGTTCCTTATTCTAATGGCCAGTGCCTCCAAATATATAGCATGGGTATTAAAGATAACACACACACTAAATAATCCACTTTCAATCCACCTTCAGTGCACTTTCCAACTGGATTTAAAGTGCATTGAAAGTGGATTATTTAGTATGTGTGACAGCAGCCACAGTGTTGCCTATTTTGTTTTCTTGAAAATGGGAAAGGTTTGAAAAATGACCATCTAGAAATAGCTATGCTTTATGAGGCTCAAATGTAATTTTAATACAATGTTTAAAGTTGGATGACATCTTCTAGGGCTTACAACAGGAAGGTTCATTCCATGTTCTCAAATGCCTTTTCAGCACCTAAGGTCTTATGCTGTTTACAAAAGGAATTATTTATTCCATTTATTTAGATATCTATACCATTTTTGAAAATAATGAATAAATGAATGTTCAACAGAGATGTGGGTCTATAAAACAAAAAAACAGAAGGTGGATTTTGGATGTGTTTCAATACTTCTTCTTATCTTTACCACACTCATTCCTTTACCTCACAGGAGACAAGGCTGAAAGGGGCTTGGATCTCTTAGCTCCCCTTTCAGGCTTGCCCTGGGCTCCTGTGGGCTTGGGGGGGAAGGGAGAGACAAGGAGGGCATGTTTGCCCAGCTTCCCTTCCTGACAGTAAGGGGAGCTGGGCAGACATGCCCGGCTTCCCTGTGCGATCTTCTCCAAGTGCTCCGTGGCAGCGGGGCACTTGGAGAAGATTGCGCAGGGAATCCAGGCATTTAACCCCCCCCAGTCTCTCTGCAAAAGCGGAGAGGCTGGGGGGGAGGGTATGTCTAACCAGCTTCCCAGTGTGATCTTCTCCAAGTGCTTCGCAGCTGTGGGGCACTCGCAGAAGATCACACAGGGAAGCCACACATTTAACCCCCCCCGTCTCTCCACAAAAGTGGAGGGGCTCGGGGGGAAGGAGGGCATTTCTGCCCGGCTTCCCTTCCTGTCTCCAGGGGGTGTGTACTCTGTAGGGCAAGCAGAGAAAGGGTGCTCCAGCAGGCAGGCAGAGAAAGACGGCGGGGGGCACTCCGGAGTTCTTTCTCTGCCCATCCGCCTTGGTGGGCAGGCAGAGAAGGGAGGTGGGGGGCACTCTGGTGGGCTTTCTCTGCCTGTCCGCCTCTGCGGGCACACAGAGAAAGGCGGTGGTGGGGGCACTCTAGAGGGCTTTTTCTGCCCATCTGCCTCGGCGGGCAGGCAGAGAAAGGTGGTGGTGGGGCACTACAGAGGTCTTTCTCTGCCTGTCCGCCTTGGCGGGCAGGCAGAGAAAGGCAGCAGCGAGGGGCGCTCTGGAGTTCTTTCTCTGCCCATCCACCTTGGCGGGCAGGCAGAGAAAGGCAGCGAGGGGGTGCTCTGGAGGTCTTTCTCTGCCCATCTGCCTTGGTGGGCGGGCAGAGAAAGGCGGGGGGGTGCTCCGGAGGAAGCCGGGGATGGGGCAGGAGGCAGGCAACTTACCTTCCTTCTTCTGCCTCCTGTGGCCTGAGCACTGCTGGGAGCAGGGGATGGGGCTTGGTCATGTGCCTGCCCCCCCTGGGTGCCTCACTCCCAGAGCGCCACTCCTGTGCACTCCAGCCCCAACCGAGGCCTGATTGTTGTAAGGATAAAATGAAGGAGGGAATAATAATTCTGTAAACCAGTTTGGAAAGTGCACTTGCATTGTAGAAAAATGCAAGGTATCAATGAAATAAATAAATTCAATTACTCTGTCATACGTCTAGACTATAGATTTCTTAATGGTCTGACTAAAATATTATTGTATTTATTCATCTGGAACTGATTTCCTTCATGTGCTCCATTGTTCCTTCTAACAGTGAAGTAGGTGGTCCCATGTCAATCACTACACAAACAAAACAGGATCACCTACAAAAATAATGGAGTTTTTGCATACTAGGTTGTTTTTCTGGATTTTTTTTTGGTCATGTATAATATTTCAGCAAATTTTCCAAATCATAACATCATTTTCTGCAGCAAGGTACCTGGTATTTATTGGAGGCACTATTCTAGCATTCTATTCTTATTTGGCAACCTAGCAATTTATTCAATTTATTATCTTTGCCACTGTTTTTTTTTTTAATTATGCTCGGTAAAATTCAGGGTATTTTTTTAAATACGTGATATGCTTCATTTTCCCCAGCTTTTCTAAACTGCGTATACATTTTTATGGCTTGTGTATTTGGTGCATGTGGATGTGTTCTGTTGATTCATTTATTAGTTTAAAATTTCATCACTCCCATTATTTAGAAACCTGGTGTTGAAATTAGTTGATCGCTCACAAAAGCTCTTCTTCCTGTATCTTTTCAATTAGCTCTGAAAAATAAACAGTAGGACAGACCTGAAGATTCTGCTCATCAGCAGCTCCCATTAATACTGGCTGGGCGACGGGACCCCCCCCCCCCTTCCGCATCCTCAGCTATTTCCCTCTGTTTTAAAACAGGCACTTCCAACCAATGTTGCCTCTAAGCTGCAGAGTCTTGTGAGCAAAAATTATACTTTGTGAGCTACTGGCATTAAAGTTGTGAGCGAGCGATTTGGCTACTGCATAAATTAATTTGCTCCGGAGCCATCCTTCCTGGGCAAAGACAAAAATGTGTGAGCCGCAGGCTAAAAAATTCTGAGCTAGCTCACACTAACTCAGCTTAGAGGGAACACTGCTTCCAACCATCAACATTTTCGCAGGAGCCCCTCCCTTTCCTTTGCTATGCCCTTCTGCTTTGCTTCCTGTGAGCAAATTTATAGGAACCTTAGTAAATCATTGGAGATAACAAAGTCAGAATTATCTATCCTAACTGACACAGCAAGGAATTTTTAACCCCTGGTAGCTGTGAAGGGAACCACTAATTTTGCTGTGTATCTCTAGATCCATCTAAGATCTGGGAGATCCATTTAAGATTTGCGCCTTACCTTTGTATTTATTTATTGACTCAAAAAAGATTTAAAGGTGGCACACATAGAAAACATTAACACATTTGAACAACGGAAAACAGCATTTAGAATCATAAAGCTATTCAATAAAAACACATCACGAACAATACAAGAGGAGGGCCAATAACCATTACTGGGACAATCCCATACTGGATGGCGAGTTTCTCCAGTCTGCCTCATCAGTAGCTCAGTCTTTCCTAACTTCCTTAGGGAACTCTTGCAAATATCTTAGTTTCCCCTATCCCCACCCAAGAGTTCACAGTGCTGGCATATTGCATGAGCTCCCCATCAGCTCCTAACCAAGTCTACCCTTATGAGGCAGGGAGCTTTTGTGGCAGCCCCAGAATCTCTTCTTAAAAGCCTGTTATGTTCACATACATCATCCACTGGCAGCAGGGAGTCTTGGAAATTGATTTCCCAGTGTCTCCCACCTCAATCAATTGACACGGGAGGCACTGAGAACTCCATTTCCCAGGCTCCCTAGTGATAATGGATGCCCCATACTAGTGTCTAAGCCTTTAAAATGTGGCCTCCGCTGCAGCTGGAAGTCCTTCTCACTGTGGGAAACCCACTCCCATTTTTCAAGGGTACATTTTGAGAAAAGCGGGCGGGGAGGCAGTAGCTATGGGGAAGGGCTGGCCGCAGCACAGTTACCAATGTAGAACATGAGATTTTAGCATTACCAGACAAATTATATTACATTAGTAGCACCTTAGAGACCAGCAGGACTTTTGCGCTATAAGCTTTCGCGAGTCAACGCCCCCTTTGTCAGACAGACAAAACTGACGCTCAAAAGCTTATACCGCGAAAATCTTGCCGGGTCTCTAAGGTGCTACTGGATTTGAATCTAGCTGCTCTACTGCAGACAACACAGTTATCCTCTGAAACTGCTTTGCTTTAGACTGGGTAGGGTCTGTGGCTCAGTGGCAGAGCATCTATCAATGCTGTACACTGCCTTGGTCAGGCCACACCTGGAGTCTAGTTGTGCGGTTCTGGAGGCCTCACTTCAAAAAGGATGTGAACAGTATGGAGCACGTGCAGAGGAGAGCGACGAGGACGATCGGGGGCCTGGAGACCAAGCCCTAGGAGGAAAGGCTGAGGGACTTGGGAATGTTCAGCCTGGAGAAGACGAGGTCGAGGGGGGACATGATGGCTCTCTTGAAGTCTTTGAAGGGCTGTCACTTAGAGGAGGGCAGGGAGCTGTTCCTGTTGGCAGCAGAGGACAGGACTTGCAATAATGGGTTTAAATTAAGGACAGGAAGGTACCAGCTGGATATTAGGAAAAACTTATTTTATAGTAAGAGTTGTTCAGCAGTGGAATCAGCTGCCTAGGAAGGCGGTGAGCTCCCCCTCGTTGGCAGTCTTTAAGCAGTGGCTGGCAGGGCCAGTCCCAGGTGTCTGGGCGCCCTAGGCAGAACAGCCTGGGGCGCCTACCCCACTGGGGATGCCAACCTCCCGGTGAGGCCTGGAGATGGCCCAGCGCCGTTTTACTGGGTGCCTCGCAGCTGCGAGGCGCCCAGGAGAGCCGGGGAAGGGGCGGGATTAGAACCCTCGCCCTTTCCCTCCCAGCGGCGGTGCCGGCTCTCCTGGGCGCCTCGCAGCTGTGAGGCGCCCAGGAGAGCCAGGGAAGGGGCAGGGTTAGAACACCCGCCCTTCCCTCCCAGCGGCAGCGCCGGCTTTTCTGGGCACCTCGCAGCTGTGAGGTGCCCAGAAAAGCCAGGGCTGCCGGTGCTGAGCGGGAAGGGGGCTTTTCACGGGGGGGCGGGGGGTATTTTGGCGCCCCTGTAGGGTCGGCGCCCTAGGCGAGCGCCTAGCTCTCCTAGTGGGTGAGCCGGCCCTGGTGGCTGGACAAACACTTGTCGGGGAAGCTCTAGGCTGATCTTGCATTGAGCAGGGGGTTGGACTAGATGGCCTGTATGGCCCAACTCTGTGATTCTATGATTCTATCTGCTTGCCATGCAGAAGGCTGCAGGTTCAATCCCTGGCATCTCCAGTAAAAAAAGACCAGGCAGTAAGTGAAAGCCCTCTGCCGGAGACCCCGTGGAGCTGCGGCCAGTCTGAGTAGACAACATTGACTCTGAAGGACAAGTGGTCTGATTCAGTATAAGGTAGCTTCATGTGTGTCTTACTCCACTGACTAAATTCACAGGCAAACAGGAAACTTTCCTGTCTCTTACAAGCAGACATTTTGACTTTCCTTTCCCACTGAACGCCGTGCACATTTTGTTCATCATTTACATTTATCCTGTTGTCATGAGAGTCCTAATAGAAGGTTAGGTAGAATCTTGAACTTCCGTAATGAAGAGTGATTAGAGGAAGCTTCTGAGATAATGAGTTTGCTAATTAGAGACTGATATTGCAAGGTGTCTATTATTATCCACTGACATCCCAGCCCCTTGTGGTACCTGGTTACAAGCTTATCTGGTGTAGGGCAGACCCTGGTCACAGTATTTGACAAAGCAGAGGAGAATAAAGAACAGAGCCAAGAGGGTGATGCCAATGGTGAAGGAACGGAAGCAAAGAGGAGGCCGAAAAAAGGGGCATAAAGGTTGAGGAGGAAAAAAAAAAGAGGTGACTGACACAGTCGCCACGGTCTGATGTCACGGCAAATCTCTTTAGAATTTGATGCAGCGTATGCAGCATTCAAAGGGCTTCACGCACATTATCTAGATGTAATTGTTACAACAGTCTTCCAAAATAGGCCAGTATTAATAACCTCATAATGCAGGTGGGGAGCTAAGAGACAGGCTTGCCTGAAGAGGGTCCATGGTGGCTGCAAGATTCGAACCAGCACCTCTGGGATCACACCTCATTCTTTTAGCCACTAGATCATACCAAAACAACAACAAAAGATACCATTCCTGTGAGGTATATTTCTTCATGTTTGTGAGGAACTGAAGTACGTTTACATATACCATGAAAGGTCACAGAACGAAAGTCTGTCTCAGCTGAGGATGGCCCGGAAGACCTTCCATCATCTTCCAAGCCAATTTATGCTTCTGCGAGGAAGCAGAACTGTTTTTCTACATGCTCAAAAACCAGCTCCTCTCACTAGATTCCTGGGACAAGAAGAAGCACAGCAACAGAACTCCTTCTAAACCTGAAATTAGTTTAAACCTCAAGGGGACTGTGGATTTTGAATGAGGAAGCTTTAATTAGGGTGGCCATCTTTGAAACCAGGCTTTCCCAGACTTCCTTTCTTTCAAACCTTCCCCCACAACTATGGGTATGTTCTCCAGGCGAGACCCTATATCTGTCCCCCCCCTTGCATACAGGATAAGGGTATAGAGTGTAGGCAGGGCTTATTTGTAGAAAAAGCCCAGCAGGAACTCATTAGTATTATAGGCCACACCCCTGACAGCACAGCTCATTAGCCTATTAGGCCACACCCCCATGTTACCAGAAGTGTGGTTATTCAGCCACGTCCACCTTTTACTTCTTATTCTGTTTTCCTTGTTTGTTGTCAAAACCCAGGACTTTTTTTGGAGCAGGAACTCCTTTGCATGTTAGGCCACACACCCCTAATGTAGCCAATCCTAATGAGTTTCTGCTGATGGGTGTGGCCTATTATGCTAATGAGTTCCTGCTGGGTGTGGCCAACTTGGGAGCCAGCCAGAACTCCGTTTCTATGAGTTCCTGCCCCAAAATAGCCCTGAGTGTAGGAAGCCAGGAGGAGAGGATATGCCAGGCAATCAATACTGCCTAGCAGTGTCTCCGCACTACCAAGTTTACAGCACCACCAACCACAGCCAGTCTTGCCCAATACATAGTGAAACTATTTTTTTTCCTCCAGTTTGGTTTGGAAAATCCCTTAGTCTCCACCTGAAATGCCTGCTGGTCCTGCTCCAAGGGTCATTTTCAAACAGGGAAAACAGTGTAGGGGAAGTTAACCCTACTCTTTCCCTAGGGTTGCCAGGTCCCTTTGAGAAGCCAGTGGAGAGATGGGGGGGGGGGCCTCCGGGAGCTGGAAGCATTGCCCTCGATGCGCCAACATCACTGGAAGTGGCGTTGTGTGCCGTGCCTACCTCACTCGGAAGTGATTTAGACATGTTGGGGTGACGCTCCGGTTTTTGGGCAAAACTCTATGGTAAAACTGCCCTCAGTCCATAGAGTTTTGCCCAAAAACCACAGCAACCCCCCCCCAATGTCACCAATGTGCCTTTGTTACTTCTGGGTGACGTAGGCACGTTGCTCCATGTTGCTGTTGGGGGGGGGATTTCCTCCCACCTGCCGGCTGGCTGGCAGTGAGCAGGAGCCTGCAAAACTAGGGGATCCCCTACCTCCATCTGGGGACTGGCAACCCTATTCTTCCCTGTAGTGCCATGGCCCTGATTCAGATCATGCACACACACCCCAGTACCAGAACCAATGTTCCCTCTAAGCTGTGGCACCTTGTGAGCAAAAATTCTACTTTGTGAGCCACTGGCATTAAAATTGTGAGCAAGCAATTTGGCTACTGCATAAATCAGTTTACTTTGGAGCCATCCTTCCTGAGCTAAGACAAAAATCTGTGAGCCGGAGGCTGAAAATCTGTGAGCTAGCTCACACCAACTCAGCTTAGAGGGAACATTGACCAGAACTCCAACATCTCTTGTACTTTGGCCCCTAGGATTGCTTTCATTTCACAGAAGATAGGTGAGAGCAGGGACAACCAACCTGGTGCCCGCCAAGAGTTCTAGAAAGTGGGCAGGGCCAGGTAGGGCTTTTGCTCAGCAAGGCTTCTGATTGGCCAGTGAACGTTTGATTGGCAGTGCAGATTCTTAAAAACATTGCTTTGGCAGCAGCTGCCACCACAGCACAAGGATCTTTCCTATGTGACTTGAAGGTAAGCTGCTGCAGCCATTTTGTGGCTGACTTCACTTCCTGTGGTAACTATTTCGTGGCAGCTTTTTGTGCCTATGCCTGCCTCACTGTGTCAGAATTCCAAAAGTGCCTGCAGGCTCAAAAAAGTTCGGCTCCCCTGGGTTAGAGGGTGGGGAGCATGTATGGTGATGCATCCTGCAGTTGAGAATCCAGCCTGCCATTCCATCCCCGCCCTTCACTACCCAAAGGAGTCTCAGAGCGGCTTACAAACTGCTTTCCCTTCCCCTCCCCACAACAGACACCCTGTGAGGTAGGTGGGGCTGAGAGAACTTCTGACAGAAACTGCACTTTTTCAGGGACAGCTGTGCCAGAGCTTGTGACTGACCCAAGGTCACATCAGCAGGTGCAAGTGGAGGAGTGGGGAATCAAACCCGGTTCTCCCAGATTACAGTCTGCACACTTAATCACTACACCAAACTGGCCCTGACAAAAGGGTAGAGGGCAGGCGATGCGGAGTTAGGCAGCAAAGAGATTTGGTTTATACCCTCCTTGCTCCCCATCTCTGCCAATAACAAGTTCTGACGGGCATTTCAGCCGGTTTTACAAGTGAGGTTTCCACAGGGAACGGCCTACAGACAAATGAAGGGTTGATGTTTCAGAACAGAGGGAAATGCTCATTTTTCTGCAGCCAAATCACTTTAAATTGTGGCAGACATACACATTTTTGGAGACAGCCTAGACTGGACAATTTGGAAGTCACTCAATCGAACCTTTCTAGGAAACCTTTTCATTTTTCGCCACAGCCAGTCGTGTTGTAACACAGATACGGGAGCTGCCTAAAGGCAATCAATTACACGGCCTGCTGATTACTGCTGCACCATAATTGTCTTACCTGTGTCTCGTGTCTCTGTTCCTTAAATGGCAGATTCGTCCAGAAACAAGCAACAGCAACAAAAGAAAAATTAAAAAGCGGTTAGTAACAATGATCATAGCAACGACATGATTCAAAATGAATGGCTGCTACTATGGCTTTGGAGGAGTAACGCAGCTAGGCACAGCACTGAATACAGCAACGCTCCAAACAAAAAGGCTGTGCCCAGGGTACGAGAGATATCTGAATGGAAGCCACCAACAGAATGAAATCAAACCATTTCAGTTTCACTCCTCGGCTCCTTTCTCAGCTTCAGCTGTTTGCCCACCAGTTATGAGACTCTCACATCTCCGGGTTTCGTCCTGCTAAACAGACTCCTCATCCTCAGTTCATTTCTTCTGGTAAATATCTGTATGTGCATTTCATTAGCAATATGACATAGGGTGATCCATGGGCATCGGGCAACTGTTTTGGCCAGCGGCATACCAGAAAGTATTCTTTGGCACTGCAGCTCAAAACCAAACCAAAATATGGCATATAGTTCCTTGGGAACTCTCAGTCTGGGGCAGGTGATGCACTCTATTCTTGGTGTTGGAGGGGACAGCAGTGGGAGGGCTTCTGGTGACCTGGCCCCACTGCTGGACCTCCTGATGGCACCTGGTATATTTTGGCCGCTGTGTGACAGAGTGTTGGACTAGATGGGCCATTGGCCTGATTCAACATTGGCTTCTCTTATGTTCTTATGTTCTTATGGGAGAAGGTCCCAGTGACCGCATCCACTATCTTGGCTACCACCAATGGAAGTTTGGGGCAAAGGCTGGATGCAGAGCAGAACTGAGCATAGTAAGAGAAGTACTCAAGTCAACACATGCTGCTTGATTTATTTATTTATTATTTCAATTTATATCCTGCCCTTCCCGTGAGCGGGCTCAAGGCAGGTATTGGATAAATTCCAATACAACCTTAAAACGATTCAGTCAACAGATATCAAAAACATTAAATTAATACAATAAAACCAGTTAAAAATAGTTAAAGTGGGCAGTGCAGCAAATTTCAATTTTCAGTTCCTACACCCAGGAATAAATCTAAATAATAATAAAAAGCAGGGTTCTTTTTCTAGCAGGAACTCTTTTGCGTATTAGGCGACACATCCTTAATGTAGCCAATCCTCCAAGAGCTTACAGTAGCCCCTGTAAGAAGAGCTCTGTAAGCTCTTGGAGGATTGGCTACATTAGGGGTGTGTCGCCCAATATGCAAAGGAGTTCCTGCTACAAATAATAATAGGTAGATGCCCGCAGCCTCAACCAAAGGCCTGTTGGAACACCTCCATCTTTGCAGGCCCTGCAAAACTGTATTGGGTCCTGCAGGGGCCTGATCACAGTTGGAAGTATGTTCCATCAGGCTGGGGCCATATACAGTTAGATCTGGGAAATCCACTGAACTGTGCCTGATGGGTGAGCTGATGCTGTTCCAAGAAGCAAAAAGAAAGAAAAGAGGCACAAGATTGTGGTTGGGTCTGGGCATGATGCACACTGTAAACGTGGTGGTCGAAGGGCACGTTCATGTATTGTTGACGCTACAGCAATGGCGTGAGCCTCTCTGCATATATTTCTGCATGTCACATTGTGCTTATTGAGTACCGTTTCAATAGTTAAAACGATTTATTTAATAATTATTTGACACCAACGAAACAATGTTAAAAGTATAGACCTTAGCCTATGATCTGTTGCGCACGCTGACAAACTGCAAGAAGTTGGCTGGGTCGTAGCTTTCGATGACAAAAAGACCCACACAGAATGCTGACTTCCTGATGATCATCCATTTGGCAACCCAAGAACTGATACCCATGCTTCTACCTACCCCATACGTCTTTGCTTTCTAGAAGACGGAAATCAAAATATTGTTAACAGCTGGGACCGTCCTTTGTTAAGCTGATTGCATTTGAACTGCCAGGGGTGACGTGCTGTTGTTTCCTGAATGGAAGCTAATGACTGGGGATCTTTTCCTGAATGGGCAATTTGCCTAAAACATAAAGGCTGTGATTCATGTTCTGCAAGGCACGTGTGGGTCTGTATACAAGTAATTGACAGAGAAAAGACGGAAGTTTTGTGGGGCCGGGGAGAAAGAGCCGGGAGCTTTTAACTGAAGTGGGAGACAAACATGGCATTCGGGGAGCACATTTGCTCTCGGGAAGCTAACGAAGCAGCAGCAGATGGGCTGAATGTTTTTAAGAATTCCTGCATGGACACTGATAAATAAAACAGATACTGGAAAGACGCTGTACATCTCTGTCTCCTCCAAAGGAAACTAAACTTTGTAGTGCCGCCTTTGGGCTTCTCGCCACTTAAGGAACGACGGCTGAGGGGTGACATGATTGAGGTTTATAAGATTATGAATGGGATTGAGCAGGTTGAGAAAGAAGTACCTTTCTCCCTTTCTCACAAGACAAGAACTCGTGGGCACTCCATGAAATTGCTGAGCAGTCAGGTTAGAACAGATAAAAGGAAGTACTTCTTCACCCAAAGAGTGATTAACACATGGAATTCACTGCCACAGGAGGTGGTGGCAGCTACAAGCATGGACAGTTTCAAGAGGGAATTAGATAAACATATGGAGCAGAAGTCCATCAGTGGCTATTAGCTACAGGGTATAGATGGGAATTCTCAGTCTGGGGCAGGTGATGCACTCTATTCTTGGTGCTGGAGGGGGCAGCAGTGGGAGGGCTTCTAGTGTCCTGGCCCCACTGCTGGACCTCCTGATGGCACCTGGTATATTTTGGCCGCTGTGTGACAGAGTGTTGGACTAGATGGGCCATTGGCCTGATTCAACATTGGCTTCTCTTATGTTCTTATGTTCTTATGGGAGAAGGTCCCAGTGACCGCATCCACTACCTTGGCTACCACCAATGGCCTGATTCAACATTGGCTTCTCTTATGTTCTTAGGAATCCTTTGCTCACCTACATATCTTCAAACATCTGCACCCATCTAATCCATAAGATAACAGAAGTAAAACAAAATAGGTTGATACACTTAATTTAATCTAAAGATCAAATTTTTTAAAAAAAGAATTTGTAGGGGGAATATTAAAGGTCAAACTTCACAACCATGTCTCTCCCGTGGTAATGGCACTTATTACCGAGCGGCATTTTCTTATCGCTTGAATGCTATCTCTCTCAGTGGGCGGACACGTTTATCAACAAATAAGGTATTCACTCGGTAACTATCGCTTTAACATGAAAGCCTGCCAAGACGGTTGCATTTGCAGCATTTCTAATCATACATCTGAAATATGTACCAAGGACATCTCTAAAGGGCTCTGATTAATCCTTAGCAAGGCAATCAGAGACAGCACTTCAGATTTTAGCATTTGGATGGATTCTCAGTTTAAAGCCCCATTGTTGGAGACATGCAAAATTAAACTGCAAAAAGCAAAAAGCAGTACACCTTCATTGGTTGTGATTACATTTTCTACCTTAAAATAAGTACGAATGGTATCATAGTATCGGTGAAGGGCTGTGGCTCAGTGACAGAGCACATGCTTTGCATGTAGAAGGTCCCTGGTTCAGTCCCTGGCTTCCCTGGTAAGAGGATGCTGGGAAAGACGTTCTTCCTCCTGAGACACTGAAGAACAACTAAATGGCGCAACAGTCTTAACTGGGTGTAAGGCAGGCTTATATGTCGATATACATGAACAACGACATCAACTTTTTTAAAAGAAGAAACAAGGATCTATGTCTTTGAGATGTTAGCCAAATCCCAGAAGAAGCAAGTCCTCTCCCCTTCTTTAATCGTGCTCCTTCGAAGGAAAAACCATGCTGCTACAGTCCAACACTCGTGGCAGGCTGCGCTATAAGTTTGATTTCTGATGTGATCAAAATGTCTTACCTTAACTCCAGGATGCTAACAGCATTCCCAGAAGGAAGGAGCCTCCGAACAAAATTGAAGTCGCCGATATATATGCTGCCATCAGTCCCAGAAGCCATGGCAACTGGAGCAAAGAGTTTACTGGTATGGGATGGGCCATTGCAAGTGGTGCAGGAGACGCTTCTTTGGTGTCCATTGCCCATGACCGTCGAGATAATTGGTGGCTGCTGGGAGATGAATATATTCTCTCCATTTCCTTTATGTATGATACCTAGTTGGAAACACACAAACATGTTTATAAAGAGTACATGCTTTGGCATATAGTATTTTGCTCAGTCCTGTTGGCCCTGAACACAATGAAAGCTTGGCTCATGTTGGTCTGAAGCTGCAGAAAAATGTTTGAGTCCAGTGGCACCTTTAAGACCAACAGATTTTTATTCAAGGTATAAGCTTTCGTGTGCATGCATGCTTCTTCAGATACAATGAAACTGAAGTTACCAGTCCATGCATATAGATGGACGTGGAACAGTAAATTAGCATACAACATAATGAAGGTGTTTAACAGATTCAAGGACCAAACAGGAATAACAAGCTTAGTTTATATGGTTACCATTTGTTTGGGTTTAATTCCAGGAACAACATAGTGAAGGCAATACATATGTCACCATTGGAGATTGATGGGCAGATGTATCCTTAATTGTGGAATGCTGAGAGCAATTAACTAAGACCCTGCCATTACGCTCCATCCGTCTCCTTTCAAGCAGAGAGGCATCCTTACAGCATCTTCTTTGAAATGGGGTGATTGGCTTTGTGGAGTTATCCCCCCTGTCCCCAGACCAGAGAAATACATTCCAATCTCCCATTCCAAATTACATTACATTACATTGCATTACATTACAACCTACTATTCTAATAATAAAGAAGACATATGTCCCTTCTGGGGGACTGGTGAGAACACAGATTTAAGGACTGAATGAAGTGAGCATATATAGTGAGATAAGAAACCAATATCCCGTCCCGGGGATTCCAGGACGGGATTCCATTGTTCTAACTTGTAACTCAGCAATTTCCCTTTCTAGTCTGTTCCTGAAGTTCTGTTTCAATAAAACAGTGACTTTGAGGTCACCCACTGAATGTCCTGGAAGGCTGAAGTGTTCTACAGGTTTCTCAATCTTGTGATCTTGATGTCAGATTGGTGTCCATTTATCCTTTGGCGTAGGGTTTGTCCTGTTCACCCTATGTAAAGAACTGAAGGGCGTTGTTGGCATTTAATGACATATACAGTGTTAGAAGATGAGTAAGTGGATGTGCCTGAGATGGTGTCGCTGATGTTGCTAGGTCCAGTGATTGTGTGGTCTGGGTGTACGTGGCTTATTATGTGTACTGTGTTAGTATGCATTCAACAGAGATTTGGTATGCTTGATAAAATCACATCCATTAGTCAGTATTTCCAAAAGCATATGCACACAAAACCTCGGAAAGTTTTTAGTGATTTTGTGCTAATAACTCTGGATGGCTCTGCGTTGTTAACTATAATAAAACCTAGAGCATGTTCTTAGGCATGTGAAGTGTAAAAAAGATAACAGGAAGATAGTGCGTGCATTAATTTCTGATGGAAAACATGCAGACTTTAGAGCAGGGTTTGACAACCTTTTTCGTCAGTGCGCTGAAAAAAATGAATCATCTGTCACTGAAGATGCTGGTGTGTTGGTAGACATGGGGGGGAGGATATGGATTGTCCTTGGCTAATGACCAAAGCCATGCCAATTGCCTTGTCCTGCACCACTGGCCCCAGCTCTGTTGCTGATGCCTCGACTGATCTCAGAATTTGTCCCTTCTATTGAGAACAATGATTTGGCTTGCCTCTGTTCAGCACACATGCTCAGGGTTGCCTGCCCTTTCTGTAAAGCTCCTTCTGAAAAAAATTGCTTTTACATTGTTCATGAGAACAAAGGAAGTCCGTAGTCAAAAAGCTTATGAAACCACTGTTACAAGGTCTGAGAATTCTGTGCCAGTATTGCCATAAGAAAAAAAAAAAAGGACAGTCAACCAATCACAATGCAATAATGACCACTTCAAGCAGAGTTTCATAGGTCTGCTGACAAACCTGAAGTCTGAAAAGCTGCTGTGAATGCCCTGGGAAGGATCTATGTCTTGCATTCTCTAAGACTCTCAGGTAGTATAACAGAAGAAAGTTTGAATCCAGTGGCACCTTTACAACCAACAAAGTTTAATTCTGGGTATACGCTTTCATGTGCAGGCACACTTCTTCAGAATGGAATAACTTTAAGTAATATAATATAATAGTATAACATTAAGTAAACCTTGAATTACCTCTCACTGGAAACCGCAAATGCAAACTTCAATATTACAACAGAAGCATGTCTTAAATGTTACTGAAGATGTTCTGTCTGCAGTTTTAGCAACATCAAAATGATAAGCTGGTTTGTTTGTTCTCTTTCCTACAGACCAGGATTCAAAAACATGGTTTAATCCAGGTTTGAAATCCTGATTTATAGGAAAGAGAACACATCAGTTCAGACATAACAACACACTGCAGTTCACAGCAACTGGGAAGGCTTCCGTATCTGAGTTCCATGCAAGGAGGAAGGGAAGAAAGGGTAGTGTGATAATAAATGAATGTTACCTAGTGCACCTATTCATTCTGTATAGTTTAACAGCAGTTAAGTGAACGTCTGAAACCAGCAACGTTTCTAATCTTAAAGCATGCATCTGAAGAAGTGGATGCTGACTCATGAAAGCTCATGTTGGAATAAACATTAGCATAGGTACCACTGGACTTTTGTCTTACTACAGTAGACTAACATGGCTAATCATCCAGAATGATCTAGGAATGCTTGCCAGCTCTATGCACGTCCATTGCTCAGATCCAATGAAACCTGTCTGATTAGTAATTGAAGCTATTTAAGGGGAGGGGAACCCTGAGTTTCTAACAAGATATCTGGGTTGGTTATTGGTCTACTAAATTAGCCTCTAACAGCTGCACTAACATGATGGACATTGGTAGTTAAATATTTATTTCCCCACCACCACTTCTATTAGAGGTTACAGGAATGTCTGGTACTTTTAATATTTAACAAAGAGAAATTAATAGCAGAATGACCCTGCAGTTTTCAGGAAAGGGCACTGCATTGCAGCAGGAAATCAATATTCAGATTGGAACAAAAGCTGATCAACTGTGTGTAGAAACAGTCCTGCCTGTGACACAGCACTGTTCCCAAGGGAAGAACAGTTATCAGAGCAATGAATGTGAAAATAAACTAGGAGACATGCTTCTGACTCAATACTCCCTTTGTCTTAGCATTGGTTTTGTTAGTTTCATCACTCAGACCATGTTTTCATTCCTTTTCTACTGGAGGCGACAAGGATTTACTAGTTACAGAGGAGTAGCCCCAAACACAAATCTTGCAGAGCACCTTAAAGATTTATTGTGGCATAAGTTTTGGTGAACTAGCACCACATGAATAGATGCATGAAGCAGATTCTGAGGTGGATGACATGCATGAGCGTGCAAGTATAGAAAAACAGCAGTTAAACACAGGGAGAAAAACTGTAAGTAACACGGTCAAAAGCAGTGAAAATACAGAGTGTAACATTATTTGTTCAACTGAAGATAAACACAGTGTGACCATTTACCTGAATTTTTAAACTATTTATATTTTGAATCTGGCATCTTAATTGTTATTCTTTATCATGGAGCCTTTCGGCTGAGACTGCAGCCCAGGAATATGTTAAATTAATAAATAAATTCCTTATTGTCTGTCAATAATAGATGGGCGAGCCCGCGGCTGAGGAAAATCTCATTTTAACCTTTGTCACGGTGCTTAGTTTTTAAGCACTGGGTAGAAATAATAAATATTATTGTGAAATATTATTATATTTTAAACTCAGCGACGTTTCGTAAGAAGCCTGTCTTCTGGGAACAGAACGGAGAGGGCATCCTTTGAGATCAACAACAGGTCAACAAGCCTACGGGATGTATTTCTGAATCTTGATTAAACACAGTGCTTTGAATTATGGCTTAAATTACTCATCATTCTCTAAATATGAAATACATTAAGTGTGTGTGTGTTAAGTCCTGTCAAGTTGCTTCTGACTTATGGAGACCTTATGAATTAGTGTCCTCCAAAGCGTCCTCTCATTAACAAGGATAAAGGACATGGCTTCCTTTATCAAGTCAATCCATCTCAGGTTGGGACTTCTTCTTTTCCTGCTGCCTTCAACTTTTCCAGTGTATCCTGTCTTCTCAAAATGCAACCAAAGTACAACAGCTTCAGTTTAGTCATTAAGACGGTGGTCATTTATTTACTTGATGCTGCAATAAACAACACTCTTGACTTAAATCATCAGGATGCAACAAACAGGAGACCCACAGGACTCCGGCTCTCCCATCCTCCCCCTACCTGGTTCAGGAGGCAGTTCCCACTCCCTCATCTGCCTCCTTCTGGCTCATGGAGATGCTCCTTTATGTTGTCTACACAAGGGCATAAATACTCCTCTCTTTGAGGAGATTTAATCCTCCCTCCCTTTTTTAAAACTTTTCACAGTTTTCTGCAAACCTAGGGGGCTCCCACAGGTCGGCAGAAGGATATCCCCTATCTGAACTAGACTGTATTTTCTGGGTTCTCCCATCCACCCGGGGCCAGGTTCAAAATTAAATATATGATTCTGCCCTCAATTATACAAGATAAAGGGGTAGCAACTTGGGAGAGGGCCTTCTCCATCATGGCACCAAAGCTCTGGAACTCTCCCCTCAGGGAGAGCTATTTGTCCCCTTCCGTTCCTGTCTTCTACCAACGGGTGAAGACTTTTGTTTTGTTTTGTTTGGCATTCCCTCATTGATCCCAACAATGAGATCCTCCCAACAACTTTTTTTAATGTTTTGCATGTATTTTAACTGTTTTGTGTGTATTTTAACTCTACTTTTAAAACTCTTTTAAAATTAAACCTGTTGTATACTTGGGAAGGAGGGCTGATTTTAATGGTTTCGTAATGTCATTTTATCATATATGTTTAAAATTGTTAGCAGCCTTGGCGGCACTTGTAAGGGCAGGAAGGTGGGATACCAATTTTGTAAATAATAATAATAATAATCATGATGATCCCCTTAAAGTAACAATTATATATGAAACAGGAGTCCATTTCATTCAGTACTGTGCAAAAGGTTCTAATGTTCTATTTATTTGGGAGTTCTTTTCATCTACCGGTAGCACAATGATGGGTACTCATCAAGTTCAGACCGCGAATTTCCAGACAATATCCCAACATGCCTTGCCTTCTGTAGGATCACGGACAGGAGGTATCATTTTGATAGGTCCGCACATAATTACAAGGAGGAACAGCAGTTGGAAGTAGTCTACGAGGAGGCCATTACCTCAGGCAGTGCTTTTCAAGGAGTGGCACTGAGTGAGCACAGCTGAGCAAAGCTGGTAAATTTTTTATAGCAAACTTCCACAAGGCAAATACAGTGCTGAAAAATCCCCTAAAGTAAATGACTTCTCTGTTATCCTCTGGAATAAATAAAGAACATTGGCCGAAAACAGTGAAATGCACACCCAGCTCCTAAGTTCTTCCTCAAGCACAACAGACTTCCAAAGTATGAGTTCCAGTTTTACTTTTTAGATGTCACTCTGCAACATTTTTAAAAAAAATTTATCTCTCCTGGAAGATAAATACTGTCTGGTGCGTAATATTAAATTCAAAGAGGAAATAATATTTTAAACTTATTTATGAACAACGAGGGACAGACTGCATATTTCTCTCTGGAATTTAAGGTAGGTTTATAAGAGCTGTCTGGCAACACACCAGCATACTTAATGGACCCTGACATATCCTCCCCTGGCAGTAAAAACCCATGAAGTGGCAGGTGTGGTTGGACTTTGTCTGTGGCTAAACGTGTAAAAGCAATCTTTCATCTTTTGCCCACAAGTAACAATATATAATTAGGACCCTGGAGACTCAACTTTGCTGGAAATACATGTTTATTTGCAAAGTCTTTGTTTACGGCTGACAATAAAAGGGGCTTTTGTTTGATGTTCAGCCATAAAGACAAACAAGATACTGGGCGTATTTTGATGTGCATTAAAAAACAACCTTTGGGGTTTTAAAAAGCAAAATCCAGAAACTTTATCACATAATCAATTAGTCTATGCTTTAATCAAATATTTCACTGCAACGAAACCAGGGTTTATTAGGCCTGTAAAAGACAAAGCAGAACTTTGTCGTATTAAAAATATGGTTGAAATTTCTCCTCTTAGCCCCGAGAGGAGAAGATCAGTCTAGAAAAAGGGGAATAACAACGCTTTTAGTGGAGATCTGCTACACTATCTCCACTGATAAAGTAGACAAGACACCAAACCACAGTTTGTACCAACTACCGTTTAGAACACGAAGCACGGTTCAACGCTGCTGCTCTTCTGTTGCTGCCTTCTAGTCAGCTCTCATGTTTCCATAGGATCAGAATGATGGCTCTGGCAGAATTTACTCCTTAATGAGACTAGGGCTGAGTTCAGACTGGCAGTTTGAAGCGGGAGCCAGTCATGGCAAAAAAGCCCCGGAACAAACTGTTCCAGGTTTTCCTGGTCACACTGCGCCGACTGATGCGGGAGCATACCGGGAGGTAGTGCGCGGGTACGTTCAGCCTGGCCCGGAGGCATGGCTGTAAACGGCTTTTCCCTGGTAATTCGGCCAATTTGGGGAGGATCCCGTTTAATTAACATTTGCAAACTTTTCAAGACCAAAGTTCATAAATGAGAAGTGTTTCCCATTAATTTCCCCGTGCATGTCTGAACTTTTTAAGTGATTTGTTTTTTAGCCTCGAAACACAGTCTTAACCTTATATATACATTTTCATGGCTTAAAGCGGAGAGAGCCCTACTTTGAGCTTTTAGCTGAGATCAAGTAGTGAATAATTTCTGACCTTTCAGCTAATCAAGTTTCAGCGTAAGGGCTCTGTTCTCTTTTTGCACACTTTCTATGCTCTCATAAATGCTTTCCTTTCTCTCTCTCGCTTTCTTTTAAATACTATGACCCTGAAGTAGCTGCTTATTAGGAACCCTTCATTCTGGCCCAACAAACATCTAATCTGTTTTGGCAATCAGTTCAGATAAATGGAACCACCATGCTGACATTCCAGTAGAAACTGTTTTTTGCTTACTAGATGTTTTGAAGGACTAAGGTTCTCTGAAGAGATTTTCCTGGCCAGATGCAACACACGTTGAAGCTGTTATTTATTGGGATTGAATCATTCCTGATTGAATCACCCCAGAGACTGGCTGAGCTTGGAGCATAAGAACAATAGCCTGCCAGGATTCTGAAAGTAACCAATCTAGTAGTAATGTTATGTAAATAGCCTATCACTGGGAGTGGGGTGTTTTTGGGTGTGGCAATTGCATGCTGTTTAACAGAGCTGAGGCTCAGGAGTCTTGCCTTGTCCTTTCTGAAATCACCAATAAAGTAGAACTGATCACTCGGCTTGTGTTCATCCATGGAACCCACTATTTAACAGAAGCTGAGTTTATAACTAGGCTTATCATTCCTATGCTGGGAGCAAAGTACCACCATCCCCAGCAGGCACTTCCCCACTGCTGCTCAGTTGTCCAGTGGGGGGGGGATAGTGGGAAACGGGGAAATGACAGCAGCATCCCGACATGCTGACATCAGTCCTCAAGCACCCAGAAGCATTGCCAGCACATTCCTGGGGGATGCCAGGGAAGCTCTCACATTTGGGCAAAATTCTATGGTCACTTCCAGGCACACAGGAAGTGACATCAATGCATCTCCAGTAACATCATCATGTTACCAGCAGGGGCCCCCACTGCTAGAAAGTCCCCCCTGCTGGTTGCCCGGGCCCTGCCTGTAATCACAGATTACAACATTAACTAAAATTTATTATAGACATTCCCAATTTTCACCTAGGGGGAAAATTGCTTTTCCATGTCATCTGACTGATAACTAATGTACTTACCACTCTGTGTATTCAAAATATGGTGTTTGTCTAATGACCAGCCGCCCAGATTTGAAGCATCCAACTCGAATCCCTGCAGTATCACCGTCCTTTTCTCCCACAGAATGAAATCGGGACAAGTCTCATATTCATAGCCTACTGATACTGGAAAAAGATAACAAACAAGACGTTGAGGGGAGTTTCCCTCCATCTTCTATGGCAAGTCTACAATGAATGGGTCAACAGTAATTTCCACCAAGTCTTGCTTGGTTTTGTCTTTAGTGGAAGCATGGCATACCAAATTAGGCAAGTTTACAGTGCAATATTAAGAACGCTTTCCTGAGAGTAATGTCATGGAATATCATGGAATTTACTTTTGAACAGACCTGCTTAAAATTGATCCCTTAAGGCTGTGAACATGAGGCGGACCAATAAGAACATAAGGAGAGCCCTGCTGGATCAGACCAATAGTCCATCTAGTCCAGCATCCTGACTCACACAGTGGCCAACTAGTTCCTCTGGTCGGCCAACAACAGGGCATAGAGGCCAAGGCCGTCCCCTGATGTTGCCTTCTGGCTCTGGGATTCAGAGGCTTAGTGTCTCTAAATGTGGAGGTTCTCCTCAGTCACTATTGCTTGTAGCCATTGACAGACTTATCCTCGATAAATCTAATCCCCCTTTAAAACTATTTATTCCTGTGGCCATCATGGCATCATCTGGCAGCAAATTCCACATTTTAATCACTAAGCATACTTGCAAACATTTCAATCACTAAGCCTGCCTGCAAACAAACTGCAAATGAGGTGAAAACTGGTATGGTGATATGACAAACCCCTGTATCTCCCCAACTGTCTAGCAGATTTTCCCCACCAAAACTTCAGTTCCCCTCAGTGACTGAGTTGCCCTACAGTAGTGTGTATATCTTCTCTATTGATATTAATCTGAAACTGTCCCACCCTTTGTTTAGATACTGGTTTAGGCTTTAGATCCAGTACAGGAACTCTAGGGAAAGATAGGAGCTGTCCTGTTTTATAAACCTTTGTGAAATGGCACTTGAGGCAAATTAACTTTCAAAATCAGAATAAAGATTTTATTATACAGGCAGGGGACAAATGTATAATAGGAACAGTCAAGGCTTTGAGATTGCTGAGGTAAAAACTTTCTAAAATATACAGAGATGAATTCTTAGAACATTCAAGACAGTGTATTTGTAGTTTTGTTTCCAAGTTTTCTAGTTCTTTCTTTGAGAGGTACTTTGTTTAATATATTTCAGCACTAACACAATTTTTATTAATGTTTCTAGGTTTCTCCCTTCAGAATTCTAGGTTTCTCCTTCGGATATTACAGCTTTTCACTAACTCCTGAGGTATCTAAGCTTCTCCCCTTTATCACAGGCCAGGGTTCTCTTCCCAACCCCTTTCACTGGCAGGAAGTTATTCTCCTTGTTCCTAAGAAGCAATAACTCTTTTTACTATTTGGCTTGTATGGGAGTTCATACTCTAACTACCCAGACCTTCTGCCAAATCCTTCTCCATTATCCCCTGTCTGTATAAGACTGTTCTGTAGCTTTCTTGACTGAGAATCTAGATTCTCCCTCAGAGCAGTTTTAATATCTTTAAGACAATGGGATTTCTCTTCTTCTCTCTGTAGAAGTATTTTTCTGACTATTGCCTGTCAGAAAACACTGACTCTCAGATACTGATCCAGACTTTAGATTTCAGACCAAGACCAGAAGTGTCTCAAAAGGCAAAAGACCAAACGGTGAAAGACCTCTTTCCCCTCCAGATCAGCTGTTTTATTTCCTCTCTCAGCTGATGCTGGCCAATCAGAGACCGAGTAGAGCAGCTAATCACATAAGTTCTTCTCTCCAGGGAAGATTACTCATGAACTCCCTGACTCTCTAACACAATCAGCATTTTTAAAAAGCCTGCTTTTCTGTGCAATCCGTCACAGGTGACTATACCACTTCAGACTACAAGTGCTTGCTCAGATGAGGGAATGTCTCCATACCACCCTTCACAAAGTCCCTACCCATAGAAAATGAGTACACAAGGAAAAAAGGCTTTGCCCAAGACTTCTCACAGACCTGCTTGCTTTCTGTACACAAGGAATTATTTTTATGTAATAAATATTTAATTATGGGAACTCCCCCCACCCCACAGTCATACAACTGTCCTCTGAAGCAGACTAGTTGATACACGGGTTTAGCACTTGTGTTTGAGAAGCATGGACCTGAAACTGGCCCAGATTATCTAATACATGGTTATCTGGACCGATTCTGCCTCTAAGCTGTGGAGTCTTGTGAGCAAAAATTCTACTTTGTGAACTACTGGCATTAAAGTTGTGAGCAAGCAATTTGGCTACTGCATAAATTAGTCTGCTCTGGAGCCATCCTGCCTGAGCTAAGACAAAAATGTGTGAGCCAGACGCTCACACAAACTCAGCTTAGAGGGAACGCCGATCTGGACCTGTAGTAGGTACGTTTCCTCAATGGGGCAAACAGTGGCTACTTGGGGTCATTTCAAGTTGGGGAAACAGTGCAGGATGGGGAACCTTAAGCCCCCTCTCCTTCCCCATGGCCCTAAAATAGGCCCATGGCGTAACTGGGAATTATATCTCCAGCAGATGACTCCTAAACCATGCCTGTTGAGTGGATAATGCAGGAGACATGAGGACTTTGCAGTGTGTGAACTGGCCCCCTCTGCCAGCCATTTTGACTCCCTCTCAGGAAGGCCTTGTCCCACCAGCAGCAGAGCAGGAGCCGGAAGAGCCATGGAAGAATGAGGCCTGAGGGAACTACAGCCACCTGGTCACAGTGCTGTTGAGAGTGCAGCGAAGCAAGATCCAAGAGGCCCTCTTAGGCACATTGGATAATATTTGAGGGACAGACCAGTTTCTGTTTACAGAGAAGGGCCCCCTCCCTTCCCTCCATAAAACCAATTTCAAATCCCAGTTTTCCCCTATAAAGAAGCTGTATGTGGATGTTTACACCGTATTTTTGTTGGCCAACAAGAGGAAGTCAAGGTTCATTTCCTGGAAATTCTCCACAGTTTAAAGCCCTTGCAGGAGGTATACCTGCAGCCCTGCCATGCTGCAAGGGGTGGGTGGGGTGGGAATACATCTGTATAAGATATTTTTTAAAAGCGCACAAGCAGTGTCTTTATACAGGGCTTCCAAAAGACTAAAATAAGCATATTTTGTGGGTGAATATATATATATTTTTTAACAACCAGGGAAACTGACACTGCAGGCAGCCCAGTGCTGGAAGCAACAATATCATTAACTACAACATCCTTCGGAAGCAGCTGAGATGTCACCCCATGGACAGCAGAGAAAAAAAGCGGCAAAGTCATCCCAAACCAGTAAGCATGGTGGTGGTGAAAAGTGCCATCGATCTGCGGCGACCCTGTAGGGCTTTCAAGGCAAGAGACTTCGGAGGTGGTTTTCCATTGCCTGCTTCCGTGGGGTGACCCAGGACTTCCTCAGTGGTCTCCCATCCAAGTACTGATCAGGGTCAACACGGCTTAGCTTCTGAGGCTGGGCTAGTCTTGCCCACCCAGGGCGGGGCACAAGCACGGTAGCAATCCCCAAATCCAGCTCTGAGTCACAACAGTAATTTCCAGTTTGCCAAACTCCTTTCATTATCTCAAGGAATAATACAGGGAAATTGTTATTGCAGGAGCTGATGTATCGCAGATCCCAGAGACTACCACTGTGTGCCTGCCGGTAATGTGGAACCTGCAGAGATACAAGGGCTTGCGTACAAGTGGTGGTGGGGGGGAAACATAGCCCTCCTTGACACTCCTGAAAACAAAAGGACATAATTGCTCTCCTCTCCTGGCGGGAACCACTCAGGCTGTAAATAAGCATTTCAGCTTCTGCTAGTGACACACGGGAAGACTCACTAATAAGAGGGGGAGGGATGCTAAACAGAGCACATACGGGGGGGGGATGTATATCAAGGAATGAAATCAATTATGTCTGTGAAGAGAAGGAGCGGTCGGGAGGTTTCTTACTGCCAAGTCTAACTCACAATTTTTAATCACATCATCGGTGTAAGAAACTGGATGGATTTTGCTCCCCGCCAGTGAGGATCGGCACTGAATTTGACACCGCACCAAACTGCTTCCAGGGAACAGACTTTTCCTGGCATTATTCTGTTAGACAGCAGGGGGAAATGCCTTGACTGAGCACAGGTGTTTCGGCTCCTCCTCTCGCCAAGCAATTCATCAGTGTTGGGAGAACGCTGCTCCCAGGGCAGAGCTCCAGCAGCACAGATCTCCTACGGGTGAGGAGGGTAATATGCGGCTCCAGCCAGTTTACCTGGGGCAAGCAAACTTCCCATTTCATCTTTATGAGAGAACTACCTTCCCCTCTGCTCCCTAACCTCGCTGTCACTAATCTATCACTTTGAAAGGAATAGGTTTTGCTGGAAGGAGAGAGGGAGAAATAGAATAGGATTCTACCTTTTCTCCCATCTGCTTTCCTTAGAGCCTTTGAAAGCAAAAAGCTTTTATGAAACTTGCCATTTCAAATTTGTTTCAGGGCGGGTTTACCATTTGATAGTTATCTCGGTATAAGTCATGCCATGACTTCTTAATCATGAAGGAGTCTTTAGTTGTACGGTTTTTAACTAGGATTTCTCCCCCTTGGAGAGCAAAAATAGCATATGTTTAGGCTCTCTTATTTCCCCTAATCTTTTTTGCTAAAGCTGCATTTATATTTAATAGACCAAAAAAAACCAAAAAAAAATCACTACCACCTGTTGGTTGTAGTATTTAAACTGCAACCTAAACATTTAAAAATCAACTCAATATTTGAGTGTTTTATACACACAGAAAGTTGCAAGTTAAATCCTCTTTTGTGGCAGCTAGTTTGGAACTACCAAAACACTGCTTGTATAACTAATGGCCCACAATATTAAGACGGTTTGTATTATTAATGACCCATAATATTCAATAACAATGTAACTACCACTTTTGCGGCAGCTAGTTTGGAACCACCAAAACACTGGTTGTATAACTAATGGCCCACAATATGAAAATGGTTTGTATTATTAATCGCCCATAATATTCAATAACAATGCAACTAGCACTACATTTTGAAAGCCAGAATGGAAGGTAATAGAGAAGTTAATAACACTGTGAAGCTTAAAAGAAGTTGCAAAATTTTTAAAAAGGATTGCTGCAGAAGATAAAGTTTTGTGGTTCTTTTGCTTTTTATGTTGCAGCTTATATTCTGTTTGGGTTGCCTTTCGGTGTTCATACTTGTATTTGTTTAAGAACGGACATCTGCTTAACAGATTCTAATAGCTTTTTCAAAAGTGGCGATCATGTACTGCACTGGGGAAAGGGTATGTGGAGTATGCATGCAGCACAAAGGATTAAAAACACTCAACTGAACCCATGAAGCTGCTTTATAGTGAGTCAGAACATTGGTCCAGCAAGGTCAATTCTGTCTACTTTGGCAGTAGATTCAGGTGGACAGCCGTGTATAAGCTCTGGGTACAAGCTCTCATGTGCATGCACATTGCATGCACGCAAAAGCTTATACGCACAATTAAACTTTGTCGGTCGTCAAGGTGCCACTGGACTCAAACTTTGTCCTACTTTGGCAGTAGTCCCCCAGGGTATCAGGCAGAGGTCTTTCACGTCGCCTGCACCTGCTCCTTTTGGACTAGAGATGCTAGGGATCGAACCTGCAATCTTCTCCATGCAAAGAAGATGTCCTGCCACTCAAATGTTCTGCCGTCCTCATTTCAGAATGACAGAATATGAAGTTCATTAGTGGCTCACTTTCATGTTTTTAAAGTCTGAATGCAACAACAGGGAGGGATGAGGCTGGGAAGTGGCACTTGGGAAACAAGTACTTGGCCCTTTCCCCCTTCCTAATTGAAACCTTCTCCGAAGCTATATGACTCTTTGGAGAAAACATTGGTTTACTAACGCTTCCACCCCACATGACAATTATAGCATGGGGAAATAGTGTAGTGTAACATTATCGACAACATCTGAATTGCCAACAACTGAATTGTTAAGGCCCTTGTGTGAATAGTAATAAGAACAGCTAATGATACCGGTATGGCCACATAGTACCATCATAAAACGGCCTTATAAGACACTATCGCCATCTATATGCAACAGCACTTTATATATAAATCTGATTGTTTGTCTGAATTTTATACTATTGCATTGTTTAGTGCATCTATGTTTTATCGTATTTATTGTATCGGATTTTAACCTGTTGTAAACCACCCAGTGGAGCTGCGGTGGCTCAAGTGGTTAAGACATTGAACTGCAGGCTATGGAAGGTCGGTAGTTCAGCAGTTCGAGACCTGGGTGCCGCATGATGGAGTGAGCTCCCGTCTCTAGTTCCAGCTCCTGCCAACCTAGCAGTTCGAAAGCAAGAAATTGCAAGTAGATAAATAGGTACCACTCCAGTGGGAAAGTAACAGTGTTCCATGCACATTGGTGTTTAGTCATTAGACGTTCCGTCTTCAGACAGCGCTGGCTCTTCGGCTTTGAAATGGAGATGAGCACCGCAACCCTAGAGTTGGATTCGACTGGCTTTTGAGCAAGGGAACCTTTACCTTTTTAAACCACCCTGAGCCTGCCCATGCGGGAAGGGCAGAATATAAATTGAACGAAATAAATAAATAGTGTGAAAGAGATTTTTTTTTAAACCCTAAAACATCTCCACTGGCTTAATTCATGTGGATGCTTGCAATTTTTTTTTTTTAAAAGAGAAAAACCAAAACCAGGGAATCCAACCACAGATTTCCCCCAATTTCATCTAATTTGGTCCATGGTTACCTATCAAACAAATTCTGAAATGAATGTCTTCTATGAAGATCTCCACGGTGCCACCAGCGAGGGGTGGTCAAGGCAAGGCAGAAAACCATCTGCCTTTGTAGAAAATAATGTATCTAATCAGAATGTCAGCATTTCTCATGTCCCCCCCAAACCCCTGGCATGGTGCTCATCCAGCATTCAGAGATGTTGAGACAGTTCCAGCCCCCCTCTGCTCAAAGGCCTTCATTCATTCCCAATCTTTAGGTCTGAGAGACGGTGACCCCCATTTCTTTTGGCTTCAAAGGGTTTTGGGGAAGTGGGGAATTGGGTTCAAAGGCTGAGTGCCAGAAATCTAGCACTCTCAGAGCTCATATGCCATTCTGACAGTCACCATTGTGAAGGTGAAGGGAAGCCTGAACTCTCTTTCTACGCCCAGGCACCAAGCGAGCCACGTGCTGGGTTTGATTTTGGGGACGGGGATACATGTGGATCTGATGACTACAGATGTAGTCCCATGGTCTGACCACTTTGCCCTGAAGCTCCGGCTGAGCATACCATGCCCACCCAGTTTAGGTGGTGAGCGCGTTTATGCTCGCCCACGGAGTCAAATGGACCCTAATCGGCTTCAAGAAGCTCTGCGGGATCCAATGCCTCCTGGTGTCTCTCTGGATGAGCTGGTGAAGGACTGGGATAACCGGCTCCCTGAAGCCATCAATGAGATTGCCCCCTGGTGCCCCCTGCGCCCCCGCACCAAAGCAGCACCATGGCAAACTATGGAGCTGCAAATGATGAAGTGGGAGCTAATACGGCTAGAGCAAAGGTGGCGATGTGGTCATGACAAAATGTCATGAACATCTTATAGGACACTTATGAAAGAAGGATTTCTACGCCGCCTCCATTGCGTCTGTGAGCTCGCACCCAGCCCAATAATTCAGAGTTATTCAGTCTATTACGACTCGGCCTCGGGACAGACCAAATAAGTAGGTAATTGGCCATCGGCTGCAAGGCATTTGCGAGCTATTTCGCAGATAAGATCATGACACTCCACCAGGACCTCCTGGCCACAATTGAGACAGTAAAGGAACTAGAAGCCCCTTGTCTGTCTCCTGGTCCACTACTGGACCACTTCAATCAACTCACCTGGGAGGAAGTTGATAGGATCCCGGTAGCAGTGAGGCCTACTACCTGCATCCTTGACCCATGCCCTTCCTGGCTGGTGAAATCTCGCAGGGAGCGCATTCAAGCTCCTCTGGAAGAAATCAACCTGTCCCTTCCCCTGGGTCATTTCCAGAGGCTTTAGAGGAGGTGGTAGTTCACCTGCTCTTGAAAAAGCCATCATTGGATCCAACGGTCCTGACCAACTACTGCCCAGTGTCAAACCTAGAGTTCCAGGGTAAGGTGGTTGAGAGAGTGGTGGCCAAACAACTCCCTGGATGATGCTTCCATCCTTGATCCTTTCCAGTCCAGCTTCCATCTTGGCCATAGGATGGAGACAGCTCTGGTCACCCTTACAGATGACCTCTGTAGACATCTGGATCGAGGTGGGTCAGTGCTGCTCCTGTTGTTAGATTTAACGGCAGCGTTTGATACGGTTGATTACTATCTTTTGACCCACCACCTTGCCAATGTAGGAGTTCAGTAGACCGCCTTGGAATGGTTTTCCTCCTTTCTCCATAGTCAGGGACAGAGGGTGGTGCTGGGCGAGAGGGTCTCCCCGTGGTACCCACTAGAATGTGAAGTGCCACAGGGGCGATCCTCTCGCCAATGTTATTTAATATCTATATGTGCCCCCTCTCCCAGTTAGTCAGGAGTTAGGGGCTGGGTTGCCATCAGTATGCTGATGACACTCAGCTCTATCTGTTAATGGACGGCCACCCATTCTCTGTTCCTGGAAATCTGGCTGAGGCTTTGGATGCTGTGGCTGGATGGTTGCAGCAGAGTCGATTGAAGTTAAATCCATCGAAGATGGAGGTCCTGTACCTGGGTCGTGGGTGTATGGAGGTGGGCACCAGGTTTCCACACTGGAAGGGGCACCTTTCGTACTGGCTCAGCCAATGAAGAGCCTAGGAGTAACGTTGGATTCCTCCTTATCTATGGATGCCCAGGCTGCTGCAGTTGCCAGAACTGCATTCTTCCATCTTAGGCAAATCAGGCGACTGAAGCCCTATCTCTCCCTTCCAGGACTTAGCTATGGTGACCCATGCAACTATCACTTCCAGGCATGATTACTGCAATTTGCTCTATGCAGGCTTACCCCTGAAGCTGATATGGAAATTACAGCTGGTACAAAATACGACACGTTCCTGCTGATGTCGACGCCTGTGAAGGCTCCCGTTCGGCATGTGCTTTGTCAGCTGCATTGGTTGCCGGTTGAGTACCGGATCCTCTTCAAGGTGTCGGTAATCACCTTCAAAGCCTTTTATGGCCTGGGACCAACATACCTAAGGGACCGCCTCTTCCCATATATGCCTCGAAGAGTGTTACGCTCTGAGAGTCAACATCTCCTGGTGATCCCTGGCCCAAAGGACTTCCGCTTAGCCTTGACCAGGGCTGGGGCTTTTCCTGCTCTGGCCCCCAACTGATGGAAAATGCTCCCTACTAAGATCAGGGCCTTGTGGGATCTTATTTAATTCCACGGGGCCTGCAAGACAGAGCTGTTCTGCCAGGCTTTTAGCTGAGGCAGTGGATGCCCACACATGCCCCACCCCCCAAGGTTGCTGTCTCCCTCCCACTGATAACCGGCCATACCTACCTACATCAATGGGCCAGACGCTCCCTACGGCAAGCTATGATTATTGATATATGCTTATAATGCGCCTTAAAATTTTATTGTATTTATGGAAATGTTGTAACCCGCCCTGAACCCGTTTACGGGATGGGCGGGATATAAATGCAAACAGTAAATAAATAAAATAAAATGCCCGAACATCACCGGGGGTGGAATTGCTGGAGCAAGGAAGGAGCGGTGTACATTTTTAATTTATCCACCCTTAACTGACTGCAACACCGAATAGAAGGAAATAAAGAGGAAAGGAGCAAAAACTTTACTGTCCCCACCTCCATTCCTTGCTTGTTTCCTCCTGTTGGAATCTAAAGGTTTTATGCTTGTTGTGTATCAACTTAGACTGCACATGCGGTCGGGCTCACACATGGCCATGCGAACTCACGGAGCTTCGACCCGCAGGAACAAAAGCCACTAGGATCCTGAAATGGACCAATAGGATTGCTTGGACCCGAGACAGGTCCTATGGGAGATGTTATGCTGTAAGTAACCAATCACGGGATGTGGTCTGTGTTTGGGTGTGGTTTGGTTTGGGGGTTTTAAGCGGGGCTTTGGTCCTGCTAGTTTGTCTTAGTTTTCGTGTTCCTGAATAAATTATGAGCTGATTCACTACAACGCATCTAAGAACCCAGTACTTTACAATGCTGTTTCTACAGTTTCCCCCAGAGAAGGATACATTCGCATCAATCAGAACGAAAGCAAGACGACAGGGCCCGTTGTAAGGTGCCACATGATACGTTTTCCAGGCACTGCATGCCTTGACTGCTACTTAGAAGAGTGGCACTAGTAGATATTGTGTGCTGTTTGGTTCTTGGGTGTCCTGGGTTCGAATACACTCCAGAGGTAGAATATAAGTAAATGTTTGTCAAATCATAGGAAGGGAAGAAACAGAAAGGTCTGAGGAAATGGCTGCTATGCCAAGAATTCTGCCTGTAGGTCTACTCTAAGGCAAGGCATAGAGTCAAGTCAGTGCAGGATTGGGAATGACCCTTGCTGAGAGGAAACCCGATGGAGCAGAGAGACGGAGATTTTCAAGGCTTCATGTTCCCAGGTGGTGCACCTGCCCTTTGTGTGCCAAGCAAAGGTTTGCCCTCATCCTCTATTCTCTGTTAATTGTTTGCCAGGCATGGTCTGACTATATTTTATAACCAATAGCTGTCTGCTATTAGGGTGATTTTATTGTCATTTAGAAATATATAGCTACCCTTTATAACCATCATTGTACCTAATACCTTCAGTGATACTGTACATATTTAGAAATCAGGATCGTAACTCTTTATGACTTCCCATTAGAATTTGGAGAGACATGTCGGAGATGAGTTTCTTGTAAAAACGAAAGATCAAGCTTCTCTTTATATGTGGCTTTCATAATCCTTCCGGGTCTAAATAGGATAGTTAAAATTCCTACAATATTGAGTCCCTGCTTTAATACCGTGCCTTCCATGAAGCTAGATTCAGGTGAGTAGCCAGGTTGGTATGAAGCAGCAGAACGAAGTTTGAGTCGAATGGCATCTTTAAGACCAACACAGTTTTATTCAAGGTATAAGCATGCACAGGAAAGCTCACACCTTGAATAAAACTCTGTTGGTCTTATAGGTTCCAGTGGACTCTGACTTTGTTCTGCTTTAATACTGTTAGCCATAGCTGGTTACTGGGAGATGGTTTTTAACTTTACTAGAGAAAGTGAACATGCAGACTTTTGGGACAGATATTTTGCTTATTTTATACCGTTGGTAATATGATGGATTATCAGTAAGTAATTGCCCTGAACTGGATCGCTTAGGCTAGCCTGATCTTGTCAGATCTTGGAACCTAAGCATGCTTGGCCCTTGTCAGTATCTGGATGGGAGACCGTCAAGGAACATGCGGATGCTCATATCATACAACTGAAACCATTGAACGTATGATTATGGAGTGCCCTATATTCGATGAGTTGAGGGCTACTTTAGTCACCCCTTTACTTAAAGATATGGAACTGCTAACCGTGCGAGCCCAGGTGTCATGGTTACCATCAGATACCAATGATCGTGTCACCCTCTCAGGGACAAAATTCATAGGCACAATAATCAAACATAAGAGAAATAATACTAAGGTCTTTTAAAATATTTTCTTTGGTTCTGATTTCTGCTTAAGGTGATAGCCGTATGAGCAGTACTAGATGGATGGATGGATGGATGGATGGATGGATGGATGGATGGATGGATGGATGGATGGATGGACGGACAGATAGACAGATAGATAGACAGACAGACAGACAGATAGATAGACAGACAGACAGACAGACGGACGGACGGACGGACAGACAGACAGACAGACAGACAGATGGATAGAGATACTAGGGTCCTTATGCAGATGCAGGTGCTGGCAAACCACGGCAAACCTCTCTGAAATGTCCAAGCCTTACTAGAGCTTGCCAGAAGTCAACCATGACTTCCAGGCATACACAAACACACACACACACAAAATACCCACAAAAAATCAGTAATTGCTATAGTACAATACCAATTACAGAATTTAAAAAAGCCAGCAGATGGCACACTGAGGAACAACATGCAGGGGAAATGGCAGCTGACAGAGGAAAGTGCCAGAAAAACTCCTGTGCACAAGCTCCTTTGCCAATGTGCTTGCCTCTGTCAGACTCTTGAACAAACTTACTCCCAACAATACTCTCTGGATAGTGATTTGTTTATTGAGAAATGTGCATGTGTCAAGCGAAGACAGAGTGCCTTTGGCACCTTAAGCAGAATAACAAAGAGAGACGGCGGGACTTCTCACTCCTTCCAGATGTGCTGAACTGGAGAAGACTTAAGATCAGCTGGCTGGCAAGCAGAAATCTACATCAATACAGCTGGTCGCTGTGAGTCCAATGGATGTAGTGCAATGGCCCTAGTTAGTTTAGATATATTAATTGTTAGTTAGTCAGTCGTTATAACTTAGAATGGTTATTTAATTAGGAGTTTATGGAATAGATTATATAGCCAGATCTGATCGAGGTAATTAATTAATTAATTTAAATGGATTATGTTTGCTTATTCGGCTAGAGAACCACCCTACTAAACTGATTACAAGTATTTTGTGAGTATAGTATTCTTTTGATTGCTATTATGGATTTGAAATTGATTAATGAATTAGTGCTTATACATCACCACTACTGATTAATTGTTTGAAGTGATTGGTCGCATATATTGCATAGTTGATAGGGTGGGGCTACCACCACCCTCACTTAATAACTGGTTGACTGGTTGAATAATTATTGGCAATCAATTTATGAGATGAATTGTATAGTAGGATGGTTTCTGGAATTGAGGACTCAACAGCTCTGGAAGCTGCAACTTATTACTGGCAGTCTTCTACTGAGTGCACCTTTTTCAGCTCAACTAGGTGGTCTGAGGCAAGTGTGAAGATCTCTAAGTGTGGCGATGCCTGGGCAAGGGATTCTAGTGCTCCTGGGGAGGGGGAAGTATAGTGGTGGGACCAGGCATGGTGCGAAGGGAACAGAGCGGAGAAATGGATTAGCTCGGCACCCTTCTGGCCTGCGTCCCATCCCAATGGTAGTAGGCAGTGGGGCTAGGATAAATAACCCCTCTCTGACATCGGTGTTGTGTAACACCAGGTCTAGAAATAATAAGACCATGGTCCTGTGGGACTTTCTGCTGGAGTAGAAGATAGACCTGGCATGCATGACTGAGACCTGGGTGCGGGATAGGGAGACGGTAGCTCTCTCCGAGCTTGCCCCTCCTGGGTTCTTGGTCCTTCACCAATCGTGGACTAAGGGGCGGGGGGGAGTAGTGGCTACATTCATTTGGGAGGCTTACTCCTTTAGAGTGCTCCCACTACCGAAGATCAGAGGCACTGAGTGTGCTGGCCTAGTGTGGGAGGCCAGGGAGAGTTTGGCGATTTGGCTGGTTTACCAACCACACAATGCATGGCCAATAGCATGCCATCCCTGATGGAGGCTGTATCAGGCTGGGTGTTGGAACACCCTAGGCTATTAGTCCTGAGTGATTTCAACGTCCATGCCGATGATGCGGCCTCCACCCGGGCTACGGACCTAGTGTCATCCATGGTGGTGCTGGGACTCTCCCAACTTGTAATGACCCCACTCATTGGGCTGGACACACACTTGACTTGATCTTCGCAGCTGGGGTAACAGTGGACCAGATTACTGCTTTGGCAGTACCATGGTCAGACCACCATGCCCTTAGGGCCTGTCTGAATGTTCCACTCTGATCCTGTTTGGGCGGCGAGCATATTTTAGCTTGTCGGAGCCAAATATACCCTATATGGTTCCAGGCAGCTCTATGGAATCGCCCCCTGGCAGCTCATTGGATGTGCTTGTAGGGGACTGGCATGGCTGACTCTCTGCAGCCATCAACGAGATCACTCCCCAACTCCCTCTGCGCCCTTGCTCTAGGCTTGCTCCCTGGTATACCCAGGAGTTGCGGCTTATGAAGTGAGGGCTGAGATGGTTAGAGAGACGGTGGCAATGTGTTCACGATGAAGCTACAAGAGCATCTTATAGGATGTTTATGAGATCCTATGAGATGGTGGTCAAAGCTGCAAAGAGGGAGTTCTATGCAGCCTCGATTGCGTCTGCCAGCTCACGCCCAGCCCAATTATGCTGATGACACCCAGCTCTATCTGATGTTGGGCGGTCAGTCTGGCTCCAGACCAGAAGATCTGGACGGGGTGTTACAGGCTGTGGCTGGTTGGATTAGACTGAGATGACTGAAATTGAATCCGACAAGGACGGAGTTTGAGTTGGGGCGGTCCGGCGGTAGGGATTCCACTCCTGACCTTCGATGGGGCACCACTGGTGCCAGCGCCAGAGGTTAGGAGTCTGGGAGTGCTCCTGGATGCCTCTTTAACAATGGAGGCCCAGGAAGCAACCACTGCCAAGTTGGCCTTTTACCATCTTCAGCTGATTAGGCACTTGGTTCCGTTTCTCAAACGCAACAACTTAGCAACAGTGATCCATGCGATGGTCACCTCAAGATTAGACTACTGTAACGCCCTCTACATGGGGCTGCCCTTCCAGATCTGGAAGCTGCAGCTAGTGCAAAATACTGTGGCTAGGCTTTGGATGGGTCTCCCCTTGAGGGAGCACATCCAGCCGGCCCTGAAAGCATTACACTGGCTGACGATAGCATACTGGATTCGCTTCAAGGTGCTGATTCTTACCTTTAAAGCACTTTATGGCCGGGGTCCAAGTTACTTGAGGGACCGCCGTTCCCCACATATACCCCAGAGAGCACTACGGTCAGGGAATCAAAATTGATTGGCCAGGCTGGCTGTAACTAGAGACAGAGGGTTTTTTGGTGGCGGCTCTGTACTGGTGGAATGAGCTCCCGGAGGAGATCAGAGCCCTGTGGGACCTCTTACAGTTCCGCAGGGCCTGCAAGATAGAGCTCTTCCGCCAGGCTTTCAACTAGGAGCCACCCACCACCACTAGTTACCATCACTAGTGACCATCACTAGTACCAACTGTAGAGCCTGGTTCCTGGCAAACTATTGACAGCCTGTGCGCGCCGATTAAGATCAATGCTGGAAATGAACACCGTATGGTATGCACTCATGCAGCAATCCCACTGTTATGATATTGGAATAACATCACCAACACTTTAATATTTAATATTGTATTGTTTTAATGAAGTGTTTTAATGGCTTTGATGATTTGACTGTTTTAGCCTGTATTTTACTTTGTGTAAGATGCCCTGAGCCTGCTGTGGCGGGGTAGGGTGGGATATAAATTAGAATATAAATAAATAAAGACCATTTGTGTCAGAACTAAGGTCGCTGGCGCCAATTCTGGAATTATACATGATTCAAACAAGCACCCCCCCCAGTAACCCGTCAAATCAGTCCATTCATTTATCCTGCCTAAAGTTAGCATGCACTGTTAGTCCTCCTCCTCCCCACCTGCGAACCTACAGCTATTTTATCTATGATAGGAAGGCTAGCAGAGACAAGCTTCCAAGGTTGTTACACATTCTTCCCGTAGGGGAGGCCCCTTAAAAAAACAGTTCCGAAACCGTTAAGCAAAGCAGGTCTTCACACACTCACTCACTCTCACAGCTACTCCCCCCCCCAATGCCCAAGCACAGATCATGAAACTGGAACACACAAAATCCATGGCATATGAGGCTTCAAGTTTGACAGCCTCTGGATTGGCAGTGGTGATCGATGCCAAATGGAGAATCCTCCCTGTGATTCTTGGTGATTAACTTGGTAGGTGGCCTTGGGCAATTCTCTCTCATCTGCAACATGATGGTTAACACTGGTGGTCCCTACTTTCAATTGCAACTGATCTCTGGGCCATAGCTCATAGCTTCCTCTGGAGGAGTTGGTTGCTTTGGAGGGTGGACTTTATGGTATTGTGGCCCACTGAGGCCACTCCCTTCAACAGATTCTACCCCCAGATCTCTAGGAAATTCCCAGCATAGAGTTCGCAACCCTCAGGGAACCAAGGCCAAGAGTAGAGGGTTGCTATCAAAGCAGGCAAACTGGCCTCTCTAGAGGTGTGGCACACTGACGTTTGAAGTTGGTTAAAGTACCTTTGAAGTGCATGATCTCTCTCTCTCTCTCTCTCTCTCTCCTCTACAAGCATAGACAGCTTCAAGGGGTGACTGGATAAACATATGGAACAGAGTTCCATCAGTGGCTATTAGCAACAAGGCATAGATGGAACACTATGTCTGAGGCAGTGATGCTCTGTATTCTTGGTGCTTGGAGGGCAATAGTGGGAGGTCTTCTGGAGTTCTGGCCCTGCTAGTGGACCTCCTGATGGCACCTGGGTTTTGGCCACTATGTGATACAGAGTGTTGGACTAGATGGGCCATTGGCCTGATCCACCATGGCTTCTCTTATGTTCTCTCTTATGTTCTCTTATGTTTAAGGAGAGACTTCAGAAATAAATATTATTGCAACAAATTGAAGTGAGTTCTTTGAGTATATTAGAATCATTTCATGCTTATCAACGGGCCATGAGACTCCGTTTCTTAGCACCCTTATTGAGTGTTGCCATCCCGTATGTAACTGATAGTGAAACAGACATCTGTGCCTTTCACCAGTTTCTGTCCATGAGTGCAGTCTCTGATGCCCGGATCCCCTTTTGCAGTGATACAACTGTTGTGCTACAATAGATGCAGTTCCTCCCCGTTTACATTTAGATGGCCTTTTTCAACTTTGGGTAGCAAGGCAAGATTTCCAACTATAATCAAGGTGAAAGGGAAGGGGGGAAAATAAGGTGAAGTTGGGGAGCAATATAGGTATGAATACCAGCTCTGGAAATGGGGGGGGGGGTGAAATCATCTCTCCAGGCTGTCTTGATTTATGTTCTAGAAACAGCTCTGGTAGGGCTTTTCTTTTAATTAATAAATTTTATTTAATGTCTTCTCAAAGCACAATACCACCAGTATCAAAAAAGCCTCATAAAAATACATAGTTTGTTGATGGCATGTGGAGAAACATAAAAAAGGCACTTAAACACATCAACAAAGGCTCTAGCAGCGCAGTCGTCGTAACTATTTAAAATTGCTCTTGATATCCAGGCTGATGAAACAAAGAGGCAGCTGGATGAAAAGACTTGACTGGACTTCACAAACACAGTGACAACCAAACACAAAGAGCAGGACGCAGTAAACTATATCCTTTAAAATCTGGCTTCCAGGGAACAACCAAACAAAAACGAACTATCGTGGTTAAAAAGAGTTGACACGGGGGAAAGGGCAGCTGGAATTCTCAATGAAATACCACAATCCTCTTTCACAGACCGCACAGAGAGGAGAGGACCATAAGGCTTTTGTATGGCTCCCGTTGGACTTCTGGTATTGTTTCTCTTCTTGGGACTCCACAGTTGCAGTTGAGTTCCAGAGACCCACCCCAGTCCTGGATAATGTTCCCTCTAAGCTCCACAGTATCGTGAGCAAAAATTCGACCTCGTGAGCAAAAAAAGCTAGCAGCATTAAAGTTGTGAGCTGGTCTACATTTGACTATCGCATCAATTAGTTTTTTTAGAAGATTACTTCCATAACCTTGTAAAAATCTCAGAATGGATTCTTTTAAACTATTTTTAAACTGTATTTTAAGAATAATTTAAATATCATAAGAGAACACGGAATCAAGTCAAATTTCATTACAGAAAATGTTCTCTATGGGGGTAAATCAGACTTTCTGGAGAATGTGTCTACCTGCCCCTTTCCACTATACTGGTAGACCTGGCCTCCAGAGAACAGGTCGTACCCACCCCAGTCCACTATATTGGTAGACCTGGGCTCAGACTGTCACCCTGCTCTGAGCCTTAGAAAACATACCTGCACTGGGAGGGACAGATCCTTGCAATCTACTTTGGGTTTTTTCTACTGAAATATGATGAATTTACAGGTCAAGTATAACAGAGGTGGAACAATCACTGTCAGAACCTTTCCTAACCTAACAAACAGGAAGTTACTTAAATGCTATCAACCTGCCCGAACTACTTCTTTATTCAAATATTTATATCCCACTTTTCCTGTGACTCAAAGCAGCTTTTAGATCATACTGAAAAGCTTAACAGGGGTCTGAAAAAAGAGACCTTTTCCTGCTCCATTATAGCCTATGGGGACCATTATAGTCAATGGTCCCCCATAGGCTATAATGGAGGATTGATCTGGAAGGGCTCAGGGGGTTGTTTTTTGAGGCAGAGACATCAAATTTTCAGCACAGCTGCTGGTGCCTCTCCTAAAAACCTCCCTCCAAGTTTCAAAAAGATTGGACTAGGGGGTCCAATTATATGGGCCCCAGAAGGAGGTGCCCCCGTCCTCCATTGTTTCCAATGGAGGAAAAAAAGGCTTGTGGGCAGGAAGCTGAAACCTGTGTGCAGCTAGCCAGGACTTTGTGCACCAGTATCCCCTAGGACAGCTTAAAGGGAACACTGGTCCTGAATATTACCCACTGCCTTCTAGACCTCCAAACTGTTTGCTATCTTTATAACTCTTGACATGCTCTGAGGGTAAAAGAACATGATGATGTTGGCACCACCCATTACATAATCTATCTGGAATGTTCTCAAATGTTCATAATTTCCAAGTTATCACAAATTTTACGCAGCGTTTTCTGATGAGAGCGGTGCTGAGCTACTGTAGTGAAAAGGACAAATGATTCCTGCACAGTAAAGACAGTTGGCTATTGGTGACCAAATATATCCATCTTTAAAGCTGCATCCGCTCAAAGGAAGAGGAAAGCAGATGTACACCTGATAATTTATACAAACTACCATCCAGAAACGGCTTGTTATCATACTGTGTTACATGGCACACTCACAGTTAAAGTTTTTTTTAAAAGCGCATACCCAACGCTTCTGCCAAGCCGGAGACTTTCTGCCCATAAATATCTGTCTTGTTCCAAGCGAAAGTATAGACCAGGTTGGTGGCAGCAGGAAACCACTTCTGAGCTAGCCGCCCTTCCACAGTAATGGAAAGATGTACTTTTGTCATTCCAGGAGCGATGGTAGAATGTGTCAAGATGATGCGCAGCAATGTTTTATAGCCTGGAGTTCGGCTGCTCAGGTAACTGAGCTTCACAAAGCTGGAAGGCAGAGGGATTTCCTCCTGGACCACCTGAAAAACAAGTTGTGCATGTTAATGTCAGAGAGAATCATGTTTGAGGAAACTACAGCGGCGTAAGCTTCTTTTGTGGCTCTGCTAATGCCCTGGGTGGGAACATAAGCTTCACTATTACAGCATCAAACCAGGCAGAGGGCTGGAGTCGCGCATATTGAGAGATCTCACAACAGACGTAGCTGTTTTGTAGAACAGGGTAAAAAGCAGCCTTGCGCACAATCTAGCATGCTTCAGTAAAGACCGAGAGAGGCTTGCCAATGTATGTTATCCCAGGATATAAAATGTGTGGCTTGAAGGGAATTTACGGCCTCTTGACCATTTTCTTCGCTCCCCTTCCTTCCTGCTGATTCCCCAGCTGCCTTCCCTCTCACGCATCTGCCATCCTTATTCTCTCTCTCAAACCTTGCACTTCTCTCAACTAGCAGGGAGGTGCGCATATCCTCCCTCATTGCTTGCATGCACTGGCTTTCATTGCTCTGGTCTGACAATCGATGTGCCCAGATTCTCACTACATTCCCACGAATTAAGGCCTTGCACACGAAACCCACTGCATCCTCATGGGCAACGTTGGTGAGAATTTGGGGCTGATTTGTGCAACGTTGACTTGTGCTGCATGGCAGCAGGTCCTCATGGAACCCCCTGAGCAAGAGCATGAAAGGGAACAGACGCTGGGGGATTTTTTTGTGTGTTTTTGGCCTACTTTAATGCTTTTGTCACTCGAGCCAGGAGCCGAGCAGGGTTCAGGTGGCAGATCCCTCTTCCACAATTACAGCATCCAATATTCTGGTTTTGTGTGTTGCAAACACCAGGGTTTTCTTTTGCTTGTTTATTTATTTTATTTGTTCATTTTATTAGATTTATATACCACCCTCCCCAGATGGGCTCAGGGCGGTGTACAGCAGTTAAATAATACACTTAAACATTTTAAAATAACAATTTACCTATAAATATTATAAAATACCATGTAGTCATAAAATGATCAGATGACCGACTCAGGCCATTGATGGACAATTGGCCAGAAGGGTTGGGCCAGAAGAACTGGGGGAGGGGGGAGAGGGGGACATCCGCTGCCTCAAACAAATGCCTGGCGGAAGAGCTCCGTCTTGCAGGGCTCTGATCTCACATGGGAGACCAAATTGTAAGAGGCTGTCCCCTCCCCTTGTGCTTGGACCCTGATAACTACATGCCAGTGATGATACTAGTCATGCAAGAAGGTTCTTATGCAGGTGGGAGGAAGGGCAGAGTCCATTTGGATTCAAAGACCTATCAGTACACCTTTGCTTTGTGCTAGAAGGTGAGGGTCCCTCAGAGATGTGTGCAGAGTGCCTCTTTTCTCCTCACCGCAAAACCCAGAGTCAGATGCAAAATGTCCACGGTTAACTGGGAACCATTTCCAGGTGCCCTGACCCCAAAGCTTTCGTGGCTTTAAAAATTAAATAAAAATAAAATAAAAAATTTCACTGCCTCAACCAAATGCCTGGTGGAAGAGCTCTGTCTTGCAGGGCCCTGATCTCACACTGGAGACCAAATTGTAAGAGGCTGTCCCCTACCCTTGTGCTTGGACCCCGATAAAGTAATCAGGGCTTTTTTTGTAGAAAAAGCCCAGCAGGAACTCATTAGCATATTAGGCCACACCCAACAGCAGAAATTCATTAGCGTATTAGGCCACACCCTGACAGCACAGCTCATTAGCATATTAAGCCACACCCCCATGTTGCCAGAAGTGTAGTCATCCAGCCACACCTACCTTTTGCTTCTTATTCTGTTTACCTTGTTGGTTGTCAAAACCCAGGGCTTTTTTTGGTAGCAGGAACTCCTTTGCATGTTAGGCCACACACCCCTAATGTAGCCAGTCCTAATAAGTTTCTGCTGTTGGGTGTGGCCTGTTATGCTAATGAGTTCCTGCTGGGCGTGGCCAACTCGGGAGCCGTTCCTGTGCCTTCCTGCCCAAAAATAGCCCTGCCAGTAATGGTATTAGTCATGAGAGAGGGTTCTTATGCAGGTGGGAGGAAGGGCACAGATCTGCACTGGGATTCAGGAGTAATATGGAGAATAAGAGCAGGTTCTCCCTTCCCCCCCCACTTAAAAAAAACCCCACCATAATGCTGCTTTAGCTGCCGGAGCATCACTGGAGAAGCTAAAACGGTCCCTCCGGCTCACGTTCTCAGCTCACTTATTCCAAAGAAGAAACTGATTTAATCTCCATGAATCTGAAAGCACTTACTGAACACAGCACTTGGCCCTTTCATTCCTCTATTATTAAAAGCTAACTGTCAGTATATCTCAACGGATGTTGTGAGCTCCTTTGGGTAGCCTGCTGACCCAGTTGAGTGTTTCTGAATGTCTGGCCATTTATTTTTTTCTCCTCCTGATATGGACCCACAGCTGCGTTTTTACTGCACAAAAAGCACCAGCACAACAACTCATTTCCGTAGTTTCCTCTGCTTATGTAATTCATTATAACTAAATCCTTCCAAAGATAAAAATTTCATCAGCTTTAACGAGGGAAGGATTTAGATGGAAAACAGCAGGCAGGTTATTCCGGGAACAATTACAGTGGTTGTTGGAAATGAGCTCCACGATGAACCCCACCTGCCCACACCTGCGTAGTCCCCCGAAATGCAACACACTCTGCTTTAATGGAGCCACAACACTGTTTTCAAAGTGGTGCGTTCTGGAAGGGGACGGGGCATAGAAACATTGAGATACAGAGTGTAGCTCAGCCTCCCATACCCCCTTCTCAGGGCTTTCAACCACAGAATAATTCAAACACTGAGACATTTATTTATACCACATTCCCCTCCTGCATTTGCCTGCCATTCTGCATTTTCTCAGTGTTCGAGTCAAGGCAATTTAAGTCCATGGCAGAACAGCATCCAAAACCCCCAGGGCAAAGCAGGCTGAAACCGGGCTGACCACTGAAGGGAGGTCATGTAATGCAGAAGGGGGGGAGGGTATCCAGAATAAAAAGAAGGTCGAACTCAATTTTAGTGCAGAATGCGGGGTGGGGGGGAGGAGCCTGGCTTAAAAAGAAGGTTGAATTTGATTTTAGTACAGAATTGCTTGGAGGACACCGTGGTGAACAACCAGTTGTCCTGGAGGGCCAACGAACAAGGCGTAGCGACCAAGGCCTTTCCCTGATTCTGCTTCCCAGGACCGGTATTCACAGGTTTGCTGCCTCTGTACATGGAGGCTCACTTAACTCACCATGACTAGTAGCCATTGATGGACTTCTCCTCCATGAATCTATCTAACCCCATCACTTTTGAAGCCATTTACGCTTCTGGCCATCACTATGTCCACTGGCAGTGAATTCCACAATTAAACTATTTCTTGAGTAAAGGAGGATTTCCTCTTGTCTGTCCCGAACCTATTGCCTATCAGTTTCATTGGTTGCTTCTGTTCTATTACAGGGTGAGGGATATTCAGTGCTGCATCTATCAAATTAAATGCAATGTTCATCAAAATGTATGCAATGCCTTGTGGTTAGTATTGCTGCTGTGACGGGTGGCAAGCAGGCAGCAGGAAGAAGGGTGAATTCTCTCTCTCTCTCTCTCTCTCTCCCCCCTCCCCTAGCCCATGCCTCAAAAAATTGTTTTGGCTACGTTTGACATGTCAGGTGACTCCTGGGAAATGCAGTCCTCAAGGTAAGAGGGAGAGTGGAGAGAAAGACGATTAAGAAGTGGACAGGTAGAAAACAATTCAGGGCTGTAATGTCAACATTTTGAAAGCAAGAACTACAAGATGCAGAGATTCATATTCCGTGTCTCAGAAACTGGAACTTCGGTAGCACCATGTAGAGAAGATGAACACCCTACAGAAACACGGACTGCATTTTTACTGAGAGCAGTCTAACTTTGCAAAACTTGGATGATAATCTCATACATCTTGGTTCTGGATCGAAATCAGTCCTCTTGAGTTACTGACACGTGTCCCGAATACCAACTGTAAATGTCAAAAGTATTTTCATTTGTGTTTGATTTTTACAACGTGCAGAAATTTAGCACCAGTTCCAAAATTTACCATCACTGACGAGGTTGGATCCCCTCTGATCACCAAAAGAAGGCAGAACTTGCATATACAATGATGATGGAATTTGCCAAGAGGGATGGTGACTATAGTAAGGAGGGGTACCGAACAAAACTGAGTGAACAAGCTGGTTGGATCCAACTCACAGCCTTGAAAATGAAATGAAGCGTTTATCAGAAAACTCTCATTCTTTCACACAAGTGGGAGGAAAGAACCGTGAAAGTTTCCTGAGCAGTCTATACGATAGATGTATTTACCTGCAGTTCTGGGATGATGGTTCCTCTTTCTGGGCAGGACCCTCCAAATGTTGTCAGGGGAAAAGGAAGCACAATCGGATTGGGGCTGATGAAGCTACTGATGTCACAAGATGGTGGCTCCACCTCTGTTCTTTGCATGACTACTTTGTCTACCACAATGAACCTATTCCAGGACAACCAAAGTGTCCTTTTCACAGAAAGAAAAGGAGATCTGTCAAAGACCAGGGTGACCGAGATGCCTCCAATAGCCACTAGGTCAAAGCTGCAAAGACAAAACAAAATATTTCATCTTACTCTGATCCTATACGGCTTGACAAAATACCCCTCTGAAAAAGAACATTTCCTCTTGTGTCTCGGTGTCATTTGTCTTAAGTGTCTTCAGGGCTGTCATTTTTCTTCCATGCAGCAACCAGGTTCTCCTAATGTGAGGTGGGACTGCTTGGACCACTCTTGATCATTTAGCACCAACAGAACACAAAGCATACGATACAGTTCTTCGTCACACAGCTTAAAATGAGCATTGTCGCCACATTTCATCTTACATACACACAAAAGAAGAAAAAGCCCTTGAAAAGGTTTTAAAGGAGGCTATAAGCTCTGTCCTCTCCCCCCCATGAAATAAAGTGTGGCAGGAGGAGTGGGGTGGGGATGGGGGGGACCCATAGGAACGGGCCACGTGGATGCCACGGCTATCTGTTCCCACTTCCACTAGCTCCTGCCACTGAGGTCCGTTTTTGCACCCTTGTTTGGAAGCAGCCTATGTTTTGTCTTACTTGCACACGGAGAAATCTAGCACAACTTTATTTGGATTTGTAAAGGCTCACTATGGTCCTTTCCGCACAAGACCTTAAATCCTGGTTCAACCCCTGTCTCTGAACTTACATTCTATACTACACGCGAGTCCACCTCTGTAATTATCTTGGGGTATAGCCGTTCGAAAGCAAGAAATTGCAATTAAATAAAAGGTACCGCTTCAGTAGGAAGGTAACAGCGTTCCGTGCGCCTTGGCATCTAGTCATGCCGGCCACATGACCACGGAAATGTCTTTGGACAGTGCTGGCTCTTCGGCTTGGAGACGGAGATGAGCACCGCATGCCTAGAGTCGGATTCGACTGGCTTTTGAGCAAGGGAAACTTTTACCTTTACCTATTTTTACATTCTACACTACATGTGAATTCACCCCTGTAATTATTTCGGGGTATTTTTTGTTTCCACATTACATTGAGGTCACCCCAGTTTCACCCCACACCTGTCCCATGATAAACGGATGCTGTTATAACCAGGGATAAATGCAAGGTATTGTGTCGCGAGTTGAACTCTGATAAAAATAGGGGTGAGATCCAAGTGCGGAAAGGACCAATAAAAGAATTCCTGATCATGTGCTGACTTCCCTCCACTCCGCTCCGCATCAACTACATCTTTCTCCAGCTCTGCTCAGTCACCTCCTACATCTGGACTTGTACTACTTTCTCATATAAGAGTCAATCAGGCTCGGGGCTTTCCTGCATTCTTATTTCCCTGACTTGTAAGTTCCTGTTTCTTTGGGGTCCCCCCCCATTCCACAGGTATGTTGCTCGCGCCCTCTAGTCATCAATTCAATATGTCCGGCATATCTCCTTGCAGATTTAAATTGCAGGTTTTTATGCTGGGCATAAACTGATGTAATAGTGAATCAACCACTAAAGGGAGCAAAACATGTGTGGACCAGGAAAAAAGAAGGAAGAAACGGGAACTTACAAGCAAGGAAAATAGGGATGTGGAAAAACTCTTGGAGCAAGAGCCTTCCCACTGCACCTCTGCTCGTGAGCCACTCCAAGAGTGGTGGTATTCACCATGAGTTCCTCCTTCTCATTAGCCAGCCGGATTTTTCCTTAGAAACTGCATTGGCTTAATGTGAACCTCACTCACTTCCTTTACACATCATCAAAACGGCTATCCCCTTTGAGCCATTTTTTTTTTTACAACTGAACGGGAAACACACCTCAGTTCCTCCTCAAATGGAAAAGAACTCCTTCTGTTCGCACAATGGCTTTGTAAAGACATTTTGAGGCATGAAGATGCTCTTGATTCTTGTATCTTTCCTTCAGTTGCTTCTTTCTTTTCTTCAACACCCCCCCCCCGAGGACTAGAGGCTTCTAATGAAGCCTGGCCTGTTTTTCTCTTCCTGTTGTTGACTGCCTGTACCGTACAGGAGAGTACCTGTCGTATCACTGTGTGAGAGAAACTGGTTTGAGAGACAGTCTTGCCATCACAAAAACATAATGCTCATACTGTATGAGCACTTCTACAAAATAAGTAGACAACAGGCGATTCTGCATTGGCTTTTTCCCTCCGTTGTTTTACGAAATTCATGCTGGAATAGAAATTCCCCTCTGCATTGCATGCTGCTTTCATTTTCTTTGATCATCAGATTTTATGGTACCCTCTACACTTTCTTTACATGGAGCTGCGGTGGCTCAAGTGGTTAAGATGCTGAACTGCAGGCTGTGGAAGGTCAGTAGTTCAGCAGTTCGAGACCCGGGTGCCGCATGACGGGGTGAGCTACTGTCTCTAGTTCCAGCTCCTGCCAATCTAGCAGTTTGAAAGCAAGAAATTGCAAGTAGATAAAATAGGTACCACTCCAGTGGGAAGGTAACAGTGTTCCGTGCGCCTTGGTGTTTAGTCATGCCGGCCACATGACCACGGAAACGTCTTCGGACAGCGCTGGCTCTTTGGCTTTGAAACGGAGATGAGCACCGCAACCCTAGAGTCGGATTCGACTGGCTTTCGAGCAAGGGAACCTTTACCTTTACCTTTTACACTTTCTTTGATCACCAGGTTTTATGGTACTTTCTGCATAGTTTTTTGGCCATTTTATGGCCGTTCAGGGGTGACTTTGCAGACAGTACAGCGTTGCCCCGAGGTATTTGAATGTGATTTTGAGCTGCACCTTTTCCTCCCATTTGAGAAAATGTGGAGTGAATGCTAGATGCAAAAATCAGCCAATTAGTAAATAAGGAAACTAGGCAAAAATATGGTGTAGGTGAACAAGTTCTTGAGATCTCTTGTGTCAGCATCCTCCCACTCCTGTTTTATTAATATGTATTTCCTCCTTATTGTATTGGAGGGGGTACTGCTGGATAAGAGGCTATATCCAAAGTGCTGATGTCATTCTGTAAAGCCCTAAGCCGTCTGAGCACGTGGCTACATCAGAGAGCATTTTCTCCCAAACAAGCCTCCACGTATATTAAGATGAGGCTCTTCTCGCAAACACCTTCTTTCTCAGAGTGAAGTCAGATGTCCGTCACAGGAAGGGCCATTTTGTGGTAACTTCCTTTTGGAATGGTTTCACTCAGAAACTCCACAGGGCTAGTTCATTACTGGCTTTAAGGAAGGAAGCCAAGCCTTGATTATTCCGCCGGGCTTTGAGGAGATATAACTCAGGCAAAGTGCTACTAAATTATTGCTAAACAATTCACATTATGATCAGCCTGTTTAGGTGCACTGAACTGTATTTGTTATAAACATTCTCTCTCTCTCTCTCTCTCTCTCTCTCTCTCTCTCTCTCTCTCTCTCTCTCTCTCTCTCTCTCTCTCTCTCTTGGGACTCTTCACAGGCATGTGACTTGTCACAACTACACGGGGAGGGCAGATTACACATTCACTATGCGTGGGGGGGGAACATGACGACATGACGATACCATATTCAAGTGGCCGCCACACTGCTTGGCATGTGTATGAAGGACTCTGCTGTGTTCTGCCATTTTAAATGAGGATGCGCTAGGCATTTTCCATAAAGCTTTAGCTGTGTTGAAAATAAGAAACACTTTTCCAGGACCAGTTGAGCCTGCTCTGAACAGGGGAGAAGTATTCAAACTGAGGGCAATGCTGAACCACAAAGCATTGTTCTTCTCTTCAGTTGGTTTCCTTTGCCCCAATAAAATGGACTCCATCGCTAAATATGATCAGCTACATCGCACTGTGATGTCTTCAAAAATCATCATGTGATCCCAAATTGTCTATGATTGTTCATGTGACTAAGACAAAACCCCAGAAAGAAAACTTAATTAAAGTGACAACAGAGAGAAAAAAACAAGAGGTACCAAAAAAGGTGGACATAGGCATATACGAGGTAGAGGTTTTAGTTATCATATTCCATCTGCAAAGCATCTATATATCTAATAGCCAAGTTGCCCCCTCTGTGCGGATATCTAAATCCGCACATCAGGGGCACTTGGGGGGCAGAGAGATTTTCCTGCACACTTGGAGCAGTCCCCAAGTGTGCAGAAAAATCTAGAGTTGAAAAAAATATACGGGGGATATTTAAATCCCCCCAAAAGTAAAAGCGTTCCCTGAATATGTACAGAGAATGCTCTGGCTGTTGTGGGGGAGGCTTGGTGGGCCTGGTAGCTGGGAGCCACTCAGGCCTCGCCGTCGGTGCTATGGGGGAACGGGAGAAGGCTCGGTGGACCCAGTGGCTGGGAGCCATTCAGGCCTTGCCGCCAGTGTCCGGGGAGGGGAACAGAAGAAGGCTCAGCAGGCCCACATGGCTCACCGCCAGTGCGGGGGGGGCGGGGGAGAAGGATTGGCGGGCCCAGCAGCTGGGAGCCATGCAGGCCTCGCCGTCAGCACCGGGGAAGCTGGGGGGAGAAGGATTGGCAGGACTGGGCCTCGCCGTCAGTGCAGGGGAGAAGGCTCACCTGCAGCTGCTTCCTCCCCCTCCTCCACATGGAGCTCCTTCTCCCCCCCCCCGCGAGTATCACGGGTCCCTGCTTCTTGTTAGTTTCTAAACCCAAAAGCACAATGTGGGGAACATTTGGTGTTGCCCTAACTTGCTTTCACTTGGCTTGACCATGACCGTCTTGTTCAGATTTTAATGAAAGATTCACCTTAGGAATTTGAAAGCATAGTTTTCTTATCCTCCGTCCCCATGAGTTATCGCGTCTGTAAAATTCCCCATCCATTAGTATCATGAGAGATGTAGCCTGCAAGAAATGCGCAACGTTCCTATAGAGGTGCTGATGGTACCCAGTTGCTGATTGTTTAACAACCAATCTGTCAATAGCAATTTATTTTAATATCAGAGCCCCTGAACAGGCTTGCCAGTCAGTACATTCTTGCCCCCTGGACATTTCCCCCCCTTAATTTTCATGGAATATATTTGTTCTGGCCCAGATTTGCTTCACATACACTGGCAAGGTAAGAAAAGAATATATTTTTCCCTCTCCAAGTATGACTCGCTAAAGTTTTGACATCTCATTACAGAGGACAGTGTTCCTATAGACCTGCTCCATCTAATGATCTATTTCATTCAGTCATAAAGTCTGTGCAAGTATTGGATTATATGTTAACTTCACAGACAGCTAGTGGTTAGCTGTTTTTGTATTCTACTCAATTATTGCTCTTGAGTATTACTGATGAACCTCTGAAGACCTCATATGCATATATTTCCTTTTTCTTTGCTCAGACAAATGCACAGTCAAATAAAAGGGGTGTCTTGGTCCGATCGCTCTTCACAATTTCCTAACCTTTCACTAGAAATTGTGGCTATTTTTAATAACATAATGGCTGAGGCCGGTGTTAATCACAAAAGCAGAGAAAACTGGGACACCCATAGACAAGTGAAGGGTCACTACATAGCCAGGAGACTCTCCAGGTATGCAGAGAAAATATGACTTTAACCAACAGAAACCAAAAGAAAGGAGGGGAACAGGTGAATGAAGAATGGGCACACTCCAAAAGTGTGGAATGTTGAGACAAGTTGAAACAGTTAAATGAAATACATCAAACAGAACAAGCAGGAGATAAGGCAACTGGTTTACTCAGATTTCAAAGACCTTATCCTTATTCTAATTCCCAGACTTTTTTTTTCTGTGCGGATACCTATTCCCTCCAACAGGGGCCTCCCTCTCCCCCAACAGCTTTTCCTACATAGTCAGTAGACTTCCTGGGTTTGTAGAAAAATCCCAAAAGTGAGGAAATCCCTGCAGGGACGGTTGAATTCCCCCAAAACCTTTTGAAATGGCCTCTGCAGGGACCCAACTCCAGGCAGCAACGGTGAGAGATTAGAACGTTGGGGAGGGAGGGGGGGAGGCTTCTAACTGGCTCTGTCAGTCAAAGGGTGGGGGGAAGGGCCCTTTCTTTCCAGGCCTCTTTCGGCCTTGGAGGGAGGGAGGGAAGGAGGGAGGGAGGGAGCCTTGGGCCCAGGCTGGGGGATTCCTAGAGGTTTTGGGTTGGAGTGCAAGGAGGGCAGGATTTGGGGAAGGGAGAGGCCTCAGCTGGGTATCATGCCACAGAATCCACCCTCCAAAGCAGCCATTTTCTCCAGGGAGACAGATCTCTGTTGTTCACAGATCTCTGGAGTTCACCCTCCAGCAGGCCCCACTTGGAGGTTGCCAACCCTAGGCCTGGCAGCAGTCTAGGGTTGCCAGGTCTCCCCACAGGCACTGGCAGGGGATGGGGGTAGTGGGGTTGCCAGCTCCAGGTCTGGAAACTCCTGGAGATTTGGGGATGGAGCCTGGGGAGGACAGGGACCTCAGTGGGGTACAATTCCCTAGAGTCCACCCTCCAAAGCATCCATTTTCTCCAGGGGAAGTTATCTTAGTAGTCTGGAGCTGAGCAGTAATTCCAGGGGATCCCCAGATCCCACCTGGAGGCTGGCATCCCTAGGCAGCACCCTCTGGGTGACTTGATACCACCTAATTTGCATGACTCAACTTGGCCTGGCTGCTTGCTGCTGTTCAGCAGCCACCCTATGAAAGCCAGCAGTGGTGCAGCAGTTAGAGCCTCAGAGTAGGGTCTGCAAGACCCAGGTTCAGATCCCCATATTGCGGTGGAAGCTGACTGGGTGATTTTGGACCAGTCACATACTTTCAGCCTAACCAACCTCACAGGGTTGTTGTGCATGCAAAAAGGAGGTGAGAATAATGTAAGCTGCTTTGGTCCCCACTGTGGAGAAAGACTATAATTTTCGTTGGTAGAAGCTGTGGGGGAGGGGGTGGAGACGAAAAGCTGAAGACAGATAAAGGCAGATAAAGGTTAAGTTGGCTGTTGGGTGGGAAGGAAATAGGGTTGCCAACTCTGGATTGGGAAATTCCTGGACATTTAAGGGGTGGATCCTGGGGATGGTGGGGTTTGAGGAGGGGAGGAACTTCAGACCGGTATAATGCCATAGACTCCACCCTCCAAACCAGCCATTTCCTCCATGAGAACTACCATTGCCAGCCTCTGGGTGAGGGCTGGAGATCACCCAGCATTACAACTGTTGTCCGGGTGACAGAGATCAGTTCCCCTGGATAAAATGGCTGCTTTGTAGGGTTGAGTCTATGGCTCCACCCCCAGAAGGGAGAAGGAGTGTGAGATAGGTAAGGGTAGAGGGGAGGAAGCAAAGGTGTGAGGAATGGGATGACCATCCCGCAAGTTTCTTGCGGGTCTCCACTTGTAGAATTCTGAAGGGAGAGATCTGTGTGATGGTAAGAGTGGAGCCGGGAAGGGGTTCTCCTGCTTTAGCCACCCCCTAGGATCTCCCTCAGCACTGCGCATGTGTACGATGTAACTTCTGGCACAAAACCAGAAGCGATGTCATTGTGTCAGTGAGACACTCTAGGACAGAGGTGTCAAACTCATTAGTTACTAGAGCTAGACGGAGCTCTTCCACCAGGCCTTCGACTAGGGAGCCACACCCAATAAAGTGAGGCCCTGGCCCAGGCAAGAAGGGTGGGATATAATGATGATGATGATGATGATGATGATAATAATAATAATAATAATAATAATGATAATAATAATAATAATAGATCTGACATATATGTCACCTTGTCAGGCCAGGCCATGTGTGCCATAAAATGTAATGCCAGGTAGGGGAGATATAAACTTTATAAAGGACAAAGGCAAGCCCAATTAACCCATTTTTTAAACTCAATATATGAACATGCTTAAAACACTAACACTCTTACAGTATTTCCTTAACAAAGTTTGAGTCCAGTGGTACCTTTAAGACCAACTGGACTCATACTTTGTTCTGCTGCTTCAGAGCAACACAGCTCCCCACCCGAGCATTTCCTTAAAGTATTTCTTGGATGCCCGCTTTCCCACTTCCACCGCCCATTACTCATTAGCACTGGGGCAGTGCGCAAGGGCATAATGCCCAGCCGCTGTCATCTGGCAATAAAGGTAATGACCAGTTGCTCACGGGCCAGATAAGATCCCTGGACGGGCCAGTTCTGGCCCGTGGGCTGTATGTTTGAAAACCCTGCTCTGGGATTCACCCAAAATTCTATGGTTTAAAGTCACTTCTGGTTTCGCACTAGAAGTGGTGTTGTGCATAGGCACACTGCTGAAGAAATTCTCCCTACCCTCCAAATTCTCCTGTTGGAAGGGACAGATCGCCAAATCTAGTCTTGATAATACACGAAGAGGTATTTCTCCCCTGCAAGGAGGCCAGCTTGCAAGAAGACTCCTTTCATTTTACTGCATTATTTTATTAGAAAAACAAAATACACAATAAAACTATAAATAACCAAAGGAATTCTCTCACTATAAAACATAGGAAACAATCCATAGGAGTTTATGTGTATATTATATGGAGTACTCAGTGGGCTGGAGCTACAATTTTGGATGGTAAAAACGGGAGGAAAAAGTTTTCTTTGAACGCACACACATGGTTGATTTCTTTTTTACTGCCCTTGTAATCAAAAATGCGTTGAGTCAATCACTCATGTTCTTCTCTGTTGTCACCTGTATACAGATTTACGTTGTATGCATTTACATTCTGTTCTAGTTAGGATGAGGGACTGTTCTGATGCATTTAAGGTTTATGGACTTTTGAATGATTTCTCCTCTAATGTCACTGAGAAGGTGGCTTAAGTTTCTTTTCTCTGCTATAAAGGTATGCCAAGGGATCTCACAGAAATAATCCTATATTTACACTGATATATATGTATGTTGCGGTTTTAACTTACCTTTTAAACTGTATTTACTTGTATCAATTTTTTCCTATGCCAATAAAGGCTACTTAACTTAAAAACTAGCTATGCTGATGATCCTGGGACTTGCATTGGGAGAGGCCATGTGGTACCAGGGCTGTAGTAAGGAGGAAAACTGGCTAATATTGAGCTGGATCCAGACAACTGAGAGGATTTCCTAGAACCACTATTCATCCTTGACTGCATTGTGAGTCACTTCAGCCGAATTCCAAGATGTCTTTAACCATTCCAAAATAGACGAAATGGTCAGGTTCATCCCAGTATTGGACAATCAGCATTTCTGTCACAATAAAGAGATTCAAAAATCATGGGCAAAATTATATTACTGTACCTTCCTTGGTATTATTCCAAGTCTTATCAGAAAATAATATGTCTTTCCCTTTAAAAAGTGAAGCCCATTATTAATGCTGTTCAAGAAGTCTGAGATAAGTTTAAAAACTGCTTCAGCCCTAATAGGTCACTTTTCCTTTCCTTTCTGTGGAATGCTGAATGTATAATATCTGGTGAAAAAGTCTCTCTGACACAATAGATATATATGCAGTTTTATTCGCAAATCAGGACCCAAGGCGGTTTATTACTTTGTTCCTCACTTTCATTATTCCTGGCTTTACTTAGAAAGAAACACTTTGTTAATGTAACCAGCAACCTCACCAAGTGCTAATTTGAAGGAAAGTGCATAGAATTTGTGTTATTTTAGTAAAACCTATAACAATAATGATAACCACTGGTGGAGAAATCTCTCAAGAAAATGCTGATTTCTCAAATATGAGGTGGGTCTGTTCTGTGACCCAGCAACACTGGGGGAAAAAGACAGACACTGTAATTAATTCTGTGATGGGGTAGGAGCTTCATTTGGACCAAGTGAATGTCATTCTTGGCTCAGCTGGGAGCAGCAAGGCTCCTGTCAATCTCCATAATGCTTAACTTATCTCCACATAATGATTGCAGAATCAGGGCTAGTAAAATAATAGCACCAGAGGGAAGCCACCGGTATTAACTCGGCATAAAAAATGATCAGCAATTCAGGCTGCGAAACAGACCATCTCGTACCCAATAAAACTAGGCTGGGGCAGGATAGGAAAGTCAATGTATTGGATGTGAGGAATGTAAATGTGTGTGTGTGTGTGTATACAGGGCTATTTTGGGCAGGAACGCACAGGAACGGAGTTCCGGCTGGCTTCCGAGTTGGCCACGCCTATAGCCTCCCCCCTCTCAGGTTCCCCAGGCACCTCGCAAGCCACGGGATGCCTGGGGAAGCCAAGCTGATCCGGGGGGAGGCAGTTTAAACTGCCTCCCCTCCTGGGGAAGCCGATCCTCGGAGGGAGCTGCGCTGTCAGGGGTGTGGCCTAATATGCTAATGAGTTTCTGCTGTTGGGTGTGGCCTATTATGTTAATGAGTTCCTGTGTATATATATGTGTGTGTGTGTGTATATCTATGTGTGTTTGTATATAAAAATATATATACATATAGTCAGGGCTATTTTTGGGCAGGAACGCACAGGAACAGCGTTCCGGCTGCCTCCTGAGTTGGCCACACCCAGCAGGAACTCATTAGCATAATAGGCCACACCCAACAGCAGAAACTCATTAGGATTGACTACATTAGGGCTGTGTGGCCTAACATGTAAAGGAGTTCCTGCTCTAAAAAAAGGCCTGGGTTTTGACAACAAACAAGGTAAACAGAATAAGAAGCAAAACATGGGTGTGGCTGGATGACCGCACTTCTGGTAACATGGGGGTGTGGCTTAATATGACAATGAGCTGTGCTGTTGGGTGTGGCCTAATATGCTAATGAGTTCCTGCTGTTGGGTGTGGCCTATTATGCTAATGAGTTCCTCTGGGCTTTTTCTACAAAAAACCCCCCTGCATACAGTGCTATGAATCATTTGTGCCTTGAGGCATTTTGGAGATGGATGGGGGCCAGCAAGCTGAAACAATGTAGGCGCTACTTGTTGGGAGAAGGATTGAGCTGAGGAATTGGAGTGTCTCTTGCTCTGGATGGGGTTGTGCTCCCTCTAAGGGAGCAGGTTTGTAGCTTGGGGAGGAGATGCTCCTGGACCTGGGCCATTTGTTGGATACGCAGGTGGCAGTGGTGGCTACAGGAGCTCCTTTCACCAGCTTTGGTATAGTGGTTAAGAGCGCAGACACTAATCTGGGAGAACTGGGTTTGATTCCCCACTCCTCCACATGCAGCTGCTGGTGTGACCTTGGGTCAGTCGCAAGTTCTTTCAGAGCTGTTCTCTCAAGGGCAGTTCTTGAAAGAGCTCTCTCAGCCCAACCTACCTCACAGGATGTCTGTTGTGGGGAGAGGAAGGCAAAGGGATTGTAAACCGCTCTGAGACTCCTTCGGGTAGTGAAGGGCGGGGTATAAATCCTTCTTCCTCCTTCTCCTCTTCTTTGTCTACTATTACTACTACTTCGGCTGGCAAGCCAGCTGCAGCCTCCCCTTTGCAAATATGATCTTGCCACTGTGATGCATGCCCTGGTAACATCTAGATTAGACTACTGCAATGCACTCTGTGTGGAGCTTTCCTGGAAGAGTATTTGAAAGCGACAATTGGTATGGAATGCTTACTGGAGAAGAAACCACGTCGCTCCAGTCTTGTTCCACCTGCATTGCCTCCCAATTCAAGGTGCTGGTAAAACTTTATACAGCTTGGTGCTTAGCATGCCTTAAAGACTACTTCCTCCAATATGAACCGACCCAACCACTATGGTCCTTTTTGGATTATTCCACAGAAAAGAACAGCAATATTTAGGAATTAAAAAATGGCTTCTTCCATGCCATGGCAATATTTGCTTGAGGGGCTCACCTTGAAGACGGGGTGAAGATAGAGAGTCCCTGTTCTTGGGCTTTTCCCATGGTTTCCCTCACGTGCTGGAATGCTCTTCTAAAGCACCTTAGAAAAAATGAACTTTGGGGTGGGGAATACAAATCAGAACTATTCTCTTAGATCCTACCAGTTGAAAGCTACATCTTTTCCAGTGTGTGTAAGGGGTTCTGATCCTGGATGAATGTCAGTTTGGATTTGATGTTAAATATGCTGTGAAATGGGCTAAAACTGGTACAGAAATGCCCAGCCATCCCACCAACCCTTTCTGAAGATCAGCAGGGTCTAGAGAGTGCCTAGATGGGGCACCTCCTGGGAATCTATTTACTTGAGTTCCATGAGGAAAGAGAGATCGAGAGAGAGATCAGTGGAATAAATAAATGAGCTGCATTATTCATTATTTTAAAACTGTTAAAATGGAATCAAAAGTGCTGTCAAATCACAGCTAACCCCCACGGTATTTTCAAGGCAGGAGATGTTCAGAGGTGGTTTGCCATTGCCTGCCTGTGCGTCATGACCCCAGTATTCCTTGGAGGTCTCCCATCCAAATACTAATCAGGGCCAACCCTGTTTAGCTTCTGGGATCTGACGAGATCAGGCTAGCTTCAGCTCTTACTTCGTGCCAAATGCACCTGAAATCATTGGAAGCGTGATTCCTCTCCTTGTCCCCCCTTTGGTCACTTTTTCGTCACCTTCCAGTACCCACCCCTGCTACTTTCTCATTCCATGGAGCCTCTGCTGAAGACTAACAGAAACATTTACAAAATACAGGCTGACCTTTTTGAAGCCAGTTTGGTGTAGTGGTTAAGTGGGCGGACTCTAATCTGGGAGAACCGGGTTTGATTCCCCACTCCTCCACTTGCACCTGGCTGGATGACCTTGGGCAAGCTGTAGTTCTGATAAGAGCTGTTCTTGAAAAAATAGAGCAGTTTCTGCCAGAGCTCTCTCAGCCCCACCTACCTCGCAGGGTGTCTGTTGTGGGGAGGGAAAGGGAAGGGAGTTTGTAAGCTGCTCTGAGACACCTTTGGATAGTGAAGGGCGGGGTATAAATCCAATCTTTTCTCTTCTTCTCTTGTTCTTGAATGACCGGACCATGCCAGTGAGGCCTATAACATATGTGTGCCAGGAACACCACCCATTTTGCCATTGGAAATCAAGAGTGGTTGTTAGAGGTTAACTTCAGTCCCATCATTGCCTGAATAACTCAGGCACTATTACCTAAAGCCCTCTGACATTACTCAATCTCCTGCTAAACTACCCTACAGCTAGCACGCGGGAACTCCTCCCTCAGACATGCAGGGAAGGAAAGATCATTATGGCCCCGTTCACACGGAGCACTTGCCCCGCTGAAGGCACGGTAGCCCCGCGGACTTTCCGTGCATGATCATACCAGAACATCTGGGAGGCATAGCACTCCCGTGGAAAACGTGGAGTAAAAAACTACTAGGGTTGAAGTACTAGTTTTCGGAAACCCCGGAGCAAAGGCCGGCGTCTGATCACAGGAGCACCTTATCCCGCAGCTTCCGATGCTGGCCCATGTCCCAGGGTTTCCGGATGTTGTAAGTTTCCATGGGATGCGCACCAACGCTGAATGAGGCATGCGCATACGCAAGACACCAACAGCAGCCCGCCCCCCCCAACAGCACATGCGCCCTTTGCTACAGCACGGCTTGCTGCTCTGCTGCGCTGCTTTTTTTCTGCGCTGTAGCAGTGCTGTGTGATCGGCGCTCAGCGCCGGAGCGTGGCAACCCGGTGGCCTGGGTGATTGGGCTACCGCGCCTTATTTTGCTCTGGGGCGAACTGCCACGCCTCCCCCTTGTGGTTTCTGGCCCGTATGATCGGGGCCTATGTTAGATTAACCCTCTCCCCTTTCCCTGGGGTAAACCATTCTTAATGTGGCTTACAGACTGCCATTCTCCCATGATAAAAGGGAGGAGGTTAACCTCTTGTTCACTGGCCCATAGCCCAGGCAGGGGGAGTCCCTGACAATACCAACCAGCCTTGGTACATTCCAGGCTTCTTGGAAATTGATGGCAGCAACCACAGGGATCTTATCCAATGCTCCCTCTAAGCTGTGGAGCCCTGTGAGCAAAAATTCAACTTTGTGAGCTACCGGCATTAAAGTTGTGAGCGAGCGATTTGGCTGCTGCATCAATCAGTTTGCTTTGGAATCATCCTTCCTGAGCTAAGACAAAAATGTGTGAGCTGGATGCTAAAAAACCGTAAGCCAGCTCACACTAATTCAGCTTAGAGGGAACACTGATCTTATCCATGGAAATAGCTTGCGGACCAACTCGGAAAAGGCATCCTTTGCCCTGCCCACTTTCTTCGCCATACCGTTAGAAATATTTATTGCTCTGTCTTGAGCTGATACTTGTGAGCGAACAGAACTCTCTGCGTCCCTGGAGAGGTACAGGGCATAAAATTATGTCAGGCAGAGGAAAAGATATGGTTTCCTATTATCATAAGAGTTTAACATCTACAGTCATGTAACGCAAGGCAATGTAAATAGATACTACACTCTATTACTGGATGCATCTATTACAGAAGCCTTTGATGGTAACGAAGTGTGATTGAGAGTCAGACTTAATTATGCATATTCCATCACATTCTCCAAACTTTACACATTACATTCGGGGGCGCGGGGGGGGGGCATTTAAATTCTACAGCTCTGTCAAGAGATAGGTAAATCAGAAATCATAATTAGATAGCTTGCAACTTTGGCATTTTAGAATCGGGGGGGAGGAAGTACGGAGTAAATATTAGCTATATTACTTACAAGTCCCAGCACTACAATGGATTATTTACATACAGCTTTACAGCATTTATGCTGCTGCTGCGGCAGTAAGGAGAACCGAGCGCTCGAAATTATGAGCATCGGCTTCTTCTAGTTGATTCAGCAGGAAGGGCCCAATTTACTCGCTGAGTGCAAATTTAAATCAGTGATGTAGTGAGCTAAGGACACACCTTTTTATTTTTGTTGAAATCGTTTATTGCATTAGAGCAGCAGCAGTTCACACGGCGGATCATGGGGAATATCCCAGGCCGTGACACTGAGCACCACTGGAGAGGGCAGGGGCACCTTACCAGCGGGTGTCGGGAGGTAGCGATGCAGCTGTTGCGGCCCCAGCTGAAGCTTCACACAGACATGCAAGTACTGAGTGCTTAGAATAACTCGATGTATCAGCAGGCGATGACATCACTTGCTGGCGTAGGTTATGCTAGCCACACAGGAGCTGTGCACTGGCATATTATTGCAATTGGGGCCCCGGCAGCTCCATCACCACTTTCCCAAGAGCCAGTGTGGTGAGCAGTTAAGAGCATCAGAACAGAATCTAGGAGATCCAGGTCTGAACACCCACTAGGGCATGGGAAATTTCTGGGTAACCTTGGGGCAGTCAAACACTCTCAGCCGACAAAGAAGAAGAAGAAGAGGAGGAGGAGGAAAGAGATTGGATTTATACCCTGCCCTCAGGGGCAGATTAAGGCTTACTGGTGCCCTAAGCACTGACCGATCTTGGTGCCCCCCTCCTTTCCACACTGACCCAGTCTGTTTTAGTTGTTGACCTGCCTGACCAGATACACAATGCAGGTTGCAGCAATACAAACATTTATTCATATGATAACACAATATACTGTACAAACTAAGCCCAGCTTTGGCTGCATAAAGTTCTACAAAAATGCAATACAACATCTATTTTAATATTTCACAAGTTAAATGAATCAAAGTTCCAATATTCATGACCTGAAAGGCATTTTTCTACATTTTTTCACCCTTTTCCCAACTTTGTGGTGTCCCCTTTAGCCCTGGTGCCCTAAGCACGTGCTTAGTCTGCTTAATGGTTAATCTGCCACTGCCTGCCCTTCACTACCTGAAGGAGCCTCACAGCTCATAATCTCCTTTCCCTTCCCCTCCCCACAAGAGACACCCTGTGTGAGGTAGGTGGGGCTGAGAGAGTTCTTTCGAGAACTCCCCTTGAGAGAACAGCTCTGAAGGAACTTGTGACTGACCCAAGGTCACACCAGCAGCTGCATGTGGAAGAGTGGGGAATCAAACCTGGTTCTCCCAGACTAGAGTCCGCGCTCCTAACTACTACACCAAACTGACTAACTTACGTCACATGGTTGTTGCTAGGATAAAGTGGAAGAAAGGAGAATGATGTAAGCCACTTTGGGTCCCCAGCGGGGAGAAAGGCTTGGCGTATAAATGGAGTAAATAAATAATACACATTCCTGATGCTCACCTGTAAGAGTGCTGCTGCTGACTGGGATATTCCCTGTGACAAACCATCACTGTATTAGAGAATGTGTGTGTTTGGGTAAATAAATGTAACTGATAGTTCAACAAACAAAAATGACCGATCTCAAAAAGGCATTTTCACTGAGGTTTTAGTAGTAAGAAAATTCATGGACCGGTGAAAAGGCAAATAAGTCAATGGCTAAAAGTTATTTAACTTGGGTGACAGCTCGATTTCCCCCCTCCGGCAACTGAATTAACTAACAAAATCCACACACAAGAGTTGTTTAATACCTTTATTAGGACCACTTAAAATGTCACAAAGTACTGAGCAAGCTTCCTTTTGAATTTTTCCTCAGAGTGAATGTGAAGGACAAGGAGAAGGACAAGGAGAAGGAAGAGAGACGTTCAGTTGGCCCTACTAAGATACTACCCTACGGTTGCTTTGGGATTTTGCCTTAAAGGACCAACATAAGCACCTCAAACTTTGAAACTGTGCATTTCCTTAATGACCAGAAGATAGGGGATAAGTTAACTCTCACCTTCCATCCTGTCGGCTGATGGTGTATCCATAATCACTGTGGTGCTGGAAACTCACGTTCACTCCAACCAGAGGGGTTCCGTCTACTGCCACCACTTGGCCTCGAATGACACAGGCGCGTCTGCAGCGGGGCAAAGTGAATGAATAAAGTATGAACGAGGACATCTTTATCCCGTGTGATATTTATCTTCGTTGGCATCTATATTAGTTGGACTCCCTGCTCTGGCTCCCAATCTGCTGAAAGGGCCCTTTTGATTCCACCTGTGGCTGTAATACAGGTGTGTCAAACATGCGGCCCGGGGGCCAGATGCGGCTCCCAGAGGGCTTCTATCAGGCCCGCGGTGGAACTGGCTGTCTTCTGCTTCTTCTCCCAGTTCTGCCGCTGCTGCGTCATCATAGGTTTACAGTTTACAGATACACACCTGAACAGCATATTCAAAATTGCAACAGCACAGACGTTTTGATGCAGTCATTCAGAGCAAGAGGGGTCAGTTATCAGACACTGTTAAATAAACAAAATATTGCAAGAGTGCTCATGTTTTAAGCATGTTTTTATTTTAAGTAAAAAAAAACCCTTTGTGTTTGTGTCCTTTCTAACGTTTATATCTTTGCTGCCTGGCATTTTACGACACACATGGCCTGGCCCAACAAGGTCTCATTTATGTCAGATCCGGCCCACATAACAAATGAGTTTGACACCCCTGGTCTAATAGATATGACACTCTTTCTACCTGCATGAATTTGTATTGTTTATTGTCTCAACTAATCTTAATGTGATCTTATTGTAACGAGTCTTGGGCTTGGCTTCTTGTCGTCGGCCCCAAGCCTGCTTTGGAGAGGCAGGAATAAAAATCTCATAAATAAATAAATATTTATGCCAGTTTTTTTAAAGTATTTATCTTTGGCACGACACTGTGAATAGTTTGGTGCTCTCAGTCTTTACTAGTCATATATTTTATTAAGCCAATGCTATCTATCTTTTGTAAAGTCCTTCAAGGCAGCATACACTATCCTGTCCTCCATTTTAATCCTGATAACAATGCTGTGAAGTAGGTTAGGATTAGGGCTGACAGAGCCTGACTGGCTCACGGAGTCAGCTTCACTGAGCGAGTAATATATTCACATTCCGTAAGTATTGGGGTTGCCAGGCCATCCCTTGCAACCCACAGGAGACCAAGGAGACCAAGCATGAAGTCTCTTCCAGGAGAACCTGGAAGTGATGTCACAGCTCTCTGAGGCTTGATGGAAACTCTATAGTAATACCACAGAGTTTCTGGAGGTTCCTAGATAGGACTGACATCATTTCCAGCTTTTCCTCAGAAGTAATGATATGCTGTCGGTCCAAGAGCCATTTTAAAATTTTTCCTCCTGCCACCACTCTGAGCGGAGGAGGGTGGGAGCTAGCAAACCTGTTAATTATGCACAATATCTTGCTTTTCTCTGTTAAACCATCAAAATCAACAACACAAAACACATTCTTTTTTAACCAGAGTACTTTTCTCTTTTGACCTGCAATGAAAACATTTTTTTTCTTCTAGCAGGAACAATTCTACCTACTTGCTGGAACCAGGCCCATGGCAGGCAGAAAAGGCTGCACTCCCCCACCCCCTGCCATTTTCAAAGAAAACAGGTCCATCTACATATTCATGAGTATTACCTCACAGAGTTTCAATTCTGTATGTAGTTGCTTAAAAGAGAAGGGTTTTTGTTTTTCTAAAACCAAAGACACAGAACGGGGCCGGGAACAGAAAAGGGAGATGCCTCCACAAACTGCAGTAGGTTTGACCATCAGGTGTGCAGGAACAATACCCAAAGTCTTTAGTCCACAGATAGGTCACAGATCTAACAAGAGTGTCTGTAGGAGTGTTTCCAAGTATGGGACATGAGCGTCAGAGTGTCAGTATTCACTTAGCAATGTAAGCCTCAGCTGTAGATGAGTTTCATCTAACTGACAGTAGTTGACAGTTCCAGAGAGTCATCATGGCTGAAGTAAACTGGTTCTGTTCAGTTCAGTCTTGCACTGAGTAATAGAGTCATAATGACTCAGCAATCTGTTGTGATTGGCTGATATTTGTATAAAGGTACTGATGCAGGGCACAGTGTATTCTCTGATGTTGTACCTGTTGTCTGCGAAGCACTTTGTCCGTGCTACTAACATTTGTGGAGCTTGTGTAAATAAACTTGTAAATAGTTTTGCATGGAACTGCCTGGACTATCTTCTTTACTTACAGCTACTTGCATCCTACTGGTGTGGGCAGGCAATGCCACACTAACACAGAGTTAGCCTATTTGTTGATGAATAATGGAGGACGCCCACTGCTTCTTTGTCTCAGTAACTTTCTTTATACCTTGGAGATTTTTTTTCAACTTCAAGTGGAATTGTTTTAATTTAATTAGCCTGAAAGTCTTGAAAAGAAGCCCTTTGAGCTGTTACCTTTGAGCTGTAACTGAAACGAGTTGCAAGAACATCTCAAAACTATGCCTCAAAACATTTCCCCACAGACTTTGGCTTTCATTTTGGGTTTTTTTCCCTCAAGCATCCAACTTCAGAGTTCTGTTTAACTGAAAGCTACTAAACTGTGAATTTGGTTGGTCTTACCACCAATATAAATGAGACAACAAGACATCTGTGAATGGATCTCCCAACATTAACCACGGGGTGTGTGTGAGCTAATTAGAACGGAGCCATGGGGGGAGGGGAAAGCAAAAAAACCCTCTTTCCTCCCACACCAATCAGAATCACCGCCTTGAAAATGCTACCTGCCCCGTTACCCATTATGGTTCTCCTCCTATTTTGTTTAATTTGGCATTCCCATAAAGGAAGTCTTTTCCCCTGCCGGCATAGCCCAGGCTGGCATGAGCTCATTTATTTATTTATTTATTTATTGGATTTATATCCCGCCCTTCCAACGTGGGCTCAGGGCGGCGAACAAGAGGCAAGATGCCATAACAACATTAAAACATACAGGCAAAATCCAGAATAAATACTAAAACCATAAATACTCCATTACAACTAAAACAATAAAACAGTGGTCAACAGCACAGAATTCACTATATAGTCCACACCACACAGCACACTAATACACACAGTTGGCACTGCTCCAGCAGTGTCCTAACAAAAATGAAGTCCCATGCCAGGGCCAGTGTGTCTTGTGATGGCTATACGATGATGGTATCTTAGCGGTGGCAGCCCCTACTCAAAAGCCTGGCGGAAGAGCTCCGTCTTGCAGGCCCTGCGGAACTGCATAAGGTCCCGCAGGGCCCTGATCTCTTCCGGGAGCTCATTCCACCAGGTAGGGGCTGCCACTGAAAAAGCCCTGGTCCTGGTCGCAGCATATTTAGCTATCTTGGGGGCTGGAATAGCCAGTAGGTGTTGCCCCCCTGACCGTAGTTCCCTTGGGGGAACATCAGGTCTTGGAAGCAGAGTAAGGTAGGTCCTGGTTAGTATTTGGGTGGGAGGCCACCAGGGAATACCAGGGTCGCTACACAGAGGCAGGCCATAGCAACCCACCTCTGCTTGTCTCTTCCTTGAAAACCCTGGAATTCTTTTCACTGATTCCTGTTAATTAGCAGTTTTGCCTTTGGTAAAATATGCTCCTTTCAGACTTCTTCGTAACCCTCAAAACACCAAGAAATGAGGACTGTTGTTGCCTAAACTCAACTCCCGGAAACAGACTGATTTGTAGAGGAAATTGTGTGTGTGTGTGTGTGTGTGTGTGTGAGGAGCTTCCCTTACTCTAACAAGAGAGAGAAAATCAGAAATGAAGAAGTAAACAACTTTATGATCAAACATATATAATCACAGTTACTGAGTGGGATTTATCACCAGCAGAAGAATGTGTTCACAAAGTTATACTTGTGCTAAATAATTACTTTACACTAACTGTATACAGAAGGCCCTGCCACCGTCAGAGAATAACAGCTACGACCACCCAGAGCACGTGCACAATACTTTTGATCACTGCCCTGCTGCCCTCTTCTGTATAGAGAAAGTCTTTCTAGGAATACTTCACACACCTGGCTCAATCCTATGCGGAACCACCTGATTGTCCATCAGAATCAATGGGATCACTCCTGCTGACCAGTGGGGGAAAAATAAAATAAATCCCATGTCTAGAGTTGGGGGCACTTAGCTTGGCCTTACAGCAGTCCTGCTGCTGCTGTGACCGACAGATCGTATGTGGGCAGAGGCCCCCTGAACCCTCTTCCTTACCTGGGACAGGTAGCATGAGAGGGATGCAGAGAGGCTCCAGCACTGGTCGGGGAGGAAGTTGGAGGGGAGGTGACCTGTCTGAAAGGACCATGTTCTATGACGAAGAAGATGAGCTCACAGTATTAGGGTAGCTCTAGGAATTGCCAGAAACTCTGTGGTTTAGGTACTTCCTAGCAACCCTAATTTTGAGCAGTGTGCAATTTGATTACAAAATGACCAGGGCTATTTTGGGGCAGGAACGCACAGGAACGGAGTTCCGGTTGGCTCCCCAGTTGGCCACACCCAGCAGGAACTCATTAGCATAATAAGTCACACCCAACAGCAGAAACTCACTCGGATTGGCTACATTAGGGGTGTGTGGCCTAACATGCAAAGAAGTTCCTGCTACAAAAAAAGCCCTGAGTTTTGACAACAAACAAAGTCAACAGAATAAGAAGCAAAAGGTTGGTGTGACTGGATGACCACAGTTCTGGTAACATGGGGGTGTGGCCTAATATGCTAAAGAGTTTCTGTTGTTGGGTGTGGCCTATTATGCTAATGAGTTCCTGCTGGGCTTTTCCTATAAAAGAAGCCCTGAAAATGACAAAGAAGAAATGGGTAAACAACCTCTCTTCCCCTGACAACTCATTTCAGTTGTGGGGGAGGGGAAGCTTCAGGAGATCCATTCATGGATCTCATATAATGTGCCGCTTTTACCTAAGGCCCACGGATCTAATTTATGGCAGCCAGATCTAATTTACAGACTCAGATACACGAGAAACTGTTTGGCATTATGGATGATCTGTGGTTGCCATCTGAGTACATAAATTACAGCTGCCTGAGGTAGGCCCGTTGTATTATATATATAAAAAACCCATATGCCCCTCTATATTTCAAATGTACTTCCCTTTTCAGGGGGAAAATCTATGAACCCTTGTCTTCGGAGCAAAAATTTGCTCTTCCACAATCATTTGTCCTTCTCTGACAAAACAAGCACCACAGGCTCACAGATGCATCAATCATTCCCACAACCACCCTGCAAGTCACCCCTTATTTTAGAGCAAACTGAGGAGCTAAGGAGGTTCGCCCAGGATTCTCCTGAGCATGCTTGGCTGAAAGGGGAACTGCATGTTATGCCACCTTCAGACATCACCACAAACCTGAATTCTGCTGACAGGCAGGAAGAGAGCATATCAGTTTCACAACATAATCTTTACATAGCACTATCTATCTATACAGACGTACGATAAATAAATTCTGGGTAGATGATGCTGAGCCAAGGCCCACGGCTAAGGTGCATGGTGGTGGTGGCGGTGGAAAGCACTGTCCAGTCACAGCTGACTTACGGCAACTCTGTAGGGTTTTCAAGGTAAGAGACGTTCAGAGGTGGTTTGCCATTGCCTGCCTCCTTATCACGACCCTGGTGTTCCTTGGAGGTCTCCCATCCACATACTAGCCAGGGCCGGCACTGCTTAGCTTCCGTGCTCTGATGAGACTGGGCTGGCCTGGGCTATCTGGGTCAGGGCTCCAAGGTGCTCACCTGCCTTTTAAGTGGTAAGGAGACCTCACTCAGCACTGGCAAAGCTCTGGTAGGTTAAGTCTCGAACCGTAAACACAAACCTCTTGGAACTGTATCTCAGCTTATCTGCCCTCATGCAGCCCTTCACACTCCACAACATTGTTCAGGAGAAGATAAGAGATTCGATTTATACCCCACCCTTCACTACCTGAAGGAGTCTCAGAGTGGCGTACGGACTCCTTTCCCTTCCCCTCTCCACAACAGACACCCTGTGTGAGGTAGGTGGGGCTGAGAGAGCTCTTTTGAGAACTGCCCTTCAGAGAACAGCTATGAGAGAACTTGTGACTGACCCAAGGTCACACCAGCAGCTGCTTGTGGAGGAGTGGGGAATCAAACCCGGCTCTCCCAGATTAGAGTCCACGCTCCTAACCACTACACCAAACTAATTACTACCAAAGATATTTTAGCTCACCATTCCTCCAAAGAGCTCAGAATAACAGACAGGGTTCTGCCCACCTCACCACAGCCCTGTGAGGTAGGCTAAGTTGAGAGAAAGCAAAGGGCCAAAGGTCATCAAGCAAGCTTCCTGGGCACAGTGGTATACCACACTGGATTATGCTTCTTTTGTTGATGGCTGGATAAAGCACTCTTCCTATGAAATATCTAAGCACATGTTCTGTAGGCCTTCTATTTTTTTGGCACCACTGATTGGCAAAGTTTGCCTATTCATATGGGTCTGTATCCAAACCCATGGAATTACTCATTGGAAAGACACCTTTAGTTTCAGCTCCATGGTTTGACCCCAACCGATTGATTTAGATGACTTGCATGTGATATGCTATGTTACATTCCAATCAGGGGAAAAGGCAGGATGTGTCAGAAATGTTGACTTTTATTTCTTAAGAACACACCAAACATTAAACTAAAACACTTTCAGAACCCAAAGCACTTCAGCACTGAATAGGCTGCCAAGCCAAATGGGGGACTTAGCAGTGGGGGACTTACAGCCAGGAAAACTAGGCCTAGGCCTGCGTTACTGGCGACATCACTTCCAGTGCCAGCAACACTCTTTTTACCCACATATCAGAGCATCCCCATATTACCAGTGACATAATGACTGCATGTGGAGGAGCGGGGAATCAAACCCGGTTCTCCCAGATTAGAATTCCTAACAACTATACCAAACTGGCCCTTTAAGATGGAAAAAAAGAAGAAGAGAGAATTTGGTATCACTAGCTCCCTGATGACTTCTTATTCTAGAGCCCAAATAACGACACACAGAACAACTTTGGCTAGATGTTAAGCAGCACAGAGGGGAAACTGCACATTTTGGAGTCCCAAAAGTCCAGTGGGAAGTAGCAACAGTCCCCCAGGACTGCTTTTCAGCAACTGCTTCTAGGGTAAGGGCATAACCACCACGAAAGCAGTGCTCCCCATAAAGAAGTGCCCCAAATTCATAAAAGCAACCCAGATGAATACCGGGGTCAATGGTACCCAGTCTGCTGAGAGATCCAGGAGGATGACGAGCATCACGCTGCCCCTCTCGATCTCCCCATGCAAGTCGCACCCCCAGAGGGAATCAACGCCCCCAAACCCAACTGAAAAGAGATCTAGATTGCATTGTGCAAGAAGACGTCCCCTGCCATCACACACTCAACTACCTCGCCTTGAGAAAGGGCCAATCAGAACCTGGCCAGGAGATCCAAAATACATCCCCCCCCCAATTTGTCAGTAATAGCAGGAGGAAACCCAAACAAAATTCTCCAGACAATTGGAACATTTCTTTCCCCACCCCCGCAAGGTAACAGCAGGATATCCTCTGTTCGGAAAACGCTCGTTCGCGATGATGCTCTTACCTGCTGTCAAATGAGACGTCTCCCCGGATTACATGAGTGCTCTCCTTGCCAATAAGGAATTTGATTCTGTCGTAGAAGAGCCTTGGAGGATGCTGCGAGAAGGGGGGCTGGCTTTGCTGGATGAGGTCAAGGGGGTCAGGGGAGCCCTGGCAGAGAGGGCTCGCGAAGCAATTGCTTTGCTGACAGCAATCAGGATCGACACAGTCCGTCAAACCATCTGGGGGGAAAAAAGGAATGAAAAGAAGCAGATGAAACACGGACGGCCCGTTGTGTTCGGAGCCAAAGGGCTTACAACTGCGAAGCATGACAAACCAGGTAGCTAAGCTAATGGCACCTATGGACGGAAATATATGCAGACAGACCCACGTCCCGCACATCCGTCCGTCCCATATTTAGTTTGGCTTTTCACCAGGGAAGTTAAAAAAACCAAAATGACTGATATGAATGAGCACCCTGCCAGACAGGATGGCTTTAGATTTTCAGGCATCGCAGAAGAAGCACAGAGCCAACTCCTAGTTCTCTCTTTCCTATTCCAGAAGGAGAAGAGGTGGTTTTTACACCCCACTTTTCTTTAACTTTTAAGGAGTCTCAGCGTGGCTTTCAATCACCTTCCCTTCCTCTCCCCACAGCAGACACCTTATGAGCAGTGTTCCCTCTAAGCTGACTTAGTGTGAGCCAGCTCACAGTTTTTTAGCCTCTGGCTCATAGGTTTTTGTCTTCGCTCAGGAAGGATGGCTCCAGAGCCAACTAATTTATGCAGCAGCCAAATTGCTCGCTCACAACTTTAAGGCCAGTAGCTCACAAAGCAGAATTTTTGCTCACAAGACTCCACAGCTTAGAGGGAGCATTGCTTATGAGCAGTGTTCCCTCTAAGCTGAGTTAGTGTGAGCCAGCTCACAGTTTTTTTAGTCTCCAGCTCACAGATTGTTGTCCCAGCTCAGGAAGCATGGCTCCAGAGCAAACTAATTTATGCAGTGGCCAAATTGCTTGCTCACAACTTTAAGGCCAGCAGCTTGCAGAATTTTTGCTCGCGAGACTCCACAGCTTAGAGGGAACATTGCTTATGAGGCAGGTGGGGCTGGGAGAGTTCTGAGAGAGCCGTGACTGGCCCAAGGTCACCCAGCAGGCTTCATGTGGAGGAGCGGGGAAATCAAACCTGGTTCTCCAGATTAGAGTCCTGCCACTCTGAACGACTACACCATTCTGGCTCCTAGAATACCTGACCGCTGGCTCCTAGAATACCTGACCTGTCTGCCCTGCCATCTCTCTCATTTTATCATCCGGTCCTCTGAGCTGTACCAATTCTCTTTGTTATCTACATACAACAAGCTTTAGTGCTTCTCCTTCCCCTCATGCAGCCGTCTGCACCCTCCCATAGTCCCATACACCAGACCACCCCTCTCCCTTCCTTCTCATGCACAGCTTGAGACCCGTCCAGATTTGTTTTATTGTTAGTCGATTTGTTTCTGTATTTTGGATTCCCCTTCTAGATAGCCTGCTTTTCCTGCCTCCTTTTAACCACCCAACACACTCCTCACCAGGACCAGGGCAAGAGGCGCAAACAATGCATGAAAGCGGGGCAAAGAATCTGAACCCGCCTCCCCATTTACTGTATTTTCAAGCCCTGAAAGGGATGCCTCGCCTACCGATCAGATTTAGGAAAAGCATCTGCACACAACATCATCATTTGATATTTTTAAAAGCGCCTCGTGTGAACAGGGCACTGAGCGACATTTAAAAATCAATGAGATCTCTGCCCAAAAGCTTATGATCTTGGGGGGAAAAAGACATGAAATGGAAAAGAGAGAGAGAGGGCAGAGAAGCTTGTCTAACACCAGGATGGAAACGGAAACAAACAAGCAAACAAGAGGACAGAAAATGAATCAAGATGAGAAGCGGCAGAGAAAAGATGGTCTTGAAAGACCGTTCTTTAAACAGAGGAAGTCGGGTGCATATTTCAGGGACAGGAATTCCAAGCATAAAAGGTTTTTTTAAAAGGAAGAAACAGCACAAGAATAGGTGGAGAAAATTTATTTGCAGGAAGGCAAATAAACAGGGGCAAGGCTATCGATACTTCCGAACGCAAGCATCTTGCATTCAATACAAAATGGAAGGCAGCGCCCTGTGACAGGCTAAGTAGGAGAAGAGGCATTTTGAACTGCTCCGCAAGGACAGTAAGGTAGGAGGAAGAATTAAGGAGAGAGGCAAGAGGTTTACAGCATGAGAGACAGGGAGACCAGTAAATAATATAGTACACCAATCTATACATGAAAGAATTATAACCCGAAAAAAGTTCTGAGTCAGTAAGAACAAAAGGATGGATTTTGTAATATCTGAGAGGAAGAAATGACAGGGCTTAGACAGAGAATCAATGTTGATATAGAATGAGAAAGAGGAATAAAAAATCATGCCGAGACTTTGAGCCAGGTGAGAACAATAAAAGATGAAATTATTTTAGGGAAGAGAAATAGGAAGATGGTAATAAGGAGTTAGGCAGAAAGACAAAAGTCCTGGTTTCTGCTTACTCTATCGTCCTATTTATTTAAAATACTCCTCAGCGTAGTGATCTAGGAAGTCTGAAGTAATGTGCAGGAAAAATGTCAGCAGATTATGATAAATTATGTTAGAGTGAACAGTTGAGGGAAGGAGAGGGAGATGGCGAGGGGAGGGAGATAACAAAATCCACAGAATAAAGAAACCAGACGAATTAATGAGATTTCTAAGAAGATGACTTGGACAGCAGAGAAGAGGACCAGAACATGTGGAAAACCTGTGCAATATATACTGAAAGAGAGAAAAAGGGGATGGCAGAGAAGTATCAGAAGAGGCTTTGAAGGCGTCACTGGTGACACAGGCCAGGTTCGAGTGCTACCATGGCAGCCCAAAGAACAGACAGGGATTGATAATACGTCAACCAAATCAAAAGCTGAAAAAGGTCAAGAACTTGGACCGAAGAAGGTCTTTATGCATTTTAGATGGGGTTGTTTTGGTAGAACAGGACAAAAACATGACTGAAGTAGGTAAAAAGGAAAAAAAAAATAACTCATCAATATGAATAACAGTAGATCCAGAATAAAGTTTGAGTCCTGTGGCACCTTGAAGATCAACAAAGTTATATTCAAGGTATAGACTTTCATACCTTGAATAAAACTTTGTTGGTCTTCAAGGTGCCACTGGACTCAAACTGAATGAATGTAGCTTAGGCGTGATGGATAGGAGAGAAGCAGGCTGATTGTAAGGGGGGAAAAAACAGGACAGGAAAAGTGAACGCTAACTAAGACAGATGAACACATCTCAGAAGACAAAAATGAGACACAAACTGTCAACAAGCGATGGGAGACCTGAAGGTACAGTGGAAATAAAATGGTCAGAAAGGATTCGGCTGAAAGCACAAGTTAGCTGGTATGTCTTGCTCACGGAAGTTGTGAGGCAGGGCACTGAAGGACAATAATGGTGGTGGGGGAGAGTTTACAGAGGATGAAGAACCAGAATTGGAATATCCGTCTCATCTATGGAAAAGTGGAGAAAAGGAAAAAGATAGAAGTCGATGGGCAGAGGAGAGAGGATCCAAAAGTGAGAACTCAGAAGAAGACTGCTTATGGAAGGCCACCTTCCATTATTGGAAAGCCTCTGGTTTTGCATCTAAGCACATTTGGTACACCAGTAAATCTCAGGAAATTTCAGTGCTGGAATTCCAAGAGAAGGGCAATATCTTGCCAGCTGTACACCATTTCAGCTGTGGGTTTTTTTGTCTCCTTCCTGTCGGCATATATATAGGCTGGGTGTGACCAGAGATTTATGCCTTTGCGTCCGAGCTAAAGAACCAAGAGGTTCATGGCTTGTGGCTTATATCCTGTGCCTTCAGAAAACCAACCAACTGTATCCAGGAGCAGCCCAAGACTGGAATATTGTTTGTTGTTTGCTTGATGGGCTTATTTATATTGCAGAGCTTTCCCCCTATCATTGTTCATTGCTTTGAGTCCCTTCAGGCAGAAAAACAGGATAGGGATACTTAAATGAATACATAATCCCTTGAAAGTGGGTGTGGGAGCTAACCTAGTATTGCGTCCTGAATTGTAGAATTGGGGCCTGAAGATGCGAACCAAATTCCGTTTGGATAGCTCAGCATTCAAAGGAGGCACTGTGTTACAAACTGAGAATGCCTTGCATATATTTGTGCATAAGATTAATTTTTTTTTGAGATTTTGTAAGAAAAGAACATTACAAGCATGGACCGAAAATGTCTCACCACTGTGGAGCTACCAGTGTTCCAGTTACACAACACGAGGGAAATCAACTGTGCAAAAATACTAAGACTCAGCATTTCTGAAGTCTCATCTTGTTAATAAATGCACAAAGAAGACGTTGGGTGGGGGAATAAGATTCCTTAATCTTTTTTTATAGGCATTAGTATAACTGTCAGTTTGAACACGCTAGCGAAGGCAAGAATAAAGCATGTAAAGAGAAACCAAACTTTTCTGCTGTTTCTTATAAAAGCTGTTAAAGCATAGGAGGGTAGCGACAAAGGACAGTTTTAGTCCTTGGGAGAAAGCAGGATTACTATCGCAGAATCACCTCCTTCTACATTGTTGTTGTAAGGTCAATAAAGCCACAAAGAAAGAATCTTTTTATTACTTACATTGGCTGAAATATGCGAGGTTGTCAGTTCTGAGTTGGGAAATACCTGAAGATTCTGGGGTGGAGCCAGAAGACCCCACTGAAGTCCCTTTGGGGAGGGACTTCAGTGGGGTTTAATGTCATAAAGTCCACCTTCCACAGTGGCCATTTTCTCCAGGCGAAATGATTTCTGTTGCCTGGGGATCAGTTGCAATCCCAGGAGATCTCTAGCTGCCACCTGGAGGTTGGCAACTCTAGAAATACAGTTTCCCTTTTCTATTCTGTTACTCCTGGAACCTTCTCTTATGGCTTTGTGACCTTTTTTGTACTGGCCTCCGCCCAAAAAAGTTGGCCTTTCTGTTTGCAATTTTTCTGTCAGAGTTAAGTCTTGTTTTCCTCTCTTCCTGTCCCCCCCTGCTTTGCAGTTTGTCTACCTCATTTCTAGATCATAAAACCACAAGGGACACACACACACACACAATTTTATTTCTGAAATGACATCAACAGACCACAATAAGGTAATGAGCTTGCAGCTCAAATAGGTTTGCCCAGGGCTTTTTTTATAGAAAAAGCCCAGCAGGAACTCATTAGTATAATAGGACACACCCTACAGCAGAAACTCATTAGAATAATAGGCCACACCCCTGACACCACAGCTCATTAGCCTATTAGGCCACACCCCCATGTTACCAGAAGTGTGGTCATCCAGCCACACCCACCTTTTGCTTCTTATTCTGTTTACCTTGTTTGCTGTCAAAACCCAGGGCTTCTTTTGTAGCAGGAACTCCTTTGCACGTTAGGCCACATACCCCTAATGTAGCCAATCCTAATGAGTTTCTGCTGTTGGGTGTGGCCTATCACGCTAATGAGTTCCTGGTGGGCGTGGCCAACGCAGGAGCCAGCCGGAACTCCGTTCCTGTGCGTTCCTGCCCCAAAAGAGCCCCGGGTTTGCCAACCTCCAGGTGGTGGCTGGGGGGGTGTCTCCCACTATTACAGCCAACAGAGATCAGCCCACCTAGTAAAAATGGCCGCTTTGGAAAGTGGACTCTATGATATTATATCCCACTGAAGTCCCTCCTCTCCCCAAATCCTGCCTTAAGAAGAGCCTTGCTGGATCAGACCAACAGTCCATCTCGTCCAGCATCCTGTTATAGACAGCGGCCAACCAATTCCTCTGGACGGCCAACAACAGGGCATAGGGGTCAAGGCCTTCCCCTGATATTGAATGCCCTCCTCAGGCTCCGCCTCCCAAATCTCCAGGTATTTCCCAATCCACAGTTTGGCAACCTTAACCTCAGACAGGGTCTCCCTTCTCCAGGATCTGGTAACATATATCCACAATCCCTCTTATGTCTGGGCAACCAAGGGATTAAGGGCTCAAGAAAAGCAAAGAGGCAGGAGGGGGTGTATGCAACAAGGGGAAAGAAGGAAGTGGCAGGAAGGGGGAAAAAATGTCTTTCTCCCCTTGCCCCCTGTCTTGCTTCCACTCGCCACTATCCCACGAAGGTGCCACTCTTTACTGCTAGGGATGTCAACCTCCAGGTGGAGCCTTGAGGTCTCCGGGAATTACTACTGGTCTTCGGACAATAGAGATCACTTCCCTTGGGGTGAAAAATGGCTGCTTTGGAGGACAGACTCTCTGGCACTTCAGTCCACTAAGATCCCCCCTCCCCCAACTTCCCCCTCCCCAGGCTCCACCATCCAGTCTCCAGGAATCTCCCAACCTGGAGCTGGCAACCATACCCTATCAAAACCTAAATAATGCAAATATTGGCATGCCAACATTTCAACACATCTTGTTTCTGCTCCTGCGTCTGTTTAACATGATAGTAACAACAAAAAAATCATTTGCATTGACATTCATTTTTTTTCCTGGCTCTTCTTCCAAACAGCAGCTTTCTAAATAATTCCTGTTCTGGTTTGTCTCACGACAAGCTTTGTAAGGCCCAATTACATTGGTTAGGCATCCGAAAGAACACCATCAAAGACGAACTGAAGAGGAAAGTGAGCAGCGATACTACTAATGAGTTTCCCAGGCTTATTTGTATGCAGAAATCTTAAAAAACACACTCCAAGTATTCGAGTTATGACATACAGCAATTTGGCAAGAGCGGCAAGAAGTCGGTAATGGAAAAGAGAGCTACCTGGTTTTATTTAGGCCAAAGCAGATGCCAACACACAACTGCTGTCACTCTCCTCCTATGTTTTCTTTTTCAAGAATGAAAAGCAGCCTCAGAGGCTATGGTGGCAAGCAGAAGAGTGGCAGGGGGGGCAGAGGTGGTTTTAACCCCTTCCCCTCTGCTTGCTCCAAATCACACCTCTCCTTAGATGTTTTTTCACTCATGTGAGGGGAAATACTAATCAGTAGACAAAGGGTTTAACAGCCCACCCATCTCCTGCATATTTTCAGCTCTTCCTTACAGCCTCTCTGGCTGCATTTTCCTGGAGATTGGCCTTTAAATACTGCGATGGATTGCATTTTTAAAAGCTTAGAAGTGCTGTGCAAACAGATAAAGGACTGTGAGTCTTCACACAGCCAGAGAGCCTTGAGTGGCAGGCTGTTCAAAGAGATCTGATTGGTTAGCATCAGCTGGGCAGAGAAAAACTCTGAAGGGAAGAAGAAGGGAGCGGTGGCACAGGCAGTAAAGTGAAGCCTGCATGACATCTGGCTGAACAGCTTCGGCTGTTCGAGCCCCACCGTGGCCGGAGTGAGCTCCCGGCCCTATGTCCCAGCTCCCGCCTACCCAGCAGTTCGAAAGCCCGTTAAAGGGCAAATAGATAAATTGGGTACCTGCTCTTAGAGTGGGGGGGGGGTACCCGCCCTTGTGGTGTAGCGGCAGCGACGTGAGCGAAAAGCGGCAAAAACTGTGAGCGGTGGCGGCAGCAGAAAAAGTATGGCGGTGGCTGGCGAGCGAAAGGAGGCTGGGCTGATAGGCGCGGAGGCGGGGCGAAGTGACAGGGCGGAGCCTGATGGACAGAGGCCGACAACGAGCATGCGCAAAATGTGCCCTTGGCCCGGACTCGAAGGTGTCGCAACAACCAAAATAAAGGTCGGAAAATCAAGACCAGCGCCAGGAGGACGCCGTCCACGGACAACAGGAAAAAACAACTCACTACAAAGAAAGGGTGCCTGGTAGGCTTGTCACCTTCCCTTGTATGTGGCCCTAGGTTAGGATTTGTATCGATGGAATATGAGAACACCTCAGAGCCCTCAGGGGGTGAGTGGTATACAAATCGAAAGATAAATAAATAAATACATTCTGAACTGGATGCTGAGGAGAATTCAGTCTGATTTCAGCCCTAGCTGGGGACAGCTGAGTACTGACAGTTTTGGAATTCATCCCTGACTGAGAGCAGTTTAGCACCCACAGGAGAACTGGGGAAAGTTGGCAAGGATGAGTGGGTAGTTAGATGGAGACCCCCATTTGGGCCAAGGAAATGGGACTGAGCTTCTAGAGAGATAAGAAAATTCCCTACTCAGTCAGACAGAGTGATAGCTCTGAAGAGTGCAGAGATCCATGCTCTGGTTTGGTTAGAAACTGCCTTTGGAGATCTTAAGAGTCAGTGAAAAACTCAAGACGAGTACTGGTGTTTCAAGAGAAGGAGTTTGGATACCGGGAAGAGTGCACCACCTTTCTGGAAACCAAAAGAGTCAGAGAATACTCAGAGAAAGTGTACTGAAGTGTTTGGGGAACACACTGGGACAAAAGCCTCTCAACATCAAGATTTAAGTCACTGGGAAAAGCTTAAGAAACTCTTATCAGCCTGAATCATAAGAACTAAAGTCTGTGCATTTACTGCCTTTTACCTCAGAAATTTCAACCCCTGATCTCACCTGATCTTTCCCTGCTATGTTAAATAAAACATATTGTTATTTTTGAATTTCAAAATGCCTTGAGTGCTTTTTAAGTTAAAGTGGGTTCCTGATCCTTCCCTCGGGTTCCTGGGCTGAGCCAACAGCAAAAATATTGTACTTTGACAGGGTGGGACAGCCAGAGTTCTTTGGCAAAGAACACACTACTAGGGTGGCTCAGTCAGTACCAGGAAAGAAAAATGGAGGGAAAACCTTGCCTCTGAGGGAGGGAAGTTGATGAGGCCGTCATAAATACATACCTCTCTCTCTTTTTTTAAGCCATTCCTGGCATTTTTTAAAGTTTTCAATTTCAGGCTAGCATGTCCCCTCCCTCCTCTTTTATTCTCAGTTTGTTGGTGCGGTTTTTTTTTTTTCTGAAATAACAACTGACTGATATAAAACTCCTCCTTCACTACTGCAGTTGGCTGTATGTTTGGATCACGCATGAGGACTGTATTGGAGGGCTGCAGCTATGCAGCTATTAAATTTAACCAGGAAGCAGCTGGTTAAGTCTTTCTATTCATTACGTCTATTGAAATCAGCCTATTGTGTGGCTTTGAAATTTTACTGTATGTAGATGCGCTGATGGCTCTATCAGTGTGTCATTCTTGGCTGATCTGTGATTGCAACGAAGGTAGCTAAATCTGGACACCCGCATGGCAATGCAGGGAACCGGTCCCTGCGAACTGCTGGCTCTGCCCACTGATCTCTACTGCTGTCAGCCCTCATTTGTGGCGCTTGTTGCTTTGTGCTGCCTTTGTCCCAGAGACTGTATATTGTGTATGGCAGCATCTGTCAAAATGCCTGCAAAAACTGCGTCATCCCTAGGGGGAAAAATCAAAACAGGGGGAATCGAAGGAGGGCTACAGTGGGGAGGGGTCCGTGGCTCTGCCCATTTCAGTGACAGTACTGGGGTCCAGATCCACTTGTGCGACACGTCTTGGCTTTCTCCAAAAGTCACTTGCATTCTTAACGATGTCTGGAATAAACAGAGCGAACTTCTGCTCGGGGGCTTGGACCCATCAAACATGCATCTATTTTTGAGCCAGAATGCGCTGTACGGAAAAAAGGGTTAGCGGCGACACAGCGCTCACACAAACAACTTGTAGTCTGTCCAGGCAGCCCGAGGCCCCAGTCAGAGACAGAATTCAACACAGGCTTTTGGCAGTTCTGCGGGGGAAAGGGGAAAAAAATTGCTGCCTCTTCGCGCACAACAGCTGGGCAGATGAGGGGAGGAATCATCCGTTCAGTTGATCTGAAGGGTCATCTCTTCTGCCCCAAAAGAGAACACATGGCAGCGATGCTGCTGGAACAATGGGAAGGGGGGGAGGAGGATGAGGGAAGACGAGAGAGACGGAAATAATGCGGCACTCTCACTGCAAACTGCGAGATGCCTGCCACCAAGGGCATCGGCTGAAGATGCCAGTATTACGCGACTGGCAAACCCTGCCAGCGTGACACAGATGCACTCCACAAGCTCAACTGAGCACTCTGCGGCCGCGCATCTGTTACACGGTTTTCGTCGGAGAAACGGTTTAGCCAGAAGCTGTGCCGTTGAACAATATCTCTATCTACGTGTGTTTTCAAAGGTGAAGAGCGTGGAGGTGCCGCGGCCTGGGTGGGACACAGGCTAAAATCACCATTCTGCAGAAGTGACCCAATTAAAAAAAACAAACAAACCTGTGTGTGCTTAGCAATTAGTAATATGCTTTTTAAAGTGAGCTTATCAGTCCAGTAGTAGGATCATGCCTCATGCGCAGATGCTGCACACCCAGAACTGATGGGAGAACCACTATGAGGAGCACAAATCGCTTGCTACGGATGCTCTAAGGCAGGGGTGGGCAAACTGCGGCTCGGGAGCCACATATTCTGTGGCTCCCAGCAGGGCAGCTGGGGAAGTGAAGGGGAGGCATACATTTGATCCCCCCGTCCCTCCTATCTATTTGCTTTCTTTGTTTCTCTCTCTCTCTCTTTCTTTCCACCTCTTTCATTCTTTCTTTTCACCTCCCCCTCTTTCTCTCTCTCTTAGACAAATAAATATCATTAGACAAATAAATATCATTATCAATATCTGTTTTTACCCCTTTTGTTTTTATTCTTGGCAGTCTCATTTAATGGTAATAAAAAGCAAATCTGCATATTTTCTAAATAAAAATGTGCGTGTAATATTTGTTCATGTCTTGCGGCTCTCAACCAGCTGAAATTTATTCTATGTGGCTCTTACGTTGAGCAAGTTTGCCCACCCCTGCTCTAAGGGGAAAAAGAATGACATTGAATAAAGACGCGCTATTGCAGGGTAATACAGGGGACCTGCTCACACAACATTCTAGAGGCATGAACAGTGTCTGTACCTCCATGTTTCGCCTCCATGTTTTAGTGCTTATGTATGGCATTTGCCTCCATGTTTGCCGCCCTTGAGCCCATGTTGGAAGGGCGGGATATAAATCCAATAAATAAATAAATAAATACCTCCATCGTTATCCATGTTGTCTCCACACATCATTTCCATAACAATGTTACATCCCATTCCGCTCCAGCCCACCTGGCAGACACAGTGCCAACCATTCTGATCTAGGGTACACCTTCCATTTCCATAACACAGACCTGGGCAGCCATCTATGTACAGAGAGAGAGAGAGAGACGCACACATACATTAAAATGGCAAATTAACTTTGACGTAAGAGTTTTGCTTAGTTTTTACTCTTGGCTAATGTTAAAGCAGGCCACGAGCCCGTAACCCTTGGACTTGGACCCTCTACCTCGTTTCTGTTGGTGCTCCTCTTTGTCCACAGCAAAGGTCGTCCCTCTGCTGCCGGAACATGTTCCTCTGGTGCTAGCCACTTCCGCTCACGCAAGACCAGTGCCTTCACAAGAGCTGAAAAGTGACCAGTGCCAGGGGAAGGCGCTCTGCAGTGGATTAAGCGGAGCACGAGCGGAAACAAGGTAGAGGATCCAAGGCTTATAGGGTGAAATTTGCTACTTTCTTGTGACAAGACTTATTAATGGGGCGGAAAGAGCCATCAAGCGGCTGACTTATGGTGACCCATCATGGTGAGATTGTCAAGGGAAGAGACATTCTGAGGTGGTCTGCCATTGCCTGCTTTTTCACAGTGACCCTGGGGTTCCTTGGTGGTCTCCCATCCAAACACTAACCAGGGATGACCCTGCTTAGCTTCCGGGATCTGATGAGATCAGGCTAACCTGGCCCACCCAGGTCAAGGAAGATACTATTACTACATGATGCTAAAGAATCACAGTTGTGTGGGGATTAGATGGCAACTGCTAACTTGATTGTGGGACACACAGCCCGGTCCTGTTGGTCTTCCGTCTGAAGCAAGGCCTACTGGGCTGAACGGGGCTTGCTTCCCAAGTCAGTGCGCCTAGAATGACAACCTTTCATGCCATAAATGGGTTGGCTTTCCCCCCTCCCATGATATCCTCAGCACAGCTTGCATTCCAGCCAGCAGATGTGCTCTAACCGGGCTCGCCTGCAGCTTTCTGAAGCTCCTTAATTATGTTATATTGATTGGTGAGCTCAGATATTGGCAATAAGCTCTGAGCGAGCAGCTGCGTCTGGGAAAAAAAAAACCAGCATTCGTACTGCAAGGCTGTGCGAATTAGCTGCCACTGTAGAAACGTAAACCACTGTCTAAAGAAAGGCCATCCGGAGCAAGAGTCAGCTGGACGACCACAAGGCTCGGATCAGAAGCTATGAAAGTGAACAACCACGGCCTTTGTAATAATCTAAAACGATGGCCTGTGTTAAAAGATACACATAACATGTTGCAACATGCATACCGGCACGCAAACATTTTGCAACCATGTTTGTTTGTTTTTTGAAATGCCCCAGGGCTCTCCAAAGTAGTTTCCAAACAAACAAAATCCAGTCTGTAGTACCTTCGGAGGAGGGAAGAATATGTAAATATATATTTTAGCATGAGAGCCAGAGTGGTGGTGGTGTAGTGGTCAGAATGCTGGACTGACTTGGGTATCCTAGATTTAAATCAGAAGAAGACGAAGAAGAGGAGATTGGATTTATACCCCACCCTTCACTTGGAGTCTCAGAGTGGCTTACAAACTCCCTTCCTCTCCCCTCCCCACAACAGACACCGTGCGAGGTAGGTGGGGCTGAGAGAGCTCTAACACAAACTGCTTTTTCAAGAACAGCTGTGCCAGAGCTTGTGACTGACCCAAGGTCACATCAGCAGGTGCGAGTGGAGGAGTGGGGTATCAAACCCGGTTCTCCCAGATAAGAGTCCACACACCTAACCACTACACCAAATCAGGACACATTGCCTAATGGATGATGTTCATTTCATTTTAATGAGGGCAGCCAATAACAAACCCTGATTTACAATGGCCTTGCCCACTTGCTGAAAAACTCAGCAGGTTCCGGGGCAATGCTGGCAGGTGCCACGGTGCCACATTAGGAAGCCCTGTTTCCGAAATCGAACCCAAAAAAGGGGTCAGGGTGGGGGGAAGAAAGATTCTTGGCAATGGAGAACATACTTAATAGACACCTTCTTTTGCAATCTGTTTCCCCCCTCCCCTTTGAGGAGAAAATGTTTTTGTAAAGGGACAGCCATGGCTGAATGCTCCTGATCTGGTCACCCAGAGAACTTCCATGGCACAAGTAGGGGGATTTGAACCTGGGTCTGCCAGATACAAGTCCGACACTCTGAACCACTACACCACACTGGCTTTCACCTTCATCTCCCTATACTGTATATATATTGTATGAGAGACTTTTGGGAGAGGGATGCACACCCCACATCCTTCAGGACAACGTAAGCTGTAATGACCTTGAGCAGGCCAAGTTCTGCTCCTTCCTCAGTTTTCTTCTCTTTTTTTGTCGTCAAGTCAAGTTGGCCTTTATTGGCATAAATTATCAATGCAAGTTATACAGATTAAGAAACAGTTAAAAATGGTTAAAATGCATCTATAAGAGTTCTGTGACTTGATATTGTGCAATTGGGGACTGATGAGGGTATTATATTTCTGGGTGCAGCTTTGGCGCAGCTTTAAAGCCAAACAGAGAACCTGAGCCACCTTCTCAGTGATGCCAGGATCAAGATCATTTAGGAGTCTATGTATCTTGAGTGCATCAGAACAATCCACCATACTGGATAGGATAGGGTGTAGATAAGTGTTCCTTACATCCGCATACAGATTGCAATGCAGGAGAACATGGGAGATAGATTCCACACATTTCTTACTGCAGGGGCAGTGTCTGGCCGAATGAGAGACCTTAGGGAATTTCACATTACTGAGATTCTGCCGGATTGAAGCCGTTTCTGATTTGTCTTGAAGTAAACCGGTACAGAGCTGCCATTTCACACATGGCTTTCCCTGACCGGAAAAGAGCTGAATCAGAAGCGGTTTGGCAATTCAGACTGCACTGCTTTGTTTTCTCGCCGTTTCCCGTCGCGCCTTTTTTTAAAAAAAAATGTTCGCTTTAGAGCGCTATAGCACTATAGTGCTATAAAACAGCACTGCAGGCATTCCAATGGGGTTGCTATGATGCTATTGCGCTATAGTGTTATAGTGCTCTAAAGCAAACGTTAAAAAAAAAAAGCCGGAGATCGCCTCCGCGAGTGAAAAAAGGCCGGAAAAAAGCATAATGGATCCGGGAGAAGAAACTGACGACTACTTGGAAGCGGTTAACAGGTAAAACGCTTCAGCCCCATTTCCTGAATGGGACAGAAGCGATTCTATGTGAAATTACAAATACATTCCGGTAGGGAACCGGTTCTAAAACGGTTCTGTCTAAAATGCCAGACCAGAAACCGTTTGGGAACCGTTCCTCTTCCAGATTATATCATCTGTCTGAAATTCCCCCTTGTTAAATCTGCCATATAGAATGGCAGAGGGCATAGCATTACACCTGGCCAGGGCAAATGCTCTACATTGTTGCGGAACCTGCAGAGAGGATAGATATGAGGCCATCTTCCCTATAGTTAGGGGGATCACGAAATTCAAGGGGGAGCAGGTTTTATTAGCTAGGCTGAATAATTTCTGGCGCTCAATAACTAGCATCCTATTTTTGATCTGATGAAATGCCGCCGTCTTTAACTGACACTCACAGCGCCATCCTAAGCACAGTTTCCACCCATAACACTCTTCTGTATTAAGTGATATCAAGTTTTCAGGCCTGAGGATTTTCTCCCAGTCCACATAGTCTTCTATGTGTCATGGAATGTGACTGTAAGCAACAAAGTGTGGGTGCCTGTATGCACACAGATGTGTTGTAGCAGCCCATGCCTATGTGGTGCAAATTACAATCACATACCGCTGTGCAGTTGCAGATTTTCCTTTTAAAAAGTTCTGGGCCATGCCGGGACAACAATTCTGAATAGGATGGGAAGTCCACCAAGAGATCTGAGGAAGGGGTGTCACATTATCCATTACAAGACAGGTAAAATGATTTCGACAGCAGGGCTTTGGGAAGAAGTGAGAAGTCCATCAAGGGAAACCAGAGAGAAAACTGCGGCATTCAAGGCAAGAGCTGACCAGAACTAGAAGCAGAGTTTGGTTGTGTTGGGGAAAGGGTGGGAGGAGGAGAAGTAAATAGATTTTCATGTCCTACACAGAACCAATGACATGATTTGGCAAGGGGTTGACTAAAGGAAGCCATAGAAGGGGGAGAAACAGGAGTGCAGTCTCACCATCTTCTAAATCGCATCCCTTCAGTGGCCCAAAACCTTGTTGCTATCGATAGAGCTGTACTTCAGCTTTGGGCCACTGGGAGATGCAGGCAAAATAGACAAAAATGGAAACAGAACAAACATATATCTGCATTAAAGGTTTGTATCTTCTCCTCCCCCCCCCTTTTGAGCTCAGATTTTAACAGGTTACCTTGAATGAGTTGCTTAAAAAAAAAAGCATAGGGGCCATTGGAATTTATGTACCAAAATGAAAATACATAACCCCTTTCAGTATTAACTTGCCATCTGTTGATTAAGATAAACGTGCCGCTGTTATAGTTTAAAAGGCAGCCATTTCTACTTATATGGATGAAAGATAACACAAATCTCATCTCATTATTTCAATGGCCAGGTGAAGATATTTCGCCTGGCAGCAAAGTGTGAAACAAACACAGATGCCTGCAGTTATTTTTAATGGCCATAGTTACGGGGAGTGTTTTATCGCCATTTGACACGGAACACCATTCTCGTGAAATACCGAAATATTACCGCCTCCGTCCGGTTACACAGGCACGCAGTAGTGAGATGCTGCATTCGTGGGTCTCCACTCAAAACATACAAGCAGTGGCTTAAGCTCTGTGTTTGCACCAACATGTAGTATAGATTTGATTACAACATTTATTTCCTTTTGATTATTCATATTCTTCTGGTTTTACAGGGTTTTCTTTATAAGCAAGATTTTCTTAGGAGGTAATATAGATCTATTAAGCAGTAGGCCTTTCTCTTCTAGGTTGGATTAATTTTTCTAGCTGATGCTATCAGACGAGACCGTTAGATACAAAGTTCATGGGTTTAAATTGTTTAGGTTACAATTCCACAGTGTCTGGGTCAAAAAGGATTTTTAGCTCCGTATCAGAGAAAAACACCTTTGTTTGGGTGCATAGAAACCTTGCTTGATAGTGTTTAGGTTAGATATTAAACAATTGACGCTGTTGCATAGACACGCCTTTCTTCGTATTTGACCAATAAGGGGATTTTTATTCAGATGATGTTTAATTTTTGGTAACCAATTATGTTTTTTGAATATTATTTTTATGATGATGGTGTGATGCTGTCATTTGAAGTGTAAAATTTCATGTATTTCCTGGTTGTGCTCAGGAAGCAGTGAATTTTAGATAGGCTGTCTGGCCTAACTGTTTTCAGACGTTTTGGTTGCAATTAAAACACTAATATCTTCCTTCTCATTTTTGGCTCCATTTCTTGGCTGGAAATTTATTTCTACAACAAACATTACAGATACGAATTTTCTGCCCGTAAGCATTTCTCCTCTGCACCTTGAGCTCCTTCTCTGCAGCACCCTTCCCAGTTTCTGACTGGGATATAAGGACTCGCCGACCTCCATTCCAACTTGTATCTGATGAAGGGAGCTTTGACTGTCAAGAACTCTGAAATACTTGTTGGGTCTCTGCGGTGCTACTGGACTCCTGCCTTATACAGGAGCCAAACTAAGTCAGGAAGATTGGGATGAGAAGACCCGGCAGCCTGAGGTGTGGACTTTTGGCCGTGGCCACAACATACGTGGGAACTGAAACTAGAAGACCACAGCAGCCAAGAGCAGCATCAACTGGGGGAAGAGAGTAGCAGATAAGACACAATCGGCTTCCATCTGATATCAGCTCCCTCCCAGGTGGACAAATAGCAATTGGGGCTGACAAACCATTTTGGTGTCTATACGGTTTCAAAACAGGGGTCAAATAAAAGTAAATGCGTTATCTCTGCTATGGGATTCAGCTCTTTGCTTCAGACACTACCCAAATATTTCCCTGTATAATGAATTGGATAGTATGGGTTCTTCCGCATTCACATTTTCCTTGCCTGTGTGTCCCTTTTGCTTTGGAGTTGTTGTTGTTTTAGTTTTCTGCACGTTTTCTCCCTCTAGTGGTGGATTCTATATTACATCACTTTATGTCCCATGTATCAGGTTTTTATGCTCGACACAAAGCAATATAATACTGAACCGACCACTAGAGGGAGCAAAACACGGGTGGAACAGAACCCACCCACCTCCAAAAGAGCAGGAACTCACAAGCGAGGGAAATGAGAATGCGGAAAAGCCGTATGATCCTTCCACCAAGTCATCCATCAGAGGAAGCCTTTCTCCGTCAGAAGATGTCATCCTGCACTGAAGGAAGAGTTTCCCTCTGAAGGAAGATGTGGCAGAAGAGTGTCATGGGATCCAGCTTAGTGGAAGGAACTTATAATCTGATGCACTGCATTTATATTTTCTGAGCCCTACTTCATAAGTTTGATGATTTCACAAAGCAACCCAAATCTGAACTTGGCCAAAGAATTTCCAGAAGAATTTCTATTTCCAAAAGTGTTGCTACCCCAAAATTCCTTGAAACTGTGTACACACCAATCTTACCAATGGTGCAGTGGTCCCCTTCCCATCCGGGGCTGCATTCACACTTGCCGTCTTTGCACTGCCCATGCTCAGCACAATGAGAATTACATGTACGCTCCTCACATGTCGGGCCTACCCAGCCTTCTTCACATTGGCACACGCCTCTTGCACAAACACCATGGCTGCCACACTCCAGAGTGCAAAGCTCTGCAAGAGATTATAACAAAATTAGCCAGTTAGGTTTCATTTCAAAAAGAACAAATTAAAAACAACAACCAGAAATTGCATTTTGATCCTACGCATGCTTCCTTGGAAGAAAGCGCACGGTGGTCACTGGAGCTTAATCTCAAGACAGTGTATACAGGAATGAATCCTTGCAATCTTTTGAACCACATTGTGTAAGAACATAAGAAGAGCCCTGCTTGATCTGACCAGTGGTCCATCTAGTCCAGCATCCTGTCTCACACAATGGCCAATGAGTTCCTCTGGAGACAGGGTTTCCAATCTCCAGGTGATGGCTGGAGATCTCCCACTATTACAACTGATCAGTTCACCTGGAGAAAATGGCCGCTCTGGAAAGGGGGCTCTATGGCATCACACCCCATTGAAGTCCCTCCCGTCCCCAAACTCTGCCCTCCACAGGCTCCACCTTCAAAATCTCCAGGAATTTACCAACCCAGAGCTGGCCACCCTAATGACATCAGTCACAGCAAGGTAACTGGTGGTGGTGGTGGAAAGGAGGAAGAGGAGGGATTATTTTCTCTCTTGGATATCCAATATGAAGCTCACGCTGAAGATGTGTGTTATAAACAACCAAAGTTCATATTCTTAGCCAAGGGAACACAACCGTTGGTGGAATCACAAGTCAGGACATGGGGCAAGATGAAAGGGGAAAAGGAACTCAAGGCAGGCCTGCCATTTTGAAGGGCAGCCTTGTGTTTTGCTTTCACTTTGCTAAAAACACTCCACTAGCTACTCTGCAGGTACGGATGAACATTCAGGGCTGGAAAAAGCAGTCCTCTCAGAGATGCACTTTGGCTTGATGAAGTATTTTTCCATCATAGATCTCTGTTGAAAAGAGTACAGCCGAGGACCAAACCTAATGACACTAATGGCCACTTAATCATTCTGTATTTTGGAATTGTGTGATCTATTTTTATCTTGAGTTGCTGATAAATTGAAGGGGAGGTTTTTTTTGTACAAAAAGGTCCAGAAAAGAATCCAACATGTAAGATCAAATTCTCCTCTCTCAGCAGAAACCTTGCATTTGAATTCTTGCATAATTTAGGTAGCGGTCCTTCATCCTTTCTAGTGATATTGAGCCTGTCACTCAAAACACGAATCTACACATTCAGTGCAACAGGCGCTTCCACAATTTGTGCAAACATCTAAGAAGGTTTGGAAGAACTCATATATCTCAGTGATACATTTCGAAATCTGCTGGATTACAAATAACATTCTATTCTGGCCCCAATTCTATTTTAGCATTTATTTTGAAAAGGTTACTACTTTCCCCCCCTGTATTTTTTTCCAAAAAAATGTAAACTGTCCCAAACTTTTAAAAGGAAAGCCCTCCTGGGCAGGGCCGGCTCGCCTAGGGCGCCGGCCCTGCAGGGGCGCCAAAATGCCCCCTGCCCCCCCCGTAAAAAGCCCCCCTTCCCGCCCAGCGCCGGCTGCCCCGGCTTTCCTGAGTGCCTAGCAGCTGCAAGGTGCCCAGAAAAGCCGGCACCACCGCTGGGAAGGAAGGGGTGGGCATTCTAAGCCCGTCCCTTCCCCGGCTCTCCCGAGCGCCTCGCAGATGCGAGGCCCCCGGGAGAGCCACGCCGCCACTGGGAGGGAAGGGTTGGGCATTCTAAGCCTGCCCCTTCCCCGGCTCTCCCAGGCGCCTCACAGCTGCAAGGCGCCCAAGACAACGGCGCTAGGCCATCTCCAGGCCCCACCGGGAAGTTGGCATCCCCAGTAGGGTGGGCGCCCCAGGCTGTCCTGCCTAGGGCGCCCAGACACCTGGGGCCGGCCCTGCTCCTGGGTCAAACCAAAGGAGATGCCTCGGTGGTATAGTGGTTAAGAGAGGCAGACTAATCTGGAGAACAGGGTTTGATTCCCCACTCCTCCTCCACATGAAGCTTGCTGGGTGGCCTTGGGACAGTCACAGTTCTCTCAGAACTCTCTCAGCCCCACCTGCCTCACAAGATGTCTGTTGTGGGGAGAGGAAGAGAAGGCAATTGTAAATCACTTTGAGACTTCTTAGGGTAGAGAAAAGTGGGGCAGCTGTTTTCTCCTCCTCCTCCTCCTCCTCCTCCTCTCCTTCTTCCCATCTAGTCTAGCACCCTGGTTCCTCAACTATCTGACCAGATGCCCCAGGGAAATCCACAAGCAGAGCGTGAAGACCACCACCTTCCTCTGTTGCAGCCCTCAAGCATACTTGTACCTCTGAACAAGGGGGTTTCATTTAGCCATCATGGATAACAGCTGTTGAGAGATTTATCTTCTATGACTTTGCCGAATCCCTTTTTAAACCAACTGCCCACTGGCCAACCTGATGTCCCCGCATTGTGTGAAAGGAAGAAAAAGTTCTCTCTCTCTCCTTGGCCTTTCCTTGTAGGGAAGATCCCTGGATCATTTTGGCTGCCTTTCCATGCACCTTTCCCAATCACCCCTGTCAAAGCTGCTCTACTGACAGCCGAGGGGCTTAGCAGGGCTCAGCTGATGCTCAGGAGGGCAAGTTCACTAGCTGAAAAAAAATCTCCGATCTGTGTGGGCCTTTGGCAGCCTGATCCACATCTGGTCTCGCCCCAGAACCTCCAAACGTAGTTTGAGTTCAGGCCTCCCAGTTACAGGCTAAAAAACCGTCTTTGTTTTCTCACTCAGAAAACATATCCACGACAACAGTGCCTTCCACATGCCTTGTTTACTGAAGCATTTCTAAGCTGCTTTCCTCGCCAAAGGTACATGGGAAAGGCCTACAGGACGTTCTTGATTACAAAACTGTCTAAACCAATAAGGCAAAGAAAACACATATCTTTCGGGGGTGACAACGGCCCACTAAGCTGCTAGCCACAGGCCTCAGGCTTCAAACCGCTGGCTTAGGGACAAACTCACGCCTCTTCCTAGTCAACAGAGCAAATCCATCACATACTGTTTTTTTTTTTTTTTTAAAACCCTCCTAAAAAGGAGAGGAGTTTATTCTTTTTATAGAAAAAGGTAGGGTATATAGAGGGATAAAGAAAAGAGCGGAGTGAGTATTCTGTTAATAAAGGTTAGTTTAAATCGGTGTAAATACAATTTTTGGCAATCACCGTGATTAGAGAGTCTTCTTTCCATCTAACAAAGGTTCAAAATAACTCTGTTAATGAGGTTAGTAATGTCCTTTGGGGTTAGTTGTTAATCAACTCCTTCTTGACGCCTCCCGAACAGTTATTTCTTAATTTGTCTTCCTTTGGTGTCCCTCAGGTTGTAGGAAGGGCCTCCTTTGATTTTCACTTCTCCCGCTCCGGCACCTCCCTCCTCTGAGCCGCTGTCATCCTCACTAGTCAAATCTGTCCACGTTGCGAGTGCTGCCTCTTCCTCTGAACTGGCGTGTCTCTTCAGAAATTCCTGCGCCTTGAAGATGGAGTCAATCTTTTCTCTTTTATCCTTGTACTTGAACAAAAGGCCTTCAGGGAAGGTCCATCTGTATATGATCTGTTTTATTTGTAAAAAGGTAGTCAATCCTTTATAGGCTTTCCTTTTCATCCAGATTTCGTAAGGCACATCTTTCAATGTTCTAATAGTCTGCTCCCCAATTTTCAAGGGCACCACTGAAACTGCACGCAAGATTTGATCTCTGGTACTCTGCTTAACAAACTTGACAACCACCTCAGCTGGCAGATTATTCTTCTTTGTAAATGTGGAGTAGGCCCTATAGACCTTATCCATTTCTTCTTTTAGTTCACGTTGATCTCTGCCAGTCGCAGGTGCCAAGGCATTCGCAAGTATAGATCTGAGATCTTCCTTCTCTTCTTCTTTAATGCCCTGAAATCGGAGGGTCAGATTCGATTTCTCCAATTGCAACATCAAAATTCTTTTTTCTTGTACATCCTGATGTTTTTCTAACTTATTGACCCTTTTCTTCACTTTTCCGATGTCTTCCGACGAGACCAAACATTTCTGTGTGATCTCTTCCATCTTCTTTGACGTTTCTGTTAGTTGCTTCTGTTGACTATTGAGAACACCTTCCATATTAGTTAAGGTTTCGCTGATTTTCTGTATTTGGACCACCAGAGGGTGCAGTAGCTCGCTTGTCTGTTGACTGACAGTCGGCTCTGGAGGGGGAATACCCGGACCGGAAGTCCCGCCTCCCTTCTTTTCCGTTTTCAAAGGGACCTTCTTCATGGCCAACATTTCTTGTATTTGTTTACTTTATAAAAGTTCGTGACGCGTCGCTCAGGAGACCTGCTAACTCTTTCGCTTCACTGGCACCCCAAAGGTAATTTCACCAACCCTTCTTCCCTTTCGTCCCCCTTAGCTTTCTTATACAAGTCCCGCTTCACAATGGGGGGGGGGATTCCCCCTCCTCCGAGACGCTTATTCGCTTACGGGGAAGGGCTCGGGTTTTCGCTTCAGATTCAGACCTCCAACTCACGGTTCACTGCCGTTTCTTCTTTTTGCTTTAAATCATCGCTGTTCCTCACTCCTGGTGGAAATCGGTGGCGTTGCTAAGTCCCATAGCGGGCACGCCGCAGTGGGGCCGATTGGGGCGGGGAGAAAGCCTCAATTTCCCGGCTGTCTGCCGGCAAAGAGGCTACTCCCCAAGCGCCCCCGGTTCGGAGCCTTTGCCTAAGGCTCACTAGGGTCTTTCGCACATGCGAAGACCCCCCCTAACTGCGCGTGGGCTAACCGCCTCCGGGAGTGCCCCGAGAAGCGGCCGCCATTCACAACGCCAAAAACCGAAACCCCCCATCACATACTGTTTATCAGGAAACTGCACATTCTTATTAGTTTATAAGGGATATGAAACATCATTACGTCCTATAAAAGTTTTCCTCTTTCTAAAACTAAACCAGGAAATACGTCTCTGGCAACCTTAGCCAGAGAACCTGTGGGTGTGTGCGTGCGCGGGTAATGACAAAAATCTTACATTAACCTGGGTTTTATTGATCAACTGGGCAGTAGAAGATATATAATTAGCAAAGTCTTTGTTATCTACACTAATGCATTTGAGTGCAGATGTAGATGCAATCACCCTGGGTCCTTTGAAGAAAGACCAGTAGGGGTCTAGCAAAGTATGTGCTGAGACTTGTCCCATTAATAAAGTGACTTTGCATCAAAAGGCTTTCTTTGTAACTGATGTGTATTAAGTCTGAGGACCCAGAGAACTGTGCAGCAATGGAGAACTTCAGTACAGTAACCAGCAGGAGATGGGGGAGTGGACAGCTTTGGGAGGGGGGTGAGTATGCCTGCCTGCTGGACCATGGAATTTATTTATTATTCACTTTATCTTGTATATTACTTTATTTTTAAAACGTTTTTTATATTATTACATATCATTTATTATATTTAACGTCATTTCTTCCATTGTGGCATTCCAGGCACCATACCAGGTCATCTGTAGGAACGTGGGCCTTCTGCTTTCAGAGGAGGCGGTGGCAGGTGCAGAAACCTGAGCAATGTTCCCTCTAAGCCATGGAGTCTTGTGAGCAAAAATTCTTACTTTGTGAGCTACTCGCATTAAGGTTGCGAGCGAGCAATTTGGCTACCGCATAAATTAGTTTGCTCTGGAGCCATCCTTCCTGAGCTAAAACAAAAATCTGTGAGCTGGAGACTAAAAAAACTGTGAGCTAGCTCACACTAACTCAGCTTGGAGGGAACACTGGAACTGAGTTGCCCTGCCTTGCTTTGCTGCCACAGGCAGGCATGCTACCCTGAAGAGGGACCTACAGCTGAACTGAGCCCAGCTCCACAGTGGGAGCCATGTGCAGCCAGTAGAGGATAAGTTTCTCACACTGGGTGAAGCAAACAGCAGCTGCTATCACCACTACCGCCCACCTAGGTTGGACACTGCAGGTGCACACAGCTGGCCACTGAAGTGACTCCACATGCATGCTGATGCCTCACTGGTCCCTCAGGTGGAGCCGCCTCCTGATAGGGCTAAGCGGGCATTCTCCAACAATGGGATCACCTTCTCACCAGAGAAATCAGAGTCCCTATGAGGAAAACGGTATCTGCATCAGGAAATTCAAGCAAGCATGGCAGCTGAAGGGTCAACACTGCGCTCTACTCTCGGAGGCACCATCGACAGGAGAGATGGGGAAAAAGGATGGTGGGTGAGTGGCAGCTCCCCTTTGGCCTCCAGGAGAAAGGCATACAGGACAGAGACGGCTCTTCTTGCCTTTTTGGCACCCCCCCAAAAAAAATCTGGCACTCTAGGCAATTGCCATGGTTAGCCTAGTGGTTGGACCAGCCCTGATTACAGGGAAAATGGCAGATGAGTGGGGAGGCAAGGAAGCAGTACAAGGGGGAAAGCTGCAGGGTCTGCAACAGGGAGGGAAGGCCAAGGCAACTCGAGGAAGAAGAGCAACTTGGGGGTTGAAATCTCACCCCACCGTGCAAATCCATGCAGGACTCTCTTGTATGAGCTGAGAGTTAGTGCCTAAATTTGTATGTTTTCCTTCTTCTGTCTCCTTTTTTTGTGTTGTGTATTGTATTGTTGGAATTATTCTCAGTTGCAAATTGCCTTGAATCCTATGGCAGAAGGGCATTATATAAATCTGTCAAATACAGAACCAAAAACAAAAGGGTGTCGTATGTAAATCCGCATTTAATATCAGCTGAATTAGGCTTGTTTTATTGCACGCTTATTGTTTTACTGACTTTGCGTTGTCTTGGTTGATCTTGCTTTATTGCTTTAATTGTGATCGGCTTAAAGCAGATCTGGAAAGATGGCGTACAAATTCCACAAGTAAATAAACATTAACCTGTTGCCTTTACGATTAGCTCAACACAACCTGTACCTGACTTGAGAACAGTGAAACCCACTTGCATTCTGGATTCTATGCATCCGGAATTTGGAGTTGGTGTCATTAAGTCCTCTTGTACAGGCAGGGGTTGCCTGAGGTAGGCCAAGTGGCAATATATTCTGTATGATTCATCAAGAAACACAACTGCTGGGTAACGTAAAAAACTGACATATGCAATTTTGTGAGACCATATGAAACAACTGACCTCTGCTTTATTTCCTGTTTTCTGAATGAAGCACTCTGAATAAAGCTGACAAAGTTTTATTTATAACATCTGATACGTTCACCCTGATGTGTGTACATATGCTCATCTTTTATAGGGAGAATGTGGCATGACGTGGGCAGATCCAGGTACTGGACTGAGAGTGAATGAGCCTTCGTTGGACAACTGGGCCCAATACATTTCAGTAATATGTATACGAGAACTCAGTATTATTGTTCCTATTTCAAAGGGAAATGCATTAAGTAATTATAGCCCAATTATATAATTTTCTTGGACATGGCATCTAAATTATATTACAGATATTTAGCAAATGAATTAGAAGCTTGGGTGATTAAAGATGGGATGCTGGCACAAGAACAGGCTGGTTTCAGAGCTGGAAGAGATATTAGTATTTTGAGCATCTGGGCCGTCTGATCTCTGGGTACACACAAGGATTCCCTGCCATCCTGTGCAATAAATCTGAACGCAATAGCTGTAGATTTGGTTAGCTTTCAGTTCATTAGGTATACATTGATTATGGCTAAAATTATGGCTTAAAAACATTGAAAGGTATATTGAAAGATTCCCACTCCTCATTGAAACCTTAATTTACTGACACAAATACGAGGGCTGCGAGGGTAATTTTAGACTGTCAGCTCTGCGGTCCTCATGTCAACAATGAGCGTGTCCTGGCCCATGAACGTTGCATATTGGCAATGCTGCAATTTGCATGCAAAAACCGTCACAGTGGAACGATAGGAATTTCTCTGCATCAGTTTCAATGTGCAAGCAAGACGAGGTATTCATCTCTCATTCACAGATCAGTCATAGAATAATTTATGACGAACACTATTTTTATTGCACTCACTTCCAAAAACCCTTAATTAAATTTCTAAGATGAAGCTTGTCATTTTTGGTGGGCATCCTCCTAGTCGTAAGTGGTACCTTGGCGATTACCTTTGCTGAACAAATCAACACTTTAGACCATCCCGGGATTCTTTTCTCTGGAAATCATTCATGGTCCACTTACTTGTTAGCCATTAAACTTTAAATTTCAAGGTCTGTTAAGGGTCTACTGCGCTTTATGCTCAGTAGGGGTGGCAATTTAATCCCTTCTGCTGTTAAATTATTTTCAGCTAGAATAATGGCACAAGTAAAATATGGGGATGGCTTATGGGGTCTCTTAAACTTCAGCCAAATGGCGTTTCTGCAGAATGGTTTTCTGAGAGTGCTTTTACATCTCACATCTAATACTGCACCTTTATGCATGGGAACACGTGTGGGGGGGTAGCACCTATTTTAGCAAAAATCCGTAAAGCATTACTAGCGCAAAGTTCTGAAAAGGAGACACTGTAGATTCGAAAAAAGATGAACTATAATGGCACTTTTAAAGGAAGTGGGACAGCAAACATTTGAGATCTGTGAAATCTTCAAGCCTGCTCCTGAATTCATTGGATTTATTGGGAGAGGGGAGTTTAGACTGGAACTGGGGCACTGAGTTACCAGGAGTGTGTATCTCTTCCACCAAGCAAAATGGGTTTTCTTGAGCTGCTAGTGGAAAAAAAGACAGGTACAATACAAGAAGAAGAAGAGAAGAAGAGATTGGATTTATACCCTGCCCTTCACTACCCAAAGGAGTCCCAGAGCGACTTACAAACCCTTTTCCCTTCCTCTCCCCACAACAGACACCCTGTGAGGTAGGTGGGGCTGAGAGAGCTCTGACAGAAACTGCTCTTTATCAAGGACAGCTTTTATCAGAACTATGGCTTGCCCAAGGTCATCCAGCAGGTGCAAGTGGAGGAGTGGGGAATCAAACCCGGCTCTCCCAGATTAGAGTCCACGCACTTAACCACTACACCATACTTACCCACCACACCAAGCAAGTAACTAGGGAGTGGGGTTTAATAGTTGACGATGGCAGCCGTTTAACTCAAATGAAAACTCTTAATCAGCTACAAAAAATTATTTGCCCAAGAAAGATCTGGCTGTCCTTAACCAGGGCCAGGGCTTGTTCAGCCCTGGCTCCCACCTGGTGGAACTCTCTGCCGGAAGACATCCACACCCTGAGGGAGTTATTACCAGTGTTCCCTCTAAGCTGAGTTAGTGTGAGCTAGCTCACAGTTTTTTAGCCTCCGGCTCACATATTTTTGTCTCAGCTCAGGAAGGATGGCTCCAGAGCAAACTACTTGATGCAGCAGCCAAATTGCTCACTCACAACATTAATGCCCGTAGCTCACAAAGTAGAATTTTTGCTCACAAGACTCCACAGTTTAGAGGGAACATTGGTTATTACCAGGGCTATTTTTGGGCAGGAACGCACAAGAACGCAGTTCCAGCTGGCTTCTGAGTTGGCCACACTCAGCAGGAACTCATTAGCATAATAGGCCACACCCAACAGCAGAAACTCATTAGGATTGGCTACATTAGGGGTGCGTGGCCTAACATGCAAAGGAATTCCTGCTACAAAAAAAGTCCTGGGTTTTGACAACAAACAAGGTAAACAGAATAAGAAGCAAAAGGTGGGTGTGGCAGGATGACCCCACTTCTGGTACCATGGGGCTGTGGCCTAATAGGCTAATGAGCTGTGCTGTCAGGGGTGTGGCCTAATAGGCTAATGAGTTTCTGCTATTGGGTGTGGTCTATTATGCTAATGAGTTCCTGCTGGGCTTTTTCTACAAAAAAAGCCCTGGTTATTACCTTTCTGCAGGGCGTGTAAGGCAGAGATAGAGATGTTCCACCAGGCATTTGATGGAAGTTAGCGACCGGGGGATTAGTTTGACATCTGGTGCTCTCATACACTTCCCCATCCCTTACAACCCCTTCCCCCAAGGAGTCTGGGGAGCTGATTTTTTCCACCATCTGGCATATGTATTTTGTTTCTATTTATAGATCTGTTTCTAACTGGTTTTAATGTTACTTTAAAGAATTTTGTTATTACTCTGTTGTAAACTGCCCTGAGCCCTAGCTGTAGGGAAGGGTGGCCTAGCAAGCCTAATTCAATAAATGAATAATAATAAACAATTGAGTAATTACTGAGTGGTCGGGTTAGAATGGATAAAAGGAAGTACTTCTTCACCCAAAGAGTGATTAACACATGGAATTCACTGCCACAGAAGGTGGTGGTGGCTGCAAGCATGGACGGCTTCAAGAGGGAATTAGATAAACATATGGAACAGAGGTCCATTAGTGGCTATTAGCCACAAGGTATGGATAGGAAGACTTGGTCTGGGACAAGTGAGGCTCTGTATACTTGGTGCTTGGGGGTGGTCAACAGTGGGAGGGCTTCTAGTGTCCTGACCCCACTGGTGGACCTCCTGATGGCACCTGGTATTTTTGGCTACTGGGTGACAGAGTGTTGGACTGGATGGGGCATTGGCCTGATCCAACAATGGCTTCTCTTATGTTCTCTTATGAGTACTGGATGTGGTTCAAGGTCATGGTACCAACCTTCAAAGCCCTATACGGCCAGGGGCCAACATACCTACAGGACCGTCTCTCTCCATATGTGCCCAGGAGAGCTTTCCATTCTGCCAAGCAACATCTCCTGGCAGTTCTCAGGCCGAAAAATCATCCGCTTAGCCTCGACCAGGGCCGGGACTTTTTCTGCCCTGGCCCCGTCCTGATGGAACGTGGTCTCGGTTGACATCAGGGCCCTGTGGGATTTAATACAATTCCGCAGGGCCCGTAAAAGGGGGCTGTTCCCCCAGGCCTTTGGTTGAGGCATCAGTCATCTAACCCTTTTGGTCTCCCCTCCTCCCACTCCCTGCATTGTTGCAGTGCTCACAGAGCTCGTTACGATTCGCCCTGCTCTCAGAGACCAACAGCGCATCACCGCAGAAGGCACTGGATTAGTCACCATCTGATTTGACTTGGACTGCAACTTGATTTTAAATTTTTATCCTTTATCTTTTAATGTTAAATTTGTTAAATGTGTTTGTTTCTTTAGATCCTAAAGCTATGTTTTGTTGTTATAATGCTGCTGATTGGATTGTTGTGAGCTGCCCCAGCCTGCTTCTGGAGAAGGGTGGGATATAAGCCTAATAAATCAGATCAAATCCATTAAGAGTGGATGACATCTACTGTACTCTCTGAGTGAGCCTGAGCTATGTAGAAAGGGCTCCTATGAGCACATCAAAGATGACAGAAAGGCACTGATCACACTGTGAACTCCCTGGCAAGGTTGGGAGGAGAAGAAAAAGGAGGAGGAGGAGGAGGAGGAGGAGGAGGGAATTGGAACTATTACCTGCCCTTCACTTGGGAGTCTCAGAGTGGCTTTCGATCTCCTTCCCTTCCTCTCCCCACAACAGGCACCCTGTGAGGTAGGTGGGGCTGAGAGAGCTCTGAGAGAACTGCTCCTGAGAGAACAGCTCTGACAGAACTGTGGCTTGCCCAAGGTCACCCAACAGCTGCATGTGGAGGAGTGGGGAATCAAATCTGGTTCTCTTAGATTAGAGTCCGTGCTCCTAACCCCTACACCAAACTGAGACCCTGAAGCATCTGGAAATGCTCACTGTATTGACTACTGAAACAACACTTGAGTCTAGTGGGACTTTTAAAACCAACAAAGTTTTATTCAAGGCATAAGCTTCCGCGTGCATGCACGCTTCTTCAGATATCTGAAGAAGTGGGCATGAACATGAAAATGTATACCCTAAATAAAACTTTGTTGTTCCTAAAGGTGCCACTGGACTCAAACTTTGTTCTGCTGTTTCAGAGCAACACGGGTATCCACCTGAATCTATTGACTATTGTTACCTAGTCCACTTCATTTGGAACAGTTTCTGGACCTCTGAGAGGCGGGGGAAGAGGAAAAGCTACTCTCAGTACAAGCAGTTACAGAGAAATTGCCCATAACAGCTGGAGAATATACCTAATTTGCTGTTCCTTAAAACAAATCTGGTCGTGGACAGTGCCGTCGAGTTACAGCTCACTTATGGTAGCCCCACAGAGTTTTCAAGGCAACAGACATTCAGAGGTGGTTTACCGTTGCCTCCCTCCACATCACAACCCTGGTATTCCTTGGTGGTCTCCCATCCAAATACGAGCCAGGACCGGCCTTGCTTAGCTTCCGAGACCACGAGACCAGGTGCCGCTGCCTTAATTCTTCCCCCAGCCCAATCCAAACCTCATCTGCCAGAGTATAAATCAGGACATCTTGTCACAAAGCTCCAATATATTATGTAGCGCAAATGGGTCCTTATATAGGATTTGTGCCTTTGCTTCAACAGGGTGTGACAAGGTAGAGAGGTGAAAATTAACTCAACAACGCAGGAGCCGGTGAGTGTGGTGCTCCAAACAGCCAATGGCAGCAGAGAGCTGGGAAACGATTTGAGGACTGACAGACAGGTTTTGTCTATTGAGGGATGGAGAGCAGAGTTTGTTGAAGGGTTAGCTTGACAGGAGAGTGATTTGTAGACTGCACGGGGAACAGGTTATTAATTTAATCACATTACAATGGAACCGGGAGGGTGATTTTGGAATTACAGCTGGGTGCTGAGGATTACTGGCTAAATTTTACCAGTGGCTATCATTATATTAAAAGAAAGAAACCTGTCTGGGAAAGGCTTCCCTCCTTGGCAGGTACTGCTTAAAACTGACATCCCACATTTCCATGTTAACAGTTCATAATTACCTCAGCAGGTGCAATTTTAAATTAAACTTCATTCTTGTTCGGATTTTAAGAAGTAAACCTTCTCGTCTAGATCAGTTTACCTCATTTGCTATCCCAGGCCTGGGTGGGTTTTACACCCGGGATCAGATGCCATCCGGGCTGGGATTCGGCACTGTAGCGGGGGAAGTGGGCAAAGGCAGGAGTTCTTGGGCTGGTATCTTGCGCCAAAGGAATCATTATATATGGCTACAACAACTCTGACTGAGTCAAAAGACAGAGCAATGAAAATGTAACCTAGCAGGAAAATTAACTGAAGTAGTAAGTGGCTATTTTCTTTGGAGATGTTATCTACCAACGTTTGGTTCCCATGGACCACCAAAGAGACAAATAGGTGAATTCTAAATCAAATCAACCCTGAATGTTCCCCAGAAGCTAAAAATTATTAAACTGAGCATATCATACTTTGGTCACATTATGAGAAAACAAGACTCACTGGAAAAGTCAATAATGCTCAGAAAAATTGGAGGCAGCAGGAAAAGAAGACCCAACATCAGATGGATTGACTCAATTAAAGAAGCCACGGCCTTCAGTTTGCAAGATCTGAGCATGGCTGTTAATGATAGGACATATAAAGAAATGTATTTTTCCTTTGGAGGTTTGAAGGCGGGATATAAATTGAAATTAATAAATAATAAATAGATGAGCGAAACCTTCACTCTGAGTTTTAAAAGGTTTCTTCCCCACCCCCCCGGGCAAAGACCAGGCAGGCAGGGGGTAGGTCAGTGTAACTGCTTTCCAGACATACCTCAACGTCACACAGGCTAACAGATCTAGCAGGAGTGATAACGGGTGGATCAAGTTCTCCACTTCCCCAAGCAGGAAACAGAGATTTGGAGGAATTAAATGCTAGAGAGACTTCAGGAAGGAAATTTCTGGAAACTTCAGGAAAAATTTTTCTGACCCAGCCTGACCTGGTCAGTGGGTGGGGGAAAGAGAGGTAATAAAGCTCAGGGGAGTGAGGAGGAAGCTCTCTTTTGTGATGGGTCCATCAGAGCAGACAGAACTCTTAGCTGAAATCTGGAGAAGGCAGCCATTGGCCATGTGGTGGCCTAGACAGCTAAATAACTCTTCAAGGTAATGGCCATTCTGTAGATATCTGTAACTTTCTAAAGCTATGGAGCCTGTACTAACTTCTAACATCTGATAGGCTTATATAGAGAGAGGGACAGAGGATTTGCATTTTACCCATTTCTTTTGAATCCTTTGCTCAGTCTGGTGCTGTACTAAAAGTATGCTCGTGAACATTTTCTTATTTATTTCTTTACAATTTGGATTTATGATTCGCCCAATCCCTGAGTGCTCAAGGCTCTGAGCAATAAACAACGATAGAAATACATATCGTAATAAAAACACATATCATAATCAAACACTTGTTAAAACCCTTTCTCAAATGATGTTAATACATCAGATTTCAGACTGCGTCATCACCTCATGGGAGAGGTAGGGAGAAAACATGAAAAGGGAGGAGGGGTGCCAGCCAAGATGATGTCCATCACTGTTCTCAACCAAAAGCCTAGTGGAACTTCTCTGCCTTGCAGGCCCTGCGGGACTGCATCAGGTCCTGCAGGGCATGGATGTTATTTGGCAGAGAGTTCCACCAGGTGGGAGCCCTGGCTCTGGTCAAGGACAGCCGGATGTCTTTCAGGCCAGAGATCACCAATAAGTTGTTCTCAGCAGAGCATAAAGCTTTTCAGGAAACATACCAGAGGAGGCAGTCCCAAAGATATGTGGATATCAGACTGCTCAAGGTCTTAAAGATCAATACCAAGACCGTGAACCTGACCCGGTACTCCACTGGTAGCCAGTGTAGCTGATGCGGCACAGGTTGTATGTGTGCTGTCCGTGACATTCCCATCAGGACTTGCGCCACCACATTCTGGATCAGTTGGAGTTTCCGGATTGGTCTCAAGCGTAGGCTAGCATAAAATGAGTTACAGTAATCCAATCTGGAGTGACCGATGTGTGGATTACTGTGGCTAGGCTGGGGTGAGAAAGGAAAGGGGCCAGGGGCTGTGCTTGGTTTAGGTGGCAAAATGCCAGCTTGGCAACATTCACGATCTGGACCTCCATAGATAAGGAGATATCCAAGATCACACCCAAACTCCTGACAGTTTGTGACGGTAGCAATGGCACACCATCAAGAGTGGGCAGTTGGCGCCCCAGTCCTGACTCCCACTCCCACCCACCCCCCAGCCACAGAACCTCCATTTTAACTGGATTCAGCCTCAGCTGGCTCTTTCTTAGCCATCCCACCACAACCGCTAGACCCTCAGTGAGTTCATGCAGGGCGGTATCTGGGCAGCCACCCATTAACAGATACAGCTGGGGGTCATCAGCATACTGGTGACACCCCAGCCTGAAACTCTACATCAGCTGAGCAAGAGGGTATAAATATATGTTAAACAACATCGGAGAGAGGACCCCACAAGTTAAGGAGTACCTAGCTGATACCCTCTCCCCTAGTGCTACACTCTGTCCCCAACCAAGGAGAAATTAAATAAGCCACTTCTAGGCTACCCCAGACTCCTATGTCAGTGAAGCAGTGGGTCAAAAGATTGTGGTCAACTGTGTTGAATGCTGCTGTGAGATCAACTGATAACAGCAGCGCTGACCTGCCTCAATCCAACTGTCTGAGGAGATCATCCATAAGGGCAACCAGCACCATCTCCATCCCGTGGCTGTGTGAAAACCAGACTGGAATGGGTCCAGTGCCAATCTATCATCCAGGAAACTCTGGAGTTGCTCAGCTACCACTCTCTGGGTGGTAATTGGAGGGATCTGTAGGACGTTTTTTTTGTACTTGGATTTTTGTACTTGGAATTGGAGGGATCTGTAGAGATGTTTTTTTTTTCAAGAGTGGTACCACCACAGCCTCTTTCAATCCCTCTGGGTAGATCCCCAATTCCAGGGACAGATCGATGATGATGATGTCCAACAGTGGGCCACATATCCTCCTACTGCCAGCTTTTACCAACCATGAGGGACACAGGTCTAAGAGGCATGTGGTTGGCCTAACTTTGGATGCTGGTGGTGATTCTCTGTACCGTATAGACCTCCATTGTTTTGGACACACTATTTTAAAAGGGAGCGCCAGGCGGAAAGCAGGCAGTTAGTTGGCAAGTAACTATTCTCCCAGGGGCATACAAAGCAGGAAACTGTCCTCATGGTGACCAGGCGCTGGGCAGTGGGAAACACAGAGGCAAGACCTCGGAACATGGAAGGGAAACTGGCAGTCCTTAGCCTCCCAGTGAGCAATTCCTTACAAAGGTCAGGTGATGGTGGTGGGTTACCCAAGAAAGAAAAGCCTCTCCAGGTGTTGGGAAAACGTTGGAGAGCAGGGTAGAACAGGGCCTGCAGGCCAGAGCAGGCCCATTCAGCCACAGGACATTTTGGAGGTAATTAATTCATAAAGTCACCATAGATCAGAAGAGACTTGACAGCATTTAGCACAGAGAATAGACAATATCCTCAAAGGACAAAGCTGTGGAGCCACTTTCTCTATGCATTCCGCCAAAAGAAGCCCAACCAGGGTAGCATTTTCTCCCAGCTTACTAGCTAAGAAATCTGAGGTGAAAGAAATTTGCATGAATCATAGTTCTCTGAAAGACAAAATTCGAATTGGGAGGAGCTGTTAGTAACAGACAGAATGATCATCCCTATCTCCTGTGCCAAGCTCCAAACTAACAGTAGAAAATACCAATGGATTATATTTGGGAAGATAAGAAACTCAGAGTTGCTCTGGCAACTTTGAAAAAAAAGTATCCTAATATACTGTGTGATTATGCTTCATGCTTAAAATGTTTAGCTTAATAGATTCAGTCAGAGTCTGATTGCATTTGGTACTCAATTAAACAAAAATGCTTTGCGATTCCACTTAAGTACCTGCCTTGGTACTATGATGATTTATTTGCAAAGATAATATCACTTCTTTAAACCCAATCCTGGCATTTACTCACTTCTGGAGATTTGGGACAAACTTAATTTATTGCGTGTTGTTCTATTTCGAAACTTACTTCTCACCTCTCAGGTGACAGATCTATTTGGGCACACCACAATCGCACTAAATTTAGTGCGGTGATTAGAAATAGTCTGTGTTGCCTTCCCCCGTGGCTCTAATTCTTTCAGTCAATGGAATTTTGTTGTCACTAATGTCAGTTGTGGGAAAATCCAAGTACAAAATCCCTCTTTAGTATCCCTATTGATAAAAATGAGCGAGATGGATAGGCACCTTATCTAACATTTATTGTACACTTCTAAACAATAAAGAACCTCTAGGTCATAAGTGGAAGAAAATGTTATATATGGCTGTGTCCTTCCACCGTTGTCTTTCGCCAATGTGTGAAGACTTTTACTTTTTGTTTAGTGCTCCCTTACTGAATCTCACTGACCTTCCTTCCCACTATATGTTTTGTTTAATTCTTTATGTTTTAATAGATTTTAAGCTTGTTTTAATATTTTGATTGTTTACTGCCTTGGGGACAATAGATTGTTTGGAAAGAGCAGCTTAAAAACATTTAAAATACAACGAAGTGTCAATGATTCACTCTGGGGGCGAAATATACATTAAGGGTCATAAGAACATGGGAGAAGCCAATGCTGGATCAGGCCAATGGCCCATCTAGTCCAACACTCTGTCACACAGTGGCCAAAAATACCAGGTGCCATCAGGAGGTCCAGCAGTGGGGCCAGAACACTAGAAGCCCTCCCACTGTTCCCCTCCCCCCCAAGCACCAGGAATACAGAGCATCACTTGCCTCAGACCGAAAGTTCCTATCTATACCTCGTGGCTAATAGCCACTGATGGACCTCTGCTCCATATGTTTATCCAATTCTCTCTTGAATGTCTTCTCCTTGAATCAACATGATTTTTAAATAATTACCTAATAACTGGTATCAAACTTCTTCCTGTGTACCTAAGATTTATCATGTAAATCATTATTTGTGTCAGAGATGCAACTGGCCTTGAGCCAACTGTCTTTGTGTTCGATGGAGCTGTTTGATTTCTATAGGTTTTATTTAAAAAAGAATAGTGCATGCTATTGGACTGACAACTAAGCATGAATTGGACTTTGTTCCCCTAACCATTCTTCTTGGCCAATACAGAACAGCTTAAAACAAGCATTATAATATTATTTTATTTTATTTTTTACTGTGCAAATACTCAGAATAATGAAATCCCAGGACTTAACAGGGATATTGGTTTCTTATCTCACTATATCTGCTACCCTCATTCAGCCCTTACATCTGTATTCTCACCAATCCCCCAGAAGGGCCATTTTATTTTATCTTTTATTTGGAATAAAAGATTAGAATAGTAGATGCTAATGTAATATAAAAACAGGTTGCTTACCTGTAACTGATGATCTTCGAGTGGTCATCTGTGCAGTACCACACATGGGTTGGGCGCCTGCGCACGACCTCGATCGGAGAAACTTCTAGAGCTTTACCTCAGAAGAGCTTTTGGCGGGCTCTCCCCCCGCTCTGGGGGAGGAGACATGCACTGCGCATGCCCAGAGTGGGAGAGAGAGCCGCCTCCCACTCAGTTCCTTCGACCGCCACTGTCAAGGCCAAAGAATCCAAAACAGGACATCTGGAGATGCCAGCAGCGGGGAAGGCTGGGTGGGATTGTGGTACTGCACAGATGACCACTCGAAGATCATCAGTTACAGGTAAGCAACCTGTTTATCTTCGTCGTGGTCTCTGTGCAGTCCCACACATGGGTGATTACAAGAGCTGAACCAGTTGGAGGAGGGAGCTGGCAGCTGCAAAGGACACAAAAATACTGGTTAAGACACAGCATCACCATCAAAACAAATCACCCACGGGTCCTACCTGAGGGTGTACCAGGATCAAGCGAAGAGAGATCGCAGCACCGTCTGACCGAAGGCAGCATCCCACCGAGCTCAGACGTCGAGTGCGTAGTGGGTTACGAAGGTCGATGCCGAGGACCACGTAGCAGCCGCACAGACGTCTTCCAACGGGACACCGGCCAGGAAAGCGGTGGACGTCGACACCGCCCGTGTGGAATGGGCAGTGAGACAGGTAGGAACAGGTTGACGCGCCAGCTCATAGCAAAGGGCTATGGTGGAAGTCACCCACTTAGAGAGACGTTGAGAAGAAATGGGTTCCCCCGCGTGAGGGGGGCCATAAGCCAGGAACAGCCGAGGAGATTTACGTATGGGCTGCGTCCTGTGTAGATAGAAAGAGAGCGCTCTGCGCACATCTAGACAGTGCAGGGCTCTCTGAGAGGCATTAGTCGGGTTCGGGAAGAATGTAGGCAGAACAGACGACTGAGAGAGGTGAAAGGCAGAGATGACTTTAGGGAGGAAGGAAGGATCTGTTCTAAGGACCACCTTCTCCCTATGAAAAACGGTGTAGGGGGGATCGGCCCTAAAGGCGGCTAGTTCCCTACTCTGCATGCAGTGGTAATGGCTACGAGAAAGGCCGTCTTCCAGGAAACTAACCTGAGGTCGGCGGTAGCCATCAGCTCGAACAGTTTAGCCATGAGTTGAGAAAGGACTAGAGACAAGCTCCAGGAAGGCACCAATGGTTTCCTAGGCGGGCACATGCGAAGAAGACCCTTGAGGAACGTCTTGGTGAGACGGTGGGAGAACACTGACGAGCCTTGGATGAGGGGGTGGTAGGCGGAGATCGCCGCCAAATGAACCCTCAAGGACGAGTATGCCAGGCCCGCATCCTTCAAATGTACAAGGTAGGCGAAGATCTCACGGAGAGATGATCGAATTGGATCGAAGGAGTGATCAGTAGCATAGGATTGGAATCTGTTCCACTTGAACCGATAGGAACGTCGAGTAGAAGGCTTCCTAGCATTCAGGAGGATTTCAGAGACCTGAGGCGGGAAGTCTAGGGCTGGATCTTCCAGGCCGTTAAATTGAAAAATCCCGGATTGGGATGGATGATTCTCCCTCGGGCCCGAGAAAGGAGATCTGGGACGACAGGAAGGGGGCGGAAGGATCGACAGGAGAGTTGAAGCAGGTGCGGGAACCAGACCTGGCGTGGCCACCACGGGGTGATCAGAATGCAGGAGGTGCGGTCTGCACGAATCTTCTGCACGACTCGAGAGATGAGAGGGAACGGAGGAAACAGATAAAACAGGGTTCCGTTCCATTTGTGGAGAAAGGCATCCCCGAGCGACCGAGCAGACGGGGGACCCCTGCTGAAAAACAGGCGACATCGAGCATTGTCGACGGACGCGAAGCCGTCGACAGATGGGTGACCGAACTCCCGAAACAGAGGCCGAAGATACCGGAGGGGAATGGACCATTCGTTGTCTGATGAGGCAGAACGACTCAACTGGTCCGCATCGACATTCTGATCTCCGGGAATATGAATCGCCGAGAGCGTGATGGAGTGGCGGAGGCACCAGGACCAGAGGTCTATCGCCAAGGTGCAGAGACGAACAGAGGCAGTGCCGCCCTGTTTGTTGACATAATAAACAGCCGTGGTGCTGTCGGAAGCCACTTGGACGACACGGCCTCGGAGGGTCGGAAGAAAAGACCGGAGGGCCAGGTAAATTGCTTGCAACTCCGGGTAATTTATGTGGCGAGCTGCCTCTCGAGCAGACCAAGACCCTTGAACAGTAAGCGTTCCGCTCCGGGCTCCCCAACCCGAGAGGGAAGCATCCGTGGTCAACAACAAGTCGGGAGGAGGCGGACAAAATGGCATCCCGGAAAGGAGGTGGACAGGTTGAGCCCACCACTCGAGGGAGGCGAGGACGGTTTGTGGGATCGACAGAATCGTGTGCCAAGGCCTCCGGAGGGGATCGAAGGCTCATAGGAGCCAGAGCTGAAGCGGCCGCATCTTCAACCGGGCGTTGCGGACAACGAACACCGTAGAGGCAAAGTGACCCAGAAGCCTCATGACCGAACGGGCGGACTGTTGGGGACACGTCTGAAAGGCGGACACCATCGCCCGAATGTCGGAAGCCCTGGACTCCGGAAGGAAAGCCGCTTCGAGGTTGGTGTCGAGTCGAGCCCCGAGGAATCGAAGGATTTGGAGGGGCTGAAGGGAGGACTTGGCGTGGTTGACGCAAAGCCCGAGAGCACGGAGGAGGGAGAGAGTCTCCCGAGTGTCGTGGAGCAACTGAGTTGGCGTTGGAGCTACGAGAAGCCAGTTGTCGATGTAAGGATAAAGAGTGACTCCCCGTCGGTGGAGTTCGGCTACCACCACAGCCATCAGCTTGGTGAACACCCGTGGAGCTGTAGAAAGGCCGAAGGGAAGCACCCTGTACTAGTAGTGGGCATCTCCAACGGCGAAGCGTAGAAACCGCCGATGTTGGGGACGGATCGTGACATGGAAGTATGCGTCTTGAAGATCGACTGACGCGAGCCACGCTGCCCGTGGAAGGAGAGGAAGGATCGACTGCAGAGTGACCATTCTGAATTTTTGATACCGAATGTAACGGTTGAGATCCCGAAGGTCCATAATTGGTCTGAAGCCGCCGTCCCTCTTGGGGACCAGGAAATACTTCGAGTAGAAGCCGAGAGTTCGTTGCGCCTCCGGGACGACCTCGATGGCCCCCTTGGCAAGGAGAGCAGAAACCTCGAGATCGAGGAGGGGGTCCGGAGGCGTGACGACAAAGTGTGGGAGGATCGGAGGTGAAACGAACTCTATGGCGTACCCGACCCGCAGGATGGTGAGGACCCAAGAGTCGGTTGAAATTTCTTCCCAGGCTGGTAGAAAGGGGAAGAGGCGGGTACGGACGGAAGGAGTGAACGACATCGGAGAGAGACGGTGGGGACAGTCAAACAGACTGCTTAGGTTGCGGCGGCTTTTTGGTGGGTTGGGAACGGTGTTTGGAAGGAGGACGGGAGTCGTACGGTTTCCTCCTCCATTGGGAGTGAGGTGCCGGAGATAGGTATCGCCTGGAGCCGGAAGGTTTCCAGGAACGGTTTCTGGGACAGTAAGGTGCAGCCGAGACTCCAAGGTTTCGGGCCTGCTTACGACTCTCATCAACAGCCTTCAACACTTCGTCGGTGGTGGAGTGGAAGAGGCCGTTTCCGTCAAAGGGGAGGTCTTCTACACGGAACTTGACGTCCGGTTGTAGGGAGGTACCCCGCAGCCAGGCATGACGCCGGAGAGCGACAGAAGACACCAGGAGTTTAGAGGAGCAGCTGACTGCATGACGAACGGAATTGATTTGTTGCTTTGATATGGCACAAACCTCAGACAAGGCAGCCGAGAGAGTGGGACGGTGCTCTTCCGGAACAAACTCCAGGACAGGGCGAATTGCATTGGCAACGTTGAATGCGTAAGCAGATAAATACGACAGATAAGTATCGACCCGGAGATTCATGGAGGCCAGAGAGTACATTTTCTTGGCCAGAAGATCCAGTTTACGACCCTCACGGTCAGGGGGCGTGGACTGGTGGGCAGGCTGCCTCGATTTTGAAGAAGAGTGAACCACCATGGAGTTCGGTGGTGGCTGAGAAAGGAGGAATTTGCCAGGAGCATCCTGGATCCTGTACAACCCATCATAGCGCCTCGAAACCGGAGGGATCGAAGCCGGGTGTTCCCATGACTCTTTCAACATAGAAAGGTGGACAGGCAGCAAAGGCAAGACGGGAGACAGAGGAAGATCGGCCTGGACCAATCGGTGAACGATGTCGGTCACTGCTGGGGACTCTGTAAAGCCCTGAACTTGGAGGGCAGTCGCCATCCGGGTAACGAGCTCCAAAAATGCCTTAGGGCCTTCCGTAGGGGAAATCGACCCCGAGCGTCGGTGCTCGTCCTCGATTCGAGAGACCTCGGGATCGAAGTCCGCCGAATCCGACCCGTCCGAGATCGACATAGGAGAGGAGGATCGGGGTTGGACAAGGTCGACGACCGGATGGTCGACGGCAGGACGGTGTCAAGGTTCCATTGGGGAACTCCTCGGAGCGTCCCGATTTCTGGGAAGGTCAGAAGGCTGTTCCCGAGAGGCAGAATGAGCCGAGGCCACAGATGCCGAGCGCCGAGGGCGGTCAGGGGCGTGGGTCTGATCTCCGCGTTCCGAATGCCGGAGTCGGTCATAGCGGAGTCTCTCCGGTGTCGGAGACCTCGAATAATAATAGGCCGCATCCGGACGCTCCCGAGGGTCTTCGCAGGACCAGCATTGGTGGTCAGAGGCGGAATCAGACGACGACGGGGATTGCCTACGGATCAGGCATCGACGACCAAGTCGAGATCGGGACCGAGCATGGCGGTGCACAACCAGACCCTCGTCCAAAGTGTGGATCGGGGTAGTGGAGCGCCTCCGTGGAGACCGGGAGCCTGTTCGCGGAGACAGGCGCGGAGGCGATCTGGTCAACTGACCCAACGGTATCGTCCCCGTAGGTGACGAGTGGGGGTGCTGCGGAGTCTGTTGTCGAGCCGCAGACTGATGAGATGTAGAGGCAAGGGCCAGCATCGACGTCGACAACCCAGTCACGACGATGGGGTCCACTTTCGAAACCGAAGCAGAGGGCGTGGCCTTCGACCTCGAAGGGGTCTTATCTTCAGCCCGCTTAGGTTTCTGTTTCGGTGCCTTCAAGGAGGTGTCCGATTTTTTGGCTACCGAGACCTGGGAAGCTCCCGAAGACATTGTGGGACGCAGAGCCGATTCAACAAGAAGAGCTTTGAGCCTAGCCTCTCGATTACGGCGAGCCTGACGAGTGAAACTCGCACAATGAGGGCAAGAATCTACTCTATGGGCCTCACCCAAACAAACTAAGCAAAGGTCGTGCCCATCGTTGGATGGAATTTTAGCAGGGCAACGACGACAGACCTTAAAGAATTGAGTCTTTCCCATACAAAAATCCCCACCCACCCTCCAAAGAAAGGAGAGGGGGGAAAGAGAGATAGACAAAGATTTTTTTTTTAAAATATTTTTTAGAAGAGAAAGAAGCAGATGGAAAATAAAGCGAAAGCGAAGAAAGATATACTCAGCTGAGGTAAATGGAGGAACGACAGGAACGAGGTGTGAACACGAAGGCGGTCGAAGAAGAACTGAGTGGGAGGCGGCTCTCTCTCCCGCTCTGGGCATGCGCAGTGCATGTCTCCTCCCCCAGAGCAGGGGGAGAGCCCGCCAAAAGCTCTTCTGAGGTAAAGCTCTAGAAGTTTCTCCGATCGAGGTCGTGCGCAGGCGCCCAACCCATGTGTGGGACTGCACAGAGACCACAAAGAAGATCGAACAGTAAGAATTAGAATGTATTTCTCTGGTCTGAGGACAGGGGAGTTAAATCTGTACAGCCAGTCACCCCATTTCCCAGAGGAAGATGCTGTAAAGTCGCCTCCAAGCTTGAGGAGATGGATGGCAGGGTCTCAATTAATTACTCTCAGCATTCTACAATTAAGGATACATCGATATCTAATTTTGACATACTTATTTCCTTCCCTGTTTTTGCCCCAGAATGGAACCCAAACAAATGGTTACCATATAAACTAAACTTATTACTCCTGTTTGATCCTTGTATCTGTTAAACATCTTCATTATGCTGTATAATAACTTACTGCTCACCCTCTACCTGTATGTATGGACTGGTAATTTCCAGTTTTGTTTCTATCTCTGTCTTGACTCAAATTGGCCCTTCCTGGCAACTACTCCCCCCCCTTTTCTATATGTAATGGTTGAGAAAATTGTGTTTCACTGTATCTGAAGAAGTGTGCTTGCACACAAAAGTTTATACCTCAAATAAAACGTTGTTGGTCTTAAAGGTGCCACTGGACTCAAACTTTGTTCTACCTTAATTCCCAAGTGCTGATTATGAGCAGACACACCTTCTCTTTCGGAGCGGCTAATTAAATCTTGGAATATAGCTTTGATGGCCGAACTATCTGAATTGGTTCATTTGAGACATAATAAGGAACAGCAGAAAACCATTTTAAATGTATAATCTCGTGTTCTGAATTTTATTAATGCTACAACATGAATATGTAGATCTTCACTACTGGTTTACTACTGTACGGTGTATGATATCGAATACTGCACATCTTTCAATTTCCTACTGATGTTCTACTTTTTCTTTCTGGGGAAAAATAGGGAGAAAAAGCAGGGTTTCCCCCCATGGCTTCAGAATTTTTGGAAAAGCTATGTCTCTGTTGATGATTGGCTGGTGGGCACCCACTGTAGACCGTGAGAACAAGTTCTATGGATTAAACCAATTAGAGCAAGTTGCCCTGAGTGTTATAAATAAAATAAAGTCAATATGACAAGAATAGCTTCATTCTGCAATTCACGTTCATTTTCAATAATGAACAGAAGGCGCAATCGGCCTTTTTACTCTGCAGTTAACCTGCCAGACGTGTATTTATGGCAATACTCTAAGAGCAATCTAAAATAATGTCTGTTTTGATTTAAAGTGCAAGTTTTACAGATCCAGTAAAGGGAACTCCCCTCCCTTGTTTCTTAATCACACTGTAATATTTGCACTGGCAAAATAGCTATTGTACACACAAAAACACATTATTTTTAAATGTTTACCAAAATCCTTTACGGAACGCACTCTTTTACTATGAAGAAACAAATGAAATTAAAAAAAAATAGAATGATGCAATAGCACCAAAAGTGCTGGCAGCTATGCAGTTTTTTTACCATATATTGTTTTGTTTTTAGGGATCATAAATAGCAGTTTTCCATAATGTTCTTTATTTAGCTATAATGGCTATAGACTCAGGCAACAGGCTGTAATCAAAGGACAGAAGTACGTTAACAGTCTTGAGGTCCTCCTGGATCCAGCTTTGCTTCTGGGAGCTCACCGAGTGACCACGATCAGCTCATTGTGCCCATTGATGGGACAAAAAAGACACTGGCACCATTGTTCCTGCCTTGGTGACTTTTAGATTAGATTTCATGGTTTGTTCTCAAAGACTATCCCAAAACTCCAATTGCTGGTTCACGGAAATTCTCATTTAATTAGAGAGCCAGTGTGGTGTAGTAGTTAAAAGTGTTGGACTAGGACCTATGAGACTCACATTTGAACCCAGCTCTGCTGGGTGACCTTGGGGCAGTAACACACTCAGTGCCTCACCTTGCTGTGATGATAAAACGAAGAAGAAAAGAACAATGCAGGGGTCTTTTGGGGAGGGAAGCGCACCGGAGTGCTGCTCCGGGAGCTCAGCAGCCACAACAAATGGTGGTGGCAGCAAGCTCTGCCCCCCGCTGGCATCCCCGGGCTGTGCAGAAGGTGCTAATGGACTCTGGCTCTTTTCTACTGCTACAGACAGACTAACCCGGCTGCCCCTCTATCTTCATGAAAAAACAAGATCCCTATATGCAGACAGAAAACTAGGACAAGGAAAAGCCAAGATTACAATCCTTTTCTGCAACAAGATCCTCGTCAACCAGCTCTCGTGGCAGAAATAGGGCAGAATATAAATTTGAAAAATACATACATACATGGCTTTTTTTGGTAGAAAAAGCCCAGCCGGAACTCATTAGCATAATAGGCCACACCCAACAGCAGAAACTCCTGCTACAAGCTCATTAGGATTGGCTACATTAGGGCTGTGTGGCCTAACGTGCAAAGGAGTTCCTGCTACAGAAAAAGCCCTGGGTTTTGACAACAAACAAGGTAAACAGAATAAGAAGCAAAAGGTGCATGTGGCTGGATGTCCACGCTTCTGGTTACATATGGGGTGTGGCCTAATATGCTAATGAGTTTCTGCTGTTGGGTGTGGCCTATTATGCTAATGAGTTCCTGCTGGGCTTTTTCTACAAAAAAAGCCCTGCTCTCAGCTAACCTGCCTCACAGGATTATTTTGGGGATATGGTTGTGTAATTTGTTTGTTACTACATCTTTGAATATTAGGCTACAAAACTACAAACTATTCACCTGCTGGTACATTACAACTTTAAAATTATATCATTCAGGATCCATGAGAGACTCGAAGTGCTGGAAAGGATGTGGCTAAACCGGTTCGTTTTTTCACTGTTGATGGACATGTCCTAAAGTGCAAGGTTATTGGTCCTCTATAATATCTAAAATTGAGGAAATATTGGAGGTAAGCCTTCCCAAAACACCGGAAGCTATATTATTAAACTTATGGGGAAATACTCATTTTACACCAATTTTGAGAGAACTTTTTTCTTTAATGTTGATCACTGCTAAAACACTACTAGCAAAGCAGTGGAAGACAGACATTCCTACAATACATCAGTGGTTTTTAAAATTGTGGGACATAGTGGCAATGGATAAATTGGCTACACAACTATTAGTGTCGGAAAACACAAATAAGAAGGAATGCTTTGTGAAAAAATGGTTTCGATGTTTTGATTACATTAGTAATAAGAAAGTTAACTATAGTGCCTTACCTGATAAGTATGTTGAATTTGTATTTTTTTTAATGTTCTTGATGGTTGTTGTTAATAGGAGAGAACTTTATTGTATTCTCCAGAAATATCCATATGAATTTGTATATGTTATAATTGCAAAAGTTAAAAATAAAGTTATAAATTAAAAAACACAGGAGGACAACGTAAGCTCCTTTGGGTCCCATTCAGGAGAAAGGCAGGGTATAAATGAAGTCAATCAATAGTTTTTAAAAATAAGGTTTAGACAGAAGCAGGTTCAGCTTTTAAAAACAGCCGTTCTTTGGAATAATGAAGGCTGTTCCTCGCTGAATAATGACTGTGCTCTTCTATTTTAGCAATCTGTACTTCGTTATATCCTCTGGGACATTTGTTTCATTTTCTACATTTGAAACTTTAGAATAAATAAAGCATTTTTAAGGGAACAGAAATAAAGGCTCCTAGAACTTGACTTTAGTCTGAAAACGAAAATACAGGGAACATACATTCAGCTGTGTCCTGCCCGCATTTATTACTCATGCACTCTAAGTTTGAAATGCTCATTAATTCTATAACAATAAGACAAATAAAGGCTTCAAAAAGTTCTTGGTTAGAATTTTCTCCCCCAAAAGGAGACAAATGAGTTGGTCATTCCAACACTAATTTAAGGAACATTAAAAATTCACTTTGGATTCTTTATTTTAATTACCTAAGTCAACAAAGATCCCTTTTAGGTATTTTTCCAATAATACGTTTCTACTTGTGCAATATATGAAAAATAAAATTACAGCTAAATATTTTATCATTATGCATGATGAGATCACAACAAACCGTGAGCACATCTCAGCTAGAGCATTTATTAAAACAGATATTTATTTTTACAATTAAATATCAAATCTTACATGCATGCACACACACATACACACTACAGAAAGAGAAAAAGAGAAGTAATTTTATATATTTTCATATTTAGTAGAGAATTTGGAGCCAGAAAAAATTATACTTTTATATGTAATGCCTAGCACTTTTTTATGTCCATTTAAAAAATATTTTTAAATAGCAGTCAGGAAGTTATATAGCCTTAAGATGTAGGTCTGGGAGAATTCACCTGTTTAGGTCTAATCATTTTCTTCCGAGTTTAAACGTGTGTTGCTGTCTGCAGGCTTAGCAGTGTTCTGGCCCACAAGGAAAAAGGGGTGGGAAATGGAAGTAATGAATCACAAGGGGATAGGTTCAAACTGATTTGTCTTTAGATGCTTCTCAAAGTTCATGGTGGGTGGAGAGAGGTCCATGTCAGAGAAGATGACATTCTGGCAATACGGAGCAGGTAACGAGAAAACACTGAACGCAGCTGAACAGCTGATGCATTGATAAGCATTCTTTTCTTTAGTTTCCAGAAGAAATGACTGCCTGGCTCTATTTGGCTGTTTTTCCAAAATGCATATATGTATATGGTACCAAAGACCCATGAATGACATCTATATCTAATATTCTACCACACTACTCCCCAGGTTTGGTTAATAGCCACTTTGGGAGTGATTTATACTAGGGAACTGATATGTGGAGGAGGCACTCATTTCCCAAGCAGCCCTACTTGGATCAAGTTCAAAGCTAAAACACACATCTATTTTAAAGATGAAGAAAAAGAATCAGGAAATCTAATCACAGATATTTCATATCGTGATTAGTTTAGCTTTGTAACCACCTTAAGTTTCCTAAGTTCACTTTTGAGCAGACCAGTGGTTCTGCTAAAACTACAATACGCCTGCTTCTTGGATAATATATAACAAGTTATTTTGTGTTTGTTACTCTTTCCTGTGCTGAAAAATAAATTTGCACCAGGACCGTTCAGCAGAAAGTTCCATAGATGTTGAACGAATGGCTGAGCGGGCTTTTATTTCCTGTCCGCTGAGTTTCTATTTTACTTTCAGTTTTTCTTTTGAGACTGATGAATCATGTTTGCCACCTGATCTAAATACATTCTACTGATTTCACCATAATCAACACAGTATTTTTGTACATAACAGGAAAGTGACCTACCTAATTCACTGAGATATACATATGATGACTTCACATTTCACATGGCCAAAGTTTCTGAAACAAAGACCCCTGTAAAGGATTCCTTATCCACCACTCGGTATTAGCCATGCTTACATATCCATGATACTGATATACTGAAAAAAACTAAAATTTTGTCTATGTCTGAAGGAGGAGAGAGTTAAAGGTTGGATCCTCCCACCCCTTTCTCTCTCTCCTTTTTTTCAGGCTTACACTGGTAGGTCAGCATAAGTCTTTGTAGGCAATGTTTTAAAATAAAGGAACAGAAATATAACAAAACAGCAGGAGAAATGCACCAGACCCAGGGAAGATACGAAATACAACCGTGTCCTCCACCAACAGGAACATTTGTGAGTGTGTTCTGCTTTAAAAGCAAATGTCTATAAAAATCCCCCGTCAAAAAAGTGTCCTTTTTTCATATGTATCTCTATTACTCGGTTTCTATGTTGTACACAGAACAGCAATACGATAGTCATTTGAGATTTATACTCCAGGTTAAGAGGCTCAGTAAAAGTATTTGTCAATAATCTGACTACGGCAGAAGGCAATTTCTTTCAGGGTATATCTCTGCCTGTGACTCATTCCAAAGTAAAGGAAGCCACATAAAAGGAGCTCATTCTGAGCAGAGAATAAATAGGGTCGGCGTAGCATGGTAAAGTCAGGAAAGTAAGACTTGGAGAATCCACGGGAGGAAAAAGAGCAATAACTGCTCCTAAGGCAAACGGCACAGAGAGGCCAGAATCAGCAGGGGGGGGGTTGCAGGCAACAAGTGGGAACTTGAGATAGGGCAGTCTTTAAACCAAAAAATAGCAGATTTAAGGTTTTGTGCTTTGGAATGTGACCACAGAGTAGATTGTTAAAAGCTCCACACGCCCCACGCCTTTGTGATGTATCTGAAAGTCTATTGGGTATCTGACCAAATGGTTCATATCATAGGATCAGTTCTGGACCCAGACCCAGCCAACCCTCCTTCCCTCCAGCCTCCCATCGCCATCAATGGGGCGGGAAATCATCCAAGTGCCCCTGCACTGTACCTGGATTTAGATCACCTGAGATCTGCCTTCCCCAAAGGACATTTGTATTGAGCTACTTGGGGGTGTGTGTGTGTGTGGTTTCATCAAGGGCAGTAATGCGCCTGAACAAGGAACATTACCCTGAAATACTATGAATATTTAAATGAATCCACGGGAAATCCATTGGAAAGGGACTGAGATGAGAAAGGTGGGACTCTGGAGGTCAAGGTGATCATTTCTGCATCTCTCTCCAAGCCTGTCCGCTAAGAAATCATAGACAAAGAACTTGTATTAAAACCAGAGACTTTTTTATTAAATATAATACCGAAGGTATACAAATCCAATGATAGATATTTGTTATCTTATATAATTTCAGCTGCGCGTATTCTGTGGGCAAGAAATTGGAAATCCGATACTATACCCTCTAAGGAGGAATTAATTTGTAAAATTTTAGATCTCTCCCAAATGGACGATTTAAGTTTAAGACTGCAAAATCGAGATTCGAAAGTACATGTAAATAGATGGTCTAAACTTTTTAGTTGGATAGAAAAATGTATTGAGACCTAAAGACTCTGTAAATATATGGAAATGATTTTGTAAAGAATATTGGTATTGAAAAACCCTAAAATAATTTTTTTTAAAAAAAAAGGAATGTACAAGCATCATCTGAATTTTGGAGGAATGCAGGAATACATAAAATGTTTAACATGCCTTTCCTACTCCTTCCTTTTCCCGTACTGTATTTCTTGCGGCATGGGCACAAATATACACCAATTTGGTGCAGTGGTTGAGGGTAGCAGACTCTAATCTGGAGAACCAGGTTTGATTCCTCACTCCTCTACGTGAAGCCAGCAGGGTGATTTTGGGTCAGTCAGAGCTCTCTCAGAACTCTCTCAGCCCCACCTACCTCTGTTGTGAGGAGAGGAAGGGAAGGCTGTAAGTCACTCTGAGACGCTGAGTGAAGGGTGGGGTATAAATCCAATCTTTTCTTCTTGTAATTTCTATAAACTGGAATTCAAAAAGCCCCATGGAGGGTTCCACAATTGCCCAGGGTTCCCATGGATACCCTTATAATTCTCCAACCTGGTACAGGGAACTTTGAGCTTCCCCAGGATGTGCATGGAAGTGCGTGAACATATCTATCTCTGCATACAACTCTGGGTTCTAACGATAGCCTCTCTAATGCTGTGAAGAGTTCAGATAAAAGAGAAATATTCTGAACATCTACAAAGAAGAACTGTCCAACTACACGGGATGGTGTTACTGAGACAGCCTTTTCAGGTTTCCAAAACAAGTTTGAAGAGAATACAGCCTCATTTGTAACAGGAAATTAAAAACTAAAAAGCATTATTTAAGGAACATCCACTCCTACATTACGCTCCTTGCATCACTGGGTCAACTGCAGACTATTTGAAGAGTTCCTGTTCTATCAGGGTTTCTAAAACAAACACACAAACAAAAAAATTGAGGTGCTTTCAATAGGCCAAGAGAACCAATGGTTTGACCTCAGCGGAAGAGAACTTTCTAAAGTCATATGATATGATGTGAACGACCCTTAAATTATTGGAATCACATGGAGGAGCCAAGATTGAAGACTTCCTGGTATATTTGGCACCCACACCAGATGCTTTAATACATTGTTTCTTGACTACAATCTGGGATTCTAAACTAAACTTAATCCTAAAAAAAACATGAGCAATACTGTCTTCCCAGAGAGGAGTGTTCTTAATAAGGTGAGGCCAGGAACAGAGCTGGCCAGCAGGTACACCTGGGTCCATCAGCAGAATGTCTGCACAGGGGGAGCCTAGTTGGGCAGAGGAGGAGATTTTGACAAACGTCCTCACACTGCTCTCCACATATGGGGGGGGACAGCCTGTGCCTTTAATCTTCAGTGAGACTTAAGATAGGAAAAAACAATCAAGGGATTAACCAAGCAAAAGTGCTCTTGGATTACTCATCAAAGTGATATTATATTTTATGGCAACAGCTAAAACGAGTCTTAATCCATTCTTGGCTATAGAATGCTCAAGTTTTGTATTTCATTACTAAGTTAATGCATGCCTTTGATCATAACCCCCTCCCCCCCCCAGTTTCCTTCTGTAATAGGTTAAGGCTCTCAAAAGTTCATCAGAAACTTTGCAGAATTAAGTGAAAAGGAGTCTGGGCCAGTAATCACGGGATTGCTTTCCACTATACAAATCAATACGAAACGTAGACAAGTTGATTAGAGATGTGCAAAAGCTTTAGAGGCAAAATAAGTACTCAAATCAGCAAGGAAACAAGCTTCAAAGACTTTTTAAAAGCCTGCTCGAGTGTAGGCAATTAGCATTAGCTTTATCTTCCTTCCACCCTTCCTTAATGAAATCAAGAATAGTCAGCAAAGAGTCTTTTTCTAATTAAAGACAGTCAATATTAGAATTATTTTCTATGTTAAGTGCAGAGGATATTTCTCAAACTGAAAGAAGCGGAGTAAAATGGAGCACTCTTAGAATATTGAAAGAGGGCAATTCACATCCCCTCGATGTCATCCGCACAACTTTCACTGACATTAACAGAGCTTGATGGCACCCAAAATTCCTTTGGGCACATGGATTTTGTCTTCAGATTCTTCCGTCTGAATTATTTAACAAAAATTGTTTAGACAACATAGCAGCTGGTATAACAGAATGGCGATGAAAGTTTGGCTATAATGCCTAAGTTCAGCTCTCTGTTGAACTTTTAATTAGGACCAGCACAGTGGTAGCTAGCTAGAGGGTTGAAGTTTGGCTATGAGAAAGCCAGCTTTTAAGTCCCGACTTAGACACAAAACACACTGGTGGCCCTGGGCAAGCAGCTCTCCAACTAATCTATACCTTAGGGTTACTGTGAGGATAAAACAATGTTCTGAAACCCTTGGCTAACTTCTGGTCTTATTCCCATTCCACCCTGCCCTGTATCTTCTCTCCTCAGGCTCCCTGTTGAAAATCTGTATGTGGGGGAATTTGCATGAAGAGAAGCCTTGTCTTGCAAAGGGCTATCAACAACTTATGATTTTGTTCACAGCAACTATACTCACCTCTCCCCTCCAAAACCTAGGAATTGTTTGTGGCAAACCAGACTGGAGCATACCAACATTCATAGGATATTAGCCTCTGTTTTCTGGCAAAACCCAAGTTTAAGCTTGTGTAAGTGGGTAGGGTTAATGGAAGGAAATCCTCGTTTTACCTGTTGAGCAGTCAGAGCCCGTCCACTTGGGGTCACAGTTACACATTCCAGTATCCAGAAGGAAGGTGCCATGCCCTGAGCACTGTTCTTGGCAGACAGGAAGTGAGGTCTCACAGTTGACTCCGCCCCAGCCCATGGAACAGTGGCATTCCCCTTGGACGCAGACCCCGTGGCCGGAGCACATAGGATCTAGACAGTCCTCTGGAGAAGGGGGAAAAAGGAGATAATGAAATCAAATTGTTCAGAGCAAAACACTGAAAAATATTTAACCGAATTAAAATATTGCACAGCTCAATAAGGTTAGTTTTGTTATGCAGTGACTCAGTTCGAGCAGCCCACGGAATGTTTTGTACTGCTCATAGTTCAGAACCGAAAGTACGATTCGAACCTCCAGCCGCACAGGCAAACCATGGTTCAGGAACAGCCTGCATTTGTTTCCCCTTTCACTCAGCACTCCAGGATCAATAACTTGGTTTGTCAGTTCAGATGTCACTTCACACCAAACCACAGGTTGCAAAAACAACAGCTTACAAACCTGCTCCAAATGATGGTTTGTGATTCTGGTTTACTGCCTGATCAGAAACCATGGTTTGACAAACCTGAAATATGCCAATATCTTAACTGTGGTTTGGTGTTATGTGTGGCCTGAACAAGCCTTACACAAACATTCTCAGGCCAATGGAATATTATTTTATCCCATAGTACCCTACCTCATCGCTCAGGTAATCTTTGGAGGTAATACTCCAGATTCCCCCCATCCCATTTCATTGTCATGGGTGGCTACACAGTAAAGAGCCTTCTCTAGGTGGTATCTAAACTTCAGATCTTCCTCCCAAGAGAGGCTCACCTGACCCCCTCACTGCCAAGGTTCAGATGGCAAACTGAGACTTATTTTAGGTGGAAAGTGGAATTCCATAGCTATTAACTGCGTGTGCCAGGCTTTATCTGCTTATTTTTATACTGATGTAAAGCCTACCTTGGAAAGCCTGTTCAGAAGGAAAGGTAGAGCTACGTTATGCTGTTAGATGATAACGGATCCAAGGCCACTCAGTGAGAACCTTTCCTTTCCTTTTGTACCCTTGGAAGCTCATTGGTTCACGAATCTTGAGCAGCAGAAAACGCTCGTTTCTTATTTTTTAGATGCAAGCAGGGCTATTTTGGGGCAGGAACGCACAGGAACAGCGTTCCGGCTGGCTCCCAAGTTGGTCACGCCCAGCAGGAACTCATTAGCATAACAGGCCACACCAACAACAGAAACTCGTTAGGACTGGCTGCATTAGGGGTGTGTGGCCTAACATGCAAAGGAGTTCCTGCTATAAAAAAAGCCCTGGGTTTTGACCGCAAACAAGGTAAACAGAATAAGAAGCAAAAGGTGGATGTGGCTGGATGACCACACTTCTGGTAACATGGGGGTGTGGCCTAATATGCTAATGAGTGGTGCTGTCAGGGGTGTGGCCTAATATGCCAATGAGTTTCTGTTGTTGGGTGTGGCCTATTATGCTAATGAGTTCCTGCTGGGCTTTTTCTACAAAAAAAGCCCTGGATGCAAGGGCTAAAAGGACTGAGACAAATTTTTGCAATTGCTAGCATGATCTTAGGATCCTTATCACTGAGCAAAAGAGCCAGGGTTTCTGGAATATAGGGGGACGACTGGTTGAATAAAGGCTTAATAGAGTAATCCCTCATAATCTCAAAAAATCTGCATTCCAGGAGGCGTGAAAGGATGTATTAATCCTGTTAAAGCCACAAGGGCAAATTCTGTCAGTGCAGGGCCTATTCAAAAATCTCCCTTGCAAAACCTTTGTATGACGTTCAGTCTTCCAAAGAGAAAAGCTATAGTGTATCCACATGGCAACACGGATTTGGGACAGCCATGTATGCGGACTGGTCTAAATCGGTCCGCCATGCGGCCAGGCGAAGGGCCTGAGCTTCGCCCCAAAAGACAATAGACTGCAGGCTCCTAGCTCCCTTCCAATCGGGGAGCCAGGGATAATTGAATCACTGTAAATAGCGAATCACGGGTGTTGTGTGTTTTGGGGTGTGGGTTCACTTGGGAATAAAAGCCGGCCTGCGAGCTGGCTTAGGTTGTCTTGTTCCTGTTCTAATAAAGTATGTGAGAGTTGAAATCACTCGTCAGTCTCAGTACTTTTCAAAAACTCTGCAATAACATGGGATGGTAACATAGTACATAGGGTGGGGTAAAGATTTTGGGTAAGAAAGACACACACACAAAAAAAAGGGTGAGCACGCTCTGCAGGCTCTCAGAATCAAACTAAAATATGAATGGAACCCTGGTGTCCCCTGTCTCAGGCTGAAATTTTATCCCAAACTGGTTCCCATTTTCCTTCAGTCGCCTTTGCCACCCAATGTTCACTTAAAAATAGCAAATACTTCTCTCATTTACAAGCTGACAATGGTTTAAATCTGTTTGTTTGTATAAACAACATTTTGTGACAGAAAAATCTCCCTTGATGTTACAAATAAACTATTCACTCTGAAGGTAGTCTAATATTATTGATAAAAACAAGGAATGTGTCCTTGACAATATCTTCAGTGTAGGACTAGGGCTCCTTAACCGCTTTAAGAAGTCCAGAGTTGCAGTCCAGGGTGAGAAGGAAGAAAGAAGAAAAGAAGGAAAGGAAGGAAGGAAGGAAGGAGGAAGGAAAGGAAGGGAAGGAGGAAGGAGGAAGGGAAGGAAGGAAGGGAAGGGAAGGGAAGGGAAGGGAAGGGAAGGGAAGGAAGGGAAGGGAAGGGAAGGGAAGGGAAGGGAAGGGAAGGGAAGGAAGGGAAGGGAAGGCAGACACAAACCTTCTTCGCATATTTCTCCTTTGTATCCAGGGACACAGATGCAAATTCCCATGATGCATGTCCCATGACCAAAGCAGGTGGGGTCAATGCATTGCTCTTCCGGAACATCACATTCGGGACCTTTCCATCCATTGCGACACACACAATGGCCCTTTTCATACTCCCCATTCCCACTGCACAACACGGGGCAGGAATCTGCAGATGATGAAACAGTTCAGATAGTTATGATGTCTACAGGACTGTCATGCAAAGATCTCCCCAGTTCTACTTCCAACTTTGCCACATCCTTCTCTTCTCACACTTTTGACTTTTATGTTTCCGGTCCTCCCAAAAGCTTGAAGGCATCCACTTCCATCTGGTAGTTTGCAAAATACTCATCCTTCTCTGCTACATATTTTTAGGTGCTACAATCTGGCCGCACTCAGAAATCAAGGATAAAACTGCAGCTTGTTAGTTACAAGAACCAAGGCTGTATTACCCAGTTTGTTTGTGAGAGGCACAAGTCCGATTAATCGTTGTGTTTGTAGGTTTGCCCTTTGCCCCCTTCTCCTTGCATGGCACGTTGCTTTTGAAGACAAAAGTCTTCAACTCACTCCAGTTAATCGTGAGTTATCTAGACAAAATGAAATTTGTTTCTTCCCCACAAATTTGGATTCCAAACTACAGTTTAACTGTGGTTTGGGATCCCAGTTTGCAGACAAAGCACAGCTTGCTCTTTTGTCTACTTGGACAATAGGACTAACCGTGGTTTTTTGGGAACCAGGGATTCTTCAGTCTCCAAACTCTGCACAAAGGAAAGAAAGAGGGAATGTGCAAGTCCGAAGACTTCAGAGGTTTGTTCTCATAATGGAACGAGCCACAGTTTGTCTGTGGCATCTGAACAGAGCCTATAACAAGATGTATTGTGGAAAATCTGCTTATACATAGTGTGATCCTGTTTGGGGAAAGTTAAAAGATCAGAACAAAAGACAAGGACCTTGAAATGCCAACTAGTGCCTTGATCAATTCCACCAAGATGGAACTTCCAGTGACCTCCAGTGGCTAGCTCAGGACAGGCTCTTGTGGGTTGACAGTGGGTGCTTCAGGCAACACAACCGCAAAGAGTTGGGGGCTTTTATGCACCCAGCTTTGAAGTGGCAATGCTGCTCTCGAGGAGCTGCATTTGCATTTCGATTCTGCAGCCAAGCTGGAGCTACCCTCAGTTTTCGAACTAGTTAAACACTGGAGGAAATGAGCCCCTACCATCATGCCTATCTTGGTTCAGTGAGCAACAGTGTGAAACAGAACATGCTTATCTGGGGAGCAATACAAACACGATGTGCAGATTCAAGCTTGTTTCTTTAGATTGCTTCAACTTTAAACTGGATTTTTATGTTTCAGCCCACAGTCATTTCTGCCGTAACCTGTTCAGTAGCTGGGAAGATGACATTAAGCGGTCATTTCAAAACTGCTGACACCGGCATCTTTGCCTGGTGGATAAGTCCAAGTGCCAATATCCCGCCCTGTTTGCCACTTTTCAAAATTACTAAAAGCTCGTTCAAAAACCAGTTATGCCCTTCTTGCTTGTTTCAATTACACAGCCCTACCTCGTGCGCAATCTGGACCGAGGAAGCCTGGGAAGCAGTGGCAGTGGCCAGAGATGCATTCTCCGTTTCCATTGCAGTTGGTGGAGCAGTCGTCCATGACTTCTGTTATACAAAGAGACGGCACACACAAAAAAAGCACGTACAAAGTGAACAAGCAGCATCTGAACTAAGAGGTACCCAGAGTGCATCCTCTTGTTTTGCAAGGGGTTGCTCCGACTTCAGAGGAGAGTGGGCGGAGGCAGAAGGAAGGGCATCACGATACTCAGTGCGAGTCTGAAATAAAATGCCTGTACTGATCTTGGAAGCTAAGCAGGGGCAGCCCAGGTTAGTACCGGGACAGGAAACCAGCAAGGAATACTGGGGTTGCTATGAAGAGGCAGGCAATGGTAAACCACCAGTGAATGTCTCTTGCCTTGAAAACCTCTTGAAGGGTCATCACGAGTTGCTGCGACTTAATGGGTCTTTCCACCACCACCAGAAACTTAGAAATATTGGATCCATTCTGCTTGCCAGCCCATTCTGCCCGATGTGATGATGCCACCCGGAGGTGACATCATCATGCTGGGCATATGGCACGGGGGCCCCTCTAACATTTTGGCAAAAAACTCTATGGTGATCACAGAGTTTCTTTCCCAAATGCTACAGTGTCCAATCCAATGTGCCCAGCAGGATGACGTCACCTCCGGATGATGTCATTGCACCGGACAGATTGGGTAGGATGGGGCTCTTTGGGGGAAGATCAAGACTGGAAGTCAACCAGATCAAGATTGGACCCCTCCACCCCCCCGCCAGCAGCCAGGTAAGACCTGGCAAGTGATAACTCTAGATGACAGCTGCTGCTAAAGCAACATTTTTTAAAAATGCGCAGAGTCAATCAAATCTCCAATGGCCAGTCAGAAGCCTTGCTGGCCAAAAACCAAACCAGGTACCACCCATTTTCTGAAAACACTTGGAAGGCACCAGGTAGCCAAGGGCACCATATTGGCAATCCATGGCCTTAACAATAGTACGAAAGCCACTTCTCAAACTGAATTCAAGTAAGAGCTGAAAGCTTGAATGCAAGAGTTGCCATCCAGGTTTTCCTGCATGCAACGCTGTGAAGTGAGTGGCAATTTCTTCCCCTTTATTTTTGGCCTAGACTGTCAGCCACTTCTGACCTGGCAGCCAGATGCTCACACCAAAAAAAAAAAAAAAAGGTGCTCCATGCTCCTTGGTGAGCCTTTGCCTTCTGTTTGGGATTCTGCATAATAGATGCCAGGCTGAAACATCTGGCTGAATAATTTATCACGCGTTCAGTTCTCCGCCATTAGGAAATGAATAAATAATCCAAGCGATCTTACCGATGGCTGTTGTTAACAGGAGCACTTGCTCCATTTTCTTCCCATCGTTGTAAAACGCCATGTGCCAAGCGCCTTGATCCATGTATTCTATGAACCCTGTTTCTTGCATTGATGTCAGGATCAGGTTCCTGGGAGCTTGCTGAGGTTCCTCCGAGTGTTTGGGTTCCTGCTTAATTAGCTGCTTCCCATCCATCAGCTTCACAAAATCAAACTGAAACAGAAGGACCCAATAAGAGCTTTTGCTTGCTGGGCAGATGCATGCACGCTCCTTACAGTTTTCAGCTCTTCAGTGTTAGTTCGACCAAACCATTTAGGAACTTTATAAGGCAGCCCATTCCCCTCCTCCCCCCGACAATTGAAATAAACTGTTTTTTAGTGTTCTCTGCAGATGATCTGACTGGAATTGAAGTATGGATGCAATTCCAACAACTCGAACAAGCGCTTTAACTGGCTGTCAGGTTTGCGCTCAAAATGCAGGTAATTATACTTGGCCAATTGAGTAAATTCCTTCAGGGAAACTACTTGGCTGGCCATCAAACTTAGATAGGAGCGGGGGGGGGAGCTGTGAGTGAAGCAACAAGCTTTCCCCATCTTTAATACACCGTGGCCAAGCAATGATTTCCAAACCAACAATAACAAGGTCTTATCCTTTAGCCTTTAGTACAACAAGCCCTATTGAAATGGTTTTTTCCCCCCCATTAGGTCAGGTGCAGGGAAGGGAAAGGAAAGTCTGTAGGCAAAAGGGACCCATCAGGGGAAGAAGACTATGATTTCCAGTGGGCCCCACGCACAGAGGAACATTGCAAAGGCAACCAAAGCCAGGGTGTTATGTCCTGAAGCTGGAACCTGTCATATCTATTCCTATGTTAAACTTCGGGCATAAGATGGGATTGTAAGTTGTCGCATTCCCATTGGTGGGTTTCTATCCAATGGGGTAAATATCCAATCAGAACTGTACATAGCTTTCTGGAGGGAACAGACCTCACTGGTCTTTATCCCAGCATTGTTATTGGATGTTAACTTATTTATGGGTGTGGCTTTGACAGCCCGGATCATTTAAAAAGGGAGCTGCGCTCCACTATTCTGTATGTGTGTGCTGTTGAATTGAGTTTGCTGTTACAATAAAGCTGAAATCACTTTTGCTGAAATCCAATCGTGTTGAGTTGCATACTTAACACAGGGCATACTAAAGGAGCGTGTATAGATCTTTCACTTTGCGCCTCTAATACCACTGCGATTGAACCGTGGGGGCAGTGACATCACAGCCAATGAGAGTCTTCTGTCTCTTGCTTGCTATAGCCCTTCCAATGTGTACACACCCTCTACAGGACAGGAGGGCACATTACACTGAAAGGGCAGCATGAACAAATGATGGAAGCAGAATATTGTGTGGGTGTGAGAGTGGCACGCCGACATAATTAGTGAAGAAACTACTGCAGCATTGAGTTGTTCAGCACCAAATAAGACTGAGAATCTCTTCCTGAAGAGTGTGAACATCTTTAACTATTTTTGTTCTTGAATTTTGATCTGAAAGAGCTGTTCAAAGCCACAAATCCAAACAAACTCTAATTAAATTCATTGCAAGGTACGCATGTTCAGAATTCTGAAACAGATGCTCTCATCAATGGTCTGCTGTGTGTTTCACAGCAAACCCATTTGGATGTATAGTTATAATTATCCAGAATTCTCAGAATAGTCTTCTGAACTATCTCTCAGGATTAGCCTAATGTACACCAAAACCCTTCTTTTGTTGTCCGTTTTAAGTGACATTATGAACATCAATGAATAAGCCAATTAATGTCCATTTCAAAAGTATCTGCTCTTGTTTGGAAGGTTCTTCACCAGCATTCCCTAACAGGATTCTGAGAAATTTTACTTGTACAGAAAAAAATATTCTCTACTTCTCAGAATTTCTAGAGACAGGGGAACCACCTGTTCCTTTCTGTCTTTTGACATATTCCTTCTTGGAAACACAGCCCTTGTGAACAACTGACTGCTATCTGAAATTCGTGATTTAACATATCTGCATGTCTGAGTCATCTGCTTGTAATCACTCTATGGGACAAATGTCATCCATTAATCACATCTGGATAGACAAAAAGCTCATAATGTTCTACAACTGTTACCCAGAGTCAGTGCCTTACTCAAAGGTAGCCCCAACAGCAGGGGCACCCCACTTCTAACCTGAAGCAGAGTCCCACAAACTCAGGCCAAGGAAGGCAACTCTTGGTTCTGAAACACAGAGCTAGCCAAAAGCTATGGGAAAACATCTCAATTTTCAGGTTTCACAAGGCAGCCCTCCAAGCAATCACCAGTCTTTCCCCTCCACCCAGCAAAGGTATGCATATTAAACAATGCCAAGTTCCACCAGGTACAGATCTGCATTTCCATTAAGCTATTCAGTAGCCACCTGGTGAATAGCCCTTCTTTCTCCAGCTCTGCATGTAGTTCCTTTTGTGATTCCTATACCTGTATGAAAACTCCTTTGTCTCAACACCTGTCCTTCCTGCACCCTCACGCAGGATACTGAGATGAAGCAATAAAATGTTTGAATTATTAACGATCCTTCCTGGTATCTATCAGGGACCCAATTCCCACCTTTTGTCTAAATCTGGGAACCTATTCAACCAGCTCTGGCAGGACCATCAGTGTTCATCACACCTATTCAGCCATCTCCAATAATTCCATCAATGCTATTGTGAATCCAGACTCTGCCCCTCCAAAATGTCATTGGTCACACCTAGGTCTTGTCCCTCTTGGCATCACACCCCCTAGGACCCCTCATCGGTCCAAGGTAATCTTTTGTCTTCATCTGGGACAAGCCCCTCAAGGCCTCCCACTGGTCTGCATTGTTTTCTAGTGTCTATATCCATCAAGGCGCATGGCCTCAGACTGTGTGTCTGCCCTGCTGTCAACTTGCAGTTCACCCCCAAACTGTGTTTGGGCCATAATAAGAATATAAGAGAAGCCAATGTTGGATCAGGCCAATGGCCCATGTAGTCCAACACTCTGTCACACAGAGGCCACAAATACCAGGTGCCATCAGTGGGGCCAGGACACTAGAAGCCCTCCCACTGTTCCCCTCCCCACCAAGCACCAAGAATACAGAGCATCACTTGCCCCAGACTGAGAGTTCCTATCTATACCTTGTGGCTGATAGCCACTGATAGACTTCTGCTCCATATGTTTATCTAATTCCCACTTGAAGCTGTCCATGCTTGTAGCCACCACCACCTCCTGTGGCACTGAATTCCATGTGTTAATCACTATTTGGGTGAAGAAGTACTTCCTTTTATCCATTCTAACCCAACTGCTCAGCAATTTCATTGAGTTTCATTCCTTCTCCATGGACCTCTGTACATCTGGACAGGTAGCTATGCAAACCCCTCCCCACGCTCCACCCTCTTCTGTCACTGATATCTTTAAGATCGCTTCAACCCTTTTATTTCCTAGCTCTGGTGTCTGTGTGTGTGTGATATTTTTATTTAATTAGCTGAATGTATTAGGGTTATTTTCAGTGGGTTCTGACTCTGATATAGTTGGAGTGCGATCCCTAGCTTGCGCACCTGTTAAACAAACAGCCTCTTAGCTAATTCCCCCATCCCAATTCAAACAAAGACCCAGGTGTTGCAGCTAACACAGTTTCCAATTTTGCTGGCCAACCAGTTGCCTCCAAGGTGTATATCCCTACTGAGATGCAGGGAATGAGGTTTCCTTGGACTTCATAGCCACCTCCTGTTCATGCCCCATCAGTAACTGTGTTTAGGGGTACAGTTCCCCTAAAGTTGGTTCCCTTTAAAAAAAAAAGGAAAGATTTTGTAGATTTTGGTATTCTTGTTAGAGATGAAACCAGGCTGGGCTGCCATTTTATGGCAAATCTGTGACCAGAAGAGAAACCTATCCAGTTATCATCTAGAAGGAAAATTTATCTTCACTATTCAAAAGCTTGGTCTACGGCAGTGAGGACAGGTACTTTTCATCTTTAGAGCAGAAATTATATGCTCGTACATCTCTTAGTTGCCTTTCTACCTTATGGAACTCAAGGCAACTTACAATGTAAACAAAAAAATGCATGGTGCCCCTCCTTGGGGAGGTTATTCCATAATTGTGGGGCTGCCACTGAAAAGGCTCTCTCCTCAATTAATGGGACAGTCAAGAGGGCATCTCCCTGCAATCTTAATCCTCGGGCACGAACACAGCATGCGCAATTGGAAATGTCTGGGTGTCTCCTCTGTGGCCCCTACTGAGATGCAGGGAATTACAATTTCTAGGAATCCTAAGGACGGAAACAAAGGCTGAGTTCAGACTGGCAGTTTGAAGCGGGAGCCAGTCATGGCAAAAAAGACCTGGAACAAACTGTTCCGAGTTTTCCTGGTCACATGGGGCCGACTGATGCAGGAGCATACTGGGAGGAGGCGCGCGGGAGCGTTCAGACTGCTGGCCCGGAGGCGCGGCTATAAATGGCTTTTTCCTGGTAAATCGTCTAGATGCCTATGTGTGTATGAGCGCATGAGCGCCTATGCGCTCATGCGCTCATACACGCATAGGCATCCAGCTGATTTGGGGAGGATCCTATTGCACCGGCACCGCATTGGGCGGTAGAGTGGAGCACGGCCAATCATATCGCTGCTGCCTTATGCGCAACGCGGGTTGCTCCTGGCTTTTCAGCTGAGCATTCACACTTCCGGGAAGCGGGATGCAGTGAGATAAAGGCACTCTCCAGGATTTGCTACCACTTTCAATAGGTATCTTTTAATCCTGGGAGCGAAGCTGAACAGCACGGGTTGCCTATGGGTGGGGAATGCCAGGCAGATGTGCCTGTGTGAACGCCCTCTTTAATCAACTTGGGAAACATGGCTGAAACATGGCTCTAGCGGCTAAGGAAGGGCAGGACTTGACAGATGTAAAAAATTATAGACCAATTTCACTACTTAATAATGATTACAAATTGTTTGCCAAAGTAATTTCAGAAAGATTGAAAACTTATTTAAAAGAGGCCATTAGAGAAGAACAACCCGTTTTTTTACCAAATAGACAAATTAGAGACAATTTAAGGATTGTGACTGATGCAATTGAATACTATGATAAACATCCAGAAAAAGAAGTTGCCTTTCTATTCTTAGACCCTGAAAAAGCCTTTGACAATTTAAACTGGGAATTTATGTTTCAAATGTTTGACAGAATGGACGTTGGGCAACCCTTTTCAAACATGATTAGGGCTGTATATTGTGAACAAAAAGCATTGTTGAATGTAAACAAAGAGTTGACGGATTATTTTAAAGTTCAAAAAGGGACTAGACAAGGGTGTCCGTTATCTCCTTTACTATTTATTTGGATTCTGGAAGTGATGCTGAATAAAATAAAAGAAGACAAAGATATAAAAGGTCTTACAATTGGAGGGTTCGAATATAAATACAGGGCTTTTGCAGATGATGTAATGTTTATAATTGAAGATCCAGTAATCAATGTACCGTTATTGATGGAAAGGATTAAAGAATTTGGAGACTTGGCTGGATTTTATGTGAACAAGAATAAAACAAAGTTACTTTGTAAAAACATGAGAAAAGAAAACCAACTGGACTTACAAGAAAAAACTCAATGTGAAGTGGTGAAGAAAACTAGATACTTGGGAATTGAAGTTACAATGAAAAATATAGACTTGTTTAAGAATAACTATGAAAAGACCTGGACTAAAATTCAACAAGACATTAAAAAATGGAATACTTTGAATCTATCACTTTTGGGCAGAATATCGGTAGTTAAAATGAACATTCTACCTCATCTGTTATTTTTATTTCAGATGATCCCAATAGTGAAAGACTGTAAAGTGCTGAATCTATGGCAAAAAAAAATTTGAAAGTTTGTGTGGGCCGGAAGAAAACCAAGGATTAAAATGAAAATTCTCTGTGATGCAAAAGAAAGGGGAGGTTTTCAACTCCCTAATTTTAGACTATATCATGATGCGGTGTGCCTGGCATGGTTGGAACAATGGATTAATTTGGAGAATAGAAAACTTTTGGCATTAGAAGGTCACGATCGAAAATTTGGTTGGCATGCCTATTTATGGTATGAAAAGTCCAAAGTGGATAATCTTTTTAAACACCACTTCATAAGGAGATCACTATTTTTGACATGGACAAGGTATAAGAGCTTTTTCTTTGGAACCAGACCACTGTGGATTGTGCCAGAGGAAGTTATTAAACCACTTTCAAGGCATAAAGGGAAAGACTGATTACCTTATAGAGACATTTTGAAAACTGAGGGGAGAAGTTTCATGATGAGATCTAGAGAGGAATTGGACTTTGAATATGATTGGCTAAACTACAGACAGATTTATGATTTATTTACGACATAAAAAGAGGTATGGTTTTAGAAAAGAAAATAATGAAATTGAAATGATATGGATAGAAAAAGGTAAAAAAATGATTTCTAGAATTTATAAGATTTTGTTAAAATGGTATACAGAGGATGAGATTGTAAAAGAACAAATGGTGAAATGGGCTATAAATATAAATAGAGATATAGAAATGTCATCATGGGAATGTTTGTGGAAAAAATCGATTAAAATTTCAACATGTCTTAATGTGAAGGAAAACTGTTATCAAATGATGTATAGATGGTATATGACACCAAAAAAAATTGCTAATATAAATGAGAATATGTCTAACAAATGTTGGAAATGTATGAAAAAAGAGGATTCGTTTTACCATATGTGGTGGACATGGGGAAAAGCAAGTGCTTATTGGACTGAGATTCATAATGAAATTCAGAAAATCTTGAAATGTTCTATGAAGAAAGAGCCAGAAATGTTACTCTTAGGACTTAAATTAGAAGAAGTTAAAATGGATAAGAGAACTTTGCTATGGTATTTAACAGCAACCGCGAGAATGACTTATGCTCAGTTCTGGAAGCAGGAGCAAGTACCTGACAAATGGGATTGGATAAAGAAAATGATTTTTATGATTGAAATGGACAAATTGACAAGCTGCACGGAAAACTGCACGAAAAAGAAGATGAAGAATTTCTAGCAGAATGGAAAGATTTTAAAGATTATTTAGAATTTAATTGGGATGTGAAAAATAGATTGCTTTGTTTTGACAACTACTAAGAATAGTAATGATGTAAGAAAAGGGATTGCAACAGAAAAGTTACCTAATAGTGAAAAACAGAAAAGGAAAATACTGAAAATTAAGATTTGAATATTGAATATGAACTGAATGTAAAAAAAAAAATGACAGAAATGTTAATGGGGGTGGAGCATCACTGGAAGCCAGGGGAGGGGGGAGTATAAATTTTGAGAAAAGGATATGTTAAGAACTGGTTATTAAGTATGACATATGTTATTATATCCTAATAATAACAGTTTTTTTTAAAAAAAAAAAGAAACATGGCTCTAGTGGGGTAAATTGCCAGTCTGAACTCAGCCAAAATATACTTCAGGAAATCAAAAATATGTGTTTCTGTCCCAAATCTGAGACAAAGTCCTAAAGAAAGACACATAATAAAGCTCTGAAAGCGTGAAAGAGAGTACAGAGTCTTGTTCACTGGACAGCTAGACTTGAAGCCAGTAGCACCTTAGAGAACAACAAGGTTTTTTGGGAGGGTATGAGATTTTGAGAGCCAAGTCTCTCTTAAGCAGATACTACTGTTTGCTGGAGCTGGATACACTAGTGTTGGTGTGTCGCATTTCAAAAGTTGATACATGTAATCTCTTCTCTATGCCAGGAAAGTTATAGGGAGTAAAAAAAATCCTGAATTTTTCCATTTGCCAAAGGTGCAATTGATAATTATTTTTATTTATTTACATGGTTTAAAGTCCACCCTTCTCACAGGGACTCAAAGCAAATTACTCAGAGTAAGTCAGCACAACCAACAGAACGGGGCATTCAATAACCAATGTATTAGGATAGTAGAAGTCTGGAGCCACCGGAAAGAACTGAGGCATAGCATAAGTATTAACAATGACATGGTACAAAAATTACATAATGGGATCCTACCTACAATAATCTATACACAGCAGTATAGCCTGTGGTCCTTAATAATTTTATCCAAGTAAATTTGTGAACCGTTTTGCACAGCGCAACCCTATTACCTGTGCAGAAAAGCCCTCTTGAATAATTCATTTTTGCACAGTTTGCTGAAAGCTGGGAGAGAAGAAGCTTTCCTGATCTCCTTGGGCAAGCCACGCCATAAGATGGGAGCCACAGTGGAGAAAGCAAAGCAAAGGGTAGGGGAGAATGCTAATATTGAATAACAAGTTTTTTAAAAAGGAGTCTTTTGGTACCTTATGAGTGAACCAATTTACAGGGGCATAAGCTTCCATGAGCCACAGCCCACCTTGCCAGGTGCGTGAAGTTTTGCACTTGGTGGGCAGAAATATACAGACATCAAGTTACAGACAACAGAAGAAGAAGAAGAAGAAGAAGAAGAAGAAGAAGAAGAAGAAGAAGAGGAGGAGGAGGAGGAGGAGGAGGAGGAGGAGGAGGAGCAGGGCTATTTTTGGGCAGGAACGCACAGGAACGGAGTTCCGGCTGGCTCTCGAGTTGGCCACACCCAGCAGAAGCTCATTAACATAATAGGCCACACCCAACAGCAGAAACGCATTAGGATTGGCTACATTAGGGGTGTGTGGCCTAACGTGCAAAGGAGTTCCTGCTACAAAGAAAGCCCTGGGTTTTGACAACAAAAAAGATAAACAGAACAAGAAGCAAAAGGTGGGTGTGGCTGGAAGACCACATGGGGTGGCCTATTATGCTAATGAGATGTGCTGACAGGGGTGTGGCCTATTATTCTAATGGTTCCTGTTGGGATTTTTCTGCAAAAAAAGCCCTGAGGAGGAGTAAAGAGATTGGATTTATATCCCTTCCTTCACTACCTGAAGGAGTCTAAGGTGGCTTACAAACTCCTTTCCCTTTCCCTCCCCACAACAGATACCTTGTGAGGTAGATGGGGCTGAGAGAGCTCTTTTGAGAACTGCCCTTGAGAGAACAGCTCTGAAAGAACTTGTGGCTGACCCAAGGTCATACCAGCAGCTGCACGTGGAGAAGTGGGGAATCCAACCCGATTCTCCCAGATTAGAGTCCACACTCCTAACCACTACACCAAACTGGCATGGAAGGAGTAACTGGAATTATACAGACAGTGAGGCCAGAATGTCTTGTATTGAAACATAACATTGCAGACCAGAAGTGAAAACCAAGACAAGTCAAAAGAGTAAAAGATTCAAACAGAGTGGGTATGGATCACTCCTATCTGGTGATGAACTGGCAGAATAAAATGGGCAGTGCACATAATCCTGAAAGGTGGGACCATTCTTTTCTAGCTAGCTAATCCCAGTGCCTATCAAGTCCAAGGTTCACATGTCACACATCTGACTAAATGGGTATGGGCTCACGAAAGATTATCTCACAGTTGTTCTCTTAATCTTTCGAGTGTCGCAAGACACAACAGATTCTCATGGACTAACTCTGGATTTGTCACAGACTCAATAATATACACGCACACACATACAAATGTCCCCATGAAAGTGCCATTCATCAGGAAACAGATGACATATTGTAAAAAAAAAATTACCTGCGTATGAGTGGGGGGAATGTTGCGTCTCCCATAAATTCCCAGCAGAGAGTCCTTTGCCAGTGAAACATTGAACTTCAGGTACATCGGGTGATGGATCATGATCAGGAAACGCCAGAAGAGGCCCGGAGGGATAGTCTGCATTACTTGATCTCCAATTTCGACTTCTCCCGTGTCTATCGCCTGCCCTTTCTGAAACACTATTTCTCCAGAAACAAAAGAAACAACACAGTTGGCTGTCATTTAAAAAAAGCATAGGAAGAAAAGATAAATGTGTTGGGTAAAAATGGCTGTTAAGTATAAAGATCTATTCAATTCTAATGAGTCAGTTTGCGAGAAGGGATCGCAGCTCAGAGACAGAACACCAGGTTTACATGCAGAAGGTCCCAGGTTCAATCCCTGGCATCTCTAGTTAAAAAGGACCAGATACTGAGTGATGAGAAAGGACTCTACCTGCGGCCCAGGAGAGCTGCTGCCAGTCAGAGTAGATAATATTGACCTTGAGAGACCAATGGTCTGACTCAGTAAAAAGAAGCTTAATGCCCTCAGCCCTTGCAGCGAATGATAGCCCAATGAGTGGAGTAGAGTCACAGCACAACTCCGAAAACAGACATCTTTGTGACTCCAATGTAGAAGGGCCAAGAAACATAAGGACTGGCACCATTTCACCTTTTTAAGAAGAAGAGAAGCGATTGGATTTATACCCCGCCCTTCACTTGGGGTCTCAGAGCGGCTTACAAACTCCTTTCCCTTCCCCTCCCCACAACGGACACCCTGTGAGGTAGGTGGGGCTGAGAGAACTCTAACACAAACTGCTCTTTTTCAAGAACAGCTGTGCCAGAGCTTGTGACTGACCCAAGGTCACATCAGCAGGTGCGAGTGGCAGAGTGGGGAATCAAACCCGGTTCTCCCAGATTAGAGTCCGCACACTTAACCACTACACCAAACTGGCTTTTTCATTAGGAAGACAATAGAGGACAACTGCAGGATTCTATTATGATGCTCATATGGACATTCCTCCCTGAAACATGCAGGGCTTCTGATGAAATCTTCACTGTCACAACCAGAACGCAATATTAGATTACTAGAGACATAATCAAGACCTTCATCTGGACCCATACATGGTTCACGAGCAGTGATACATTTGTGGCCCTTCATCCTTCACTATGAATTCATGAGGCCCTAACACTGGACTCAGATTCAGGTTTGGGCCTCCTGACACCTAGTGAGCCTCACCTAAAATTAAACTCTGAAAAATTATGTAACTGTTCCCTCCCATTTCAAACACTTCCCAGGTATTGACAAAATGAGCAAATCACTCTCTGTACAGCTGAGCAAAATGCCAAAAAGATATTTTTTGCTGATATAAGTATACGGTACGTACACCCAATTACATTGTTTTAGTGCAGTAACTCCAAAGTCAAGGACACAGCAATGTGTTTAAAGGTAATGGTAATGTTGGTCAGTGTTGATAGCCTTTAAATGAGATTGTAACTGCCATACTTTTATGAAAGCCTAAAGACCTGCTGTTCTACCGGAGATGAAAAAATATAGTATCGGATGATATTAGTCAGGCATGACATGATGCAGTTGTGGGGAAACGGTATATTCTTGGCAGAACTGCTCAGCATCCATCCTCTTTACAGCCAAGCCTGCTGTTCTGTTGCCAAGTAAAATGGATCATGTGTTCTCTAGTTCACACAATCAAAAAGGACACTGTTTCACTGAGCGGCCCCATGCCCACGTACAATATCACATCACCACAATGGTTCAGATCCTACGATACCATTGCATCAGTGCTACACCAGTTTCTCCAAGGGAACAGCATTTCTATTTATAGAAGACTGGTGATAAGGCCTGTTGCGTAGATCAATGCAATGGGCTCTAGCCGGGATACCGCCTCTCCACCCCCCCGTTGTGACAAGAAGGGGCAGTGGTGCCCTTGTCATGTGGGCCCAGCGGTGGGCAGAGAAGGGGCTTCCGCTGCTGGGGTCAGGCAGGAGGATGCAGCTGGCACCGCAGCAGCCCCGCATCAGGGAGGCTGCACGCCATGTCACAGCTGCCCTCCTGGCAGTGACGACTGTACCTGGGCCGGCATGATACTGTGTGGGGCTTGCAGGGCAAGCAAGGGCATGGTGCTGGCGGGGCCTCCTGGCCACTGGGGCTCGCCACCTCCAACTGACTGCCGTAGGTGGTGGCGGAGTGGTGGAGAATGAAGGACTCCTTGTGGGGGCTGCAGTGCGAGGAAGTCGGGCACGACTTCCAGACGCTCTGCCTGTCAGAGTGTCCTGCTCGTCCAGTGGCTATCAGCCCACTGCGGGCAAGATGCTGGGTGGGTCATCTGTGGGTGGGACGATGGGCGGGATGAAGGCCATGCAGCCAGTGGCCAGGGACCCCGTTCTGACTGGCAGTTGGGGGGCCAAAGGCTGTGGGGGGGGTGGACTCGAACAGCGCTTTATAATAAGGAGAGAAAGGAATGTCAATGTCAATTTCTGCTGATTCTGTGCCCAGACTGTTCTGGGATCGGGGGGGGGGGGTGTTCCCTACTGACCTGCAGAAGCACGATTTCAGACGACAGAGATGGTTGCAGAGAGGGAAAGATGGGGGAGGTTGCTCTGCTAGGAGTCAAGTAATTGGATGAGTTGAGAGTTCATATACAGATTTTTAAGCTCATACGTTTGTTTGCATGATTGACATTATACTTATTGAAGTCTCAAGAGATTCTTGAATTGCATGACTCCAAGCAAACTAGCCAAGGGGAAGGGCTGTGGCTCAGCATGTGCTCTGAATGCAGGAAGCCCCAGGTTTAGATTCCTCACATCAACAGTTAAGAAGAAATATTAATGGGGAAGACCTCTGCCTGCAGGCCTTGGAGAGCTCCTTGCCAGCCAAGGTAGCTAATGCAGGCCCTTTCAGCACTTGGACCTCACTCCAGGTTTTCTCTGTGTTTGACTCACAGCCATTTACCTTGCAGTTATGTCTGTTTATCTGTTGTTTTCTGCACTGATTTTGTCCTGCTCTAAGTTGCTTTTAACTGACAGAAGGATTGGCCGTCATCGCACGCATTTTAACTGTATAAAATGTGATTTTAAAAATCTTGTTTTTAGGCTTCATAAGACGATCACTGTTCGAGACTTGGATGAGATATAGAAAATTCTTCTCAGAAGAAAGACCACTTTGGATAGTACCAGCAGAAGTGATTAATCCATATTCAAGAAATCAAGGGTTAGATTGGCTACCTTATAAAAGTCTTTTAAAATTAGAAGGGAAAAACTTTGTGTTAAAAGACAGATTTGATGTGGAATTTGAATATGATTGGTTGAAGTATAGACAGATTTATGACTTATTTAAGACCGATAAAAGAGAATATGGTTTTAGAGAAAATAACACTGAAATTGAAACTGTATGGCTTGAGAAAGGTAAAAAAATGATTTCTAAACTGTACAAGGTTTTATTGAAATGGTATACTGAGGACGAAATTGTAAAAGAGCAAATGATAAAATGGGCGGTAAATATTAATAATGAGATATTAATGACATCTTGGGAATATTTGTGGAAAAAGTCAATGAAAATTTCTACTTGTGTAAATGTTAAAGAGAATTGTTATAAAATGATGTACAGATGGTATATGACGCCTAAAAAAATTGCTATTATAAATGAAAGTATGTCTAACAAATGTTGGAAATGTAAGAAACATGAAGGGTCTTTTTACCATATGTGGTGGACATGTGATAAAGCAGTAAAGTATTGGACTGAGATCCACAATGAGATACAAAAAATTTTGAAATGTACTTTTAAGAAAGACCCACAGATGTTATTGTTAGGTCTTAAAATGGAAGAAATAAATGTAGCCAAGAGAACACTACTATGGTACTTGATTACAGCAGCTAGACTGACTTTTGCTCAATGTTGGAAACAAGATAAAGTACCTGAAACATGGGAATGGATTAAAAAGACGTTGTTTATGGCAGAAATGGACAAATTAACAAGAAAATTAAACAATGAAGAAGACAGAAACCTTTTTCGGAGACTGGAAAGACTTTCAAGAATACTTGTTGAAGAATTGGGATGTAAAACGTGGTTTGATTTGTTTTGACAGCTATTGAGGAGAAGTGGAAAGAGACTTAGATCTTTGAATTGTTACCATTAGTAAAAGAAATATGTTTAGTAGTAAATGTAATTGTATAAGAGAAATATCAAGGGGGTTGGAGCAGTGCGGGAAGCCTTGTTTGGGGGGAGAGGGAGAAAGAAAAATGGATATGTATTGGTTTGTTTAAATTGTATGAACATGTGATATATCCAATAATAAATTGTATTTAAAAAAAAAAAATCTTGTTTTTAGGGATTTATATGTTTTATATGATCTGGCATCATGGTGCCGCTGAATGTGAGCTGCCCTGAGCCCGTTCTCAGGGAGGGCGGGATAGAAATCTAAATGATAAATAAATAAATTCTGCATTGCGAACAGGGGTGTTTGTCCATGATTGCAGTCTTCAAGTATTTGAAGGGCTGTCATGTAGAAGATGGAGTGGATCTATTCTCTCTTGCTCCGGATTGCAAGACTAGATCTAATGGGTGGAAATTACAAGGGAGTCTTTACCGGCTTAATATCAGGAGAAACTTCCTGACTGTAAGAGTGGTTGAGCAGTGGAACAGACTGCCTCGGGAGATGGTGGATGCTCCTTCGCTGGACGTTTTCAAGAGGAGACTGGACAACCATCTTTTGGGTATGTTGTAGGTATGTAGTGGTTTTGGCTGTGTTCCTGCAGAGTGCAGGGGGTTGGACTAGATGGCCTGCAAGGTCCCTTCCAACTCTAACATTCTATGATTCTATGATTCCTAGATGGCAGGAAAGGGGCGGGGGCAATCAAAACCAATTTAAAAATTCTACCCTTGAATCTGCACTGGGGCCACTCCAGATGGAGGGAGAGACCACAGCAAAAGAAGATCTGTATACCCCAGGTAACGGTGGTCCGAACCCGAGGTGACCAATGTACACAATGTGGGGGGGGGGAATAAAAGAGGGGTGAACACGAGTGTAGTGCAGAATAGCTAGTAAGAGAGAGTGTTGAACCAGCATTAAAGGTCTAGTGTGGTAAGGGCCACGGATGACGGGATTGACTATGAATACAGCCGCTTCATATGGACCCCTGCATTCATCCCCAGCAAGTTCAAGAACAGAGAGCATGTGATGTTACAGCAGCTCTTGTATGAACATGCACATAAAGCACCCCTATATGTACATTTTGTTATTTAGCCTTGACTGTAATAACACCAGCATCCGACAGAAATACAATAACAAGATATAAAATGCAGTTACACATGAACCTGTTTCATACATTCTCGTGGCAGCAGATCACATTTATTCGATCAAGAAATCCACTTAAGCTTTTGCTGCAGCAAAGGTTACAGAAACCCCAACACTTCATATGCGACTGGCGGATTTTTGCCGTTACAGATATAATCCAGTTTTAAGATTGATTGGCCCGAAAGCACTGTGCTCAGGATCACAGACAGCTGTTTCTTTGCTTGGTATCTGTGCAAGCAGGCTGAAAGGAGAGAATGCACAGCTGATCTGCAACACATCCTGCATAACATCTACATGGTCACTGCAAAGAAAGACTCTTTTTTACAGGAAGTCTTACAAGGACTGTGGCGGACGCACATCTGAAAACGTTAGTATGCTTAAAAGGAATCTCACAAGGCTCCCAAACTGACCTTTGCAATTGTGGAAATTGTCATTGAAAACTCAGTGTACAATTCCACTGGAGCCTGCAAACAGAAATTGGATTGCTCAGAAAAACAAGCCTCTTGCCCTATCTCTATTACAAGTATTCACATTGACATGCAAAGGAAACTGTAAAAGCAAGATCACAATTCAGATGTACCTTTGCATCATCCCCCCCCCCCAAACACAGAGGCTTTCTACTCCTCTGAAATGTCTGGATGCCATTACGTAACGGTGAAGGAGAAGGTTGGATCTGCACAGGCTCAGAGGGACTTTTGTTCTTATTTCTTTATTAGAACCGAGGCCTAGCCCTGAAGAAAAGTTCTGGGACTACCTCAGTAAGGCCTGACACAGACCTATTGTTATCTCAAAGCTGCTCATATATTCCAACATCAGAATTCTGCCCTCAGCAAATCCCATTGGTCCTTCTTTTCTACAGATACCCCAGATTTTTGCCGGAAGTGACATTCTGAGGTAAATTTAGGAGGTTCTCATTCGGGCAATCCAGCTGAGGAATTCTGGGGGAAACCAAAACGGTTTCTACTAGTCTAGCAACACTCAAGCCGACATTGAACTCCAGCCAGAACTGAAAGGAAATGTGAAGGCTATTTCTCAGACACAAAACATCTGACGAACTTGGAGAGGAAGTTGAAGAGGGCCCAGAAGGCTTACAAAAGTCCTTGTGAGGGTTTTACTCATGTCTACTTTCTCCATGTCATTCTGTTGAAAAAGAATGGTGGGGCACATCTGAGATCCATACAGCGTAGAACAAGGAAGATGCAACTCAGTGTCTTTCATTCTGGTCACATAAATTGGGGTTTCTCCAGATCTGAATCTGCATTACTATGGTACACAGATCCATAGGTCCAACGCCTGTGAAGTGTTGCTTGCATGTGCCACAAGAAGAGTGTATGCATTTGTGCCAACCAGGAGGAAGCAAGCAGGCAGTCCTGCTCAAATTCTGCATCTCACAGTGGGCTGTGGGAAGACTTCGCCACCGGCTACATCAGTCACACGTTACCTCTGACATCCCATTCCAAAGTCTCACAGAAGTCTGATGGCCACTAAATCTTGTTCCCACGTAGCTGTGGCTCCAATCAGCTGTGGGAACATTTGACTCATATTTTCACAATGGTTTGCAGTGCCGACACACTTTGTTTCCAAGCAACCCACAAGAAATATATGCAGGGTCACAAGAGTGTGGGGACAAAATGTACTGTCCAAAGTTGCTCTGAGCAGCCCCAAGAAGTCCACCAGTCCAGTTTTGTTCTCATCCTTTCATTCAGCACGATGCAGCAAGCAGGGGTTCAACTTCAGCTAGAAGCCTCTCTAGGAATCCATATTCAGTCTTGTTAACTCTTTCCTTGACTAGAAATAATAGAAAGTACTTCCCCTGCAAAAAGAGAACACGTGCCATGTTTTCTAGTCACGAGGAGGATTAGAATGAACACTTGTGGGTCATGAGGGAGGGTTTTCCCTTCTTTGTTCCACTAAGGATAGGTGAGTTCCTTCTTTTTTTCAGGCCTGTCAGCTCCGGGTTAGGAAATTCCCGGAGAGTTGGGGGCCAGGCCTGGGCGGGGACATCAGCAGGGTAAACTGCCATAGAGACCACCCTCTAAAGCAGCCATTTTCTCCAGATGAATTGATCTCTGTAGTCTGGAGATCAGTTGTAATTCTGGGAGATTTCTTGGCCCAACCTAGGGGTTGGCAACCCAATGTCCCTCCCTCACTTGTGATTGGGTGGGGGAGATGATAGTTTTCCAGGGGTCAATAGCAGCACTTGGCAGTCCTGGTAACACATGAAATATATTCAAACACCCCAGGAAACACAGGCCACAGGGATGCAATCTTCGACCCTGTCTCAGAAAATACTCAAACTGAGATCTGAGAAAATACCCGAACTCGGCATGCAGTCCAATCTTATGCATGCTTATTTGAAAGCAAATTCCTACCTACAGCTCAGACAGGATTGCTCTTAAGCGCACCTAGAATTATCTGCAGGGTGATAATACAGAGGTGATAAATTGAACCATATAATTCCAGGTTGGACATGGGAGGTGCCCTTTTCGAATGCTGGCATTAAAAAAAAAAAACCCACAGTGATAAATATTCACAATTCGTATAGACCAGACTAAATTGCCATCTGCAGGATACCACCACATGCACCAAGACCCTGTATATCTGTGCCCTGAGGGTGGGGATCACAAATTTTGTAACTGGAATAAATTATTCAGGTCGAGACCATCTGCATCACTTTACTTCCCACTGAACGTGCTTAGGCATGGGCCGTCTGTCTGGTAACTCAAGGAGCCCTCTTGCAGGGCTCAAAACGCCTGTTCAAAATGCCCGCTGAGTGACAAGCTTTCCAAAACAGCAACGCTTATTATCATCTTGACATTTTCCCCATCACTTCAAGGCATCTCTTGCCCATGATTTTTTTTTTTAAATAATAATGACTTTCAAACATTTTAAAATGTATTCTGGGCACAAATGCATCATTTTGCTTTGGCACATCGTTTTCTCCAGCGCTGAGAGCAAAACACGGGCTCCTAATCGCTGAGCTCTTATGGCTTCGAGGAATCGAAAATCCAGGCGCCGAGGCACCAATTATCCTTCCAGGCAAGGGCTTGTGTGTGCCGATCACCTCTGATTTCTGAAACAATCAATCTCATTTGCTTTTCTGGTAAATACCAGCCATCAATAGGATGCCTCAACTTCTAATCACTGTGCTCCCTTATTAAAACCCTCAGTCACAAACCGCAGCTCTAAAATGGCACCCTGAAGAAACTAATGCACAGAACTGGGTAATTGTCAGTATGGCTTTTTCATTAATATCTGCGCTCCCTCCCCTTGTCAGATTCTCTCAAATGATGAAATCACAAAGGATCGGCCACAACTACCTCAATCTCCATCTGTCTAGAATTCAAGTTAATAAAGAGGCAGCAAGGCAATATCTTTTGTGCAGAATGTTTAAAATTCAGGACTCAAACTGCTGCACTAATACAGAACTTTTTCTTTGACTGGATGTCCAAGGGAAAGGAAAGACAAAGAAAAGGAGGGGGGGGAGAATGGTTTTACTATGCCAGGACACAGTGCTTGTTTGTTTGTTTATCCCCTTGCTTTAAACACGGGGAAAAGGTAGCATACAATGCCAGGGTAGTGTAATGATTATAGTTTCCAATTAGGACTAGGAGGCACAAACTCAAATCCTCTTTCAGCCATAAAGCTCACTAGGGTCCTTTCTGCACTTGGATCTCATCCCTGGTTTTATCAGAGTTCAACTTGCAGCGCAATACCTTGCATTTATCCCTGGTTATAACAGCATCCATTTATCCCAGGACAAGTGGGGGGTGAAACTGGGGTGACCTCAGTGTAATGTGGAAACAAAAAATACCCCGAGGTAATTACAGAGGTGAACTTGTGTGTAGTGTAGAATGTAAAAATACCTCGAGATAATTACAGGGGTGAACTCGCATGTAGTGTAGAATGTAAGTTTGGGGACAGGGTCGAACCAGGATTTAAGGTCTAGTGTGGAAAGGACCTGGGTCACTCTCAGCCTTTCTCACAAGATTGTTGTGAGGTTAAACTGGAGGTGTGGAGTGTTGTGTGCATTGCCCTATGGTCCTTGAAGTAAGAGTGGGATAAATATACATTAGACAGAAGAACCACTGATATTCCTTGTTGATCATTCAGCCTGAGGGAGACTTCTGAGGAACTTAAAGTCACAGAACTAGTCATACAAAAAAAACCACAGAGAGAAAATTATACACAAAAAAGAGACATGGTCAAGGAAAATATATTGGTGCTTATATGATAAATGGTTGAAGCCTGAGAACCAATTGAAGTTCCTCGTATTAAAAGAAACTGTAGATATGACGGGCAAATCAGAAAATGGACAGAAAAGTTACTTTATATGTTCAGCCCATCAGTGTACAGATTGCTTCACAGAATTTCCTGAACAAATATAGACAGGTCTCTGTCCCCACAGACCTTACAATCTAATTCTAACAGTAAGGAGAGACAAGGTTAGCAAAGGATGAACGGGAAGAAAGTGAAAATCAATGGAAGACAATTATCACCGCAGAGGAAAGCTATGGGAATGGATGTAGTACATCATATTGGTGTTGTTCTGTGTGTCAAACACTCAGAAGCCAATAAATTGAACTCTTAAAAAGAAAGAAACAGTATTATCCACAGAACAGCTATGGGCAGAAGGGCTGGGCCAAAGCAGTCCCTGACCAAAATTCTGAAAGTGATCTTGAAACACAGATAATTGGGGGAAAACCTAAAACCAGCAGTTGGATGACATCTTTATTAAGACCATAAAACACCATAAAGTAGTTAGCAAGCTTTTCGAGTTAACAAGAATTCTCTTTCAAGCCATAAAACTAAGCAAAAAGAGAAGACACCTCTATTTAGAACTGCATTTGACGGCTTTAGTTTTTATTTATTGGCAGTCCTAATTGGAGTTTTTAAATTGTGACCTTTGACATGCTTTTATAATTTTTGTTTTATTCATACGGTTTTAATTGTGTTTCTTTTTTTATAATTATTTTATTTATATTGTAAGCCACCTTGAGTTCTGCAAAGGAGAAAGGAGGCTAACAAATGTTTTAAATAAATAAGGGGAGTGGGAGAGAAAGTTGTCTCTGGGCACAATGGAAAATATCGAGTTTGCATTTATTATCCTCCCACACACCCCAGTTAATCCAGCACAATCTGCAACAGATCGGCCCAGTTAAAACTCCCCTTTACTCCCACTCAGGCTTGGTTTTTTAACACTTAGCCTGAAGAGAAGTTCTGCTACACTAGAAGTTTGCTTGTTACTCCATAATGTTTTAGTTAGTTGCCGTGTTTCTCGACAACTGTTTTTGGATTCCCCCCACAGCGGTCCAAAATGGCCACCTGCAAATTTAATCCGCCTGGAGAAATCAGTGACAACAGCAGTCTAGAAACTGCTGTAGTTACAACGCCTTCCAGCTGCTTGGGTAAATACACATTTAGATCAAGACAAAAAGACCAGATTTATAGATGTGGTAAGTAATTGTGCTTTGTGTAGAGGCGGCTATCGCTGCCCCCAATGGAGGAACACATCCAAAACTCCCCTCCCCTCTCCGCCACCACCAAAACTGATTCTTTTGAGAAAATAGCTTCACCGCTTGATTCTGCTGAACGTACAAGCCGGTCCTTAGGCCTGGTTCACACACACAAGAGAAGGACAGTGCCATCCTAGGCAGAGGCACACCCAATCCAAATCCATGAAGACAATGGGTTTAGAAGGGTATAATTTTGTTTTGGATGGCAAAGCTGAGAGGCAGTAGAACAGACTGCACCACATTCTGGATTCCAGTTCAGAATGTTCCTTCTATCATTTTTTTAAAAAAAAGGGGGGGGAGCACAATGAAAGGTTCTACCACCGCTGCCCATCTTTATTTGCTCTGCTGGTTTACTCTTTGGAAGGGACCTTTAGCAGAAGAGGATATTTTAAAATGTGGTCCTCCGTGTAACTTCACTTGCAGTTTGAAGTGGCACTGCCCATTCTAATGCCTCCGCTCTCTGCCACTTCTTTTTCACCTCATTTCCCTTCATGTGTGAACCAGGCCTTAGCCATTAAACATTGCCCAACATTGGGAGCATGAGGAAAGCACTGTCAGACTTACTGGAAATAGGAAGCCACCGAAATCCACACACAAAAAGTAGAAAAACATCCCACAAAGACTGATGCGGTAATATTAAATTTCAAACTGGGAGACACTGCTTAAAGTAAAGGGATTAAGCAGGTTGAAGGAGATGCCAACAAAAATCAAATTGCTTTAGGAAGCCTAGCGGTAATTTAAAGCCACTATAATGGAGATTCAGATAAAATCCGTACTGAAAACTTAAAAGGGAGCAAACAAATCAGGATGAAATTGCCAACCTGGTTAAAGGTAGAACTATGTATTACTTCAGAAAATGGAGCGGCCATAAGTCAGTTGTGACTTAATGGATGCGTTTAGACAGCGTATTGGAGCGGTTTAAACTGCTCCGGCACGATGCGTTTTTTTTTTAAACTGGAGAATCGCGATCACACTCACCTCCTCCTTCCCTCCTTCGGAGCTCCCCGCCATCCTCCTGCAGGTGGGGGGGGGTTTCCCCTCTCCTTTGAGCATGCGCACAGGCAGCCCTCTCCCGAACAGGAAGTTTGGCGCGTGCGCAGAAGAGCGATCTTAACTGGTCCCTTTAAAGTTTAAATGAAGACTCCTTTTACATTGTCTCCCCGAAAATGGCCTCCCCGAGATCCCGGACTCGTCTAAATGCCTAAATTAGGCACCAGTGAAGCTTTTTTTCATTTAACTTAGGAGCGGAGCTCCGCTCAAGCGCACACCGCTAAGGGGGGAAAAAAATGGCAGACTAAAACCGGAAGCTGGAGGCAGCTTCCCAGAGGGGAGGGGGGGTTGAAGCACCCGGAAGTGGCTGGATGGAGCGATCAGACAGGGAAAAGTGCGGCTTGAAACGGAGAATCATGGAAAACACCACTTGGGTAAGTGGTGTCAAAATACTCCGTTTCAAAGGGGGTTTGCTCCAGAAAGCGACGGCTGGGGACGGTAGGCAGATGTTGGTCGTGTGAACACGCAGATAAAAGCCGTTTCTGAGCCGTGCCGAAAACGGCTCAAATGGCGCGTCTGAACGCACCCAATGGCACCTATGTATGTTCGTAGGACCATCAGTAGCTGTGGTGGCTACTTGAAACCTCCAGGTTCAAAGGCTGTGTACCCCTGGATGCCGACTGATGGCAGAGGGGAAACAAAAGGGGGAGGCTTTGGTGACGGTCTCTGTGCCCCTACCCTTCTGAGGCATTTAGTCGGTCCCTGTGGGAAAAAGGACTAGCTGGACCTTCTGTCTGATTCAATAGGGCTCTTCTTAAGTGTGTGGCTTTTTTTGTATGTTGAGCATGGTGATTCTGAATCTGACTAATGCTACCTTGTCATCCATGAGCAACCTCATATTTTCAAGACGGCATCCACAGCATCTTCTGGAACAAGAAGCAGACATAAATGATCTTCTACTAGCTATGGTGATCATTTGCGCGCATAAATTCCAGAGCCAGTTTGGTGTACTGGTTAAGTGCACGGACTCTAATAATCTGGGAGAACTGGGTTTCGTTCCCCACTCCTCCACTTGCACCTGGCTGGATGACCTTGGGCAAGCCATAGTTCTGATAAGAGCTGTTCTTGAAAAAGAGCAGTTTCTGTCAAGAGCTCTCTCAGCCCCATCTACCTCACAGGGTGTCTGTTGTGGGGAGGGCTAAGGAAAGGAGTTTGTAAACTGCTCTGAGACACCTTTGGGTAGTGAAGGGTAAGGTATAAGTCCAATCTCTTCTCTCTTCTTCTTCTTAATTTAGGTGTGGAGACACAAGGAATTCATTTGTACAACCTCCCAACATACTTCCTTAACACTTGAATAAGGCACAGCTGGTAAGGAATACCATTAACCACCATGCTTCATGATAACAGCAGAGGCCCACAACGGGGGGAATGAAGGAAGCAAAATTGGTAATGATGATGATGACAACGACGATAATAATAATATTATGAAATAAGAAAAAGGAAGAACTGGTTTTATAGTTGTAGTTGCAAATGCAATGGTGGGAAATCCAGAAACCTGTGCGAAAATGATTTCACCAATCTTGAATATTGTGTGTTTCCAGGCTTTCTCCTACTCAAGAATAGGCCAGTTGTTCCATATTTTTCCATAGCTGCCTAGCCGGTAACAGCTGCAAAGATCACCGAAATCATGCTGACACACACCATATAACATCTTCCAGTTGAACGCTGTTGTTCCACAACACAATAATAACTCATCCTCTTCTACACTTCACTGGGTGATGGTTCAATCCTTGGTGGTGTCCAAAGAGAGGCAAGGGATTTTGTTTCATTTCATGCCCCCCCCACCAATAGCAATCAGGAGGACTTTATCCAGTGCAGCTCTCCAAATGCATGATTGAATATTTTGTTCAAGTTTTCCTGAAAAGTGGTAAATTAGGAAGTAAAGATTTCAGTTTTAGTGGTGTGCGTACTTTGGCCAGCCATGCATTGCACCTTAATTCAACCATACTACTCTTTCCTGGTGCTAGAGAAGACTCTTGAGAGTCCCTTGGACTGCAAGGAGATCAAATCATTCAATCCTAAAAGAAATCAACCCTGACTGTTCCCTGGAAGGCCAGATCCTGAAGTTGAAGCTCAAATACTTTGGCCACCAAATGAGAAGGGAGCATTCACTGGAGAAGACCCTGATGCTGGGAAAGATTGAAGGTCAAAGAAGAAGGGGACAGCAAAGGATGAGATGGTTAGACAATGTCATTGATGCAATGAACATGAAATTGAGCAAACTTCAGCGGACAGTGGAAGACAGGAGGGCCTGGCGTGATCTGGTCCATTGGGTCGCGAAGAGTTGGACTCGACTGTGCGACTGAACAACAACAACACTCTTTCCTTGGCTTCCATAGCGTGGAGATGGAAATGCAGTAGGTTCATCAATGCCAGGGTAAACACCAGAATCAATCTACCCAATGGCGGAAAGCTACCTTCCCCCCCCAGTGCTTTGATAACTGACAATTTTCCAGTTATCTAAGAGGGTACAGTGGAATCACATCCTAACAAATGACATGTGGGCAGAAGGTATGGCATGATGGCTTTGTTCTTCATTGGTGATGCCTCAATAATGATGACTGCTCTTGTTGCACTGCCAAAGTAAAGACTGTCTGCTTGAACTTCAGGAGAACAAAGCATCAGCGACAGGAAAAAGATCAGGAACAGAGCAAGTAGCTTTGGAACGGCCAATATTTTCTGTTTCCAACACATGAGATCTGGATTTCATCTGCATCTGTCAACAACCATCGTATTGTAAAGGGGAAATCTTGAGAATACTCATGGACTTCAGATCCCTATTTTGCAACATCGTATCCATGTCAAACACTTTGGGATCTGATCCTGTTAGTATCACTTTGCGTACTGGGGTTTTTTGGCTCCTTTGAAGTGCTATTCCTTGATCAGAAGCTGCTCACAAACAAAACTAGGTTTTGTTTTCTGGAACTGCACATACAATCTTCTGAGCAGGAGCAGGAAATGGTGGTTAGCCTCAGGGGTTTATTGGCTTTATATCCAAGGCCATTTTGCCTACAGAAACTCCCCATAATAGTAGCATCTGTCAAAGACTGCACATTCAGGTGGTATCTTAATAATGACAAATGCATCAATGCAATCTTGCGTTACAACTTGGCTAATGGATAATCCAAAGAACGGAGTACGCACCAGTGACATTTTGAATTTAGTACTGTTTGTTTGGACTGAAATGTTCCATTGCAAGGTTGTTTAAACAACGACAACAGCAACAACAAAACATTGACTTTGTCTTTGTAACTCTTGTAGCACCTTTGTCATTGAACTACAATGCTGGCGTCGGTTTCAACTCATACACAAACACATTCTTGAGGTCCATCTTGAATGTCATTGCAGAGTACATAAAGATAAAGTAAATGAGGATGATGTTAAAGTTCACAGCAATCCCAATGTTAAAACGCTTCCCCATTATTATTATGATTATTTATTTGCTAAAGGCTTGTCTAAGCCTTCACATCAGCTGCTTACACAACCTTGCCACTGCATCATCTATGTTTACTGCTGCTTGACAGCTTTCTCTCAGAAATGATGTTACTATAGCATCAGAGAGACGAACATTAGGAGCGACATGGTTACTGGATATATCCTGAATATTTTTCCGGATTCTTGAATGATTAGAGCCAGGGCTTTTTTTCTGGGGGAATGCGCCAGAACGGAGTTCCAGAACCTCTTTGACAAAATTCTTTTTAAAAATGTTTAAATGTTTGTGAGTTTTCAGTACACAGATTGAAAACTTCATTTCCCTCTTGAGAGTTCCAGCACCTCTTTTTCCAAAACAAAAAAGAGAGCTACCACCAGTATTAAAGTAATATATCCGTATCTTCTCTTTAATATATTAAGAGGCCATGCAAACTAATCCCATGGATCCAAAATCATACTATTAGAAAGAACAAAAAAAAATTGCCCTACTTTTGTAGGCATACATTAGGTCCTTTTCCCGATTTGGTGGGTGTGGTGGACACCATCTTGAATTTCCTCAAGGGTGACAAGCTAGCTTTACTCACATTCAAACTCATGTATTCTATCTACTGGAAACTGCTATATACCACACTGACCTAGGGTGGAACCAAAATCTGATACTGGCTGTGGAACAAATGTTTTAGAATTCCTTGAGTATGTCCATAAAATGTGCGAAGGAGACATCCATTAGATGCTGGCATTCAACTAGTTTTAGTCATGGTTTCAATTAACCGATGGCCAGGACACTGGCAACTATCTTCTCTACAGAAAAAGTAACACTGGCTTTAACAGAGCCCTCCAGTTCTTCAGTCACACGTTTTCTTGGTTCATAGTCACATTTGGAAAGTGGGAATGGAGGTGTTTTTGAGCAGAACTCTGACATAGCCTCTTTTGCTGCTTGGAACAAGTTGGGGGAGAGGCCAGGATTAAGCCATGATGTAATCTACAAGGTATCTATCACCTAGCTTCCACATCTGTCCATCACATGAAACCATTTTAAGACACTGTGGATAATAAACCATACACTTAAACCCTTGTTTGACATACCCTAACTCAGAGCTTTTTTTGTAGAAAAAGCCCAGCAGGAACTTTTTAGCATGATAGGCCATACCCAACAGCAGAAACTCATTAGCATATTAGGCCACACACCTGACAGCACAGCTCATTAGCCTATTAGGCCACACCCCCATGTTACCAGAAGTGGGGTCATCCAGCCACACCCACCTTTTGTCTCTTATTCTATTTACCTTGTTTGTTGTCAAAACCCAGGGCTTTTTTATAGCAGGAACTCCTTTGCATGTTAGGCCACAAACCCCTAATGTAACCAATCCTAATGAGTTTCTGCTGTCGGGTGTGGCCTGTTATGCTAATGAGTTCCTGCTGGGCGTGGCCAACTTGGGAACCAGCCAGAACTCCATTCCTGTGCGTTCCTGCCCAGACATAGCCCTGCCCTAACTAACTGAACAGACTGGCTCGCATTCGGATGACCACACTGATCATAACGAGTTTCACAAAAGCACGGTTTCACATGATATCCGAACAGCATCGACACCGATGAACCAAGCTTGTTGAGCCACACAAGAATAGCAACTTGATATTTATGTATTTTGGGTCACTTAAGGACTGAGCAAGCCCTTACAATCCTCCTTCCTATGTGATAAGCAAAAGTTCAGGTGTCTCAGTCCTGGCCAGGATGCACTCAGGCCGGACAGGGAGTCAGCTGCTTGACCCCCACTGCTGCCTTCCAATGAAGCGCTGCTTCCCAAAGTGGTCCCATGCTGATGCTAGCTAAGAAATCCTTTCTGACACCTTTGCCCAGCCTCAGAAGCTCTGGCAACCAGCCCAGACACAGCGTTCATCTTTGTGTCATTGTGAATTGATTAAACAAGGGGAAAATAAACATGAACTGTATGGAACACAGGCTCTCCTGGCTGTGAAGATCAGTTTTGGGTCAGGAATGCAAAGGACAGGAGTTACATAATTAATTCTGCATTAGATAGGTTGTACACACACACACACACACACACACACACAGAGAGTTGCTTTGAGTCAAAACGGCATATCTGAACTGTAAACCTGGAGCCATTCCAATCTTGTCACATCTTGGAAGCTAAGCGGGGTTGGTCCTGGTTAGTACTTGGATGGGAGACCACCAAGGAAGTCCAGGGTTGCTACGCAGAGGCAGGAAATGGGGGGAAAAAACCCTTTGTTTGTTCTTGCTTTGAAAACATTATAGGGTTGCCATAAGTCAGCTGCGATTAGAGGACACACAACCCCCCCCACAAAATAAACCATGGGGCTACTTTTTAGTAAAGCTGTTCTGGTAAAGAAGGCGCTAGTTAGATGTTTAGTGTTCCTGTTTCATCATGCCTGGAAAGTGCAGGCAAACTCTGAGACTTTACCATCAATAGAAGGTAATTCCCAAGTCTTTGTTTCTAAAACAAATAGCTGCAATGTACCCTGGACAGTTCCTTTTTGTTGTGGGGTGCACCCTCCATGGAAAAGTGTGGCCCGTATTTCCCATTTTTGCCTTTAGGAGTATTGTGTTAAATTCAGATCAGTATGAGTTACTAGCATTGTCATTCTCCAGGGGGCACTGCAGACCTCTCGTAGTCGTAATTTTAAGGAACCTACAGATGTTGGGCTCTTCCCTCATGCCCCCCCTTTTCTCCTGCCCACCCTACTTTGTACTTAATGTGCAGTCTGATAAAGAGTTCCAGGGAGCTTACAGTTTGTAATACTTTAGTCGGCGTGTTCTACTACTGTTCTACTACTACTGAGAGCCAGTTTGGTGTAGTGGTTAGGAGCATGGACTCTAATCTGGGAGAACCGGGTTTGATTCCCCACTCCTCCTCCACATGCAGCTGCTGGTGTGACCTCGGGTCAGTCACAAATTATCTCAAAGCTGTTCTCTCAAGGGCAGTTCTCAAGAGAGCTCTCTCAGCCCCACTTACCTCAGCAAGGTGTCTGTTGTGGGGAAGGGAAGGGAAAGGAGACTGTATGCTGCTCTAAGACTCCTTCGGGTAGTGAAAGGCTGGGTATACATCCAATCTCTTCTTCTTCTACTACTACAATTTTTAGATCCCCCCCCCCCCGACTGCTACCTACCTACAATTTCATCATTCTCCAGGCTCTCTGGAAAAGAAATCTACAAGTGGAGGAAGAGATGCATGCATCATGGCTCTAAATGCATATAAATGCATGTGCGTGAAAACAGGGGCACTGTGAAATGCTCAGCCTGCGTACTGCAGCTGCTGAGTGTACAGGGTCCGAACCCACCAAACACTCACCTGAGCCCATTGATGACGGATGGCTGGGGATACCTCAGACCCACACAGAAGAAACCAAACCCTGACTGCTGACATCTTGAGGCACAGCACTAATGCCTTCAGTGGGCCCCGGATGCAGCAGCGTGGCCCAATGAAAGCAGAGGCTGGGTGCTATGACAACAACATAGACCAGGAGGGGAGATGAGTTCCTGAGAGACTGGAATGTCTGGCAGAGCCAGGAGGAAGTGGGTGGAGCTTTCAGGAGCTGCAAGGAGGTCTTTAAACCTGGCCATCTCCAGGCCAAGGCATACACCTTCATCTGCTCTGATGACACAAGAAGTGGAGACCAGGAGGGAGAAACTGGGTCTGACAACCCCTTGCCTTCCATGCCAAGGCCCTGTATCTCTCTGACCAAAAGGGTGGACCTTCGTTTGCTTTTTAGATCAGTGCAGGGCACATCAATATAGCACAGCATACAGGAGGTAGAGCTGGAACTTTGAGAGTGTTTAACTGTTGGACGTACACTTGGCCGTACATACTCAATAGTTGTCACTTGCTTGGCCACAGGGGAGTTGCAAATGTGTTTTGAGAAACGTTGGAGGGTCTGTAATAAACTTTTTTATGGCAAAAGGGAGTCAAAATAAATTAAAAAAACGTACTGTGCTTTGGTTTCTCCCTTACAAATTAGCCATCTTATTTTGATAACCCAGCTTTAGAGTCCTGCACTATGCATTCACATCCTAAAAAACACACATTAACAAGATGGGAGGGGGGGGAAACCGCAATACCATGATATGTCCCTTAGATAATTAAAAAAAAACCCCAACAATTACTAGAGTAGAAATTGTCTTAATTAAAAACAAAACAAAAGGACACAATAACTGCCCACAGAGAGATAGAAATGTACCTTTCCTTTCTGTTTTATCGGAAACTTTTCCTCCAATGGGCGAGTAGGTCGTATCCACGGGCTCTGTGCCTTTGTTTCCCTTACTGACTCCGTTTTCATACAGCTGCCCTTCCACAGGCTGGAGTTGCCAAGTTAGGCCAAACAAATGTACTGCTATTAAAAAAAGAAAAGAAGAAGAAGAAGAAGAAGGAAGGGGGGGGAAGAATACCAATTAATTTATGCCCACATTGTGGCACCTTTATTACACAAAGAAAGAAGGCAGCCCGGGCCAGCTTTTGCAAAAGTCAATTATTATATGCCTGTGTTTGGAATAAATTGGAATTCTAAGTATGCTAATTTCACCTTAAACTAAATGTTTAATTAGTTTCCACACGCTCTTCTGGAGATGAGCCAATACTGGATGATGAATTTCTTCAGCAATTAACAGAATCGCTCGCTATTCCAAAGACAGTGGCTTTGTAAGTGAAATACAGCACGGGAAGTTATAATGCTGTACCTAGGTGTGCAACCAACACTCTGCTGTAAAACTTCCCATTACCCCAAACAGAGAGAAGGCGTTGGGGTGACCGGGCCCGCTAAGGAATTATTTGCATTATTTACAGCTGCACAAGTAGAGCATAAAGTAAAGAGAAGAGGCACTTCTTCAAGACAGTAGATCCCATGTCATACCCCTCAAGAGAGAAAGGGAGACAGAGGCTAACTATGGCCCCGTTCACACGGAGCATTTGGCCCGCTGAAGGCACGGTAGCCCTGTGGACTTTCCGTGCATGATCATACCACACATCTGGGAGGCGTAGGGCTCCCGTGGCCAACCCGCGGCTTCCCGTGAAAAACGTGGAGTAAAAAACTACTAGGGTTGAAGTACTAGTTTCTGGAAACCCCGGGGCAAAGGCTGGCATCTGATTGCGGGAGCGCCAGTATCCCACGGCTTCCGACACCTGCCCATGTCCCAGGGTTTCCGGATGTTGTAAGTTTCCATGGGATGTGCACCAACACAGAATAACGCATGCGCACATGCAAGACACCGACAGCAGCCCCCCCCCCACAGCACATGCGTCCTTTGCTACAGCGCGGCTTGTGTGCTCTGCTGTGCTGCTTTTTTGCTGCGCTGTAGCAGCGCTGTGTGATCGACGCTTGGCGCCAGAGTATGGCAACGTGGTGGCCCATGTGATCGGGCTACCATGCCTTATTTTGCTCCAGGGCAAACTGCCACGTCTGCCCCCCCCCGCGTGTTCTGGCCCATATGACCGGGGCCTATGTGCACCCTGTGTTATTTTACTTTCAGTCAATTGACAGCTGTTTCTGTTTGCTCTCTCTCTCTCTCTCAAACCTCAAACCTGTGGTTGTCCCACACATACATACATGTGCCCCCCCCCCCCAGCTGGGCGTGTGCCACCTTCTTCAAACTCTGATGGGTCCTTGAATGAGATAGAACCATCTCCCACAAAGAACAGAACCACAACCACTCGGGAACACCAGCATTCTTCTGTCAAGTTCCTGAGTCACTTCCGGCAAACCCATGCTGCCATTCACATTCCCCAGACACCAGCTCCGTGGTAGCCCGCTTGGTCAATCTCACATTTCCTATGCAAGTCAAAGCTGGAAGAACACTTTTTGCAGCTGCAAAACTTTGGCCCGAAGAAGGAGTCCTGTCATCCCACTCCCATACACCCCTTGCTCGAACAAGTCGCTTTTCACTCCTCCCAGGTTCTGGATCATAACACATACAGGTTGGGGATTGGGGTTGGGATGGGAAAGGAGGGGAGTGTCTCGGCTTGTCGCACATGGTCCTGGCTAGGGTTTTCAGCCCCCAGGCAGTGGCTGGAGATCTCCTGCTATTACAACTGATCTCCAGGTGACAGAGAAGAGTTCACCTGGAGAAAACGGCCATTTCGGAAGGTGGACTCTATGGCATTAGATCCCATTGAAGTCCCTCCCCTTCCACCCCACCCTCCTCAGGCTCCACCCCCAAATCTCCAGGTACTTCCCAGCCCAGAGTTGGCAACCCTAGTCCTGGCCTTGACACCAAAGTCTGGCTCCCCCTTCTCCTGTCACATGACTTTGGTCACATGGTTGCATCCTGTGTCAGCAGTGTTGAAGACCACTGACCAAAGTATGTTGCAAGCAGAGAGTCAAAGCCAAGCGAAGGAAGCACCGTGCTGGACTGTAACAGACCCTTTTTTTGCAATGCATTTATTTAATGCTAATATTTGTCCTAAAATGAGACACAGTTACACAGGTCATGCTTAATTAACTTAGCTCAGAAGAAATGTACCGAGCTGGCACAAGCAAACATTTTGTGCCTTTAGAACAATAAAGCAACAACAAAAGATTGCCAAACCACTGGGACTCTAGAAATAATTTATTCCCAATTCTAAATCTTCTGAGGCTTATTTTACAGTCTGCATTATTTTCTTTTAAAAATGCAAGCAAATGATGCTAACTCCTCTGATCTATTTAATTTTGATTTAGACAATAAAGTTTATTTGTTCAACCAAAGGTCATCATAGAATGTCATACATCCCCAAAGCACAGAAGTAGACAAGAACCAGACAGTCAAAAGCAGACAGGATTAGGAGGGCCGAATTTGGATTAAAAATGGATGGGAGGTAAAATCAGAGTAATAATTATATTAAATAGACACCATCTTGAAATGTGGTGTGTACAGCAAAGTGGAAGTGATACAGAATACCATTGCCTCAGATTCTTTTCTTCTTCCCAGGATCCTTCTCCGCCTTCTTGTCACTCAAGCCTTGCCCTAAGTCCAGAAGACTAATCAAGAAGACCCCAGGTGGCGGCATCTGTGGGTCTGAGGGCACTGAGTGCCCAGCTGAAATTAGCTGCTCCCGTCATTGGAGGAAACATTTTGAAATTGCCTCCCATGGAAGCCATTTTTAAACTAGTCCCGCCTCCCACAGAAGCCACTGTGTGGTGGCATCCACTACCCTTTCTCAAAATGGCAGAAGTGCTGACAGGTTCAACAAGGTCGAGGACCCTGGCTATATGTTATAAGGAAGCTTAACGGTACTCTGAGTCACCTTCATGTCCACAAGATCCTTTCTGGGGAAGTTCACATCCAGTTTGGTGCAGTGGTTAGGAGCGCGGACTGTAATCTGAGAGAACCGGGTTTGGTTCCCTGCTCCTCCACATGGAGCTGCTGGGGTGACCGTGGGTCAGTCACAGTTTCATCAGAGCTGTTCTCTCACGAGCAGTCCTCGAAAGAGCTCTCTCAGCCCCACCTACCTCACAGGACGTCTGTTGTGGGGAGGGGAAGGGGAAGGAGACTCTGGGTAGTGAAGGGTGGGGTATAAATCCAGTCTCTTCCTCCTCCTTCCCCTTTATCTCTGCCTCTCCCCCTCTCTCCACTTTTACCAAGGAAATAAGCCTTGGCTAGCACATTGCTGATACCAGCTTTTCGCAGCTAGCATGATTCTTTTTCATATCTCAGTCTTCTGATGAGGCTGCCACCCTTCTAGTACCAATTAGTACAAGTGATTTCCACACACTCAGCCTCAATTATAAGCCTTGAGGAAGAATAATGAACCTTATTATTAGGTGGTGGCAGGCATGTTCTACCAGCTTCTTTACATTGCAGCCGTTCATCAGGCAAACATATTTCACACAGCCAGGAGTCCAGTCAATTCAAACTCAGCCAACGGGACTGTTTCTCCACAGTGTGAATTTAAATGCAGTCACTGCTTAAGGGCGATGTTTGACCTCCCGGTCCATGACATTTCCTGAATCTGTGCTAACCAGGTTCTCAGGGTCAGGTGGATAAAAAAAAACCTGTTTACTATCTTGGAAGCTAAATTCAATTCACAGGTAGCGTCCAGATAAACACCACCCCATTTCCTTTGCATGAATGGACACCTGAGCAAAATGGGGGAGAAGCAAAGACAGGAAAGGGGAAGTGGGGAGGAGGAGAGTCTACTAACTTCTCCATTTGGGATCCTGGTGGGCTACTGAGAAACTCCTTCCTACTGACTGATGATACCCCCTCTTACACATATCTTTGAAGTACATATTTTTCAAATGTTCCCTTTGCCAATCAACGAGATCTGGCAATGCATGCAGTCTGACAGGAAAGAAAGCCAAGCAAGCAACCCCCTGACTGCTACATTATGTTGAAACAACTGGATCTTGATTATGCTTATCAGCATCTCAGTCATTTAATTAGCAGCTCAACAGTCCCATTGTATGCAATGGTAAACCAGCAGAGTGCTAGACTGAGGGCTCAGATTCCAACTCAGAGACAAGAAATAGGGTTGCCAGCTCCGGGTTGGGAAATAGCTTGAAATTTTGTGGGAGATAGGTTGCCTGCCACCACCACCCCCCGGCAGAGGCCAGGATCCCCTGTCGCTAGGCCCTGCCCCACCAGGAGAGGGGGGGAGGCCCAGGCTGTGTCACTGGAGATGTGATGACAACACTTCTGGCATGCACTGGAAGCGATGTCATCATGCTGGCAATGCCACGGCAACACTGGTATTTCGACAAAAAAACGCTGTGGTAGAAGCCATTTTTACCACAGAATTTTTGTCCAAATACCAGAGCGTCGCCACAATGTCACAGCATGATGACCTCACTTCTGCTGCATGCTGGAAGTGATGCAGCCATGCCACTGGCAATGTTGTCTGGGCCTCTTTCCTGTTGCTGGTAAGTCCCCCCCCCCCATTCCCTGTTGGTTGCCAGGAGGGACCTGGCAATTCTTCATGGGGGGAGCCTTGAGAAAGCAGGGTTTGGGGAGGGGCGGGTCCTCAGCAAGGTACAATGCCATAGAGCTGACCATCCAGAGCAACCATTTTCTCCAGGAGAACTGATCTATGTTGTCTGGAGATCAAATGTAATACTGGGAGAGCTCCAGGCCTCACCAGGAAACTGGCAACCCTGGCAAGAAGACGACCAATTTCCCCTTGGTCTAGAACTATGCACAGATTCCATTTTATTAGCCTGTGGTAGAAACAGCCAGTTAGGTATAGTGGCAATCAAAATGGTATGTGGTTTACAATATGGTGGCAAAGCTAAGGTAGTAGAAAGGGACTGTACCGCTTCAGACTGTAGACAGTGGAACACGTTTATGAAGAGTCCCCCACATAAACAACTGCAAGCAGAAAACTAGCAAAAGAAGATATGGAGTGGGACAGAAAAGCTGAGCTGCTAGTATAATTTTGCTTTGCAAAAATGATCGATCAACCGTCAAGAATGTCACGGTCTGATCAGCCTCCTCGGGATCGTAGCACCGCATCTTGCTTACGCACGCAGAGAAAACCAGCGCGAGCCGCAAATGTCGGGAAGGGCGTTATATAGATTCAGCCACGTGCTGCAAAATACTTGCGCTCAAGAATTATCTTCTATTTCTACTTTCTCCGGTAACAGATTGCCAGTCGTTTGGAAATGGAGGCCGTGTTACAGTTGTTGAGAGCCAGTGTCAGACTGGGATCTGGGCAAACCAAATTCAGACACCCCCCCCCCCACTCTGCCAAGAAGCTTGCTGGGTGACCTTGAGCCAGGTCACTCACTCGTAGCCTAAACTACCTCAGCAGGGTTGTCGTGAGAATAAAACTGAGGGGGGGGGGATGTACAGCATCCTCAGCTCCTTGAGGTAAGGCAGGATAAAAATGCACTAATACAGAAATGCATGCTTCAGGTGGGCAGCCATGTGAAAAGCTCCGACCCTGCCACAAATGTTGTTAGTCTTTAAGGCACTACTGGACTCTTGCTCTTTCTGAAGAATCTGAAGAAGTGAGCAGTGACTTACGAAAGCTCTTCCCCTGCCACAGATTTTGTTAGTCTTTAAGGTGCTACTGGACTCTGGCTCTTTTCTACTTTATACATAAATGTCTGCCTAGTGAGGATGCATCAAGTGTATCTGATGAAGTGAGCTCCAGTCCTGAACAGCTTTTGCTGGAATAAAATCTTGTTTCTATTTAAGATGCTCCAAGACTCCTGTTTATTTTCACAGAAGCGACTGCAGACTCAAATGACTGATTTTTTTTTTTAAAGATTAAGGAACACAAGAAACTAACAAGCCGGTTAGTCTAGTTGTACGGTATTCGGCAAAGTGTAATCTGCCCATTGAAAGACCATGTTAAGCTTCGTGCCTAGACAAGGATCCTAATCCTGAACATCTGATTGGTTGTCTAAGAAGCGCCGTCCTATCAGGACGAACCTCAAACCCTTGGGGGGAACGAACCCTATTGGTTCTTATCTCTGTAATCTTATTGGTTACCAATATGTAAATAGGTGTGGCTACATTAGCCGGGAACGTTTAAAAGGGAGCAAAGTTCCACTGTGTCTTGGTCATCTGTTGCTCTGCGGTTTTGCTGTTCTGGTTGACTTTGAGCTGTTGCTGAATAAAGCTGAATCACTTTATTCTGATTTAACTGAAATCGAGTTAAGCGTCATACTTAGCACTAGTCTTTAGCTTTTGCCAGGTCAGGTGCTAGTGGTCTTTTATCTCTGTGAGATGCTAGTAATCTTTTATTTTATTTTTTTTAATACAGAAAAAAACATCCAGTCTGATGAGTCTGCACCTAAATCGTGAAGTCGTACGACTTGGGAGATAGCGAGAAATATGTTGGAAAGAGAAGTAGAAAGACAGTCTAAGGTTCTCATAACCCTGGACTGGGTTGACAACTGTGCACGGGATGCCAAAGGCTGAGGCAGTGGCTGAGTTTAGGGAAGCAGTAGCCGCACTTTACTTTGTCTTCACTTTAGACGGGATGTGGGGGAGATGCCCATGAAAAAGTCCACTAAGCTCCGTCCTTTGCTGTAGGGCCAAATTTTATTGCCTTGCATTGCGGCAGAGTCATGCCTTTAGGGGACAGGCATTGCAACGGAAGCGCATAGCTGTGCTGTGTTATTTGCGATGAAAATACAGAGGGAGGGACTTGGCAAGTCTAGATAACAGATTATTTATCTTACAATTTGTGTCATATATTTGGAGAACGGATCCGGGGGAAAAAAAATACACAAGGCTTTTGAGTTTTTGTGGCAGCTTGTTTCTATATATATGTTTTTTTGTTGCAGATTACATTCTGTAAACTGGATTAACCCACCATCTGCAACAAAGCCAACGATTAAATTGAATTTATTCTTATCTACCTTCTGTGTAAGCACAGCTTGTCAACTTGTGTTCTGCAAAGTTTGGCAGACAACAAAATGCGAGGGCTGGCTGAAACACAAGCAACTCCCTGTAGTGGATCAGCGAATAACAACAACCCACCAAACGGAGTGCAGTGTGTATGTATGAAGCCTAGGTACGGCATCTTCAGGACAAGCGATGGAAATGTTGCCACCATCAAGAACTTTCTAGTGAACAACCCGGACCTAGTACATCCCCATTTTGCCTCGATGGGCATGTTTTTGGGACTAGAGTTGCCAACCTCCAGCAAAAATGGCTGCTTTAGAGGGTAGACTCTATGGCATTATGGCCTGCTGAAATCCTGACCCTCCCAAATCCTGCCTTCCCCAGGATCCACACCCAAGCCTCCAAGAATTTCCCAACTTGGAGTTGGCAAATGCCGTTTTAGCAGACGACTCCTGAAGGTGAAAAGCCAGGTCTGCTAATCAAGGTGGATTGGATCCACGCCAGGACCTCTCTCTCTCCCCCCACCAATTTCCAGCTACAAATTGAAACACAGCCCGTTCCAACAAGAAGATGACAGAAAAAGCCAAAGAGAATCGGCCCACCATCCAGCTGCGAGTAATTCCAAGCTAAAATATCCCTTCCCCCACCACATGCTTGACATTTTGGAAAGAGAAAGACAAGCTGCAGATCTCTGCCAGGCCACTTAAGAACCGTCTCGTCCTGAGGGGAGGACAGAAGTGACAGAACAGCCAGTCAGACAACCTGACTGAAGAGGCAAAGAACATATATTTAAGCCATCGATTTGCCTGTCACAAGCATGGAAGGCAGCTACCACAAACAAAGGTTTTGGACCTCCTGTGGCATACATATTCTTGGTGTTTTTATTGTACATTAAGGGAGTACTTTTTAACAAGAGAGGTGATTCGTAACCACAATCACTTCAACCCCTGAAAGAAGAGGAGGTGATAGTTTGCAAAACACCCTCCCCCCCAATCACTCACTGCTGTGGCAATTTGTGAGGAAAGGGCAGACAATCATCACCACTGGTGAAGAGAGCAGCTCTGGCTAGCTGATCTCGCATACCATACTGTTGTGCAGCCAATGGAAGACCTGGATCCATAATAACTGTGCCATAGGTGGTGGCCCAGGCCATCCTTGAGCTTGTTTGGAGGTTCTAACAGGGGAGCGTAGCTATCCAGGGCTATTTTTGGGCAGGAAGGCACAGGAACGGAGTTCCGGCTGGCTCTCAAGTTGGCCACGCCCAGCAGGAACTCATTAGCATAATAGGCCACACCCAACAGCAGAAACTCATTAGGATTGGCTACATTAGGGGTGTGTGGCCTAACATGCAAAGGAGTTCCTGCTCTTAAAAAAGCCCTGGGTTTTGACAACAAACAAGGTAAACAGAATAAGAAGCAAACGGTGGATATGACTGGATGACCACACTTCTGGTAACATGGGAGTGTGGCCTGATATGCTAATGAGCTGTGCTGTCAGGGGCGTGGCCTGATATGCTAATGAGTTCCTGCTGTTGGGTGTGGCCTATTATGATAACGAGCTCCTGCTGGGCTTTTTCTACAAAAAAGCCCTGCAGCTATCGTATACCCTTGACCGAAGAACGGTGCACTCCTAATCTGGGATGATCGTCCTCTTCAACCAAGCGTGCAGCTTCGGGAGGGACACACATGGAGCGGTGAGGGAGGTAAGGGACACCCACCTAGCCAGCCAGACCAGCCGAATCAACCCCGGCAATCAATGGGGTGACAGATGCCATAGCCAGATCGCCCTCACATCCACAGCCCAGGCTCTCCTGATCTCTCATCCGCTCTCAGAAGCTAAACAGGATCAGACATGGTTAGGGTTGCCAGACCCCTGGTCCAGCCAGGGGATCTCCCGGTCTTCGGGGTTCCCATCTGCCTCTGGCCAGATGGCCAGTGAGGGAAGCCCCACCCCCAAAGAGGCCCACCGTGCGTCAATATGGTCAACACAATGACATCACGCGGAAGTGACATCATCACGCCTGGGGTGGCATGTGCCGATGCTCTAGCATTTTGCCCGTGCTAGAGCATCAATGTGCAACGTCCCTAGCATAATGACGTCACTTCCGTGTGACATCACTGTGCTTGACGTCACACGCAGCAAAACCACCCCCACCTCCCCGGACAGCTCTCTCCTACCCTCTGCTGCCAGGACACAGGGTATAGATGGGAACTCTCAGTCTGGGGCAGGTGATGCACTCTATTCTTGGTGCTGGAGGGGGCAGCAGTGGGAGGGCTTCTGGTGCCCTGGCCCCACTGCTGGACCTCCTGATGGCACCTGGTATATTTTGGCCGCTGTGTGACAGAGTGTTGGACTAGATGGGCCATTGGCCTGATTCAACATTGGCTTCTCTTATGTTCTTATGTTCTTATGACAATCGGACCTGGCAACCCTAGCCCTGGTTAGTGCTTGGATAAGAGACCACCAACAAAGTCCAGGGTTGTTACGCAGTGGCAGGCAATGGCAAATCACTGCTGAACACCTCTTGCCTCGAAAACCCTACCTACGGGTCACCAAAAGTCCGCTGCAACTTGCTGGCACTTTCAACCCTGGTGGTGATGGGTTGAACTCTGTGTACACGAGAGTTCAAGAACTTCCCACAGCTATGGCCAATGATCGTTTCCCAGGCCCCATTCACCTTCCTTGTGAGAATAAAAGGGAAGTTGTTAGAAGAAGTGTGGGATAGAAATATACTGAACGTTGCATGCAATGCGTCCTCTAAGCTATGGAGTCTTGTGAGCAAAAATTCTACTTTGTGAGCTACTGGCATTAAAGTTGTGAGCGAGCGATTTGGCTGCTGCATAAATTAGTTTGCTCTGGCGCCATCTTTCCTGAGCTAAGACAAAAATGTGTGAGCCAGAGCCTAAAAAACTGTGAGCTAGCTCACACTAACTCAGCTTAGAAGGAAAACTGGTTGCATGTCTGCTAACGTTATACCCTTGCAGTGCAAACATAAGCACGCCTTCGTCATGTATGGGGGCCCACCACCAGGTACAGCATCCTCAGTGCTTGAGTGATGGTCCAGCAAAACTTACGTCCCAGCCCTGATCACGTGTACTTGCAGAGCAAGTTCCATCGTCAGGACCAGGGCTATTTTTGGGCAGGAACGCACAGGAACGGAGTTCCGGCTGGCTCCCAAGTTGGCCACGCCCAGCAGGAACTCATTAGCATAACAGGCCACACCCAAAAGCAGAAACTCATGAGGATTGGCCACATTAGGGGTGTGTGGCCTAACATGCAAAGGAGTTCCTGCTACATAAAAAGCCCTGGGTTTTGACAGCAAACAAGGTAAACAGAATAAGAAGCAAAAGGTGGATGTGGCTGGATGACCACACTACTGGTGACATGGAGTGTGTGTGGCCTAATATACTAATGAGTTTCTGCTGATGGGTGTGGCCTATTATGCTAATGAGTTCCTGCTGGGCTTTTTCTACAAAAAAAAAGCCCTGGTCAGGACTGTGTTAAATCCAACACATTGCAAAATTCTCTAAAGAACTCAAGAATAATTTCTCTCTCTCTCTCTCTTTTGCAAGATGGATGCACTAAGGAGATTTAAAGCATAAAACAGTAATTATAGTGCAGATAAAACATCTTACCTAAATGGGGAGTTGGCCAACAGAATACGGGGCTCAAGGGAGATGCAGAATTGTTTTTCTCCTTATGAAGAGCCTGGATAAAGATCTGGTTTCGGCATAGCAAATCCTGCCCGATTTATGGCACTGGATTGCACTGGATTATCTCCAGGATTTCTCTCCATCCTGATTGACATCCTGATTGACTGTTTAAGAATTTATACACAATTGCTGCTTACCCCGGACACGATTCTGCCAAACCACAACACTGCTTTGCATCCATAACTGGTTGATCTGAAACCTCAGCTATTCAGTCCTCATGAATCACTGCCATCTACTGAAGCCAGCATTCCAGCCATGCATGGCAACCTCTGCTTGTGGGCACCCTCAGATGCCTGTCCTTTCTCTTTCATTGGAATTGGAGCCAGTCAGGTGAGAATATCCCACCGTGAAAAACCTGGCATCTCATAATACTGTAAGCAGCTAGAAGCAGTCCACACCCTAAAACTCTCCCCGTCTTCTCTCTCATCAAGCAATGGACTGCTGCATCCTGGCAATTTAGCTTTGGAATAATTTTAAAAAGATGGCTTCGCTTCTCAGATCTGGCCATACAGGGAAGAATCTGAGTTTATAATGTAAGCTGGAATGTCTGCCCGCATTCAGACCATTAGAAAGTAACAATGCACTTTGCTTGCATTTCTGTTGTAGGAAAGAAATTTTGTTAAGAATCAGGGAGGGGAAGTCTGGGAGGAACGTCTTGGCCTTCTGTGTCATCTTGCGGAGCATTTCTGCTGCAGGTATAAAGGTGGGGCCAGGGGCTTTCTATCAGGCATCTTGGCCAGCCATTGCTTCTCTCTTATTTTACTGGTATTATAAGGCTTGGGGGTGGCCAGAGATGCTAGCCCTTGAGTGGGAGCCAAAGGGTTTCTGGTCCACGGCTCACAGCCGATGCCTTCAGATGAGCCAGCTCCTGAACCTTGCATCCCTCCAAAATAGATTGTGTGTGTGTGTTTAAATCATTTATCTACATATCTATTCCTCAAGCATGACCCCCATCTGCAGATATCTAAATATGCAGATTGGGGCCACACTTACCCAAAACAGATTTTTCTGCAAACTTGAGGGACCCCCTAGGTTTGCCGAAAAATCTGAAATGCAAAACAAAAACAAAACATTGGGGGATTAAATCCTCCCCTGATTAAATAAAGTGCTGTCCGTGTATGAGCAGACAGGGCACTTACCATTGGGAAGTTGTGGAGGGGCCCAGGGGCAGCTGCTGCCATGGAAGATCCCCGGAGCCCAGTGGTGGAGGCTGCAGGGGAGCCCAGGAGCTACCGAGGGGCCCAGCCACGGCGGAGCCAGAGAGCTGCTGACAGGCCTGGCAGCAGTGGGGCCTAGGAGCTGCTGGTGGGCTTAGCAGCGGTGGATGCCAGGAGCTATTCTGGGCCCAGCCACAGTGGTGAATGCCGGTAGCTGTTCCAGGGCCAGCCATGGAGGCAGCAGATGTCGGGGGCCACTCTAGGCTTGGAGCAGCTTCCAGACATCACTGATGCTGGTCTCTAAGGTGAGTGGTGGGGGTTTGGAGTCTTGCCGGAAGGCTATAGGGGAGATGGGACCCCCCCCCGAAAGTTTTGAGGGCCTCCTACTTGTTTGTTTCTATTTATTATTTGCTATAGTGTACACTTTGGGTCGGAGGAGCTGCGGTGGCTCAAGTGGTTAAGATGCTGAACTGCAGGCTGTGGAAGGTCAGTAGTTCAGCAGTTCAAGACCCGTGAGTGCCGCATGATGGGGTGAGCTCCCGTCTCTAGTTCCAGCTCTTGCCAACCTAGCAGTTCGAAAGCAAGAAATTGCAAGTAGATAAATAGGTACCACTTCAGTGGGAAGGTAACAGCGTTCCGTGCGCCTTGGTGTTTAGTCATGCCGGCCACATGACCATGGAAACGTCTTCGGACAGCGCTGGCTCTTCGGCTTTGAAACGGAGATGAGCACCGCAACCCTAGAGTCGGATTCGACTGGCTTTCGAGCAAGGGAACCTTTACTTTTACCTTTTACACTTTGGGTCTGGGGCTGTCTTGGGGCAAACTAGAGATATTACGTTTCTTAGCAAGTCAGGTCTAGGTTCCCCTGAGACACAACTCTCTTTCCCTGCAGCCATGCGGCAGCTGCAGGTGTGGTGGACAGCTTCCAGTTCTGCCCTCCAGGAGTCTCCACCTGTTACATATGAGACTTAAGGCAGCGGCTCTTAATAAGCGATTCAGCTTTATTTACGAGATAGGAACAAACACAAAAACAGGAGAGCAACAGGCCCTCTTTTTCAACTGTCCAGGCTGGCATAACCATGCCCTTTGTTGCATTAAGAACCAATCAGAACAGTATCATAACAACCAATAACTTCATCTCCCTCCAGAACCTTTCTAGTAACTTGATTGGTCTACTATGCAGAGTAGCCAATCAGAGTTTGCTGTTTTCAATACCAGGCTTAGATAGGGGTGAGATTCAAGCTCAGGCCATTTATGTATATATGATACATAACACCACCAATCCCTAATCCTGAGGTACATATGTGTCATGCCCACTGTGCAGCCCGATTCTGTGGACCCTGATCCTGGGGAATCTGCACCTTTAATGCCTGAGCACAAGCTCCCTGCACCCTTGGAAGGAACCAACCTAAGTCCTGCAGAGGATGAGCATCAGTTAACAAGAGAATTCACACCTGGAGCCGCCCCTGCAGAGCCAAGCACGAGCACCACGCCTCCTGATTCTCCTCAGCTGTGACTAGGCTGAGAGATCTAAGACGCCGGGACTTGGCTACGCGATGCAAAGAGGCATGCATGCAAGGTCGGCGTTCTCTCAGCCCGGAGTATTGACAGGAGCCAGGACTCCAGGAGCAGCTGGTAATTAGCTAACAAGCAGAACAGGCTTTTAAGGCAGCTCTCTGGAATCCCCAATTCGTGCTGGCAACTAGTCCTTTTGGACCAAAGCTCTGCACCTCGGATCTTGCATCTTTCTGTTCCTGGGATCCTGCTATCCGTTGACTTCCTGGTTCCTGACTCTGGTCCGTTTTTTGGCGTTCTCCTGGCTCTTGACCCCAGCTCTGCACCTCAACTCTGACTCTCAGCAAACTGGACTCAGACCTTCGGTAAAACCTTGACTACGCGTTTGTTTTTGTGTATTGGGACTCTCACCCTTTGGTATCCTGCTCTTTCTGGTTTTGACCTCAGAATGGACTTTGAAGTCACTGGCTCTGGTGTGACAGTATGTAACTGAATAGAGACTCCAGCCAATGAGAGGCGGTGGAGCATCTGGAGGGGAGGAGAAAGGGAGTTAGATGGGGAGAAAGGCAGTCAACTCAGATAAGGTTTAAGCAGGGTCGAGATGGGGATAGGAAATGGTATCCTGTGCTTGGCAGGTTATTTCAGGGAAACAGTAGGTTGGGAACTCACAAGAGGATCAAGGCAGAAGAATAGCAGACTCTTGGTGCCTCATGTGGTGCTTGGGTAGCTGGCCCCGTGTTGGATGCAATTCACTCCTGGCTTGTTTGGCGTTTGGGCAGTCAGCTTCTGATGGCAGATCCTGCCTGCCTCCCATGGGGCAAGGGTCACCCGTGCTTGGTCCTGGTGGGGAGCATCTCTGATTGTCAGGGTCCATCTTGGAGTTTTACCCCGAATTGCAGAATTGCTAAGACAACCCCTGTTTGGGCCCTTTCATGGAGAAAAGCAGGAAGCAAGAAAGAACCCTGATTGCATTCAACATAAAAAACCAGCAGGCTGCTTTCAATACCTATTAACCAGATCTGAAGGCGGCAGAAAAAAAAACACAAAGGCCAGCAGAATCCTCAGTAGCCTGTACAAATCCAGTGATGCGCTCATGAATAAGAGCATAAAGATTGGGCAATTGGATTCCGTGGGTTTGGGTACAGCACAGTGCTTTTTAGTCCAGATATTACTGTACCATTCGTCTTCCACCTGCCCTTTGATTCCTCCTGTGACCATTTTTAGCTGTATGGACTGAGTTAATGATTGATTAGCCTTCTCCGCACCAGCATGACGCTTTTTCAATGACATCAGCATATGACTCAATATTATGAATCAATCTAAAATGACCAAACCTTTTCTACCTTCCTTTAGATGAACAAAGTAAAGTTTAAAAAAAGAAAAGAAAATGAGGGAGACGCATTAAAATAGCACAAGAGAAGCCTGAAAGAAATTGGAGAAAAATTAAGTGATTAAAAAAAAAATAACTACCTTGCATGACGTCTGTGACCTGCATTGCCTCCTACGTAAGTGAACTTTAGAATAGCTCCCTGGAGCGGCTGGAAACTTTGCAGTACGTTGCTCGTGGTGCCTGAAGCACTGGGGAAAGTTGGGCCTTAATTGGAGTCTCTCGGCTTCCTGAGGCTGCCGGCTGGAGATGTAATATCTAAGGGCAGCACCAGGGTACGACTCTTAAGAGCAACCCGGGGTCCTGATTACATTGATTTTGTTAATGCTGTTCCAGTAGTAATTATAATAATAATACCTTTGCATTGTTGCTGCGGGAAATTAAACATGCAATAATTTGTTCTTCAGCTGTTGGAGTTGTTCAGTCGCACAGTCGAGTCCGACTCTTCGTGACCCCATGGACCAGATTACGCCAGGCCCTCCTGTCTTCCGCTGTCCTCTGAAGTTTGCTCAGCTGTTGGAGGCGACTACTTAATTAGTTGCTGTAGATTTTCCGGGTTGTGTGGCTGTGGTCTTTGCATTGTGGGACCTGACGTTTCGCCAGTAGCTATGACTGGCATCCTCAGAGGTATAACACAGAAAGATGGAGTACTACTTCCAAAGGTACCTGCAGGTTGGGGATCCCTGGTCTAAGGCTGTTTTGGACACTGAGTACCACATCTAGTTTAGGCCTCAGATATGCCAGTGTTAGGGTCCCCAAGGAACTTGGCTGGCAGAAATCCTGCCCACAACTGGCCTTCCCATGTAACTTCTGGTAAAACCAGAAGTGCAGGCCCTGATGTGATGATGTCACCCAGTAGTGATGTCATCACATCGGGGAGGCGACACTCTGGTTTTTGGGCAAAACTTTATGGTTTGAAGCTAATTTCACCATAGAGTTTTGCCTAAAAACTAGAGCATCGCCCCTGATGTGATGATGTCACTTCCGGGTGACGTCATTGTGTTGGGGCCTGCAATTTCTGGTTTTTCAAATGGCCCATTTGCAAACATCAGAGGCATACTTAGTAGCCCCTACAGGAATCTGTGAATTATTACAGGCAAACTACAAGGTGATGTGAGACCAGCAATGCATGCGTCTTGATTCTGAGGGACCTGGATTGCGTTTGAAGATACTGAAGTGACACCAAATCCTCTCTATGCTACCAGCATTTTCTAGTCTTCAACTTTATCTGCTCCAGTGGGTTTTCAAACTGATTCGCAGGAGTTCTGCTTGTTCTGGTTTAATTATGCTTTTTTATGGATGAGATGATTTGATGCACTGAACATCAGAATTCTGGACGTGCAAGAAATTGATAGTTTTATTCATTACAAGATAGCTCACTCTTTCTCTACGGGACTCGGAACAGCCTGTGTATCTTTCCAGATGAATTCTCATCCAGACAGCTAACTGGGACACCAGTACTTCAGCTACACAGGCTGGTGGGGCTAAGGTACAGGTTACAAACTAGGAACTCAAATCTTACCTGTTTTGTAAACTGACTACGAGGCTGTTGGCAAACTGCACTTCCCCATCTGCAAAATTATCATACAGATTTCTCTTCCAGAGCTGTTGTGAAAATTGCAAGCAATGCATGTGATGCACCCCAAAGCACTGACTATTAAATACTGAGTGTTTATTGTATTACTCCAAAGTTGAATTGCCTGCTGTGCCTTCAGCTAAAAGGAGGGTGGGGAGAGGGGAAACCGGCTCAGAGGTAGAACATCTGCGTCGAATGCTGAAGGTTCCAGGTTCAGTCCTTGGAATCTCCAGTTTAAAAGGCCAGGTAGTAGCTGTTTGTGGTGGAAGACCTCTCCTGGGACCCACAAGAGTCACTGCCACTCAGAGTGGATAATCCTGACCCAGACAGAGCAGTGCTCTGCCTCAGTAAAGGCAGCGTTGTGTGTTTGGGAGAGATCTGTCAAGTGAACGTGATTAGCCAGTAACCCAATGCAATTAGATGGGCATTCAAACGAATCTTGCAAAACCATAATGTGACGAGAGGTCTGTTATTAAAACGTATAATAATCCCTATTTGAAGATATAAACTTGAACAAGTACAAATGTTGGCCTACATAAGCCTAAGCAGAACAATAAAAGAATTTGTTTCAAGCGCCCCCACAGTATCACTGAATGCTGATCTCAGGCAGAATTTATATAAATAATTGCTTTGCGCTCTCTTCTTCCCCCAAGGAAATTTCAGATCCCCTTTCGGTAGGGTTTTTCCCCCCCTTTTTGATAAGCAGATTCCTTTTGTTAGTTTTTAGAACAAGTATTCTGATTATTGTTATCTGGAGGAACATTATTTTCTCTGCTCGGAAATTCACTTTGCAACAATGTCTTTTATATAAAATCTTTTTGGGGGGATCCTACTTGGGTTACTCTTTAGATCCCTTAGGGGTAGCATTTTGTAGAGACGAGTGGGCTGCCAAGGGGAAGGGAGGCACGAAATTTCCATTCTGCCACAGGAAAATTTAGAGAAAAATCCTCGGCAAGTCTTCTCAGAATTCTACTCAGCTCTACTCAACAGGGCTTGTCCGGATAGAACAACCCTTTGATTCTTACATGTTGTTTCGCTCATGGGATTTTATCTGGCCCAGTGTTCAGACTGAGCACTGATAGCCCTTGGTTCACACATGCAGGGAAATGAGCCCTGAGGGAATGGAATGGAAGAAGAGAAGAAAAGAAAAGATTGGATTTATACCTCGTGCCTCACTCAGAGTTTCAAAGTGGCTTACAATCTCCTTTCCCTTCCCCTCCCCACAACAGACACCTTGTGAGGTAGGTGGGGCTGAGAGAGCTCTGAGAGAACTTGTAACTGACCCAAGGTCACCCATCAGCTTGCATGTGGAGGAGTGGGGAATAAAACCCAGTTCTTCCAGATTAGAGTCTGTGCTCCGAACCACTACACCAAACTGGACTGCACTACTTGAGACAGTAGGTGGTGGCTTCCAGCTTTGAATGTTCCTTTGTGTTTAAAAGAAACAAACAAATGGGGAAAAAAAGCCAAAACAATACCTCCCAACCTTACGGATAGAAAGAGAGGAAGCATCTGTCCTTTCCTTTGGCTTGTTGTACTGGGGCCCCAGTCATACGGGCCAGAAAATGTGGTGGGGAGGCGTGGCTGTTCGCCCCGCAGAAAAATAAAGTGCAGTAGCCCGATCACACAGTCCCCAGAGTTGCCACGCTCCGGCTGTTAGCACCGATCACATGGCAAAAAAGCGGTGCAGCGGGATCATACCAGCTGTGCTGTTTGTATGTGCGCATGGGCCATTTGGCGTTGGCGTGCATCCTCTGAAAACCTACAAAATCCGGTTTGCTCCAGGACAAGGGCGGGCGCCGGATGCCAAGGGGTGCTGGCGCTCCCGCGATCAGACGCCCGCCTTTGCCCTGCATTTTCCAGAAACTACTGCTCCTTCCTTGGTGGTTTTTTACTCCACATCTTTGGCGGGAAGCCGCGCATTGGCCACAGGAGTGCTACGCCTCCCAGATGTGCCGGTGTGATCGCGCCCGGAAACTCCGCAGGGCTCCCTTTACCTTCAGCGGGGCAAATGCTCCATGTGACCGGGGCCCGGTGTTCTTTTTGCAGGAACTATTTTAACAGTGGAGCTTGGCGGTTTCAGCAGATGAGCACAGACAATGTGTACCCTTGACCAAAGCAGGGTACACTCCTCCTATCTGGGACTGTCATCCTATTCCACCAAGTATGCAGCTTCAGGAGGGATGCACATGGCATGGTGAGGGAAGAAGGGGACACCCACCTAGCCAGTGCGATAGGCCAAATCAACCCTGGCAATCAATGCGGTGACAGATGCCGCAGCAAGACTGCCTTCTTCACATCCAGTGTAGGAGAGCATAGTGTTATCTTCCATGACTGTCCTCTTGTATTCTGAAATGGTGCCATTCTACCAACACTTCATTGTACTCCATGTGTGAACCAGACACAAGCCACAGGTCTGAGCTTGCCCCTTCACAGATTTATGGAGTTATAGCCTACAACCCCCCCCCACATACACCTTTTAATGTCAGCTGGAAAGTGTCAAGAGCAATCAGGAAAACCTCCTTGTAATTCAGCCCTAGTATTCCTGCAGCCTTCATACATCCTCATTTAAAGTCCCAGAGTGCAACAACATGACACAAGCAAAATATTTCTTGGGCTACGCATGATTTGTGTTTCTCTTTTTTTGGGGGGGCACATGAGTCTGCAGTCCTCAGCCTGCCTTTTTATGCACACACTTTATTGAAGGCAAAAGGAACGGGAAAACAGCCTAAAACCTGCTGGCAAAACAACATCCAACCAACATGGCTGCATAATATAATTTTAGTGCAATAAATGCATGAGGTGTCGCTAGTCAGCATGGCCCAATTTAGCGGAAACTGGAGAATTAACAATAATTAAACCCTGTGGAAGTCTTCTGCTAATGCAAACATGGACCTTAGGAACAATGGTCCTTTGGTAAAGAACCATGAGCAGCGCATGAAGGCGGTCGACATCCATTGTTAATTGTCCCCAATGACAGTTATTGCTTCTGAACACGGAGGCTCCGCCATAGACCTATCTCCTGTGAATCTGTTGAGCCTTTTTTTCAAAATCCATCTCAGAGAACAGCCACGACCATGTCTTGCGGCAGTGATTTCCACAAGTCATGCGCTACACAAAATAACTGTTTTGCCTGCCTCGAAGCTACTACCAATCAACTCCACTGGATGCCTAGGAGTTTCAGGACTGTCAAAGAACATCATCTCTCTGTTCTCCAAACTGTTCCTAGAGTGGCTTATCCTGCCTCTCTGTTTTTCATTTAGTTATATCCAATGCTCCCTCTAAAACTGTGGGGCACTGTGAGCAAAAATTCTACTTTGTGAGCTACTGGCATTAAAGCTGTGAGCGAGTGTTTTGGCTACTGCATAAATTAATTTGCTCTGGAGCCCTCCTTCCTGAGCTAAGGTAAAAATCTGCGAGCTTGAGGCTAAAAAAACTGTGAGCTAACTCACACTAACTCAGCTTAGAGAGAACGCTGGTTGTATCCTACTTTTTCCACAATGGAGACCCAAAGCACCTCACGGTCCCCTCTTTTTTCCTCCTCACAACAACGGTGCTGTGAGGTAAGTTAGGTTAAAGGAGAGTGAGTGGCTCAAAGTCATCCCGTGGGCTTCCGGGCAGTGTTCCCTCTAAGCTGAGTTAGTGTGAGCCAGCTCACAGTTTTTTAGCCTGCAGCTCACACATTTTTGTCTCCGCTCAGGAAGGGATGGCTCCAGAGCAAACTGATTTATGCAGTAGCCAAGTCGCTCACTCTCAACTTTAATGCCAGTAGCTCACAAAGTAGAATTTTTGCTCACAAGACTCCACAGCTTAGAGGGAACATTGCTTCCAGGGCAGAGTGGGGATTTAATCCATGGCCTCCCAGATCCTACTCTGATACAAAACACTACATCATACTGGTTCTTAGCCATCTTTCCTCCCCTAAACTCCTCTGTTCTCTTTAAGACAAAGAATGGGACTAGGCAGATGTCGTACAGGGTAAGGATGAGGATACATCTCTACTTTTCAATCTCTCCCCTCACCCAGACATGATTTTTTTTAAAAAACACCATAGCCTACCAACTCCTGTTCCACAGCTTTTGGATCCCACATGTTTAAACCAACCCCTCAAATCCTCATTAAAGCGAATGGATAATGAGTGTGTGTGTGAGAGAGAGAGAGACGGAGACAGAGACACAGAGAAAGAAAGACTGGATTGAAAGGAAAGTGAACACAAAGCTTACCAATCACATAGGCTAGCAACAGGGCCAGCGTGACTGTGATCGCCGTGGCGCTCAACGCAGTGCACTTCCAGTTGCAACATCGGTAAGGTTTGTGAAAAGAGAAAGCCGGTCTAGAGAAAGTACTTCTAGGAAGAGGCCTAGGAGGTGGCGAGTAAACAGTATTGGAGGTTAAAGGGTAGTTCTGGCTGGCTGCACTGAAGATGGCTGAAGAACCAGATCCGTGTTTAAATAGGAAGTGCCTACAGGGGGGAAAGACAAAAAGACAAAGAGAGCCATGTTGTGAGAGGGGGGAAGAAAAGCCAGGAATCATCTGCCACACAAAGAAGAAACAAACACCACAGTTTACCCATTTCTTTCCCGTGTACGGAAATAGCGCTGGCTGTGTTATTAAAAACTATTAAACCCCTCATTTTGGCTCCTTCGCGTCCTTTTCTATAAAATAAGCGGGAGAGTGTTTATTTATTTAAAGTAATTATTTGCTGCTTTTCCGGCAGTACATTCAAAGCAGGATATAATCTTTGGTCCAAAATAACATGCAAGGCTGGCGTTCTGAGAGGAGCTGAAGAGCCATAGTCCGTCCCTAAAAAAGAAGGCCGGGAGAGGGGGACTCTTACTCAGCCCACTAAGCTAGGGTAGGGGAAGGGGAACTCTTGCTATTTCTGTGCCATTTCTCTGAATTATCTGCTATTCCCCCCACTGAGACATAAAGCAGTCTCCTTTTTTAAGTCTCTGTAGGAAAAAAAAAGACAGATACAATAAGGATTCCGGTCTTTTTTCTGTACCTGGGCTTCAAAGGCACGAGGGAACACGAGTGAAAACAACAGCTGCAGTCACACACACTAAATAATCCACTTTCAATCCACTTTCAGGGCACTTTCCAACTGGAATTTACTGTGTGAACTGGCAAAATCCAGTTGGGAAGAGCACTGAAAATGGATTGAAAGTGGATTGTTGTGTGTTTGTGTGACTGCAGCCCATGTGTGAGAGAAGAGGTACACCTAGAGTTGCCAGGTCTGGGTTGGAAAATACCTGGAGACTTTGGGGGTGGATCCAGGAGAGGGCAGGGTTTGGGGAGGGGAAGGGCCTCAGCATGGGACAATGCCACAGAGTCCACCCTTCAAGCCGCCATTTTTTCCAGGAAAGCTGATCTCTGTCGGCTGGAGAGCAGTTGTAAAAGCGGGAAATCCCTAGGCCCCACCTGGAGGCTGGAAACCCTAGATATACCTCCCCCTTTTCCAGCGCTGCAACACTGACGGCCCCAGTCTCAGGGCAGAACTAGACATGATGATGTCCCTGGGCCAATCCTGGGGATGTTGCCACCATTTAAAAGGCTAAGAGTTGGCCATTTAAAAATACTACGAGGGCAGTGCCATGAAACAATGTTTCTGTCCCCCCTCCAATGTTCCCTTTAAGCTGTGAAGTCTTGTGAACAAAAATTCTATTTTGTGAGCTACTAGCATTAAGCTGTGAGCAAGCAATTTGGCTACTGCACAAATTAGTTTGCTCTGGGGCCATCCTTCCTGAGCTAAGTCAAAAATGTGTGAGCCGGAGGCTAAAAAACTGTGAGCTAGCTCACACTAACTCAGCTTCGAGGGAACAGTGCCCCCTCCCTTTTTCAAGTGGTAGAACAGACACTGGGGGGGGGCACTTTGGCACTTGAAAAGATGCAGGGGGGCAAGAGTACTTTGTCCATTGTTCTTGTGGTACTTTTAAAGGGCCAACGGCTAGGCTTCTAAATGGCAGCAGTTTCCCTGGGGTGGACCTGGAGATGTTATCTCATCTAGTTTGGTCCTCACAGCTGCTCATCGTGGTCAAATCACACATCTGAAGTTCCCGTCATGGGCCATATAGTTTGGCCTTCAGTGTGCTTTTCCCACCAGGAATAACAGATTGGACTTTAAAAAATCTATTTGAGCTTTGGAGGGCAAATGCAGGTTCCCAGCAGCCTGGCATTCTTCATTACAGAACATTTCAAAAGACAAGCATTCAGAAAGTTCCTAGATATACAGAAAAGAATGGATAAATACTTTGAAAGCCTTAAACAACAATAGCCCAAGGGCTGGCTGTTCCACTTGTGCTACCACTTTCAAACAATGAGGTTTTTAACTATGAGAATAAATTTCCACAAAGAATGGATTTATGGAACATTGAGAGGTGCCAGGGAGCACTTACTAAAGCGACACTGCGAAGGGAAGGTTCCGAGCGTGCAAACCCACCGGGTCAATCCAAGGGCTGCATAAAACTACATATGAAACTTCAACTGATCCTCACACAACACCATTTCAGTCTGATCCTAAGCTTTTGTGTAGCAGAGAAATTCATTCTTAGAGCTGCTTTGAACTTTATAAAAGGATGCTCCAAATGCCACTCTAGCCGGTTTGCCCTTGCACCTTCCCCATGGCTGGCATGATATTTAAATTTTATTTTATTGGATTTATGTCCTATCCTCCCTGTATAGCAGGCTCAGGGCGGGTTCCATCAAACAATAAAGAAACAAACAAAGTGGGGCACAGCCTGGTCATATGAATCTTTCCCATGCAGCTGGTATGCAGCTCTTCCAGCAGGTGACCAATCTATGCTAAAGACTTTTGCAATTGGCCACACTCATCCAAATGGGACATTCACCCCAGCTATGAAAATGAGACTCCCCCAAATGCAGCTCCCACACTGAAAACCAGCGTAGTATAGTGGTTAGAGCAGGGGTGTCAAACTCATTTGTTACGAGGGCCGGATCTGACATAAATGAGACCTTGTTGGGCCGGCCCCTGTGTGTCATAAAAGGTAATGCCAGCTAGCGGAGATATAAACTTTATAAAGGACACAAACACAAAAGGTGTGGGTTTTTTTACTTAAAATAAAAACATGTTTAAAACATCAGCACTCTTGCAATATGTTGTTTATTTAACAGTGTCTGATAACTGACGCCTCTTGCTCTGAATTATTGCATCAAGATGTCTGTGCTGTTGCAATCTTGAGTATGCTGTTCAGGTGTGTATCTGTAAGCTGCAAACCTACGATGATGCAGCAGCAGCAGAACTGGAAGAAGAAGCAGAAGATAGCCAGTTCCACTGTGGGCCTGGTAGAAGCCCTCTGGGGTTAGGCCTCCAGGCCGCATGTTTGACACCCCTGGGTTAGAGCATCAAACTAGCGTCAGGGAGACCCAGGTTCCAGCCATGAAGCCAGTTTGGAGATCATGGGCCAGTCATGATTTCTCAGGTTAGTGTAACTCGCAGGGTTGTTACAAGGATAAAATGGTGGAAGACAGAACCACAAGTACAGTGCTGGGCTACTTGGGGGAAGGATGGCATAAAAGGGTCCATAGTGCCGCCAGCTCTTCCACAGCCTGCACCGTTTGTCTGTGATGTCCAAAAAAGGATCTCAGAACAGGAGCTGCACAAAGGCTGCATTTGTCTGTACAGCTGGCAATGCTTCTTTGCAGTGTCCAAAGGCATTTTGAGAATGGAACAGAGCGATTGCAGAACAGGCATTCAGTTTTCGTTTTTGACGCTCATGCCCGATGACTTCCATCTCAAACGGCGTCCGTACCTACAAGAGAATCATGGTACCTCAACCTTTTGACCATGTGCCCAACCTCTATTGATGCGCTGGCTGAAATAATGCCTTTCAGTGCCGGCCATGGGAAGCATGCCATACCGGGCAGTTCTACGAGTGCCTGGACAAATCCAAGAATCTGTCTTAACAGTCCCTTCTATGTTTTCCCCTGCTTAGACCTGGGGGCATAGCAGGCTATATGCAGATCAGTGTTCAAGATTCACCTATATAATATTTATCTATATATTTGTTCAAGATTCACCTATAGAACTGCCACTTTTAGTTCTTGCTCTGCCACAGTGCCATTCACATGACATTCTACAAAGATAGTTGCTAGACACGCAGCAATGGCCGTACATTTTCATTCTGGTGACCGTAGCACAAGGTGAAATGCGGGACCCAACCTGGCACTGGATTTATCAGGCACCGCGCAGAAGGAAGGTCTCACTGATGCCATCAGGGGCCTCCAAATGCAATGCGACATCAGAGGTGAGAGATGCTCTTCTCCCAAGGCTGGAACTTGAGCAGAGAAGGGTGGTCATCCCTGTCCATCCACTGGGCTTTGGAGGCCTTTGAAAAAGGCTGTTTCCAAGTATATCCAAACCTTGGAATCATGTCAGAGTAGACTCGAGTTTATCCCTCAGCCAGGCAGGGGAGGAGCAGGGAAGTGGTGACCACAGATCGTGGCGGACCAGCCAACCCAAATTGATTATCCCCCTCCACTGACATCTCCTAAGTATGTCAAAATGCAGAACTGCCCATCATTTCATTCCCTTGCGGGGGGTAAAAAAAGCTTTGTATGTTCACTTTCATTATGCCAAAATGCTGTGTAGAAACAGGAGCGGGGGCAGAAAAAAGGGGGTTGCAAGCTTTAGTAAAGTAAAGGTAAAGGTTCCCTTGCTTGAAAGCCAGTCGAATCCGACTCTAGGGTTGCGGTGCTCATCTCCGTTTCAAAGCCGAAGAGCCAGCGCTGTCCAAAGACGTTTCTGTGGTCATGTGGCCAGCATGACTAAACACCAAGGTGCACGGAACGCTGTTACCTTCCCACCGAAGTGGTACCTATTTATCTACTTGCAATTTCTTCCTTTCGAACTGCTAGGTTGGCAGGAGCTGGAACTAGAGACAGGAGCTCACCCCGTCATGCGGCACTCTCGGGTCTTGAACTGCTGAACTATTGGCCTTCCACAGCCTGCAGTTCAGTGTCTTAACCACTTGAGCCACCGCAGCTCCTTGCAAGCTTTAAGGGAAGGAGAAATACGGGTTGGATCCAGACAGCTTTTTTCGTCCCAGGCAAGTAGCTATGTTGGTCTGCAGTAAAAGAACCAGATCTGAGTCCAGCAGTACCTTAAAGACTAACAGGATTTCCAGGGTGTCAGCTTTTGAGAGTCAAAACTCTGTCAGGTACCAGACTTGATGGCAGCGGCAAGACATCAGATACCCGGCAAAGTTTTTTTGGGGGGGTATTTTTCATACGTGTGTGTGCAATGTGTGTGCCCCTGGAAGTCATGGCGACCTCTGGTGACGGACCCCTACTGGGGGCCTATGAAGGATATTCATAGAGGTGGCTGAATAAAGCCTGCTCCTGCCTCCTGACTGCTGGTATTCCAAGGAGGTCTCCCATCCAAGTCCTGGCCAGAAGCAACCCTGCTTAGCTTCCGAGATCTGACAAGATCGGGCTGACTTGGGCTATCCAGGTCAGGTCAGGGAGCCGTGACTCTTGAAGGCTTATACCCTGGAAATCATATTTGTCTTTAAGGCCCTACTGGACTCAAAGGGTGCGTTCAGATGGGCTGTTTAGTCTGCTTTCAGCACACTTCAGTAATGGATTTTATATCCACTCTCACACACCCAACATCTGCGCACCGTCCCCAGCCATGGCCTTCTGGCTCAAACCCCCTTTAAAATGGAGTATTTTGATACCAGGTCCCCAAGTGGTGTTTTCCTGATTCTCCGGTTCTAGCTGCACTTTTATGATGTCTGATTGTTCCTGTGGTGTCGAGCCACTTCCGCTCGGAAGCCCAAGGCTTCCGCTCTTTGCCCACCATTTTATTTTACCATTGGCGGTATGTGCACAGGCGGAGCTCCACTCCCGTGTTATTAAAAACAATGTTTAAATGGTGCCTAGTTTTGTTGGTTAGATAAGTTCGGGATCTCACGGAGGCCAGCTTCGGGGTAAAAGTTTAAAGGGAAGTGTTCCTTTAAAGTTTAAAGGGAAGTGTTACAGCAGTTAGGTTGAAGTGGAAATTGCTGCGCGAAAATTTTAATTCTACAGATGGCTACCTGTGCACATGCCCAAACTGAGAGGGGGAAAAAAAACACCGACGCACACTTCCGCGTGTGGACCGCAGGGAGCAATGTGGCTGTGCAGTGATCCGGAACAAGGAGGTGAGTGTGATCACGATTCCCCAGGTTAAAAAAACAACGCATCGGGACCGGATCAATTATACTGCTCCCAGCACGCTGTCTGACCACACCCAAAGACAGTTCTTTTCACTCAGGTTCACCTAATTCTGCTGCTTACTGCCGTCCCCGTCCAATGCTCCCTCTAAGCTGTGGAATCTTGTGAGCAAAAATTCTACCTTGTGAGCTACTGGCACTAAAGTTGTGAGCGAGCGATTTGGCTACTGCATAAATTAGTTTGCCCTGGAACCATCCTTCCTGAGCTAAGACAAAACTGTGTGAGCCGGAGGCTAAAAAACTGTGAGCTAGCTCACACTAACTCAGCTTAGAAGGAACACTGCCCCTCTCCATGCAGGTTTAGGGTGGTCAAAAGGGACCTGTCCTTCTTTCCTCACCAACAGATAACCTGGCTGGATCCAACCTTCTATATTTTGTGCATATGTGAACTGGGATAAATAGCACACCTATATACAAACTCACATAGTAAAGTAAAGGTAAAGGTTCCCCTGCTCGAAAGCCAGTCGAATCTGACTCTAGGATTGCGGTGCTCATCTCTGTTTCAAAGCCGAAGAGCCAGCGCTGTCCGAAGACGTTTCCATGGTCATGTGGCCGGCATGACTAAACACCAAGGTGCACGGAATGCTGTTACCTTCCCACCGAAGTGGTACCTATTTATCTACTTGCAATTTCTTGCTTTCGAACTGCTAGGTTGGCAGGAGCTGGAACTAGAGACGGGAGCTCACCCCGTCATGCGGCACTCTCGGGTCTCGAACTGCTGAACTACCGACCTTCCACAGCCTGCAGTTCAGCGTCTTAACCACTTGAGCCACCGCTCACATAGTTTGCATTAAAACCTACAGGCCTCTCCCGGGGCTAGAAAAAGAACTAATCCATCAGCCATTTGATTATTTCCATTCGTAACGAATTCAAACGGAGAATTTTCATAAAAGCTTTCTGGAGCTTAAGGCATGGTTTGTGTGTGCCTGTCCTGATGCAAACAGTGTGTTGCTTGCCCGGATCCACCAGACAGCTAATAAACTCTCTAGGCTGATTCACTGGTGAAAAACAAGACAGCGAATTGACTAACTAGTCACTGGGCAGCCCTGATGAATAAGCAAAGACTGAATGCAACAGACTCTCGGGGTGACAGGATGTCCTAGACAAAGAGGAATATAATGCTGCTGTAGACACATCCAAGCGACATGTTGGCACTTGATGTATTCCAGCTTTCCTTCATATCCTCCCCAATCCGGCACACACTGTTGCTGTGACTGTGTTAATTAAGATAAGGTTCAATGAGACTATTTTAATGGCAGCCATTCAGTGTGGGTTGTTTTTTTTTAACAAAAATAAAAATAAAGAGTTAATACTGCTTCAGAATACTTTATCCACATTTCCCACCGCTATGTACACATTTCTGGAATCCATCCATTCCCTTTACACAATGGAAAATAAAGCCAGGCGGCCAAACGCCAACAGGAGAGGGACTACAGCTCAGCTGCACAGAGTCTATGCTTTGTATGCAGAAAGCCCTGTGTTCAACCCTTGGAATCTCCAGTTAAGGGATCTCAGAGAACTGGGTGTTGGGAGATAATACTCTTTTCCCGAGATCCCAGAGGGCTGCTGCCAGTCATTACAGAAGAAACTCAACGAGAGGGGCTACCGGCCCGACTCAGTGCAAAGTGCATTTCAAATCCATACATTAAATGTTTCGCATAGCGCTGCTTATGAAGTCAACTGAAGATCCAATCTTACATTTTCCCTGCTGAAATCAGTGGGGTTTAAATGTGCTTAACTTTGACTATATCCCATGTTCTATGGCCCCGGCTAGCCTGATCTCGTCAGGTCTTGGGAGCTAAGTGAGGTCAGCCTAGGGTTGCCAAGTTCATCTTTGCCCCCAGCGGGGGACTTTGGGGGGCATTCCTGGAGGGGGCGGGGGATTCCCTGATGTGATGATGTCACATTGGGGACGTCCTCCCCCCCCCGCCGCACGCCCCTTGCGCGCGGGGAAATGCTGTGCAGTGAGCTGCCGTTTCCCCGCTCACCCGAACGCCAGCTCCGTTTACGCACAGGCAGTCTTCCCCGTGCACTCAATCTTGAGCGGAGATCAGGCTCACGGGGAAACGCCAGCTTCCTGCACTGCCTCTTTAAGAGCAGGAAGCTGGTGTTTCCAGGCATGCCCGATCTCTGTTTGAGATTGAGCACATGGGGAAGGCTGCCTCTGGAGCTGGCGTTTGGGTGAGAGGGGAATGCCAGCTCTGTGCATTTAAAGGGAGCCCTTCAAGAGAGAAGGGAGAGGGGTGGTTGTGGGTGTTGGGGCTTGGGGATCCCTGCCAAACCGGGGGGTTTGGCAACCCTAGGTCAGCCCTGGTTAGTCTTTGGATAGATGATCACCATGGAAGTCCAGGGTTGCAGGGCAGGCAACGGCAAACCATCTCGGTTGCAGTGAGCTTTTCCTTGAACAGTTTCTGTTTCTAGTACAAGGCGCTGAGCAAACGTTTCAGTAGCTTCTGGGAGAATGCATGACGCAAACTCTCGCCATAGTTTGTGGGATAAGTGGGTCATAGTGGATTTTTTAAATTATTATTCTCAGTCCCTTTAGTATAATGAGAAGTCTTCTGCATTTGGTGAGAAAGATGATGTCTGTTTGTACCTCTGCGTGTTTCTTCACAAGGTTGATGGGTTTCCATTCTGTACGGCTAAATGTGGTGCCTTCCATGGAGACAGATCAAGATGGGGCAGTGTCAGGTGATCCTGCCATAAGATGTGAGGGAGGGAAGGAGGATGAGATGGTCTGTAACTTTTTATGCTTGGAGGGGGGGAAGTGGGGAGGTTGCCAGGGCAACAGGGTGTTTCTCAGCCTGGGCTATCTCCTATCTGACCAAATGGTCTTGTCATACGGTTTCAGTTTCTCCGGTATGGACAGCTGGGCCCCTTTATGGCTCGAACAACTTTCGCACCTTTCTCCCGCGCGTGGGCTATGTAGCCATTGGTAGAATGCTTAGGGGGGGGCTAGCTCAGTGGGGTATATCCGTAGATGTTCCTTTGTGTGCTTTATTTCTGACAATGCAACGTTAGTGCGCTTTTAGAACTGCTGCTGAATAAACTCTATCTTCTTATGAAGCCTGGTGTTTGACTGCCTTTCTGAAGTGCCTGACAGGCAGCGAGAGTCCAGGAGCACCTTGAAGACAAAATTTGTGGCAGGGGAGATGCTTTCGTGAGTCACACCTGAACTTTTGCTACTTGACTCTTACTCTGTTCTACTGCCAGTTTGGTGTAGTGGTTAAGTGCGCGGACTCTAATCTGGGAGAACCGGGTTTGATTCCCCACTCCTCCACTCGCACCTGCTGATGTGACCTTGGGTCAGTCACAAGTTCTGGCACAGCTGTTCTTGAAAAAGAGCAGTTTGTGTCAGAGCTCTCTCAGCCCCATCTACCTCACAGGGTGTCTGTTGTGGGGAGGGGAAGGGAAAGGAGTTTGTAAGCCGCTTTGAGACTCCAAGTGAAGGGTGGGGTATAAATCCAATCTCTTCTTCTTCTTCTTCTGCTACAGACAAACAGGGTCACTCATCTTTTTTTTTTATTGTGCATGCATGTTTGTGTACCTGGAAGTCATGGCGACCTCTGGTGACTGACTCCTACTAGGGGCCTGGAGGATATCCAGAGAGGTGGCTGAATAAAGCCTGTCCCCACCTCCTGCCTCTGGTATTCCTAGGAGGTCTCCCATCCATGTACTTGCCAGAGTGTGCCCTGATTAGCTTCCGAGATCTGACGAGATCATGGTTGCCTGGGCTGTCCAGGTCAGGGCACAGTTACTCATCTTGATCCATCTCTGTTTGTTCCTTGATCTGAAAATCTGATAAGGTTGCCATAAATCAGGTGCAGTTTGGTGACACTTTCCACCACCACTCTGGTAAGGCTGATTCCAAGGATACCTGATGCTGGTCCTTACCTTTAAAGCCCTATATGGCCAGGGTCCGAACATACCTGAGGGACTGCCTTTCCCCATATCTACCCCAGAGAGCACTACGGTCGGGGTCACAAAACCGACTGACCCTTCTGGGCCCCAAAGATGCCAGGCTTGCAATTACCAGGGCCAGGGCTTTCTCAGTGGCGGCTCCATATTGGTGGAACAAGCTCCCGGAGGAGATCAGGGCCCTGAGGGATCTTTTACAGTTCTGCAGGGCCTGCAAAACGGAGCTCTTCCACCAGGCCTATAATTAGGAGCTGCCACCATATTAACAGCACATTAACAGCTTTAAGTAGAGCCCTGGCTCTTGATATCTATCCTGCGCCGCCCATGTGTTAGGAAGATCATGAGCAAAATGGTGGCGAGATCTTGTGTACGCTCTTAAGTACGCCATCTTATAACAACTAACGTATGCAGCACTTTATAAACTTATGACTGTTTACAATTGAAATTTTTTAGATGATTTTATGTGATTTTAATTGTTCTGTATTTAACTAGTGTAAGCCACCCTGAGCCTGCTGTAAAGTGTGGAGGGCAGGGTATAAATCCAATAAAATGAATGAATGAATGAATGAATGAATGAATGAATGAATGAATGAATGAATAGCTGGAAGCCATGGTTTATTCTAAAGCCCCAAATATGTTTATTTGGAAGTACATGGCACGGATCAAGTTCTAGTCGAATTGACTTGCACAAAAGCATGCTTTGGATAAACTCAAGAGTGGGATTATATTTGGCACCATCCCCATGACTCCTTGGTTTGAAGTATCAGAGATGCACTGGGGGGGGGGAATCCAAACTACGCAGTGCCATTCATGGGAAGAGGTGCACAAACCTGTGACATTTCAAACATTTTCCAAACCATTGGCTTGGGGGATGGAATACCTGAATCGGTCACGGGCTGCAGATTTCTAGTATAAGATGTGCCTGAGCAACGGGAGCTTTCCTTTCGTCCCATATAAAGTGGGGAAAGTAGAGATGGCTCTGCGTTTCTGTATCAGCCATGTAATTGTGAAATATCTAGGGCCTGCAGCGGCCTGGCCCCAGGATGGTTTGGTTAGCTGCCACCAGGGGAAGGGCCTTTTCAGTTCTGGCCCCTACCCTGTGGCATGCACTCTCGGATGACGCCAGGGCCCTGCTGGACTTGTTTAGTTTTCACAGGGCATGCAAAGCTGAATTGTTCCGGTTGGCCATTGGAGGGTAGCCACATGTTTGGGCTGTTTGAATAGTGATATCATGATAGCCACATATTTTAATATTTGTTATTTGTGTTCATGTTGTTTTTACCTCATTGTTTTAATGTTGTAAGTTGCCACAAGACCATTTGGATGAGTGGTGACTAAAAAAAACCTAATAAATAAATAATTAACCCAGAACACATGTATAGATTTGGTGCCTATCCTACAGAAAGGTTATTAGCCTGGGCAGAACACAAGATTGTAGGATATGATTTTCTATTTAGTTAGACTGGTTATTGCTTTAGTAATACTAATGCAGAATTAATATTAAAGATTTTTGTTGACTGCAAAGCTGAACAAATGGAAACTATGGGAGTGATCACAGGTATCTTATTATTTTTGCTAGGTATTAGTGATATTTACACAAAATAACTGACTAAGATCATATCAAGGATCTCACTCCAATATATTCTTCACCCTTTTGATCTGTGCATTCATTAATATATTTTGAGGTCAAATAGCTTAGGCCTTTATATCAAGACATTAACGATAAGAAGGAGAAGAAGAGATTAGATTTATACCCCGCCCTTCACTCAGAGTCTCAGAGCGGCTTACAAACTCCTTTCCCTTCCCCTTCCCACAACAGACACCCTGTGGGGTAGGTGGGGCTGAGAGAGCTCTGACTGAGAACTGCTCTTGAGAAAACAGCTCTGAGAGAACTGTGACTGACCCAAAGTCATCCAGCAGCTGCACGTGAAGAAGTGGGGAATCAAATCTGGTCCTCCGGATTAGAGTCCACCTCTCTTAACCACTCTCACAATATGAGCCACCTTTCTAGCTCAAACTAAGGATCCATCTGGCCCTGCATGCAACCTCTCCTAGGGTTGGTCCCCAGCAATTAGCATTCAGTGACCTACTGTTCCTGCACATGGAGATTTCATTTAGCTATCATGGCTAACAGCCATTGACACAGGGCTGCCAGCCTCCAAGTGGGGCCTGGGGATCTCCCTCTTTTACAACTGATCTCCAGCTGACAGCGATCAGGTCCCCTGGAGAAAATGGCTGCTTTGAAGGGTGGACTCTATGGCATTGTACCATGCTGAGGCCCCTCCCCTCCCCAAACCCCACCCTCTCCAAGCCCCACCCCCAAAGTCTCCAGGTATTTTCCAACCCGGACCTGGCAATCCTACACTGACAGATCTAGTGGTGGTGCAAAATGCCGTCAAGTTACAGCTGACCCCTTCAGGGTTTTCAAGGGAAGAGGTCAACAGAGGTGGTTTGCCATTGCCTGCCTCTGTGTAGGAATCCTGGTATTCCTTGGAGGTCTTCCATCCAAATACTGGACAAGGTAGACCCTGCTTAGGTTCCAAAGCCTGATGAGATCAGATTAGCCTGGGGTACCCAGGTCAGGGCACTGACAGATCTATCCTCCTATAAGTCTGTCGAATTCCCTCTTAAAGCAATCTAAGGGTAAAAACAGGTATGACAAAGGTAGTAGATCTCAGTCTGTAAAATGCATGGATTTACAACCTCTAGCTAGACAGAAGAAGAAGAAGAAGAAGAGGAGGAGGAGGAGGTTGGATTTTTACCCCACCCTTCACTCAGAGTCTCAGGGCGGCTTAAAAACTCCTTTCCCTTCCCCTTCCCACAACAGACACCCTGTGAGGTAGGTGGGGCTGAGACAGGTCTTTTGAGAACTGCCCTTTCAAGAACAGTTCTGACAGAACTATGGCTGGCCCAAGGTCATCCAGCAGCTGCAAGTGGAGGAGTGGGGAATCAAACCTGGTTCTCCCAGATTAGAGCCCGCGCACTTAAGCACTATACCAAACTGGCTCTGGGGCTGTGTGGGGATGAAATATTTAACCCTTCAGCTGCTCCTCAGTCTTGCTAATTAAACCACATTCCCAACACTGTGATTCACATCTGAAAGGGAAAAGGACATGACTTGTAAAAACATGCCTTCGCTGTCCCCCAATAACTAATAATTACTGTATTGCATTGTGTGTAGAATAGCCAGGAGATCCTAAGATTGTCTGGCAGCCATAAATTCTAGCTCTTTTATCATTATGCACCACTACGTGGCGAGCTAGACTTGTTTTAAGGCAAGAGATGTTCCAGAGGTGGTTTGCCGTAGCCTGCCTCTGCATTATGATCCAGGTAGTCCTTGGAGATCGCTCTTTCAAATACTAGCCCAGGCCGACCCTGCTTAGCTTCCATGATCTGATAAGATCAGACTGACTGGGCTATCTAGATCTGGGCATTTCCCCCCTAATAAAAGCATGGAGAACCTGGGTCCAATTAGCAAACTCAGTCACAGGATGTCAAATCTCCACTCCCCCTTCTGATGCAGCCCCGACATCAAGTGCAGCTGCGTGCAGACGCACATTGTATTTTGCCACAGACTGACAGAGGTCAATAATCCTTGCCATGTCAGTTTGGGCCCTGCACTGCCACCACACAGCCATTATGCAAATCAAGCACCGTGCAAATGAGTGCTTTCGTTGGTCTGTCCTGAATCGATTTCCTATCCACTTCAATGTGCTCCCCCTACGTTTTAGTATTATGTAGGATGGAGGAGGAAAAAATCCCCTCGTTCCACTTTCTGCACACTATCTATAATTGCATGAACACCTGTCACGTTCCCATAACAACATGAAAGAAGCCATGTTGGATCAAGCCAATGGCCCATCCAGTCCAACACTCTTGCGCCACCCAGTGGCCAAAACCCAGGTGCCGTCAGAAGTCCACCAGCAGGGCCAGAACCCCAGAATCCCTCCCACTGTTGCCCACCCCAAGCAGCAAGAATACAGAGCATCACTGCCCCAGACAGAGTGTTCCATCTATACCGCGTGGCTAATAGCCCCTCATGGACCACTGCTCCCCCACTCTCCCACCCTTCACTCATCTTCTTTTTTCCCTAAACTAATAACACTGTCGAGGGAAGGCTTTTTGCAAAAAGAGGATCTTACATTTCACTTGGCACGAGGGAAGATACATGGTCCTCCTGATTTCTGGTGGAAGGCAATTCCACAGCCGAGGGCCAGCAAATCTCCCACTGACTTCTGTGGGAACAGGATCAGGGCCGCGATGGGGAATAAGGAGAAAGGATATAATAAATTTTGTTGGTCTTTCTTTCATTAGGAAAAAAAAAATGTTTTAACAATTTCTGGATACAAGACTGCAAAACTATTGACTCCCCGATTTTCCTTTTAAACAAGCAATCTGTTGGACTTTTTTAAATGTTCGCACCAATGGCTGGCAACGCTGACAAGTTGTGTTCAAAAAGACCAGAGTAAAAAAGGCAACCAAATGCTAAGCTGAAATCTATTATTAAAAGCTATTACAATTTGCAATCAATAGCTAGCAATAATTATAGAACGCGTTTAAAACGGGGCCGCGCAGTTGAGCTCTAGCAGCTCCAGAGAGAAAATAGAATTGAATTACGGTGGCCTCTGAAAGCAGAGAGATATGGAATTAATTTGCTTTACATTCAGTAAAACAGAGTGCCCCATGCGCAGCTAAGACATTGCAGATACATATTATTTTGGGGAAAATATAAGATAATGATTCAGTGTCTTCCCTCCAAGTAATGAGAAGAGACAGTTTGCAAAAGTGCAGCTTTGGTATTGCTGACGTGTTTCATTACCAGGAGAGTACAACCTCTTCTTAAAACACTGGTGACATTGTATGTATATGCAGATGATGACTGTATGAAAGAGCAAGAATCCATCAGCACCTTAAAGACTAACAAAAGTCCTCACATAGGTACTCTCAACAAATCCTCTGTATTTCAATGTATTTTAGTGTTTCTTTTCCAGAACAGTATATTAGAACACTGAATGTCTTGCAAGGGGCATTAGGATGTCTGCTGACATAACAGCATTTTTTTGGAGGGGGTGGTAGCATTAAGTGCCATCCATGCCTGATAGGAGAGAATGAAGATTCCCAGCCACTTCCCACAATTAGAAAAGACACCTTTAGACATTTCTCTGCTAGTCTGACATATTTATTGCTTTACAACTGTTGACCCTATAACCTTAACTTGTTATTTAGTGTCACTTTGCATATCTTGATCATCTTCATGTTGCATATTAATTTGCTGTTCATTCTCTGGCTATAAGTTTGAACCTTGCCTGTCATTCTAACGTTATTTGATAAAGTGTGCCGGCACACGAAAGCTCATACCTTGAATAGACCTTTGTTGGTCTTTTTTTTTTTTTTGGGCCCCCGAAGGGGATTTTTTTTAATTTGCATTTTTAATACTACAAAACTACAACCGAAAAAAAAGGAAAGGGGAAACATCTAAACTAGGGATAAAGGAAAGATAACCACTACTGACTAAAAACCCAAGAGATGGAGATCTTCAATAAAGTTTGTAACCGAATCAGTCCGCAAAAACACTTTGGTAACAATGAGCGTGTTCTAAGAGAAAATCCCACTACTGTATCGTCTTAACTATTTTCCCCTTTCAAGAGCCCTCCCCAGTCATCCCCCAATAAATGAAAATGCTTCTTAGGCTTTCAGAGTCTCAGTTCGTTTTTCCCCTATCTTTACGATCTCTCAGTTGGTAGCTCTGTTTGGGAGCCGCCACTCCCTTGTCTGCATCCGAGTCCTCGTCAGCGGAAGACTCAGAGTCTAACTCTCCAGTAGACTTGCTATCTTCTTCCTCTTCTCCTCCTCCGGACCTCCCAGTTGCAGCTGCAAAAGTTCTCAAGCTTTACAAACAGAGTCAATTCTTTCCCTCCTGTCTTTTATCTTGAACGTGACGCCTTCGGGAATTAGCCACCTGTATGCAATGCTGTTTGCTTGTAAGAAAAGGATTAGTTCCTTATACTTCTGTCTCTTCTTTCTTATCTCAAATGGAATGTCTTTTAGGATCCTTATATTGTTGCCTCCGATTTTCAGGGGTGTAACTGTAGACGCTTTTAGAATAAGATCTCTTATATGCCTCTTCAAGAATCTCACGACAATTTCCCTAGGCAGATTGTTCTTTTTAATGTACGTGGAGTAGGCTCTATAGGCCACATCCATTTCTCTTAAGATATCCTCTGCTTTTAAATCTGTCATGGGGGCCAATGCCTCACTCAGTAGTTATTTGAGATTCTCATTTGGGGCTTCAGACACTTCTTGGAACCGGAGCACCATGTTAGCTCTTTTCATTTGCAGTTGTAATAGCTGTGTTTCTGACGTTGCATGCTTTTTCTCCAGCAATTGCATCTTTTTTCCTGCTTTGGTAGATCTGGCATCCAGTTCCTTCACTTTTTCGACCACCTGCTCTGTTTTCTTAGTGTTTTCAGCCAATTGTAATTGCTGCGCTGCAAGATTCTGATTCAAAGTTACCAGTTGCTGGTTGATGTTGGGCATCTGGTCCAGCAGGTGGCGAAGAGAGCCCGACAAAAGCCTTGAGAACTCTATGGTCTCTTCCGGCCGAGGACTCTGACTGCCTGGTGGTTTTGGTTTCAGTCCTTTGTCGGGTCGCCGACAAAATTGTTTACTTTGACTGAGAGTTTGCAAAGTCTCTAAAAACCTTTGAGATGCTCTAACTTTGACGGGTAAGGCTCTTAAAATCAGTTCTGCGCTATTTCTTCTGCTCCCCCCTTGTAGTTTCATTTTAAAGTCTTTGCGTGTGGGAGGGGCCCCTCCCCCACTCGCTTCCCACGCTCAATCAAGGAGGGGTGCTCTCGTTTTGACCGCCGATTTAGCGCTCTTTCAACTCATGGCTCATTGTTCGTCTTCCGACGTCGCTTACATTCGCAAGGTCGCTAGATCTCCGTCACTCGTTCCGGCCGATGTCTTTAAGTCCATGCAGGCGCTCGGAGCGCACAGTGGCTGGACCACTGGGGCGAAGGAGCGCTTTGATTCTCCAGCATCGTGCTGGGGAAGAGGACGCCCCCTCACAAGCCCCTTGGCTGAGAGCCTTTACCTAGGCTCTCTGGGGGGCTGCGATTGTTTGCACCCCCTCCAAGCCGCTGGCGATCAGATCGTGTCCCGGGAGTGTCCCGGAGACACGTCTGACTTGCAAGTCACCATTACCGGAAGTCAACCCTTTGTTGGTCTTAAAGGTGCCACTGGACTCTAAATTTGTTGTAACAAAATCTGTGGTAGGGTACGAGTTTTCGTGAGTATCTTCAGGTATCTTTTCTGCTGCTACAGACAGGCTACCTGTCTTGATCTATCTAGATGGTGAGTGTTCCTGTAAGTCTCGCAGGCTAGATCCATTAGTGTGATGTCTGCAGGTGCCAAACAGCAAATGGGCAAAATCAACAACTGCCCATAAGCATGTTTCTTCATTGTGGCAAAATCAACAACTGCCAGTCCTTGTACTTTCTTCACTGTGGCTCCCATCTTATGGAAGGGGCCTGCCTGGGCGGTGAGGCCGGCTCCCCCTCTACAACCATGCAAACCAAATTATGCAGGGCTTTTCCAGCAGCAAAACCAGTCACAAAGTTACGAATAAATTATGCAACTGAGTCTGTCTATGCTGTACAGTTTGCATTTCTGCAAAGTAGAATTATGTATTTTGCATAGTTTCGTGCAGGTCCCCAGGGGCAGGGGTTGCCACCTGAAGGCCCCTGACCCGCTGGCCCAAATCTGGTCCCCAGGGGGAACTCCACCCCCAAAATGCCTCAATCGGGGCGATGTGCCCAGTGTGATGATGTCACCTGGAGGTGCTGTCATCATGCTGGGTATGTTGTTGGGGGACGCTCTAGTGTTCGACTTTAACACTACCATAGAGTTTTAAGCTGAATGCTAGAGCATCCCTCAACGATGTGTCACAGAGGCTCTCCCTCCTGTTGGATGCCAGGTAGGGACCTGGCAACCCTATTCAGTCTGTTGTACTCATATTTATAAGAACATAAGAGAAGCCAATGTTGAATCAGGCCAATGGTCCATCTAGTCCAACACTCTGTCACACAGTGGCCAACAATACCAGGTGCCATCAGGAGGTCCAGCAGTGGGGCCAGGACACTAGAAGCCCTCCCACTGCTGCCCCCTCCAGCATCAAGAATAGAGTGCATCACCTGCCCCAGACTGAGAGTTCCTAGCTATATCTTGTGGCTAATAGCCACTGATAGACTTCTGCTCCATATGTTTATCTAATTCCCTCTTGAAACTGTCCATGCTTGTAGCTGCCACCACCTCCTGTGGCAGTGAATTCCATATGTTAGTCACTCTGTGGGTGAAGAAGTACTTCCTTTTATCTGTTCTAACCTGACTGCTCAGCAATTTCATGGAGTGCCCACGAGTTCTTGTATTGTGAGAAAGGGAGAAAAGTACTTCTTTCTCAACTTGCTCTATCCCATGCATAATCTTATAAACCTCGATTATACTTTGCTTCAAGCTCTCTTTTCTGGTTGGTTCTGGATTTCTACAATCCAAACCCTATTGCTTTGTTTACTGAATGCTACTGACATGCTCAGACTTGACTACTGTTTATTGACTAATTCATCTAGCTGACTATACTGACTCACTCTGTGTAGTCCCCGTTGAGTCTTATGGTGACCCTGTGAATCAATGGCCTCCAACATGTCCTCGCGTTAACAGCCATACTCAGGTCTTGCAAATGGAGGGCCCTTGTGGCTTCCTTGGTTGAATCAACCCATCTCATGTTGGGTCTTCCTCTTCTCCTGCTGCCTTCAACTTCTCCTAGCACGACTGCCTTTCTAAATAAATACCTCTGTGCCCACACTAGGGTTGCCAGCCACAGCTGGTACCTGTTGGAAGAAATTAGAGGGCAGGGGCAATCTCATCAACATTGCTCCAATGTGCAATGTCACTTCCAGCATAAGAACAGAAGTGCTAGGATTTGCCCCAAACCACAGAGTTTTGGGTGGATCCTAGAATGTTGCCCTGACGTGATGACATCCTTTCCAGTTTTTACAGAACATCACATGTTGGCACAACACCAAAGAGCCCTCTCATTTTTCTCCCGCCAGCCTGCCAAACAGCAGTGGAGAATAGGAGGCTGAGGACAGGAGACCGGTATATAGTAGGAGACCTAACCCCCCCCCCACCTAGACAGATTGCTGCCTACTAAAGGACGTATTCAAATGTTGATCTCAATTGGATTTATAGAAATTTTGCATGAATGCACTGTTTACGAGTACTGCAGCCAGCTTTGCTGAGCATCTAGACCACAATCCTTCCACGTATGAAAGCACAATGCCCACACATGGAAGGATCTCCATAGGGATCAAGGGAGCCTTCTTCATCCCTTCCCTCCACGAACACGTGCAAGCAGTCGAAGACAGCCTAGAAAATGGGAGGACTGTGAGCATTCAAGGAGACAGAGGGGAGACGTGGAGATGGGAGGGACGTGAGGATTTCTTGAACTAGGGCTTTTTTCCTGGGGGAACGCACTGGAACAGAGGTCCGGAACCTCTTTGACAAAGTTCTTTTAAAAATGTTTAACAGCTCATGAGTTTTCAGTATACAGACTGAAAACTTCATTTCCCTCTTGAGAGTTTCAGCACCTCTTATTAAAAAAACCCTCTGTCCTGAAGCCTAGATTTCTTTTCTTTTCTTTTTTTCCCTTTGAGGAAAGCGTAGTTTCTAATTAAAACAGAAAGAGTGCAAAGACTGGAGTGGTTTCTTTGGTTGGTTCGTTTACAGCCATCTGTAGCAATCCCAACAAATTCTTCATTCTCAGTTTCAGTATTTCATGAACAGATTGTCCGGGACTCTCGAGGACGACTTCAAATGACAATTTCCAATGTCTTCTGGCCATGGCTTTGGTTTTTCCAGCCCTCCGTCTTGCATTTGCTCAAATGCCAAGGACACATTAAGGGCCTTTTGATGTGAACCCTGGTTCTATCTGTCCATTTACGACACTGCCGTGTTCAGCAGCATGCTTACAAATAAACTCAGCATTCCGCATTATAAATTCAGTCTCCGCCCCAACACAATTCACATAGCATCTCTCCTATGAAATAAAACGTAGCAATAGCATCTGTTTACATTAAAAAGAAATGCTTCCTTATCCTGTTTGCTGATAGAGAGCAAACAAAACAATTTTAAAACAATTTCCCTGGCTCACTTGAATCCCCCGCCTCCTTTACCCTCCGCTAAAGTTCCTCTGCTCTGGCATTCTTACCCACAGGAACTATATGCGGTTTTAAGAGAGCAAAAAAACAACTCCACTGTGAGTTATAAAACCAGTTAATAAGGCTGTTAACCATCATTCGTCTATTACAACATTCTTTTAGAGATTTTGGGACTAGCTAATGCAGTAGCCTCACATCCGGAACAATAAAACCCAGGAAACCAAAGGACTTTGATTTAAATTGATTACATCAACTATTTCTGTGGGCACGACCTTAAGTATTCAGACATCACCTGCTTTTATCTTTTTCCCTTATACCGTGTTATCCACCCTCTGTATTGTTTAGAGTGCGCCTTGCCTTGGATAGTTCGTGGTTTGCATTGCTCTCTAAGATCTATAATCCTCATCATCAGGGCTATTTTTGGGCAGGAACGCACAGGGAGTTCCAGCTGGCCCCTGAGTTGGCCACACCCAGCAGGAAATCATTAGCATAACGGGCCACACCCAACAGCAGAAACTCATCAGGACTGGCCACATTAGGGGTGTGTGGCCTAACATGCAAGGAGTTCCTGCTCCAAAAAAAGCCCTGAGTTTTGACAACAAACAAGGTAAACAGAACAAGAAGCAAAAGGTGGGTGTGGCTGGATGTCCACACTTCTGGTAACATGGGGGTGTGGCCTAATATGCTAATGAGCTGTGCTGCCAGGGGTGTGCCCTATTATGCTTATGAGTCCCTGCTGGACTTTTTCTACAAAAAATACTCATCATATTCCATTCCTGTCTTATGCTGCCTGTCTGCATTGTTTTGTATCTTGTAATCTGCTTTGAGTACCAGCTAGAAAGGTGGGTTACAAATAAAGTAAATAACTCCATTTTTTAAAAAAAAGTCATTCAAGGATTTTTAATAGATATTTAAGAAGAAGAACAACACTTGGTTTTTATACCCCTCTTTTCACTATCCAAAGGAGTTTCAGAGCAGCTTACAATCGCCTTCCCTTCCTCTCCCCGCAACAGACACCCTGCGAGGTAGGTGGGGCTGACAGAGCTCTGAGAGAACTGTGACTGACCCAAGGTCACCCAGCAGGCTTCATGTGAAGAAGAAGAGATTGGATTTATACCCCGCCCTTCACTTGGGAGTCTCAGAGCGGCTTACAAACTCTTTTCCCTTCCCCTCCCCACAACAGACACCCTGTGAGGTAGGTGGGGCTGAGAGAGCTCTCTCGAGAACTGCTCTTTCAGGAACAGCTGTGCCAGAGCTTGTGATTGACCCATGGTCACATCAGCAGGTGCAAGTGGAGGAATGGGAAATCAAATCCAGTTCTCCAGATTAGAGTCCGCCGCTCTTAACCACTACATCAAACTGGCTTATTCCCCTCTTCCTCCATGGAACTCCAGGCACTGATCTAGGTCTTTCCTTCCCAATTTTATTTACCCAGCATACTGATGAGGCAAGTTTAAGCTGGGGGGGGGGAAGTAACCAGCCCAAGGTCACCCAAAGAGCTTTATGACTAAGTTAGGAACTGAATGCAGAACTCCAAGGTCCAAGTCTCATGCCCCTAACCACTACATCACACTATGTGGGGGGAGGGGAGGCCATGGCTCAGTGGAAGAACCTGTGCTTTGCATGCAGAAGATCCCAGGTTCAACCCCAATTAAAAAGGACCATGCAACAGGTGATGTGGAAGACCTCATCCCAATCTGCTGCCGCTTAGAGAGACTGTCGCTCAGTGGCAGAGGGTCCCAGGTTCAATCCATGGCAATCTCCGGTTAAAAGGATGAGGTAGTAGATGATGTGAAGGACATCTACCAGAGAACCCGGAGAGCCGCTGCCAATCTGAGTAGACAATATTGACTTTGATGGACCAATGGAAGCTTCGTTTGTTCATGTCTCCTTAGGCAGACCACATTTCTTCAGCTCCACTAACCTGTGATATGGGGATAATACAGACTTATCTCCCACACTGGCCCAAGCTAGCCCAAATCTCATCAGATCTGGAAGCTAAGCAGGATTGACTCTGCTCAGTATTTGGAATGGGAGACCACCAAGGAAGTCCAGGGTTGGTATGCAGAAGCAGGCAGTGTCAAACCACAGCTGTTCATCTCCTGCCTTGAAAACCCTACAGGGTTTCCATAGGTTGGCTACCACCTGACAACTCTTTCCACCCCGATCATCATCATCATCTGTAAGGCTTACTATAAGGATTTATACATATAACTGATTTAACTGATATATATATCTATATATCTAATTCCCAAGTGGCCCCCTGTGTGCGGATATTTAAATCCGCACATTGGGGGCACCTGGGGGCAGGGAGATTTTCCTGCGCATGTGGGGCAGTCCCCACATGTGCAGAAAAATCTAAAAAGTTTTTTAAAGTATACGGGGATATTTAAATCCCCAAAAAAGTAAAAGAGCCCTCCCTGAGCATGCACAGGGAACGCTCTGCAAACTGCCTCGCCGTTGCTGCTGTGCCATCATCACCACAAGGGACGGGAGGGCAGGAGAAGGCTTGGAGGGCCAGCCGGCCTCGCCTCTGCTGCTGCTGCTGCTGGGGAGGGAGGAAGGGGGAGCCTGCCGCCCTCCCCTCCTCCGCCGCCGCCGCCCTGCTGCTTGGAAGGGAGGGAGGGGGAGGCTTGGCGGGCCGGCCAGCCTGCTGCTGGAGAGGGAGAGTGAAGCTTGGCGGGCCAGCCAGCCAGCCTCCCCGCCGCCGCTGCCGCCGCACTGCTGCTTGGGAGGGATGGAGGGAGGAGGGAGGGGGGGAGGCTTGGCGGGGAGGCTTGGCGGGGAGGCTTGGCAGGCTGGCCGGCCTCGCTGCCGCCGCCACCCCCACTGCTGCTGGGAAGGGGAAACTTGGTGGCCAGCCTCGCCACTGCCACCCCCGCTGCTGCTGCTTGGGAAGGAGGGAGGGGGAAGCTTGGCGGGCCGGCCAGCCTTGCCACCACCCCCCGCTGCTGGGGAGGGGGAATCTTGGTGGGCCGGCTGGCCTTGCCACTGCTGCCGCTGCCGCCGCTGGGGGGGGGGAGGGAGGGGGAAGCTTGGTGGTCGGAATACTCCCTCCCCCCGCGAGTATCACGGGTCCCGCCTCTTGTCTATATACTAATACCCAAGGGTCCCCTCTGCACATGGATACTTATTCCTGCAGATCTGGGGCACATAGAGGGCAAGGAGATCATTCAGCACACTTGGAGTGCCCTCCAGGTGTGCAGAAAAATCTTACATGTTTAAGAAAGTATACCAGGGATATTTAAATCCCCCCAGAGTAAAACTGCTTGCTCTGAGCATGTGCAGAGAACAGACTTACAGGAGGCATGGGAAAAGCTGCTGGAGCCCTGAGGGAAGTTGCCATGGCAATAACCATCCCTCTGCTGCTAGGACTGCAGCAGGAAGAACCGTCCACACTGTTGGGGAAAGACACTGGAGAGCTGCTGCAGCAATAACCATACACCCCACTGCCAGACCCATCCCAGCCTTTGCCAGGACTGTCAGCAACAAAGAGTAGGCCTTCACCCACCAGGTTTCGGCACTCCTGGGGAGGGAAGGCGGTGGGGTGGCTAAGGGAGCCAAAAGGGCAACGGCACCTCTCTGGGAGCCAGACCACCCTCTGCTGCTGCTGCTGCCACCCAAGCTGGCCCTGCTGCCAGTCAGCTGAAGCCCAAAGAGGCGAAGCCTGCATTGCCCCCCCCGCCAGAAACAGAAAGAAGTGGGGTTCTCTGAGAAGGGAGAGAGAGACAGAGAAAGAATAGGGGATTGTCTGTTGGGGGGAGAGAAAGAAAAAGAACAGGAGATTTTCTGAGGGTTGTCTGAGGGAAGGGGAGAGAAAGAGGAAGAGGGGGAGATTGGCGGGTAGAGAAATAGCGGGGAGAAAGAGAGGGGCAGACTGAGAGGAGGTGGGGGAAAGAGGACAGCGTCTGAGAAGGGCAGGGGTAAGAGGGGGTGAGACATACAAGGGGTGAGAGGAGAAAGGGGGTACGAAAGGATTGCTAGAGAAGGGGGTAGGGAGGAAAGCTAACATAGAAGGGGTGAGAGGAGAAGGGAGGGGAGGGAAGATTGGTAAATAAGGGGTGCGTGCAGAAAGACAGAGAAGGGAAGTTTGACAACCAAGGTGGGAGAGGGAAACAAAGATGGGGGAATGTCTCCTCCCCACAAGTTCTTTGCGGGGACTGCTGGCAACAAAGATTATGGTAGGGCCACAACACATGATGCAACATTTTGTTGCGGACCCCCTCATGTGTGTGTGTATGTATAACTGATTTAAAACCCATATACAAGCTAAACAATGCAGAAGGGTACCTGGATATCAGAAAACAGAAATGAAAATATTTGCAATGAGTTAAAAAGGGAACAAGATTTAACATACAACATTTGGGGTTCACATCTTGCACATTAAAAAAAAACCAACACCCTTTATGTCCCAAAGAAAACTTGCTGGGTGATACATGAAAAATGCACGGTCTTGTATTCTTTTTGGATGAACTATGAAATGTTCAAGAAAAGGGAGCTGGAATTGAAAATGCTGACAAAATATTTATCTACACATTTTAGTTTATAAAATTAGAGAAAATATGTGTTATTTTTAAATGACAAGGCCTATTACAACTTCTCCTTCACACTATTCCATTACAGAAACATTTGGAATATGCCCATAGTTTTGCTGTTTGGCACAGTGAAGAAATAGTCGTGGGACTGTCAGACTGCATTGTTAAGCCTTGGTATTTCTTTCAAAAATGTAATGCACCTCCACAGAGGTTAGAGTTATTGTTTAATTAAACACAAAATGGCAAGTACAAGAGGCATGTCAAATATCAAGCAAAAAAGCTTTGCACAAAGTGGCATTTATTTTTCTTTCAGAATATTAAAGATGTTTTAAAGAAAGTCAGAAGTAATGAGTCATTAATTAAGCATCTATCTGATAATTGTCTTCATATATACTATTTTAGGACAGCATTTTTAGTAATCTTTTCTGTGAAATTTGGCAGGTTATTCCATTAAGAACATAAGAACATAAGAGAAGCCAATGTTGGATCAGGCCAATGGCCCATCCAGTCCAACACTCTGTCACAAAGTGGTCAAAAATACCAGGTGCCATCAAGAGGTCCCCCAGTGGGGCCAGGACACTACAAGCCCTCCCACTGTTGCCCCCCCCTCAAGCACCAAGAATACAGTGCATCACTTGCCCCAGACTGAGAGTTCCTATCTATACCTTGTGGCTAATAGCCACTGATGGACCTCTGCTCCATATGTTTATCTAATTCCCTCTTGAAGCCACCCATGCTTGTAGTCGCCACCACCTCCTGTGGCAGTGAATTCCATGTGTTAATCACTCTTCGGGTGAAGAAGGACTTCCTTTTATCCATTCTAACCCGACTGCTCAGCAATTTCATGGAGTGCCCATGAGTTTTTGTATTGTGAGAAAGGGAGAAAAGTACTTCTTTATCTGCTCTATCCCAAGCATAATCTTATAAACCTTGATCATGTCACCCCTTAGCCATTGTGTCTCCAAGCTAAAGAGCCCCAAGTGCTTTAACCTTTCTTCATAGGGAAAGTGTTCCAACCCTTTTATCATTCTAGTTGCCCTTCTCTGCACTTTTTCCAATGCTATAATATCCTTTTTGAAGTGTGGTGACCAGAACTGTACACAGTACTCCAAATGAGGTTGCAGCATTGATTTATATAGGGGCATTATGATACTGGCTGATTTGTTTTCAATTCCCTTCCTAATAATCCCCAGCATAGTGTTGGCCTTTTTTATCGCAGTCACATGCTGTCTCAACATTTTCATTGAGTGATCTACTATGACTCTAAGATCTCTTTCTTGGTCAGTCTCTGCCAGTTCGGACCCCATCAATGTGCATCACTTTGCCCTTGGCCACATTGAACCCCATTTGCCACACTGATACCCACTCACCCATCCTCGACAGATCCCTTTGGAGTTGCTTATAGTCTTCCCTGATTCTCATCACCCTGAACAACTTTGTGTAATTTGCAAATGTAGCCACTTTACTGCTTACTCCCAACTCCAAATCATTAATAAACAAGTTAAAAAGCATCAGACTGAGGACTGCTCCCTATGGTACCCCACTGTTTACCACCCTCCACTGAGAAAATTGCCCATTTATACTCACTCTCTGTTTCCTATTAATTAGCTAGCTTTTGATTCACAAGAGGACTTGCCCTTTTATCCTGTGACTATTGAGCTTACTTAGGAGCCTTTGATGAGGAACTTTATCAAAAGCTTTCCAGAAGTCAAGGTAAACAACATCTCTTGGGTCCCCCTTGTCCACATGTTTGTTTACCCCCTCAAAGAACACTAACAGGTTAGTGAGACAAGATCTTCCCTTACAGAATATATGCTGAGTCTGTCTCAATAGTTTTTGTTCATCAATGTGCCTACTAATCCTTTCCTTAATAATAGTTTCCACTAATTTACTCAGTATCGACGTCAGACTGACTGTCTTGTAATTTCCCGGATCGCCTATGGAACCCTTTTTAAAGATGGGAGTGACATTAGCTACCTTCCAGTCCTCAGGAATGGAGGCAGATTTTAATGAAAGAAAATCTGGGAAATTATCTATTTACACTGCTATTTACACTCAGGGAGGCAAGATTTCCCCTCAATTTTTCTTTCCCTTTTGTGACTGACCCACCCTAGTTGTCTGTTTTCTTCTTTCCCAAAGAATTCTGGCTGTCCTACCTTGTCACAGTATAATACTTTGGCTGTTGGCTCAGCACAGGAACCTGAGGGAAGGAATGGGACCCCTCTTTGACTTATACAACTTAAACGGTACTCAAGAAGTTTTATATTCCAAATTAACAAAACATTTTATTCAATGTAGAGGGGAAAGGTCAGGGGAAATCAGGGTAAAATTTGTGTGGTTACTCAATATAGATAACTCTGAGGTAAAACTGGTATATGCACAGACTTTAGTTCTTATGTTTCAGGCTAAGGAGAGTTTCTTAAGCTATTCCCAGTGACTTAAATCTTGATGTTGAGAGGCTTTTGTTCCCCAAACCCTTCCGTACACTTTCTTTGGCTGCAGTCACACACACTAAATAATCCACTTTCAATCCACTTTCAATGCACTTTTGAATTGGATTTTGCTAGTTCACACAGTAAAAATCCAGTTGGAAAGTGCATTGAAAGTGGATTATTTAGCTTGTGTGACCACAGCCTTTGAATATTCTCTGACTCTTTTGGGTTCCAGAAAGGTGGTGCACTCTTCTCAGGACCCAAACCCTTTTTCTTGAAACACCAGTACTTGTCTTGAGTTTTTAACTGACTCTTAAGGTCTCCAGAGGCAGTCTCTAACCACACCAGAGCAGGGATCTCTGCACTCTTCAGAGCTATCACCCTGTTTAGACTAGGTAGGGAAATTCCTTCTCTCTCTAGAAGATCAACCCCTTTTCCTTGGCCCAAATGGGGGCCTCCATCTAACTACCCACTTGCCCTTGCCAACTTTCCCCCAATTCTCCTGTCTGTGTCAAAGTGCTCTCAATCAGGGCTGAAGTCCAAATATGTTCTCCTCCTCAACATTCAGCTCTAAAGTCTTTTTCTTGTCAGCTGATGCTAACCAATAAGATTACTTGGAGCAGCCTGTCACTCAAGACTCTCTGGCTGTGTGAAGAATTAACCCTTCACAGTCCTTCAGCTGTTTGTACAACACTTCTAAGCTTTTTTACAAGGGCAGTCCCTTCGAGTCAACTGAAGTCAATGGACTTAGAAGGATACAACTGGGCTTAGATTGGCTGTATTAATGTCCTCCTTCGACTCCAGACACTAATACAAGTATTTAGGAAATCTGTGATCAGGACCTCATGCTGGTTTTTGGTAAAAGCAGCCAAATGTAGGAAGGCAAAATTTTGGTTAGGGTACAATCCAATCCAACTCTGCCTGGGGTAGATATCCAGTCCAATAATAATCTAACCGGGGTTCTGTTTTCTCAGATGAAGTAAACATACAAGTAGTATTTGCTGAAGATTTTAAGGAGGCAATGTGGGCATTCCAGCTCAAGGTTTCACTGAATATTAGACCCAAATATTTATAATTTTTACCCTGGTCTACTGGTGTACCTTGTATACTTCAAGAATACTTTTTAGGCTTTTTTCGAAAGACCACTACTTTAGTTTTTGAGTAGTTGATGGTAAGCTTTTCTTCTGTACAGTAGTCCCCTAAGTTATCCAAAAGCCTCTTTAATCCAATCCTGGTTAGAGAAACTAGGACCATATCATCTGCATATAGTAATATTGATAATTTTTGTTGACCTAATGTCAGTGGAACAAATTCCGGGCTGGTTAGTCTTGCTACGATATCATTTATATATAAGTTAAAAAGTACAGGGGCTAACACACTGCCCTGCTTGACTCCTTTGCAAGTCGGTATTTTGCTGGTCATTGAGCCTGAGGTACCTACTCTAATTTCTGCACAAGTTTCTGTATGTAGCTCACGAATAAGGAACAACAGTCTTTTATTTATACGAGTTGTCATCAGCTTGTCCCAGAATCGGTTTCTATCAACTGAATCAAAGGCTGTGGCCAAATCAACGAATGCAGCACGTATGAGGCTTTAGTTGGACCTTTTATGGCCGAGTGAGCCAGCTGATAAAGAGTATAGCAATGGTCAAATTCCAGTGCTGTGAGTTGTCTATTTTGTACATTGTTTTAAATTGTAATGGCCAATGGCTATAAAATAAATTTTACTACTACTACTACTACTACTGCTACTACAAGTAGTATAGAGATAAATATATGTTTCCCACATGGAACAAACGGGAGCTCTGGTCTGTATGTGAATTCCACTGGTAAAACAGGGTGGGAGAAGGGGCTAATCATGCTCTTCCCGTTATGGTGGTGGAAAGCACCATCAAGTTGTAGCTGACTTATGGAGATCCTGGAGGTTTTCAGGGCAAGAGATGTTCAGAGCTGGTTTGCCATTGCCTGCTTCTGTGTCATGACCCTGGACTTCGCTGGTGGTCTCCCAATCCAAATACTAACCAAGAGTCAACCCTGCTTAGCTTCTACCCACAGGTCCTGCCTTTTACCTGGCTTCTGCCATCTAGGCTGAACTTAACCTGCAACTCACTCCCATCTCTTGCCTGCTAATGCTTTTAAAAGAAGTTGCTATGTAAAGGTCCTGCCCTTTTGCCCAGGCAGACTGTTTTAGCTAATAATTATTTGATGTACCAAAGTAGTATTTTATACGTACTGTAATAAGATCTCAAATGTTGTAAGTTGCTGCGAGACCCTCTGGATGAGCGGCGACTAAAAAAAAAAAAATCTAATAAATGAAATTAAAATAAAGCTTCTGAGATCTGATGAGATCGAGCTACCCTGGGCCACCCCTATTATGACCCTGAGCCAAACCCCCAATGGCTTTTACCTTCGTGGAAAACACACAAGAGTAATTTGTCAATAGCAATTTGGTCCCAAGGAAATGGGAGTATGTAGAAGCTGCATGCCCAGGTAAATTTACCTAGCTGGGATCCCATCCGCCTGGTCCAATTTTAGGTTTGCCAGCAAAGGCAATGAATCACATCAGAAGTTACTTTCGTTCCACAGGTTCTCTGGCTTGACCTGGGTTGTGATCACAGCTTTCAGGCTCCCAAGACACTGGCTTTAGAGGGCACCACCTTAGCGCTAGTAGGGAATAGGCTATCAATGCACATGTGCCAGAGGCTCTTGGTGAAGCTAGTCTCTGGTGCCATTTCAACGTGATGCTGGGAGGAAAGAAGCAGCTAACCCACATGGGCCACTATGCAGACTATCTTCCTACATGGGCAACTTGAGCACACAGGCAAAACGGACATCTACAGAAATGTAGCATGCACACTCTGCAAGCACTGCAGCCAGGAGTCCAGTTTAAACAACGCATCAGGCATGTCCAAAGTAAAAACCAAAACCACTATATTTAAACAGAGCCTCGTCTTCATCATGGGGAATACTGATAAACCAGCACTCAGGACAAACCTTCATTGGTCTTTTAAATAAATAAATAAATAAATAAAATGTTGGCGGCATATAACACCCTCCACACTCATCTCTTGTCCCCTTCCCCTTTTTGATTCTCCTATCAACCCTCTTTTATGGTCAGGGACTGGCCTACCTGAGGGACCGCCTTGCCCTGCATGTTCCCCAGAGAGCACTGCGATCAGGATCCCAAAACCGCCTGGACCTCCCTTGCCCAAAAGAAGCCAGGTTGATGGCAATTAGGACCAGGGCTTTCTTGTTTGTAGCTCTGTCCTATTGGAACGAGCTTCCTGCTGAGATCAGGGCCCTGCAGGACCTTTCACAGTTCTTTTTAGGCAGGCGTTCCGGTAGGAGCTTTTTAGGCAGGCATCCCGGTAGGAGCGGCGTCTTACCATTAGCGCCCTGAGTGAACTCAGACCCAGCATGACCTAGTGCGGTGGCACCGCCGAATGTGTCCTTACTCTGCACTTTATTTCTATTGCCACCAAAGTTATGTTTTAAATTGATTTGTCAGTGTTTTAAATGGTTTATTGTATTTTATCATGTGTAAAATGTATATCGTCCATCCGTTTTGGGGAAGCCGCCCTGAACTCGCCTTGACGGGGAGGGTGGGGTAAAAGTGAAATCAATCAATCAATAAATAATTTTTAATCCCCCATCGTTTGTCTTGATTCTGCGTGACAAAATGATGACAAAATGGTGCACATTTTCACTACTGTGGGAAAGCATGAAGAATTCTCCATGTTGTCATCGTCCTGAAGGCAACTGTACTGGTGCAGCCCTCCCAGGAGGCAGGGGCTGCATTTCAGTAGGAAAGGCCACAGGCAAGGTCACAGGGAGTAATCAGGGTCTAGTTCAAAAGTCAGGGGCTCCAGAGAGCAGGTATGCCAAGTCCAATCTAGTCAAGGGATCCAGGCAGCAAGTCCAAGTCCAGTTCAGAGTCAAGGGTTCCAGAAAAGCTGATAGTCAGGTCCAGTCCAGGCATCAAGGTTCCAGCAGTCTGGCAACAGCAAGTTCAGTAGTAATGTGTACTTGTTGTGTTCACAGAACTGCTGTTTCTCCCGGCTGATTTTATAGCTAAGTCTTAACAAGCTACACTCCCAGCCAATTCCTTGGCAGTCATCCCAAAACTACTCATCCATCTCAACAGTTGACAGCTGGTGATGGGGTCATGAGTCTTGCACTCCTCTCCTTTCCTGCAACTCTGTGTGTCTCTGACAGCTTCAGCACTGCAGGGGTGGAGGTAAGCTAGGTGAGCTGGAAGCAGCTTCTGAAGCCTTGTTTACTGCTTCAGAGCTACTAGTTGACTCAGTTTCAGCTGTAGGCTGTGACTTCTGATCAGCTGGTAACCAGATCTCTTGCTGCTCTCCTCCTGGCTCAGAGCCAGCTGCAGCTGGTTGTTCAATTACTGGCTGAAGGCTGGCTGCAGATAACTCTTTGTCTGCGGAATCTGTGCTGTCACTAAACTCAGACAGCAACTATCACAAATGGTTAAAGGCTTCGAACTAAGGTAGAAGAAGATTTTATACCTCATTTTCCCTACCCTAAGGAGTCTCAAAGCAGCTTACAATCGCCTTCCCTTTCTCTCCCTACAGCATACAATTTGTGAGGTAAGCAGGTCTGAGAGAGTTCTGCGAGAACTGTGACTGGCCCATGGTCACCCAGCAGGCTTCATGGGGAGCAGTGGGGAATCAAAACCAGTTCTCCAGCTTAGGGTCCACCACTCTTAACCACACCACACTAACAATACAATCTAATGCAGAGTTCAGTTACCCCTTGCTGCACCATAATAAACTATGTAGAAGAAATAACTCAGACCATTCACATCACTTTTTTCCTTTCTGGATTTCATGTTCTTTAAAGTGTTGTTTGTTTAGTCTAGCACACAATCCCTTCAACTTTTATTTTTGGCACAGAAATGCTGAATTGCAGAGCATCACAAAGAACTGGTAGTGGTAAAAACACAGCTGTCTTTGGAGATGAACATTTAGGGGAAAATCAGGGTTTGCCAAACCAGATCCCAGTTGTCTTACACAGTCGCTAGTAACAATTTGTACTTAATGCAAAAGGAAATATTCCTATAATAGATATAGATTACTTTCCCCCATGTGTTAGAGTGGATTATCTATGGATTATCTATTTTGGGATAGCTGGAGCCTTCATGCGGCTTAGTTAGGATGAGAAGTATCCTCACGGGCATGAGTACAGATTGCCCATATGACTGAAGTTGACATCTGTGCATGGGCTGGACACTGGGTTTCTGCCAAGGAGAAGAAAGATCAAGCTGACCACAGAGATTCCCGGAGCCTGGTCTCCTGTGCTATTAATTCTGATAACATTCACTGCTATTGGGTGAGTCTGCCTCTGTTCCACACGTGAGTCAATGCAGTGAAGAGTGTCGGACTAGCACCTGGGCGATGCTGGTTTAAACCCCACTCTGACACGGAAGCTTGGAACGGAGGTCCATCAGTGGCTATTTGCCACAAGGCTCTTTGCTTAAGGACAATTTTACTGAGGATGCTTTGGCTATACAATCTCTGGAAGGCACTCTCTGGACCAGAAATTATTATCAGTGAAACATCTGGCATGTGATTGCACCTTTGGAGGCCTCATTTATACTTTTATTCTGTGCCTAGTGGTTTCACTTTGGAACAATTCTTTTCTGGTCCACCTTGTACCTATGTTATATAATTGTATGGTTGAAATGTACTATGATATAAGCCAAGATGCTCCTCATTATGTTTGACCTCTGAAGAAGGCCTATACAGGCCGAAACGCGTCAGGTCAAGTCCATTGGCCCTTGTGTGCTAAATTTTGGCATTTTCACATGAGGTGTGATTGGGCCCTTAGGTGCTTTTTAATTCTTTGTTAAAAAATACATGTATCTTTTCATACTATGTAATTAAGTTTTTACTGTTGGTCCTCTATTCTGTTTAACTTACCTTTTTAGGTTCTGGATCCCAGGTTTCAGGGTTAAGTCCCCCCCCCTTTTTGACCTGTGTTAAACCCCCACCCTGACATGGAAGCTTGTAGCAGCGGTCCATCAGTGGCTATCAGCCACAAGGTATAGATAGGAACTCTCGGTCTGGGACAAGGGATGCTCTGAATTCTTGGTGCGGGGGCGGGGGGGCACAAGTGGGAGGGCTTCTAGTGTCCCGGCCCCACTACTGGACCTCCTGATGGCACCTGGTATTTTTGGTCACTGTGTGACAAAGTGTTGGACTGGATGGGCCTTTGGCCTGATCCAACATTGGCTTCTCTTACATTCTTATGACCTTGGGCCAGTCTCAGGCTAACCTACCTCACGAAGTTGTGAGGACAGAAGGGAAGAGAGGAGAACAATGTATGCTGCCTTGGATCCTCGTTGGGAAGAAAGGCAGGGTATAAATGGAATAAATAAATAAATAAATGGCAAAGCCTCTGTTACCTCTGAGTACCAAGCCAATGGGGAGAGGGCTGCATTCAGAAGTCACCTTCAGCTGACGAAAAACAAACACCTATAATGTGAGCACACCTGGCTTCTTGCCTCTTTCCTCCCTCTCTTGTGCAGAGAATCCCAGTTAGTGTTTTACACCATTTATCCATGACAAATGAATGCAGGTTAACTGGAGTTTTGTTTTCTCCCTCTACAAACAGGGATTCATCCAATGCCCCTTCTAAGCTGTGAAGTCTCGTGAGCACAAATTCTACTTTGTGAGCTACTGGCATTAAGGGTGTGAGCCAGCAATTTGGCTACTCTATAAATCAATTTGCTCTGGAGCAGTGTGTCCCTCTAAGCTGAGTTAGTGTGAGCCAGCTCATAGTTTTTTAGCTTCCGGCTCACACATTTTTGTCTTAGCTCAGGAAGGAGGGCTCCAGAGCAAACTGATTTATGCAGCAGCCGAATGGCTCGCTCACAATGTTCCCTCTAAGCTGTGGAGTCTTGTGAGCAAAAATCCTACCTTGTGAGCTACTGGCATTAAAGTTGTGAGCAACTGATTTGGCTACTGCATAAATTAGTTTGCTCTGGAGCCATCTTTCCTGAGGCAAGACAAAAAGGTGTGAGCCGGAGGCTAAAAAACTGTGAGCTAGCTCACACTAACTCAGCTTAGAGGGAACACTGCTCACAACTTTATTGCCAGCAGCTCATAAAGCAGAAGTTTTGCTCACAAGACTCCAAAGCTTAGAGGGAGCATTGCTTTGGAGCCCTCCTTCCTGAGCTAAGACAAAAATGTGTGAGCCGGAGGCTAAAGAACTGTGAGCTAGCTCACACTAACTCAGCTTAGAGGGAACACTGGATTCAACACCAGATTAAATCCTAATTTGTGTGTGTGCATGGGGGGGAATTACTTCTATCAGCCCATACACTTGCATTTTTATGTCACAACTTTAGATTGCACGTTAGAAGAGGCCAACAAGATTTTTGGGCTCTGTGCTTTCAAGGGTCAAAGCTCTGTTTGTCAGATACTCAACTTAAGAGCTCTGACTCTCAAAAGCACATGCCCTCCCCAAATCTTGTTGGTCTCTAAAGTACTGCTGGACTCCAACTGCCCTCTGAAACAATCTTTTATGCCGCAAGTGACTGGAATTAGCTTCAGACTGGGGTTCTCTACACAAGAAAGAAGAGGAGGAAGGAGAAAGCAGCAAAACCTGGCAATGAGTTGCGTTTGTGTACAACTCAGCTTCATGCTCGTTAAAACTAAAAGCCATGGTTGAATGTAGCCAAGGGGAACAGTTGACGGTGCCTTTGGCTGAGAAAATCTAAGAGAATCCACAGAGCTTGACATTTAAAAATCGCCCGTGCTTCACAAGCATACAGGGACGCCAAACAGAAACAGGCACCACCACCACCCCCCTCAAAAACGACAATTCTTTGGGAAGGGCTGTGGCTCAGTGGAAAAGCATCTGCTTGGCATGCAGAAGGTCCCTGGCACCTCCAGTTAAGGGATCTGGCAGTAGGTGATAGGAAAAGATCCCTGCTTGAGACCCCAGAGAGACGCTGAGTGGGCATTACTGACTTTAATGGAGCAAGGCTCTGTTTCAGTATAAGGCAGCATCATGTGTTTGATGTGACCCCCAAAACTGTAACACCGTGTCCTTGTAATTCGTTACAGGAAAAATAGCAACTGCCCATACAGAAAACATTCCCTCCCAAACAGTTCTGTAATTTGTAACCCATCGTCTGCAACAAAAGCAACATCTCCCCCACATTGAGTTACGAAGTAGTCCTTTAAACTGAGATGTTTCCCATTTGTTATTCCAGCAAGGTAGTGCCTGAATATATAGAGGACTACACCTTTGTACTCCATATTGATTAAGCATCACCCTCTGATTCTGTACTCACAGGGTCATTAATGCAGATTAGCATCCCTATTTTCACACAGAAGCATGTACTGAAAGGGGAGAGAGAGAGAGAGAGAGAGAGAGAGAGAGAGAGAGAGAGAGAGAGAGAGAGAGAGAGAGAGAGAGAGAGAGAGAGAGAACAGAGTTTTCACTACTCGGAGAAAGGGAATGGCAAAGCGGTCTCGGAAACAAAGTAGGGCGTTGCTTCTAGGGAGATGCGTGCACCACAAGTCGCCTCCTATTACCTAGAGAGCTGCCTGGCAACACACTCCTCAGACCATTAACAGCAGTAAAGATGCATGTACAGGGCTCCTTTCGCCATCAATGGGACTGTGAGACCATGTTTCCTTCCAGGGGAAAAAGCCTTGCTCGGGTACCTGGACTCCCTCTCTGGACTGTGATTTATGGGTTGCTATTCTAGTATCTCACAGTTAACGGGTGTTTGCTGATCACATCAGGCCTAGCTGATGTAAAGCAATGGCACAGACTGGGGGGAGGCGACGACGACAAACACACACAAAAAAGCAACCCCAAATAATCAGAGTGTGCATTTAACACCCTTAAATAACTGGCAAGGCACCGAGAGGAGAGGAAAACATGCTTTATTGAGTTGTCTGAGCTTTAAGGGCCGTATAAAAAACAATAAGCTGGAGAGAGATAGGGCCTGTCAAAGCTAATGACAATCTATGGTCCTGTAAATCACCAGCACTGGACGATTAAAGCAAAGTATCTATAAAACCTGAAGAACCATAATTATTTTAGTGAGAGGAAGGGAACAAGCTGGGGGGTTTCTGTGTGAGTGCTTTAACCTGAGGGAGGTGGGGGGGAATCAATTTATGTATCAGGGCAATAATATTGTGCCGCTAAAAGGCAGACTCAAAGGGTACCTGTTCTTCTTCTTCTTTTAATACCATCCTAGTCCGTTGCCATATTTTGTCGTGATGGACTAGTGCTGTGTGCTGGAGTAGAATTCTTGCATTTTAAAAGGAAGGTGCTCTGAATACTGTTGGTATGTGTTGGCAGATGATCCATGTGCATATATTCCGGTGTCTTCTCAGTCATGTATAAAAGTGGGGCAGTCCGTTCATATATATTTAACAGAAATTTGACTGTTATGGTGAGCAGAGCTGAAGCCCACCCCTTTGCATACCTGACCTCACCAGAGAGTTAAACATTTTACATTTTTTATTTTATTTTATTAAAACATTTATATCGTGCCTTTCCTCATGGTTCAAGGTGGCTTGAAGTCTTGCTTACAATCACTTCCAGCATTGGAGCAGAATGGGAGGCAAATGCTGAGAGGACCTTAATCCAGCGTGGAAGGGGACTGGTAGGGTTTGGCTCCCCATAACTATACTCTCAATTCACTGCTAAAATAGGACACATGCAGACACAGGATATGTAGGGTTGCCAACCTCCAGGTGGGGCCTGGAAATTTCCCAGAAGTTCAAATGGTCTCCAAACAACAGAGATGAGTTCCTCTGGAGAAAATGGCTGCTTCGGAGGGTGGACTCTATATGGCAAAGAGTTCCCAGGTCCCCTCGGCTCACCAGCAGGGGGATTTGGGGGGGTTTCCTGGGGGTGGGAGGGAATGTCACAAAACATCCCCGACGTGATGATGTCACATGGAAGTGACATCATCACATTGGGGACGCCGCATGCAATGCTCTGCATTTTGGGCAAAACTCTATGGTTTTTTGACCTAAAACCATACAGTTCTGCCTAAAAAGCAGAGTGTCGCCGCACAACATCCTGATATGATGACGTCCATTCCATGTGACATCATCACACAGTGATCTTGCTTGGGGGTAGGGTTTCCCCACTGGTCACTTGGCCAGCAGTGGGCAGAAGCCAAAAAAATCAGGGGAACCCCTACCCAGACTGTGGGTCTGGCAACCCTAATGTGACCTAGTCACAAAGACATAAGTTGTACTTTGGGAAATTCTCATAAACAGCTCTTCCCAACAGGTACATTGGAAAAAAAAACAGCCCAAGTTCTCTCTGGCAAGGCTTAGGCATGGACATGCAATAAGTCTGAATTCTTGGCCTTCTGCTCTTCTGCCTCTGTAAGTATGTAGAAACCAGGGATCAGTTCAGAGCTGCAAAAGTGAAAGAGGTGAGTTCAAAAGCAGCCAGTAGTCTATTCTCTGAGGGTTCAAATGAGAGTCCGAGGACTCGAGGCAATGATCCAGGTAGGGACAGTTTCGAGGAAGGTTACAGAGCCGGGAGGAAAAGTAGGAGGAGCTTAATCTCAGTTTAGGTCAAAACAAACTACAACTTGACCAGCTGCTGAAAGAGAACAAGACTGTCTTCAAGATGAGGCTTTACAGAACCTGAGGTATCTCAACTGGTCCCAGGCATCATATGTCACGACCCAATCAGGAAATGCCTGAAGCTGGAGCAGGCCCAGTGATGCTGTCGGCTGCACCAACACCAGATTCTCTTTGCTGTTTCCAACACAGCTTTTCCTCTGACACAAGGACTAGGAAGTCACAGTCCTATATGATCACCTTACAATATGTAATTTCTGGATGATCTGATCCAAGCTTATGGCTTTCAGTACCATCTATAGACACTGGTGACCCCCAGGAATTACCTTTCTAACTGCCTCCTTGGGTGTCAGCATTATTATTATTGTTGTATTTCACCTAAATTTTCAAAGTATACACACCAGCAACCCTGTAAAACAGGCCATTACTATCCTCATGGAGGATAGGTCTATCAGTGGCTACTAAGCATGGTTACTAAAGGGAACCTCCAAGGGAGTCAGCCTCTCGAAACTAGTGCCAGAAGGCAACATCGAGGGAAGGCCTCAGCTTCTGAGCCCTGTGGCTGGCGCTCAAGAGTCACTGGTTGGGCACTGTGTGAGACAGGATGCCGGACTAGATGGACCACTGGTCTGATCCAGCAAGACTCTTCTTATGTTCTTATTACAGGTAAGGTAGGGTAATATGCCCAAGGTTACTTAGTAAATTCATGGCTCAAGGGGAACTGGGCAGTGGATCTGTAATTCCATTATGTTGAATGTTGCTTCAGACACATTGAGAAAGTGCTTTATTGTGCATTCTGCACTTATGGACAGACTGAAAAGCTGTAATGTATCCAGCGCGGTATATGTGTCTAGGTCAGCCATGTGCTCAGACTGGTTCCAGCCGGTCCGGCATGCGGCTGGGCAAAGCACCTGAGCTTCATCCCTGAGAACTATGGACGGTCAGATCCTGGCTCCCTCCCAATCGGGGACCTAGGATCCGGGGAGATAATACAATTAGTGTATACAGACAAATCACGGGGTTTGTGGGTGTTGGGGTGTGGGTTTGCTTGGGAATATAAGCCGGCCTGCGAGCCGGCTAAAGTTGTCTTGTTCCTGATCTTGAAATAAAAGTGTGAGCTGACTTCACTCTGTTGACTTGTCCATCTCAGTACTTTTTATTTTTTTAAAACAAATTTTATTGGGATATACCATACTTCACAATTTAGCTAAAATAATATAAATCATATCCTTTTCTTCAACTTCCCCCTGTTGGAGCCATCCTTCCTGTTGGTAACAACTGCCAGAATGATCTATGCTCAAAGTTGGAAAAATGAAAGAATTCCTAAACTCTGGGACTGGTTAAGGAAACTGCTATTTATGGCAGAAATGGATAAATGGACAAGAAAACTTAACAACTTAGAAGCAGAAACTTTTTTGGAAGATTGGAATGACTTTAAAGAATATATAGAGAAACATTGGGAAATGAAAGATAGCATATTTAGTTTGAAAAACTACTAGAGATGTAACAAATGTATACAATCAATAAGTACTAGTAGTAGTTGCAAATAAGTAAACTGTGTTACCTGTAGAATTTATATAACAGTGAATTAATATGTATTATGTATTGATAAAACAGTGGAAACAATGCTGGGAGCCAACAGGGGGGCATCTCAGTACTTTTCAAAAGCTGTCGAAGGCTTTCATGGCCAGAGTTCATTAGTTGCTGTAAATTTTCCGGGTTGTGTGGCCTTGCCAAGACCATGGCCACACAACCCGGAAAATCTACAGCAACTAACAGACTGAAAAGCTAGCTTCATTTCTGATAAACAGTGCTAAACAAGCATTCCAGATCGTATAACCAGTGGTAACAAAAATTGTCATATTCTAAATGTCTTTTCCTTTTTTCATCCTAAAGCTACCTGTTACAAACTGGTGCAGTAAGAATTAGAATGAGATTTTGTGGGATATAAGAACTCAACATGTGCATTGTGAATTATCTCTGGTTATTATGGTGGGACACAAATTAATGCTTCTAAATCTACTTTGAGATTACAAATGTTCTAAATAAAAAAAAAAATCAGCTTATACTTATTGGCCAGATTTCAGAGCTATTATACAAGAAAGATTTAGACCAGTAATACAGCTGCCACCAAACATGTCTTCTTTGATTGTGTAAGAATTTTGTTCCCTCTCATGTCGCTTTAAGAGGGTAAAGGGTCATGAATGTCTGAGCCTCTGATTATTTTCCCATCCAATCACGTATCATAAAGAAACAGAGAAAAAAGATGACGCTTTTTAAAAAAGATCCCTGCAGAAAAAAATGCTATTGAGTAAAGAAGCTCTAAACTGGAATATTATTTCAGGAGAATCTGCACTGCCATATTGTGTAACAAGAAGACAATGGAATATCTAGGACAGAGGTGTCCTAGACAAGGCCCGGGAGCCAGAACTGGCCAGTCCAGGACTCTTACCCGGCCCACAAGCAACTGTTACGTATGGAAATATAAGGTATCCCTTGGAAAAAAAATCCCCTTTTATGGTATCCCTTGGAAAAAACCTCATCTTGCATATGATTAAATATATTTATTGGTGCTTTTGTGGGCTCCCCAATAAACCAATTGCATTCACTGCTAGTAATCAATTGCTCGTTTCTATATCAAGTTAAAAAAAACAATATTGTTAATTGGGTTTTCCTGCGTCCTTTATAAAGTTTCTGTCTTCAGTACCTGGCATGACATTTTACAGCACACATGGCCCATCCTGACAAAGTGACATTTGTGTCAGATCCGGCCCATGTAACAAATGAGTTCAACACCCCTGATTTAGGATAACTGATATGGGCCAGTAGCTGGTATCAGCCGCTTTTGCTTTTTTTTTTTTTGCAAGCTCACAATAAAAGCATAAGGGCCAACAAGACACACGGGGTTGCAGCCTCTCACTCTGCTCAGCTAAATATGGAGACTTCTTCTCTCCCAAGATGCCTTCCACCAGAACAAGGAGGACTTCCTCAGGAGGAGCCTTTCAGATACAGCTGAGTAGAATGGTAAGATACAATCTAATGAGGACAATCTCAAATTCACACTTTCATCCAGTTCGCATGAAGGAGGGAGGTGTTCTATAATTTGTTATATGAAAAGGACCCATGCGGATAAGGGGAATGCAAGTCTCACCCATTGTAAGAAGTGAACACAGTAGTTTGTCATGGGAGCTGGGACGGGCAGGATTGTAGTGAGGAAATCCTGGCCTGTGGTTACCAAGGAAATGGGTCAGATTGACTTGAGCGCTGAAGAGATTATATTGCACACCCAGACAATCAGAAGTAGAGGCCTACAAGATCTGGAACCAGCCATGAAAATCAGGAAAAAAGCTCCCTTCTTCTCAGGACCTCCAGTCTGTGGCCAAAAGCTGTTACAGCCACCACCTGGATTTTGCCTGCAATTATTGTAGGTGAGTGAGGAATGCAAATGCAGGAGGACCTAGATTAGTGATATTCACAATGATTTAGCAAACTGAGGTAGTCAGACTTAACCAAGGGTCAAGTCATTCACCTCATGCTGAATTGCAAAGCTGGGCAAGTTAGGAAGATGATCACTTCATCATATGACCCACTGGGAAAGGCACTGGCTCATCTGTTACATTAGCAGGTGACATACCTCAGGAATTACACCTAGCTCAGATATTGCTTGGAGACTCAGCGTTCACTCTAAGATCCTAAGACTTTGCATTACCAAGCACATCCTTCACTGCTCTCTTCCACACTCTCTTCTTGGAAATTAATAGCAATAAATACTAACCTTGAAACAAAGGCACTTCAAGAAGTAATGACCATTTCTGACACATGCCATTGGCACTCATATGTCTTCACCTTCTGATATAACCTTATATTGATCATCACAAAACTCTTCCTCAATATATCCCCCCCCCCGTCCACTCTTGAGTAGTTGGTAATGCTGGCAGCCCAGGCTGTGTTTTTAAGCCCATCCTAGATCTCTCCGGACTTCCATCTAGCAAATGAGAAGAGTGATTAACCAAGGGAGAAGATCAGGCACACCCAAGAACTCAGCCAAGCACAGGTCATAAATTAGTGATCTGACCCAAACCAGCAAGAGGATAACAAGCTGCTTCCCTATTATTACGCTCTCCTTCCTTTATGTTCTGTTGTGTTGTTCTCCAGCCAAACATATATTCTTATTTTTAGTTCACAAACAGGTTCAAATACAGGTTTGTAGCTACCTGGTCTCCAGTGGTATGTTGCTGTTCAAGACCCAACTGTTATGGAGATGCACCGAGTCCTGGGTGCTACTTGGAGGGGGTGGAGCGGCCGGACTAGGTTGGCTGCGGGTGGTCATCGATCTTGCCTGGAGAGAGTCGGCCGATGAGGTCGGCTTCCGGCTGCAGGTGCAGGCATGGGGCGGCGGAGGGGGTGGTGGGAGAGGTCTGAATGTGAACTGGTTACGTGGGCTGCCCGGCATTTCTAGATGCAGAGAAAAGTCAGGAGGAGAAATAGACCTAGTTATTATTTTAAGCAATGGAATGGGGAAAAGGTTAGCAGAATACTGAACAGGATTGCAACAGTTAGTTTGCTAACGAGTTCACATCACTCAGTCTCTGAGATGCACTTCTAACTTATGAGTCTATGCAAAGTAGACATGCACGGATCTGATTCGAGATGCAAACTGTGGAGAAGTTCTCTTCCTCCCCCACCATCCTTCCTTCCCTTTTGGAATAAACACATATAAATCACGGGATGACACCCAGCTGCAACTCAAGCACCACTTGATTTTATCAACTGTAAATCCCATTTAGGAAAATACCTGTAAAAGGAACGGTAATGCTGCAAAGAGAGACATCATTCATTTTAAATTGGACCACAAGATACCATCATCCAATTCTATCAAACCAGCTTTCGGTATAAACCTCTGCAATAGCTAATCCATCCCATAAAATAAGGGTATAAAAATTCAGATATTGTACTCGGGTAATTGTTAAAAAGTTCTAGCAAACATTCTCATTATAGAATCAATGACCAATAAAGGAGGCGAAATTCTGTGACAGCGGGAAGAAGGCAATCAGGAGTGAGACACGTTAGCATGTTACATGATTGTGAATTATGTTCTTGGAAATAAGCCAGGAATGTGAGCGAATCTTGTTCCTCTGTCCTCTTTGTAAAAAATGCCCTTCTGAACAATACTCCTGCTGAACAGATTAATGTATCCTGGCAAATACGGTAGTTTTTTTGTATCAAGAAAAGGTGCTGGCATTCATAAATATACAGGTTGCACCAATTTACACGAGTTACTCCCTCAGGACTTGGGAGAGCCTCCTTCACCAAAAAGGTAAGAGTCCTCAGTAGTGGTGAGTTCCACCACCACAAAAAAAGCCCCCCCCAAGCCCCAAGAAAATACAACCATAGTCTTGAGGAGTGCAGAGAAGGGCAACTAGAATGATAAAAGGGTTGGAACTCCTTCCCTATGAAGAAAGGTTAAAGCGTTTGGGGCTCTTTAGCTTGGAGAAACGATGGCTGAGGGGTGACATGATTGAGGTTTATAAGATTATGAATGGGACTGAGCAAGTTGAGAAAGAAGTACTTTTCTCCCTTTCTCACAATACAAGAACTCATGGGCACGCCATGAAATTGCTGAGCAGTCGGGTTAGAACAGATAAAAGGAAGTACTTCTTCACCCAAAGAGTGATTAACATATGGAATTCACTGCCACAGGAGGTGGTGGCAGCTGCAAGCATGGACAGCTTCAAGAGGGAATTAGATAAACATATGGAGCAGAAGTCCATCAGTGGCTATTAGCCACAGGGTATAGATGGGAACTCTCGGTCTGGGGCAGGTGATGCACTCTATTCTTGGTGCTGGAGGGGGCAGCAGTGGGAGGGCTTCTGGTGCCCTGGCCCCACAGCTGGACCTCCTGATGGCACCTGGTATTTTTGGCCACTGTGTGATACAGAGTGTTGGACTAGATGGGCCATTGGCCTGATTCAACATTGGCTTCTCTTATGTTCTTATGTTCTAGGACCCAGGCATAAAGGGCGGGCACTCAAAACGGACTTACTTGCTTCAAAAGACAAGAGGAGGGAACTCAAATGCCTGGCTCAAAAATTTGCCTGCAGTGGACTTTCTGAGACCCCCAGAGCCGGAGCTTCCTTGAGATTATCACCTTTTCTCAGTTTACACTTTGGGCCCTTTCCAACAGCCTTTATAATTTGTTTTAGCAGACGGCTGCTAATGGATTTTTTGTGTCATTTCAGACTCCTGGCTGCTAAGGATTTCCCCCCCTTTTCATACAAACCCACTTTGTGTCCTGTTTGCAAAGCAAGGATGAGGGGAGTTTTTGGAGGGTTGTTTTTTTTTAAAACTACTTTCTTCCAATTTCAGGTCTTCTTGCCCTGTAGTGTGCTGTAATGCGGTATTTGAAATGTCTGAGGGGTTTCCAAAAATACCACTTTTTCCTTACCCTTTTACACTGTATGTTCAGGCTTTATTTTTAAAAAAAGGTTTACATTTTGGCCATGGTTCCTCCTCAAGCGCTTCATGAAAAGGCTGGACTGCCGGAGGAGAGGTATTCTTTTTTGTTTTTAACTTAAAAAAAAAATTAAAGGTTTTAATAATTTCAATCATAAATGGATTTTAATCAGCTGTATGAAACCCCCGTCCCAATAACACTTCACTTGGAATTGGGCCAACGACGGATAACAACTGGTTTAGAACAGCGATGTGAAAAGTGATGTGATGGAAAGTCAAACATGAAGGGTGAAGCCCAAGATGATGGATAAAGAAGATGTTGCCAAACCGCTTCTATATTTGGGTTCATAGTTAGGGTTCTCAGGTCCCCCCTGGCCACTGGTGGGGGAGGGTTGCCACATCCAGGTTGGGAAACTCCTGGAGATGTGGGGGTAGAGCCTGGGGAGGACATGGACCTCAGTGGGGTACAGTGCCACAGCGTCCGCCCTCCAAAGCAGCCATTTCCTCCAGAGGGACCAATCTCCGTAGTCTGCAGATGAGCTGTAATTCTGGGGGGATTCCCGGGTCCCACCTGGAGGCTGGCAGCAGGTCAGTTATCTTACGTCATCCCACTAACTGGTGCAGATTAGGTTGTCTCTGGGAGGCACAAAGGAGCAGTGTTCCCTCTCAGCTGAGTCAGTGTGAGCTAGCTCACAGTTTTTTTTAGCCTCCAGCTCCCAGATTTTTGTCTCAGCTCAGGAAGGATGGCTCCAGAGCAAACAAATTTATGCAGTAGCCAAATTGCTCACTCACAATTTTAATGCCAGTAGCTCACAAAGTGGAATTTTTGCTCATAAGACTTCACAGCTTAGACGGAGCATTGCGAAGGAGTACATTGTTCCCCCCCACTAATTTGGCAGCATAAAGAAACCAACAGGCTTGTTTCAAGCCTATTAAAAGTAACGTATTCATGGTTAATTTTAAAGTCATAAATATAATCTGGGCTTTACCTTGGAAATGGGCCATTTTCACAGGGATGCTTGTCTAGAGCACATGTCTTTAGACCACGTATGGATACTAATTGTTAGGGAAGAGGCAACATCCTCCCTGAACCCCAAATCCAGCCACATGATTCCACTTTGACATTCATTCTCTCTCTCTCTCTCTCTCTCTCTCTCTCACTCACACACACACACACACACACACACACACACACACAGAGACAGACAGACAGACAGACAGACAGACAGACAGACAGAGAATTCCTCACCTACAAAATCCAGTTCATGGGGTGCATTGTGCTATTTCTGTTGCACTGTTTTTAACTATGTAATCCGGTTTTATTATACCATTCATTACATGCATTGCAATGGTCTTTACTGCGTTGTTCTTATAACTCTGTCAGCTGCCTTGAGTCTTAATGAGAAAGGCAGATGATAAATGACACAAACAGAGACATAAATAAAGCATCCACCCCTCTGCCCACGCTCTCCACCCTGCCCAAGATGTGCCACCTGAAGTAATCGTTTGCTTTGCTTTGCTTGGTTGGTCATCTGGGGATAAATTTATATAAGATTTGGTAGGTTTAAGTGAAAACTATCATACCGCCTGAATTAAGAGAGGGATTTAAATACACTTGTGGAATTTTAAAATGGCATTACTGAAACAAACCCTCCCCGCCCCCAAAGAAATCTCTGCTCGCCAGCAACAACTGACCGCCAAATGGGGGGTGGGGGATATAAATCCACCAGGAAACAAGCCTGTTATCACCACAGGCAACATTGACTGATTTACCTGCATGTTAATATAAACCATTCAGCAATGTCCGTATCCTGTTGATACTCAGTGAATTGGTCAAACTCGGCACAAGGGAATTCATGGTTAGTAACAAGAAGTGGCAACTTTCTGAAACCTGTACAGGACTTTTTTTCAGTTCTTTCAGAAAAGCTTTAAGAGGGAGGACTCCTTTAAGTCTGTTTTGAATAAGGAGTCCTCCCTCTTAAAACTTTTGTACAATTAAGGAAGACTGGTATTAAGAAAGGGGTTGTGCAATATCTTTTGTGATATATAAAGAGACGATACTTAGATGTTTTGATAGATGATTCTTTCTATGTAGTGATGTTTATACGATAATTAATACAATAGCGAATAATTTGTAAAAATATAAAAAGGAAAAAATAATATAAAAATTATTTGAGATATCTTGTATTCGTCTGTGGCATGGTATTTGCTGATTTTTGGTGTTTCCTACTTACCGTGGGTCCTATTTTGGTTCCGTGAAAGGCTTTTGGTTGAGGACAGCAACGGTTTCATCTCAGCTGGCACCCTTCCCATTCTCTGTTGCTAACATCTATTTTGCCCTGTCCGTGAAGTAGCCGGCAGTGGGAGTTGGAATGGGGATCGGTTATTTACCATCTGATTGTCTTAATGTTGTACTAATGTTTTAACGGATTGTATCGTGTTTTCTCTGTGGTTGTACATCACCCAGAGCCCTGCAGTAGGAGGGGTAGGGCGATTCATTAATACAATAAACAACAACAACAACCTACTGCCTGGTCCTTTTAACTGGAGATGCCGGGGATTGAACCTGGGGGCTTCTGCACACCAAGCAGACGTTCTACCACTAAGCCGTGGGCCCCTCCCCATGCATCTGATGAAAAGGCTGAACTGCCATAAGAGACATTTTCTTGTTGTTTTTAAATACAAAGAACATTCCTGCTATCTTTTTAGAATTTGAATACGATGCCTAGTAAATGGGAAGGTTTTGAATTTCTTATCCCTACTCCTTCAGCTTTAAAATGCCCATTTCAATTTTTTTCCTCCCGCTGGTGCAAATCAAACCCACAGTTCTTTCTTTTGGGGGATATTTTCTGATTCTTCGCATTGAATTTCAACAGGAAAATGAGCACACTGACATTATGTCTGCATAAATACATTTCCATTATGCGTTCTCTTCCCTTCCTCTCTCATATAACAGATATTGTATGTATAAATACTGTATTCTGTTGCATAAAAACTGCTAAAAAGAAACAAATAAATCTGCAGTTCTAGTAACAAAAGTGGACAGACAAACCATTCACAGTGACAATATACAGAAACAACAAGAAAGGGCATATACATTTGTCTGCCCTCAGTAATTATCATGACTTGGTAAAAATGTGGAGTGGGGTTTTTCCCTATGAGTTCTCAGTTCAACAGCTCCTTGAATTGAATGGCAAACCATTTGGTAGCTACTTATTTTTGGAATAGGACTACACCCTACTAGTGTGATTATACAGCATCATATACATGTTGTGGTAAATGTCATTTTATGAATAGAAACTGGCTGTCATTGGCTTGTCATTGGCTTGTCATCCTGTCATCTATATCCTTGCAGAAGCCGATGGCTAATTTACTGTGATGTCATGGAATCTTCATAGACATTCTAAAATGCCCGAGGTGAAGGTGTCAATAACAAAAGGTCAGTAACACAGCACAGCTTTGCTGTGTGGGAAGTAAGATATCAGCTTAGATGGGAGAAAGCTTCACACCAATCACAAGAGTCTTATTTCTGAGCAATCAGGATGTTTGATTTTAATCTGTCTTTCCTTATAGCTTTTGGAGAATACCATGCAATTTACAGGGGAAATTTCAACAGCAAAAGGGAACATTAAATTCCAGGTAGTTACTGCCTAGAGTTATTTAATTATAAAGAAAAGCTGCACTTTAGCAACAAACTAAAAAAAAAGAAAAGAAAAGAAAAAGGATGGTGTAGTTGCCATTGGAATACAACATCAATTTTTGAAATGGGAATTTGGTTCTAAGCAAACTGAGACTCTTCACTTAAATGGTAATGATTAGCAGAGAATTTAATATTGGTAATTAATTCAGAGTCCAGACCTGCTTTTGGAAATTCCAAGTCACGATTTTTCATTGTTTTAACTGTGGCAATCATGATTAGCTCTAGTAGTCAGAGGGAAAGTTAGGGAAGGACTCAGCCAAAGGCAAAGGTCAGGAAAGAATGTGAAATCCTTAGAAGGTGCTGTCCTGTCACAGAATCATTACAAGCGTTCAAACAGTTCAGGATGCAGTTAGTAACAGTTCAACAACTGGCCGAAATAGCTGGATAACGACGAGACTATGCCAACAAGCCGCTTGAGTGTCCTTCTGCGCTAATGAACACCCTTTGCCCTAAAGCAGCAACGGGATAGCTGCATGTAGAAGCTACATTTCATGTGCCCAGCTGATGCACCCGTATCTGTCACAACAGCCTGCCATGAACTCATTAAGTGATCTTAGCCCAGCTGCTCCCTTTCAGCCTCAGATCCATTTGCAATATGGGGATATAAGCACCAGATAGGCTGAAAAAGTAGCACAGAAAGTGACTAAATAAATACATACAATACACTCATCTAGATTACAGGGGTCATTGTAAAAAACACTAACAAGGTGATAGATGCGAAGTGCTTTCTATAATACTATATAACTGCTCTCTATTATCATCAATTGAGCCACACTGAATTTGCTAAATGCATCTTTTGATGGGAATTTATACCTCCCTCCAGGGCTATTATGTACTGGGTTGGATCCGGCCAGGTTTTTCATGCATTCTCACCCCATTCCTCTCTTAACTACAGCCCCCATTCCACACAGCTTTTGTCCTTGTCCCTGATACCTAGCATAGGGGACCCTTCCTTCCTTTTTTACTAGTAGAAATGCTGGTTGGATACAACCCTTGATACAACCTAACTGCCCTTTCACAGATCTGGCTTCCAAGGCAGGTTACAGAAGAAATGCTAACAACAGCAATAAAAAAAAAAAAAAACACAAGAAATTCAAAATGGCAATTAAAACAAACAATATTCATTAGTCCCAAGTTGTGAAGATAAACACCCACACACACACACAAATATGTAGACCAACCAGTCAAACTGGTAAAGAAACAGCAGTTTAAACAAAATCAGGCGCGGTCACACTGACCTCTTACAGCGACTTGCTCCCGCTGTTGGCATATTCACGACTTTTTTATCAGATGAAAACTGTTCAGACAGCCGCGCCGCCCAAGTGGCAGTGCAGGATTTTTTTTTTAAATACACATGTGCAAGGCTTATGTGCATAACAGCACATGCGCATAATAGCGGTCCCCGTGGAGGGGGGAAAAGGACCAAATCGCACTCATTGCAAGATGCCAGTCCAGATAGGGGAAAGTGCAGAATTGCAGCTGAAGCACCCAGAAAGTACTCGTTTTTCTGGGTGTAGGAAAACATGGGAGAGAACCAGGAGCATTGCGTGAGTGAGCCCGCTTTGGGGCGGGAGGCAGACTGGCCTGTCTGGTCACTGAATTTACATGCAAGAGGGAACAGCAGTGAATCCCGATCAAATCAACCGTGTGCCTGCAGCCTCAGTTAATAATACTGACCAAATGTTGACAGATTGCCTGGAGCCCAAAATATGACATTGCTGGTGCTAAATGAATATATCTAAGGAGGGAGCACAGTCACAGAAAAGGTTCTTCTTCTTTTACTTCATTTATGCCCCACTTTTCTTCCCAACAGGGTCCCGAAGAGGCTTACAAGAGTCTCCATTTTTTCCTCACAACAACCCTGTGAGGTAGGTTAGGCTGAGGGGATATGACTGTCCCAAGGTTATCCAGCAAGCTTCCATGGCAGAGTGGGGATTTGAACCTGTGTCTGTCAGATTCTAGTCTGACACTCTAACCACTGCACCACACTGGCTCTCTTCTTCCAGTAGCCACCCACCAAACTGCTGAAGGGATCAGCACCCAGGGGCCAGTGAGGTGGGAATGAGGTGGGCTATGCAGCTTTTGGTTTTAAGTGGAGGACTGTGGAGGATTGCATTTTGGAATTTTGCTTTTTGTTGATATACTCCTTGCAAAACCACCACAGCAAAAGAAGGGGTGGGAACCTTCCCCTTGCCATACTAGTTTCTGACATGCACTTAGCCTTCTATGCAAAGGAACATTCAGTGCTGGAATCCACCAGTGCTATGCTGAAGTGGTCCAGAACATTCAACCATCTCAGGGCTTTTGCCCCATCATTATATTTCAGCTTCCTGCATGTGTAAAGCAAATCCCAAAGGACCTGTGGATCACAGCCCTCCCTACTGACTTGATGAAGGAGTCGGGGATGGAGCAATAAGTAAAAATCACTAGGTTTATACATTTCCTAGGGCTGTCATTCCCCAGATCCGGGTGAGGAATCCCCTAGTTGTGAGGGCTTCTGCTTCCTGCCCCCAAACAGCTGCATTACTAGGTGATGTCCCTGACACAATGACATCACCCGGAAGTGATGTCATCATATCAGGGACGTCACCTGGCAACGCTCTGTTTTGGGGGCAAAACTCCATGGTTTGAGGGTGATATTACCAGAGTTTTGCCCTCAAACCAGAGCATCGCTGTGTGACGTCCCCAGTATGATGACGTCACTTCTGCATGATGTCATCATGTCGTGGAGCCCCACCCCACTCCCAGAAGGCTCCTTCCCATCCCCCACCAGTGTGCAAACAAGACCCACCAATCCTAACATTTCCCTGTCTGTTCATTGCAATAATAAAGGAATTTAGAGGAGGAGCATTTTTAATAGAGTGCCTCAGTAAACCCATTGTCCTTTTTCTATTCTTAGGATCAGGCCACACGTGCCAGATAAAGGGGGGAGGGGAAGCGAGGCTATTTGCTCTGCAGCAATTTGACCTGCCACTGCGTGATCAGACGCGCCGGCAGATGAATCGGGTTTTTTCCATCGCCGCGTGTTTCCAGTGCGCTTCAACAAGGGATAACTGACGCAATGGGAGCGCGCCAGAGCGATCACATGGGGAAGTCTGTCTGCGGCCCATCGCAAACCCATTTGATACAGCACTTTCCCCGGTATTTCTTAACTCCGCTTCTTCAGCGGAGTGAGATGGGTTGCCGACAGTGTGGGATGCTTGCCAGATATTCCCATGTCATTGAGCCCTTAAAATCTGCCCGGCATTTGTGCCTATTGCGTGGCTACTTCTGTGTGTGAGCGGGACCTTAGATTAGCATTGGGCATCTAATTTCTCTAATAACAAAGTGTTTCGACTGTAAGCTTCTGGGTTTACTGCACCATAATTTTTGTTTATAACAACTAAACTGACAGTGCCTCAGAAGCCATACCTTTGGTGTATGCATGGAAGCCCAGTTGAGCAGCTGCCATGTTGGTAGTGCGCAGGGCTCTTTTTGTAGCAGGAACTCCTTTGCATATTAGGCGACACACCCCTAATGTAGCCAATCCTCCAAGAGCTTATAGTGGCCCCTGTAAGAAGAGCTCTGTAAACTCTTGGAGGATTGGCTACAATCAGGGGTGTGTCGCCTAATATGCAAAGGAGGTCCTGCTACAAAAAGAGCCCTGGTAGTGTGTACTTTGTTGTGGTATGCTTAAGAAGTATCTGGAAATTGTTGCTGGCTGAGAAGGTACCTGCCCAGCTGACAGGGAGAGCGAAAACAGTGAGCCATTATCACTCAGGACTTGCCTGAATTGCGATTTTCACTGATTTGCTACAAGGTCCAAGTTTTATTCTTTATAGCACTAAATGACTAGCATAGCTCAGGTAGCGTCGCCAACCTCCAGGTGGAGGCTCGAGATCTCCTGGAATTGTATCTGACCTCCAGGTAGGCTTGCCAAGAACTTACCGCATGCCGGTGGGGGATGGATATGTCCTCGCAGGACCATCCCCATGGGAAGGACAGGCGCGGAGCATCATGCCATCGCCAGGAAGGGATGCTAGGCGACGCTCTGGCAATGCAGTTGGAAACTCGATGGTACCATTGAGTTTTCAGCCCCATTGCCAGAGCGTCTCCTGGTGTCACTTCCTGGCGACGGCATGGTGCGTTACCAGGAGGACTGATCCGGCTGGGGAGCATGCATTCCCCGCTCCCACACAGTAAATACTTGGGAACCCTACCTCCAGGCTATAGAGAAAATTGAGAAAATGGCAGCTTCCGAGGGTGTACTCCAAGGCACTATACCCTGCTGATGTCCCTCCCCTCCCCATGATCCACCTCCCTCCAGATCTCCAAGGATTTCTCAACAGAACTGGGAACCCTAATCTCAAAGGGAAGGATGCCAGCATCCCAAGCCCTGGGCTTCATGGAACTCTGGGCCTCAGGCCTGTAGCCACCTCTGTTCTACATGGGGGTGTGAGATTCACATGGCTGGCCCAGGTCTTACTTAATTCTACTAAATTTGTATCCTGCCTTTCTGCCCTCACGAAGGCAAACAAGGGAGTGAAAATATTTAAAACATACATGATAAGATCACATCTGAAGACCATTAAAATCAGCACCCCAACACACATCATCAAAACAATTCAAAACAGGGTTAAAATATGTACAGAGACATACAAAGTACAATAAAGTCCATTCTGGGAATTCTTGGAGAGTTGGGGGCATTACCTGTGGAGAGCAGGGAGCTCAGTTGTGATGTGGTGTCCCTCTAGGGCTTCCATTGCTCCTAGATTCTGTGGTATACCATTGAATTCCCCCCCCCCCTCTGAAGCTTCTATTTCCTCCAAGGAAAATGAACATCATAGTCTGGAGATGAGCTGTAATTCCAGGAGAACATTAAGCCTCACCAGGAGGTTGGCAACCCCACCCAGGTTACACTTTTGACTTTGAGGAGGCATCTGTCTCTCCCTAGTCTTATTCTACCATGCTCCAAACATAAATAAGATTTCTTTATTACTGCCATTTGCAGAAGCCAGTAGAGACCTACAGCCATTCACTCTTCAGCTAACCACAAACTCTCACTTAAAGTTCATTTATTGACCACAGGTGCCTCCCCAGCCACCTGGCTCCAATTTGCCCTGGACTTAAGGGCAAGCCCTAGGAATCGATCCTGTTTTAGAAATTCTCAGATTCAAGCAGCAGAGCCCGACCTAGATTCTTTTGGCATTTTAATGTGTGGGCCAAAGTAGGTTCCTATGTGGGTGCAAAATGACCAGAATGACACCAAAGTAAAAGAAAAAAAACCCAATAACTTTACTTAAAATTAAAACCATTCATTATGGGAAAAGGGGGAAACATAGTGAGGAAAATTATCTAATAACTACCAAGCAAAATAAAAGTAAAACAAGGGATAGATGAAATCTTTACCCATTTATTTTGGTAAATAAAGAACACAGAATTATGAAGTTAACCAATTTCAATGTATCTTTTTGAGATGGTACTCTCTAGTATCAGTTCTTGAACCCATCTTTCCAATTCATTGGCCTCTGCCAAAATTTGTCCTCAGACATTCTCAGGCCACTCTTCTGGAATCTCTCACATTCCACTCTAAGGACTCCCCCCTCCTTTAAGCATCTTTAGTAGGGCTGCCAGCTCTGGGTTGGGAAATACCCTGGAGATTTGGGGGGTGGAGCCTGAGGAGGGTGAGATTTGGGGAGGGGACAGACTTCAATGGGATATAATGCTACAGAGTCCACCTTCCAAGTTGGCCATTTTCTCCAGGAGAACTGATCTATGTCACTTGGAGATCAGCTGACCTGGAAGTGACATCATTACACAGTACTGACAGAGCAATGCTCTGGGTATTTGGGCAAATCTCTATGATAAATTTGGCCACTACCATAAAATTTTTACCCAAAGACCAGAGTGTCACTCTGATGTTGCCAATGTGAAGATGACACTTCCAGGTCTTGTTGGAAGTGACATAGGCACGGGTGTTGCAACGTTGACTGAGCCTCTCTCTTTTTCTGATAAGTCCTCCTGGAAGCTAGTTGATCGGCGGCAGGGTGGTGGGGCCCGGGGGGGGGGGGGTCTGGCAACCCTACTAGCTACTCATCTTTTAGATGGAAGTAGCATTTGGATACCACATGAAAGTAGCATATATCTTTATGAATCACATTATTTTAAAACTGGTGAAAAGCTGCCATAAATCCAGTTTATTGGATCATTGTTTCCTAACTGGGAGATCCAGTTTATGCTGCATATTATACTATTTCCTTGTACTTTACTTCCTGTAGCCTAGTTTTATTGCATAGTTCACTGTATATTGCATAGTGGTTTTTTTGTTGCCTTACAAATCTGTCATCTGCCTTGAGTCTGTATGAGAAAGGCAGAGATGAGAGATGAAGTAAAGCAGATCAATTACATAAGCAAAGTGCAGTGTTGGAAAATGCACCAAGAGGTAGGTTAGAGTGGACTGAGACACAGTGACTATCTCAAGGTCACCCTGTAAACGTGTACAAGTGGGGATCTGAATAAAGGATGCAAATGTGGAATGTATTCAGACATGCTGTAATACAGGGGTCCCCAACATTTTTGATCCTGCAGGCACCTTTGGAATTCTGACACGGGACGGTAGGTGCAACCACAAAATGGCTGCCCCCGGAGATAGAGCTGGCCATAAAACGGGTGCTGCAGCTTGCTTTCAGGCACACAGTGAAGATCCTTGTGCTGCAGTGGCATCCGCTGCCAGAGCACCAAGGCTGAGTGCCGAAGAATAGATGCTTTTGAATTATGGTGCTGGAGAAGACTCTTGAGAGTCCCTTGGACTGGCACAGGAGATCAAATCAGTCAGTCCTAGAAGAAATCAACCCTGACTGTTCCCTGGAAGGCCAGATACTGAAGTTGAAGCTCAAATACATTGGCCACCAAAGGAGAGGGGAGCACTCACTGGAGAAGACCCTGATGCTGGGAAAGACTGAAGGTCAAAGTTCCGCAGGGCCTGTAAGATGGAGCTATTCCGCCGGGCCTATGATTAGGAGCCGCCGCCATGGTTAGCCATCTGCCATCGTACTATTGTCATCACTGAGTGCGGGCCGGCCCTGGCAGGAGAGGGGGTGATGAGCTACTGTTTGGCTGCTGTTTGGCTACTGGGGGTTAATGTCTGCCGGGGGCTACAATCTGCCCCATCTTGTTTTATTGCCTGGGCTATAATGTTTGGATGTTGTTTATATGTTTTCTGGTTTTATATTGTTGAACTTGTTTTAAAGTTGGCATGCGTGCCTTGCTGTTAGCCGCCCTGAGCCTCCGGGGAGGGCGGGATACAAATCCAAATAAATAAAAAAATAATTAAAAAAGAAGAAGGGGACGGCAAAAGATGAGATGGTTAGACAGTGTTACAATCCAACAAACATGAAATTAAGCAAACTCCGGAACACGATGGAAGACAGGAGGGCCTGATGTGATGTGGTCCACGGGGTCGCAAAGAGTCGGACTCGACTGTGCAACTGAACAACAACAACAAAAACACACCCAATTAAATCTCTGACACCCAGTTGGAAGATTTGCTGGGCCAGAACCCCTCCTGGCTGTCCCCACTTTCTAAAGGCACTTGGCAGGGTCCAGGAAAGGTTCAGTGGGCACCTTGCTGGGGACCCGTGCTGCAATTAAATCATGGTTGGATATCAGCATAACTGGCTTCTGTGCTCACATGCTCTTCTCTCTCCTCCCACCTCTTCTTGCGCACACAACTTGACGGATACCTCCCTGGTCTGAGAAGGTTACTGTGCAGTCCAAACGTAGGTGCTTTGGCAACTGGAGTTGTTTCCCACCACAAACTAGGACCCTAAACTTCGGTTAGATCCCAGTTTAGAATCCAGCTTTTTGGGGAGTAAACTTGCAGAGGCACTTGTATTCAGACACGGGGTTGCCAGCTCCGGGTTGGGTAGTACCTGGAGATTTTTGGGGGTGGAGCCTGAGGAGAATGGGGATTGGGTAGACGGTATAACGCCAAAGTTGCCGTTTCCTCCAGGCAAACTGACCTCTGTCACCTGAAGATCAGCTGTAACCCCGGGAGATCTCCAGCCACCACCTGGAAGTTGGCCACGCTAATTCAGGGGTCACTGAAAAATGGGGCTTAATCAAGCTGAGAGGCTTTCAGCCAACTTCCCTGCCTACATACTGCTCTTTCAATGCAATCCCAGGTCTGCCGACTCAAAAGTAAGTCACACATTGTTCAATAGTGTTTGCTCCCGGGTATTTGTAGATTTGAACCCTTTGTGGCTTTCGTATATTTCCTTGTACGTATAACTAACCATGAATCAATGTTACCCACTAGTTCATATAAGTCAACATGCAGCTTAAAAAATGTTCCCTCTTCTCCTATCCTTCAACTCCAGAAGAATTATTTTTGTTAAAAAATAGAGACCCTCCAGCCATTAATTAAAGGATGGTTCTTTCATTGCCTGTTATTAATTAACTGCAAATTATCTGTAAACCTAGCAAATGCTTTAATAGAATCATTTTCATATTGCATTTGAAGAACGGAAGAATCGCTCGCTCTCCCTCTCCCTCTCCTCTGCATCCACAAAACCAGAAAGTAATCAAACTGTTCCATCATTTCTTGACAGAGCTATAATACTGCCAGAATTGTTACACATTGAAGCTACCCATTTAAGAGAAGATATTAAAAAGTAATGAACCTTAAAAGTTCTGCATTTAATCTGCAGGGCTCCAAAGGCATTCTGATTCATCTCTGCCCAAAATTCATTATTTATTGGTATTGCTTTGCACAAAAACAGGATTTAGCTTGAAATCCATTATTTAATGAATTAAATAGCTACGTATTGTTAAGTAGGGAGGGTGAGAAATTCAGAAGGAAGGGGAGGAAAAGGATGAAACAACATTAACACAGGGTACATAACTTCCAACATGGCACAAATGAAAATAGAAACGTATTTCTAATACCCTATTTTCACACAAAAAAAGCACTGCACAAGCCATTCCCCCCCCCTTACATATCAAGAGACCTCTATTCCTGGGGTCCTCAGCTTTTTTGAGACTGCAGGCATCCATGGAATTCTGACATGGCGGGTGGAGGTGGGCACCACCACAAAATGGCTGCCTCGGGAGGCAGAACTAACCACAAAATGGCTGTCGCAAGAGGCAGAGCCGAATGCAAAATGTCAGGCAGTGAAGGCTATGCATAATTAGAATCATAGAATCATAGAGCTGGAACGGATCTCCAAGGTCATCTAGTCCAACCCCTGCACAATGCAGGAAATACACAAACACTGCCCCCCCACCCACAATGACCGCTGCTCTATGCCCAGAAGATGACAAAAAACCTCCGGGATCCCTGGCCAAACTGGCCTGGAGAAAAATTGTTTCCTGACCCCAAAGTGACAACCAGCATTTCCCTGGGCATGTAAGAAAGGGCCACAAGAACTAAGCACTGAGGCAACCCTTCCTGCCCTCCCTCTCATGATCTGCCTAAGTTCACAGGATCAGCATTGCTGTCAGATGGCCATCTAGCCTCTGCTTAAAAACCTTCAAAGATGGAGAGTCCGCCATCTTCTGAGGAACCCTTTCCACTGAGGGACTGCTCTGTCAGAAAGTTCTTCCTAATGTTTAGCTGAAAACCTTTCTGATTTAATTTCAACCCGTTGGTTCTGGTCCGACCTTCTGGGGCAACAGAAAACAACTCTGCACCATCCTCTATATGACAACCCTTCAAGTACTTGAAGATGGTTATCATATCACCTTTCAGTCATCTCCTCTCCAGGCTAAACATATCCAGCTCCTTCAACCTTTCCTCATAGGATTTGGTCTCCAGACCCCTATGATTCCATGATTCTACAACAGTAGGTCTTCAACTGAAAGGGCAGAAGCTCTTTTTAACAGGCTGCCTTTTAAAATGAACTTACTGTTTTAAAATATTTTCTTTCATACACACAGCTTACCTTCAGTCACACAGTGAAGATCCTTGTGCTGTAGCAGCTAGGGTTGCCAGCCTGCACGTGGGGCCTAGAGATCTTCCACTTTTACAACTGATCTCCAGCTGACAAAGAGCAGCTCCCCTGGAGAAAATGGCTGCTTGGAAGGGCGGACTCTTTGGCATTGTACCATGCTGAGGCGCCTCCCCTTTCCAAACCCCACCCTCTCCCAGATCCACCTCCAAAGTCTCCAGGTATTTTCCAGCCCAGACCTGGCAACCCTAGTAGCAGCAGCTGCTGTCAAAGCAACATTTTAGAAAATCTGCACGGCCAATCAGATCTCCAATGGCTAGGGTTGCTAGGTCTCACTGGGCTTTTGGCGGGGGGCTCCTGGTTCCATCTCTGGATCTTCAGGGGTGCACGCTCATGATGACATCATCATGCCAGGCACGTCATGTGGTAACACTCTAGCATTTCGGCCAAAACTCTATGATTACCATACAGTTTAGCCAAAATGCTAGAGCATTGTTGCGCAACATGCCCAGCATGATGACGTCACTTCTGGGAGATGTCATCACACCAACAACGTCGACACAAGAGGGGGCTGTTTGGGGTGGGGCATCCCCCACTGGCCAGCTAGCTGGCAGCGGACTGGAGCCCCCCAAATCAGGGAACCCCTGCCCCGACTGGGGGGGTCTGGCTATTGTGCCAATGGCCGATCAGAAGCCCTGCTGGGCAAATGCCCCATTTTGACCCACCTACTCTGTAAAAACACTGAGCAGGCACCAGGAAAGGTGTTGACAGGCACCATAGTGCCCATGGGTGCCATGCTGGGAACTCATAAGAACATAAGAACATAAGAGAAGCCAATGTTGAATCAGGCCAATGGCCCATCTAGTCCAACACTCTGTCACACAGCGGCCAAAATATACCAGGTGCCATCAGGAGGTCCAGCAGTGGGGCCAGGGCACCAGAAGCCCTCCCACTGCTGCCCCCTCCAGCACCAAGAATAGAGTGCATCACCTGCCCCAGACTGAGAGTTCTCATTCTATACCCTGTGGCTAATAGCCACTGGTGGACTTCTGCTCCATATGTTTATCTAATTTCCTCTTGAAACTGTCCATGCTTGCAGCTGCCATGACCTCCTGTGGCAGTGAATTCCATATGTTAATCACTCTTTGGGTGAAGAAGTATTTCCTTTTATCTGTTCTAAAAACTCGTTCTATTCCATACGCTAAAATCACTTACTCCATAGTGACCTGCCATGACCTGTTTTAAAAGCCAACAAGGTGCTTGTTCTTTTGCTTAACAGCACACTAGAAGAAGAAAAAACATGCACAGAAAGAGAGAACCGACAATCTATTATCAATAGTTCAAAATAAACCTGCTGCATGAGAAATGGGGCCTTAGTGCACATGTGTTGCATTTACATGCATATGCAGTACAGACAAGATGCACCTACCTCATTTCCAAACAGCTGCTTTGTTTTGATGTTGTAAAACTATCCTCACTGCTCATTCAAAAGTCTCATGATTTCAGCCTACATTCCAAAAAAGATCATGTAGCATTCTCTGTCATAAACCAGCCTTGGGTCTACATGTGTTTACATGCACGTAGCTCACGTGTGTGCATGTGACATGTTCTTTGGTTGCCATCGCCCCAAATTAAATCCAGCCTCCCCTGCTGCCAGGGACTTGGGGAACACTACTAAAGACTGTTAGTTGTTGTAGATTTTCCGGACTGTATGGCCAAGGTTTTGGCATTGTAGTGCCTCACTGAGGTGGCCAACCAGTTCCTCCACACCCTGTTAAAACTCCAGCGGAACTGGCTGGCCACTGTGTGCTACCTGAACAAACAAGTGAGTCTGAGATGTTGAGACCCCGGCACAGTTTTAATATTCTTATTTGAACTTTGCATTCCAAACAGAAGAGCAAGAGGTGGGTTGGTTGTTGTTTCTTAAATAAATGAAGTTCAAAAGTGATAGAAAAGTTACTTAAGGTCATTGGGGTTCCCCCAAAGTTAGTGCAAGGCAATGTTAAGTTCTGCATCAAAGGTTTTAAAAGTTTGTTAAAACAAAAAACCAAAAAATGGGGGAAAGAAATGTCAGCTACGAATTAGCTCTTTCCCCATTATTTCTCCTTGCTCTACATTAATTCAAATCTCCTAGAATTTGACAGGAGATGCTAATAAATATACATAGTTCTCCATAGAATCCAAAAGACCAAGAAATGGAGTACGTAGTCTCTAATTAAAATGCCTCTTAAAAATAAACAGCCCTCAAAAGAATCGAAGTGGATATACTTTGTGTTTTTTTAAGACAAAATGACAAACTTGAGTAGCAGGATACATCTCTGGCGGTGACATTATTTAGATTATTACCTGAATGCATGGCTTGCTAATTATACCTGAGAGAGACTAAGAGGCCTTTGTCTTCACATATGCTATTCATACTTAACAGCATCAATGGAAATAAAGCAGTGCCATCAAGATTCACGGTGTGCTCACATAAACAAATGAAAGCAGTAATTTATTTTACTTATCAATCCAATAATTTAAACAGTTCGATAATTCTGGCTAGGAAATGGGGCATGCTCTTCTCCCGTCGGTGGTCTTCGGGGACGTTTCGGCAGATGGCAAATTAATTTGTGTGTGGCTTTTGAAACCCCGACACCAATGTGGTGAGAGGGGACTATCATGCAGTTTCTGGAAAACAACAGTAATTTCCCTGAAAGGCCTATTTGAATGTTTCTTTTTTCTTTAGCCCACTGATTCACCCCCCACCTCCCCCAAACTGGAATATGGAAGCTGCAAACCACCAGTTACAATTGTCATGATACAACACCCATATATTATGGTGAACAGCCAACAAGGATTGACCATGGTGGGTTGGGAAATTCCTAGATATTTGGGGGTGGAGCCTGGGGAAGACATGGTTTGGGGAGGGGAAGGGCCTCACGGGGCACAATGCCATAGAGTCCATCTTCCAAAGTACTCATTTTCTCCATGGAAACTGCTCTCTGTCACCCAGAGATCAGCTGCAATTACAGGGCAATCTCCAGGCCTCACCTGGAGGTTGGCAACCCTATTCCCACTACTTTCCAGGCTGGATGGGGAGTTTCTGACATTTCTGTTCTCAAAAGTCCACACCCTAAGCTGCCCCCACCTCAGTTTCCCACAAAGCTGTCTGTTCTAGAGGAGCTCGTTAGTATACCAATCTGAGAAACAACCTCAATCAAGTTACTTAAAAATAAAATACTAGGTGTTACATCTCTACAATATCAAACAAAATCATCAGAGTAACAAAGGCATCAAAGAAATACCCAGGGAAACATCCTTTTTCATATAAACCTAGCCAAGAAAACATTTTTAATGAGTGCATACCTATTAAAAGAATTCTCAAGATGCTGTAATTATTATTCATTCCTAGAATTGTTTCACAAAGAAGCTTTATGATTCTATGGGGATTTTCATGTTTATGTATTGCGACGGTTGCGTTACTATTAAAAAGCAATTTGGCTGACATTTTACATCTTTTGTTGCCAGTTTTAATTGGATTGTTCATCAAGCATCAACTCCCCCGCTCACTGCAAAAAAACTCCAGGCCAACATCAGTTTATAGGAATGTCTGTTTAAGGATTTTATCTTGTCAGAATGCCAACTTCAGAGGGATATACGGATGCTTGGTTTCGTATGAAGATCTATAATTAGATAATTGAAAACCAAATAATCCGAATACATTTGTCAGAATGTTACTTTTAATAAAGGGGGTGTGTTTGGCTCTTCGTATTAGTAATGTTTTCCTTCAGGGCTGAAGTTCAAATCGTGTTTATCAGTTCAAGAAGATTGGCACTTTAAAAGATATAACACTTTGCAAAGGAGGGTAAACCTTAGCCACAATAGCAAAACTGACCATACTGTGAGACCTGGGATTTGTCAACATTGGCAGCTTTGTATATTTAAGGAATTTCTACAACACTCATTTCTATTCTATGACTGGAATTTTATACGGAATTGTGAGACAAAGGTACAGAACTGTAAGGGTGTGTTCAGACGGATCTTTTGATCTGCCATAGGAACGACTCCCTTGCGGATAAAAAATGCACGACCAGACAGAAACATCTGCGAAATATTCTGGTCCCATAGGCATCCCGTTCTGCTGCGCCTCCAATCCTGATTTAAAAAGTAGCAGTTTCAATGTAGGGTTTTCGCTTACCCACGCAACAACTGCAGACTTTCTTCCGTCTGGTCACTCCATTAGCGTGCGATGCTCCCGTCGGCTCGGTCTGACGTCAGACCGAGCCGACGGGGGCGCGATTTTTAAAAAATTGAAACCCCATGTGCGCTTTAACAAGGAGACGCATTCAGCGATAAGCGCTACGAGGAATGTAATATTCATGCTTATTTCTTTTAGGGACAAGATGTTACCGCGATGGGAGATGGAGGGGGGGAAGGACTGTTCTAACTTGCAAAATAGTCCCTCCATTGATCATGATGGCAAGGGGGAGGACCGGGACTTTGCTGAAAACCCTCCGCGATCGCCTCAGTTCTCCAAGGAGGCGCAGCCTTGCCTATGCGAATGTACAAAACTTTTTTTAAAAAAATCCTCGGTGGATGCCGTGTAGACAAATCATGGTGGGAACAACGCGCGGTGAGGCTATTTCATGGGGGGCGTCTGGTCGTGCTAGGCTGGATTAAAAAAATCGGGATAAAATTTTAGGAGGGCTCATGGCGCGATTGACTGGCCGTCTGAACGCAGCCTAAGTCTTAATTTCTTTAAAACATGTTAACTTAATTGTTTGCATTCAAAAGCATTCCACACTCTCCAAGTTGTAAACACTGTTCAATTGTTGGGTACATATGGGCCTCAGCAGCACCCAATACAGGCTGGAAAAGGAGGACTTGGGGGGGGCTCTCGTCATGCCTTAGCTTCGAGGGTAGGTTCAAGACAATCAGGTCCTGAGACCCAAAGTGACCCAGCCACCAATCCAGATGGCTAGAAGCAGTTGTATCATTAAAACCAGGCATCAGCTGAATTCTGAGGCAGCCATCCAGGGTCAACAGTACAGGCAGGGCTATTTTGGGGCAGGAACGCACAGGAACGGAGTTCCAGCTGGTTTCCGAGTTGGCCATGCTTACAGCCTCCCCTCCCAGGTTCCCCAGGCGCCTCGCAAGTCGCAGGGCACCTGGGGAAGCCAACCTGGTCCAGGGAGGGAAGGCAGTTAAAACTTTGGTGTAGTGGTTAAGACTCTAATCTGGGAGAACCGGGTTTGATTGCCCACTCCTCCACCTGCACCTGGCTGGATGACCTTGGGCAAGCCATAGTTCTGATAAGAGCTGTCCTTGAAAAAGAGCAGTTTCTGTCATAGCTCTCTCAGCCCTACCTACCTCACAGGGTGTCTGTTGTGGGAAGGGGAAGGGGAAGGCATTTGTAAGCCACTCTGAGACTCCTTGGGGAAGTGCAGGGTATAAATCCAACCTCTTCTTCTTCTCTTCTCCTCGGGTTCCTCAGTCACCCCACAGCTGCGGGGCACCTGGGGAAGCCGATCCAGAAACTGCCTTCCTTCCCTCAGTTTCCCCATGTGCCCTGGGGAAGCCGATCCTGGGAGGGAGCTGCGCTTTCAGGGGTGTGGCCTAATATGCTAATGAGTTTCTGCTGCTGGGTGTGGCCTATTATGCTAATGAGTTCCTGCCGGGCTTTTTCTACAAAAAGAGCCCTGGGTACAGGCATAGCCAGAACTGACAAGCTGAGTTCCAAAGCAGAAACAGGAGTTTCCCACCCAGCATCCTCACCCAAGAGACGAACTGAGAAGCGGGCTTGGAGGCTATGGCTTTGTAAGCCTCGGCAGACAGGTATTGACACACACACACACACACACACACACACACACACCTGGGTTCAGAGCGTTGGAAGAACTCTTGTAGCCAAGACTGCACCCTTGAAATCCAGAGCAGACCTGCCAGGCTTGGAGTGGAATCAAGAGTTCCAGCGGTGCAAGCGAAAAGGCGCCACAGGCCTGGCTGCTGGTCTGAGCCCTTGGCAGCAATGATACCTTAGGGTTCCCCAGTGGGACAGCATGAAAGACAACCCGTGGCTTTCACAACTGGGTTTTGCTCATTTCATTTTCTGTCTCATTTTCATTAGCATGTCTGGGGCTAAAATCGTGAAATCAGATTGGCCAGTGAGTGGCGGTGGCACTTTTCCCTCCCCGGTATCACAGAGTTCGCTTGCTTGCCTCATTAGCAAGTAACAACGCGTGCAAAGCTACTGTGACTCCCTGGCACCTGGTTCCCTGACGCTCTATGGGGGGGAGCAACGAGGCTTCGTGCTTCAGTATTCATTGTGTCTAATTTTAGTAGGACCATCTAGGTGTATCTTTTTTCCTAACTGGCTGCTATGTACTTCCAGAAGTTGAGACTCAGGTGCAGGGCACTTAGGCATTTTCAAATAATGCACTTGAATGAACTTTCCATGTGCTACTCTACGGTGCAGCACAGATAACTGATTTTAACCCCGCTGGTCACCCTGGTTGGGAAAAGAGCTGATTCTTCCAGCAGAGTCAACAGCGGAGTTACAGCTGCAAGAACGGGGCATATTTTGACAAGTGATCTTCTTTAGTCGAATGCCAGACTACTGTCTCCCAGCTGTTTGTTGACAGATATTTTGGCTTCAGGTCTCTTGGATCTAATGAGCCACGCTTACTTTGCGTGTTATTTTTTATGTGACATGGCATTGCAAACTAAACTGATACTCCCCCCACAACTTCTTTCAGGAAGACTTTCGCTGCGTTATTCATTGGGAAATCAATTTTAATGACTTTCACCTCTGCCTATAACCATATCTCTTGAGTAGCTCTTTTGTCACCTGATGCAGCAGTCCCGTTCCGTAGAAAATGTCAACTGGTTAAGGATTTTGTCTTGTTTGACAGTAGAACAATTGTTCCCTAACAGATCACTATCAACAGTGAGACACAAAAACAGAAGCTGCCTTATGCCTATTATGCACAGGTATTTCCCTTTGCTTTCACCGGGCATGTCGGTCGGGTTTTCTTTGTCATTCTGCATTGGTTTTCCTCCCTTCAGTGCTCAGGTCACTTTCAGGTCACTGTTTTCCCGAGTTTTCTGAGAGTGTTTTTCAGCTGATCTTCCTCTTGTTTTGGTTCCAAGTCAAAGGTAATTCAAAAGTGTACAGATTCCCCTGAATTTCCCCTGCCATTTTGCCAAGTGTACAGATTCCCCTGGATTTCCCCTGCCTTGAAGGTCATTCCCCTGCCCAAATCAAGGTCCTTCCACCCACTCTGCACCTTCCACCGTCCTCCCCCCTCCATTGGTGAACAAGCTCCATTTCCCCCTTGTTTTTAATGTTTTAATTTTTTTTACAAATGGCATGAGTCTAGTGATATGAGATAAAAAAAAATGATGGGGGAAGTTTAAAAGAAGGTGTGCAAGTTTTAGTTCCCTGCTGGTACTGCCTTGAAAGGGGGATCAGAGAGGAGGCAAATGACAGCATCCCCAGTGCAAAGAAAAGAAAAGGATTTAAGTGCTGCATGCAAACAAAATACAGGGGGAGGGGATAATCAGCACAGAATGAAATTGACATGAGATGTAATGAGAGAGAGAGAGAGAGAGAGAGAGAGAGAGAGAGAGAGAGAGAGAGAGAGAGAGAGAGAGAGAGAGAGAGAGAGAGAGAGAACGCATCCCATAGCACTTGGAGAAATTTCCCTTTTCATTTCTAACAGATAGGGGGGACGGGACCTAACAGCACAGCTTGCATTCCTTACTAGTGAAAGGGAGCAAGAGTACAGTAACACCTTAAAGACTAACAAAATTTGTGGCAGGGGATAAGCTTTCATGAGTCACTGCTCACTTCTTCAGATACAGCTGGAATGGGAGTCCATCTGTCCTTATATCTTGGAGAGTGAAGTGATTTCAGATGCCAAAAGACAATAGCAGGCATTGGTAATGAGAGACGAAACCTAGGTCTCAATTCAGTGCAGGAGTTTGCATTGTCTTGAGCTTCATGATCAGCTGCAATTCAGCAATCTCTCTTTCTAATCTCCCTTTGAAACTCCTTTGTAAGAGAACTGCTACTTCTTGATCAGCAACTGAATGCCCTGGAAGGTTAAAACATTCCCCCACTGGTTTTTGAATGTTGTAGTTACTAATAGTAGAAGAAGAAGAAGAAGAAGAAGAAGAAGAAGAAAAAGAAGAAGAAGAAGAAGAAGAAGAAGAAGAAGAAGAAGAAGAAGAGTTTGGATTTATACCCCGCCCTTCACTGCCCAAAGGCGTCTCAGAGTGGCTTACAAACTCCTTTCCCTTCCCCTCCCCACAACAGACACCCTGTGAGGTAGGTGGGGCTGAGAAAACTTCTGACAGAAACTGTCCTTGAGAGAACAGATTTGCCAGAGCTTGTGACTGACCCAAGGTCACATCAGCCAGTGCAAGTGGAGGAGTGGGGAATCAAACCCAGTTCTCCCAGATAAGAGTCTGTGCACTTAACCGCTACACCAAACTGAAAGAGTAAGAGTCCAGGAGCACCTTTAAAGACTAACAAAATTGTGGTAGGGTATGTGCTTTTGTGAGTCACTGCTCACTTCTTTGGACTTATTTCCATTTATTCTTTGCATCCTCCTGGACTGAATCCCCCTGCACCAAATTGAGACCTAGGTTTTCTGTCTCATTACCAATGCTGTTATCGCCACCCCTCTGCATATCACACCCAATCCAACCGCACCTGCTATTGTCATTCAGCATCTGAAATCATCTTTATAAAGTTTATATCTCCGGTACCTAGTGTTACATTTCATGGCACACAAGGCCCAGTCTGACCAAGTGACATTTATGTTGGATCCGGCTCTCATAATGAATGAGTTGGACACCTCAGCCCTAGTGTGTGGTACTATGGAAAACGGCTTAGCAGTTGCTTGTCAGTTTCAAAAAGAGTCTGGTCAGTTTCAACAGTGTGTTTTCCCCTTTGCCTGTGTTCCTTTCATTTCCCTTCCATTCAGTGAACTAGTGCTAAAATGCATGTGCAAAACCTGAATCATGAGGATTTAAATGGAAGGCTCTTGCTGGATGCTACTGCACAGCTGCAATAGGGCAATTAATTTTTTAAAAAACAACAACGATAAATCTTTGGACGCCATCCCCCCCCCACATATCGCACGTGACGCTCCACTCCGATTTAGAAAAGTACATTTTTTTTCATTGTAGCTGCAGAATAAATACACTGGAGGAAAAAGAATGGTGCATAAGGCAGACACAGAATCCGAAGTCAAGATTAAAGGCTTACTTGCTCTGAAAATCGGCAGTAAGATGTGTGTGCATAATGAGCCTTAATTAATGTTTGTTCCTCTAAAAGAACAATTAACAGTTTATATTCATATAATGGTGTCAAAGGCCATCAAGTTGCAGTTGAATTACAGTGACCCTGCAGGGTTTGCAAGGCAAATGACATTCAGAGTTGATCTGCCATTGCCTGCCTCTGCGTAGCACCCCTGGATTTCCTTGGTAGTCTCCCATCCAAGTACTAATTAGGGCCAACCCTGCTTAGCTTCACACACACACACATACACACACAGAGATGTATGTAGCTCTTTCCTGAAAGATCATAACTAAAATAGTTTTGGGGGAAACGTGAACGTTTCCGTACCTCTGCACCCATATCTGGCACCATTTCTCCTCACACCTGTAACCTACCCATAGGGTTCCCAGCTCTGGATGGGAAAAAACTTGGAGATTTGGAGGGCGGAGCCTGGGGAGGGCAGAGTTGGGGGAGGGGAGGGGCCTCAGCAGGGTATGGTGCCCTAGAATCCACCCTGGGACCTGGGAGATGCTATTCCCCAGTCAAGTTTATAAACATCTATAAGAGAGTCATGGTAAGGGAATAATGATGTCTCGTTTGAGGCTGAGTGGGTTGTTGCAAATAAGTCTTTCAGGTTTACAAATGTTATCATTTGTTTCATTTCAGTACGCTCTGATGAAGCTTCCTTGCTATACGTGATTAGTAGTCAACCGCACGTCAGCAGCAGCTGGAAGTAACAGTGGAACCGGCCAGGCAGCTTAGCAACCGGCCAAAGAGAACTTGGACACCAGCCAAACATTTTCTAAATGAAGTTATCTGGTTACGTTACTCCCTTTGTCATTTGTCTCCAACATTTTTTCTGAACACTTTGGAATATTTTGATTCTTCATTACTTAAGGACTTCCTATGCATTTAGTGATGTCTCCTGATTGTATTGATGTATTTGTTGGTATATGAGTTATATGTTATGACTTCACAGTTAAAAAATATTGAGTTTTGAGTATTTATATGTTGGTGTGATTTCATTACACAGTTGGTTTTTTTGTTGTCAGTTTGTACTGTGTATTTCCCCTGTTTTGGCTGTAGTTCTGATAAGAGCTGTTCTTGAAAAAGAGCAGTTTCTGTCAGAGCTCTCTCGGCCCCACCTACCTCACAGGGTGTCTGTTGTGGGGAGGGGAAGGGAAGGGAGTTTGTAAGCCACTCTGAGACTCCCTTGGGTAGTGAAGGGCAGGGTATAAATCCAATCTCTTCTCTCTCTTCTTCTTCTTTTCTACTGCAGACCAGCTAGCATGCCTATCCACCTGCAACTGTGTTTTTTCAAGTTATCACTTAAAAAAAAAATAATATACACAGAGAGTGATGGCCTCAGTAACTGACCTGACCAGTTACCTTCTTTTAATTTAATATAAACAGATGCCCTCAAGCAACTTACCTGACCAGCAACCACTTTTAAATTCAACATAAGCCACTATCAGTGCTAAATTAAATGCACTGTGTGTTTGCAGAGAAGCCAGACACGAACAACTGACCCAGACTTTCTGGTAAAGAATTCTGTAGCCTCGAGGATTCTAACTTTTCTTTCCTTCTTAGGCATCTTGATCTTTTGACACACACTCCAGTAGAAGCGGAGGCATTAAAACCATCTCTGTTTCCAGTACAGGGATAGGGAAAAAAACCCACTGCTTTGGAGCCTGTGGTGTGCTGTGCCTTCATGGCAAGTATCTAGGCCTCTTTTCTTTTCTTTTTTGCCATCAGTTCAAAGCTGACTTGTGGCGATCCCACAAGGTTTTCAAGGCAAGAGACATTCAAAGGTGATTTGCCATTGCCTTTTTTTGCGCTGAGATCCTGGTATTCCTTCATGGTCTCCCATCAAAATATACTAACCGAGGCCAACCTTGCTTAGCTTCCAAGAGCTGATGAAATGAGGCTTGCCCTGGGCTATCCAGGGCAGGGCAGGCCTCATAGTTTGGAAGGGGGGAAAAGGATAAAAGCTGTTTCTGTTAAACATATGAAAACTGAACCTCATGCCTTCCCAATATGCAGGTCTCGGGCAGGCCCATCTTTATGTTGCCGAAGGCTTTCATGGCTGGAGTTCATTAGCTGCTGTAGATTTTCCAGGTTGTGTGACCGTGGTCTCGGCATTATAGGACCTGACGTTTCGCCAGTAGCTGTGACTGGCATCCTCAGAGGTGTAACACAGACAGATGGAGTACCTTGACACAGAGAATACTCCATCTGTCTGTGTTATACCTCTGAGGATGCCAGTCACAGCTACTGGCGAAACGTCAGGCCCTACAGTGCCATGGCCATGGCCACACAACCTGGAAAACCTACAGCAACTAAAGTCCCTTCTTTCTTTCTTTCTTTCTTTCTTTCTTTCTTTCTTTCTTTCTTTCTTTCTTTCTTTCTTTCTTTCTTTCTTTCTTTCTTTCTTTCTCTCTCTCTCTCTCTCTCTCTCTCTCTCTCTCTCTCTCTCTCTCTCTCTTTTAAATACACTTTTATTGAAAAAAACATGGGAATTACATCTTAAACAACAAATAAGCAGAAAGATGTTTACACACACGATACATAGCAAATATTACATGATGCTTATCAAAGCCTATGTTTATACATTAGTTATAATGTTACTTTTAATTTAAAATAGTATAACTAGATTGAGATATGTAACTAAAATGCTCAGTAAGTACTGTGTTTGTAATCCTATGTTTTCAACCTAGTGTCTTTGGAAGGGGGAAGAGAGAGTTGAGAGTTGTATAGAGGTAGAGGGGAAAAATTAGTGGGGATTAGAAGAGAAGTAGCTGACGGTATGTTTGGTATGGAGGATCAATGTCTTGACCAAGAGCATGTGTAATGAATGGAAACCATTTCTCAGTGAAATCTGTTTGTCTTGGGTATATGTCTGATTGGAGTAGATGGGGTGGATTTGAGAAGGGGTATAATGGGCCATACTTCAGTGGGATATAATGGCCATACCGTTCAGCCTCCAAAGTAGCCATATTTCTCCAGGGAACTGATCTCTATTGTTGGGAAATTAGTTATAACTTCAGGAATTCTCCAGGTCCCACCTGGCGGCTGGCAACTGTCCATATAGTGGCATATGCATCTTAGAAGAATATTCATCATTCTAGGCGACATTTTGAGAAAACAAAATTAGGTTGCTGTTGTTTGGTCTAAGCTCTGGGAAGGCTGTTAGAAGCATGTGAAATGGGAACGGCAGTGTGATTGCTTGCTGTTAAAAATGACATTTCTGTAGATTGTCGCTACAGGATTTTAAGATCAGTCTGTTTTTGGAAGGTAAATGACCTCAAGCAGACACATATACCCATATTATTCAACAGAGTTTTGAAGACCCTTGGATAAACAAATTAAGCCATTACACAACCAGTCCAGATAGTGTTGTGACCACACAAATGCTCACACTCCTTTGCCTTACACATTCTGCATCTGATTGAGACTACAAATAAAGTTTTATGGGACATGAATCATACAGGGCTGGAGTATTCTCTGTAGCAGCATAGCTATATTTCTTATGGAAGGCTACAGTACTTAATCATTTTTTTTTTCCACCTGAAATTTACTGTTTGGGGTATATAAATACATTTTATTCCTCAGAGGAAATAACCATATCTGGAAATATCTCAGACTCAAATCATAAAAGTAGAAAATGCAGCATTTAAGTTACTGTGTATGTGGTAAAGTCTTTTTTTAAAGGAAAATCTTTTTAAAGGCTAGATAACAAACCGGAATTAAATCACATAAACATACACACATGCACACCAGATAAATGGTTCCAGGCAGCCATAATGTGGGACAGGGAGAAGCACACGCAGGCAGCTGGAGCTGGTTTGGAAGTTTTTACCGTAGCTGGTCCCCTGGCTGAACAGGCGAGCCAGTCTTAAATGGAACGAGTGGAACTTTTAGCGAGGGCTTGGCTGTGAATGTGGATTACGGGCCCCCTCCCCGGTCCCTCCCAACCCACGGGAGTGCATCAGCGGAGCCCTGCAGGAGCAAAGCTGTGTGTGATGCCAATTGTGAATCATGATCACCCGCTCAATGGGGAAGGCGAGTGAGTGGGCAGGGGACTAAAATCCAGCCCTCGTCTTTTCTCTGATTCATAATATTGCCATTCCCCCCCTCCCCATACACAAACACAATCACACACACTGCTTCGTGCCTGAAGCAAGAACGGCTGCAGCCTACGCTGGTTAGATCTGGCTGTCAAAGCAAGATTTCAAACCCACCCTTCCCTGCCTGCTCATCAAATTGTTGAACCTCGATCCACTGGAGTTCCAATTAGCTGTCCAAACAATTTTTTAAAACACTCCTTCCCCACTGTCCTAAGGATGCCAGTCTCCAGGTGGGCCCTGGGGTTCCCCTGGAATTACAGCTCATCTTCAGACAACAGGGAGCAGTTCCCTTGCAGAAAATGGCTGCTTTGGAGGGTAGTCTCTATGGCACTGTGCCCCACTGAGGTCTCTGTCCTCCCCAGGCTCCATCCCAAAATCTCCAGGAATTTCCCAGAGCGGGGCTGCAACCCTACCCCCCCCAATGGAGGTGAGGTTGACCAGGCAACCCTGGTGTCTACATAGACCACGGACACAAGAGAAAACAAAAATAAAATGAGTGCATTGGCCACAGTCCCTAAATTGTGTGCTTCATGGTCTCTTGGAATTCCCCCCCCCCACTTCTGTTAGAAGCATTGTGCAATAATCTCATCATTTAGGGACCATGGAAAATGGATAAATTCCTTCAAGTTCTAAGGAGCCTTTCCAACAGGGCTATTTTTGAGCAGAAACGCACCAAGCAAGCTAAGGGAAGGCAGTTTAAACTGTCTCCCCTCCCCTCCATGGGTTGGCTTGCCCGGGCTCCCCACAACCATGCGGCGCCCAGGCAAGCCAAGGGAAGGCAGTTTAAACTCCCTTCTCTTCAAGGGAGGGCTTGCCCTGGCTCCCCGCAGCCACGGGGCACCCGGACAAGCCAAGGGAAGGCATGGGGGTATGGCCTAATGTGCTATTGAATCACACTGTCAGGGGTGTGGCCTAATATGCTAATACGTTTCTGCTGTTGGGTGTGGCCTATTATGCTAATGAGTTCCTGCTGGGCTTTTTCTACAAAAAAAGCCCTGCTTTCTAGTATGCAGAAAGGTGCTGAAAGTGATAGTCCCCTTTAAAGTGCTCCTAAAAGTTCCTTGTATGTGTGTGAAGTGTTGTTAAATAGCTTCCAACCTATGGTGACCCTAGGAATTAATGACCTCCAAAACATCTATTGTTAACAGCTGTGGTCAGGTCTTGCAAACTGAAAGCCGTGGTTTCCTTGATTGAGTCACTCCATCTCACGTTGGGTCTTCCTCTTTTCCTACTGCCTTCCAATTTTCCTAGCATTATTTTATTTTCCAGTGACTCCAGTCTTCTCACAATGTCATCAAAGTATGAGAGCCTCCGTTTAGTCATTTTAGGTTCTAGGGAGAGCTGAAGCTTGATTTTATCTAGAACCCATTTCTTTGTCTTTTTGAGGATTTAGAAAAGCTGCTCCAAGCCCTGAAAGGGATCCGTGGGTGAAGTGGGGCAAAACGGTGCTCTACAACTGGGGTTGCCAGCCCCCAGATGGGAATGTGGGATCCCCTAATTTTGTGGGCTCCTGCCTGCCCCCAACAGCCACCATCTGGCGCAACATCCCCAATGAGATGACATCACATGAAAGTGACATCATCACACTGGGAATGTCATGCGGTGACACTCTGGTATTTGGGGCAAAACTCTATGGTAAACATAGAGTTTTGCCCAAAATATCAGAACATTGCCATGCAATGTCCCCGAAATGATGATGTCCCTTCCATGTGACATCATCATGTTGGGGACATCACATGTGGTGATGTCGCCCTGTCCACCCACTCCCAGAGAGCTCTCTCCGAAAGACCTAGCCACCCATGTTTACTGAGGAAAAAACTGAGAGGGACGTGAGGCAAAAGAACATTTTATTTTTTCCTTCTTGAATTCTGCTCCATGAAAACTTGTGTGAAAGTTCTTCGGAACAAATCCCCTGATGAGGAGAGGGATTGAACTCTAGATGGGACATGGCTGAAGGAATTATCTCTAGCTCGCAGTATGGGCAGGAGAAAAGAGAGGGACCACACATTTGGACCCTTCTAGTTTATGACTCAATGAAAAGAAAACTACTTCTAGCACAACTGCTCTGACTGAACTTGGACAAAGAATGTAATGGTACGGTTAACTGAGAACAATTGTTGACTTCTTTAGGCCACAAAAGGCTGAGAAACAAAATATTGATTACATTTTGTTCCTGCCCTTTCTCCAGGTAGCTGTGACCCACAACATCCATCCTGACAGGAACCATGGTGGACATCATGAAGCAATGCTACCAGATTTCTGCAAAGAAATTGACTTATGAACAAAGAAAGCTGCTCTGCACACAGCATGTATGGGACTACTATTGATATGTTGCAACTGAAAAAAAGTTGAAGTGGAAAAAAGGGACTCTCAACACACTCTACCTGAGGCCTACTCTAAACGTGATGGTGGAGATGCAAAAGCAGTTACATACCCTTTATTTAAATGAGGCTGTTCTCCATTCAGAGCTGCTGTGTGTGCATAATTCTCATACCAGAGGTCCATAGCCCAGGTGGTGCTGTGCTGGCATGCTGCTTTGCACAGGTAGCTGCCCTCTTTCAACGCAGCAAAACACTGTGCCAGTGCCAAGGTCTTTTGCCTTGCCCAAATTCACATTTAGATCAGGCTGAACATCTTCTAACTGGAGGTGCCAGAGACTGAAGCTGGGATAGTCTGTGTGCAAAATCATTGCTATAGTAGGGTTGCCAGGCCTGGCCTGGGAACCAAAAGGAGACTGGAAGGGAACAGAGGAACGTGGCTGTCAGCTGATTTGCTTCTCTAGGAACCACCAAAAAACTCTATAGTTTTACCACAGAATTTTGGCCAGTTCCTAGAGATAGGTGACATCACTTCCAGGTTTTCCCAGAAGTGACATCACATTAGTGACTGACATCCATTTTTTTAAAAAATTACCCACCCGGAAATGTCAGTTGGGAGCAAGGGATCACCCCCCCCCCCAACACACACACCAGTGGGGCTGGCAACCCAAGTGCTCTGCTACTCAGCCACAGCCACTCCCCAGCATCTGAAACTACTTCATAGTGAATCAGACTGTGGGTTAATTTACCTCAGTATTGTCTATTCTAGGGTTGCCAGGTCCCCTTTAGTCATTGGCGAGGATGGGGGGATTAGGGTTACTAGATTCAGGCTGGGAAACTCTGGGAGATTTGGGGATGGAGTCTGAGGAGGACAGGGACCACAGTGGGGTACAATGCCAATGAGTTCAACCTCCAAAGCAGCCATTTTCTCCAGGGGAACGGATCTCTGTAGTCTGGAGATGAGCTGTAATTCCAAGGGATCCCCAGGTCCCACCTGGAGGCTGTCATCTAGGGTTGCCAGCCCCCAAGTCCCAGCAGGGATTCCCCTACTTTGGGGGGCTTCGATCCACCACCGGCCAGCTGGCTGGCGGGGGAATCTCACCCCCAAACAGGGACGGTGCATGGTGATGCTCTGGTTTTTGGGCAAACTCTATGGCTTTGAAGGCAAAAAACCATAAGAGTTTTGCCCAAAAACCAGAGCAATGACATCACTTCCAGGTGATGTCATCGCATTGGGCACATCACACACAATGTTATGCCCACCCCTGGAACACCCCCCAAATCCCCCCAACATCCTGGCAACTCTACTGGCATCTTTAATTCTGACCGACAGCCACTCTCCATGGTCTTGGGCAGAGGAAGATCTTTACTTAGGGTTGCCAGGTCAGGGTTGGAAAACACCTGGAGACTTTGGGGGTGGATCCAGGAGAGGGTGGGGTTTGGGGGGGAGGGGCCTCAGCATGGTACAAAACCATAGAGTCCACCCTTCAAAGCAGCCATTTTCTGCAGGGGAGATCAGTTGTAAAAGTGGGGGATCCCCAGGCCCCACCTAGAGGCTGGCAACCCTATATTTCCCCAATGTCTGCTATCTGAGACCTGGTCTAGGTATGCAGTGGAACGATTACTGAGGCGATAGAATGGACAGTACCACTCTGGGTTATAGTTGAGAGATTATATTATTCACAGTTCCCCGTATCAATCCTCGTAAACGGAAAAGTAGCAGAGCGTGTGAAGGATGAGGCTAGCCTTCCCCTGCCTGGTGTGCTATTTTATAATTTTCAGAAAGTCTTTACATGGAGGACTGGGGATTTTGCTCCCAGGGGAGTTTTTTTCGGTCAGGGGTGAGCAAGAAGAGCAACTCAGCCCTCCCTGTATGTGGCTTTATAAAACCCCATCGACAGAGAAAGGGTGAGACCCGTGGTATATCTGAGAGGATTTTTTTTAACAAAATCATTTCTATTGTATTGTACAGTCAGGTGTGACTAAAATTGTAAGTCCCCTTGGGTCCTGGGTGGCAAGCATTTTAAAATGATTTTAAAAAGAAAAGAAAAAAAGAATCAGAAAAAAGTGTCCCCCACTTCTACAGTCTGAAATGGCACAGCTCGTTCTACCATGCTTGAATTCCCCCATCCCATTCTGCTGCATTTGTAGACCAGGCCTGAGCTTAGTGTTGCCAACTGCCTGAAGAAAACAACAACAGTGTTCTGTCCCTTTAACAGAATCTTAATAGGATGTCATTTACCAGGTGATGTTTACCTCCATGGCGAGAAAAGCTTCAGCTGCCCATTTTCACACATGAAGGAGGAGGAGGAGGAGATTGGATTTATGCCCCGTCCTTCACTACCTGAAGGAGTCTCAGAGTGACTTACAATCCCTTTCCCTTCCCCTCCCCACAACAGACACCCTGTGAGGTAGGTGGGGCTGAGAAAATTCTTTCGAGAGAACAGCTCTGAAAGAACTTGTGACTGACCCACGGTCACACCAGCAGCTGCATGTGAAGGAGTGGAGAATCAAACCCAGTTCTCCCAGATTAGAGTCCATGCTCCTAACCACTACACCAAACTGGCTCTCTTAGGGACGGGGCATTTTTTTCCCCCAGGACAGCTGGCAATTCTACCTGAGATCCTTTAACAGGAAATCCCTGGGACTGAACTTTCTTCCTGTTAAACATTTATGTAGAGTACATATTGTCCAGATTCTCTTCTCAAGCCCTTCTCTCTGTGCTTCTGTCTGCACTAGTGAGGTGGATGGTAACCAGAGACAGGGCTTTTTGGTGGTTGGCCCCTCGCCTTTGGAACTGCCTTCTCTCTTAAGGCTTGCCTGCTGCCTACCTTGCATTTCTATAGACACCAAGCCAAAAAAAGTTTCTCTTTGCCCAGGCTTTTTATTTATTTATTTTAAGGCATCTTGATGGCTCAAGATTAAAAACGGTTTTATCAATATCAGTTTAGACGGCTCTGTTTGTTTTAAGCTGCTTCTATTTTTGCTACCCTGGAAGCATACCAAGGTACTACTAGATGCTGGCGCTGGATATTAGAGGTTGGCAACAGCTCACATTTTATCAACAATGGCTGAGTTATGTTACACAGCTTCTGGCACAGCATCAATATGCTCAGACAAGGAGCAGCCAGGAGCGGACTGCCTGTAGAAATGTGTTCAACATGCACACGGACAAGGGAAAATGAAACATGCTGTTAACTTTTAGGTATCACTCCACTCAAGGCTGCGGTCACATGCGCCAGCTGAAGGGGAGGGGAATCAAGGCTATTCCCTCCAGAGGAATTTGATACGCAGTTGCAAGATCACACCTCCCTCTGTAGGACCTTTTACAGTTCTGCAGGGCCTGCAAGACAGAGCTCTTCCGCCAGGCTTTCGAGTAGGAGCCGTCACTACCACTACCGCTACCACCATTGGTAGACCTAAGGGGTGGGGCCCTATGAAGATCAACCTTGACTTCGCTGTGATCAGTACCGTTGGATCGGGCCGAGTAACATCGAGTAACATCTCTTTGCTATGTAAGATACTGGGGAGTCCATCTTGCAAATTTGATTCCATCTTGTTAAATTTTGATTGTAATTATTGAGCACTTTAATGTCGATTGTTTTATCTTGTTTTTATGTTGTTTTATGCTTTGGCACATGGTGCCCTATTGTAAGCCACCCTGAGCCCGTTTGTGGGGAGGGCGGGGTAAAAATGTAATAATAACAATAACAATAATAAAAATAATAAGAAGTCTGGGTGCAGTCTGTCACTGTGTGATCAGACACAACTGAGGGTGGGTCGGGGGGGGGGGTTGGCCATTTGTTTCCCATGGGCATGAATGAGGAATCACACCTCTGTGTCAGGTTCAAAAGCCAGTAAATCCAAGCATTCTTAAAGTAAAGATAAGCTTTATTGGAGTACAGTGCTATAACCCACAGTAACAAGGTTATTGTCAGGAATGGCGGGGCATATTGCTCAGGCATAGTTATAGTGTGATGCAAAAGCGCAACTAGTGAATGAACTTTTAGCGTGCGTGCGGGAAACTCCCGGCAGGAGGATTACTTAATGGTCGGGAGAACGCTCCCCCCACCCCTCGGATTCACAGGACTGGAAAATTCCCGTAGACACAAGAATAGCCCAAAGCCTGTACTCAAAGCCACTGTGATAAGACCGAGCGGCAGTAGCGAGGCTCCCATGTTGCAGCTGGCAATGCTACGCAAGCGCATAAACAGAGACAAGATAGGGAACAGAGAACAATGGATTCAGTGTGATGCTAGACTCAAGTTGCCATTTCTGACACTCTGCACTGAGGGGCCCCTATGGAGTATGTGATGATGCGCATACTCCATAGAAGGGGAAGTAAAACAGCACTGAGCTGGAATGGCCAGATCAGACCATCCTGATGGCTTGTGAACATACTTGAGCGATCAAGACAGGGGAAAGTCCACCCGTGGCCGGTCGGAACCAATTTACTACCAGACTTTCCCCGGTGTCTTTTAACTCCACTTCTGCGGTAGAGCAGCACGGGTTGCAAACAACTGCGGGATGCTTCCCACATGCTGCTGTCTGATCATTCCCTTTAGATCCATCAGGCATTCACACCTATGTCGGATCTAAAGGCGCGTGTGATTGCAGCCTCAAGTGAATGTCGTACTGTTACTTTGTTTTATGTACTGAATATCATACCTTAAGCCAGAACTAACAATGTTAACAAAATGGCAAGATCAGATTTTGGAATGTCTACGAGTGAATAAGCAACCGGTAAGAAAACAAAAGGCTGCACGAGAGACTTGGAAACATGGAAACGCTGGTCTTCTATGAATTCAGATTTATTACCATGGCAGCATATAAATGTGATAAATAAATAATGTGATAAATTGATTTGGGCAAGCATCAAATACAAAATGTCATAAGCTATCAACTGTCATACGGTAAATACCATTGCATACTATCTATCAGAAACTGTCAGATACTAAAAAACCATTAAATGTCAGCTATCAAACACTGTCAAATCCTAAATACCATTGCATGGCAACTATTAAACGTTGGTGGTCACATACAGATGGTAATTTTAAAATAAATAAATTGCAAGAGTTCGAGCATTCAGAAAATAGCTTGACTTACCATTTGCAAAGGATATTTTTATTTTTTTTTTGGGGGGGGAGAATTAATTTCATCTCTAAACTGCGAGCATGTGAGGCAATGGACCCCTATCAAACAAGGTAAGTTTGACTCAAAGGAGCAGCTGGATTTATTTTAACTCAGTATAAATTAAAATGTTTTTCTACTCAGATTATGATGCTAGCTATACATGTTAAAATGGCAAGATGTTCACTCACCTTCTATTTCAAGGTTTTGGGGGGTGGTTTTTGTTTTACAGCAGTTATGGATAGTATTATTTATGGATAGTATTCGTAACAGCTTTTCCCGAGGAAAAAAAGTACCCAAAACAGTTAATAAAACCAGTTCCAGCCAATACAAATGCAAAATCCCAAGCACAATAAAGCATCCATTAAAAACACAATGCAGCTATTAACCTTTTAAAGGCATTTATCCTCTTCGCCTTTCAAAGGCATGTTTAGAGAGCATATTTTATTTCACTACTTCAAACAGAAAAGGCAAGGGGGCAAGATTCGGGGAAGGTATTTTTATGAGTTTTTACTGAATTCTTTAATAAGTTTAAATGTTGTTTTTAACTGTTCAAAGGGGGCTATAACATGTTTTAAACTAAAATAAATTTAAATAAATCAAATATTCAGTGCGACGTAGTGTGAGACCAGAACCTGGAAGACCCAGGTTCGAATCCCCACTCTGCCACGGAAGCTTGCTGGGTGACCTTGGGCCAGCCACACTCTCAGCCTAACCAACCTCACAGGGTTGTTGTGCGGATAGAACGGGGGAGGGAACTATGTAAGCCACCTTGAGTCTCCCACTGGGACGAAAGGTGGGGTATGAATGAAGTAAATGTGAAAGTCTAGATACCACTACAGAACAGGCACTATCCCTGCTCAGTCATCTCTATTTTGGTGATGTGAACATCTAGAGCAGGGCCTCAGCCATGACTCAGTCATCCTGAGACACATCATTACATCTTGCGGCTCTTTTCAATGTTTGATGGAATGGTACTTTGGAATGCAAGCGGAATTTTAGTCGTCACGGAAGGGGTGATGAGGAATTCTTACTTGGAGGGCAGCAAGAGTCCACTGGGTAAGCAATAAAGTAAATCATGGCAATGAGAACCCTCTGTTCAATTGGTGGGTTGTCCGTGGGCTTAGCGAATAACCTCTCTCAGCCTAGCAGCTCCCCTGCCTAAAGCTGACGTGACTCTACCTCTCTCTCCCACATACCGAGAGCTAGAGTGAGAAGGCATAAGGACATCACAAATACGAGCAAAATCATAAACAACAACATCCAACTTTGTTTTACTTTTATTATTCTATAATATCAAGGGCGAATGGGGAGAGACCAAAACAGAGGTAGGGAGAATAACACTTAAAGGCAATACTTAAAAAAAATAAATAAAGTTAAAGCTCTTTTTGAAAGGTCAACTGCCTAGATTGGCAGAGGGAAAAGCAACCAATATCAGCACTTTGTTTAATTGTATAATATTGTACTGGGGAACTTTGAAAAAAAAAAAGAGCTACCATTAAGGCATAAAGGTAGGGGATACTTTCTCTGGATCCCCCTATAGAAGAGAAAGGATTTTTCTAACATTTACAGACAAATATTCTCGCCTATTACTGTTCCCAAGTCTTTTTGTTTGTTTGTTTTACAAACCCTTTACTGAGTCCCCAATATTGGTCAAAGAAGAGGAGATAATAGAACTCCAATTATAAACCATCCCTAAATCCCTAAAGGATTTCCTTCGTTCCACAATGTATACCTATGTCTCTGATTTGCAAATGAGCTTGTCAGGATGCAGGCATACTAGCCATTTGCAGATCAACAGGAGTGACATATTTTGTCACCTGTATAACAAATACAGATACATTAATTCCCCCCAATTTTGCCTGGCCAAGCTGGGAGGGAATGTACAGCCTTCTGTACTTACTCCTCATTCAGACACAGGCATACATCTGGGTACGTGGAAGCCTCTGGGTTGCAATGCCCATCTAGACCCCAAAAGACACAGCAGGTGTCTCATTTGGTTTGGACAGAGGCTTTTATCCCCTGTCCATGCCTAGCTGTCCATGAACAGAGCCTGATGGGGATCATTCTCTTTGGACTCAGTCTTTGGGAAAAAGTCCCCACATTTCCATGAATTTCAATGGGAGTCTGCAGAAGAGAGATCCCTTATGAAGCTTCCCCCCTCCCAAACATCGGAAGCAGTACATATTTCCACAACCCTGACAGCACAGCTCATTAGCATATCAGGCCACACATCCCATGTCACCAGAAGTGTGGTCATCCAGCCACACCCACCTTTTGCCTCTTATTCTGTTTACCTTGTTCGTCGTTAAAACCTGGGGCTTTTTTTGTAGCAGGAACTCCTTTGCATGTTAGGCCACACACCCCTAATGTAGCCAATCCTAATGAGTTTCGGCTGTTGGGTGTGGCCTGTTATGCTAATGAGTTCCTGCTGGGCGTGGCCAACTCAGGAGCCAGCCGGAACTCCGTTCCTGTGCATTCCTGCCCCAAAATAGCCCTGCATATTTCCCATGGCCATTTGAACATAACGAAAGTCCTGCTTTTCACAACTAGCCAGGTTGCAATGGAAAAAACACCCGCCCACTCTCCTGTACACCATCCACCTCTTGTTTAAAGCAAGAGTCATTTCAAACATCAGAGTTACAGACACAGATTCTGTGATCTTTTCAACAGAAAATCTTTTCTCTCAAAGGGAAATTTACCGCTCACAGCCCAAAATCACTCTGACTCCAATGGTTTGAGTATCTTGAGTGCAGCATTTTATATGCTCCAAGTTACTTAAGACCCAATTTGCTGGACCACTCACAAGCTTAGAAAATATGATTCGGAATAGCAACTGCTATCTAATGGACCCAAATGTTATTTTGCTAAGCCACGTGGAAGATTTGGGCTTACCTAAGCCACATGAAGGACTTATCGTTTTCCTCATTTCAGCAGCAAAATTACAGATAGCAGGCAGCTCAGTGGAAATATAAATGGCTTCCATTGATCCAGAGAAGGTCCACAAGAGCTTGGGGTATGATGCTCATGGACGTGATTACTGTGCAAATTCAGGAGTCGGACGGCCGTTTCATTTCAGACAGCTATAGGGGACGCTGGCTGCCCTTCCTAATGCTTTTGGTAACCGAGAGATTTACCTGACTTAAAAAAAACCAACCAGCAACAGCCAAATATCCATCCATCGGTATGGTGCTTGTAACTAATCTTTTTTCTTTTAAAATTGTGGGAGAAACAGAGTGGAATTTACAAACCCACCTTGTCCGCACATGTTGAATTTTGGAATGAATGTGAAACAGGGGCACCAGCTCTGGGTTGGGGAATACCTGGGGATTTGGAGGGCAGAGCCTGGGGAGGGTGGGGTTGGGGTAGGGGAGGGACCTCGGCAGGGTATAAGGCCACAGAGCCCACCCTCCAAAGCAGTGATTTCCTCCAGGGGAACTGATTTTTATTTTATTTTTTTGGTGAGTACTCTGTGTGTGTGTGTGTGTGTGTGTGTGTGTGTGTGTGTGTACATGCCTGGAAGTCATGGTTGACTTCTGGTGACCGCTAGTGGGGCTTGAACGTTTCAGAGAAACGGCTTGCTATTGCCTGACTCTGCATCCCGACCTTGGTATTCCTTGGAGGTCTCCCATCCAAGTCCTTGCCAGGGTCAGCCCTGCTTAGCTCCCAAGATCAGGCTTGCCTGGGCTACCCGGGTCAGGGCTAGGGGGACGGATCTGGATCATTTTAATTTGGGGGGCCTTTAAATGAGTCAGGGGGTACCCTGCACACACCCCTGCACACACACCCAAGGGAGAGTCTGGGCTGGATGGGAAGTCGGGGGGGCCTTGGCTGTAAGTGAGGGGGCCAGGCCCCGAGATGCCCCACTATAGCTACAGGCCTGTCTGGAGATCAACTGGAATAGTGGGAGATCACCGGGTGCCACCCTAATTACCATCATTGGGAAACCACCTAAAATATTCCCTTTGGAAGCTAGATGGGAGAGTTAGTGGACAGCTGGAAATAAGGGAATAAATATCGTTACTAAAAATGCTATACTGAACTGGTTACGTCAACTGTATTGATCCTGAAAGCAAAAGTAAGCAAAAACAACAACAGCTAAAGCCCATCCTGGGATAAAGTCTATGGCTTACATTCCCCAGAGGACTTCCAAGTGCAGAAAGATATGTGTTCACAGGGTGTAATTTTCTTGCCTCTCCCCTCCCAAGGTTACTTGAAATGTCCCTTTAAATTCTGCTCCTGGGGGACAGGGGGCATTTGAGGCTGATGTAGTTGTGGGGGTGGGGTGGGGGAGAAAGTTGTGCTCCACAAATGCATATCCTTCCACCTGTGGAAACACTCCACAGGAGCTAAGCCTATAGGCAGCACATGGTTCAGCACAAGCAATCTTTTGAATAGACTGGGTTAGAATCTCCGCCCAGCTTTAACTGGGATGCTGTTAAATACTGGGTTCTGAACGCATTGCAGTAAAACAGCTCTACTTTATTAAGTGATTTCAGGAACACTACAAGACAGACCCCAGGGCAGCTGCCCTGTTTTTAAGCATGCAAACACCACACTCCAAACACACCCCATTCCCAACGATAGGCTATTTACCTATTACCCTATTGGTCTACTCCAGGATCCTAGCCAGCTATTGTTCGGGGGAAACAAGCTCAACCAGATCCAGGTACTAGTTCAGGGATGAGTCATACTCAGTACACAACAGATGCATTAGACATATTTTCAAGATAATGAAGGAACATTTTTTTGGGATGCAAATTTTCACAGGGCTTTTGTTGCCGCAATAGTGTAAAGAAACACTGTTCATCGTTTTAGATTGTGGAAGTCCTATATAAATGACTAGGGAGCAAAGCCCGTTGTGGTGGAAGACAATGGGCCCTAGAAAGGGAGGGGGGAGGAAGGAAGGAAGAGGGGGAGAGTGAAAGAAAGGAGAGAGGAAGAAAGGAAAAGGGGGAAAGGAAGGGAAGAGGGGCAGAACGGGCTTCTCTGGGCCTACTGGGCCCATAGAAGGCCCAGAGGATGGTGTGTGGGGGGGCGGAAGGGGCTTCTCTGGCCCACTGGGCCCATAGAAGGCCCAGAGGATGGTGTGTGGGGGGGCAGAAGGGGCTTCTCTGACCCACTGGGCCCATAGAAGGCCCAGAGGATGGTGTGGGGGGTGGAAGGGGCTTCTCTGGCCTACTGGGCCCATAGAAGGCCCAGAGGATGGTGGGGGGGCGGAAGGGGCTTCTCTGGCCCACTGGGCCCATAGAAAGCCCAGAGGATGGGGGGGTGGCGGAAGGGGCTTCTCTGGCCTACTGGGCCCATAGAAGGCCCAGAGGATGGTGTGGGGGGTGGAAGGGGCTTCTCTGGCCTACTGGGCCCATAGAAGGCCCAGAGGATGGTGGGGGGCAGAAGGAGCTTCTCTGGCCTACTGGGCCCATAGAAGGCCCAGAGGATGGTGTGGGGGCGGAAGGGGCTTCTCTGGCCTACTGGGCCCATAGAAGGCCCAGAGGATGGTGTGTGAGGGGGGCAGAAGGGGCTTCTCTGGCCTACTGGGCCCATAGATGGCCCAGAGGATGGTGTGGGGGGGCTGGAAGGGGCTTCTCTGGCCTACTGGGCCCATAGAAGGCCCAGAGGATGATGTGGGGGGGCGGAAGGGGCTTCTCTGGCCTACTGGGGCCATAGAAGGCCCAGAGGATGGTGTGGGGAGGGCGGAAGGGGCTTCTCTGGCCTACTGGGCCCATAGAAGATCCAGAGGATGGTGTGGGGGGGAAGGGGCTTCTCTCACCTGCCTCGGCCTTGAAGGCCTGTCCCTGCGCTCTCTCTGCAGACAGTCCTCTCCTGTCAGAGGACCAGAGCAGACTGAGCCAAACATACCGGCCAGGGTTGACATGGGCGGGACTCTGCCAAGCAGCCAGTCAGCCCCAGCCAGCATCTTCTGACTGCCAGTTCTTGTGCTGAATCAATTATGGCGACCATAGAATGTTGTGGAACCAAAATTCAAATATATATAAGGACAGATTATAACAACAGGATTTCTACGCAAAGAAAATAACGGGGGAGGCCTTCAGTAATTGATCTGCCTTAACAGGATATGTAAACCCTTGCACACACTCATTCTCTTTTCCCTGTAGGCAAACAAGCACTTTCTGGAACAAATTTATTTTTCATAATTTGCAGAGAATTTCAAATGTACTCTAGCATATTGGTAGCATACACACCCAAGTATATGCACACGTGGTCTTGAAATGTACAGCATCCGCTGGGAGCTTAGATGTTAGAATGGGCATCATAGGTTAAAAAAAAACACCTTTCACCACACCTCACCCACAATGCTTTTCGATGGAGTCAGTTCACGTTGTTATGTGTCCACTTGCTTCTCTGAGTAGCACAGTCTGAGTTGGTAATGGCACTTGTTGCCATGACGCCTGACCCTCCCTTTTTTTGGCGTTCATTTCAAAAGCCTGGCCTTTGACCAGCTCACCTGTTCTACCAAAATTCAAATAGTTCTGGCTAGCTCTTGTTTTCACTGGCAACACTATTTGCAAGACAAAAGAGGCAAGTTGGGGCAGGAGCAAAGGCAGGAGCAGGCTATGCTACCTACCAATGGCTTAATAGCCTAGAAAAGATAAAGCCTGGCTCAGTGGAAGAGTCAGAGAGAAATTGACCCAGTTAGGTCAAATTCACCTTTTGGTCTGTCAGTTTCGCTCTTTGTCTATTACGAATCTCAAACCATCCATCTCTAAACTCATAAACACCTCCCCCCCACACCACCAACTGGGAGCTCCCCATGCCTTCTTCAAGCTCTGGAGGATACTTGATAGAGCTATCAGGGGACTATCTCCTAATAATTAGTGCCCATTCACATTCTTGCATCACAAGACTACAGCTCCCACCATTACTATTACTTCAGGCCAAGCCCACGGTGCAGTACCATAGGCCAAATCCATTCACAGTAATCCTATAGCAAATCCCACAGCAATATATTGAGCTGCAAGCCATCAAACACTGGGTGATGAGGAAACATGCATGTGTGAACAACTGCTTAGGCGCCAGTGCTTAATGAGCCATTTGCCAGCCAGAAAAACTTTCCACTAAAACAACATTTGCCAGATGAGTGCCTTGGAGATCAGACTGTTTGAATGCCTGGCATTGCACCGAAAACGTGATCGCACTAGACATTTACTCCGTGTATGTGCTGCGTTGGAATAAGACATTTTACTCAAAACATCTGGTAACTGACGATGCCGATGATGGCACACTTAAAATTGAGCTGAGGAGGGGGGGGGATCACTTGCTTTGGCTCACTGTGTAATAAAGATACAGAGATGAATACGACAACATTTCCTTTTGCATTATGCATACTGATGTACAAAATTCCTACAATCGCAATCCATAATTGGTTCAATCAGGGCCACCAAGAAGGGAGACAACATTTCAGAAGCCCTGATCACTCCTGATACTAACTGGAAAATTTCTGTTCATGCTGTGTTTGGTCTGGGTGTTGGTGGTATGAGCAGGACCCCAGGGGGATCTTTGTATGAGTTAGGGTTAGGGGTTTTGGTGGTTCTTAGAAGCCCTAGGAACAGTATCTCTGTCAGCTTTTTAACTCCTAGGGGGAAATCAGTAGTTTTACGCACTTACTGAGGTTTCTCCTAAATTCAGAAAGAGGCAGCTTGAGGGAGCTACTCCATACATTCAACCCTCTGCTACTGGGTTCCCCCTCCATTACTCATTGAACGTCTGGATGCCAGACAATCTTAGGATCTCCTGGCTATTCTTCACACAATGCCATATGATAATTAATATTAATTAATTGCCCTTTCCAATTGCTCAAGTGTGGGAAAGGAGGACAGACGGAAACCAGCAGCAGGCAAATCTAGTACTGGTAGAGGGATGATACCAAGCCATTACAACTTGAACTGGAGCTTTGAGATATAGCTCACAATGGCCTGGGGATTCCCCAATGGGGACAGTTTCTATTCTGAATCAACTGTTTCCAAAAATAGCCTTAACTCATACTTATTAGTATATTTTATTACAAATTATTTCAGATTGTGAAGGCCTATGGCCAAATACAATAAATTTTCTACCTACTTACCTAATTATACTTATTTTCCATATTCTTTTGGCCATAAAGAGAGCCAGTAGGTAAAACAAAGTGTTGGAGTAGTTATTGGGGAAACCTGGGATCCAATCTTTACTCAGTAACGAAGCGTACTGGGTGACCTTGGGCCAATCTCTGCCGGCATAAGATAACTCACAACAGGGTTGTTATATTAAGGGGACCATGTATGCCAGACAAATTTTCTTTTGTTCTAGGAGCCAGACCATAAATTTAGGACCCAGACCCATTTCTCGGCCTTTAAGTTTTTATACTTGAAATGACCATATTGCTATCCACAAAACCTAATCCTAAACTCGTCAGTTTCACATAATTAAAATGGTGACAAAATCGTCATAATATAAAAATAAATACAGAGTAACAAAACACTAATATCTAACTTTAGCCCGAGTTCCCAACGTGCTTCCCCTGGCCACCATAGCACTCACTGATGCCTACCCTAGGCTGCGATCACACACACTAACTAATCCACTTTCTTTTTTCCATAATTTTTTTATTGCTTTTATCACTAAAAACCTACGTACTTTACACTACCAACCTAAAATACAGAGTAGGCAAGGATCATTGATAGTCTACTTTCAATTTCTTGATGCTTCCCTAATAATTAAGCTTACAAATATCACAGCTTTAAGGAAAATAAAAAAGAGTATACAGAATAAATGAGATTAATTATCATATGTGTGCATTATCAATTATAATATACAAAACAGATTCTCGGGGCTTCGTTTAACTGCTTTCTTTCCTTTATGTTTCTTTTTCTTCTCAAAAGGGAGTTTAACCAGGGGTCTTTTGGGGGGGGGAGCGCACCGGAGCACAGCTCCGGGAGCTCAGGAGCCAAGCCCCGCCCCCAGCCGGTGTCCCAGGGAGTCTTTCAGGCAGCCGAATGTCAATTTCAGCTCTATTATATCCTATGGGCCATTAAAGTCAATGGTGAAAACACAGGGTATATTCTGGGGGCTGGAGGGGAGGGGGTTTGAGGGAGAGGCTCCAAACTCACAGGGTAGCTGATGGAGCCTCTCCCCAAGATACCCACCAAGTTTCAAGAACATTGGACCAGGGGGTCCAATTCTATGGGCCCCTAAACAGGTTGCCCCTATTCCCTCCATTGTTCTCTATGGTGGGAAAAAAGTAACATATGCTAATGAGCTCCTGCAGCTGTTTTTCTATCAAAATCCAGTTGGAAAGTGGGCTGAAAGCAGATTATTTAGCGTGTGTGATTGCAGCCATAGTGCCTGCCAAGTATTTTTAGTAAGTGTGTGGGGCCAGGGAGGGTTTCTGCCCTGCAGGACATCTGACCAGACATAAGAGATTTGAATGGCTGTGTACATTTTTAAAAATGTTGCGCTGGTAGCAGCTGCCGCTCTAGCTGAAGGTTGTGTGTAAGTTGCAGCAGCCGTCATATGGTTGGCTTTGCCTCCTTTGGCAGCCATTTTGTGGCTGCACCTACTACACTGTGGCTGCGATCACACACACTAAATAACCCACTTTCAATCCACTTTCCCACTGGATTTTACTGTGTGAACTGGCAAAATCCAATTCAAAAGTGCATTGAAAGTGGATTGAAAGCGGATTATTTAGTGTGTGTGATCACAACCTGTGTCAGAATTCAAAAAGGTTGGGGACTCCTGCCTTAGCCTAACTTCTTCCCTATTTTTCACAGCTTCATTATTGTCTTTAAAAGCTCTGTTTAACTATTCTAGAAAGCAGGTGGTTAAAAAAAATGAATTCTTCTACCATGGCGTAAAGTTAACATATAAACCAGCAATGATAAGAATTTTATACACATGTATTTTTACGTCATACAGAAAAAAAGAAAAGAAAAAAATTCTGATGAATACAAGTTTGTACTTCTATGAGATATGCTACAATAAAACGATTGCTGAAAATACTGGGCGCCACAATGAAATTTCTAGGCCTCACGGTGACCTGGCACCTGGGATTTGTTGAGCCCTGATGTTTGACACTCTGCCCCCTCTGAGGAAGGGTGGGTTGAAGAACTTCTTAATAAATCAACCAGGAAATAATCTTTGAAAGCAAAACTCCCACCAACAGACTGATATGTAAAATCTCTACATATTCAGAAATAAATTCAGAAATAAGAGTGTGTCTTAATGCAATAATGGCTGGAGAATTTAGGTATTCTGCCATAGTACAGGCTAGTTAGTGTGTGTCTCTGTGTGTGTGCATGCGCGAAGTGTTATCAGGTCACAGCCAACATATGGCAACCCCAGTAAAGGGCCCTCAAGGCAAGTGAGAAGCGGAGGTAAGGTTTGTCAGTGCCTTCCTCTGCAGAGCCAGTGTTTAAAAGCGGCAGGAATCTCATCTGGAGGAACTGGGTTTGATTCCCCAGTCCTCCACATTAATCCAGCTGGGCGACTTTGGGTCAGTCAGAGCTCTCTCAGCGCCACCTACCTCACAAGGGTGCCTGTTGTGGGGAGAGGAAGGGAAGGTGTTTGTAAGCCGCTCTGAGACGCCTTTGGGTAGTGGAGGGCAGGATATAAAACCTCCTCCTCTTCCTCCTTCTTGGTGGTTTCCCTTCCAGGTACTGACCCTGCTTGGCTTCCAAGATCTGATGGGTCAGGCTATTCCATGCTGCCCCCCCCCGCAGGCTAGCACAGGCGTTAGTAATCCCAGTAATCTCTTATGCAAGGAGTTGCAAGCACATGCCGCCCCACATGGGAAGTGACATGTGAGCTGGGTGCAGCAACTTCTGAGGCTGCTTTCACAATCCGTCCATTTTCTGAAAATTCAAATTAGGCAAACCACATCCATCAACACATCTGTATACACAAATGCATTCGTATATGCATCTGTATGCACAAATAGCTGACTTCATAAACGTTTTCCTTCACAAATGCTCCAGAGATCCAGGGCTTCAAGACTCCAGAATGACCTTCCAGATCTAGCAGTGGCCTCTGGGAAGAAAGGTAAGGCTTCCACGTTTGTTCTGCCCTTTAGGAGTCACAAGGAAAAGGAGCCAAGTCTGTTGTTCGGTCTCAGCCGCTTTTTGCCTTCCTCGATGTTGTAAAATTACACATACTTCTTAAAAAAAATAATGTTGTCTTAAATAACTGAATTAATAGTTGGTGCATTTGCATATTTTACTGCTGCTGCTGCTGCTGTCAAGAGCCACTCCAAGAGGCAGGGAGTGCAGCATACAAATGTTTTTGGTGAGTACTGTTTAAAAACAGCCTGCACTGCACTGGAATGGCATCTACTGTCGAAAAACCCATGTCTTAAGTTTAAACCGTTAGGAAGAAGAAGAAGAAGAAGAAGAAGAAGAAGAAGAAGAAGAAGAAGAAGAAGAAGAAGAAGAAGAAGAAGAAGAAGAAGAAGAAGAAGAAGAAGAAGAAGAAGAAGAGGAGGAGGAGGAGGAGGAGGAGGAGGAGGAGGAGGAGGAGGAGGAGGAGGAGGAGGAGGAGGAGGAGGAGGAGAGGAGATTGGATTTATACCCCGCCCTTCACTACCCAAGGGAGTCTCAGAGTGGCTTACAAACTTCTTTCCCTTCCCCTCCCCACAACAGACACCTTGTGAGGGAGGTGGGGCTGAGAGAGCTCTGAAAGAAACTGCTCTTTTTCAAGAACAGCTGTGCCAGAACTATGGCTTGCCCCAGGTCATCCAGCCACTGCAAGTGGAGGAGTGGGGAATTAAACCCGGTTCTTCCAGATTAGAGTCCGTGCACATTTCCCTCCCCCCCGTCATTCTGCGATCTTTCACTACTGGTACATCACATTTCAGCAAGACTGCGCACGTGGTCAGGTCCGCACATGGCCATGCGAAGGGCCCAAGCTTTGCTCTGAAAGACAATAGCCTGAATGGATCCTAGCGCACACCTATCAGAGTGCTAGGATCCAAGAATGGACCTAAGGGATTCGAGTGCACTGTAAACAGCGTATCATGGGAGTGGGTGTGTGCTGGGTGTGGTTTGGCTATCAGCTTCAGTACTTTATAAGTACCTTGCTAGAAAACAGGCAGTTGGAAAGCAGCCTATACCTACTTAGGTAAATAGGGTCCAAAGGGCATTTCCACGAAGGGATGGACTGCCACTTCCTCCTTCTAGGCAGGATGCTTATATTCTGCTTAGCATACTCTGCTGGCTCCAACCAGCCATGAAGGGCAGCACCCCACACTGCCCAAGAATGTTGTTGGCATTTTTGTAAGATCAATCAAAACTCACCTGTGTAACTTTAGTTAGCAGAATTGAAGGTGAATTCCAGTACAGGTCATAAGGCCAGCATAGTTTCCTTACTCAGAGCAGCAGGGCCGGCTCCAGGTATTTCTGCACTCTAGGCGGGCACAGATCCCAACCTCCCGGTTGGGCCTGGAGACCCAGCCATGCGGCCCCCCTCCTTTCCCCCCCAGGGAGGAGGGGGAGGGCGGGCAAGCTGTGCCCTGGCTGGGCGCTCTGCAGCAGCGGTGGCAGGGAGTTCCCGCTGGCCACCGCCGCCTCCCCCCCCAGGGAGGAGGGGGAGGGAGACTTGCGCCCTAGCCGGGCGCTTTTCGGTGTTGGCGGCAGCGGCAGCAGCGGGGATGTCCCGCTGGCCGCCGCCAGCCACCTCCTCCTCCCCCCCCCAGGGAGGAGGGGGAGGGCAACTTGCGCCCTAACCGGGCACTTTTCGGCGTTGGCAGCAGCAGTGGCAGCGGGGAGATCCCGCTGGCCACCGCTGGCTGTCTCCTCCCCCCCCAGGGAGGAGGGGGAGGGCAACTTGTGCCCTAGCTGGGTGCTTTTTGGCGGTGGCAGCAGCAGCAGTGAGGAGATCCCGCTGGCCGCCACCGGCCTCCTCCTCCTCCCCCTCCCCCCCAGGGAGGAGGGGGAGGGCGACTTGTGCCCTAGCTGGGCGCTTTTCAGCAGCGGCGGTGGTGGCAGGCGCCTGGTTAGGGCGGCAGGGGGGCGCTTTTCGGGGGGGGGAGCGGGGCACCATTTGGCAACCGTGAGGCCAGCGCGCCCTAGGCGAGTGCCTAGTTCGCTCAATGGGCGATCCAGCCGTGCAGAGCAGATGTGAGCAGTTTTATCGACAAAGTGCTCTTCAAGTAAGTCTCGGTGGTCTTTGGATGGCTCTAATAGATCCACAACTTGGGGAGGGGAGAGCTAGATGAGCTTTGTTCCAATCCAAAAAAGCTCCATGCAATGTGAGCTACATAACCGTGACAAGCCGTTTCTATCAACTGAGAGGACCCACAAAGCTTCCTATGATTTTAGGGGAACCAGGTTTATTTTAAACTATAAACCTTCCCCTCAGATATCAGCTGTTCTAAAAGGAGTGAGTGTCTAGGCTTTGGGGTCAGTGCCGTCACGCCGTGAGGTAAGTTTTGTGGTGCACAGGTAGAATATGGAGGTCACTGAGGCAGGATTTGTATATTAACCAAAAAGAAGACTTACTTATTTACAGATTGGTTTCCAGGAACAGATCAGCAGCACAGGACTCCAGATAGACAAAAGAGAAACCTGGCTGGTTTCGGTTTCTGGCGTTGCGAATGGCGGCCGCGTCTCGGGACGATCCCGGAGGCGGCTAGCCCACACGCAGTCAGGGGGGGTCTTCGCTTGTGCGAAAGACCCTAGTGAGCCTTAGGATAAGGCTCCGAACCGGGGGCGCTTGGGGAGTAGCCTCTTTGCCGGCAGACAGCCGGGAAATTGAGGCTTTCTCCTCGCCCCAATCGGCCCCGCTGCGTTGTGCCCGTAATGGGACTTAGCAGCGCCACCGACTTCCAGGAGTGAGGAACAGCGATATGAATTAAAGTAAAAGAAGAAGCGGCGGTGAACCGTGAGTCGAAGGTCTTACTTTGAAGCGAAAACCCGAATCCTTTCCCCTCGAGCGAATGAGCGTTTGGGAGGAGGGGGAATCCCCCCCCAGTGAGAAGCGGGACTTTTAAAAGAAAGCGAAGGGGGTTATAAGGAAAGAAGGGTTGATGAAAATACCTTTGGGGTGCTACTGAAGCCTGAGTGTAAGCGGGTCTCCTGAGGGACGTGTCACGAACTTTTAAAAAGTAAACAAATAAAGCAGATGTCGGCCATGAAGAAGGTCCCTTTCAAACCGGAAAAGAAGGGAGGCGGGACTTCCGGCCCGGGTAACCCCCCCCAGAGCCTGCTGTCAGTCAACAGACAAGCGAGCTACTGCACCCTCTGCTGGTTCAAATACAGAAAATCAGCGAAACTTTAACTAGCATGGAAGGTGTCCTCAGCAGCCAACAAAAGCAACTGACAGAAACGTCTAAGAAGATGGAGGATATTGCGCAAAAATGCTTGGTCTCGACGGAAGACATCGGAAAAGTTAAGAAAAAGGTCAACAAACTAGAAAAACATCAAGATGAGCAAGAAAAAAGGATTTTGATGCTTCAAATGGAGAAATCGAATCTGATGCTTCGTTTTCAGGGCATTAAAGAAGAAGATAATGAAGATCTCAGATCTATACTAGCAAATGCCTTGGCACCAGTAACTGGCAGGGATCAGCGTGAAATAAAAGAAGAGATGGATAAGGTCTATAGGGCCTATTCCACCTTTACAAAGAAAAATAACCTGCCAGCAGAAGTGGTGGTCAAGTTTGTTAAACAGAATACTAGAGATCAAATCTTGCGTGCAGTCTCAGCGGTGCCCTTGAAAATTGGAGAACAGATTATCAGAACTCTGAAAGATGTGCCATATGAAATTCGGATGAAGAGGAAAGCGTATAAAGGATTGACCAACTTTCTACAAAAGCACCAGATCACGTACAGATGGTCGTTCCCGGAAGGCCTAGTGTTCAAGTACAAGGATAAAAGAGAAAAGATTGACTCTATCTTCAAAGCACAAGAGTTCCTGAAGAGGCACGCCAGCTCAGAGGAAGATGCAGCTCTCGCAACTTGGACAAGTAGCGAAGATGACAGCGGTCCAGAGGAGGGAGGTGCCGGTGCGGGAGGTGGGAAAGCTAAAGAGGGCCCATCGTATAACCTGAGAGACACTAAAGGAAGACAACCAAAGAAATGATTGTTCATGAGACGTCTGAAAGGAGTTGATTAATAACTAACCCCAAAGGACACTACTAACCTGATTAACAGAGCTATTTTGGATTTTTGTTAATCTAAAAAGAAGACTCTTTGACCGCGGTGACCGTCAAAAAATGTATCTATACTAACTTAATCTAACCCCCATTAACAGGATACTCACTCTGCCCTTTTCTTAGTCCCTCTATATACCCTACCTTTTTCTATATATAAAAAGAATAAATTTCTCTCCTTTTTAGGAGGGTTTTTGCAAAAAAAAAAAAAAAGAGAAACCTGGCTGAGGCACATTAATTTACGGTAGTTTCAATTTTCTTTGATACTTTCAAGCATAAACCACTTTCAAGCCGCCAGGTTGGAGCCCAACATTCACACTGGATTCCACTAGGGTTGCCAGCTCTGGGTTGGAAAATACATGGAGACTTTGGGGGTGGATCCAGGAGAGGGCGGGGTTTGGGGAAGGGAGGGGCCTCAGCATGGCACAATGCCACAGAGTCCACCCTTCCGAGCAGCCATTTTCTCCAGGGGAGCGGATCTCTGTCAGCTGGCGCTCAGTTGTAAAAGTGGGAGATCTCCAGGCCCCACCTGGAGGCTGGCAACCCTATGACACAAGGTCTGCTCATTGCCAAAGACGTGCCTAACAAGTGGGTACCCTAGTCTCTGTCAGAAGGAGAGCCAAAGCATTCTGCCACACGACCAAGGGTACCACTAGCCTTCACCCTCTCTGCTCTTTTCCAGAGCCAGACTTGAGCTCTCACTGCTCTCTCCCTGAGGCGGACCTGAACTCAGCTCCTGCTGTGCTTCCCTCCAACATTCCCGCCCCCTTCTCAAAGGTGATTGGATGCCGGAGCAGCACTGCCGCAGGCTTAACTGAGCGGCTGTTTCCCGCTTCAGGGGTGGCATAGCCTTCTGTCCGTCACACCCACCAACAGCACCAGAGGGGGAAAACCCACACGTTGAATAAAACTTAGTTGGTCTTAAAGGTGCCACTGGACTCTTAACTTTGTTCAGCGAATCACCTGTCACACTTCTTTTCTAGCAACGGCTCAAAATACCACCGGGCGACTTCATTTCTGAGATGGCTGAGCGCCAGCAACGGTGTCACCTACCAGGTCAGCTCCTTCCTCTGGAACTTATTATTGCGCTACTGACAGAGCAAATTCAGCTCTGTAGCAGGTGTGGAAGTACTTCAGCTATCTCCTCTGTTTTGAGAAAGTGACAAATGTACCTTGGCAGGTGTTTCCAGTAACTACAATGTCTTGAACAGCACACACTTCAAATTTCAGCATCCTACCAACTGTGGAAATACCAGCCTGTCAGGAATCCAGAACATTTAGAGAGACTGTGTGATTTGTCGGGAGAGATGTAAGACTAAGGGAAAGGGGATGGGAAGGAATTGGGATAGATATATTAGATAATGGTTCAGGTTAATAATGAGCTGCAACATTGCAATTATACCACAGCATTATAATTGATAAGTGATCACCACTAATGGATAAAATATTTAAAATACTGGTTATAATATAGTTGCTATTGTGTACTTTTCCTGTATTTGTAGTGTGTACTTTTTTCTTGTACAGTCCAGAAAATCTACAACAACTAATTTCCTGTATTTGTTGTTTTCTCTTTTTGCACCTCACACTCTAAAATGCTTGCCCATATATACATATTAAAAAGTTCTTACATCGAAATGTAAAAAAACAGAGGGTTCTTTTTACCATATGTGGTGGTCATGTGATAAAGCAAAGGTATACTGGTCTAATATACACTGTGTGATGCAGAAAATATTAAAAATCCCGATTGGGAGAAGTCCGGAACTTCTTCTCTTAGGTTTTGACAATGGAAAAATTTCCACAGGAAAAAAGGACATTATTATGGTACATGATTACGTCGGCGAGAATGGCCTTCGCTCAGCAATGGAAAGCGGAGAAGGTGCCGGATATACATGACTGGTTTAGAAAATTGCTGTTTTTAGCGGAAATGGACAAAATGACAAAAAAACTAAATGGACAAATGGCAGAACAGTATCTAAAAGACTGGGAAGGTTTGAAATTGTATTTGGAAACCGAATATAGAATGAAGGGGAAAATGTACAATCTAGATTTGTATGGATACTGAATGAGAAGTGAAGTGAACTCTGGATTGCATTATACTTTTACTGGAAACTATGTTGAAATTAGTTAGGTTTTTTTATATATTTGTAATGTGTTACCTGGTTGTCGATTGATATAAATCTAAACTTGTTTACCGTCTAATATATACTTTTTTGTTATTAGCAGTGTTGGAAGCCTATTAGGGGGGTGGGGGGATGGGATGGAAATTTCTTCAAATTGTATTGGTAACGTTGTTGAAAATGTTGAGCGCATCCCAATAAAAATTTTGTTTAAAAAAAAAAAAGTTCTTACATTTGCAAATGGACTATAATGGAATGCTGAGAAAGATGCTACATTTCAGCACGGAAAGACTGGAACTGCATAGTGCATGTGGCAAAACATGATTTGAAGTCATCAGAGACACGGAATGGAGAATACTTCCCGGAACACTGGCTTGCTAATGACTGTAGAAATAATTTCAAGAAAATAAATTTAATGTGTATGCTTAACTTTTAATCATCTTTGGCACCATTCTGGAAGAACAGCTAGGAAGTGATTAAGGAGAGGAGAGAAATACTTCGAAATAATAAGTGAAAATAAATCCAGTAAAAGCTGCTAATATCATGACCCAATCTTTATGCAAAATCCTATCTTATATTTTGTTATGGAATTAGATATAATTGAGGGCAGTGGAAGAGGGGACGGCATTGCTCAAGGGCGTGTTTTCAACTTTTGTCTTATGACTGTTTTTAAATCCTGGGTGAAAGAGGCCCAGTGAAACCTTCAGGAGGTGTGATGGGAGTTTTGGACACATTCACAAGCTCTTTCCTGATTTGTTTTGTTTGACGAAATGCAGCTGCAGAGCAGGGAGCTGAACCATTCAAATTGGGTTCAGTTCTGGTTCAGCTAGAGGACTGAACTGCTTTAGATACATTTCATGAAAAATACCCTCATGCTATTTTGCTTGCAATGTAATTCTTTTAACCGGGCAGGAAACAGAGCTCAGTTCCAAATTCGGGTGGGGGTGGTCATGCTTAGTTGTATTAACCTCATTATTTTATTAATCACCCTGTAACTTTGCCTGAGGTCTCCTCTGCATGACTGAGATGAAGCTTCCCGTCTGTCCACTTAGGTTTGCCAGACTGAGCCTGGCTACTGGCGGTATGGTTGGGGGACGGGAAAGGGGGGGTGCATGACAGTGGCTACGTTGCTATGTCATTTCCAGGGGCGATACAGAAGTGACATAGGTAGGGATGCCATCCTCCAGGTGGGACTTGGGGATCCCCCAGAATTACATGTCATCTCCGGACTGCATAGATCAGTTTCCCTGGAGAATGGACTCTATAGCATTGTACCCCATAGAAGTCCCTTTCCTCTGCAGGTTCCATTCCCCAATCATCAGGAGTCTCCCAATCTTGATCTGGCAACCCTACGCCCCCCATTAGGGCTGCCAGGTCCCCCGGAGGGGGTGGGGGTTTGCCCGCTCTAAGGTCCCCCAACCCACCAGCCTGGATCCAGCCACGAGGGTGAACTCTGCCCCCAAAGTCCCTGAATCGGGCCGATGTGCCTGGCACAATGACATCACCCAGTGGTGACGTCATTGTGCCAGGCACGTTGTTGGGGGATGCTCTAGCGTTCGACCTTAAAACTCTATGGTTCCACAGAGTTTTAGGACTGAATGCTAGAGTGTCCCTCGATGATGTGCCTTGTGTGATGACATCATTGGTGACATCATTGAGGTGTGCACACACAAGCCTCCTGGACACGGAGCTTCTCCCCCCGGCTGGGATGGCAGGTAGGGGCCTGGCAACCCTACCCCCCATCCCCTGCCGGTGGCCAGGGGAACTTGGTAACTCTAGATGCAGGGCAACTCTAAGTATTGCCTAGAATTCTACCACAGAGTTTCTGGTGATTCCTATAGCTACTTTACATCACTTCCAGGTTTTCCCTGGCAGCGACATAGTGGCACAGCTACTGTTAGTGCTTTTTGCTTTGCATGTGTGTGTGTGCTTCTCTCCCCCCCCCCACTCCTTGGAGCAGCAGCTGGCAAAACAGACTGCCGCCAGGAAGCCACTCTCCATATGGGAGGCCTGGCAGCCCTATGTCAACTGCAAGGTTAGCCTTTCCATCCAGAACTGCATCATCCCATACCACTTGCTTGTTCTCATCCCTTTCTTTTTCTGCAAATATTGGTTTGGATCCAATCAATTTTCCTGCTGGTGACAAAAGGGAGGGGAGGGTCCTGTTGGACCACAAAAAGAAACTATGCTGGGGATCATGAGACCTGCATGCACAAAGCCATGCAGCGGTTGTGGGAGGGAGGCAAATTGGGCAATGTTTGGTGGAAACGTTGGCTGAATCCAATCCATTGTTTGCAATTTCACGGACTTCAGTTAGGCGCTGAACTACATGCGATATCAACCTAACACCACAATTCCTTGTTGTCCCTAGGCTTTGGCTGTTACTTTGCCTATACTGCATACAGTTTTGCTTTGTTTGTTTTTTTGTGGTAGTGGGGAGAAACTTCCTTAATTTCGGAAAAACGAACCTGAAAACATTAACCTGGGCTGCAACTTTTAGCAGAAAACAGGATCAGGGAAAGGTTTTAAAGTCCTCCCCCCCCCCGCTTCCGTCTTCACTTTGCAAGCTACATTTGGTGCAACAAAATTGGAACGAGCAGCGCCTGAAGTTTGGCCCTTCCTCCATCTCCATTCTTTGCCTGTCTGCTGAAAGCAGCAACGAGGCCGTGTGGCTGTGCCAACTGTAGTTTTGCAGCCTGAAATCTTGATGCCTGTTTTGTGCGCACTTTCCATGCCAAGGCCCCGTAACAACCGTTTTACTGCCTGACTTCCTAGGAGAGGCATCGAGTGGGCTGGCTTTTCGCCCGAGCAGACTGCTAACAGCCAGAGAGAGGTCTATAGCTTCACTGTTAAGAGAGGGTTTTGTTTCGGGTTATCTTTTGTTTGTTCTAGAATTTTAAATTGCAAACCTTGAATGCAAAGGAAGTACACAAATAAATGGCAGAGAGATGGGTGTGGAGGTTTAGCCACTTATGCGACCCAGCCAAGTCACGTGCGGCAGGAGGGGGCTGCCGTCTCATTGATGGACCATGCTCACATAAAGGAACAATCACGTTTGTCCTTGGCAAAAACTTCAGAGTGGTATCCTGAACATCTACTTCAGGTTCTGAACACAAGATTTCCATGAACTGAAATCAGCTACTCCATCAGCTCCCTTACATTCCAGCTTGCCTCTCAAGCCTATACTCAGATTTCCAAACACAAAAGCCCGATTCATTGAACTGCGCAGGGTGCCAGCAACAATGCAAAGCAAAAGGGAAGTGGGTGAAAGTTTTATTAACCACCCGGCTTTGGAGTACCAAGGGACCATGGATGACTCCTTTTGGTGATTTTCAGCAGACTGTCTAAATCTCTGGCTAGCTGCGCAGCGGTGCAAAGAGTGCGCCGATATCTTTGCGCTGCAGCACTGACACCTCCTCCCATTAAACATATACCTTTAACAGCCACACAACCAGCCTTCGTGCCGATCATTCCTACAGCCTAATGCTGCAGCCCAAACATTGGTCTTCAGAAGAGGTGCTCTTCCAATTGGTTGCTCTGGTCTTGCTTCTTTTTTAATCAACCACCACCAGGGTAGCGGTGGCTTTGCATTAATTCTGCAATACCATGGCATTGGCTATGACTATTAATTCTGCAATACCATGGCATTGGCTATGACATGGCATTGGCTATGAATGGGCACAAACCAGGAAAATGGAGGTTCAAGGAGGTCCGTGGGGTCTCACAAACCACGAACCGGATGAACGTCTCCGCTTCACGAACAGGTTCAAGGTTCGTGATATGGAGTGCTTGCAAAAGCCATTTAAAGGCTATTGCAAGCTACACTGCTGCCCTGCAAGTCACAAGTGAAATGAGAAGGGATTTAATTGCCTTCCCAGTTCACTTGCTGAGTTGCACCGCTGCAGCGACACAGCTCAGCAAGTCAACTGAGAAGGCATTTAAATCCCTTCTCAGTTCACTTGCGAACTTGGAAGTGGGGGAGGGGGCTGAAACAGACGACTTAAATGGTTTCCAGCTGTTTAAACCTAACAGCTGATGGGTGGACCTGCCGGGCTGTTAGGTTTAAATGGCTGGCAGCCAGTAAACCAGCCAGTATCATTCTGGAAGCTAGGGGGAAGCCGGGAGGGAAACAAAACCAACCCCTGTAATGGCAGCCAGCCATTTAAATCTAACAGCCTGGTGGGTCTGCCCATCAGCTGTTTAGGTTTAAATGGCCTTTTTTTACAAGAACTGTGACTCCCGGTGTAAACCAGTTGATAGATCCAAAGAAACACCAAGTGTATAGCCGTTACATGCACTTAACTAGAATACATCCAGAATATTTTCTTCTTTTGTGTAATGTTTATAAACTATATAATCAAATAAACAATAAAGTATCTAAGCAATTTCAGTGTAATTATTATAGTCTCAGGTGTAAAAATTCTTACAATCACAGAAGCTCATGGCAATAACTTCTGCTGTTCACCACATACAATTCACAATCACATTAAGTTGTTCGCAGGCGCAACATAGTTTAAAGGGACAGTTTCAAGCAACACGTCCTTTACAATACAAGTTAAAGAAACAGTTCCAAGACAGTTCAGCTCCCACAACAGATGTTGCGTAAAGATACAAACTAGAGACTCACTCCCCAAAATTATACTAATTTCAACATAACAATCAAATCATCTGTAACGTGGAGCGGTTTCTTTTGCAATCTGAATCCTGTGTGGGCTACACGTCTCCTAGATAAGTTGTGTGTTTCAACAAACTTCTTCAAGTTGCACAGGAAGATTCAAAGAAGAATCCAGAAGGCACTCATGTCGGAACCCGTTTCTCATGAAACGTGATTGTAGCCAGTAAAGCTTAACACTTCCTTCAATATGGATGACCGGCAACAGCTCCTGAGGTCAGCAGAATGGACGGGGGGGGGGAGAAATCTGTTATCTTCCCTCTCTCCTTTCTCCTGGCTGTGGGTTCTCAAGGCTGGCAGAATGGAAGGGGGAAGATCTGGGATCTTCCTCCTGTCTGCTGGCCATGACTCCTGGAAACAGGCAGAGCCCCAGACGAGCCTGCAGGGAGAGTTCTTCCCACAGGATCAGCTGCTTTGTGGGCTCTTTGGGGCAGTCCGGTTTAAAGGGACTGCCCAAGAGAGCCCCAGCTCCACCTTCAGGACTGGCTCCTTAGCTGGAGCTCAGCTGACAGCTTTGTGCCCCCTGGTCTGGGACTGGTTCCTCTTTGTTTAAACCGAGCTGCAAAGAAGAGCCAGCCCATGACTGCATGGGGTGGCGAGTGCTGACAGCTGGCAGGATCTGCGTGCAAGGGGGTGGTCTCTCCACGCCACATGCAGACCTGGTTTGAGGAGCCCACCAGCTGAGGAGGCACGGAGCTGTCAGTTCCTGCCACCCCATGCGTTCCTGGGCTGGCTCCTCTTTGCAGACCTCCAAGCCAGACCTCCAAGCCAGCCCTGCATGCAGATCCTGGGGCCAGCTTCTCCTGCCTGACAGTTTGAACTGCCAGGCAGGAGAAGGAGGCCTCTAAGCCTGGTCTATGTGCGGGGGGAGAGACCCCCCCCATGCAGAACCAGGGGCCAGATTTAAATCCATTCTCAGATGACTCGTTGAGTCATGCTGCCACCATGGTGTGACTCACAAGTGAACCAAGAAGGGATTTAAATGCCTTCCCAGTTCACCCACTGAGTTGAGTGGCCTCCATGGCATGTCTCTTTAAATGCCTTCTCCAAGCCCCGCCACTGGAACCAGGGTGTCTGCCCACATAAACCACGTGAACCCCCTGGGAGGTTCATGGAGCTCATGAGGATGGGATGGGCACGAACTGAGGTTCACGAACCACAAACTGGGTTTCGTTCGAGACAAACTTTGGTTCATAATTTGGTTCGTACCCATCCCTAGCTCTGACTAGGAGGGACATAAGGACAGTTTTGTAAGGAAGCATAAGCACATTTTCTCCTCCAAATTGCTCAAGGAGGCATGCATCTCCATTTTTATCTACATAGCTGCCCTGGGAGGCTGAGAGAATGTGACTGGCCTAAATGCACCCAGCAAGGTTCATGGTGGAGCCAAGATCTCCCTAGTCCTAATCCAACATCCAAATTGCTATACAATCCCAAGACCTTGAGGGGAACAAAGATTTAATTACTCTAGCACCTTATTTCCCACAGTGGCCAAAGAGATGCTTCCAGGAAACCCACAAGTAGCTCATAAAAGCAACAGTTCCTTTTATTCTTTGACCACAACAACTAGCATTCCAAGGTATACTGACACTGAACAGGAAGGTTCTATTTGGCCTCCGTTACTAATAGCCACCGATGAATCTGACTTTTGATTCTATTCAAGCCCTCCAAGTTCAATACATTCAGAACGACAATCCCTGCACGCACATCCGAGGAGTCTGACAACTGAATCTCTGCAAGAGTTAGTGCCCCAGGCCTCCTTGTCATGAGGAGGAATGCTTCATCCACATGGGGGGTGGGGTGGGGGGAAGCAGTGGTTGGGCTCATCTCAGGGATGGCCGTTCTTACAGCTTCATATGAAAAAAATATTTTCAGCTCTAAGAGTATTCTGTGTATCTGCTTCTGATTTCAACCCAGGAAAAGAAATGTCTGCTTCAATTTCAGGGGATGTTTGGGAGACTGGTTTCACCAAATGCCCCTATCTAAAGGACATCCCATTATACTATTATCTAATCAGCTCCTATTCCTTTTTGCCATTTTAAAGGCTTAAAGTTCCTTAGGGTATGTATATTTTGCCTTTGGGCTTTGTCTACACTCTCTAAACAATAATTTTAAAAAGTTTCTGTGCATAATAAAAGATGCAAAGAGTTCACATGAATTTTTAACACTTTTTCCCCCCCTCAGCAACATGAGAGAACAAATAATTATGGTTTACAGATTGGCAAAATCAGTGGGTGATTTAAATCATTCAAACAAGTACGCTTTCATGGTGTAATTAAAAAAAAAGGAAAACAAAGACACTTCTAATATTAACCTTATGTAGTTAATCTCTTGTTTCCCTACGAGGGCATCAAAGCATGTTGTTGTTGTTCAGTCGCACAGTCGAGTCCGACTCTTTGCGACCTCATGGACCACATCACACCAGGCCCTCCTGTCTTCTGCCATCCTCCAGAGTTTGCTTAATTTCATGTTCGTTGCATCGATTACACTGTCTAACCATCTCATCCTTTGCTGTCCCCTTCTCCTTTGACCTTCAGTCTTTCCCAGCATCAGGATCTTCTCCAGTGAGGGCTCCCTTCTCATTTGGTGGCCAAAGTATTTGAGCTTCTGCGTGGCACACAGAAGGTCCCAGGTTCGATCCCTGACATTTCCAGTTTAAAAGAATCAGTTGACATGAAAAACATCTACCGGAGACCTTGGAAAGCCGCTGCCAGTGTGAGTACAGAATCCTGGCCTTGAGAGACTGATGTTTTGATTCAGTATAAGGCACTTTCATGTATGTTCAGAGAATCATAGAATCATAGAGTTGGAAGGGAATTCTGGGGTCATCTAGTCCAACCCCCTGCACAATGCAGGAAATTCAGAAACCCCCTTCACACCTGTTCCATGCCCAGAAGAAGACAAAAAACCTCCAGGATCCCTGGCCAAACTGGCCTAGAGAAAAATTGCTTCTTGACCCCAAAGTGGCAATCAACATTCCCCTGGGCATGTAAGAAAGGTCCACAAGAACTAAGCACCGAGGCAACCCTTCCTGCCCTCCCTCTCATGTTCAATGAAGATGTTTTAGGATAGGTGGAACAAGTTCAACCCATAAGGCAAAAGAAGGGACAAAATGGGGACAGATGAAAGACGATGCAAAAGAAACAAAACAGAGACCGACCGTGGGTAAACAGCTGAAGTCTGTGCGGCTTCACAACCTGAACGTTGGGTGGAATTTGGGCTGGAAGTCATTTGCCTGTTCAGAAAGAGACTTTCCCCAAGAAAGATAGATCCAGGTGGGTAGCCACGTTGGTCTGAAGCAGCAGAACAAAGTTCGAGTCCGGTGGCGCCTTTAAGACCAACAAAGTTTAATTCTGGGTATCAGATTTTGTGTGCATGCACACCTCTTCAGATACAGTATCAGCATATCTGATGACATGCGCATGCACACAAAAGCTTATACCACGAGTAAAACTATGTTGGTCAGAAAGGTGCCACCGGACTCCAACTGTGTTCTTTCCCCAAGAAACCTGGGTTATTAAATGCTGAACTAGCTATGTCTCTACTGCTAAACAGGTGAGCCTGAGCTTGCTTTGGGTTCAGTGATTTGCAGGGCGATTTTGGGGCAGGAATGCACAGGAATGGAGTTCCGGCTGGCTCCCGAGTTGGCCACACCCAGCAGGAACTCATTAGCACAATAGGCCACACCCAACAGCAGAAACTCATTAGGACTGGCCACATTAGGGGTTTGTGGACTAACATGCAAAGGAGTTCCTGCTCCAAAAAAAGTCCTGGGTTTTGACAACAAGCAAGGTAAACGGAATAAGAAGCAAAAGGTGGGTGTGGCTGGATGACCACACTTCTGGTAACATGGGGTGTGTGGCCTAATATGCTAATGAGCTGTGCTGTCAGGGGTGTGGCCTAATAAACTAATGAGTTTCTGCTGTTGGGTATGGCCTGTTATGCTAATGAGTTCCTGCTGGGCTTTTTCTACAAAAAGAGCTCTGATCAGGACTATGGTACGGGGAGAAGGGGTCTTAATCCCCCGCACACTCTTTCCCCAATCTGAATGGGCCACAAGGAGTCACTATTTGCCAGAAGCAAACGGGAGGACAGCGGAGTCGCTTTGATGCCTATGCTAAATGTTTCAGTTTCCCTAGCCCAGCAAGCGGACATGTGGCTGCGTCTTACGCTTACTGAAGCTTCCGAGTGACTTTCAAGGGCAGCCCTAGGTGGAATACGTTACAGTAATCTTCCCTGGAGGGTTGAGGGGAGAATTTTTTTAAACCGAATACATTTGGAAAAAAAAAAAAAAAGCACTCTCTGCCGTGGCCTGTACTTGTTTTTCAAAGGCCCTAAAAGCACCCGAAGCTCTTTGCACATGAAGATAAAGATAGCTTCAGGCCATCGAGAACATTAAGGTCAGTCGCCTCCGGAACATCGGCTGAGCTGACCAGCATCACCTTCATCTTGTCCGGATTCCATTCCAGCTTGATCCCTCCTGTCCAGATCATTAGCCCAGATGCGCTCGCCTCTGACCGGCTGGTGGCCCCTCACCGTGCCTTTTGCGGCATGCAGAGCGCTGAGAAGATGAAGTCACGGGCCTGTTGCATTAATCAGGATAAGGGCGAGGCATCGCTGTCTGCATCCAGCAGTTGGCAATGCGTCTGCTTGCCAAGGAGCTGTGAACTGCGGCCCAGTGTGCCATGCTCAGAAGGCAGGGTAGCTTGATGCCTGATGACTGTTCTTTGTTTTGCAGCAATGTCAACGCACCCAGTGCATGGCAGAGTAGCTCAACAGCAATGACAAAAGGAGACAGGGCTCTGCCCCACAGTGCCCCACAGTGTAAAATTGGATAGTGATGGCCATAAGAAAGCAGGGGGTGTTAAGGCAAGGGGAACAAGGGATGGATATGAGCACGGCAATTGTGTGGACTTATGCATGATTTCACTGACGCCAGAGATGCCAAGGAAGAGAAAACTGGCCGATGGCCACACATGTAGTTCTGTCGGATAAAAGCGATTGTGCCTGTCAGCTGCTTGACAAAAGGGGGGGGGGGAGGTAGACTAAATCCAGCACACACGCCCCTTCCCCACCTGAATTTGGTCTCAGTTCCCAGCAATGTTCCCTCTAAGCTGTGGAATCTTGTGAGCAAAAATTCAACTTTATGAGCTACTGGCATTAAAGTTGTGAGTGAGCGATTTGGCTACTGCATAAATTAGTTTGCTCTGGAGCCATCCTTCCTGAGCTAAGACAAAGATGTGTGAGCCGGAGGCTAAAAAACTGTGAGCTGGCTCCCACTAACTCAGCTTAGAGGGGACACTGGTTCCCAGCATTCGACCATCCTGAAGGTGCTTCTGTTGGATTCTTCAAATCAAAACCAGTTCCTGTTTACTCTTCCACGATAAGCTTGCTCAAGAAAATTGAGATTTTCTTTGTTGGCGTATTGCTGATTAGCTAACCAGGGCTATTTGTGCAGCTGCTGGAATGGGCTGTGGAACTGATGGCGCTTTTGGAACGACTTATTGTTAGTAGATTCAGAAGAGAGATGAGAGAAAGCACTTCTTTACGCAGCCTATAACCAGCTTATAGAATTCATTGGACTGGAGTCTGTCTAAAATTTCCATGCACAAAAGTATAACTTCCCCGCCTTCCCCTCCCCCTACACCCCCGGATTAGGACACACACACACCCCGGCCACTGGCAGGGAGTAGGGGGGTAGTGTCAACTCCAAGTTGGGAAACTCCTTGAGATTTGGAGATGGAGTCTGGGGAGGACAGGGACCTCAGCAGGGTACAATGCCGTACAGTCCATCCACCAAAGCATCCATTTTCTCTGTGGAGAGTAATCTCTGTGGCCTGGGAGATGCCCAGTCCCCCCCCCCCACCCGAGGCTGGCATTCCTACCCCAGATTCTCCCCAGATGCTGCCCCTGGTAGATGGCAGAACCTCAGGAGCGGCTGGGAGACTCTCAGCTGGTCTGCCACAGGAAAGGAGGGTCAGATAAAGTTGCCCTTCCCGTGCACCTGGGATCCAACCCCACGTACTGATGGCCACTAATTTGGATGGCTTTAAAGGGGACTGGATCAGATTCATGGAGGATAGATCTATCCACTGCAGTTAGACACAATGACTAAATAGAACTTCCATGCTCAGAAGCAGTAGTCTTGGACACCTATTTGTGCACAGTGCCATGGCCCTTCCTGTGAGGCCCCCTCTCCTGCACTAACATGTTTTCAGCCATATTGTGTTGCAAAAGTGGCTGGGAAAATGCAGGTGGAACTTCCAGAGCAGAAGTAGAAGACTTTCACTGTTGCAGTAGGTTTCACCTTCCGCCTCCGGCCCTGCCTTTATTCCCTCACACATGACTTCTGCAGCTTCTTCCCACACCGACAGTGTAAATTGCAGGATTCGCATCCTGTGCTTATTGCTGCAAATGTGCTATGGAATGGTATGGATCCCATGGAACACCAGAACCATTCGGGGCACCCCATAAGTGGAGTGCGTTGAAACAGCCCCCCCCCCTTCAGTTTCAGGTAGAAGTTCATTGCCTAAGCTTGAAAGACCCTGAAAAGCTACGCTTCAGCCCTTAATTTTATCCACGCAACGGTCCTTGAAAATGATAAAAGTGGATTGAATAAAATTGTGGTTACTGATTGTTCTCCGTAAATAAAGTCCTCTTTTTTTTTTTTTGGCTAACAAGGTCATTCGCATCAATATGTGCCATTAACATGAATTATTTATGTAAGTAAACCTGACCAGTAATCCCAAAACGGCACTCTGACCCTCAGAAATAATCACTGGAACATGCCTCTTTGTGCATAGCGTGAGCTGGGAACTCCATTTCTGAGCATTAAAACCGAGGAGGCTATCAGGGCAGTGTGCTGAATGTCAACTGCTGGAAATGGGTTTCATTCAGTTTCCTGCTGCATTTATTTGCCCTGCGTGGGAACCCCTCCCCCACAAAAACCTGCCAGATTCAGGTGGGGGTAACCATGTTGGGCTGAAACAATGGAACAAAGTTGGGAGTCCACCGGCACCTTTTAAGACAAACCAAGTTTAATTCTGGGGATCAGCTTTCATGTTGCATGCATGTGCCCCAGAGTTATACCCAGAATTAAACTTTGCTGGAATTTAAGGTGCCGCTGGACTCAAAGTTTATTCCAAAACACTGCCCGTCGTCCAAGTCAATCCCATTCTCACTGCTATGGCCATTTATTTATTTAAACGTGTATCCTGCACCTACCCGCCATAGCGGGCTCAGGGTGGCTAACAATGTGTTTATAAATATATACATTAAAATTCCAATTTTTGTTGTTGTTCAGTCGCACAGCCGAGTCTGACTCTTCGCGACCCCATGGACCAGATTACGCCAGGCCCTCCTGTCTTCCGCTGTCCGCTGAAGTTTGCTCAGTTTCATGTTCGTTGCATCGATGACACTGTCTCACCATCTCATCCTTTGCCATCCCCTTCTTCTTTGACCTTCAATCTTTCCCAGCATCAGGGTCTTCTCCAGTGAATGCTCCCTTCTCATTTGGTGGCCAAAGTATTTGAGCTTCAGCTTCAGGATCTGGCCTTCCAGGGAACAATCAGGGTTGATTTCTTTTAGGATTGGCTGATTTGATCTCCTTGCAGTCCAAGGGACTCTCAAGAGTCTTCTCCAGCACCATAGTTCAAAAGAATCTATTCTTCGGCGCTCGGCCTTCCTTATAGTCCAACTCTTGCAGCCATACATTACTACGGGGAATACCATTGCTTTGACCATGCGGACTTTTGTTGGCAAGGTGATGTCTCTGCTTTTTACCATGCTGTTTAGGTTTGCCATCGCTTTCCTCCCAAAGAGCAGGCGTCTTTTAATTTCATGGCTGCAGTCACCATCTGCAGTGATCTGCAGTGATCTGGGATCCAATAAATTCCAATACATATACTAAAACAACATTCAATTAAAATTACGATATAAACACATGACCATATCCTCCTTTGAATGGCCGCCTCCAGGCTCCTGCCAGGCTGTTAATCATTCGGCTGGTGGCGACATGGATGTTACGGCCAGGTTGGTGGTGATGTTAATATTAGGGCCAGGGCCATGATGTCAAGGCAGCACCCTACTTGAAAGCCTGGTGGAAGAGCTGCCTTTTACAGGCCCTGCGGAACTGCAGGAGGCTCATCCCTGTAAGTAAACCTGGCCCTAGTATTATAACCCAAAAGCTATATTTTGCAGAAGTGATCTTTGGAATGGGATTGTGACGTGTAAGGAGTGTGGAGAATCAGTTGTGCAGCAGCACTTCTCTGACTCGCCCCACCAATCACACAAATCACCAGGGCTATTTTTGTAGGAAAAGCCCAGCAGGAACTCATTTTTGTAGCAGGAACTCCTTTGCATGTTAGGCCACACACCCCTAATGTAGCCAATCCGAATGAGTTTCTGCTGTTGGGTGTGGCCTATTATGCTAATGAGTTCCTGCTGGGCGTGGCCAACTCGGGAGCCAGCCGGAACTCTGTTCCTGTGCGCTCCTGCCCAGAAATAGCCCTAGTCCTGATTCAAACTAACAAGATTTGTGGGAAGGGGTGAGTTTTCGTGAGTCACTGCTCACTTCTTCAGATGCTGAAGGTATATGAAGAAGTGAGCAGCGCCTCTCAAAAGCTCATACCTTGCCACCACTTTTGTCAGTCTTTAAGGTGCTACTGGACTCTTCTTAAAGGCACAGCTCCGCAAGAATTTCTCCTGTAAATGCTTTTGTTGTGTACGCGGACCGCCACTAGGGTCTGCCACCTAAGTCCAAGAGCTAGGTACAAAAAGACAATAGAACCTAGGATCCTAGTCCACCTGGAATCCACCAATTAGGCATTGGCGGGAAGTTCTCTATGCAGCGAACCCAGTACTTTACTGCTTTGTTCAATCATTTTAAAACGTTTTTAAAGGTGCGTACGCCTTTAAGCAGAGTGGGGTGCTGCAGTTGACTAACTCCTGCACTGAGCAAGGGGGTAGGCGTTTGCATTCTTGACTATAGAAGTCATCACCCCCCACCCGCCGGCTTGTTATCAGAATAGCCACTTAGGCTGGCAGAGGTGATTAACTTGCAGCAGCTGAGCACTGTCGTCTAAAGTGGTTGACAGTTTGCAATTTAGAGATCTGTCCTGGAAACAGCTTAGAGTTGGACTTGACTGCATGGCTAACAACAACGACAATTTGGTTAAATGGCTTTTCTTTCTGCACTGAGAATTTCATCCCCACCAGAAAAAAAAATTGCCCCACAAGTCACAAAATCCTGGCTGCAAGCCTGCACTTGCTCTTTTCTACTGCTACAGACAGACTAACCATCTTGATCTGATTTCACACCGGCTTCCTAATCGCCTTGAATGCCACAAAATCACAGCATTGCCAATGTGATGATATCACTTCTGTGTGATGTCATTCTGTCACATACACACGGTGTGCTCCACCCCCACTCCTGAAAAGTGCCTCCCCCTCCCTGCCTGCGCGTCAGTCCAACCTGGCAACCCTACTGTGAGATAGATGGGGCTGAGAGAGCTCTGAGAGAGCTGTGATTGACCCAAGGTCAACCAGCTGACTTCATGTGAAGGAGAAGAAGTGGGGAATCAAACCCAGTTCTCCGGATCAGAGTCCTGCCACTCTTAACCACCACACCAAACTGGCTGCACGCCCTCCCCAGTCAAGCTCTTGAACCAGTGTGGAGGCAGCCAGTTCAGGCCCTTGTTTACTCCAGGGCGGAAGGCGCAGAAGGGAAGGAAGGGTTCCGTGGGTCTGGAGGGGTCCTTGGAAGGGGCTCCCCATTTGCACACCATGCAGGCCCCTTAAAGGTGAAGGTTTCCCTTGCTCGAAAGCCAGTCGAATCCGACTCTAGGGGGCGGTGCTCATCTCCATTTCCAAGCTGAAGAGCCAGCGTTGTCCAAAGACTTCTCCGTGGTCATGTGGCCGGCATGACTGAACACCAAGGCGCATGGAATGCTGTTACCTTCCCACCGAAGTGGTACCTATTTATCTACTTGCAATTTCTAGCTTTCGAACTGCTAGGTTGGCAGGAGCTGGGGCCAGAGATGGGAGCTCACTCCATCATGCGGCAATAGGGTCTCAAACTGCCGAACTACCAGCCTTCTGGTCTGCAGCTAAGCGTCTTAATCACTGAGCCACCGTGGCCCCTGCCTTCCCATAATAAGTGTTACAGAGGTCAAAGTTTTCCCCTGTTACTACCCCTACAGCAACGGGCATCCAGGGGTATATGGATGTACCATTTGGCTCTTATGGCTAATAGCAACTGGAGGACCTACAGCCACCAAATATTTCTACCTTCCAGTGGTGCTGTATTTTGGCGCATTGTTATTCGTGCTGTCCTGGGTTTGCTGTCAGTTCCTTAATGTCCTCCCGGAGTTACAAAAAGGCAAGTCAAAGAGATAAAAAGAGCAGGCACTCCGTGATGTATTCCAGTCACTTGTATAAATTCGCTTAAACATTAATATGCTGCAGTACAGTTAACATGCCATTTTACTTCCACATTTCAGCTCCATTTCTTCAGCCCGCAGCGAACAGAAACCACGTCTGATTTGCCACATTCGTTTCAAGGTGATTTAAAACATCTTCACCGGCGGGATCACACAGACGACCCAGCAGGACACAGACAAGAAAGATCAGCATTTGCCGCCCCCCCCTCCCCCCGCTCCACATGGGATAGCAAAAGTAAAACCAAACCCTTTTTAGGCTCAATTTACATTGAATGAAAATTAAGACGGAGTGCGCAGAGATAGATAGCCATCCCTCACAAAGGTATCAAAGTGGAAAGAAACTCTGAGCTGAATCTGTGTGGTGCATAACAGCTGAAAGCATGAGGTCACGAGTTCAAATCTCACCACTCCCACAAAGTTATTAGGCAGCCTTCAGGGAGAATTCCTCAGCCTCCCATCCGCGAAATGGGGATAATACTGTTGACTGGGGTTTTTGTAAGGACTGCAGCAAGGTAACGGGAGAGCTATTGACTCACTGAAAGCATTATTACGTGACACTGGTTCCCACCTTGTGAATTCTGATTCACGTATTACAGAAAACCCAGTTTCAGTCTGGAATCCTCATTCTGTGTCTTATGTGACAGTCACATGTGAGCTAGGGTCGCCAACTCTGAGTTGGGTAATTCCTGGAGATTTGTGGATGAAGCCTGTGGAGGGGAAGGGGAGAGCTGAACAGGGATGTGACACCACTCCAGAGTCACCATTTTCTTCAGGGGAATTGATTTCTATTGTCTCGATATCAGTTGTAATTCCATGAGGACTCCAGGTCCCACCTGGAGGGTGGCAACCCCAACTTCAGATTCTCCTTGATTCCTGCATGCGCAGTGCCCAGTATGGTCAGTCGCTGTTGCAGGTGTGGAGAAGGTGTTTAAGTTTGGGCTCTTTTTGTAGCAGGAACTCCTTTGCATATTAGGCGACACACCCCTAATGTAGCCAATCCTCCAAGAGCTTACAGAGTTCTTCTTACAGGGCCTACTGTAAGCTCTTGGAGGATTGGCTACATTAAGGGTGTGTCCCTGCTACAAAAAGAGTCCTGGGTGTAACTGTGACAATACTTGTTTAATAAATCAGGCTTTTTTGTTTACTCTCCCTCAGTCCCTCATGCCTCGTAATTTGGCCATATGGGAAGGCATGCCTGACTGAACAGAAGAAGAAGAGATTGGACTTATACCCTGCCCTTCACTACTCAAAGGAGTCTCTGGGTCAATCTGCATTTAGCATTCTTACCAAACCCACACTGGAACAGAAAAAGATGCAGTTCAAAACCACATTCAGCTATCCCGGGCCAACACTGTGCTGACTGCAGAGTCACCCCCGAATGGCCATAAAACAGCCATAAATCTATGCAGACAGCCACCATGAAACCAGAGATCAGACGAAGTGAAAGGGGTGTGTCACCTAATATGCAAAGGAGTTCCTGCTACAAAAAGAGGCCTGAGTTTCCCTATTATGCCAGCGACAGTTCTGGGTGTGTGTGTGTGCTATTTGGCCTGCTGGGAAAACTCATGCATACACTTGCGAGTTTTTCCAACTGACCAAACTGTGCACCGCAGGAACATTTTGGGGCAGGAAAATGTGGGAGCTGAAGCCCTTCTCTATGCATGCCACAGTCACAGTCTGAACTGGGCACTGTACGCAGGGGAATTGAGGAGAACCCACAAATCAGGAGTGACTGATTCAGTGGGCACAGGATGGGGATAATGGACTCCACCTGCGTTCCATGTGAACTGGCCATGTGCATGATGAAATTCAGCCCCCTGCAGTTCCATCCTAAGCACCAGGCACAGCAGGAGGAGGAGGAGGAAACGAACTCCACAACACAACAACTGCACAGGAGTCCACAGCAACATCCCTGCCAGCAGGCTATCTCACCACCATCTCTCTAAATTGTCAGTGGGGAGCTAGTGGCAATCCTCACCAGTTGACTTGCTGTCTTTCAGACTGCACCCTAACATATATGGCTACAGATACTCTATTCTAATTTCTAATTTCTCTCAAAGGTATGGCTGGTAAAACGTCCATAAATACAGAGGAGGCAGATGGTCTGTATCACACTTTAGGAGGGACAGTGCCTCAGTGGAAGAGCATCTGCTTGGCATGCAGAAGGTCTCAGGTTCAATCCCCAGCATCTCCAGGTAGTAGGTGACGTGAAAGACATCTATCTGAGGCCCTGGAGAGCCGCTGCCAGTCTGAGTAGACAATACTGGACAGACTTTGATGGACCGATGGTCTGATTCAGCTTCATGTGCATATTCACCGTTGAACCAAGGCCCCACATCTTCAGTATAAGCAGATGTAGTAAAAACAAAGGCAAATTCAGGAGCAAAGCAGGAAGGACCTCATGGTGGGGTGAGAAAAACTAATTTAAAAATTTATTGCTTGCTTAAGTTAAAATGTCATATATATTTTAAGTTACATTCTTGTGCCATTACATTATATATTTGTAAAGCTATTATACCATATACTTTTAAATATATACACAAGGAATAAGGCCCATTGTGGAAATAAATACAATGAGCTCTAGAAATGGGCTCTATGCCCTGGACTTGGGCATTCAGCATCAGTTTGCTGTGGTGACCTCAGCAGGGTATAATGACACAGAGCTTACCATTTTCTCCAGGGAAACTGATCTCTGCCATCTGAAGAGCAGTTGCAATTCTGAGTGATCTTCAACCCTCCCCTGGAGATTGGCAACAATGGTTCCCCAGGAGGAAATGGCTGGTTTGGAGGATGGAGTCTATGGCATTGTACCTTTTTGAGGTCCCACCCCTCCTCAAACCCTACCCTCTCCAAGCTCCACCTGTCAAATCTCCAGGAATTTCCTAACCTAGAGGTGGCAATCATATCTCCTTTCCAGCCAACCATCAACCTGCCTTTATCTGCCCCTCTGACTTCAGCTTTCCATCCCCCCCACCTGCAGCCTCTACCTAGGAAAGGTACAGTCTTTCTCCTCAGCACAGACCGAACTATGAGGGAAGCGACCCAAGCAAGGTATAATGACACAGAGTCCACCCTGCAAAACAGCTGTTTTCTCCAGGGGAGCTGATCTCTGTCATCTGGAGAGCAGTTTTAATTCTGAATGATCTCCAGCCCTCAACTGGAAAATGGCAGCAATGGTTCCCCAGGAGGAAATGGCTGGTTTGGAGGGTGGACTCTATGGCATTCTATTCGGCTGAGGCCTTGCCCCTCCCCAAACTCTGGCTTCCATAGACTCCATGACAACATCGCCAGGAATTTCCCAAGCTGGACCTGGCAACTCAGAACTGGCCCCAATGAGTTCCCCACCAAGGCCAAAGTAGGCCTCCTTCCTTTGTCTTTTTACTGACAGAACCAACCTTGGTTGCCTAGCAACAGCCACTGAAGGAAAAGTTAGCCCCACAGAAGCCAAGCAGGAGAAGTGTCTTCGTCAGGAGAGACAGCCAGTTTATTCTGTTTCTGTTCTTGCAGTTTATTCTGTCAGGGATGTGGCCAGGGCTGGCAGTGGGCGGGGGAGAGGAGCAGACCCAACACACAGTCAATGGCATGCGAGTACTCTTGAGTGGCGGTTGATGGGTCAATGGCTGATGGAGTGCACCACACCACCAATGGGAGAGCTGGAAAGTGCCAACAAGTTTGGGCTATATAGGATATATACCAGGAATAAGCCCGTTATGGAAATAAATACAACGAGCTCTAGAAAGAGGTGCTGTGCCCCAGCCTTGGGCACTCAGTGTCAATTTGCTGTGGGGAGCTCAGCAGGTTATAATGACACAGAAGCCAGCGTTTTCTCCAAAGGAACTGATCTCTGCTACCTAAAGAGCAGTTGTAATTTTGAGTGATCTCCAGCCCTCACCTGGAGATTGGCAAGAATTGTTACTCAGGAGGAAATGGCTGGTTTGGAGGATGGAATCTTTGGCATTGTACCTGTCTGAGGTCCCACCCCTTCTCACCCCCCCTCCAGGCTCCACCCTTCGAATCCCCAGGAATTTCCCAACCTGGAGTTGGCAACCCTATCTCCTTCCCAGCTAACCATCAACCTACCGTTATCTGCCCAGCTGACTTCTGCCCTCCCTCCTGCCCTCACCTGGATATTGGCAACAACAGTTTTCCAGGAGGAAATGGATAGTTTGGACGGTGGAGTCTATGGCATTGTACCTGTCTGAGGTCCCATCCCTTCTTCAAACTCCACCCACTCCAGGCTCCACCCCTCAAGTCTTAACCTGGAGTTGGCAACTCTATCTCCTTCCCAGCCAAGCCGTTTTCACAGTTTATTCTGACAGGAAAGTGTCCAAGCTGGCAGTGAGAGGGGGTTACACTGAAAGTCTGTGATTGGTCCGAAATCACAGCTTCCACAGCAAGAACCTGAGTCTGGCAGACCCTGCTCTGGAGCGATAACTGCTATGCCTAGGGTAGCCAACCCCCAGGTGGAGCCTGAAGATTACAGGGTATCACAACTGAACTCCAGACAACAGATCTCTTCCCCCCAGCTGAGAAAATAACTGCTTTGGAGGGTGGACTCTATGGCATTCTGTTCAGCTGAGGCCTCTCCCCTCCCCTAACTCTGCCTTCCTTAGACTGGTTTCCTTAAGACACAGAATATCCAGGAATTTCCCAACCTGGAGCTTGGAACCCTAGTCAGGACTGGCCCCAATGAGTTCTTCACAAAGGCCTGGAAAGGTTTCCTTCCTTTGTCTTTTTACTGACAGAACCAAGCTTGGTTGCCTAGCCACAGCCACAGGAAGTGTCTTCATCAGGAGAGACAGCCATTTGGCAGTTATTCTGACAGGGAACAGTGTCTGAGGTGGGAGTGGATGGGGAAGAGGAGCGGACCCAGCACCCAGCCAACAGCACATGAGTACTCTTGAGTGGCGGTTGACGGGCCAATGGCTGATGGAGTGCACTTCACAGCCAATAGGAGAGCTAGAAATGGCCAATGCGTCAAGAGAATTATTATATTAAAAAGATTCTGATAAAGGAATGTCCTCAATACCTGTAAAACTGCCCTCAATTATGCTTTTGGTAATTATATTTCCGACGTGTTTTTCCCTATTCCTTTTTTTCTTTCTGCATCCCTTTTAAAAAATTCAAAAGAAAAAAATGTATTAAAAATTTATTGCTTGCTTTGCCATGATGATGTAATAACAAGCGGCAACCTGCAAAGAACTTGTGGGGAGGGGGCATCCCATTTTCCTTGTCTCCCCCACATCTTTTCTGATACCCATCCCCCCTTTCTTTTCATTGCCCCCAATTAAGTCACTCACCCCCAACCCCTGGAGGTCAACCTTTCCTCTGTTGTCTGCTTCGTGGGGGGGAGGCAGTGACAGCTCCCCTACCTCCAGCTTTGCCTGGTTGGTATGAGGGAAGCTGCTACTCCTGTGCTCCCCCCAGCCTCTAGCATTGCCAGATCAGAGGGGGGAGCAATGGGTCCTGCTCCCCCCCCACAACTTTGCCAGCTTGGTGGTGAGGGGGAGTGATGACTTCCACACACCCCTCCAGTGTTGTGTGCTTCGCGGTGCAATGATGACTCCTCACCCCACTACCTGCCTCTATGCCAGCTGGCGGGGAGGGCAGCGACTTCTCTTCTGTTCTTCCGCCCTCCTCCTCTTACAGCAGCAGGGTGTGCAGCAATGACCCCGGGCGCAGCACAGCTCCCAGGCTTCGCTGCTGGCACAGCTGGACCTTGCGTGCCTCTTGCAGGCCTCTGCTGATGTGTGTTTGGGCCCAGTGCAGCTCTTGCAGGCTTCTGCAGTGCATTTGGGCTCAGTGTCGATCTTGCATGCTGCTGCAGGTGCAGCTCTCGCAGGCTGCTTCCCCCAGCGTGGCTCTTGCAGGCTGCTATGTTGTGTTCAGGTTTGGCATAGATCTTGCATGCCACTGCCACTTTCGCAGGCTGCTGCACCCGGTGCAACTTTTGCAGGCTGCCGGGCCTCGCGTGACTCCTGCAGGCTAACACATCCGGTCCCACTGCAGCTCTTGAGGGCTGCTGAGGCTGGGCCTGGTGTGGATCTCGGCAGTTGCTGCCACCACCAGAGCACCTTTCACAGGCTGTGGCTGCCTCTGAGGGCAGGCCCGGAGCAGCTCTGGTTGGTTGCTGCCACCACGGGGCCCAGAATGGCTTTGTCGGGCTGCTGCTGTCGAGGGCAGGCCCAAAGCAGCCCTCAGGGACCACCACCGTGTAAAAGAGGTAAGTCATCTGCAGACAGTGGTATAATTTGGGGGGGATTTAACCCCCCCATTTAATTTTCTACAAATATCAGATTTTTCAGCAAACCTGCGTTTCCCCCAAGTTTGGAGAAAAATCTAATTTCTCAGAGTGTGGGCCTGATCGGCAGATTTAAGTGTAATGCAGATCTGCCCACACTTGAGAAACAGAAAGAAAGAGAAATGGAGAATCAGGGTCGCTGGAGGGTAGAAGATCTGAGCTTCTGAACACAGCCACAGCTTCCATTCTTCCGCGTTTCGTCTTTCGGTGTCTGCACATCCAAACAACAGTTATCGGTTTATCATGCCAGTGAAGGTGACCCGAGAGCACATTTCTAGCTAATCCTCCGGGAGCCCTCCGATGAGCAGAGATAAGACATACATTGGCATTCAAGATAAAAAAAAGAGAGAGAAGACATGAATTCAAGGATGTAGACTTATCAAAATGTCATCATATTTGCCATGAATTTAATATTAAATGTTAATCAAAGTACATTTAGAAAGCCGCGGCTCCTGGCTATCTCTGACTCGTCAGCTGTTAACAGGGCGTGATATGGAATACAGGAGGAAACATCGAAAGGGAGGGGGAAAAAAACCCCAGTGTCATCCGTCATCCATATCTTAACACTGAAGGAAATCAATACGTTTTAAATAGGATTATCTCGATGATATAATTCATATTTTCATGGGATGTCAACTTTTTAGAAGCTTCTCTGGCCTTGCCCCTAGCAATGGCCTCTGTCCTGTGTCTCAGAAGCTGCCACGTCTTTCAACTTTTGACCGTGTCATGGCATTTGTGGAATCCGCTCCCTGGAGAAACTTCTGCCAGATGTTTCATAAACGGCCTTGTCTAATTTATGTATCACTTTATATTGTATCTCTCCCCCCCTATAAGAAAAACTGCCTCCATATGCACTTTATTTTTGGCAAGATTACTGGATTCAAATGGAATGATGATGTGCTAGTAAAAATGGAATTGTCCAGTAAAACGGAATTGTTCAACGGGGCTCGTTTTATAAACAGAATAGGACGGTAGCTTTACAGCACAATCCTAAGAACACTTTCCTGGGACCAGACCGGCTTATGATTGCTCAGTTCTATTTGGGTCTGTTCAATTTGGGGCTTGTTCCCAGGAAAGTGTTCCTACGATTGCACCGTTAAATGTCTGAGCAATTACGCACGCAGCTCCCTCAGTATTGTTTACTGGATGCACTGGTAGTGCTGGGAAGTGCTGTCAAGTTGCAGCTGCCTTATGGCACGTATTAAGGTGAAAGACCTTGTTAGCCATACAAAACAAAACAAAGCAGAACTTAATTTATGCAGAACAATCAGCAGTGTATGGATAACAATTCTATTCAACATATTTTTATCATTTTCAAGGACAGTCGTGTGGATAAAACTAAGGGCCAAACTGTAGCTTTTCAAGGTCTTTCAGGCTTAGTACAACCCAAAAAAAAGGGGAGAAAAACACAACCCTATACGAGTAAGGTAAGCAAAAAGGGTGGAACAAAGAAAAATAAAGTAAAATGCAACTGTGCGTGTAGTACAAATGCACAAAATATTGCATATAATTTAATAATACAACCAGAAGTGCAAAAATATAATTTAAAAACAACAATCCTGTGAAGATAGACTCAATGAGGGACCACAGAGTAGCTTATTGCAAAGGAATTTGAGAAACAAACTGAAATGGGAGATTACTGAATTACAAGTTATTACAACACTCAGGACAATGGATCCCAGGGCTTAACAGAGATATTGGTTCCTTATCTCACCCCCATGTTACCAGAAGTGTGGTCATCCAGCCACACCCACCTTTTGCTTCTGTGAAGGAGAGGGGACAGAAAAGACCATAGCATTGTACATAAATATCTGTACCAGACTACTGCCTCCAAGCATGGATGTTCTATTTAGCCACTGGGGCTAATTGCAGCTGATAGAGCTATCCTCCACGAATCTGATCCATCCCCTTTGGGTGATGGAAAAGTGCCATTAAGTTGAAGCTGACTTATGGTGAACCCACAGGGTTTTCAAGCCAAGAGACATTCAGAGGTCCTTTGCCCTTGCTTGCCGCTGCGCAGAAACCCTGGACTTCCTTGGTAGCCTCCCATCCAAGTACTAACCAGGACTGATCCTGCTTTGGTTTTGAGATCTGACAAGATCAGGTTAGCCTGGGCCATCCAAATCAGGACACTAGATGCACTTTTATTTCAAAGTTCTTGAAATTTGTGATCCACTTCCACTGGCTTGTTTGTGGTATGTATTACAACGGTCTTCGTCGCACTGTTTTCTAATTCCGTCATCCACCCTGAGTCTCAACCAAAAAGAGGGAGTATAAATTAAGCCAATGAATACATCCACTGGACTCGGAATAAAAACGAGGGCTCAGACAGTTCTTCAAACCCGTCTTCGATCTCTTTTGAGCCAGTCTGCATTGGAAGTTTCGGCTGGTCCCTGCTTCGATTGAGGAAGACCACAGGACACCTTGCTGAAGCAGGGCTTCTCGAAAGCAGCAGCACATGTAACAAAGAGGCAAGGATCAAGTCTGCAAGAGATGCTCGTTCCTCGTCACCAAGAAGCCACTATCCTCAGACACCTCCCTGGGCAGGGGGTTGTAAATTACAACTGATTTCCGGACTACACGGAACAGTTCATCTGGAGAAAAAGGCTACTCTGGTGGGTGTATTGTATAGCATTAAATGCTGCTGGGTCTCTCCCTGTCCTCCCCAAATCCTGCCCTTCTAAGGCTCTCCCACCCCCAAATCTTCAGAAATTTTCAAACCTGGAACTGGAAGCCTGACTCTTCGGGTTGACAGATCCAAGTTGGGAAATACCTGGAGATTTTGGGGGTGGAGCCTGAGGAGGGTGGGGAGGGACTGCAGTGGGGTATAACGCAATAGAGTCCACCTTCCAAAGTGGCCATTTTCTCTAGGGGAACTGATCCCTGTCACTTGGAGATCAATTGTAATTTTGGCAGCTCTCCAGCCCCCACCTGGAGGTTGGCAACCCTACGTACTCTCCAGCCCTCAGAGAAATCTGGCTGATCCAAACTCCCTTTTAGAAACCAGGATTGCTGGTTCTCACGGGACATCCTGCTTTTCTTGGTTCCTGGATTTCGAGAGCAGTAAGAGGGCTTGTAAGCGTTGTACTCAATTGCCAAAGTGCCTACCATTGGGATCACACACTGGGAGGCAGCCCAGTTTCCTTCCTCAGTAAACTTTTTAGAAGCGGGATGTCTATTTAATGTGTACAAAACAACAACAACAATTTTTGTTAAAAAAATTAAGAAAATTAGCTAACTAAGAAAACTGCTAAGGTATGAACCATGCCTTAGCAGTAGGGACAAGTATTAGTTGGAGAACAGGCAAGAAGAAGAAGAGGAGGAGGAGGAAGGAAGAGGAAGAAGAGGAGGAAGAGGAGGAGATTGGATTTATACCCCACCTTTCACTCGGAGTCTCAGAGCGGCTTACAATCTCCTTTCCCTTCCCCTTCCCACAACAGACACCCTGTGAGGTAGGTGGGGCTGAGAGAGCTCTTTCAAGAGCTGCTCTTTCAAGAACAGCTTTGACCAGAACTATAGCTTGCCCAAGGTCATCCAGCAGCTGCAAGTGGAGAAGTGGAAAAGCAAACCCAGTTCTCCCTGATTAAAGTCCATGCACTTAACCACTACACCAAACGCATGCACGATCAGGTGCCTTCGAACTTGAAACGGTGGCTATAAGTTCAGGGCGGGGTAATGCAGACAGAGCAGAAGAATCTGGAGAGTGGAGAGAAGGTTCATTCTACTGAACATATTGTACAGATTTCAGGGAGGAGGGGGGCCCTCCAGGCTGTACACCTGCTCTGAATACAGAACAAAAATCCTTCTATGGGAAACGATCAGAAAGGTTGATTGCATTTGCTGAAGGTGAAATTCTATTAGGCGAAGATATGGAGGCAGTTACCGGAGGCGAATGGCACAGAACAGGAAGTAATGCTCAATGCAAATCCTCGGGACCTTTATGCAAAACCGGATTGCGACACTTTGAGCTAAGAGATGCCTGCAGATATCAGGCACCTGGTGAAATGGAATATGTAACGTCAAGCCAAATAATAGCTACTTGAAAACAGATCTGTCCTCTGCTTCCCCATCGTCTATCAATAAGGCGACAGGAAACAGCAATTGGTACTTCTGCCTAAGTGCAGAGCACAAATGAAGTAGCATCCCCGCCGTACCACCCTAAAGAATAGGCAAAAAAGAATATAGGAACAATACATTATTGCAGAATAAGGGAATCGTTGTTTAAAAAAAATACTCCAGAGATGGGAAAAACAATAATATAGCAAGCAGAGAAAGCACATTTTTAAAAATAATTGCATCCTGCTTGAAGATGGAAAGAACTAGTGAGAAGCATTTAAGAGATCAGAGATCACATAAAGTGAAGGTACTCTTGAACACGCTTCCGATAGCTGGAGAAGCTAAAAGGGAGTTAAATGGCCAAGTATATAATATGACAAAAAAATCTTCTTAGATGTGATGGACTCGGAAAGTCGTTTTGCTAATGCATATGCTAACAGTATTTTGCTGATTTTAAAAAAGGGAATTTTTTAAAGCTCTTACTAACACGGAAAACAGAGTTCTCTAAGGTTTAGAAACAATTACATGTCAAAGAATCCGGGCAAAAATGAGGCATTAGATTATTCTTTCAAATCTACCTTGTCAGCTGAGCTATGCACACAGTAACAAGGTTAAAGACAGAGGAAGGGGGTCCATGAAAATGTCCAATGTGGCGGACATCTGATCAACCAAATTAAAATCCACCCTGAATCAATAAGACTTCTAGATCCCAACAGACACCCGGGCTGATTTCTCACAAGCGCTGCTCTGTGGTCACTCTTCCCTTTTGCCCCAATGGTGCGTGTCAATTTCACACTAAGAGCTGCGCAGCCGCATTTTGCCCCGCAGCTTCGCGCGATATTCCCCGAGTCTACTCAATCCTGTTCTTTGAGGACTGAGTAGACGTGGGGAAAATCGCATGAAGCTGTGGGGCAAAATGCGGCTCGCAGCACTTGGTGTGATATTGACACGTTCCATTGGGGCAAAAGGGAAGAGTGAGCGCGGAGCAGTGCTTGTGGGAAATCAGCCCCAATGATACCATCAGTGATGCAATACGGCTTCACGCAACCTTTGCCCAAGAAGAAGAAGGAGGAGGAGGAGGAGGAGGAGATTGGATTTAGACTCCGCCCTTCACTCGGAGTCTCAGAGCAGCTTACAATCTCCTTTCCCTTCCTCTCCCCACAACAGACACCCTGTGAGGCAGGTGGGGCTGAGAGAGCTCTGAACAGCTCTGAAAGAACTTGTTAACTGACCCAAGGTCACACCAGCAGCTTCACATGGAGGAGTGGGGACTCAAACCAGGTTCTCCCAGATTAGAGTCCACACTCCTAACCCATTACACCAAAGTTAAAGCTCCCATCACAACACTACCCCTCAAATTTCCTCAAATGTATTAACTCAGAGGAGCAATGGAGAGCATGCAGGTGGGTAGGGGTCCTACATATCACCATTTGCCATGGTTACCAGCACTCTTGCAGCAGTGTCCAAGGCCTGAGACTCTTAACACAGCAGTTCCTGGGAGTCTCCCTCATCGCCCCACAGTCTGGGAAAGTCAGGGAAAGAGAGCAGCAATATGGAAGGATCCAGAAGACCTGCAGAGGCCAGGCCAAATCCACTCTTGTGAGCCAAAGCACCCCTGATTCCTCTCAAGGATTAACATGAATAGTAACGGGATTATTCCACCTCACAGCTGTTGCTAATTGGGTCTCTCTGCCTACATAGCCCTTATCACCTTCCAGGCCAGAGCTGGAAATGTGGTAATTAGCTTCTCAGGAGAACGTGCGACCCACGGGATGGGAGGGGGGAATCAGGAGTGATGAGGTAACTTTCTAGAGGGTTCCAGCAAAATGTGTCCTGATTGGGTGTCACCATAACCTGATGCTGCTTGGCCAAAAAACTATAATTGAGCTAAGAGCCTGGAGAAAGGCGGCTGGCTTGTATTCTGTTGGACTAATGGCCAGGACTATGATACGTGCATATTGCAAAAGGCAGCAACATAGAGAACGCATGAGCTACGACCTTTGACTCTTGAACTTAAAAGTCTGTGCCATCTAATACAGGTCTTGGAAACGTGTTAGATAGTCAAGCTAGTTTTCTTGTTTTCCTTGCTGCATGATTTTAGAGTGTTGTGTTGCCCATATTTGGCACCCGGATCCAACCATCCTTCAAGTAGCCTTCATCCAACGTAAGTGACTCTACTCCCAACAGAAGAACAACTGAATTCAAAGGCAGTGTTCCCTCTAAGCTGAGTTAGTGTGAGCTAGCTCACAGTTTTTTAGCCTCCAGCTCACTCATTTTTGTCTCAGCTCAGGAAGAATGGCTCCAGAGCAAACTAATTTATGCAGTAGCCAAACTGCTTGCTCACAACTTTAATGCCAATAGCTCACACAGTAGGATTTTTGCTCACAAGACTCCACAGTTTGGTGGGAACATTGGTCCCGGGCGTCTACCATGTGGGGTGGAGAGGAGACTGAGGAAATATTTCATAAGAATGGGTTTCCTGCTGCCTGTTATGTATTGAACTGTGAATCGAGCATATTCTTTCACATGTTAAGCTTGCTTCAGACTGTGGCTCTTCAACTGTCGCATTACTATTGGTCAGTTTCTGCGAAACCAGTGTAAGTAGCCAATCACTTATGTGATAATGTTGCAAAGAGGGAACAGTCCTGATTGGCCTTTATCCCTGTGTTTTGATTGGTCCTTAACATGTTCTGGGAGTGGCTTTGACAGCCCGGGAGAGTTTAAAAAGGAGCTGTGCTCCACTGGTTCTTGTGGTGTGTTCCTGAGTTGGTGTTGCCATTAAATAAAGCTGAAATCACTTGTTGAGCTTATTCCGTTGTTGAGTCTCATATTTAACACTGCCACTGATGGGATTATTAGTATTATTATTTTAATGCTAACCTTCATCCACAGAGTTCAGGGCACAGATCATCAGAGTTGTCTCATAACAGAATCCCAACAAACAATGGTCTTAACTGTGCATGATTCTTTCGTGGGAGAGGAGTATTACATGGGGAGGGGACCCACCGAAATACAGCTCATATACAGCAAAACATGCCAGCCGACACAAAGTCTCAGGAAGACACAACCAGGTTACAACATTGCCCAGCCTTCCCTTGCTGAACATGCTTTTAAAGGCAGAAAAAAACGTGTACGAACATGAAAAGCCAAACCATATATAATGAGACTTAGAAACACCTTCCCTTTCATCAGCTTTGATTATTCTTGCGCTATGCGTCAGTGATTCAGAGAACTGTGAGAGTTCACAATTCCACTCTTCCTTCCTGTAGGATGCCCCCTTGCTATTATCTTGTTTCTGACATTCCCGACTCCTTTAAATCTGTGATCCTAGCACACTTTCTTGGGAGGCCCATTGCAGTAATCCATACTTCTTTCTAAGTAAGCACATATAGGAATTTGGGCTACCCTTTGTCAGAGTTCCATAGAGATGATGCTAGGTTGTCAGCTCTTTGATCCCCCAAAATTGGGGGTGGACCTGGGAGTTAAGAGAGGGAACTAGGCTGTGAAATTTGTAAGGATAGGAGTGTAGCCCAGTACTATCTTGCAGGGCAAAGCACAGCACCTGGCCAATCATGGGAAGGGCTTGTCTGTGCCTGGTGCATCGGGGGTGTATTCTGCTGGACATGGCAAATGTAGAGGAAGTGTGTAACCTCTCAAGGCAAGCAGAAAACAGCCTGTCCCCCTTGTCTATGACTCCTTCGTCTGGAATTTTAATCATTCCATGTAGGGGGGGAAATCTATATCCTGATATCGAGGAGGAAGAGGAGAAGGAGATTGGATTTATACCTTGCCCTTCACTTGGAGTCTCAGAGTGGCTTACAAACTCCTTTCCCTTCTCCCCACAACAGACACCCTGTGAGGTAGGTGGGGCTGAGAGAGCTCTTTCAAGAACTGCCCTTCCAAGGACAGCTCTTGTCAGAACTATGGGTTGCCCAAGGTCATCCAGCAGGTGCAAGTGGAGGAGTGGGGAATCAAACACAGTTCCCCCAGATTAGAGTCCGTGCATTTAACCAAACTGGTGTAATTAGAACCCTTTTGATCAAGGCCAATATATCATTTAGTCTAACACAGAGACCAACCAAATATCCTTGAACATTCTACAGTCAGGGCATGGGCAAAACTATCACCTGTTTGTGTACCGTCACAACTAGTACTCAGGATATACTGCCTCTTAGTATGAGGGTTCTGGTTACCCGTCCTGGCTAATCATCACTCATGGATCTTTCAGACAAAGCAAGTTTGCCATCGCCTTCCTCTGCAGAGTCTTCCTTGGTGATCTCCCTTCCGACCATGCTAAGCTTCTGAGATCTGACGAGATCGGTCTGTACCATGCTGCCTTCCCTCTCCCCAGGAACTTTAAATCTACCTAAAGCTAGCAACCCTCACACCCTCTGACAACATGGATACTTTCCTTCATCTTCCCTGAATCTACTGCCCATCAGCTTCATTGAGAGCTCCTAAGCTCTAGCATTTTGGGCGAGCACGACGATGTGAGACAGAACATTCTCCAGTGCTAGAAACCTCCATGAGAAAATCCCTGCCTGCATACTTAAATATGGTCTGTTTATCTATAGCTCTCAAGACTGCTACGCTGCGTCTTGTTAGATGGTCTGAAGGTGAGATATGAGGCAAGGACAAAGCGCAGGGCTTCTACATGGCCCAGGCTTGTACATGGTGAACTTCCTTCTGATAGCATTTAAATTTTGCTAACACTAGTTAAAGATTTAAATTATTTGTTTAAATTTTAATCAGAAAACCTTTCTGATTCAAATTTTCTCAGAATGCTCGCAATACTGAGTGAGGGTGAAGAAGCCGTCTCTGCTTACTTCAGATTATGCACTGTATTACAAAGTTCTACCAAGTCTGCACTAAGATGTCCTCCTCTCCTGAACAGAAAAGCTCCCAGGAAGGTGCTCTCCCTCTTTGCTCATTCAGGATTTCTCTTTCTCCTGCTCTGCGATACCCTTTTAGAGGAAAATGGTGTCATACCAGAAAGCTGAAAGAGACTGCATCCTGCTACAGTATCAGCTCTTAGGAGGATATAGCAATATGCCAGGCTCACAATAATAGAACCAGGTCCTTTTGGGAGTAGGGTTGCAAGCTCTGGGTTGGGAAATTCCTGGGGAACTGGGGGTGAAACATGGGGAGGGAGGGTTTAGGGAGGGGAGGGGACTCAGTGGGGTAACGTCATAGAGTTCAACCTCCAAACCAGATGTTTTTCATCAGGGGGGCTGATCTCTGTAGTCTGAAGATCAATGACGACTCTGGGAGCTCTCCAGGCCCCAGCTGGAGATTGGCAACCCTACTAAGGAGTGGAGCAAAACCAACATCCAAAAAGACAAACATGCTAGGAAAAGTTGAAGGCAGCAAGAGAAGAGATAGACCCCAGCATGAGATGGGTTGACTCAATCAAGGAAGCCACGAGGGCCCTCAGTTTATAAGACCCGAGCAAGACTGTTAACTAGAGGACATTTTGGAGGTCGGGTCGTTGAGTCATAAGGCCGCCATAAGTCGGAAGTGACTTGACGGCAGTTAACACACACACACACACAAAACTGAGTACAGAATCCTAGGAACAGCAAAGTAGCTCTCCTGCCTGGAAAAGCTCCGTACAAACGAGGCAGCAGTTCCGGCATTGTTCCTCAAGGAGAGCAAAGGGATATTTAGCTTTATGTACTGTACTTGAACTGTGCTTCTTAACAGGTTATTGTGCAATGGTTTTAGGACCCATTATATAGTGGGGTGAGAACACACGCACTGAAAATCCCCAGGTAATAGGGACTGTAGCTTATAAACAGCTCGCCGCTGCCATTGTTCCTTGCCATTATTTAGAATGCCCCTCGAGTCAGCTCAAAGGGTTTGTTGAGCACCACACAGCAGTAAAATATAACTCCACAGAGGCACGCCTATTCTGCTTTTTGCTTACCACCATATCATTTTAACACGTTCCATGGATAGTCATTTTATTTTATTTTTAAATAGAGCCACTGTGTTTAATCCTTATGCCATGATTAAGGCCTTGTTTCCTGCGACATGCGCAAGGGGGGAAATCTTTAAAAAGTGAAAAAACTAGCTAGGTCGTTAAAGGGCTGGAAATGGCATGCCATCACACGTCAGCATTAGGAGAAATTAGATGCTACGAGATTTGACAGAGACGCAAGCCGGAAGGATACTTAGGGTTTTGAAAAAAGGAGATTGACTGGGGAAGAAAGATGTAAACAAAAAAAAAATTGCATGATTGAAATAATGTGGGACACGGATGAGAGGCACTAAAGATCTGAAATAAATCACACCCTAAAACGATTCAATAAAAATCAGGATTGTAGTGCAGTAATCAGGCAATATACTGGGGGAGGGGGGTCTGAAAAATCAAAGGGACCCTCACCCTGACCTGGATAGCCCAGGCAAGCCTGATCTCATCAGATCTCAGAAGCTAATCAGGGTCGACTCTGGCAAGTACTTGGATGGGAGACCTCCTTGGAATACCAGCAGTTGGGAGGTGGGGGCAGGCCTTATTCAGTCACCTCTCTGAATATCCTCCAGGCCCCCAGTAGGGGTCCGTCACTAGAGATTGCCATGACTTCCAGGTGCACACACACTCACATGCGCATGCACACACCTGCACATATGAAAAATACCAAAAAAAAAAAGGAAGGGAAGGGAAGGGACTCTTAAGTACCCTAGCCTATTCGCTGTCATGGAGAAAACTGTACAGCGGTGATCAGATTACAAGCACAGAGCTAAATGCAGCTGGAGACGCATTTCAGAGGAAGAAAACCATAGAGATCATGGTCCCAGGACAGGGAATGAACCAGAGTGCAAAGAAGAAGAAAAATCACTGCAATCATCAATGAAAGCTGAAATAACATGAAACTGAAAAGGGACAGAGGCAATGCCAGTCAAGGGAAAGGGGACTCAGTTCTGTTTGCTTCCATAAGCCACACCCAAAAGGGGGGAAGAAAGCCCTCATGCACCAGTTAAGCACATCACCCCCCCCCCAAAAAAAAGCTTGCCATGATCAACAGCAAAGGGCAAATGTGTTAATGTATATAGCAAGCCAGCAAGCCCTTCCTTGGATAGCAAAAAAACAGCTGCACAATATGCTGATTTATAGGATTTCTCTGCCAGTCCATAAAACCAGCTGTACAGGAACATGCACACCTATGCAGGTTTAGTTCCACAGGCTGGACAAGAAAGCTGCTGGTTTTGCTGGGGACATTATGGCCATCCTCTGAGGGATGGGAATATGCTGGGCAATAGGCCTCATTGCTGCCTTGAAAACTATAAATATTTACTCAGGGATTCTACTAGTCAGTGTAAATAGGAAAGTGAAACTAGGGTCCCGATCAGCTGGTTCTTTATATCCACCCCAGGCACGAGTGCCTGGCGGATTTAAAGGGAATGATCAGACAGTGACTTCTGGGAAAGGTGCCGCTTCCGTGATCAGTCCGTGTTGCCATACCAGGGAGCCGTACTTAAAAGACACCGGTGAAAGTCCGGCACTTTTGCTTCCCAATGGGCCACTGACAAACTTTCCCCCGTCTGATTGTTCAATCGCACACTCAGCCTGTTGGGGATGGTCTGCTGCAGACCATCCCGAACGGCCGCCATTTAAAAAAATTCATAGCCATATGCGCATAAACGTGTAAACGCGCGACACCCACACAGCTCCACTCAAAAACGTTCTGGACAATTTCATGTTTCTGAAGGGCCCGTGAAATTTATGAACTGCGTTAATTGAAATTGTACCTAAAGGGAGGTACCACTGGCGGTGCTTTAACCATTCAATTCTGGGCATGCGTGGAAAAAACAAGTACACATTGAGGTGCAGATGTGCATGCACAAACAGAATTTTTTTTTTTTAAACTCGACTGTGCAGCTCCTTCAGATGGATACCGTCTGGACAACCCACCATGGAGTACACACGTGGTAAGGGGAGCTGTTTAGTCATACAATGGGTGTGTTCAGACGGGCCATTTAGTCCGTTTTCGGCACGCTTCAGTAATGGGTTTTATATCCGCGTTCACACACCCAACATCTGCACACCATCCCGAGCCGTCGCTTTCCGGATCAAACCCCTTTTAAAACAGTATTTTGATACCACTTACCCAAGTGGTGTTTTCCTGATTCTCCGGTTTCGAGCCACAGTTTCTGACGTCTGATCGCTCCTGCAGTGTCGAGCCATTTCCGGGTGCCTCAACCCCCTCCCCTCTGGAAAGCTGCTGCAGAAGCCTCAGGCTTCTGCTTTTCGTCCGCCATTTTTTTTTATGCCTTGGCGGCATGCACATGGGCAGAGCTCCACTCCTAAGTTAATAAAAGCAAAGTTTAAATGGTGCCTAGTTTTAGCACTTAGACGAGTTCGGGATCTCATGGAGGCCAGTTTCGGGGGTAAAAGTTTCATTTAAAGTGTTCATTTAAAGTTTAAAGGGAAGTGTGGAAATCGCTCTTCTGCACACGTGCAAAAATTTTAGTTCTAAAGATGGCTGCCTGTGCACATGCTCAAACTGAGAGGGGGAAAAAACCCCACCGATGCACGCTCCCATGTGTGAATGGCGGGGAGCGATGTGGCTGCGCAGCAATCTGGAACAAGGAGGTCAGTGTGATCGCAATTCTCTGGGTTAAAAAAGAAAAACGCATTGGACTGGAGCAATTTACGCCGCTCCCAGCATGCTGTCTGAATGCACCCAATGCTGGATAAAAAAGATATGGATCAAATTAGAGCCAGGCCAATGGTGGGATTTGCTGCCTGTCTGAACACGACCTGGGGTTGCCAGGGTCTGGTCTGATAACCAACAGGAGACTCTGGAGGAGGGGGAGGGGACATGGAGGGTAGCAATCCACAAAGGCGTATTTTAGCGAAGTCAGCTGCTGAGATACTTGACACTAAGCCACTGCCGCGTATTCTTATGCTATCTAAGTGTCGTAAAGGAGATCTTCAAGTCCTGGCTCAAGAGCGGCTTGATGATATTAAAGTATTAGAATGTGAGAAAAAACAACAACAAAGGCGTGACATCACTTCTGAGAAAACCTGGAAGTGATGTCACACCTCTCTAGGAATCACCTTAGCTCCCCCCCTTTACCTACACTGTTTTCCCTTATTTGAAATGACCCCAGGGAGCTACTGATTGCAGAATTTGGGGACACTTATATATTTATGTTATTTATTTATTAAATTAGATTTATTAGGCCACCCTTTCCTACAAGCAGGGCTCAGGGTGGCTTACAGCAGAACAAGTACAATAAATAAATCAAGTTAAAACCTATAACCTATAACATATCAGCAAATAAAACACTACACTTCCCAAGATGATGGAAGAGAGATTTTAATCTCCAGTTTGGTGTAGTGCTTAGGAGCATGGACTCTAATCTTGGAGAACTGGGTTTGATTCCCTACTCCTCCACATGCAGCTGCTGGTGTGACCTTGGGTCAGTTACAAGTTATTTCAGAGCTGTTCTCTCACAAGCAGATCTTGAAAGATCTCTTTCAACCCCACCTACCTCACAGGGTGTTTGTTGTGGGGAGGAGAAGGGAAAGGAGATTGTCAGCTGCTCTGAGACTCCTTCAAGTAGTGAAGGACAGGGTATAAATCCTAACTCCTTCTCCTCTTCTTCCTCTTCCTCCTCCACAGGCTGCCTGCGAAGGGTGTATGTGTGTGTGAGAGTGCCGGATTTTGTAGCGTCCCATCGCTGTCCTCAACCAAATGCCTAGCTGAACATCTCTGCCTTGCATGCCTTGCGGAAAGGTAGTAAATACCACAGGACACAGATATTCTCTGGCAGAGAGTTCCACTGGGCTATACTTAAATTTCCCAATAGGGCAAATTGGTGGGTGTACAGAGCCATTTCAGGTTACAAAAAGGGCACATGGAGAAAGCGGAAGCCCCTTATCCACAAAAACCATGGTCTCAATCAAAATCGGGTCCATGTTTGCCTGGGAAAGCATGGGAAACACGAAGTACATGAAAAGCACGTAGCAGACGTGTGCGCCAAAGACCTTCGGATGGCCACAAGGACTTTGTAATATCTGAAACAGTCCTTAGAGACTACCACAAGGGGGAAAGACAGCAAAGTCGTCTTCAGAAGAATGTCACACTGGTGCTCTTGTCCACGCTGGCATCTGAATTATACTTTGGGCACCCATTTAAAGTCCGGGAGGATCACTGCTGAGATTTGTGACGGGGAGTCCTTTCAAATGAACGCCAGAGGTCTTTCTGCTGCCTTTGAAATCAAAGAGTAAGGCTGCCTGGCCAGTTTGAAGCCCAAACTACTACTTAGGTTACCTGGCGAGATTTCAGCCAGCTTTGAAACAAATTACACGGTAAGTAAATTTGCACAGAGCAGCATTCAAAAGCATCACAGTAATAAGGTTCAAAACTGTTTATCCCAAATTAACAGCTGGTCAATATCAGGAAATGAAAATCTCTAAGAAGGGCGTGCCAAAAATGTGGCAAAATTGGCTCCTCCAGACCGGCTATAATGTTTGAGCCCATTTCAAACTACACCCATACAAAAGAATAACAAAGGAGAAACGAAGGATGCAATCCCATAAAATCGTACACCACAGAGCAAAAAATATAAAGCGGTGCTAATATAACCATGTATGTTTCCAACTGGTTGGCTTCCCAGAGAATGGAGATAAAAGCACCCAAACTGAAAACGGAGCTTGGAAAACGATTCGACCAGAACTGCCATTTTCAGCCTTTCCTCAAGAAAAGTCTGCACACTGGATTTCAACAAAGTCACAATTTGAGCTGACGGAGAATGCTTTACGCCTTGCTTGGAACGCCAACGCTTTTATTGGAGTATGGTGTAGTGGTTAAGAGTGGTGGAGTCTAATCTGGGAAACCGGGTTCGATTCCCCACTCCCCCATATGAAGCCTGCTGGGTGACCTTGGGCCAGTCACAATTCTCCCTGGACCCTCTCAGCCCCACCTTCCTCATCAGGTGCCTGTTCTGGGGAGAGGAAGGGAAGACAATTGTATGCCGCTTTGAGACTCTTTAAAGCAGAGAAAAGTGGGGTATAAAAACCTTTTTATTGTTGTTCAGTCGCACAGTTGCGTCCGACTCTTCGCGACCCCACGGACCACATCACGCCAGGCCCTCCTGTCTTCCGCCGTCCTCCTGAGTTTACTTAATTTCATGTTCATTGCGTCAATAACATTGTCTAACCATCTCATCCTTTGCCATCCTCTTCTTCTTTGACCTTCAGTCTTTCCCAGCATCAGGGTCTTCTCCAGTGAGTGCTCCCCTCTCATTTGGTGGCCAAAGTATTTGAGCTTCAGCTTCAGGATCTGGCCTTCCAGGGAACAGTCAGGGTTGATTTCCTCGAGGATTGACTGATTTGATCTCCTTGCAGTCCAAGGGACTCTCAAGAGTCTTCTCCAGCACCATAAAAACCTGCTCTTCTTCTTCATTGCTGTCTGGGCACAGGCAAGCACTGGCAAGTCTATACTAATTTTAACACTGAGGGTGGTTCCATACTGGGACCCATTCACTGCAAATAAGTTAATGTGGCTCTGGCGTTCGTTCACGGCATATAGAATTACCAGGCAGGATACACGTTTCAATGGATACTGCACCACTGAAATCATATACCTGCCTATCTGTTCATCCACACTGGGTGTTTTGCTGCATCGTGATCACAAACCTACTTCCCACTCTACTCACTGACATCTGCAGAAGTTCCCCCCACCCCCAGTTTGAGCAGATTAGCATTATTCTCTCGTGAAAGCATATCGGCACTCCCCTGTTCTCCTAGGGTCTTTCCCCTTAGACACTGCTTGGGTCACAGATTCCACAGAGTTTCGATAACTGTTGACTTTGTATCTGCAGTTGTTCTACTCCAAATGAAGCACGTCGGGCTTTGGTGCAGAACTTTGCAACGCAGCTCTGATGACCTCCGGGCAGCTAGTTCTTCAGAGATATATTAACAAAACACCATATTAACATGGCACTTAGCATGTCCAATCCCCAGAAGAGGGGATTTTTAATTATATATTTTTTTCAAGTATTGCTGGGATGTTCCATATATGTGTAAGGACCGTACCTTGCCTCTGGGTGGCTGTTCTATTGCCCTACTTACTGATACTTAATCATTAACTCTTCTGTCAAAGGAAATGAGTTTGGTTCCGAATAAAACTGGAGAGGAGGAGGAGGAAGAGGAGGAGGAGATTGGATTCATACCCCGCCCTTACAATCTCCTTCCCTCCTTCTCCCCACAACAGACACCCTGTGAGGTAGGTGGGGCTGAGAGAGTTCTGAGAGAACTGTGACTGACTCAAGGTCACCCAGCTAGTTGCATGTGGAGGAGTGGGGAATCAAACCTGGTTCTCCAGATCAGAGTCCACTGCTCTTAACCCCTACACTAAACTGGGACCCCTCCACATCCAAATCTCCCCCTGCACAATATGGCAGACTGCCAGGAGCTTGAACAGCGCAATATCTCTCCTCTCCCCTCTTGTCCTTAACTGGCCCTCAACAGCCCCCAACACTCCATCCTTCCTAGAGGGCAATGCCCAGTCCTCATCAGTCTGTTTCACTTGAGGAACCTTCTTTCATAAATTAGCACTTTGAGGAGTTACCCAAATATATGTAGGCTAACCATGGCACATATTTTCACACCTTTATTTAATCTTCTCCCACTCAATCCCATGTCTTATTGCCATTCCACATCTCAAATTGAGATTTTATTATTCTGGCTGGTCACGTTACGCATTTAACAACTTTATATTTCTCCACAGTTAAAACTTCTGGTTCAGTTCTCTACCTAAATACACTGGACTATGGGCAAGAGGAATAAAACTTTCAGAAAGAAGGTTTGCTTGTTTTTTAAAAAAACAACCCTCTAATCCAGTTCCTTTGGCATCATTAAAAAAAAAATTAAAAACCCACAACAAGACTGTGAGGTTCTGCAGACTTGTATTAAGGAAAGGGATTGGGAAAGATTGTTGCACTCCCAGCGCTGTAGGCAAAGGTCAGTTGGCTGATGGAAAAATCAAAACGCATTTCCTTCCAGTCCACGGCATTATTTGAATGAGCTCTTCTGTAAAATATTAAATATTGCCAGCAATTTGTTCTGAGGGAGTTACTTCTGTGGCTGTAAAGCAAAATGCCTCGAATGACAGTGGTTGTGAGTGCTTCAACTCTCCCCCTTCCCGATAATGATGAAAACAATCCATAATGCATCAAGAAGGCTCAGCACATTGCTTCTGCAGGACAGGACACAGTTGCCTAGAATGCCCACGGAGGAAAGCAGTAACCTTTCTATCAGCACAATTGCAAGCGGGGAATATATTAAAAGGATTGCCTTGAAAGGTTGGAAATGTCTCATAAGGACCCCGCAGTGGGAGGGTAATCAGTCAGTCTGCCAAGTTTCCCTGTAGGGTCAAAACAGGAGGGCAGGAGGGCTGATCCTGTGAGATACTGGCCGGGGAAAGGCACCCCCATCCCAAGTAAAGCAAATTTAAGGCCCGCTGATATGAACATATCTTAGAAGCACGCACCAAGAAACTCTACAGCTAGGGTTCCCAGTTCCGGGTTGGGAAACTCCCAGAGATTTCAGGCATGGAGCCTGAGGGGGTGGGGTTTGGGGAAGGGAAGGACTTGAATGGGGTACAATGCCATAGAGTTCACCTTCCAAAGTGGCCATTTTCTCCAGGTATTCTCTGTCGCCGGGAAATCAGTTGTACTCTCAGGAGTTCTCCAACCACCACCTGACATTTGGCAGCCCTGTCTACTGCAGGACAAGGCTCCAAGCACCGCACTGGCCCCAGGGGCTTCCTGCTGAACACAGTTGTCCCCATTCTTTGTAATTTCAGGGACAGTCTGGCATGCAATCGAAGGCTAGTTCCAGACTACCAGATGCAAGCTAGTTTGCGATTCAGTTAGCAGCTCAGGTGGGCTTCTACAGGCACTATCAAGTTGGCTCAACAGGTAGAGTTGTGATAGAATTATTTAGTTTTTAGTTCCCATCTGATCGGGGTCCACAAGGCGGTGCACATAAAAAACATCCGAACAATTAAAAACAATATTTGAAATTATTAAACGATGCAATAGAAATTACTTAGGTATGAAAAAAATACAGACGTGTGCTAGATGCCCACAGAACAATACAACAACAGATGAGACTATATTAAAGCTATAACATATTTAGTGTCTGGTAAAGACAAACAACATATTCCTTCACAGAAAAAATACAAAAGTCAGTAAAAATTCACATAGCAGTCTGCTCCAGTCTCTCACAATCTATATACTTACAACAGTCTTGTGTCCTTGTACCATTTCACAACCGCAGTCTGCTCCAAATACAATCAATCTGCGTATTTCTTTCAGTCAACACTCTTTCCGGATACCTAAGTGTTTCAGATCTCTGGTTTTTCCTCAGGAACAAATCCTATATAGGAGTGTTACATTCAATCTTACATCTCAAGCAGACACTGTCATTGATTTACTTTTCTGTTAGACTATCTGGGAAGGTCTCCTCCCTTATTTCCAAGCGTACCGATGCTGCTGCCAAACTCAAATGGATTCACACTATGCCCTTTCTTGGGCTGCTACCTGTCTAGCCTCAGATGGCAGGGGCAAGTGAAGCACAGGCTCCGAAGATGACTGGAGGAAACGGGTACTTTCCTACGGAAGAAGGCGGTCCCATTAAGGTATTTATTTATTTATTTATTTATTTATTTATTTAATTTATACCCTTGCCCTCCCCGCCGGGGCAGGCTCTGGGTGGCTTACATAAAAAGTAGATCTATAAATAACAGTTGAATTTATCATAAAATCATCTAAAAACAGTTCAGTGGGGGATTTCACATTACTCTTTCTAAACTGTCATTGTCCTGTCTTGGAATAAACCAGTACAGGGACGCCATTTCACACAGCCTTTCCCCTATCGGTAAGGAGCCATCTATGAAGCGGTCTGTCATTTCAAACTGTGTCGCTTTGTTTTCGCGCCCTTTTTCGCCTGCGTGGGCGATCTCCGCCTTTTCTGGGGGGTGGAAATGTTTGTTTGAGAGTACTATGGCACTGTAACACAACTCCAAAGCAGCGCAATAGAGCCCTCATTGGGATGCCCGGAACACTGAGATACATGAGATCACTACATCTGCCACCTGGGAACAAGTGGAAGCTCAGGCATGCACACTTCTGGATTTGATTTTTGGAACGTTAGGAAGGGAGGAAGGGATGCTGTCTGGGTTTGTAAACTGTCCTGTTCCGCCCCGCCCTTCCCTCGCTGTGACTGCATTCTCTTTCAGGCTGCCTAGAATTTAAAAATCTCTTCCTTTAACTTTTCTCCTTCAGGCACCTTAAATCAAACTGCTTCCCCCCACCTCATGCAGTATTTAGGGAGAGGACAACAGGCTGCCTTTTTGTTCCCCTCTTTCCCAGCATCCGTTTTACAAGTAGCTCTCTTGCCCAAGGAGGATTCCAGGATGTAAAACCCGTGGCAGGATTTTAAAATCCCCCCTCCCATTTTTCCAAGCCAGACTAGCTCCTTCCAGCCTTGCAAACAGCATCCTCCTCTTGATGGCCAGCGTATAGGGATGCCATGCCTCCAGGTGGGACCCTGGGGATTCTCTGCACTGAGCTACAGCTTATCTCCTGCCTACAGAGATCAGTTCCCAGGCATAAAGGGAATGCTGTGGAAGGAGGACTCCATGGCACTGTACTCCATTGAAATCACTGTTGTCCCCAGATGTAGAAGAAGAAGAAGACATTGGATTTATACCCCGCCCTTCACTACCCAAGGGAGTCCCATAGCAGCTTACAAACTCCTTTCCCTTCCCCTCCCCACAACAGACACCCTTGGTGGGGTGGAGGAGTGGGGAATCAAACCCAGTTCTCCCAGATTAGAGTCCACGCACTTAACTAGTGATCTCACTAAATACCTTAATGGGACTGCCTTCTTCTGTAGGAAAGTACCTGTTCCCTCCAGTCATCTTTGGAGCCTTTGGAGACACCCTGTGAGGTAGGTGGGGCTGAGAGAGCTCTGACAGAAACTGCTCTTTTTCAAGAACAGCTCTGCCAGAGCTATGGCTTGCCCAAGGTCATCCAGCCAAGTGCAAGTGGAGGAGTGGGGAATCAAACCCAGTTCTCCCAGATTAGAGTCCACACACTTAACTAGTGATCTCACGTACCTCAGCCATCCAGGCATCCCAATGCTGCTTTGCGCTGCTTTGGGGTTGTGTTACAGCGTCATAGTGCTCTCAAACGATCGTTCAAAAATAAAAAAAAAGATGGAGATTGCCCACATGGGTGAAAAAGGGCACGAAAACCTCGTCACTGGAGGAAGCGCTACGGGGCATTTTACACAGCACCTCGTAGCGCTTCAGGAGCGGTAGAAGGAATTGAAGACTGGTTGGAAGCAGTCTGAGGTGAAAATGGGAGAGAAGCGTTTCTGTCTGAAAGGGTGAATATATTCTGTCAGGGAACTGTTACTAAAACGGTTCTGACTGAAATGGCAGACAGAAACCGTTAGTGAACAGTTCCTGAAATGGAACATATCGGCTGTCTGAAATCCCCCAATTATAAAACAATTCAATATCCTAAGGTGCTAGCAGTGTCTGTTTCATTGCTTAATGATGGCAACAGTGTATGGATACATTCAGGGTATGTTGGTCCCAGGCGGCACGGGGCAGAGAGGGGGAAGGAGAACAAGAAGGGGGAAGCACAGTTCCCTGGCCTCTTCTTTGCTGCCATCAGTTCCCACCTTGGCTAGCGGAGCTCTCTTCTCTTTGGCCTTCCCACCTCCCCCTCTGCCGTCACTTCCCATTATGAATGCTGCCAGCAACTCATCGATTCCACTCACCGCTCCAACCATTTCTTCTGTCCTCTGTTCACTTCACCTGCTTCCTCTTATTTGGGGGTAAAACTGAATCTCTAATCTCACTTTTTGTTTTTCAAAAGACTGTTGTGATTGGACTTTTTTTAAAGAAATGCTTTACTTGAACAAAGGAAATAGAAAGAAGCCATCGTACTTTGTGCTATTATCTTACTTCTCCGGCTCTAGCTCTGCTGTTGTTCAGTCGCCCCCTTTCCTTTACACTCCATCTCTGCCTCTGTGTTCTTCTAATCGGCTGCATCTTCTCTCTACAGATGGAGAACTATCAATCACAAAACCAGCACAAGGTTCCAAACTCCTTGTTTGCCTTGTGAGACGAGACAAAGGGGTGAGCCAATGCCCACTGCCGGTGCCCTGGAGTTCAGCAGCCCCTGAATCTTGGCTTGTGGCACCATAGGGACCAATCACCTGGGCTTCCTCTAAGGCCATTTCCCTTTTCCCAGCCTATAGAAAAGTGCTGTGGAAAGCAACACGGCATGCCCCACCCCCTGTACCTGTGCCACCATTGTCTGGAACAAAAATGAGCTCCTGTGATGTTGCTGCGGAGGGGTCAGCTTGGTCCAGCAGCCCGGCTCCGCCCTCATTCTTGCTCGTCACAGTTATCCCACCAATGGCAGTGGAGAGGAGAAACAATGACCAATGAATGGCAACAGTGAACATGGTTGAAATAAACCCCAGTGGAGACAAGCACGAGGCTACTGCCTGAAGACCAATTCCTAGGCTCAAAGAACAAGAAGTACATCCCCCCACCCTCACGGTGCTGTCCCACACTGCTCCGTTAACGCCTTGATATAGGAAATTATGTAGGATGTGCCAGAAGTGTAGCACAAGAGCTAAGAGACCGAGTCACAAATCAGCAGTTCTCACACACTCACTAGCTGGCTGCAGATAAACCACGCAGCCTCAGGCACCTTACCACAGAACATTTTTGCTAAAGGAAGGGGAGGCCATTTCCCCTTGCTCTCCCTCCATCTGATTCCCCTTATGCAGTTCCTGGGGGTCCCCCAGAAAGCAGCATTGGTGGCTGAAACAAGGGGTGGAGGTGTCCCTGCCCCATTGATGGATATCGCTTCTTCCTGCAAAGATTTCCTGCGAGATCCAAGCCTAAGGGTGATGGCAGGGCTGAGTTTACAGTACAAGAAGAACAGGATCATAGGGTGCGTTCAGACAGCGTGCTGGAGCGGTTTAAACTGCTCCGGCACGATGCGTGTATTTTTTTAAACTGGAGAATCGCGATCACACACCTCCTCCTTCGGAGCTCCCCGCCGTCCTCCTGCAGGTGGGTTTTTTCCCCCTCTCCTTTGAGCATGCGCACAGGCAGCCCTCTCCCAAACAAAAAGTTTGGTGCATGCGCAGAAGAGCGATCTCAACCGGTCCCTTTAAAGTTTAAATGAAGACTATTTTTTACATTTTCTCCCCAAAACTGGCCTCCCCGAGATCCCAGACTCATTTAAATGCCTAAACTAGGCACCATTGAAGCTTTTCTTTATTTAACTTAGGAGCGGAGCTCCGCTCAAGCGCACACCGCTAAGGAAAAAAAAATGGTGGACTAAAACCGGAAGCCGGAGGCAGCTTCCCAGAGGGGAGGGGGTTGAAGCACCCGGAAGTGGCTTGACGGAGGGATCAGACAGCGGAAAGTATGGCTTGAATTGGAGAATCAGGAAAACACCACTTGGTAAGTGGTGTCAAAATACTCCACTTTAAAGGGGGGGTTGCTCCAGAAAGTGACGGCTGGGGAAGGTGGGCAGATGTTGGGTGTGTGAACGCGCACGTAAAAGCCATTTCTGAGCCGTGTCGAAAGCGTCTCAAACGGCGCGTCTGAACGCACCCATTGAGTGTGAAAGCAGTATACAAACACAAAGTGATTTTATTCCAGATGAGCCCTGCTTCTCATCTTGGGGCCACCAATGTCACCCTGGTGTCCCACATGATTCCCCCTATGCGGAGGTGGAAAGCGGCCCCAGAGTTTTTTCAAGGTAAGAGACATTCAGAGGTGGCTTGCCACTGTCTCCCTCCACGGCATGGCTCTGATATTCCTTGGTGGTCTCCCGTTCAAAAGCAGCCAGAGTCAACCCTGCTTAGCTTCTGAGATCTGACAAGACTGGCCTAGGGCTATCCAGGTCCGGGCTTCCCATTTGTAGATACTTTCAATCTCCAACAGGGCCAGAAGAAAGCACCAACTACACCACTCCCGCAGCTCAGATTTGGGCCCAGAGGAACAGCCCCAAGAGGATAACCTCTGAATTTGTATTATGTCAGCATCTCCCAACAGTGGCATGAATGGTCACAAAACGTGCAGGTAAAGTAAGGGAGAGTGAGGCTCAGGACAAGGTCTCTCCTGGTAGGACCAAGTCACTGCAAGCTAATTTTGTTCGTGAGTGGAGTGCCAGTTCTGACTAGTTATTTAACAAGTTGTCCATCCATCTAATCCTGTGAAGAAGTTGATTCAGTAACAAAAGGGAAGGGGGTGTCACAGGACCAGCAATCTGGAGGAGCAGCAGCAGCAGCAAACAAGCTTTAAAAATATATATATATAGGGGTTATAGGGGGATACTTCATACCACCACTTCCACCCTGAAAAGTGAGACATCTGGCTCAATCCTGTACTGACATTCCCTGTAACAAAGCAGGCACAGAAGGAGGAAGAGGAGGAGGAGGATTTATCTGTCACCCTTCACTTAGAGTTTCAGAACGGCTTACAATCTCCTTCCCTTCCTCTCCCTTCCTACCCTGTGAGGTAGGCGGGGCTGAGAGAACTCTGAGAGAACTGCTCTAGAGAGAACAGCTCTGAGAGAACTGTGACTGACCCAGGTTATCCAGCTGGCTGCACATGGAGGAGTGGGGGAATCAAACCTGGTTCTCCAGATTAGAGTCTGCTGCTCTTAAGCACTGCACCACGCCATGGCCTCTAGATTAACGCATGCACCCATGTGCTGGGATCAGTGAGCATCTCATAACGTAACAGAGGTTAATCAGACTTGGGCTAGGTCTCAAGTAGTAAAATGCTGTTGCCTAAGCAGGTCCAGGTGGGGATTTTTTTCCCAGCAAGACTTCTCATTGGTCACTGGAGATCTGATTAGTTGTGCAGATTTTTGAATGTTGCTTTGGCAGCACCTGTCACTATAGCACAAGGATCTTTGCTGTGAGAATGAAGCTAAGCTGCAGTAGACATTTTGTGACTGGCTCTGCCACTGGGTGGCAGCCATTTTGTGGCTGTGTTCACTACACTGTATCAGAATTCTAAAGTTACCCACTTTCAAACAGTTCAAGCAGGCTGGGGATCCAGTCCTACTGTTTCAGAATTGGTTGTTCTTGGGCGCATGGTTTCTTTTGTTTTTCCTGCTGGTCTGTTAAATGGCATTATTCTGAACTTCTGAAGGTTGTACATTTGAGGGAGCTAATTTTGTGGGTGGAACTACACTAGGCTTTTGATTTAACTGTAGAATATTTTTAATAATTTTCATAGGACAGAGCCTCCCCATAATTGTTTTTGCACTCACAACTTGCCCTATCAATCCCAGAAATGCTGTGTTAGGTTTTCAAGTATGAAGGGCCGTGTGGAACAAATCTACTGGGCAAATATAAATAATATTACATTTAGAAAGAACCAGTGGAGTGAGAATCATTCTCTTGTTGCCTTTCTGGAATGAAAAATCTCAAAAACAACTCAGGCGAGTATGCTTTGAGAAAGATCTCTGCCATAACCAAAATATATCACACACAAGATATAATGTCGTTTCCGAAGTCTTCCCTTGTGCTGGAACCTTTGCCAGATGCTATTAAGTAAGCATATTATGCCAACAGAAAAATAGTATAACAATGTATTAAAACTGTGTTAGCATGTATTGTCAAAACAGATATGCTTATTTTCTTCCCTGCAGTGCGTGGGCACTAACTTACTCTTGCCTTACGAAACCCCACCCCCAACCCACCATTTCTGTAACACCGCCAGGGCTGACATCTTGAAGCTTTATTGCTGAAGGGTTCTGCTCACATTTCACACAGTAACTGTGTACGTGTGAGAACAGCTATTTATAGAAAAGCTGGATGTGACAACAAATCGGTCATTTTTAAAAAAAATTATTAGCAGTCAATGTTTTCCTCAGTCACCATTTGAACTAAAGAAAGCTTAAAGGTAAAGGTTCCCTTGCTCGAAAGCCAGTCGAATCCGACTCTAGGGTTGCGGTGCTCATCTCTGTTTCCAAGCTGAAGAGCCAGCGCTGTCTGAAGACGTTTCTGTGGTCATGTGGCCGGCATGATTAAATGCCAAGGCACACAGAACGCTGTTACCTTCCCACCAAAGCGGTACCTATTTATCTACTTGCAATTTCTTGCTTTCGAACTGCTAGGTTGGCAGGAGCTGGAACGGAGCTCTTTCCATCATGCGGCACTCGGGTCTCGAACTGCTAAACTACTGACCTTCCAGCCTGCAGTTCAGCATCTTACACATTAAGTACTATTTCTTCTTAAAAATGCAGTGGCATCAGTACATGGAGGTCCCAGTGTATGGCAGGAGGGCAATTAATGCAGCCATCTTGCCAAAGCTAAATAAGATCTAGGGTTGCCAACTTCCAGTGGGCGACTGGAGATCTCCCACATGTGCAACTGATCTCCTGGAAAAAATGGCTGTCTCAGAGGATGGCAATATACCCACTGAGCTCCTTCCCCTCACCAAACTCCACCCTCCCCAGGCTCCACCTCGAAATCTCCAGGAATTGCCCAAGACACAGTTGGCAACCTTATCTGGGTCTTATGAGGACCTAGCTAGGAAACATCCTGGAAGTCCTATGTGTTATATATCTGCATACATAAATGACTGAGCTGGGATCTCAGTCCCATTTAAGCCTGGTATCAGAAAAGAGTAAATTGATTGGCTACTCTGCATAGTGGGCCAATCAGGTTACTAGTAAAGGTTCTGGAAGGAGACATGGTGATTGGTTCTTATGTCGATGTTTTGATTGGTTCTGTTAGCAACTCAGGGCGTGGTTTTGCCACCCCGGACAGTTTAAAAAGAGGGCCTGTTGCCCTTCTGTTTCTGAATCGTTCTTCTGTTGAATAAAGCTGAATCATTGTTGAGACCTGCCGCCTCGAGTGTCATATCTAACACTATGGATGCCACCTTGGATTCCGTGATGGAAACAGGGCTGGCTGTACAAAGAGCTGAGGCAGTCACGGAAGGAGGCAGGCTTGGGGTCAGCTGCTTGCCTGTGGTCCAACAGATATCCTGCATGAGGGAGGGTGTGAGGGAGATAATTCTCTTTACCCCACACCATCTCTATAAGAGCAGCCGAGCAAGCTGGAGACACCAATTCTTTCTCCTTGCAAGAGATCCACTGCCTTTTCTGTTTGGCTGCTGTCAGGGCAACCAAAATGGAGGCTGAACTCTTGAAAACTGAGACAATCTCCTGAGAGCTCAGGAAACCTCCTCAGGCCCCACGCGGCCCCCTGTGCTATTTTTAAAGAGGGCTGGAGAAGTGAAGAGGGTAAGGAGGATGACCTCCTCTGGAGGGAGATCCAGTGGGCTGGCAGATAATTGGCAGAGAGAGAGAGATGACAGAGGCAAGGTGGGTGGAGAGAGTGGTGAAAGGTCTTGATCTGCAGCTAGACAGAAGTAAGACGGGATGTAAATGAAACTGGTCAGTACCTACATGGCGTGCTGAGGCAAAATCAGACAGCCCTTTGACTTTCAGAAACACACAAGCCATAACAGACAACAGGGAAGATAACAGAGGGTGGGACCGGGGCAGAGGGAAAGGAGAATGTGGCCATTGGAGAGCCACCACCTTTTGGAGTAAACAGTGCTGGGTTATATTATCCAAGGCACTTTCTTTGGTTGCTGCGTAATGCAAAACAGAACGCCCTCAACAAATGAGGAAGGGGAGAGCCCACATCTGGCAGAACTGAACTGATTATATCAGCCCAGCAGTCAGACTTCCAGAGACAGTAACAGATGAAGGTCAGTCCTTCCAAAGCATCACAGAAGAACGTATCATTGAGAGTGAAAAAAGGCTGGTGGATTCAAATGCCCCATGGGACATCGTCATTGAACACACAAGGGCAACTGTGGGACGTATTTAAAATTACCCCACCAACTTCACGTCTGACCTGATCTCCACCACTGTCAAAACACATAAGCACAACTGCTGAAAAGTCCCGGAATCACAGGCGTCCACTGCAAATCACTATCGCGTCCTTTATTAGTCTTGACACTCCAGGGTTAGTCCTCTGATTTTTTTGTTCATCTGGAGGTCCCCATACCCCATTTTCAATTTTTTTAGCCAAGGGTCAACAACCATTTATTAACCAAAGATAGTAAATGCAGGACTGGTTCAGTGATAAGCAAATGAATCACTGTTAACACAGTGCTTCAGAAATCTGTTACAAGTTCTTCTTAGGATTCGACTGTGCGACTAAACAACGACAATGACATGGTTTTGTCTGTTCATCTCCATATTTCCACCATGTATGAAGGTGAAAACCGAACTTGCTGCCTGGAGAATATTTATGCTTCACACATAACTGAATGTACTGCTCTATGTACTATATATAGCATACACGTTTAACATGGTTATTATAACTATGAATCAACCATACTTTTTGACATGCCTAGAAAGTGACAGTAATACGCATCTCTCTCTTCCACAAACACCCAGAGAACAATTCAAATAAACCCAGTCCTGTTTCGACATCTCACACAACTTATTGTCTTACCGTTTTCTCCATCAGACTTCCTTTCGTGGTCTGTGTCCGTGAGGGATAGCGCCGAGTTTGCGCGGCTTGATAGGCAGGAGCTGTGTTCCGATTTCATCCCTGTCATCCACATCCTCAAGGCCTGATCTGGCGAGGCGCCACCTTCCGTCTCCGTATCGGCATCAGATCCCATTTCTATCGGATAGCCATGTTGGGAAATGGCATGCAAGTCTGTCTGGTAGCCAGTACACAAAATGTGCGGAGTTTCACAGAATTCCATCTCTGCAAAGAGAGAGAGAGAGATACACACAGAGATGTGGTTTAAGAATGGAAGGATGAAGGGGCATTCCTTTGGCTTTCAAAACGTTCGTCCACACTTTGATGTCCCATAGTTATTTTTGTATGTGGTTCCGTGTCTCTCCCCCCCCACACCTCTAGCCCTGGGAACGTCCTCTGGAGCTAACAGTGCATACTCTGCCAGCTGGGTGTAAGGGCCAAGGGCTCCGGGCAGCTCTTTCTAGCTCACCCTATTCCGGGCAGCTTCCTCCTGTCACCAGCCTGGCGGCAGGGTCATCACTTTTGGCAGCAGCAAAAGCTACGGCCCAGTAAATCTGACAAATGTTAATTTGATGACACATTTTACAGGAGGCAGAATGTGGTCATTTGCTTGTGTTTTAATTTAGCAGGCAGTCAGCAACGTGGAGAAAATATCTGCAAACAAGCTCTGTGCAGACCAAGCGTTATGGGTGATTGGGAAATGGTTCTTTCCCTCTGAACCCTGCATTCGACTCTGTCTTTAACTATGTACGATTTTGCAGTGCTCCAACTCCCTTGGGATGTCTTTTCTGTGAAGTTCTTCCTAGTACCATAAATGGTTGTTTTTAGCTTTGCACATCTAACCTTGTTGCCAACTATACTACACATTCCCTAGAGGAGGTAAAACTCAACTGGATTTACAATACTCCTAGGCCTGCTTCAAATACGGCACGGGAACTGCTTCTACATGGTGCAGTCTCATGCTCCATGGGTGCACATGAATAATACAACTGCACAGACGGTGCCAACCGCATGGGTCTTTCCCACACAATCAGCATCCCGCAGGGAGGGAGGCAGCAGAGACGGTCTGATCTGTGCCAGGAGCGGCACAGCAAGCTGCAAAGCATCTGAGCCCTTGCGCCTTTCTGCTGATGCCCATCAGAAGCACACCAGCATGACACCGGGCATGGTTTGTCTGCAGACACAGCAGTGGATGCCCAGTGATTTGCTGTTCCCGGAATGGAGTAAGGATGGCAGAGTGGCAGAAATCAAATGAAAGACAATGCGATGCAGATGTGATTATCTGAACAAAGGAAACCATCGCCCAACAGACATGAGGATCGTCTGCACCTTTTTTAAAAAAAAACTGTCAACAGCAATTGCAAAAAAAAATGTATGTTGCAATGCAACAATTGAACAGGCAAACAATAACATTTCCCAATGTGTCTATTGCAACTGCATCCGTGGACTGTATTTCAGGCACCATTCAACCTACAATGTCCTCAGGAGCTTGGGTCCTACACACCACCTTGGGATCTTCACTTGTTGTTCCATTACCACTTTGAAGACTGGCCCGAAGTGCCAAATCCTCATAAAGTGAGGGGGAAATTGCAGAGAGAATCTTCCCAGGCTGATTCTGTGTTGGCTTTTCCCTCTGCTGTTTTACATAACCCAAATTGGAACAGAAATTCCCCTGTGCACTCCATGCCACTTTCGCTTCCTTTGATCGTCAGACTTTATGGTAGCCTCTGCACTCCATGCCGCTTTTGCTTCCTTTGATCATCAGATTTTATGGTAGCCTCCACACTCCATGCCACTTTCACTTCCTTTGATCATTGGATCTTATGGTACCTTCTACAAAGATTTATGGCCATTCAGGGGTGACTTTGCAGTCAGTACAGGGTTTCCCCGAGGTATTTGAATGTGGTTTTGAGCTGCACGTTTTCCTCCCAGGGCAATTCCGCATCAAGCATTCGCTCCATATTTTCTCAACTGGGAGGGAAAAGTGCAGCTCAAAACCACATTCAAATACCCTGGGCCAATTCAATGCTGACTGCAAAGTCACCCCTGAACGGCCATAAAACATCCATAAACCCATGCAGAAGGTATCATAAAATCTGATGATAAAAGGAAGCGAAAGCGGCATGGAGTGCGGAGGGCTGGAGGCCAGGGCTCATTTCCTGTAGGAGCACACAGGAGCAAAGCTCCGGCAGTAAGGAGCCCTGGGGGTGGTCACCTGCAACAAGCCCTGCCCCCTGCTCCCAGCAGCCCCCTCACCTTTCCCGGCCCGCTGGCCAACCCAGCAGAGCACTGACGCAAGCTGGCCCTTGAGCTGCTCTGCCACTGCCTGGGCCATGGCACCCAGCCTGCCCAGGCTCTGTCCATCCTCATGCCGGCCCTGGTGTGCCGCCTCTGCAAAGTGGGCCCCGGCTACTCCCACAAGGCCTGCAAGGAGCTCCGCCCCAGCATCCTGCAGCTACTCGGCCTCCTCCTGCCCCTCTGCCCCACCACCACCCTGGCCCCCTACCTGCTCAAGGCCATGCACATCCTCCACGCCGCCCTCCTCAACCCACGAGCAGCCACGCACTTTCTTGCACTTGCTTGAGTGTGGAGGGCTGGAGGCCAGGGCTCATTTCCAGCAGGAGTGCATAGGAGCTCCTGCAGGAGCACACAGGGCCATGGCACCCAGCCTGCCCAGGCTCTGCCCATCCTCATGTCGGCCGTACTGTGGCGCCTCTGCAAGGTGGGCCCTGGCTACTCCCGCAAGGCTTGCAAGGAGCTCCGCCCCAGCATCCTGCGCCTCTACTCCACCACCACCCTGGCCCCCTACCTGCTCAAGGCCATGTGCATCCTCCACGCCACCCTCCTCAACCCACAAGCAGCCACACACTTTCTTGCACTTGCCGGCCATCCAAAAGAGTCCAGTGGCACCTTTAAGACCAAGGTTTATTCAGGTACAAGCTCTCCCTCCTCTGTGAGGGAAGATCTGCACGTTCCCCCCACCCCATAGCTAGCAATCCAAAACAGTCCAGTGGAGCCTGAGCACTGAGTGTTGCCTTCCGACACACTTCCGGTGATGTCTGGGGGTGTGGCATATGCAAATAAGTTATGCTAATGAGCTCCTGCACCTCTTTTTCTATGAAATGACCCCTGCTGGAGGCTACCATAAAATCCGATGATCGAAGGAAGTGAAAGCAGCGTGCAACGCAGAGGGGAATTTCTGTTCCAAGGTGGGTTTGCTAAAACAATGGCTAGTTGAGAAAATGTGGAGCAAATGTTAGATGCAGAATTGGCCTTAGTGAGCGGACAGCTCACGGCCTTCCCCCTGGAGACCCATCAAAAGCCTGTTTGGCTTTCCTGTTTGTTCTGGCATGCAACAGCAAAGGCTAACCGGGTCTAGGACTGATGCTTTAATGACTGTATAATTACACTACTTCAACGTTATTTTATTGTTTGTCTTAAGCTGCTGCTATTCACCTCAAGCGCCAACAAAGGGGAGGAATAGGAATTAAGCAACATGACCTACTTGTGTTTCTGTGTGCAAATCATTTGGTGATTACAAGACAAATGATGTCTTCCCCTTTGAAAAACAGGGTTATAAAACACAAGCCTCTTGTTGACTTCAATCTCTCAGAAGGATCTGTGTATGAAGCCATGCAGACGGCACTTGGAAAGAAGGATAAAATCCTACACTAGGGGAAAGGAATAGGTCAAACGCTTCTCGTGGCATTTGCAAACTAAATTACACCCTCCCTCATCTCATTTGAACTTCATTAACTTTGTGTGTGTATATATATATTTTACAGACTGCACAGATCTCCATTCGGTTCAGGTGGGCCCGTTTCACTTCGCGGGAACAAAAGCATGCTCTCAAGAGAGCTGTGGACGGCCAAAACGTTCCGTGCTTCTGCCTTTTGGAAATCTAAGTGAAATATACTGGGTTCAGACACATAGAGTGATCAGCTCATGGTTTATTGTGATTTCAGCTTAAACCCCAGACAGACAAGCTGGGTCCAAGGCCTGCTTAGATCCCTGCAATATACCACACCCAAACACACACACACTCCCCATGATAGGCTATTTACAGTGCAAGGTTCAACCATTGGTTAATTCTAGGATCCAGGCGAGCCTATAGGTCTGTTCCAGCTTTTGTTATGCAGCTAAAGCTGCGCTTATTCGCATGAGCGGTAGGAGTTCGTGCACAAATACATGTGGCCATTCCAATACATAACACTAAGCCAACTCAGAATTCAGGAGAATACGGCTAGAATTGGATACAAAGCTGTAATTTCACTTTGAATTGTGTGCCATTTTAGTGGTTTGGTTTTGAATTGTACTAGCGGTGTACTGATGATTCTCTAATGGTAATGTTTGACTTGAAATAAGGATATTGAAATCAGCCAAATTGCTAGGGGGAAAGTGTTGGTGTCAAAATACCTCACTCAATTCTTGGGTTGCTTCAAATGCTATGCAGCTTCACCTTGGCGGCTTCTTCAAATCACTAACCTGGCTCTGGACTCCATTTGCACACAACGCCATTTATTTCAATTGGTTCTGGCAACTCACATGATTTTTATTTATTTATTTTTTCATTTATAGAAAAGAGCAAGAGACCAATAGCGTCTTAAAGACTAACAAAATTTATGGCAGGGTATGAGCTTCCATGTTAGGAGCTGCAGTGGCTCAAGTGGTTAAGACACTGAACTGCAGGCTGTGGAAGGTCAGTAGTTCAACAGTTTGAGACCCGAGTGCGGCATGACTGAGTGAGCTCCTGTCTCTAGTTCCAGCTCCTGCCAACCTAGCAGTTCAAAAGCAAGAAATTGCAAGTCGATAAATAGGTCCCACTCCGGTGGGAAGATAACAGCGTTCCGTGCACCTTGGTGTTTAGTCATACCGGCCACATGACCATGGAAACGTCTTTGGACAGCGCTGGCTCTTCGGCTTTGAAACGGAGATGAACACCGCAACCCGAGAGTCGGATTTGACTGGCTTTCGAGCAAGGGAACCTTTACTTTTACCTATGAGCTTCCATAAGTCACTGCTCACTTTTTAATATATCCAAAGAAGATACCTGAAGAAGAGAGCAGTAACTCAGGAAAGCTCATTCCGGCTGATTCTGCATTGGATTTTCCCTCCACGGTTTTACGAAACCCACGTTGGAACAGAAATGCCCCTCTGCATTGCATGCCTCTCTCAGTTCCTTTGATTATTGGGTTCTATGGCCATACTCTATGCCACTTTTGAGTTCTTTGATCATAGGATTTTAGTGTACCTTCTGCATAGATTTATGGTCGCTTTATGGCCATTCAGGGGTGACTTTGCGGTCACTATGGCGTTGCCCCGAGGTATCTGCATGTGGTTTTGAGCTGCACTTTTTCCTCTCCGTTGAGAAAATGTGGAGCAAATGCTAGATGCAGAATTGCACAAATGGTGTTAGTCTTTAAGGTGCTGCTGGGCCCTTGCTCCTTTCTCCTGCTACAGACTAACATGGCTACCCATTTCGATCTATTTTTTTATTTATGTTATTTATAGACCACTTTTCTCACTGTAATCTCAAAGTGGATTACAAAGTGTAATTTAAGAGAAGAAGAAGAGAAGAGATTGGATTTATACCCCGCCCTTCACTGCCCAAAGGCATCTCAGAGCAGCTTACAAACTCCTTTCCCTTCCCCTCCCCACAACAAACACCCTGTGAGGTCGGCGGGGCTGAGAGAGCTCTGACAGCAACTGCTCTTTTTCATGGACAGCTGTGCTAGAGCTTGTGACTGACCCAAGGTCACATCAGCAGGTGCAAGTGGAAGAGTGGGGAATCAAACCCGGTTCTCCCAGATTAGAGTCCGCACACTTAACCACTACACCAAACTTGCGGACATTCGGTTGGATTCAATCACCATTTCGGCAAGTGAAAAAAGAGGAGGGATTCCCCTCTGAACCCCCCTCCCCTGCAAAAAGCTAAGCTGGCAGTCATGGGACCTGCACTGACAAAGACCATGTGGTATCAGAGGTGTGCTTAGGAGGAGAATGGGGCAAGACTGAGCTAAAAAGGTGGCTGCACCCCACCCATCTGTTAGGCCGCAATGCCAAATGTAGCATCAATGACATCACCAAGAAAACCATGAGGGTCACCAGATCCAATCCAATCAGAGTACAGCAGTCAAATGAAGATGGGAACAGGGAGATTCCCAAACTGAAGTGCTGCTGGACGCTCCCAAATTAAGCACAACACCAGGTGAACGGTTTAAGCTCAGCCCTAAGTTGTACTGATTTGCAGAGTGGCTGCAAAAGTGTTCAATGAGTCAAGCCCAGGCATGCTTACTCAGAAGTCCAATGGGCCTTATCCTTAGGATTGAGCCCGAGATGCTTTAATTCACCTTCTGCAAAAAAAAAACAAAAAATGTGCTTCATGTACTGTTACATGGATGCTGACACTCGCCAATGAATGTCCCAGTATCTTGCCTTTCCAAAACCCAGACGTTGTTTCCATATGTTTGTGTCAATACATCCCTGCAGCAGGTATAACAATGGAAGTTCAAAAATGTTTTCTGGTGTTTTTTTTAAGAATACATTATCCAAGCTCCACCCCCATTTTATCCCAAAGTATGAAAGGTTTGCCCTGACCTGGACGGCCAGGCTAGCCTGACTGTAAGCAGGCAGACCCCCTCTCTTTACTGAGGGGCAATTTAGAAGTGAACACCCTTCATCTTATAGCACCCCAGAGGTTCATATGCCGGACAGCTTGACCAAAATGCACACAGGATGGATGCCAGGGTGGCAGGCCTCATATACATGTCTGGGCAGGGACCTTGGGAAGGTGGAAGATCCTGGTCTGATCCTGCTGCTACCCCTCCCTTCACCTCCGGTCTGCATACGCTGGAACAACAGTCCCGCCTCACCCCAGAGCTAATACTATCCACCTGTATTCTTAATCCCATCAACCTTCCCTCCACCCACATTTCCCTCACAAAAGCACCCCCTAACACAGACAGGTTTCCCATCCCACACAAAAGAAAGGCCAAAGAGTAGTATTTCTACTTTTTCTTAGTTTAATTAGAAATCCATTAGCACTCCGAATCACCAGAGGGAGCAACCAGAGTTTCCTCTCGAACTCTACTTCGCATCAGGAACGCCTCTTAAAGACGTCTCCCATTCCTTTGTCCATTCCTGGGAAGGCTATTCGGCATTTCCCACCACAATGTTTTACCTCCAGCTAATCCCATCAGAGTATTGTTCTAGGAGGGCAGTCTCATCCGTATGCCCTCCGGTAGCATTTTGCCCTAGAACTGGACTAAGGCAGCTTCATTGCTGTGTGTCGTGTCTGGGCTCCAAGTGACAACGCACTCCCACACTGTTTGGGTCCTTCTGTAAGACGCTGGTTCATTTCATACTTTCTCTCTGTGGATCACTGCTCTTCTGGGCAGGTAGATATTACCCCATCCCGACCCATATTTCCCGCGACTCCCTTTATTTCTAAATTGGTCTTGTATGTGTGCTGCCTCTTGTATGCTTTTTGCAAGTTACTGTTCTTCTTTTCTATCAAATAAAATACATTTCTATTTTAGCTTGGACTGGTTATTTCGAGAGTTCTCTTAATGGGAAAGATCCCCGTAAATGCTGGTGGAGGATCTTGCTTCCATCCCCGCACCAGCTTTTCTATCTCCTTGCTAATTCCCCTAATAAACATGAGACAGCCTTTTTAGACAGACATAGCATTTGGGGCAACACGATCTGATCAGATCTCAGAAGCCAAGCAGGGTTGGCCGTGGTTAGGATTTGGACTGGAGACCACCAAGGAATACCAGGGTTGCTAGGCCGATGCAGGCAATGGCAAAGCACCACTGTATGTCTCTTGCCTGGAAAACCCTCTGGGGTTGGCTGCAACTTGACGACACTTTCCACCCCCAAGGAAGGTTTGGTTGACAGAAGGAGATACTAGCCTAAAGTCACTCAGCCCTAGCAATTATTCATTGTCCCCTTCCGAAACACTGCTGGGACCACCACCGGGGCTGTAAATATCCCAGGCATCGAGCTGCCAAGGCACTTAAGCTGGTACTTACAAATACGAATAGTTATTTTTTATTACTCAGCAAAACTAACACTGGATAAAATTGATGCTGTTCCAAAACAAACAAATAAGAGCCTTAGAATCTGAATGTTCCTATTTCATCATCAGTTTTCCCCAGAGACTGAATTAATAGATAGAGAGGGAGGTGACATTATCTCTAGCTTTGCTTTGTTCAGGGGAAACAAAGGAACGCTCAGTGGGAGCAAACATAAGAACCGTGAATTTTACCTATGAAAACAGGGACACATTCGTAACACACTTACACAGTTATTTACTTAAAGATACCCCTCTTATTCTACTTTAAGAGGGTAGCAGCGTTAGTCTGCCATAAAACAGTTAGATTTCAATCCAGTAGCACCTCCGAGACCAACAACAGTTTCAGGATATATTTGATTCCTCGGACAGGAGAAGAAATGGAGATCTCCAAGTCCTTTTATCCCAGTCAGAAGGTGGGAGGGGGGTTGTAAAGAATGCCGGTAAAGAGTGCAAAAGTACCCTGCACATTGTAATCAGCTTGGTTAGAGCAGAGGGGAAATTCTCGGGGCAGAAAAATTGCATCTGTCGTGAGATAAGAATCCTATGTCCCTATTCAGTCCTGGGGGTCCCTCTTATTATACATCATTGAGGATGCAATTCCTCCTGTCCTCTTCACTGATTCTGCAACAGCAGCCTGTTAAGAACTACAAAGGCACCAGGTGTGGCAGAGTTCAAATGCCTGTGTGGATTTCTGAGAGTTCCAGGTGTCATTAATACTTGGCCAAAGGAATTCAATTACAACTTCTGCAGAGGGCAGCTAGATCTCAGTAGAGAAGCAAGGCTACCTACGTTCAAGACACAACCACCTGAACCAGACTTTAATCCTGGAAACATTTGGCACCCAGCTGCTTTTTTTTAAAAAAAATGGCAAGGTGAGAAGGGTGAAGCACATAAGGCGACAGCAGGAGCTCAACTGCTAGATCTCCAACAGCTATCCTAACTTTTCTAAAGAAGTGTGCACGCACACGAAAGCGTATACCCAGAATTAAATTTTGTTGGTTTTACACGTTCCACTGGACTCAAGCCCCAAGACATTCAGCGATTTCAAAAACAACCTCTATAGCCCTTCAAAACTATATGTAGAGGGCATTCCAGACACAATCACCACATCAGCCAACCATACGGCTAGAACCTGGGAGAAACCCAGTGCATGATCCAGTCCCCTTGTTGTATGCATGGAGTGCATGGCACCAAGGTCCCTCTGCACACAAACAAACCATGAGGATCTCCTAGAAGGCTGCCATGTGCAAAGAAAAATACCTCTCACCATTGTCCCCTCCCCGAGCAAGTGTTCCACTGAGTGCCAAGAGGTCAATGTCAATGGGAGGCCCCTCCCTTCCACAGTAAGATATCCAGCATTGTGACCTTCAATTGAGCCAGGTGTATAAACAGCTAGATCCAAGTACAGTAGCATCTTCAGGACCAACAGGATTTTAGAGGGATTAACTTTCAAGGGTCAAAGCTCCCTTCATCAGATACAAGTTGGAAGGGAAGGAAACTTTGACTCTCAAAACTCTCTTCCCTTCTGACTTGTATCTGACTAAGAGAGCTTTGATTCACAAATACTTATACCGGGGGGTGTGTGTGTGTAGAAAAAGCCCAGCAGGAACTCATTAGCACCACACTCAATAGCAGGAACTCATTCACATATTAGGCCACACCCCTGACAGCACTGCTCATTAGCATATTAGGCCACACCCCTGTGTTACCATGAGTGTGGTCATCCAGCTACACCAACTTTTTGCTTCTTATTCTGTTTACTTTGTTTGCTGCCAAAACCCAGGGCTTTTTTGTAGCAGGAACTCCTTTGCATGTTAGGCCATACACCCCTAATGTAGCCAATCCTAATGAGTTTCTGCTGCTGGGTGTAGCCTATTATGCTAATGAGTTCCTGCTGGGCGTGCCCAACTTGGGAGCCAGCTGGAACTCTGTTCCTGTGTGTTCCTGCCCCAAAATAGCCCTGCTTATACCACAAAAATCTTATTGGTCCCTAAAGTGCTACTAAAGAAGAAGAGTTGGTTTTTATACTCCACTCTTCACTACCTGAAGGAGTCTCAGAATGGTTTACAATCACCTTCCCTTCCTCTCTCCACAACATACACCCTGTGAGGTAGGTGGGGCTGAGAGAGCTTTCTTGAGAACTGCCCTTGTGAGAACAGCTCTGAGGGAACTTGTGACTGGCCCAAGGTCACCCAGCTGGCTTCATGTGGAGAAGTGGGGAATTGAACCCAATTCTCAAGATTACAGTCACCACTCACAAATCCACCTGTTCTACTGCAGACCAATCTGGTTACCCTCTGACACTACCTCCAGGTGCATAAACCAGCTGTGGTCAGTTCATTTAGAGGTCTAGAACCAGAGCTCTGCAATGAGATGTGTGCTAGCAGAGGGGAGCAGGAAAATCTTAGTGGAGGGTGGAGAAGTTTGCCAATGTTCCCATCTGGTCCTTGATTTTATAAGGACTGGGGAGCCGGGGGGGGGGAGGAAAGGCCTGGTTAGAGTGGCACTTCCATGCCATCTGGCCTGCAGGAGTCGGATCCAGGGTAGACCAAATGTGCCCATTCTTCTCTGCATCAGGCCTCCCCCGATGTACCCACTCACACAGCCGAGCCCCCATATACCATACAGCTGACTGCTAGCAAGAGCTGGAGTGTAACTTTGAACCAAGCTGAGCGCCAAAAAGAAACTGTTAAAGCTCAGTATTAGGACAAATTAAATGCCAAAAGGGAAGAAAATGAAAAATTGGAGCAATTTCTGTCCTCAACAGCAGTATTCTTATATCTCTGCTGAGACATAAGGGCAGTAAACTGAATTGAGACCTCTCCAAGGTGGAGAGAATTCTAAACACACTGGGGGGGGGGTTGGCAATGTAAAATTAAAGTATGCATACTTTCCTTAATGGATGCTCTGTTAACAAAGCAAATGCTAAAACGTTTTATCCTGTCCTTTGTGAATCCAAAACGTGGTGTTTAATTAACAAAATGGTAGAATGAGTTGCCTATAGAAACCATTATTCTTTGTGCTATCTGATTATTCCAAGAGTGACTCCATTTTGCATTCTCCTTTGCTTCTTGACATTTAATTTATCCTAACTTTTAACTGCACTTAATGGAGTTTTTACAATTTAAAAAAAGAAGAAGGGTTACAGTCTTTACCCAGTAAAAGAGGGGAAATAAGACCATTCAACATTGTTGGAGGGGGGAGGGAAAAATCATCTGAAGGCAACAAAATTAATTACAGGAATGGGAAAAGAATTCAAGCTGTTCCTTGTCATTTTCTTTTGGAGTGGGAGATGGTTTCTCCTTCGAATATATGGGTTAGATTCAGCAGGTCTGTTCCACTAGCAGTGGCATTTTCCTCTAACAACAGGAGTATGACAAGTCTACAGGATCCTACCCTACACAATTCCCATTACAAATGCATATTTTAAATTTTCATTGGGAAACTCTTTGGAAAGGCTGAAATGTCAAGACAAACCATCTAATTTACTTTTATCCTAGGCTGCGGTCACACACACAAAATAATCCACTTTCAATCCACTTTCAGTGCACTTTGCAACTGGATTTTACTGAGTGAACTGGAAAAATCCAGTTGAAAAGTGGATGGAAAGTGGATTATTTAGTGTGTGTGACCGCAGCCCAAGGCTTCTTTTGGAGAGCTCATGTCAACTTACTTGATTCTCCCTTATTTTTTATCTTCTCAACAACCCTGGTAGGTAGGCTACGTTGAAAGCCTTCCAAGGTCACCCAGTGAGTTTGTTCCATGGCTGAAAGGAGATTAAATCTCAGATCTCCCCAGTCATAGCCCTGCACATTAACCAGTATACCAATGATTTACCCATTCAAATGAGTCAAATAAAGAAGTGTACAATACTACTGTATGAATCTATGTTAAGTCCTCCTCTGGAGTACTATGTATAGTTCTGGATGTTGTATCTCAAAAAAGATACTGAAGAGCTGGAAAAAATACAGAAGAAGACAACCAAGGCTACGGTCACACAAGTGAGATAATCTGGGGGGGAAGCGAGGCTTTTTGCTCCACAGCAATTTGACCCTCCACTGCATGATCAGATGTACCAGTGGATGAATCGGGTTTTTCCCGTCACTGTGTGTTTCCACTGCACTTCAACTGGAGGAATCACTGACGCAATGGGAGCGCGCCGGAGCTTGGTACTAGCCTTGGTAAGTTAAGAGAACCTCCACATTCAGAGGCCGTAAGCCCCAGAACACTAGTGCCAGGAAGCAGCACCAGGGGAGGTCTGGGTCCTCCAGGGCATCTGGTTGACTGCTGTGTGAAACAGGATACTGGGCTAGATGGACCATGGGTTCTGATTCAACAGTCTATTCCTTTGTTATGTTGCCTGTTAAAGTGGAAACATGTCAAATGTACCTGCCATGTGCAAGACAGATGAATTAAATTATCATGCTGAGAGAACAGAAAGATTATAGGCAGGGTCTGTGATATGCACACCTTTGTGTTCCTCTTCATTCCTATTTCATCCTTCCCTTTTAAAACAGGTGCGAGTTTAGAACAAGGACACCCACAAATGGCTCCACTCTTAAACAGACTAAACAAATCTCATCTCATTCCACCCAGTGTGAAAATTGGACGTAACACGTCCCCTTTCATTTAAAAGCAAGTGTGGGTATGGGTGTGGGTGTATAAAAGCAGCCCTTGACTCTTCTGTTCCTTAGCTCACATCAAATTACATCTTGTGGCCAAGCTCAACATCAATGGAAGAGGATAAAAGCCATCAAGGGGCGTCTGCTGTCTCTGAGTGGGCAGCTCGAAACACAATTGTCATCCAGTCGTCTCCCCTCAGCCTTCTTTTATGGGATCACTCACGAAAAAGTTCAAGGATGTCTTAGGTATGTAAGCTTCAAACGCTCTTAAGGAAGGGACAGAAGGAAGTACCATTTACAGCATGTAACTCATTTCAAAACCCGAAAAGGGTATATTTGGAAGAAAAGATGTGTCGGAGAGTCTGAAATAACCTAAGGCAGAGGTCTCCAGCCATTCTGAGTCTGCAGGCACCTTCGGGTTTCTGACACAGCATGGTGGCTGCAGCCACAAAATGGCTGCTGCAGGTGCCGAAGCCAGCCACAATATGGCTGCCACAGCTTATCTTCAGCTACACAGTGAAGATCCTTGTGCTGCGTGGTGGCAGTCGCTGACAAAGTAACATTTTTTTAAAGAAACGTATGCACAGCCAATCAAAACCCCAATGAGAAGCCTTTCTGAGCAAAAGCTCTACCTAACCCTGCTTGGTGGACACCAAGAAGGAGAGGGAGAGGAAGGAGGAATCGGTTTTTATACCCTGATTTTCTCTACCCTAAGGAGTCGCAAAGTGGCTTACAATTGCCTTCCCCTTCCTCTCCCCACAGAGGATTCTGAAACAACTGTGACTGTCCCTAAGTCACCCAGGAGACTTCATGTGGAGGAGGAGTGGGGAATCAAACCTGGTTCTCCAGACTAGAGTCTGCCTCTCTTAGAAGAAGAAGAGAGAAGAGATTGGATTTATACCCCGCCCTTCACTGCCCAGAGGCGTCTCAGAGCGGCTTACAAACTCCTTTCCCTTCCCCTCTCCACAACAGACACCCTATGAGGTAGGTGGGGCTGAGAGAACTTCTGACAGAAACTGTCCTTGAGAGAACAGCTGTGCCAGAGCTTGTGACTGACCCAAGGTCACATCAGCAGGTGCAAGTGGAGGAGTGGGGAATCAAACCCGGTTCTCCCAGATAAGAGTCCACTGCTCTTAACCACTACATCAAACTGGCTGGGTGTCACCTGGAGCCCAGGCGCCCCTGTGCACCACATTGGAGACCCCTGACCTAAAGTTCACTTATCCTGCAAGTAAGCAACAAATGCATTGTGTTTAAATCAGAAAAAGGAACATGCTAATACCAGAATTTTAGCACCAGATTCTGCTGCCAAGGGTTTGCTTTTGAATGTCAGTGAGGAGGGAAATAGAGAAGACGCTGCAAGCTCCGTGACTAGATTCCCTTTCAGCCTTTATCCTGCTGCTCCACTCAGACAAGTTCAATACCTCTCTCCCATGGAAGTGACTTGTCTGCTGAGTAAGAGCTGCCTCCACTGAAAGGAAGCTCATTTCATAAACTTCAAAATAATACAAGATGAGAAAAACAGATGAGGATTAGCAGTCTGAAAAGTACTGAGTCTGACGCATCATTGAGTGATTTCAGCTCATACTTTCACTAAGTGATTTCAGAAGATACAGACATACAAGGCAAGCCCGCGGGCTGCTTAAATATACAACAACAACTCCACCCACACACACCCATACACCCATGATTGGTTCCTTTAGGATTCTAGGCAGCCAATAGGCTGTTACCAGGATCCTATTTGTCCATTGTTTCCTAGATCAAAGCTCTGGTCACCCCGCTGACCGCGTGAGCAGGAAAGCCACGTGCTTGGTCTAAGTTGGTACACAACACTCCTCCCCCCTTAGTCTTGATCTTACCCTAGCACACATAGTCCCGTAAATATTCGGGTTGGCGCTGCGTTCTTGCCAAATGTCGCAACACTGGACCTTGAGTGGGAGTTCCTGGGGCCGGACCCCTGGGTTCTCCTGGAATGATCAGAGTTTTCAGCATGGTGGGCATATTCCACAGATCCAGGGCATATTCCACAGATCCTGGGGCAAACCGTTGCTGTCTGATTCTGCCGTTGGGGTGTCTGTGTGCGGTGGTGGCGGGACGGGTTCCTCCGGCTCCTCTGGGACGCAGTCCCTGATTCCATAGTCCTCTGCAGTCTCGGGATCGGAGTTTAGGAGGTGGCATCGCAGTTGGTCGATATGTCCTTTGCACAGCTGCCCATCCTCATAAGACACTTCGTATGATCGTGGTCCTGTGACCCGGACTATTTTGGCAGGGATCCAGGTGGGACCCCACATGTGGTTTCTCACATACACTGGGTCTCCGGGGAAGAAACCTCTGGCAGCTGCCTGGTCCTGGGTTGTTGCATTGTGTTCTGGGGCTCGGTCGGGGTGGAGGCAATCTAACCTGGTGGTTAGACGTCAGCCCATGAGGAGCTCTGTGGGCAATTTCCTTCGTGGTGGCGTGGGGTGTCATCTGCTGGCCGAACACGAATCTGGCTAGCTTATACTCCCAGTCCCCGTGTTCTATGTGACAGAGTGCTTCCTTAGTTGTCCTGACCATGTGCTCCGCCTGGCCATTAGTTGCGGGGTGGAAAGTATGTGCCGTACCCCGTAGTATTGGATGTAAATGCAGTTCCATTATCAGTCACCAAAGTGTCTGCTATCCTGTGAGTACTAAAAATCCACCACATAGCTCGGGTGGCGGACCAGGATGAAGGTGAAGCTACTGGAGTTACCTCTAGCCATTTGGTGAACGCATCGACTAGAATAAAAAACGTTTGCCCCTGAGAGGGCCCTGCAAAGTCCAGGAGTAGCCTGTCCCAGGGTTTGTGTGAAGATTCCCAGGGTCTAACGGGAGGTTTTGGTGGCTTGGGTCACGACTCCTGGCATTTCTGGCACCTTTGCACGCAGTCCTCTCTTTCCCGGTCGAGTCCTGGTCACCAGACATAGTTCCAGGCTAGTGCGTTCATTCGCACGATCCCGGGGTGTGCTTCATGTAAGAATTCCAGAACCCGGTTTTGAATAGGCGGGGGCACCACCACCCAGCCCCCCCCAGCAAACACCCCTTGTGTGATGAGAGCTCCTCCTTCCTAGATGTGAAAGCCATGAACTCTGGGTCCACTGAGCCGGTGAGCCAACCCCTTCTCACCCAGTCTAAAACCCGGGACAAGACGCGGTCCCTGGTGGTGTGCCGGGAGACCTCAGAGACCAGGACCGACCTGTCAGGTAAATCTTCAACCAGGGCGACATGGTGGGCCAGGGCCAGATCTGGATCACACGATGGTAGGGGAAGGTGGCTGAGTGCGTCAGCATGGCCCATCACTCTGCTGGGCCTGTGTGTGAATATATTGGGAGCCCGCTAGGTAAACTGACCACCGCAGGACACGAGGGGACAGCATCTGGGGGGTTTGATGATCTGGGGCCAGCAAGCCCAGGCAAGGTTGGTGACGATCATAAATGGGCGTCTGTAGAGGTAACTGTGGAATGTTTTGACCCCTGCCACGATCACTAGGACTTCTTTATCAATTTGTGCATAGTTGTGCTCTGCCTGTGAAAGCATCCGGGAGTAGTAAGCAACCGGTACCTCCCGGCTGTCAGCCTTTACATGGCCCAGAACCGCCCCAACCGCATATGGGGAAGCATCACATGCTAACACCACTGGCAGTGACTCATCAAAGGGTGCAAGAACAGCGTTAGACACCAAGAGCTCTTTCATGGCTGTGAATGCAGCTATGTGTTTGGCGCCCCAGGACCAAGGGGCATGCTTGTCTAAAAGTCTGTGGAGCGGTTTGGCTACCACTGCCTTGTGGGACAAGAAGGCGTGGTAGAAATTCAGCAGTCCAAGAAACGCCTGTAGCTCTGCTTTGGAAGACGGCGCCAGAGCCTCGGCGATTGCCCAGACCTTCTCGGGAGTGGGATGGATGCCCTGAGCATCCACGGCGAACCCCAGGAACTCCACTTGTGGGACTCCCAGTAGACATTTCTCCCTCTTCAACCCCGCTTCACTGAAACGCTTCAGCACCGACCTGAGCTGCTCAGCAAAGGAGTCCGAGTCCGGGGCGGCGATTAGAACATCGTCAAAAAAGGGATGGACTCCAGGGATTTCTTTAAGAAGACAGTCCATTAAATTCTGGGAAACCCCTGGAGCCACACTCACGCCAAATTGCAATTGTGTCACCTTGAAAGCCCCCCTGTGCATAACAGTGGTCTGTGCTTCCACGGTGGCATCGTCCACCGGAAGTAGCTGGTAGGTCTGGGCCAAATCTAATTTTCCAAAAACCTGGGCCCCCGCCAATGACGCCAACACTTGGCTGACCACCGGTACCAGATCTGCATGGTCTTGTAGGGCTTTGTTGAGCGTGCATTTGTAATCCATGCAGATGCGGACATCCCCATTTGATTTAATTGGGGTGACTATTGGCATTTCCCATTTGGCATGGGGCACTGGTTCTAGAACCTCAAGCTCCCCCTCAATTTTCGGTCATAACGCGAGGGGGCGGTGCCTGGTCTTCATGTGGATAGGCCTCAGCAGGCGGTCTAAGTCCAGGGAAACCGAGGGACCCGTGTACCGCCCATGCGTCCCATCGAAGATCTCTGGGAATTCATTACACACCACATTGAAGTCCCCGGACTGCACCTAGTTTAAGCCCGTCACACCCAACCCTAGGGGCCCAAACCACGAAAGACCAAGGAGGCTCGTGAGCTTCCCCTCAACCACCAACAGTTCTAGAAGCCCCTTAAAACCATTGTATTGTACTCAAAATTCGTCCCATTCCTTGATGGTGACTTTCCCTTCCCCTGCCCACAACAGACACCCTGTGAGGTAGGCGGGGCTGAGAGAACTTCTGACAGAATCTACTCTTTTTTTCAAGAACAGCTGTGCCAGAGCTTGTGACTGACCCAAGGTCGCATCAGCAGGTGCAAGTGGAGGAGTGGGGAATCAAACCCGGTGCTCCCAGCTTAGAGTCCACACACTTAACCACTACACCAAACAATTTAAACATAATCTACACAATATTAAAAACCTCTACAATGTTGGTTAATACAATTCACAAGATGGCAATAAAGCACAAGCTGAAAAAGTGCTCCCAAAACACTTTCATTATGTTTGATTATAGATGAAAACCAGATCCTGGGCAAGTGGCAGAAAAGCAGCAAAAATACTGCTGAATAAACAGCGCATGGCTGGGCAGGGAAGGTCAATCTAGTTAGATCTCCGCCACCTCTACCATAGGCCTGGTGGAACATCTCTGTTCTACAGGCCCCGCGGAACTGCAGTAGGGCCCCGATCTAACTTGGGAGAGTGTTCCACCTTGGGAACACCACAGGAACAAAGAAAATGGATGGAATGAGAAGTTGCACACCAATAAACAACAAAGTATAACAACACAAAAGGAGCAGGGCCATATTCACACATCTCTGGGCTGCAATACCATGTTTAAGCACCAGTGTTGGAAGGGTTCTGCAGCCTGAGCATGCAACCTCTCCATGCGTTCAGGCAATGCATGGAGAGGAAGAGTGAGAAAGAAAGGTCAGGTCCTGCCCTTGGCCTCTGCATGATCAGAGCACTGTGTCTAAACATGGGAGAAGTGTGCTTGTGTACAGTCCCTACCCTGATTCAGGAATGTTCAGAAAACACCATCTCCAATCACCGGAAAGGAGCATGCAACCCCACAGACTTCCTACACATGTAAGCATGGTGCTGAGAAGCTGGTGATCATACAGAGATGCAGGGCGGGGCTGGCGCCCTCATACCAGCTTACCCTCTCTGCGCATTGACTGAACACATGGAGGGGTAGTATGCTCAGAGTTAGCTCCTCACATGGAGCAGTTGGGGATTTGTGCACACAGCTCTGGGTGATAATTCAATGAGCTCACGGGCTGAGGGGAGAAGCTGTGGCTCAGTGGTTCAGCATCTGCTTGGCATGCAGAAGGTCCCAGGCTCGATCCCCGAAATCTCCAATTAAAAGCACCAGGCAGTAGGTGATGCAAAAGACTTCAGCCTGAGACCCTGGAGAGCTGCTGCCAATCTAAGTAGACCTTGATGGACCAAGGATCAGGTTCAGTATAAGGCAGTTCCACATGTCCACGTGTCCAGTGGGCTGCGGGGCTTGGAACACTGAATAAGTTTAGCAGAGGTTCTGGCAACTACAAAAAGTTTGAGAAATGCCAATCAAAGCATTCAAATGAGTTATCCACAGCGACCTGGACCAATCAAAGTGGAAAACTTGTCGAGGATGTATCAGACAAGCACAGGACAGATGGATAATGGATTCGGACGGAAGCCAGACAACACTTAAAACTGTCTGATATTGGGCAACTTGGGGCTGCCAGACAGGAAAGAAAGCCCGATCCATCACCGCTCTGCTTGTAGCGCTCCGCTCTCACATTCTGCCCATTTTACTGGGTTTACTGCACACCCATAATAGTTTTTCATTGTGCTTCCCTGATCAACGAAGCCAGACTACAGCAGCCAGGAGAAAGGAAGGAAGGAAGGAAGGAAGGAAGGAAGGAAGAGAAAGAAAGAGAGAGAGAGAGAGAGAGTGAAAGAGAAAGAAAGAGAGAGAGAGAGAGAAAGAGAGAGAGAGAGAAAGAAAGAAAGAAAGAAAGAGAGAGAGAGAGAGAGAAAGAAAGAAAGAGAGAGAGAGAGAGAGAGAGAGAGAGAGAGAGAGAGAGAGAGAGAGAGAGAGAGAGAGAGAGAGAGAGAGAGAGAGAGAAAGAAAGAAAGAAAGAAAGAAAGAAAGAAAGAAAGAAAGAAAGAAAGAAAGAAAGAAAGAAAGAAAGAAAGAAAGAAAGAAAGAAAGAACCTTCCCTCCTCTTCTAGCAGCAGAGACGGCTAACTATGCTTTAGAGGGAATAAATCAGGCCGAAAGGGTGAGGGAGCTCACTAACAAATTAGATGGCGATGGCCCTGTAAACTCATCTTTGCCCTGCAGGAAGGCCTGCTGCGAGCAGATAAGCTAACCCGGAGTTTGTTATCACAAGCCATCCTTAGTCCCACCTCATAAAAATTTGACACAGCTGGAGGTGAACTAATTGAGACAGCGGAGATAGCGGGCGTAGAAGGGAGTTGAAATGTAATTAAAAAGTGATCAGGAAAAGTGTGTGTGTGTGTGTGGGGGGGGATCCACCAGAAGAAAGACCGCTCCGAGCTGGGAGAACTGCCCGAGGGCTGAGCGGCAGTTCCAAAACTGACCTTTAATAGGAATGAGCAAGTGCATATTAAAGTGGAAGTAAAAGACCCTTAAAGACTTATGATCAGAAAATGTCCACGTAATCGTCCGTCCGGGGATATTTAAAAGGGGAAGACGGCACTCTGGGTTTCTAACGCTGCCAGCTGGTGAGAGCAGGTAGAATTGGCTCAAGGATGGCTGAGTCAGGGTATCTTTACAGGGCGGGGTCTGATGCCGTTTCATCCATAGGAATCCCTGTTGCCTGCCAAGCTGTACATTCACACAGAAAGCCCTCCATAAGAGACAAAGAAAGCCCCCTCTTCACAAAACACACAACCAGCTTCATGAATTTGCCCTCACAAGATGCAATAACTGCAACTAGCTAAGAGGGTTTTAACAGGGATTAGACAAATTCATGGCTAGTAGTCCGGGTAGCTAAATGGAACCTCCATGTTCAGAGGCAGTGTACCTCTAAATGCCAATCCCCAGAGGCAACCAGCAGGCAGGGGATTGTGTGAGAAAGCCGTTGCCTTCCTGTAGCGTATTGGCTATGAATCAGAAAATCCCTGATTTGAATCTCAGCTCTGCCATGAAGTTATTTACTTCCTTAATTTGTACTCTGCCTTTCTCTCCACTGGGCGCCCAGAATGCCTTATTTCCTTCTGTCTTTTATCTTCACAACAATCCTGTGATGTAGGTTAGGTCAGTATGGGACTAGCTCAGTCACCCAGAGAGCTTCTGTAGCAGAGTAGGGATTCGAACTTGGGTCTCCCGGGTCCTAGTATGATGGACTAGCCGCTGGCCCACTAGGGCAGCTAAGGGCAAACCACTAAATCTCTTGACCCTCAACACCTCATCCTCTCTAAGGGAAGAATAATATTGACCTACATTACCAGATGGTCGTAAGGATTACTGGCCTAAAGTATGTGAAGGACTCTGAACTCTTCAAAGTGGCAGCAAATTCTGTGCTATGTGATAGCGAAGCCAGGTATTATTATTATTGTGCCTTGCTTGTGGGCTTCTTGGAAGCATCTGCCCACCCACCTTGCTGACTGACCTTGGCCCAGTCACTATCTATTGACTTAACTTACCTCACAGCATTGTTGTGAGGACAAAATGGAGAGAAAGAAAACCATGTATGCCACCGTGAACTCCCTTTAAAGAAGGTTGGGGTAAAAAGATCTGGCTGGCCATTGTGGGAAGCAGGAAACTGGTGACTCCTCGAGCTGACCCTGTTGTCTATGTTCTTATACAAAGCTATGTACCGTCTCAGGATTTCAGCCCTCCCTGCTTGGGTGAGGTGAAAGAGACTTGTGGATGCAAGTTCTCAGTTGTCTGTTGCCAATCTCTTCCAAACCTCCCCCTATGAGTATAAACGTGCTTTCATTCATGTAGACGGAACATCATTTCTACATCCAGCAGCAGCCATTTTGTCTTTTAAAAAGCACTATAAAACTTGGTCTATAAGAGTGAGATTCGGTGCTGTGAATTGTCTTTGTTATCTTATCTGGCACGTTCGCAATACAGGTCGGCTGGAAAAAGAGGAAGATGGTACAAGCAACGGCAACATTATGAATTTTTGCAAGTGCACAAAGCGATCCTGAACATGAAACAGATGCATCAAGCGGCTAGGTTATTTTTATATTGAATTGCGAGCTTCTTTTCACATATTGCGATTGATCTCCATTTATCAATGGCATTGCTTTTACGGTTGCTCTTCTTATTTATGGCTCCTATTAATCTTGATAATGTAGCATTTGTACAAAGGATCTACATTATTTACTCTTCCTTTGGAGGATTTATTATGCATTAAAAATGAAAGACATTTTACTCCCTGAAATACCTCAGAAGCCGTCATAAAATTATATTGAGATATGCATATCTGTTTGTTAGCAATATTGCTCTATTCAATCAACAAGTCTAAACATATCCATTTTCCCATTACCACTGTCAATGTGGCACCGGAGATTAACGGGGAGATGGCTTCTAATCCATACAAAGCTCTGAGAAACTTTAATAAACTACAAAGTTGAAGCCATAGCATTATTATTTTCAAGACATCCCAGTGTTCAATGTGCCCAAAAGTAATATCCCTTAATGTGATGGTTCCCCAAAGCGAAAGAGGGACTCAAGGAATCAGTCACACTGACTACCTGATGATACATTGAAGTCCACATATATGTCCTTATTAGAAGTTTACAAGTGGGACATGCAAGATTTGTGGGGGGAACCCATTCCCCCCGGTCTCTTGCTGAGCCCAGCGCGGTCCCCAGGCTCTACAGCAGCTGCCGCCATGTCAAGTGTGAAGTCCTGGGCTCTCCAGCAGCCGCCACCAGGCTTGACACAGCCCCTGGGCTTCCCCACTGCTGCTGGGCTCAGTGTGCCTCCCAGGCCATGTTGCCAACAGCAGCATGCCCAGCAAGGCTATTGGGCTGTGTGATCACTGCTTGGCCCAACGAGGAATCCTAGGCTGTGTCACTGCCGAGCCCTGTTTGGTGTAGTGGTTAAGTGCGCGGACTCTAATCTGGGAGAACCAGGTTTGATTCCCCACTCCTCCACTTGCACCTGCTGGATGACCTTGGGCAAGCCATAGTCCTGGCACAGCTGTTTTTGAAAAAGAGCAGTTTCTGTCGGAGCTCTCTCAGCCCCACCCACTTCACAGGGTGTCTGTTGTGAGGAGGGGAAGGGAAAGGAGTCTGTAAGCCACTCTGAGACTCGTTCAGGTAGTGAAAGGCGGAGTATAAATCCAGTCTCCTCCTCCTCCTCCTCCTCCTTTTTCTTCTTCTTCACAGCTCCAAGGCTGCATAGCCAGCCCCTGTTGACCACTAGAGGTAAGTGCATTCTCTATGCTTGTGCAAAGAAAGCTGTTTTACTTTCCAGGGAATTAAACCCCCCCCCCCATTTAGTTTTATTATTTTCAGATTTTTCTGCAAACCTAGTGAGTGCCCCAAGTTTGCTGGAAGATTTCATCTCTATGTTGCCCCAATCTGTGGATTTAGGTATCTGCAGATGGGGGACATGAGTGGCTAATAGCACAAAGATACCCCACTTTTCTCCTCAATGGGAACCCAACACAGTTTACATTGTTCTCCTTTTCTCCACTTTATCTTCACCAGAACCCCGCAAGGTAAGTTAGGCTGAGAGAGTGAGACTGGCCCTTGGTCACCCAGGGAGCAAGTGGTGAGTCAAAGCCTGGGGCCATGCTAGGGTTGCCAGCCTCCAGGGGGTCCTTGAGATTTCCCAGAATTTCAACTGGCTACAGCAGAGATCATTTCTCATGGAGAAAACGGCTGCTTTGGGGGATGATCTCTGTGGCATTATATCTTACTGAGCTCCCAATTCCTACCCAAACCCCATCTTCACAAGGCTCTGCCCTCAAATTTCCAGGAATTTACCAGCCCATGTTTGGAGACCATAACCCACGCTGTGGCTACCCCTGCACAGGCAGAGGGCCACATGCTTAATGGGACACCTGTGCTTGTGAGTTTGCTATTCAAAAATCACTGATGAAATCAACCATTTTTGGCACCTCAGATGAGATAGTCAGATGTTATGCTTCACACATAGGAAGATCTTAAAATATTGACTCTTCCAGATTGGGGGAGAAAAGAAAAAAAAACCCCAGAAAAAAGTGTTCCTGTTTTAAATAGAATTCCTAGAAATGCAAATTCAGTAAATTGTAATGATCCGTCATTTACTGGTATGTTAATTTCTTAATGCCTTCAATTTATCCTCGCCAGGTTTTCCCCTAATTATAAGGTTGAGAAGCCAGATTGTCTCTCTTTTCACAGACGGATTGGAGAAAATTACATTGTGTGGTTCTTCCCAAGACACAGATAAATAAAAGTAAACAATGATGATTGGAAGAGGCCTAATTCTGATAGCTTTCATAGGAAGGAAGGAAGGAAGGAAGGAAGGAAGGAAGGAAGGAAGGAAGGAAGGAAGGAAGGAAGGAAGGAAGGAAGAGAGAAAGAGAGAAAGAGAGAAAGAGAGAAAGAGAGAAAGAAAGAAAGAGAGAAAGAAAGAGAGAGAGAGAGAGAGAGAGAGAGAGAGAGAGAGAGAAAGAAAGAAAGAAAGAAAGAAAGAAAGAAAGAAAGAAAGAAAGAAAGAAAGAAAGAAAGAAAGAAAGAAAGAAAGAAAGAAAGAAAGAAAGAAAGAAAGAAAGAAAGAAAGAAAGATACTGCCCCGGATATTTTGGTAACCCTTTCAAAGCCAGTCATGGTACCTTCAAGAATGTCAACAGTATTGAACCTTCGCCTTTTCTGTTCTTCCAGAATAACCTCATAGGACTTCCTTAAGACTCCTATGAGATTACTCTGAGTTAGTGCCCTGATGGTTTAAATTTATTTATTCTGGCCAAGGGATGGGGTGGGGGGAGTCACTGATGATCAAGCTGAAATGCTCTTTAAATGTTTAACACAGCAATAAAGACAATAAACATAAAGCTTTCTGCTCTTCAAAGACAAACATCATGTCAACAGATCAGATTAGCTAGGTTCCTTTTTCAAAATGCATTTTGTAACATCTCCAGAAAGGAAATCATGTCGCATTTTGCATAGATTTGTGTCATAGTTTGCATAACAACTATGGGGCTGAATTCAACCGGCTTTGCTGGGAGTGAAAAAGGGAGGAAGGTGTCCCATCTGACCACTAAAAAGGCTTTGCAGTAGACTGGGGACCCTACATGGACCGGGCCACATGGGACCAGGGTTGTTGGAGGGGGAATTAGGTGAGACTGAGTGAAAAAGCAAGCTGGACCCCCAACCGGAAGTTATTTCTTTAGGATCTTTGCAGTGCAATCTTAAACAGAGGCCATGGACAGAGAAGGGTGTGACTCTGTTTAAGACTGCACTGCTGGGAACTTGGAGAGCGGATATTTCTTCCTATCTCTGGATACCATGAGAACCAGAAGACCAACTGACCCTGCTCCTGCCCCCGCCCGCCTTCTCAGCCTTTCCAAGCACCACCATTAGTAGAACAAACCCACACAATCCCACCCAAGATAGATGAGGGAGTGGGAAAACAAAAGAAAACAAATGTACTCATTCAGAGAATCTCGAAACAGATAATCATAATAGGTTGAGAACCTAAACTTGGTATATAGCATTTTCCAACACTGTACAGTTTTGAGCCCAATTTGGAGCAGGGATGAAACATTTTACTCTTCCCCACCGGTCTGAGCCTGTCTGATCCAAGTAATTTTTTTCTCTCCCAGTTCTTGCTACAATACAATATCTTCCTCATAAACTCTTTCTGATCTGGCACAATATTTAATCTCCAATGTCTTCACATATACCATTTTGGGCTGCCGCTAAAAGACTCATAACAAAGGATTTGTCCTTCAAGCAAAGGTCAGGCAACATACCAAGCAATATAACTTTCATATTCTTGCTAACTCTCAGCGCTGCAATTTCATCCGTGTAATCTATTACAACATCCAAATGATCTGCAGCCTTCAAACTAACTCACCACGGATGCACAAATTATTCTCTTGCAGTGTTACATTTTTAACAATGAAAGCTAGTCATTTTAACATGCAATCCTATGCAGAGTTAATCCTGTCTAAACCGGAAAAGCCAATACTAGACCGGAATAATTCTGCAGAGGATTGCATTAATTCACCGTTTATGGGGTCAGATCCCATGTACGAAATTGTTTCTGGTTGCCCCTTCTCTTACATTTGGACAAAGAGAATTTTACGCTATGCACCATTTATATTATTTCATGACATAAATGCCATCAGAAAATTTCTGATCTGAACAGTACTGGAACACTCCATCCTAACTCCACTGGAGTTAGAGCAAGGTTGGAGTCTAGTGGCATCTTTAAGAACAATGGAGTCTTTTTCAAGGTGTAAGCTTTTGTGTGTATGCTTATACCTTCAATAAAACTGTGTCGGTCTGAAGGGTGCCACTGGACTCCAACTTTGTTCTGAACATAAGAACATAAGAACATAAGAGAAGCCAATGTTGAATCAGGCCAATGGCCCATCTAGTCCAACACTCTGTCACACAGCGGCCAAAAATACCAGGTGCCATTAGGAGGTCCAGCAGTGAGGCCAGGACACTAGAAGCCCTCCCACTGCTGCCCCCCCAGCACCAAGGATAGAGTGCATCACCTGCCCCAGACTGAGAGTTCCCATCTATACCCTGTGGCTAATAGCCACTGGTGGACTTCTGCTCCATATGTTTATCTAATTCCCTCTTGAAACTGTCCATGCTTGCAGCTGCCACGACCTCCTGTTAATCACTCTTTGAGTGAAGAAGTATTTCCTTTTATCTGTTCTAACCCGACTGCTCAGCAATTTCATAGAGTGTCCACGAGTTCTTGTATTGTGAGAAAGGGAGAAAAGTACTTCTTTCTCAACCTGCTCAATCCCATTCATAATCTTATAAACCTCGATCATGTCACCTCTCAGCCGTCGTTTCTCCAAGCTAAAGAGCCCCAAGCATTTTAATCTTTCTTCATAGGGAAGGTGTTCCAACCCTTTTATCATTCTAGTTGCCCTTCTCTGCACTTTTTCCAATGCTATAATATCCTTTTTGAGATGTGATGACCAGAACTGTACACAGTATTCCAAATGAGGTCACACCAATGATTTATACAGGGGCATGATGATACTGGCTGATTTGTTATCAATTCCCTTCCTAATAATCCCCAGCATAGTGTTGGCCTTCTTTATTGCAGCTACACATTGTCTAGACACTTTCATCAAGTTATCCACTACGACTCCAAGATCTCTCTCTTGGTCCATCTCTGCCAGTTCAGACCCCATCAACGTGTATTTATATTTAAGATTTTTGGCTCCAATGTGCATCACTTTGCACTTGGCCACATTGAACCCCATTTGCCACGTTGACGCCCACTCACCCATCCTCGACAGATCCCTTTGGAGTGCCTCACACTCCTCCCTGGTTTTCACCACCCTGAACAACTTCGTGTCATCTGCAAATTTAGCCACATCACTGCTTACTCCCAATTCCAAATCGTTAATAAACAAGTTAAAAAGCATCGGACCGAGTACTGATCCCTGTGGTACCCCACTGCTTACCACCCTCCACTGAGAAAGTTTCCCATTTATACTCACTCTCTGTTTCCTATTTATAAGCCAGTTTTTGATCCACAAGAGGACTTGTCCTTTTATCCCATGACTGTTGAGCTTACTTAGGAGCCTTTGATGAGGAAATGTATCAAAAGCTTTCCGGAAGTCAAGGTAAATAATATCTATTTGGTCCCCCTTGTCCACATGTTTGTTCACTCCCTCAAAAAACACTAACAGGTTAGTGAGACAAGATCTTCCCTTACAGAACCCATGCTGAGTCTGCCTCAATAGTTTTTGTTCATCAATGTGCCTACTAATTCTTTCCTTAATAACAGTTTCCACCAACTTACCCGGTATCGATGTCAGACTGACTGGCCTGTAATTTCCCGGATCTCCCCTGGAGCCCTTTTTAAAGATGGGAGTGACATTAGCTACCTTCCAGTCCTCAGGAATGGAGGCAGATTTTAAAGAAAGATTACATATTTTTGTCAGGAGATCCACAAGTTCACATCTGAGTTCTTTCAGAACTCTCGGATGAATGCCATCCGGGCCTGGTGATTTATTAGTTTTTAAATTGTCCATCAGTCAGAGGACTTCCTCTCTTGTTACCGCAATCTGATTCAGGTCTTTCAAACCCCCTCCCAAAATCGGTGCTTCTGGAGTGGGCAAACACTTCTCCTCTTCCACAGTGAAGACAGAGGCAAAAAATGCATTCAGCTTCTCAGCCATTTCCCTATCATCCTTCACTACTCCTTTTACCCCTTGGTCATCCAAGGGCCCCACTGCCTCCCTGGCTGGCTTCCTACTTCTAATGTATTTGAAGAAAGTTTTATTGTTGGTCTTTATGTTTTTTGCGATATGCTCCTCATATTCCCTTTTTGCTTGCCTGATCACAGACCTGCATTTTATTTGCCATAGTCTGTGTTCCCTTTTATCAACCTCACTAAGACTAGCTTTCCACCGCTTAAAGGAATCCTTCTTACTTTTTACAGCTTCCATTACTTTATTTGTTAACCATGCAGGCTTTTTTCTATACCTATTTGTACCTTTCCTAACCTGTGGTATATATTTTTTCTGAGCTTCTAGGATTGTCTTTTTAAATAGTCTCCAAGCTTCCCCAATGGTTTTGACCTTCTCCACTCTTCCTTTCAATTTCTTCCTCGCATGTCCCCTCATACCAGAGAAGTTACCCCTTTTAAAGTTAAAAGTGGTTGCGTCAGTCTTTTTGGGCAACTCCCTATCTGTACAAATGTTAAACTCAATGACATTCTGGTCACTGTTCCCAAGTGGTACAATCAATTTTACATCTCTCACCAGGTCTTGGGTGTTACTTAGGACCAAATCCAGGATCGCCTCTCCCCTGGTAGGATCTGTGACCATCTGTTCCACAGCACAGTCATTGAGAGTGTCTAAGAACGCAATCTCTTTTTCCCGACTAGAACTCATATTGACCCAATCAATGTGTGGGTAGTTAAAGTCACCTATTACAACACAGTTATTTTGTCTAGCCGCTATCTTTAATTCATTCATCATTTTATAATCCTCCTCTATCTTTTGATCTGGTGGGCGATAACAAACTCCCACTGTTAAGCCTCCTTTTGGACCCACTATTTCAACCCATAGCATTTCCAGAAGTGAATCCAATTCTCTTACCCTCTCAATCTTACTGGACGGTATACCCTCTCTGACCCCACCTCCAACCCTTCCCCCCTATCCTTCCGATATAATTTATAACCAGGAATCACCGTATCCCACTGATTTTCCTCATCCCACCAAGTTTCTGAAATACCCACTGCTTCCGACCAACACGGCTACCCACCTGAGTCTAGCATTGTGTTATGCATGTATTGAGAGCCGTCAAGTCACTTTCAATTTATGGCGGCCCTATGAATTAATGATCTCCAAAGCATTCTGTCATTATCATCCTTGATCAGGTCTTCCAAATCGAGGGCCGTGCTTTCCTTTATTGAGTCAGTCCATTTCACGTTGGGTCTTCCTCTTAGTGTTACGACTAATAAAATATCTAATTTTATAACGAGTTTGGGTGAATCCACTCTGAAAACTCCATGTCATACCTGGGATGAAATTTCCTTTAAAAAATAAATGTTCCCAATAGGGAGGTATAAGGACTTACTTTATTTATATATATTGACCTATTTTGCAAAACAGGATTCTACCCCAACCTGAACACAGGTATTGATATTCCATCTTGTAACAAATAAATCTAGTGACTGATGGTTTCATGCATAAATCATCCTTTGAGGTCGGCTAAAACTAGAGGTGCATACAATAATATGTCATTTGGTATCACTACGCCCCTTTGATATCTCTTCTTTTATAGTACTGAATAACTGAATCTAGGTTCATGTCCCACCGTAACAGATTTCTCAATAATCTTTTGACATCCATTTAATTGGTTCCTAGAGACTTGAAAAGGAATCTATCTGAATAATCATCATTTTGTAAAAACAGCTTAGGTGTCACATTTAACTAACTAACTACGTTTTATTGCTTCTAAGCAAAAATAAGAACACTCCATCGCATCTTTCTAAAACTGCTTGCATTTTATCTCCCACAGATTTATAATCGTCTTGATGCAGTTTCTGAAGATATTCTCTCAAGTAAATTCTCAAATGTTTTACAGCATTTCCCTAGTACTGAGATTAACTTATAAGATAGACATTATAAACAGACTTGAAAGAGTCAAATTAATCTCAGAAATCCAACAGTGATGATTTTTCTAAATTTACCTTAGAACTTGATACATTCCTATAGTACTGAACTACCTTCAACACTCTTCTCAATGAAGTTATAGTAGTTTCCAAATATGTACATAAGTGACAAGTCACAACTGACTTATGACAACCCCATTAAGGGGCTTTCAAGGCAAGTGAGAAGCAAGTGTCACCGTATGCACTGACTGCCAAGAAGATTCATGCAAAACTTTCGCCCTGATGTTCAACATGCTGTGTTCTACGTTATGTCCTTGTCCTGACCATTTTAACATTGCTTTTAACCTTGTATTTTTACTGTAGTATTTATTACTGCTCAGGCAGCTATTCTTATATTGTTATGGCCTTTGGCCTCATGAAATAAAATTCTACCTTGTCCTACTTATGGCTCTATATACACTGAATCTAGGAAGGCTGTTATGAAGAATTCTGGCGGGCTTCCTTTTCTTTTTGAAACCAAAAACGGACAATGAGATTCACCACAATGTCTTCTTAGGACTATTTTGTCCATGATGAATTTGGGTTGGTTCGTGGCTCACAAACTGAACTTCACGGCAGGTCAACTGGCACAAACTTTCTATGAACTCTCAAGCAGTCTACAGAGGTTCGTGTGGGTTCCTGAACTGATAAATTTCCAGACAGACTGCCTCTGCTCAAACAAAATGTTTACCAAACTTCAAAGCAATGGGGGGCTGTGGAATCTTATAGCCTTGGAAACACTGCTGTCAGTTTCAAACTAACCATGGCAATTTCAAGTGGATCCCCCTCCCCTTTGCTGGTATTCCTTTGTGTTCACTTCCCATTTTTTTGCACAGAGCCTGTACCACTACCCCCGGCCTGAATTTGTGATTCTGTGCTTTGAGATCACTCCTCTTAAGCTTGCAATGCCAGTGGCACTGGGTTATGCTGGGCATTCTGCACTTTGTAACTGGTTGTGATAGGTTTGCAAAATTTGCTTGGATTTCTTGTGACTCTCCTTTGAGATCAGTCCTTTCAACCTTGCAGTGCCACAGTGGCACTGGGTTCTGCTAGGCATTCTGGTATAGCACATGGTGTAGTGGTTAAGAGTGGTGGCTTCTAAGTTCTTAAGTTTAGCAGCCTGGTTGTGCTGGGTTTGAAAAAATGTCCACCTCTACAGTTTGTACTACAGGGATTCTTTGGTTTGACATTAGTCCTCTTATTTTTTATTTATTTTATTGATTTTTATCCTGCCCATTCTGGCCTAGGCTGGCTCTTTTGCTTGCATTGCTACTGTGGCACTGGGTTCTGCTGCACACTCTGTACACTGAACTGGTTGTGCTGAGCTTGCAACCCCTCTTTGCTTGGATCGTGATTCTGTACCTCCCATCAGTCCTGTTGAACTGGCATTGCCACAATGGCACTGGGTTCTGCTGGGAACTATTACACTGCACTGGTTCTTTTGGGGTTGCAACACACACACACCCTCACTTGAAATGTAATTCTGTGCTAGACATCAGTCCTGTTTAGCTAGTACTGCCATAATGGCACTGGATTCTGCTGGGCATTCTATATGTTGCACTGGTTCTTCTGGGCTTGCAAAAATGCCCCCTGCCTTCAGTTTCTACTGCAGAGATTCTCTGGGACTTTGACTTTGGTCTGCTGGGCTCCTCCAAATGGCCTCTTTGCTCCTGTTCTGTTTAGCTTGCATACATCTGAGCTTTGCATAGAAACGGAACAGAGGGACTTCCTAGATGTGTGCTGGGAGTTTTCTGTTCAGAGCTCCCAGCAATTTATAAAACCTAGTTTTGAGGCAGGCAGGGAGAAGGATTCTCCCAGTCTTTTTTCCCGCCATAAAATAGTTGTGGGTAGCCATTAATTACCCCATTGTGCAAAACTGCTGGGTACATACAGGGCTTCTTTTGTAGAAAAAGCCCAGCAGGAACTCATTAGCATAACAGACCACACCCAATAGCAGGAACTCATTAGCATCTTAGGCCACACACCCCGAGAGCATGGCTCATTAGTATATTAGGCCACACCCCCATGTTACCAGAGGTGTGGTCATCCAGCCAACCCACCTTTTGCTTCTTATTCTGTTTACCCTGTTTGTTGTCAAAACCCAGGGGTTTTTTGTAGCAGGAACTCCTTTGCATTTTAGGCCACACACCTCTAATGTAGCCAATCCTAATGCGTATCTGCTGTTGGGTGTGGCCTATTATGCTAATGAGTTCCTGCTGGGCATGGCCAACTTGGGAGCCAACCAGAACTCCGTTCCTGCGTGTCCCTGCCCAAAAATAGCTCTGGGTACATATATGATGAGCCTATGAGTCTTTAATCTTGATGACCTTGGTGTAGCACATGATGTAGTGGTTAAGCGGGGTGGCCTCTAATCTGGAAAACTGAGTTTGTTTCCCCCATATGGAGCCTGCTGGGTTACCTTGGGCAAGCCACTGTTCTGTCAGGACTCTCTCATCTCCACTTATCTCACAGGTTTCTGTTGTGGGGAGAGGAAGATGCTCTGAGAATCCTTAGTGTAGAGAAAAACGAGGTATAAAAACCTACTCTTCTTCTTCTTCCTGTGTATATTACTGGAGTTTTTGTGAAGAAGCAGGGGCTTGGCTACCACTCCAAAATGGCTGCCAAGGGGTGCTGGGCCAATCACAAAGCACATTTCTTCCGATGATAGAGTAGAGCTGTTTCCATCTGGATGCTCTCCATGGACACAAAGGTGATGCCTTTGGGGCTTTTCTGAAGCACCCTCTACCCCAGTGAAGTGGAAGAAAGCCAAGGGTTGTTGTTTTTTTTTTGGGGGGGAGAAGGAAGTGGGCGTTCAGCAACACACTGGTGGGTGCCACATTGGGAATCATCATCTAGTCCAACAAGACAACCATCAGCTTCTCAAAGTCAACTTAGGTCACAAAAAGGATGCAGGGGGCGCACTTGAAACTCCCACCATACATATCTGAAACTTGTGGCATAGTTTTGTATTGAGGTTAGTGGCTAGCCTTGGGTTCTCAGAGGTGCCTTGGCTTCCATGTAGCCAAACATTCAGTAAAACAAAGACTGTTAGACCAGAGTGCCCAAAGTGATGTTAGATTAGTAAGAATTCTGAGAACATATCTGAAGGTTGCATTGAAAAAAAATCACTAGGTGCTCTCAACACAGAATTTGCGACAGTCTTATAAGGCCATGAGTGGGGGGGTCTTGCATTTCACAGGCCCACGGCCGGCTCGCCCACTAGGTGAGCTAGGCACTCGCCTAGAGCACACCGGCCGCAGGGGTGCCAAAAGGTGCCCCCCCCGCAAAAAGCCACCCCCTGCCTCTTCCCAGGCTTGCTTGGGCGCCCCGCAGAGCACCCAAGTAAGCCGGCGCTGGGAGGAGGGGGCGGCAGTTTAAACCTCCGCCCCTTCCTGGCTTTCCTGGGGGTCCCGCAGCCGGGGGGCCCCCAGGAAAGCCAGCGCTCCGCCGCCACCCCCGGTTTCCAGGCCCCACCGGGAGGTTGGCATCCCCGATGAGGGGCGCCCCAGGCTGTCCTGCCTAGGGCGCCCAGACACCTGGAGCCAGCCCTGCACAGGCCTACAAGCTCCATGGTTTACAATTTTGTCCTGTCTCTATGTCCAGGTATCCGCCAGCTGTGGACATACTTCGTGCATCAATATAGCCAGCTGTAGTCTGTGATAGCTTTTATCATAATAAATGTCTTGATCTTGAAGAGGCCACAAGGCTCCTTTGTGCTGTAATGAGGCAAAGAGCTGATGGGGAAACCGCATCCATGAGTACCCAGACATTCCAAGTGACATTTAAACTACAACCAAAGAACTTATAAGAAGGGCTAGGATTTTAAATCAAAGCCACTACCGTGACTCTTTATTATTTGTTAAAGATTGTTAATGCATTTAGAGGGAAGATTAAGACTCAGACTCGCATGGGGATAACAGATCATACAGAGCAAGTTTCGTGTAGTGGATAAGTGTGCGGACTCTAATCTGGGAAAAACGGGGTTTGATTCCCCACTACTCCTCCACATGCAGCCAGATGGGTGACCATGGGTCAGTCACAGTTCTTGCAGAGCTGTTCTCTCAAGCAGTTCTCTAAGAGCTCTCTCAGCTACTTCACAGGATGTCTGATGTAGGGAGAGGGAGGGAGGGAGATGTAAGCCGCTCCGAGACTCTGAGCGAAGGGCAGGGTATAAACCCAATCTCTTCCTCTTCCTCCTCCTCCTCTCTGCTTTTTTTGCACCATGCCTACCGTAATTGCATCATACCGACTGTAATACCCACATCATAGCTACAGTACACTGTTGAGCTGCCACAGAAATCCAGGAATGGAAAGGCAGGATGCAACAATAAATAGTTAGCATGGTGTAGTGCTTAAAGTGTTGGACCAGGGGTGTCAAATATGCAGCCCAGAGGCCGGATTAGGCCCCCGAAGGGCTTCCATCAGACCCGCAGTGGAACTGGCCATCTCCTGCTTCCAGTTCCGCTGCTGCTGCACCGTCGCTTGCTTTGCCAGACTCTCTTAATCACTCAGCCATTTCATGTTTTAACCTGGGTCCTGGACTCAGAACTCTGAGCATGAGATTTCTGTGATGGATGTCAATAAATCAAAAGCAGGTTTTAAAGACTACTTAGAGCTTAACTGGGATGTGAAAAATAGACTACTCTGTTTTGATAGCTATTAATAATAGAACTGCTGTAACAAAAGAGGCTGTAATAGAAAAGTTACCTAACAGTTAAAATAGAAAAAGGAAAATATTGAAATTTATGATTTGAATACTGAAAATGAACTGAATGTATGAGAATACTGATTGAAATGTTAATGGGGGCGGAGCATCGTTGGAAGCCAGGGGAGGGGGGGGGAGATAAAAATTTGTAGAAAAGGATACGGCAAGAATTGTTGGCCAAATATGGAACATGTTATTATATCCGGTTAATAAATTTTCTTTGAAAAAAAATAAATCAATCAAAAGTAGGTTTGCAGCTTACAGAGGTAATATTTTAAGCACGTTTCTAAGTTTAAAAAAAGCTTTGTGTTTGTGTCCTTTATAAAGTTTATATCTCCACTGCCTGGCATTACATTTTATGACACACGTGGCCCCGGCCCAACCAGGTCTCATTTATGTCAGACCCGGCCCTCGACATTATCTGTAGAATTAGCGTGTTAAAAAGGATTTCACGTGTATTATGTTTTGTTTAAATGGTGGAAGCAATGCTGGGAGCCAACAGGGGGGGAAGAGGAGTTTTGGGGAAAGGATATGATGTATATTATTTGGACCAAGTTGTGAAACATTGTATATCCTAATAAAACTTGTTTAAAAAAAAGATCCGGCCCTCGTAACAAATGAGTTCGACACCCCCGTGTTAGACTATAATCTGGTTGGAATCACTGCTCTGCCACGGAAGCTTGCTGGTGACCTTGGGCCAGTCCGACATTCTCAGCCTAACCTACTCCACAGGGTCGTTGTGAGGACAAAGCAGAGGAGAGGAGAATGACGTAAGTTGCTTGGGCTCCCCACTGAGGAGAAAGGCGGGCTATTTAAAAAGGAAATAATAATAACAAATAAACGGCTGCATGAAGAAATGCAAATCTGAGCAGTCTCGTACCACTGAGAAGCTCATTCTGCCGTGTTCTGGTTTGGCGCGGTATTGCAAAATTAATAAAGAAATACATAAAATGGAAATCACAGAGTATGCAAAATGTCTCACCATTATAACAATCAAGGGAAAAAGGGAGAACGAAAGCCTACTGAAGAAAATAAGCAAAGTTAGAGACTTTCATTCCCAGTTTCATGAAGCACGTCTGCACCTCTTTCCTTTTCTCCCCAGAACTCTGACAGAAAGGAAAACTAGCCCAGAAGTATGATAAATTGGGAAAGCTACTTAGATATTTCCCCCCTCGCTCTCCCTGTGCCCTGCACATGGTAAACTAGTTAGTTCCTTGTCATTCTCCTCTTACATTAGCTCAGACTTCTACCTCCATTTCTGACATCTCTTCCCAAAGCACTTAGAAGTGTCAAAATGTCAGTGCACTTTTTGGTTAAGTAATGGCATGTTATAGATTTTCTGAGATCATTGACATACTCAGAGATAGCTTTCTAAACCAAGATGTACAGCTTGGCTGGGAGCCCATCGGTTCATAAGATTAGGATTATTGGAGAGACTCATTTGGAACGGGGTGAAGGTTGCTGAAAGAATTTTCAACTAAAATGGGCTTGTAATGCTTGTCAGGGTGGCCTTCAGCTTACAAGATTAAGTCCACAGTACGGGAGATGCTGTTTTAAAAAAAAAATACTGGCAACATTTTTCTGGGATGGTTCCATATACTGAGGCAGGGAAGACAGTAGGCTGCAAAAAAAGCAATGTAATGACCCCCTTGCACCCAGCAGCAGCAGAAGACTTTTCTGACCAATGCTGCCATCACCTAGGGTCGCCAACCTCCAGGTGGGCCCTGGAAAGGCCTGTAGGTACAGTTGGGCTATTTGGGGCTCTGCCCCCTTTCTTAAAAGGACCGCCCCACAAGATTTTCTCATGTAAAAGCTTTTTTAAAGAGAAATTTCAGCCAAGGAGTGGTAAGGTGAGGATATTGCAGGGAGTTGCCCCCCCACACACACACACACAAATGCCCCACAAGCCACGAAATCCTGGCTACAGCCTCAGCCTGGAGTTCCTGAGGAGTTTCAACCGATCTCCCGGCCGCAGAGATAATTTCTCCTGGAAGGAATGGCAGTTTCAGAGTGTAGACTCCAGGGACACACTGGCCATTATGACCCCTGGACTTTCCTTGGTGGGCTGATGGCCTCCCTCCCAGCTGGGCCGGGCCAGGCCAGGCCAGCAGTCCTGTGGAAGGGTGGAACTCGGCCCAGCCTTCTGTACTGAGCGGCCTCATGTGGGGAGGCGATATCCAAACAGTGAAGAAGAGAAGAGATTGGATTTATACTCTACCCTTCACTACCCGAAGGAGTCTCAGAGTGGCTTACAATCTCCTTTCCCCTCCCCTCCTGACAACAGACACCCCGTAAGGTAGGTGGGGCTGAGAGAGCTCTCCCGAGAACTGTCCTTGACAGAACAGCTCTGAGAGAACTTATGACTGACCCACAGTCACACCAGCAGCTGCATGTGGAGGAGTGGGGAATCAAACCTGGTTCTCCCAGATTAGAGTCTGCACTCCTAACCACTACACCAAACTGAGGAGGCTGTGACTGGCCAACCTTGTGCACAAACTGCACCAGGAACGTGGGATGCCTCTCCTTCGAGTGCGCAAACAGGGCTGGAGTGCAAACAGGGCCATTTTCCCCTCCCAGGTCGCCCGTGGCAGATGCTATCACCTCCCTGCCAAGCTCCCTCCCTAGCCTCTGCCATTGTCAGGTACCACCCCCAAACCTCTATGGATTTCCCAAGGTGGAGCTGGCCAGCCCACCACTGCCTCATTGCTTTCACACCCGACCAGGAACGGAAGATGTGAATTTACCCGTCAATGCAGTAGTCTGCACTGCAGCCATTATTATAGCACCTGCCAGGCCGATTCCAAAGAGGCCTGGGGGAATGAGGAGACCAAGTGGAGCTCCCAGAGGCGAGATGGGGAGGAGTGGCAGGGATGTGGAGGCAGCCAGAGCAAGGCCAGGGCAAGGCAAGGTGGGGGGTGGGGGGGCTGGCTGGTGAGTGTTATGTCCTGAAGCTGGAATCTGTCCTATCTTTTACAATGTTAAGCTTCAGACACAAGAAGGGATTGTAAGCTGAAACATTCCCATTGGTTGGTTTCTATGAAACTGTGTAAATAGCCAATCGTAACTGCACATAGCATTTTGGAGGGAACAGACCTCATTGGTCTTTATCCTTGTTTTCTTATTGGTTGTTAACTTATTTATGGTTGTGGCCTTGACATGGATCATTTAAAAAGGGAGCTGCGCTCCACTATTCTGTGCATGTGTTGTTGCGTTGAGTTTGCTGTTACAATAAAGCTGAAATCACTTTTGCTGAAATCCAATCGTGTTGAGTTGCGTACTTAACAGTGAGGAGAAGTCAGTGAGACCCTCCCCCAAATCTGCCCTCCAAAGGGGCTACCTCAGTTGGCTTCCTTATAGCGCTCGACTTCCCTATACGTCAGCTTCTCAAGCCTTCCCTGCACCCCAAGGATTCATTATTCAGAGGTGGGAAAACTGCAGAGAAGGCATTAGTGAAAACACTATTATTCTACACCCAGTTGGGGGGGAGGGGAACCATTCTCAACATTAGAAAGCACCAAAGTAAGAAATACTAAGGCAGCAAAAATTTAATATATATATATATATATATATATATATATATATATATATTAGCAGTGTAAAATTAAAGAGCTGACATAAAATGACAAATTATGCTACTAATCAAAGCACTTAACTCACAGCTAATAGAGAAAGCCATAAACAGTAGCAGTAAGAAGGAAGGTCAAAATCAATATCACATGCTCAAGACAGACCACGAGAATTAAAAACAGAAGCCAGCTACCAATTAAAAAGCAAAACACAAAGGTCTGAGAATCAGAAAACTCTGCAAAAACATGAACACAGGAAGCTGCCTTATACTAAATCCTTCAGTCCGTCAAGGTCAGTATTGTCTGCTCAGACTGGCAGTGACTCTCCAGGGTCTCAGGCTGAGGTCTTTCACATCATCTCCTGTTTGATCCTTTTAACTTGAGATGCTGGGAATTGAACCTGGGACCTTCTGCATGCCAAACAGACACTCTGCCAGTGAGCCACAGCCCCTCCCAGAGAGGCTCTAGATGAACAGCTGTAGGAAAGGAGTTCCAAACGTGAGGTGCCACCACAACAAAGGCCTTGTCATTCATTCTGGCCAGTTCTATTTCCATTAACCAGAACAGAAGTGGACTGAGGGCCCATGGTTAAGTGGACAAATGTATAAATCCCTGTTTCTGTTGGTTTCTCCTGTTTCCAGACTTCCTTTCTTCTTTTTCCTGGCACACAAGCCCATTGGATAACAAATGCTGAGCAAAACGAAGCCTTCACCTGCTTGGTGGATGATAGCAGGGGTCATCTTGTAGAAAAAGAGGTGCAGGAGCTCATTAGCATAACTCATTAGCATAACTTATTTGTATATGCCACATCCCCCGACATCACCAGAAGTGTGTCAGAAGGCAACACCCACCACTCAGGCTCCACCCCAGGGACTGTCTTTCCACTCTGAGGGCTGTCATTCCAGTCCCAGAGTAGCCTATCTGGGCCCAGGAAGAATGGTACACGTGCCGCTTTGCGCTCCTGCTGGGAGCTGGGGATGGGGCTTGCTGCCGCCTGTGCTTCTAACTGCCGGAGCTCCGCTCCTGCACATTCCTGCTCCAAATGACCCCTGGATGATAGCAACAGAAACAGACAGACAAATCTCCTTGGGGGAAGAGTTCCAGAGCTTTGGTGCCATGACCAAGAAGACCCTCCATCAGTTAACAAGAAAGTTTGATAAACATAGTCCGCACTAACTGGTTTGTTGTGAGTCATGTATGTTTTAAATTGCTAGCTGCCTTGGTGGCTCTTGTAAGAGCAGAAATGTGGGATATATTTTGTAAATAAATAAACAATAAACCAGCAACAAGCCCTTGTTTGGCATCCCACTTTGCCACCCAACAACATAGGTGAATTCTGCAACCAGGTGTATTCGGGCACCCCGACTTATGTAAGCTTTGATCAAATTCCATTTTATAAACCACAGTTTATAAAGGCTTCCCCTGTGTCAGAATGACTCCAATTTGACCTGATTTTGACCCCTCTCAATGTTAGAGCTCGAAATATCCATTATCCCCAATGCCTCCTGCCTCCTGAATTAATATGTCCCATCTCCCCATCATGTAAGAGTTGAAAACCTCTAGGTGGGGCCTGTAGATCTTCTGGAATTATAACTGATTTCCAAATTAATCCCCCTGGAGAAAACAGCTGTTGTGGAGGGTGGACTCTATGGTATTTATACCTTACTAAAATCCCTCCCCAAACTACACCCCCCAATATCTAGGAATTTCCCAACCCCGAGTTGGCAACCCAACATCATGTTATCTCAGAAAGGGGTGAAGATGGTTCTAGCCCATTCTGCTTCCGGAAATTAGCTCAACTATGCCAGTTCCTGCTATTCAGTGGGTAGGTATATTTTACCTTTTTGGTGTCACTATTCTTATTCACAGTTTTAAGATTTGCATGTGTGGGTTTTTGTCTTTGTTTTGATTTTGAAAGACTCTGCCTTTAAGCAGCAGCTTGTGAAACACGGCTCGGAGGGGAGAAAAGAATGCACCCGTGTCTTGTGGGGATTCTTATTTGTTCGGTCTTTTGCCTAATGTCTGAAACCATCGTTAGCTATGTTGCACTAAGACTTGCAATCACCGTGACCTCCAGAACAAAATGTCACAGCTGGAACCACGGAAGGAGAAATCAAAACCCAACCACCATCTACAGGAAAACACAAAACAAATGATTTTTGATGTCTCATTTAATCCTGCATTTGCCACTGTATCCTGTTCAAACAAGTCTTCTCAATTTTTTTTGCATTTTTTTAGCAGCTAACCTCTACAGGTTCTATTAGCATCAGAATGTTCATTCACAAGGCCCTGAACTGCTCAGCAAAACAGGCAAGTGGCTCATTTGGCCTATTGTGCCAAATCCTCCCTGGGCAGACAAAATCTCTACAGGGGGCATGCTGCTTTTGAGCACTCATTACCTAACCTAAGCCTTCTAGGGATGGTGAGAAATTTCTCCCCTTGTGATTCCTAGGTTGCATTCCACTGTCTCCTTGAATTTACACCGACAAAAGAAATCTGCACTGTCTCCTTGTATTACTTTCCATTATTTCATCTCCCTTTTTTGTCAAATGTCTGCTTTGGATCTATAGGCGAACCTACCTTCTAGGACAAATTTAAGACCAACAAAGGTTTAATTCAAGGCATGTGCATTCACACGAAAGCTCATACTTTGAATAAACCTGTTATGTATTGGGACTGAATCATTCCTGATTGAATCACCCCAGAGACTGGCTGAGCTTGGAGCAAAAGAACAATAGCCTGCCAGGACTCTGGAAGTAACCAATCTAGTAGTAATGTTATGTAAATAGCCTATCTCTGGGAGTGGGGTGTGTTTGGGTGTGGCAACTGGATGCTATTTAACAGAGCTAAGGCTCAGGAGTCTTGCCTTGTGCTTGTTGAAATCACTAATAAAGTAGAACTGATAACTATGCTTGTGGTCTGTTCATCCATGGAACCCACTATTTAACAAAACCTCTGTTGGTCTTAAACAGGGCCTGCAAGACGGAGCTCTTCCACCAGGCTTTCAATTAGGAGCCGCCACACCACCACCACCAACATCTGTGGTTTTGGGTTGGCTCTGGTCTGGGGGGGGGGGGTTGCGTTATACTACCACTGTTAGTACGCCATCTGAATCATTCAAAGATGACCACCAAAGATGACCATCGCTAGCACTTTAATTGTTAATTGTTGGATGGCTTTTAATGCTTAATGTTAATGTATGCAGGTTGTTTTAAATTTTGTACATGGTTTTTATGGTACAGGGTACCAACTAGTGTAAGCCGCCCTAAGCCTGCTCACGGGGAGGGCGGGGTATAAATTGAAATAATAAATAAATTAAAAAATGAAAGATGCCACTGGACTCCAAATTCGTTCTACTGCCTCGGACCAACACAGCTGATTACCTGGATCTATCTTCCTCCTAGGAGGTTATGAAGATAAATCGGGGGGGGGGGGAGACCATCTATGGTATAGCTCCTTAGGAAAACAGTCAGCTAAAAAAAACCAAAAGGATTGCGGTAAGTAAAAAGTAGACATTTCCCTTGAACCCTAAACTTCTTAGGATTTGTATCTTACCTTTAAACCCCTCAAAGGTTTTCTGAGGCTAACAATCATACTTTGAAATAGAACAACCCCATCACTAAAATGCTATAAAAGCGTAACTTGATTAAAATTTTCAAAACAGCCCAATACCATATCAATAAAATAAATATGTACCAGGGTGCACAGGGGAGACACCAGTTATTAAAAATGGGGCAGCATGATTCTAATTTTTTTTTTTAGAAGTGGGAGACATTTTACAAAAGGCTAGAACAAAAACTGGAAGCTCACATGATAGTACAGAGGAATATTTCTGAGCATGCACAGAGTATGTCTCTCTTTTACCTAGCCCCCCCATGTGTCTGAATGTAGTGGCAAATCGTTTCAAGGCTGTTCCAGTCCCATTACCTCTAATTTGGGGGAAATCAGCTCTGTTTCTCCTTCTTGACATGTTCCTACACTCTCCACCACAGCTGTGACTTCTTTGCATATGAATCTGCCATAAAGGTAAAAGATAAAGGTTTCGAAAGCCAGTCAAATCCAAATCTAGGGGCAGTGCTCATCTCCGTTTCCAAACCAAGGAGCCAGTGCTGTCCGAAGACTTCTCCGTGGTCATGTGGTTGGCATGACTAAACGCCAAGGCACACAGAACACTGTTACCTCTCCACCAAAGTGGTACCTATTTATCTATTTGCAATTTCTTGCTTTCGAACTGCTAGGTTGGCAGGAGCTGGGGCCAGAGATGGGAGCTCACTCCGTCATGTGGCACTAGGGTCTCGAACTGCCGAACTACAGACCTTCTGGTCTGCAGCTCCAGCGTCTTAACCTCTGAGCCACCACGGCTTCTATGACTCTTCCTTAGAGTGGGTCAGAGCCTCACTCTGATGGCAGCGCTCTTCAGGGTCTCAAGCAAAGGTCTTTCCCATCGCCTACTTCATGGTCCTGAGCTGGGGACTGAACTTGGGACCTTCCACGTTCTATTCCTGAGCCATGGACTCTTCCACATGTCAACTGTGGCTGATTTCCCACTACAGCTGCCTCGGGGTTGCGCCGCCGTTTGCCCCAATACTATTCGTCAATTTCACACCCAAAGCCGTGGGGCTGCATTTTGACCCGCGGCTTCGCCCGATCCCCCCGCAGTTTCGTGATCCTCAAAAAACAGGATCACGAAACTGCGGGAAAAATCGGGCGAAGCCGCAGGTCAAATGCAGCCCCGCGGCTTCGGGTGTGAAATTGACAAATAGTATCGGGGTAAATGGTGGCGCAACCCCAAGGCAGCTGTAGTGGGAAATCAGCCTGTAACACTGAAATCCTATGGCTACATGGAAAGAACCTGAGAGGGGGCTTTTCCCTCCAACAATGTTACCCCTTCCAAAAACTAGTGTGAGAGAGAGCTGCTGTGTAGGTTTCTCTCACGTGGCCCAAGACACCCGCTGTTACCCTCCCACTGTAGAAGAAAGCTGTGCCCAGAGCACAAAGAGAAGACGAAAAACAATCTCCAAGTATCCATCTTCCCCTCATTCTGCCAGCTACCCAGTCTTCAAGAAATGCAGATAATTTTCCTTGTTTTCCAGTGACCAAACTCATTTTTTTTTAATGTTGAAGTATGGCATTTTAGAACACTACTTGGTCGGTACAAAGAAGCCAGGTGTAATCCTGCCTTAGGGACGCTTCAGACATCCCTCTTCAGCTCTAAAACTCTCCAAAAATTAAATTTCAATTAAAATTGCATTCAGTTATACTGATTTTATAAACTTTGCACTTCAAAGAGGCTCTTGACAAGTCTGAGGCTCTCGATGTTTGTTAAGCAGGAGTCCGGCCTAACGGGAAGTTATTGAAGAAAGCCCAAATCCAGTTTTGCAATATTTCTGACTTTGATGTAGTAAACTTAATTTCCTAATAATCTCACCTAGTCACCAGAAAATAAATAGGTCATGGCTGGCTGCAAGTTTTTTTTTTAAAAAATCCTGTGTTTTATATGGAATTTGGGAGAAATGCTGATGCTGTCCAACAGTTAATATGGTTTTAAATGTCACTCTCGAAGCAAAAATTTGGCCATCGGACTGAGGAAGAGCCACTTTCTATTTCTGCTAAGACAGAAACTTTGCAGAAAGGTCTTACCTCCCCTACCCTATTTTTCCTGTTAAAAGACCACTCTATATTCTGTGTAAGGCTGCCAGGTACTGCCTGGCCACTGGCACGGCGTGTTGGGGGGTAGAGTTGTCAGAAACTCCTGAAGATTTTGGGGGTAGACCCTGGGGAGGACCAAGACCTCAGTGGGCTACAATGCCATAGGGTCTGCCCTCCAAAGGATCCATTTTCTTCAGAGGAACTGATCTCTGTAATGTTGAAATGAGCTGTAATTCTGGGGAAATCCCCAGTTCCCACCAGGTGGCTGGCATCTCTAGTTCTGTGTTCTCCGTGCCCTCTTCATTGGAGTGTTCCAAGCAGGCCCTTGGATGGCTTGGCTCAAAAACTAACCCTGAATGGCTCTCGAATGATATTATTTCAGCAGCAGGACAGTTTTGTGTGTTTTTTTTTTTTAAGCAACGACTCTAATTTTATATTAACATGCACAAGTCAGAGTCCAGATTGTAAAGCGGAGTGGCCAAACTGGTTTATTAGCTTGGAAACCTGTTCCCTACGTATTACGAGACAAGTTTCTTTACCTTCCAGGTTGTCTAACACACTCCCACTCACAAAGACTGAGATATTGCAAAAACTAATATATGCCTGGCCTCCAAATTTGGACAATAAGACCACTAATGAAAAAACCAGACTCATTTGTCTACAAAATCTATTCCCAGATTGCCTATCTTCCTACAGGTCACTAAAGATGATCATGGCATGGATTCAAATATTGTCCTGCCAGGCAGCATTCCCTTCAGCTCAGTTCTACACAACAATGTACACAGATCCAGAAAGAAGTCTGTACTGCCACTGCGCATATAATCCTCAGAACAGAAATAAGCCCAGTATGGTCACAGCCATTTTAAACAGCGTGAGGCAGGCAAAGGAGCTGGCATGTGAGGCACAGCTAATGTGAGCGGCTGGAGCCGGGGAGGAGAGGTAAGCAGCCGAGGCGGGAGCGTCGTGAGGGGGGGACCGGCTGCTGTGCACTGGATCCTCATTCCATGTATGGGGTGCGTGAGGGATGGAGGGGCCGTGGGAGAGGACCAAAGCGAGGACCCCCTCCCCACCCCCCATTCCCGACACTGCATGTGAGCCAGAGGAAAGGAGGCTGTAGCCATCCCCAGCCCCGCGGAGAGTCCTGTTTGTCCCTTCCGTCAGCTCCGAGCACACTGAGCCAGAGACCATGGTGGCCGCTTCTGTGGGCAGGACTCCACAACCCAGGCAGCCAACGCAGCCAGTGCCTTCTGAGTGGCATTTCAGACAGCCAACTGATTTTGGTATGCATTGAATCTTGCCACTCCAAAATGGAATTATTATGTAGGAGAGATTAATACTTATATCAAATTATTACGTGCGTGTTTTTGGTAGGGTGGTGCACAATAGTCATGGGGTTCTTTTGGGTAATGCTAAATGCAAATATAGTTTCTCCACAAGCTGCAGAGTGTTTATCACGGCTCTACAGCATTTTCTTACAGTTTCTTCCCAGGTGTCCACAATTGCCCTTCTCAATCCATCCAGGCAAATTTCCCTTTCTCTTTAAATCCATTTCTACAAAAGTGTCTAGGGGTCACAAGAGACACATTAGCTCTTTATGTACTCATTATCTACTGTCTCTTCCCAGTTAACAATGTTTGCCATCCCACACTGACTCCTTTGAACCTTGGCCTCTTTTTCCTTCAACTTTCACCTTGTTGTTTATGGCCGTTGAATATTTTTGTTGCTTTATTTAGCAACTGACACTAAAATACATGGAGCCATCTCTTTTTAAAAAAACATATTTATGAAATACCATACCGGTTTATCTTAGAGCAACTCTGAAACGATTATGCCAAGATGACTGGTCCTTTATAGAATAAACTGGGGGGGGGAGGTTTTGTGATGCCACGGAATATCTAAAACATTTGTAGTTCCCGAAGTAAGTCTGAATGTTAATCAGCAATGAGAGCCAGTGTGGTGTGGTTAGAGTACTAGACTAGGGTCTGGAAGGCCCCAAGTTCGAGTCTTCACTCTGTCACAGAAACTTGCAAGGTGACCTTGGGCCAGTCACACAAACTTCACCTAAGCTACTCCTGCTTTCGACCCCAGTAGGGAGAAGAGTGGGTACGAATGAAGTAGATAAATAAATACGTAAACAAGGGACCTGGGAAGGAACTGGAGACACTTTGGCTGTGAGATTCAGGGCAAAAGTCTGGCCAGTCGTGGTTGGGGGAGGCAGGAAGCAGAAGCGACAGGAGGAGTCTGTACCAGAAAGCCGAGGAAGCACGGAGGCCATGAAGAAAAAGCGCTCAAGAGTTACACAGATCATTGCATTGACACCATATCTGTGTCTTATGCCTGCTCTGTTACTTGCTCTTCTTGGGAGAGGGAGGCAGTCACCTTTTACTTCTTGCCGTTCAATGTGTTTTAACTAAAAAGAAGAAGAGATTGGATTTATACCCTGCCCTTCACTCAGAGCAGCTTACAAACTCCTTTCCCCTCCCCCTCCCCACAACAGACACCCTGTGAGGTTGGTGGGGCTGAGAGAGCTCCTTCCAGAACTGCCCTTTCAAGGACAGCTCTTGTCAGAACTATGGCTTGCCCAAGGTCACCCAGCAGCTGCAAGTGGGGGAGTGGGGAATCAAACCCATTTCTCCCAGATTAGAATCCATGCTCTTAACCACCACACCAAACATACATAATTTTATGACTGCAAGCCACTCCGAGGGTCTACTGAGAGAACATTAAGAGGGACAGATATCTGAATAGTTAGCATTTTGTTTAATTTAATACCAGTGTGGTATAGCGATCAGAGCACCAGACTAGGACCTGGCACACTCAACAGGTGACCATGGGCCAATCAGCCTCTCTTCAGCCCAACCTACCTCGCAGGGATGTTGTCAAGGTAAACATGAGGAAGGGAAAGAATGACGTATACTGTCCTGAACTCCCTGGAGGAAGGGTGGATTTAAAATGTATTAAACCAATAAAGCCCTGACTTAGATAACCCAGGCCAGCCCAATCTCATCAGATCTCAGAAGCTAAGCAGGTTCAGCCCTGGGTGGTATATGGAGGGGTTGCTATGCAGAAGCAGGCAATGGCCAATCACCTTCCAATGTCCCCTGCTCTGAAAACCTCACAGGATCATCATAAGTCAGCTGAGACTTAATGGCAAAACACAATCAAACAAAAACCAAGTTGAAGGCCCCCCTCTCACATGCTCCCCCTCCGGGATTCAAGGAGAGCCCGGGGGAGGGGGGTGAGCAGAATGGCTTCTCCTTTCCAGTTTGGTGTAGTGGTCAAGAGCGGTGGACTCTTATCTGGAGAACCGGGTTTCATCCCCCCACTCCTCCGCATGTAGCCAGCTGGGTAACCTTGAGTCAGTCACAAGTCCTCTCAAAGCTGTCCTCTTAAGAGCAGTCCTCGAAAGAGCTCTCTCAGCCCCACCTACCTCATGGGGTGTCTGTTGTGGGGAGAGGAAGGGAAGGAGATTGTAAGCTGCTCAGAGACTCTGCATGACGGGCAGGGTATAAATCCTCCTCTCCCCCTCCTCTTCTTCTTTTCCCCTCTTCACCTGACACTCAGCTGCTTTCAACATTTCAACCCTTCCAAAGTATCTGCAAAAGGCATTTTCCCAACCTTTTGGTTAATTTACACTCATGTGTGGGTTATGTGAGAGCCAGTTTGGTGTAGTGGTTAAGTGCGTGAACTCTTATCTGGGAGAACCGGGTTTGATTCCCCACTTCTCCACTTGCACCTGCTGATGTGACCTTGGGTCAGTCACAAGCTCTGGCACAGCTGTTCTCTCAAGGACAGTTTCTGTCAGAAGTTCTCTCAGCCCTGCCTACCTCACAGGGTGTCTGTTGTGGGGAGGGGAAGGGAAAGGAGTTTGTAAGCCGCTCTGAGACGCCTTTGGGCAGTGAAGGGTGGGGTATAAATCCAAACTCTTCTTCTTCTTCTTCTTCTTCTTCTGTGTCCTTTCCTTTAAAAAAATGGAGGGAAGGGGCTCCGTGGAAGAACCTCTGCTTTGGTTGCAGAAACTCCCAGGTTCAATCTGTAGCACCAGGCCAGTTGGTGATGTGAAAGACCACTGCCAGAGATCCTGGAGAGCTGCTGCCAGGCTGAGCAGACGATACTGGCCTTGGTGGTGGTCTGATTCAGTATAAAGCTGCTTCATGGCTGTATTCATAATTTGCTGCGCAAGCCTGGAGGGTGGAGGGTTTTGCTGCTTCCACTACCTTAAAAGGAACCAGCCCACTCCCCTTGTGGAAGGAGTAACTGCTATTCATGCAGAGATAAGAGGTATTTTCCTGACCTGCCTAATCACGGTGTGGGTGGGTGGGTGGGTGGGTGGCCAGGGATCAGCATTTTGGCCAGTGTTGGCCTTCTGTTTGGCCATCAGACCTGTCCGTGATGGGGCAGAGGGGAGCCAAGTTCATAGAGGTGGTCTATGAGGTGGTCTGGGTGGTCTCCTTTTGAAAGCTGAAAAAAGGGGGGGGAAGGGAAGGGGAAACTCAACCCAAAATAACACTGCGAACCAAGGGGGCCAAGCTGACTAATATAATATAAAAATACAAATTTATTAAGGTGTACACTTGTTAAAATAACTTCTGATTAAAAATTTTCAGTGTCAGACGTATAAAAACATACAAATACTCATACAGAAGATGGGTCAACACTAAACAACTGAAGACCAAACGCGTTTCGGCCCCAAAGGGCCTTCCTCAGTGGTCACTAATACAGATATATCATTGACACACATTCATAGACATATATACATATATCAACCCAGATGTTGTAGCATTATATGATTATACAGCTATTACAGAGATTAGTACTGGGCCATAGGTATATCTGTTGCAGTCTCACCAGTACTTCTACACTGGTAATCAGAATTTTGTAGTTATGAATGTGTGCCACTCCATCAGAGTAATAGCTGTATAATCTACAACACCTGGGTTGATATATGTATATATGTCTATGAATGTGTGTCAATGATATATCTGTATTAGTGACCACTGAGGAAGGCCCTTTGGGGCCGAAACGCGTTTGGTCTTCAGTTGTTTAGTGTTGACCCATCTTCTGTATGAGTATTTGTATGTTTTTATACGTCTGACACTGAAAATTTTTAATCAGAAGTTATTTTAACAAGTGTACACCTTAATAAATTTGTATGTTTATATTATATTAGTCAGCTTGGCCCCCTTGGTCTCCTTTTGAAGCATTAACACACACATAGGGACCAGCCAGGTTAGCTACGGTGATAAAATTGATGAGTGGCATTCACGAGCATTAATTCCTGGCAGCCAGACAAGTGTCAAGGCCCACAGTTGGCAACCGTGCCTGTTGTCCAAACATTGCTCAGTGTTATTGTTGTTCCTGAAGTCATTAATGTCCTTGTTTCCTATCCGTCAGATGCATAGAGGTGGCTTACGGCAGTAATGGGCCGAACGGCTGCCCATGTGTTCAGCCTGAGAGGGAAAGCCCTGGGGGGTTTTGCCCCCCCGTGCATAACCATTGAGACTTTTCCCAAGACCTCAAAAGATATGTCTGCAAAACACTGAGGCTTTCAGGCCCAGTAACTCAACCCTCATCATGGGGGGGACAGGGGGACAACTATCTGGTTCACACATGCAGGGGGATGAAGTGGTAGAATGGACTTCTGCACCGTTTCAGGCAACAGCATCACATTCTGAAATGTTGCCCAGGGTTTAAAATTCCCTGCAAGTAAACATGAGTAGTATGATTCCTCCCCCTCGTGCTCATTTTCCATCTCTCTGGAGTTGTGTGTGTCATTGTTTTTAGCAACACCAAGGGACATTCAAAGCTCATGCTCAGCCGATTCAGTCACCTAAGGAATCGACCATCACTTTTTTCTCCCTGTGTGAACCCACTATACTATCTTGTACGCCAACAGACCTTGACCTGGATAGCCCAGACTAGCCCGATCTTCATTAGATCTTGGAAGCTGGGAAGGGCCAGCCCTGATCAGTATCTGGATGGGAGTCCACTAGGGATTACCAGGGCCACGATGCAGAGGAAGGCAATGGCAAACCACCTCTGAACATCTCTTGCCTTGAAAAACCTACGGGGTTGCCATAAGTTAGCTGTGACTTAGATGGCAAATCTAGGCTGCAGTCACACGCATGAGATAATGCGGGGAGCGGGGGAAGTGAGGCTATTTGCCCCGTAGCAATTTGACCCACATTTACGTGATCACACAGTCCCTGGGAGCTGTGGGGGCAGCCCGTCACTGCGTGATCAGACGCAACCACAGGTTAATTGGGGTGGGGTTTTTTTTGCTGCATGTTTCTGCTGCACTTCCATGAGGGATCAATGATTTGCATCTCCGCACTGAGTGCTCCCTATGCGGTGTACGATGATGCACATACCAAAATGGGGGAAAAGGACGACACAGAGTCAGGATGGCCTGATCAGACCATTCCAATGCCATGGGAGCGCGCTGGAGCGATCACACAGGGAAAAGTCCATTCCTGGCCCACAGCAACCCATTTGCTACTGGACTTTCCCTAGTGTCTTTTTACCCCACTTCTGCGGTGGAACAAAATGGGTTGCCGATGGGTGCGGGATGCTTGGCAGATGTTCTTGTGTGATCACGCCCTTAAAATCCGCCCGGCATTCTATCTGTCTGTCTGTCTGTCTATCTATCTATCTACCTACCTACCTACTGCAACAGACCTATGTTTTCAGGATCCAGTGAATGCTAATTGACCCTCTGTGCTGCCCTCAGGGCCGAATGTAAAGCATACACCAAATTGCTTGAAGGGTGGGGGCACAGGGTTGCCAAGTACCTACTGGGGCAAGGGAAGCATCCAGTCCCATGGAGGGGCTGGAGCAGTGTGCTGTAATATCATTTCTAGCTTTGTAATGGGAAGTGACGTCACTGTGCTGCAAGATGCTCTGGGACTTCCAAAACAATATGTTTTTTATCTAGTGTCCCATGATGCAGAGACATCATTTCTGGTTGCACAGTCAGAAATGACATCGTAGGGCACTCAGCAAGTCTCTGCTGCTCCCGGGGTTTGCCTGCGAATGGGCACTAGACATTAATGACAGAGCTTTTACGGATAACTCTGCCCTGCCTCTGTCCCGATACCTCCTTCCTACTTCAAGGGCTGAAATATAGTCGCTAGCTTTATCACAGTCATAACTAGTCTTGTGGGTTTGGTCTGTATCCTGTTTTAGTCCAAATTTTTAAAAAACTGCCCCTCCAGCTCTGTGATTGTTGCGCTGTAGGACCAATAGACCTATTATGACTCTGAAAAGGTAGACCAAGGCCCCGGTCACATGTGCCAAATAATGCGGGGTGGGGGAGACTAGGCTAGTTGCGCTGTCGCAATTTGACCCACCCCTATGTGATCAGACATGACGGTGGTGAACCGGTGTTGTTTTCGTCATCGGCACGCTTCAACGCGGAAGCAGGGACGTGAGAAGAGCACGCCAGAGCGATCACACGGAGAATGTCCGTCTGTGGCCCGTCGCAAACCGCGTGATAGTGGACTTTCCCAGGTACTTTTTAACTCTGCATCTTCGGCAGGACAAGATGGGTTGGCGACGGGTGCGCGACGCTTACCAGATGTTTCCGTGTGATCGGGACCGTATAATCCGCCCAGCATTCGTGGGCCTCCCACGGCAAATTTTGCATGTGAACGGGACCCAAGATGGGTAGCTGTGTTAGTCTGTCTGTAGCAGTAGAAAAGAGTAACAGTTTAGTAGCATCTTAAAGACTAACCAAGCCTTTAAGGTGCTATTGAGCTCTTGCTCTTTTCTGAAAAGGTAGAAACTCCAGCAGAGAAACAGCCCTGCAGAAGGGCAAGATGGCTGATGAACGGCGCGTTCGACAGGAAACAGATCTTCCGTGTTCCTTTAAAAAGAAAACAAAAGCAGAAGCAGAAAACAAAAATCCCTCTGTGCCCAGATGCCCACCATCTGCAGATCTGCCATTCCAGGCCGGCTCCTCTTGCCAATAAACAATTGCAAGGACCAAATTTGCCAAGAGCTAATTCTCTACATTTGCCAAGGCCATAGATTACAATAGACTAAGCCTGCCAATAACTCTGTCTCATGGCTGCCAGAGATTCTTCTCTTCCCCTCGCTAGAATGACATACTATCAACTTTATACTCCCCCAGGTAAACAAAACCTCATAAACAGAAGCAAAGAAGATCTTCAGAGTGTTTACGAATGGAGGGAAAAATACACCCCACCAAAAAACCCTCCCCAAACTGGCATTTATTCTCAGGCCCTGTTTGCACAAATAGATGAGGTGAGTTAAACTGCAAATGAACTATTTCAGACACCAGCTTGGGGGTTGGGGAGGCTAGCTTTCTACATGCAGTGATTTAAACAGAATTCAGAGAGGATCTCAGCTGCATTAATTTATTTAAGTAAGACATTTATTGGCTGCCTTTCCTCCTTACGGAGCTCAGGGAGGCTTACAGCATAAACAAAACACATCAAATAAAGTAAGTAAAGGGAATGTATTGTTTAGGTTGGGCTAGTATATATCTTTTCAATGGTCTCGACAACTTTAAGCAAAATGTGGACATTCTATCTTATCAAATTCTTATTAGCATCTATAAAGAAATGCATATGGGTACCCGTAATTTATTACTTACCCTTAATCCCTGGTAATTGCTTTTAGTATATTATCAAAGCATTTTCTTTATAAATGAATCATGCTTGATCTCCATAGAGATATTTCTGTACCATCTCATTTAATTTCATAGCAAAAAAAAAAATCTGTTAATATTTTATAAAATAAGTACTTAACACAGGAACAGGGGTCTAAAAGAATCAGTTTTCGTGGGATCTCCTTACAAATTAAAACTATTCTTGCTTATATCTAGGATTCTGGTGTCATCCCATGACAAAGCTCTGTTAATTATAAATCTAAAATTCAAATTAACTTCTTATAATATGCTATACCATCTGGGCCAGCACCTTTTAAAAAATGTTTTAACCTGATCCCTTATTTTTTGGTACTGGACTGGCGCATTCAGCTCATCCTTATTCTACTAAATCAATTTGAGTTTAGCCAGAAATTGTGAAATCTGCTTTATGCTTACACCAGGGGTGTCAAATATGTGGCCCGGGGCCTGGATCAGGCCTCTGGAGGGCTTCTATCAGGGCTGCAGTGGAACTGGCTGTCTTCTGCTTCTTCCAGTTCTGCTGCTGCTGCCTCATCGTCGGTTTGCAGCTTACAGATACACACCTGAACAGCACACTCAGGATTGCAACAGCACAGACATTTTGATGCAATAATTCAGAGCAAGAAGTGTCCGTTATCAGACACTGTTAAATAAACAACATATCGCAAGAGTGCTCATGTTTTAAGCATGTTTTTATTTTAAGTAAAAAAAAAACCCATTTGTGTTTGCGTCCTTTATAAAGCTTGTATCTCCGCTACCTGGCATTACATTTTATGACACACCTGGCCCGGCCCAACAAGGTCTCCTTTATGTCAGATCCAGCCCTCATAACAAATGAGTTCGACACCCCTGGCTTACATTGTGTGCTTCAGGTAGCATTCAGTAAAAATTCGAAACATTTGTTCTGCAGGTCCCCACTACATATTTGTTTTTAGTAGATAGTTGATTTAGGAGCAGTAGTTTGCTCAAGTATTTTTCTTCAAATATTTTTGTTTCTTGGAACCTCAATCCCCACCCACCCCACCCCGAGTGCTTTTCTTTCTTTTGAAGTATTCACACAGAAGTCCGCTTTCCTAGTGCTGGCCTAACACTCTATTAGGGAGGCTGGGGAGAAGACGGGAAATGATCATGTGATCATGGTGGGGGAAGAGCAATATCTCAATAGGCCCGGAGCCTGAGAGTCAGGACACGGATTATCCATGTGGGCTTGATTCTCCCATGACACTTTCATCATTATGAATGACTGGGAGGCCATTTTTCATCTTCCTGCTGCTAATGTTCCTTCCAAAGATGCCTCCATGTAATATAAATTCTGACTTCATTTGAGGTGTATTCAGAAGCAATGGGGAAATAATTGGCAAACCATGGTAGGGCCATGCCCAAAATGAACATAAGGTTACAACCTATGCAGCAAATGTGTGTGTGTTTGTAAACACACACACACATGCATGCACACAAGAATGTGCTATCTTTCTTTGAAATCTGGCAAGTCTTCAGGTAAGATTTGCCTTGACAAATTGACCTTTATTTTAACAACGCAGTTGGGAGAGCCAGCCTGGTGTTATCTCAGTTAAACTCACAAAAATAGCACACACCAAAACAGTTGCACTCGCGGATGCTGGAATGTGTTCGCTAAAGCCATAAGCAATAGCTAAATCATCAATCATGGTGGGGGAGGATCACCCAGAATACCTGGCTGTGTAGACATGGGGATTCTTCTGAGTGGTACTCCTGATGTGCACAGTTGTAAGTACACACAAGGCTCATCCTTCAAATATTTCTATTACTTGTTCACCTCTCCATCAACAGCATAGACCAACTACATTCCAATGTATTTGAAAAAGTGTGCCTTGCACACAAAAGCCCATACCTTCAATAAATCTTTGTTGGTCTTAAAGGTGCCACTGGACTCTCTCTTGTTCTCCTGCTTCAGACCAACACGGCTGACCACCTGGAACTACAGGTTTCAGTGCCATCTTGGAATATCCTCAGTGGGCAAACAGTGCACACCGATCCCTTCCTTATCCTTAACTCCCTGTTCTTAGCACAAAATATATTCCCTGTACCAGGCAACCCATGCACTGCTGCTCTTTGCTTGTCCCTCTGCTTATGATGACAATCAATCCTCTCGGTTCTTTACTGCCTTCAAGCTGACCCTGCGGACCTTCACCATTGAATCTCAGCTTCTGAAGTTCTCAAGGAAAATAAAATAAAATGGACTGCCAGCTCTTAATTTGTGTTACGGGGTTCAGTCTCCTCACAGTGCTTCCTGCCTCCAGCTTTGGTATATTCCTGCTGGAATATTTACGGCCCTTCCGTTTAGTTTCCTTATTTGCTCATTCTTGGCCAGTCCAACCGGTGCTGAGTTTCCAACAAAACTTCCTCCAAAGCTTTTGTCCATCATGAGCTGAGCACTCCAGAAGTGGCACCGTATTTGATCCCTGATAACCCTCTTGCGGGATGTTAACTTAAATAATAGTCTCCCAATGGACCAAATCTATATTCAGTGTTGATTCTTTTCTCTTTTTTTAGCTTCTGACAAGTAAGCATGGTAGAAAACAGACGGGGGGGGGGAATCTTCCTTAAGGAAAGCATTAAAAAAAGAAGTTGTTGTTTGGGGGGGGGAAAGAGAAGATAAAGAAATCTGTTCCAGGCGAAGGGAAAAGACATAAAACTAAAATTGTATGCAATTTGTTTTCTAAGGCTGTTTTGGTGAAGGGCAGCAGGCTACAGGGATGCCGATAGTAAACACTTGGAGCACTGCAGACTATTACCCCCCCCAAAAAAGCACATTTAAAAAGATGTTCGGTGTTGACAAACATATACTTTGATTCAGCACTGGGAGATAAGAGATGGTCTGCAGAACTGCAGAAGGATAATGAATCTCTTTTGATGTTTCCTGCTTCCAAATAAGAGGCATCGGGGAGAATTCTTCTACACAGAGCTCTCCCGAAGATTTGAAAGGAGAGAGAGAAATATGGAAATCTGCTCTTCTATGAAGCTTCACACCAAACTTCCCACTTCAGTAAGGCTGGGGGGCTTTGCACATCCCTTTCCCTCGAACAAGAAGATGTAGATGATCAGTAGCCTTCGCCCCATCCCTTCAATGTATGAACCATGCATTACAACTGCATAGTGAAAACATGCTCCGGGTAAGTGGTGTAGGACTTCCAACACTGTTCGTATCTGAGCATGAGCATACCCAAGATACAAACAGTTGTTGTCATGTGTGTTTCACATCAAACATAGATTGTAATCAGATGTCACAGCATAAGAACATAAAAGAAGAGCCCTGCTGGATCAGACCAATGGTCCATCTAGTCCAGCGTCCTGTCTCACACAGTGGCCAATCAGTTCCTCTGGAGGGCCAACAACAGGGCATAGAGGACAAGGCCTTCCCCTGAGGTTGCTTCCTGGCTCTGGGATTCAGAGGATTAATGCTTCTGAATGTGAAGGTTCCCCTCAGTCGCCATGAGTAGTAGCTACTGAACGACTTATCCTTGGTTTACTGGCAATAGCCACCAATCTGGAATGTTGATATGTGTGAGTATTCCTCTCTTTCCCTTTATGTACAGCTGCAAGGGAGAGGAAGAATAGGGATGAAATCCCCTCCCCTACGTCATTCTTCGGGGTCCCCCATCCCCCCTTCATGGAGGTCAGTGGGCTGAAGCAAAAGGGGGAAGGCATGGAAATTCCATTCTGCCACTGGAACATTTCGTCTCAGAAGACCAGAAGCGACCAGGCTCACAATGGTCATGACCCATAGAGAGAGACAGGACTGTAGCCACTGGGGCCGGGTTGGAGGCAACGCCCCCTCCCAAATTTGCCCTGCCCCCTCCAGGCCACCTCCCTTCCCAATCTCTCCCTGCCCCAGGGAGCCTAGGGTGACTCGTGATAACAGAACAGAGGGGGAAGTATGGGGCACGCAACACTGCCTCAGTGCCCTCCTTTCCCACTACCAGTCTGCCCCTGCAGGCAGTCTGCAGCCAGCAGACCAAGAGGCTGTGCACTTTGCTGGAGGACTCACTCCACTAGCCCAGCCACCTTGGGTCACATGATGCTGGGTCATATGATGCCAGCAGCCGGGTCACATGACCTCATGGTCTGCCGAATGACTGTTCCTCAGCCCTGTAGGCTTTCATGCTTTCCTCAGCAAGCCTCACACAGAGGAACGGGCAGAGGATGAGGTAAAGCTGGAGTTGAACTCCTCCTCCTCATAGGCCACGGTCCCCTGGCACCCACCCACCTCCATTATGCGTATTATTGTTACCTCCATTATGTGCTAATTTATCCTGCATTGCATTACTTGGCTTCCCCGACTTTCCTCTGCCTAGAATAGCGCAGCAGCAATAGCACCATCCCTGCACCATCTTGGCAGTACTCGTTCTCCCCCTCTTAAATATGTCATCACTAATTAGATTACTGTGGCGGACAGTGCCAGCTCTGGCCTGCAGCCCCCATTTCTGCCCTGCCCTCCTGGGTTTTTCGCATACCTAGACAGGCTTTTTTCTTCCACTCTTGGGTAGCTCACTGCCACCACCTGATCTTTTGCTGGAATTACCCACTGGGAGTCTCAGGACTCCCAGCTTCCCTTCCAAGTTCTGAGGCCTTGCCTCAGTGTCTCCCACTGCCCAGCATCTGGTCATCATGGGGACAGTTTACAGCCTTGTGCACCCTTGGAGGAACAGCCACTTGCCAACTGCCTGCCTTCCCCCTGGCAACCCTTTTAAATAAGCATGTCTGTGATGGTGGAGATCTAAGTGGTACAGAGAACCACTGCCTGCATCAAAAATTATAAAATATTTATTAAAAAGAAAATGTTTACAAGCATACTTTTAGCACAGCACCAGACTGAGCAAGGGAACCAAAAGAAATTGGTAAAACACAAATCCTCTATCCTTCTCTCTATGCATGCTCTACCAGATGTTAAAATATAGGACAGATTCTTTACGCTTAGGAGTTACAAATCTCTACAGAGTTACCATGACCTTGAAGCTTTCTGTAGCTTTCTGGGGCAGCAAATGGACCAAATGGCTGCCTTCCCAGTGGAAAGGTCTGTGTGCAATCATGAAAGCAGCACTCAAGGAAAAGAGAGCTTCTTCCTGCTGCCAGGAGTTCTTATGATATTTCTTTTTCCCCACCCACTGACCAGGTCAGGCCAGGTCAGAGAAATGTTTCCTCCAGCTTCTTCCTGGAGATCATTCCTGAAGCCGCTCTAGCATTTCATCCCTCCAAATCTCTGTTTCCTGCTTGGATAAAGGGGGAGATCTTGCCCCACTCGTTTTCTCTCCTGCTAGATCTAGTAGCATATGTATGATGGTGAGCTGAGGTATATCTGGGAAGCAATTGAACTGACCTCCCCCCAGGCTTGCCAAGAACTTACTGTACGCTGGCGGGGGATGGATACATCCTGGCAGGACCATCCCCGGGGGAAGGAAAGACACGCGCACCATGCCATCGCCAGGAAGTTATGCCGGGCAACGCTCTGGCAATGGGGATGGAAACTTGTTGGTACCATTGAGTTTCCAGCCCCATTGCCAGAGCGTTGCCCAGCGTCACTTCCTGGCAATAGCATCGTGCAGTGTGGGTGTTATCTGGGGGAATGTTCTGGCTGGGGACTCTGCATCCCCCGCCGAAATATGATAAGTACTTGGGAACCCTACCTCCCCCCCCCAGTCTGTTCTCTGCCCAGAGTTGGGGGGGGAGTTTAAAATGCAACATGGAGGTATGGCTCACTTCAAACCTCCAAGGGGGGGGAAATGCATATCTTCAAAATTACCATCTAAGGTTCTAGCCCTCTGATAACTATTCAGCAAAGATGTTTTTCTCACATTGCTTCATTAAGAGTGCATATATTGTTATCACTTCTGGTTGTAACCTGGCTGTATCCTCAGTCTTGCACGGTGCTTGGATATAATTTATGCATCATCTGATCCCATTTGCAACACTGGGGTAGGTTAAAAAAAGACAGACAGGCAGACAGAAAAGGCAACTCAGATGCTACAAATTTCAACCACCAACGATATGCAAAGTTATTGGTCTAGACACGGATATCATTATTCTCGCTTAATCTCCTTCTTTCAGCTTAGCTTGCTCACACTGTCTGGAACCGGTCCCAAGTTGTTAAGATAGAATGCCTCATTTAACAGTTATAATTATGGGCAGCAAAGCTTCATTTACAAATTTACTCCAAAGTAACCTCTGTTATATCCAGGTAACTGCTCAGAAGTAGGACTGCAGCCTTCACTAATCAACTAAGGCCTCAGAACCACGGTGTGGAATCGGGCCTCTCGACACATCCTGAGCAACCCCAACTCCCCAGTAGACCACCAAACAAGAAGCAGATGAGAAAAGAGGAAATGTGTTTCAGATACGCCCAGCAAAGCAACCAGGTACCCAAGAGAGAGGACAAAGGAGAGGATCCGAGCATCTTCCAAGTAGCCTCCTTCCAGCTCAAGCGGCCTTTTCTCCAACTTAAGTGCCTCTTCTAACTTTTGCTCAGTGCTGTGGTTGGACAAGGGTGGCAACCAAGGCACAGGAGTCACTGTAGATGGTACTGGCAGACAGCTGTTATAGGGTTGGAGCCAGACTAAACTGGTAACTTCTACCCATTCCCTCTTCCTGCTGCTCCCATGGCATTCCTCTGACATCCCCCATGGCCCAGGAGCAACATTTTGTGGAGAACAGTTGGGCTGCAGCAGGAGAGTGAAGGCAGGGGAGTTCTGCCACTGGAACGTTTAGTCTGGATCCAACCCACAGCCATCCACATCCGCTCTTTTAGAGGTGCACACCGCTCAGTCTGGCTGTGATGGCTAGAGGGCACCATCTGATCTTCTTTCTTACAGGTTCTCCTGAGGGTTCCTCTCCCTATCAGATTACTGGATCCCCAAAGCAGGTCTGAGGGTCCTGAATTTAGCGGCTCCGTGTGTAAAGTTCCTCCATTCATTTCTTATGGATCCAAAGTTCGTCTTCCACTAGAAGAAAATACTGATGCCAGAGGAAAGGGGGCATTTTATGCTCATTTTCCCCTCCCCACTGCCGACCTCCACTTCATTCTCACACTGCTTCTGAACATCCCCTGTACCCTAGGAGTAGCATTTCAGGGGCTCAGTAGACAAGAGTGGGGTATGGAAGGTAGGAAAATCCCATTCCCTGAGCTTGTTTCTGTAGCATATAGCATCCAGGCTTGCTCAGTTTATGGATTTTAAAATCCATGTTTCTGGGTGAACACTGGTTGCAACACTGTCCTTTCACGGACAGTGCTCCTTCTTTACAAAACAGGCATTTGCTTTGGGGAGGGAGCCCACGAATATTTCCTTCTCTGTGTAGAGGGAAATTCCCAAAGGTATGGCCAAACAGGCCAGAAGCTGGACATTTCCAAGAGGTTTAAATTAAAAACAAGCTGTGGGCAATGGCCTGGAGGAAAACCAACTACAAGCCAAGATGGTGTTAAATTAGGATGCGAGAAGAAAGAGGCGTAGTGTTAAAAGTATGCTTGACCTGATGAGCTTACCTTACTAATTGGTGGAGGCAGAAAGCACAGTCATGTCCAGTGTTCCCTCTAAACTGAGTTAGTGTGAGCTAGCTCAGTTTTTTAGCCTCCAGCTCACAAATTTTTGTCTTTGCTCTGGTGCCATCCTTCCTTAGCTAACTAGTTTCCGCAGCAGCCCAATTGCTCGCTCACAATTTTAATGCCAGTAGCTCACAAAGTAGAATTTTTGCTCACAAGACTCCACAGTTTAGAGGGAGCATTGGTCATGTCACAGCTGACTTTTGGTGACCCCATAAGGTTTTCAAGGCACAAGACATTCAGAGATGGCTTACCATTGCCTGCCTCTGCATAGCAACCCTGGACTTCCCTGGTGGTCTCCCATCCAAGTACTCACCAGGGCCGACCCTGCTTAGCTTCCAAGTTCTGACAAGAGCAGTCTAGCCTGGGCCACCCAAGTCAGGGCATCCTTACTAATTAGTAATAACTAATTAACGGTTCCTTTCCTATACAGAGAAAATCATTTATGGATGGACAGAAGGCAGGGAAAAGCTTTTCACCCATCTGTACCTAGTAATTAAATAACTTCATGGGAAACAGAAGGGGGATATGAGTGATGGGATGAACTCATATGTACTAATATAGTTTTTTTCCCCCAAGAAGACAATGTAATCAATGCAAACTGATGCAATCAATGGTTCTTTCTGAATAGAAGATGCAATATGAGATGAAGAAGTATTGGAGTAATCTGGTTAGGAAAGTTTAGGAAGAACCTTTGGAGAGATGATGCAGCTGCTTTGTGTTAGAGGAGTTTTTTTCATCTTAAAAAATGGGTCTGGACATGTTTCAGGCTGACTTGGAGGACTTTTGACACACATAGTTCATATATCTTGTTTTTAAGAAGATCGTCTGACTTAATGACCCTGTGCTTCAGTGATATGAATCGATGATGAGTGAAACCTGGGTGTTTGGCTGATGACCCCCAAAACTTGTAACCTAACATCTTTGGATGGCCATGGAACACTGGGTTAGATTAACGAGAGCAGTCTTCAGGAAAATGGGATTATTTGATAGGTATTCATATGTTTGGGTGTTTGTCTGAGCAATCTGATCATCCCATGGCTCACTATGGCCAACTGCAGCCACTGACCACGAATACCCTGGATACCCCACCCAAAACTCCTAGCATAGGTCCACTGAACATAAGTTGCTCCGATTATCAATTTTGATTATTTTTGGCACTTCTTTGTCAGTGAGCCATTGTGTGAGAGGGAAGGGGGCTTTGAACATAGCATAAAAAGAGAAGTATTGCCCAGAAAAAAGGTTCTACCGTCTCTTCCTCATCTTCCTCTTTTTCCAGTGATCCCCTATTTTCTCCTGAGAGGACTGTACCAGTATATGGCCTCCCTGCCTGATTTACTTTAAGCAGATGATAACTGGTTGACTCGTCCTGTTTGTTTGTACCTTTTCCTGGAATTGGTAAAATCATCACTGTATAATCTTGTGCTACATGAGAGTTGCGGAGCTGCGGTGGCTCAAGTGGTTAAGATGCTGAACTGCAGGCTGTGGAAGGTCAGTAGTTCAGCAGTTCAAGACCCAGGTGCCGCAAGACGGAGTGAACTCCAGTCTCTAGTTCTAGCTCCTGCCAACCTAGCAGTTCGAAAGCAAGAAATTACAAGTAGATAAACAGGTACCACTTTGGTGAGAAGGTAACAGTGTTCTGTGCGCCTTGGTGTTTAGTCATGCCAGCCACATGACCATGGAAATGTCTTCAGACAGCGCTAGCTCTTCGGCTTTGAAACAGAGATGAGCACCGCAACCCTAGAGTCGGATTCGACTGGCTTTCGAGCAAGGGAACCTTTACCTTTTACATAAGAGTTAGAATAGTAAGAATGTGTTCACAATATTAGGGGATCTTCCAGGGGTTCATGTGTCCTAAATAAATAGAGTAAGATGCTCATAATTTGGTGTCTGGTCCCTTTTCTCTAGAAACAATGATCTCTCACTAAAGATTCAAAGACCCCTTTGGTGCACTTTGGCCTGAAAGCCTAAAACATAAATTCTGAAGTCTGGTACTTTGGATGTAACCCGCTGTATCTCATTAAGCAGCTCCACATAATTGTTGTAGGACAAAGTGATTCCTTGTGCAACAGAGACAGGCTTTTGAAGGCACAGACATCATTAGATCTTATTCAATTATATTGATTACATTTTTTTCATTATTTTCAAATGCAAACAGCAGCCAAATGTGAAAGAAAAATAAATTAGGCAAACAACCAGAAAGCAGTGGTTAAGGAGTCAATATAGAAATGTCAGTCTTCCAGCTTGCCTGATAGGTACCTCCTAAAACATGGAATCCTACCTTCAAATCTCATAAATACGGGATTTCATATACTGGACTGGTGAGATCTGATCTAAGACAAAATTTAATCAAGTCTCGTGGGAAAGCTTCCAAATCCAGAGTTAGTTTGGTATGTGGTGGGGGGAAGTCCTTAGCGCACAGAAATGTTTTAGAGTTATTAACCAAAGTACATAAGTAAAAGAATCAGTAACACTAGTGACAGCTCATCAAAAGCCTCTGTATTAGTGCTCATAAAATCCTACTGCAATTCCCTTTCTCGGAAAAAACAAATACCAAAGTGACTACATCCACTAAGAACGATTTTGGGATCACAGACAACTCGCGTGGGTGGTCATCATAAAATTAAACATGCATTTGATACCAATATGTTTGTCATAATGAGTGAGTAATGGTACCTTGCGTGGGCTCGTCCACAGCTTTCCGTTTTCGGCTGTGGCTGTTATAGTTCAGTCTTAGTTCTTGGCTGTAGTCATTGAGAGTTTCTCTGGACTCATAGGATTGCCTTGCTTTCCTCCCATCTTCGCTTTCATCCGAAGAGCTCGTGTAGGCTAGATCCATTTCGTGCTTTGCTTTTGACAGTGGCTGGTAGGGCTTACAGTCCATCTGCTCCATCGCTGATAAAGTAGGCCCAGAGTCATGAAAACAAAGAGAGGAGACTCCTTAAGGAAACAGTCCTGCAAGAGACAAAACACTCCATGTAATATTCCATTTAAGTATGGGGACAATCTGAGCACCTCTTTTGATATCAGTATTAACTGGGATATAAGGCCTCGGATCTCCATTCCAGCTCATACCCGATGAAGGGAGTTTTGATTCTTGAAAGATTTGACTCTGCCCAGGAAATCTTGTTGACTTCTAAAGTGCTACAGTGCTCAAATCTAGCTGAAACTATCATTCGATCTCAACTGATTTGTTCAGTGGGCTTTCTTGCGTTAAACAAGCATTTCAACGACGATCACTTATACTGAGATATTTTGGCCCGTGGATAATACAAAAATCTTATACAATATGCAAGGGCAGACAACGCCCTTAAGACATCACCTCTGTGCCCAAGCACCATGCCAAGGGTGGATTTGCACAGCTATTAAAAAGAAAAAAAAACCTTCACAAAATGATTTCATTCTGATTATGGGTATCCATGGGCATCTCAGCATCAGCCATAGACTAAACAGTGCATATCCCACCCCAGCCAAAACTTCCTACTGTCAGACATGTTGCACTTTGAAAATGCATGCAATTAAGGTTGCCAGTCTCCAGGTGGTACCTTGAGATCTCCTGCTATTACAATTTATCTCCAGATGACCATGATCAGTTTCTCTGGAAAAAAAATGGCTGCTTTGAAGGGTGGACTCGATGGTACTGTGCCCAGTTGAGGTCCCTCCCCAAACCCTGCCCTCCCCAGGCTCCACCCCCAAATCTCCAGGTATTTCCCAACCCAGAGCTGGGAACCTTAACTGCAGTAGCCACATAGCTGGATTACAAAGTACGCATCCTCCTCATCAGGTGACTCAATAAACCATCTCCTGGTAGACCAGGTTGGATTTGGTGGTGGTTTCCCCCCTCACATCATCACTGGGGGGGAAAGCATACACGCAAAGCAGATAAATGTGCATAGATAGACAGCTATGCCACTGAACTCAGGCATGTCCATCTATGTGGCTTCAGCATCATGTGGCAGTGGAGACGGGGACAACTTGCAAATACAGAGAGGAGAGTAACAGTTGCTGAGTCCTTGGCAACTAGCGTGGGCGTCCCGTAAATGCCAATTCTAACAGACTGTGTTCAAAATAATTCCTCTAAAGGGACAAACAAGTCACTGAACTGAAAGACCATGGAAATCTTTTATTAAAAAATTAAAAATCCTCGAGCAAGATTCCTGTCAATTCCCGCTCACAGATCTCCCCAGAGAAACACATATCGGTTTGCAATTCCAGCACTGGATATAGTCTTTCACAACCAGTGTTTCTAGAATTAGAGTAGACAACCATTTCTGAGGAGCAGTGCTGAGGAGCAGAAAACAACATATCAACCTGTGAAGTTGCCGGTGCGCCAGGAAACAAAGAAGTGGGGAGGAAGAAAAAGGCATTTACTTGGACAAGTACAGAGGAAACAAGGCAAACCTCAGCAGTATTGGCAGCATCTCTAATGCTTATTTGGGACCTAGCTGGTAGCTATAAAGACCCAGGAGGCAGTGGTGGACATAAGCCACCCTTGGTGTCTCCACCCATGCAACTGGGGCAAGCACTGCAGCCACCATCTCAGGAACTTCAATTGCTCAGGTGGAGAACTGGTCGTACGTGCCTTAAAACACAATAAAACACCTTAAAATCCCCAGAGTACCGCAAAAACGTCTGAGCAGGTCGCTGCCCCAAAAGTCCTTCTAGGAGACCTCCTGTGGAGCTAACTATATTAGAAGAGTTCCAGGGTATAGAGGAAAAATGGAGGAAACCAAAGTTCCTCACACAGACATATTAGTGGCATTTCTGAACATCTATTACCGAAAAGACTGGATTCTAACCTGAACTTTGCGGGAAGTGAAAACAAAATGCTGCCCTAGTCTTCTATATATTCATAACACAGCATTTAATTTCTGCCCCATGAAAATACATGGAAAAATCAAATATGTATTGGGGTTCTTTGGTGGGGAAAAGAGAAATGGAGAAAAGAATGTCAGTCAATTGCCTGAACTCATTCTACGTGCATTCAGGAGCAGAAAGATCTCTACCGTAAATCCCCATGCTGTTACAGATGGCCCTACCTCTAGCGACTCCAAATTACTTTCTTGCCAGGGCGCATCGCCACTTGCATAGGCCCAGTAGGGAAAAACCAGGAAAAATGAACACCTTGGAAATGTTATCGAGAGATTTCAAGCTGATGTAATTTTCTGGTTCCTTTGCACAACAGGGTAAACAAAGTCGGGCTGTGTGGGGAACATCAATCAGGCAAGAGCACAACTGTCCAATTTGTTCTGAAGGCACATAAGAAGTTGTCATCGTAAAGGTTATATAACACTTGCATGACAGAAGCCAGACACACAAACACACACAAAAGCCCAGTTGGCAGCATTTAAAAGGCATTTTGCAGTTTGAGGCTTGGAAAATCGGTACACTAAGGATGTGCTTAGATAGCTTGGCGTGCTAAGTTCTAACACTTGGGGTCCCGGACCTTTTCACATTTCCCCAACAATTAAAACAACAACCCAGAATACAAATGGGGGAGGGGTGTTTTTGAAGGTCCCAGCCACACCCCTGCACTCACAAACCTTGGAGGAAGCCAGAGGGAGCCTCTCTCGCAGCTCAGAGAGACCTCGCTGGCATCTCCCAGGCTTGCAGCTGGATTACTGGAGGAACTTCCCTCACGGGGAGGCAGGGGAGGAGAGGCAGGCCACGGCGACAGGGAAATGGTCGATGGTGGAGAGCAGCTCCTGCAGCCAAGGGAGATTGGAACCAGATGTGTCAGCCTCACCCCACGCTGAGGGTAAGGCGAGGGGTTGGGTCCAAGGAGAGGGTGAGAGCAGCCCATTGGGAGAAAGGGTGGGCTTTCAGACAGCTCCTTGTGGGGTGAGAGAAGGATTGGACGGCTCACCGGGGGCCTTGCCCTGAAGGGGAAGACTTTAGGAGGGAGCTCAAGGTTGGCCAGGGAGGAAGAGCGTGGGAGAGACCCAGAGGGCTAGAGAGAGCAACAGGGAACCCGCGAGCAGGAGAGAGGGACTCCAGTGTCTGCCAACCCCCCTCCTCCTGAATAACCTGAGGCCACTGCCAAGCTTCCTAGCCTAAAAGTTGCACCCTGGAGGGCTCTGCTGCACCCAGCCGGCATCCTGTGGACCCAGGTAGGTACAGATGATACTATATGGAAGACTCAGCAGAGACCTACTCTGTCTCAGTGGAGGTACAACCCCAGGCTTCATGCATGAATTTCCCTTGCAGACCTTCACACGTGCTTCTTCTGCTCTGTCTAGGAATAGCCTGTCTGACGTGGACCTGGGAGAGAATGACTTCATGCATTCCTTAGAGTAGAATGAGCAGCATGGCTGGGATGCAGCACACCACACAACACGGAAGCCCAACTGAAAAGGGAGGATTCAGTGACTACTATTGGATGTCCCTGTATGCTACTGTGTTTGAGACAGTCTTGCAGGAGATCAGCTTCCACTGCATTTCACAAGTGGCATCACTATTAGCTGTTTTGGCCCTGGCCCCTACCTGGTGGAACACGCTCCCACTCTGGATAGCCCGGGGCATCCTGCCCTCATCAGATCTCGGATGCTAAGTAGGATCAGGCCTGGTTAGTGGGATGGGAGACCACGAAGGAGGTCCAGGGTTGCTATGCAGAGGCAGGCAATGGCAAACCACCTCCATTTCTATCCCAAAAAGGGATCAAATAGCCCATCTGATAACGGTCATGGTGGTGGAGGAAAGTGCCATCAAGTCACACCCCTCTTATGACAACCACGTAGGGTTTTCAAGGCAAGAGATGTCCAGAGGTAGTTTGCTATTGCATGCCTCTGGGTAGTGACCCTGGACTTCCTGCGTGGTCTCCCATTCGAGTGCTAAATCCAGAGCCAACCCTGTTTAAGCTTCCAAGATCTGACGAGATCAGGCTAGCCTGGGACATCCCGGTAAGGGTGATAACAATAAAAGACCCTGGCCGATTTCCCACAAGAGCTGCTCCACGCTCACTCTTCCCTTTTGCCCCGATGGAACGTGCCATTTTCTCATTAAGCGCTGCGCAGCCGCATTTTGCCCCGCAGCTTCACGCAATTTTCCCCACGTCTACTCAATCCTCAAAAAACAGGACTGAGTAGACGCAGGGAAAATGGCACGAAGCTGCGGGGCAAAATGCGGCCGCGCAGCGCTTAGTGTGAAATTGACACGTACCATTGGGGCAAAGGGAAGAGTGAGTGTGGAGCAGCTCTTGTGGGAAATCGGCCCCTTTGAAATAGAATTACTTCACTGGCCCTCTTGAAACTTAGCAAGTAAGGTGATCTTCTTGTCTGCTTGAGCAGGCTGTTCTACAATATCTGCCCAATAATCTCAAATGTCCATCTTCAAGTATCTGCAAAATGAACCGACCTGTGTGAGAGCCCCAAAAGCAAAGGGAAAAAATGAAGATCATAATAAATGCATAGGCCCATAAAGGGAGACACAATGCTTAAGACAGGAACCTGGCTGCAATGGGCTTAACAGGTAAAGTTCAGCCCCTTAAACTGAGCCTAGGGATTTTCCAATGCACAATCAGATCAGCCTGCATTTAACAGTAAATGGGTAGCCACTTTCTGCATGAATGAAAGTTTTTGCGTTACCTTTATGGACAGTCTCTTGTAGGTGTAATTGTCTATCACAGAGATTACAATAGGTCAGATCAACACAGTTGTATCAGAGAAAACAGAGCAGAGAACTGTCTTTTGAGCAAGATGCAACTGCTAATATGACAAACTGTTCCTCCAGCAAACCACAAAGGATGCCTCCCCCTCCCCCAACTTGACCTGCCAATGATAGCCTGTAGGAAGGTTATGCAATAAACACCTCTGGACTCTCACTAAAAAATGGCAAGCAGTACAAAAAAACAAAATAGGAGGAAATATCATAAAATAGCACCAAAATCAGCAGCTTCTTCAAGAGAAAAAGAGAACTAGCAAGAATATTCAAAGGCCAGTCATTAAACCTGGTCCCACAATAGAGGTCAGTTGTTTTGCTGGGCAAATTACCTCTTGGCCTCATAAAACTTTCAATCGTCATAAATCTTTCAGTTCACTCCAACTTCAGACAACAGATTCGGTGATGAATTCTGACTGAAGTAACATTTCATATGACATCAGATGTTACCTTTGCGGATCTGGTAGACATTGGCTGTTGCGCGCTCTGCCCCAGTATAGGAAGGCATTTTGTGGGTCCTTCTCTCAAGTTCAGCCGATTAGTATAAACTTAGCTGATACACATAAATCCGTAACACATGAAGTTACACAATTTGCGGTTTGTGCTGCTGTGATTTGACACATTAAGATCTACCAAGGTGATGGTGTGATTTCAGTCTTTTGAGGTTTTGCATCTTCGACTTTGCCAAATACAATGGATTGACTACTCTATCTTAAGATGCTAGGAAGAGGGGGCAGGATTTGCCAAGCAAAACTGGAAACCACCATGACACACCTTGATGCTGGGGTGGGAGGGGAGAAATTTGAGGAATCGACACCATCCTGAGTAGGCCAAAGACATCTTGCAAAGATGTATTATGGTGGCATACAAATTCCCAAGATACTCAATGCAATTTAAGAATGACTACTTCACCCATGGAGCTGCGGTGGCTCAAGTGGTTAAGACGCTGAACTGCAGGCTCTGGAAGGTCAGTAGCTCAGCAGTTCGAGACCCGGGTGCCGCATGACAGGGTGAGCTCCTGTCTCTAGTTCCAGCTCCTGCCAACCTAGCAGTTCGAAAGCAAGAAATTGCAAGTAGATAAATAGGTACCACTTCGGTGGGAAGGTAACAGCGTTCCGTGCACCTTGGTGTTTAGTCATGCCGGCCACATGACCACGGAAACGTCTTCGGACAGCGCTGGCTCTTCGGCTTTGAAACGGAGATGAGCACCGCAACCCTAGAGTCGGATTCGACTGGCTTTCGAGCAAGGGAACCTTTACCTTTACCTTTACTACACCCATCCACTACTTCGGCTAGTTCCAGTGTCAAAGGCAGCTGGCATCGGGAGAGGCATCTCTTGAATTTGTCCCTTGACAAATGGAGTGAAGATCTTGAAGACACCTAAAGTTGCCTCTGAGCCCTTCTGATTGGGTAGCTATTCCAAGAAGGAGTCACTTATGTGATTACATTAATATTCACTGCCAGTGAAGGTACTGATGGCCACAAGCACAGACAGCATTAAAAGGGGTTAGACCAGATTCATGGAGGAGAGATCCAACAATGGCTACCACCCATGGTGACTGAAGGCAGCAAACATCTGAATACCAGTGCTGGGAGGCAGCTGCAGGGGAAGGCCTTGGTCTCTGTGTTCTGCTTGTTTGGTCCTCCAGAGCAACTGGTTGTCCATTGTGTGAAACAGGATGCTGGACTTAGATGGACCACTGGTCTGATCCAGCAGGGCATTTCTTATGTTCTTATATATGGGCGGCTGCACTTCACCTGTCTAAGTTAACGATGAAAACATAAGCTCATGTTGGAGTTCACTGATTTATGATTTATGGCCGTGGTTAACCATGGTACATGCCATGCCCTGCCTTCCTTCTGGGGCCAAGGCAACACTATTTGAAACGTGAGTTCTTGTTCGGCCAGATATTTTAGATGTATGAGTTGGATCCAGCCAGATTTTCTACTGGTGAAAAAAGAAAGAGGGCTCCCCTTCGACCACCAAAAAGATGATGTCGGAGAGCATGGGACATACATGCACAGAAGCCATGACTGGCAGGTTGCTGGAGTAAAGATAGGGTTGCCAGATCCAGATTCACAAATTCCTGGAGATTTGGGGGGCAGAGTTTGGGGATGGTGGGGTCTGGGTAAGGGGCATAATGCTGTAGAGTCCACCTTCCAAAGCAGCCATTTTCTTCAGAGGTACTGATCTCTGCCAGCTGGAGATCAGAGCAAGAGCAGGAGTCCAGTAGCACTTTAAAGACAAACAAAATATGTACCTGGAGATCAGTTTAAATCCCAGGAGATCTCCAGCCACTACCTGGAGGCTGGCAGCCCCCCATTTAGGAGCAGAATTAGAGAGATGAGAAAAGAAGAAGAAGAGATTGGATTTACACCCTGCCCTTCACTCGGAGTCTCAGAGCGGCTTACAAACTCCTTTCTCTTCCCCCCCCCACCCACAGCAGACACCCTGTGAGGTAGGTGGGGCTGAGAGAGCTCTGACAGAGACTGGTCTTTTTCAAGAACAGCTGTGCCAGAACAATGGCTTGCCCAGATTAGAGTCTGCACACTTAACCACTACACCCAATTAGGTGACATTGAGTGAAAAAGCTAGCGGGATCCAACCCTGTCTCTTACATTTGGCTTGCTCAGAACCTGTAAAAGAGTATACGATTTGTATGGCAGCATCCCTTCTGTTTCAGACAAATAAAGGGAAATTGTGCCATATGTGTACTGAATTTAACAGCATATTAAGCAGGTGCACCTGTTAGCAGCCACGTAGGAAAATGTCTTCCTTCCTTTCAACTGTGAAATTCAGGAGGTTGCAATTATTGTGCGTCTCAGGCCTGATTTATTATCACTTGTTCGCCTCTCTGCTGCACCGAAAATCAACTGGACTCATGGTGGGGGAGAGAAGACGATTGTTTTGCTCGCATGTGTCAACCTGAAGAAAAGACACGAAGGATTCAGAAGAGAAAAGACCATCTCCCTATTGCCTTTTCTAAATACAACCGGTTTGTCTCTTATGATGGAAAACGTATTAATTTCGCTGGCAAACATATTAATTTCACCTGAGCTATGGGGAGAAACTGTGTTCCTCTATACAGATTTATAAGATGGTATCAAAATGGTAAGATGGTATAAAAAGATAATCTCTTTTCTATCAAAGATCTTTTTTTTATTCTTCACATGCCGAATCCCAGTAAGATTTGGTCGCAGCTGTGTGCTCTTTAACTGTCCCTTTAACGGTGAGAGATTGTCTCTGTTTTCTTGATTTAAAACTGCCCTCATTATCCACTGGTAAGAAACATGTTTTGCAGTAGAGATTCTCGAGTATCGTCCCTGGCATCGCTAGTTAAAGGATCAAAAGCAGCTCACACTATGAAAGACCTTCCTCTGCCTACAGCCTTGGAGAACTGCCCCCAGTCAGAGGAGACACTACTAGGCTACAAGGCCTGATGGTCTTCACATTATGTTCAAAGTAAGCATGCTTCAGATTGCAGCTGTGATGACTTCTTTGGGCATGAAAGGAGAACAAAACAAAGGACCTCCTGTTGTATCCAATTCTAACTCCTTTCATAATTGCCCCCCCCGAAATCTCCCACTATAATGGGAGACCTCCTGGCTTGAGCCCCTGTTCCCCAATCCTAGTTAACAGGGAGGGCAGGATGAAAATAGGGAGGAGTTGGCACTGTGCCAATGCACGATCACTTCCGAAACCACACATGACAACATCATTTCAGCATAACGTTACAGGATTCACCAAACACTCTATGGTTTAACCACAGAGGAGTGACTCCTAGGTTTAGGGTGAATCCTAGAGTGGTGGTGTCAGTTCTGGTTTCATGCCAAAAGTGGTATTGTGTGATATAACGTACTCTTGCCCAGCAAATTTGCTCACCGGGCTGCTAGCTACAGCAGGCAACCCCATTTGATAATATCAGAGGGGGTGGCTGTCTCATTCTTCTGTAGCAAAATAAAACAGGAGTCCATTGGCAACTTAAAGTCCAACACCATTTTTTTTGTGAGTCGGAGCTCACTACTTCCGATTGCTACGAACAGGAAAGTATATCCCACATTTTTATTGGGGAAAGTTACAGGGAGAGAGAGGGGGAAGGGGAGGAGTTGGAAGCAGTGAGAGCCTTGGTGTGAATCCCACCATAAATCTTTCAAGTGTGAAATTTCTGTGGTTCGCAACCTGGGGCCATATGGCCCGCTAGGGCTATCTATAAACAAAACATTGAAATAGCTACCTTCAAATACAACACCTTTATTGGCATATAAAATAGCTACCTTTATACCGGTAGGACGGGGGGGCCACAGGAAGGATTCCGAAACAAGGTCAGAAAAAGGTTGAGAAATGACCAGAATGCATAAAGCTAGGGAGAGGCCGTGGCTCAGCAGTAGAGCATCTGCTTAGCATGCAGAAGGTCCCAGGTTCAATCCCTGGCATCTCCCGGTAAATCGATCAGGTAGCAGTTGATGTGAAAGATCTCTGATGTGAGACCCTGGAGAGCTGCTGTCAGTCTGAGTGGACAACAATGAATTTGATGGACCAAGGGGATGATTTAAGGCAGATGCATGAGTATTACCCTTAATGGATGATGAGTGAGGTCAGAGGTTCAGGCCTCTCTTTACTGGGTGCCGATGAACAAGTGTATAATTAAGCCGGATAAACAGCAATTTATAGAGGAAGAGGCAGACTGAAGCAAGAGGAAATTAACTGATGGGAACAACCCTAAAGGGAACAACTGGTGCTGTTCTGTCATTTCTCTGTGTGCGCGTATACACACACAGCACAACAATCCCCGCTGCCCTCATGCACACAGACACAATGGACACTTCTAGGCAGTGGTCTGAGATGACTCCTAGAGGAAGTCATTCTCAATGAAAGCATGGACTGAATTGTTTCAGGGACAAGCTCCGGTGACAAACGTTTCCCAGTGACTAGTTCAAGGCCATGCAAGCAGTAACACTGCCAAGGAAAGGCGTCAAAGGGGAAAACACCAGCAATATGAATCCCAACAGCATACTAGGGAAGAGAAGAAGAAGAAGAAGAAGAAGAGATTGGATTTATACTCCGCCCTTCACTTTTGAGTCTCTGAGCAGCTTACAAACTCCTTTCCCTTCCCCTCCCCACAACAGACATCCTGTGAGGTAGGTGGGGATGAGAGAGCTCTGACAGACACTGCTCTTTTTCAAGAACAGCTCTGACAGAGCTATGGCTTGCCCAAGGTCACATCAGCAGGTGCAAGTGGAGGAGTGGGGAATCAAACCCGGTTCTCCCAGATTAGAGTCCGCGCACTTAACCACTACACCAAACTGGCTCTCAGGGAAGCAGCCGACATTGTTCTCCTCTCCTCCATCTGAGAGCCAGTTTGGTGTAGTGGTTAAGTGCGTGGACTCTAATCTGGGAGAATCGGGTTTGATTCCCCACTCCTCCACTTGCACCTGGCTGGATGACCTTGGGCAAGCCATAGTTCTGATCAGAGCTGTTCTTGAAAAAGAGCAGTTTCTGTCAGAACTCTCTGAGCCCCACCTACCTCACAGGGGGTCTGTTGTGCGGAAGGGAAGGGAAAGGAGTTTGTAAGCCGCTCTGAGACTCTGGCAGGGTATAAATCCAATCTCCTCCTCCGCCTCCTCCTCTTCTTCTTCTTCTTGTTCTTCGTCACAACAACACTGTGAGGTAGGTTAGGTTGAGAGTGTAATACAGGTCCAAGTTCACTGCATGAGCTTCCACAGCAGAGTGGGGCTTCAAATCCTAGTCTGACAGTCTAAACACTACACCAGACTGGTTCTAGTGACTGGGAAGCACGTGATACAACCACATCCTTGAAGCAAACCAGGTCTGGGATGTGTCTGGTCAGCACCAGGATGGGAGATCTTCTGGAAGCCCCATGCATGCCATGCCTTCAGATTCACGGTGGAGGAAAGGTGGGGTCGAAATGCAATAAATAAAGAAATAATGTTTATCACTTGCCATGTACCCAAGAAGGAGAGAAGCAAAGCAGGGATCATGCAAGCAAAGCCAAGACTCCTTTGAAGCTTCCTCACATTGCGGTACGCCCTGATACGCCGGAACATGTAAAACATGCAGAATATGTGCTTATCTCACCTACTTTTTTTTAAAAAAACCAGCAAATTATTTTCTGCATATTGATCAGTATCATAGAATCACAGAGTTGAAAGGTACCTCCAGGGTCATCTAGTTCATCCCCCCTGGACAATGCAGGAAATTCACAGACACACCCAGTGACCGCTGTTCCACGCCCAGAAGATGGCAAAAAACCTCCAGGATCCCCAGCCAAACCGGCCTGGAGAAAAATTGCTTCCTGACCCCAGTGTGGTGATCAGCATTTCCGTGGGTGTGTAAGAAAGGGCTACAAGAACTAAACACTGATGCAACCCTTCCTGCCCTCCCTCTCATGATCTGTCTAAGATCACACAATCAGCCTAGCTGTCAGATAGCCATCTAGCCTGTGCTTAAAAACCTCCAAAGAAGGAGAGCCCGCCATCTTCTGAGGAAGTCTGTTCCACTGAAGAACCGCTCTAGCTGTCAGAAAGTTCTTCCTAATGTTTAGCCAAAAGCCTTTCAGGCCGTGGTCACACAGCAAGGAAATCGCGATTTGTTCCCGGTATAATTTAATCAGGAATATTTTTCTTTGGGTTGGGATGATCACATATCTCCCCCCCGAACCGGAATCATTGCGCGAGGAGGCTCTGGGCACTGTCTGGATGCAGCCGGCCCCTCTCTTTCCACCACCCGCCTGTCTACCAGCCCGTCCAGCACTTCCTTCCCCTTGCCCGCCTTCAGCAACTTTCCCCGCCTCCTCCTGCTGCCCAATCAGCCCCGGCTCCACGCTGCTGGCAAGCCGGATCCTCCTTCCCTCCCCTCCTAACGCCACAGCTTTGGGTCCGCCGCCCACTCACCTGCAAGCCCGCCCAGCACTTCCTTCCCCGACCACCTCCCCCCAGCAACTTTGCCTCCTGCTGCCCGCCGCAGCTTCACTCCTGGGGTGGGCAGGAGCTTTCTCTGCACTTGATGAGTACATGAACATTTATAATGAATTTTTTAAGCACAGGATTGCTCAGGCGCTCAGCTGGAAGCTGTTTTATAAAAAAACCTCACCGCACAAAGAACGGTCAGACGGCCCCAATTACTGTGAGAGGTGGCTATTCAGATGGGCAAAATTGTGCATTCAAAGCGCAAATACCAGGAAAATACTCAATTTCCCGGGGCAGGAAAATGCGTTAGAGAACCGGGAACACTGTGGGAGTGAGCCCACTTCGGCAAGGGAGGCGGATTGGCCCATCTGATCAGCATCTTTAAATGCGGGAGAGAACAGCTGTGAACCCCGATCAAAAGAACCGTGCGACCGCACCCTCAACCAGATGAGCCTGGTCCGTCCTTCTGGGGTAACAGAAAACAACTCTGCACCATCCTCTATATGACAGCCCTCCAAGTACTTGAAGATGATTATCATATCACCTCTCAGATCATCAGCTCCAACACAATGTTATCCCAACAATGCAGTACACATTTTTCAACTCCTAACTGAAGATTGTCAATTCTGCAACTCTGCTCTCAAATACAATTTCTCCCGGCTGTGAGAGGGATTAGGGGATGCATGATAAGGACAGCAGATGTATAGATAAAGAGGTGATATCTTATGTTGATTCGTAAGCATCTTCTTACTATAGCAGTTATGCAAAGACAAAGCTCAACACTCAGGGGTGTAATATGGGCTCTGACCCCATCTCCCTGGAGGATTTTGGGGTTCATAAAGCAACGGATAGATTACATTCAGCCCTCTATGGAGACTTCCCATCTCAGCAGATGTTAAATGGATAATCTTCATTTTAATATTAAATTACAGCCGTCATGTAAAATTAATCAAGATGGTATTTAATTTTAGCTGCTAGGTAAGTTAAAATATTGTTCATCTTTATTCAGTGCCTCTGGAAAGCAAACCCAACAGAATGGAGATGATTCAAACAAAACGAATGAGAAGGATGCAATGTTCTTTAAACAACGGATCTGTTATATAAAATGTATGGCACTATGTCCAGAAACAGAAAGATGTGTTATTTACTTTCCGCTTGTAGGTTTGGCTTTGAATATTACTTTCACTTTGCTATAATTAATACCTGTCTGGCAATTTTTTTAAAAAAAAGCCCACATACTTGATAGCAACAGTGAGACTAGAATAAAACTTTCCCCTAATCTGTGGTCCAGATCAATCTGTTATGGATGGGGCCAGTTTCACAATTAAGCTAGGTATGTTACAGGAGGAGGAGGAGGAGGAGGAGATTGGACTTATACCCCGCCCTTCACTACCCAAGGGAGTCTCAGAGCAGCTTACAAACTCCTTTCTCTTCCCCTCCCCACAACAGACACCCTGTGAGGTAGGTGGGGCTGAGAGAGCTCTGACAGCAACTGCTCTTTTTCAAGAACAGCTGCGCCAGAGCTTGTGACTGACCCAAGGTCACATCAGCAGGTGCAAGTGGAGGAGTGGGGAATCAAACCCACTGCTCCCAGATTAGAGTCCACGCACTTAACCACTACACCAAACTTAACTACTACACCAAACAGGGTAGATCCATAGTTAAACTAAAGGTGATGCTCTAACCCAATTACCCCCAACAATCAAACTTCTAAATAAATTCCTGTTCTGCTATTCATATATCCATATGAATGGACGAAAGAATCCTCAAAGTTATCCATACAAATGACTCTGAGAATGATGATGTGAGGTCTTTAATGGCATGACCAGGGATTATACGTGGGGCAACCAGGACAGGTTGTGTCTGCCTCTTACAAGATGCCAGTGTTAAATGCCATCCAAATTGGCATTACAGTCCCACAACCGAGGCACCAAACACAGACAAGGTCCTCTCTTTGACAATAACCTGCTTGGTTTCTAAAGGCAGTGGCTCCTGCATGTAAAAGGTAAGGATTTGTTCCCCTAAACTTGTGATCTGCCCTAGCAGATTTAGGTTGACCCCCACTCCCACCTCTGCCCTAGAAGGTATGGAAGAAAATGTCCAGGTACCTCCACTTCTGCATCATTGTTAGGATGGGAGACCAATTAAGATTTTGGGGGGGAGGAAAACAGTATGGGGGAAAGAGTTCAACTCCCTCCACCCCACAGTGAACTAAATTTCTTCCTTCCAGCTGCTGCTCTCGCTTCTTCTGAAGGTTACGTATTTGGAATAGGTTTGTCTGCTTCGAGGTTGCAGACAATATACACTGATGGGGGTCCAAACTGCCAGAGACTGACCAAGAGAGTCGTAGTAGATAACTCACTGAAAATGTCGAGACAGTGGGTGACTGCAATAAAAAAGGCCAATGCTATGCTGGGGATTATTAGGAAGGGAACTGAAAGCAAAACAGCCAGTATCATAATGCCCCTGTATACATCAATGATGCATCCTCATTTGGAGTACGGTGTACAGTTCTGGTCACCACACCTCAAAAAGGATATTTTAGTATTGCAACTAGTATGATAAAAGGGTTGGAACATTTTCCTTATGAAGAAAGGTTAAAGGGCTTAGGGCTCTTTAGCCTGGAGAAACAACGGCTGAGGGGGTGACATGATCGAGGTTTATAAGATTATGCATGGGATAGAGCAGGTAGAGAAAGAAGTACTTTTCTCCCTTTCTCACAGTACAAGAACTCGTGGGCACTCAAGAAAATTGCTGAGCAGTCGGGTTAGAACGGATAAAAGGAAGTGCTTCTTCACCCAAAAGTGATTAACACATGGAATTCACTGCCACAGGAGGTGGTGGCAGCTACAAGCATGGACCGCTTCAAGAGGGAATTAGATAAGCATATGGAGCAGAGGTCTGTCAGTGGCTATTAGCCACTGGAACTCTCAGGCTGGGGCAAGTGATGCTCTGTATTCTTGGTGACTGGGGGGGGCAACAATGGGAGGGCTTCTAGTGTCCTGGTCCCACTGATGGACCTCCTGATGGCACCTGGTATTTTTGGCCATTGTGTGACAGAGCATTGGACTAGATGGGCCATTGGCCTGATCCAACATTGGCTTCTCTTATGTTATTATGATGCTAAAAGTTCAAAACCTGTAGCACATCCTAAAATTTGGGGAAAAGTGAGAATACCAACAGGTGGAATAATCTGTGACGCTTATCATCAAGGTAGGCAAAGCAGCCCATCACATGGATCAGGGACCGGAGAAGATGCCTGGTAACACGGTTGTACCCCCTTCCTCCCAGGAAGGCCACCAGCAAGGAAAGACCATCCTAACTCAAACTGACTTAAAGGTTCATTTCATTTTTGCGTTTTGCTTCCACTCCCCATTCTTTTGCGTCTTGCCTTCTTAATTCGAAAACCAGAGAGCGGGGACCCAACTGTCTTGATTGGTTGATGGAGACCACTTCAGAAGACATATGGGGTATTATTAGTAAAGACAGTTTCCAGAAAGTTTGCCATTTGGTCTAATAATTACAGAACTCTAACAGCACGGGCTAAGAATAAACTTGGGTGAGGTGTGTGTGTGGACTCTCTCTGAGAGAGAGAAAGCATGCAAACGAAATAAAAGAAGCTATTGCTGATATGACAGAGCGGCCTTTTGTCTTAACTAGATGATGGTGCCATTCACTTCCATCCATCCCAGTACTAGCCACTTTGACCAGCAAAAGCTCTTTGGGAGTCTCAGACTGAAATCTTTCTACACCTGCAGTAGTTCAAGACCCAGCATGTAATTAATAAGCAACAGATCCTTTGCAGACTGAGCAGAACAAGGCTGGTAGAGTTGTAGCTTTGCCAACATCTGAGCTAAACGGGATGCTTCCAGAAAAAGTTGTGTCAGAGAGAGAAGTCTTGGTTTTTCTAGACTAAGACACACTACAGTATGGACTGGAGAGAACTGCCTGAGTAACCATTCCCCCCCCTTCCTTTTAGTACTCTGCCTATTAAGCAGAAGACAACATGTCTAGCTCTGGTGGGACAGGGCACAGCAGAGTGGTGAAACATCCCATAGAAGGTCACAAGTTCAATCCCTTACATCTGCAGTTGAAGGATCTCCAGTAGCAGGAACTGGAAAGACCTATCTTGGTCTGAGATCCTGGAGAACTACTGCCAGCTGGAGTAGACAATACTAAGCAAGATGGACCTATGGTTTGACTGCATGCAAGGCATGTTTATTCTCAATCTTCTCCAAGGATCCCCAGGCCAAGAAAGGAAGGAGAACTGCTAAAGAAGAATCAATGGGATCAAATGGAGTGGAACTTATCTGAACTGGACACGCTATTTGTGACCTGCGCACGTGCTCAAACTAGAAGGCAGGCAGACACAGTAGAATATTTTTTTAAAAAAAATATGCAAGTGTTCCTGTTATTTTAGAGTACAGAATATTCTGCCAGCAAAGGATGGCAGGTAGACCTTGCCGGCCAAGTTACTCTAGACGGTACAATCACCAGAGCAAAATCCCCTCTCCAATATCTGTCCAGATGTTCTCCAGCGTCGTCTTGGTAAATAGAAGGCCACGAAACAAATCCAAAATCCTCCAAGGATGTTGGTGGATTAATAAAGTCATCTCATCTATAACCCACAGACAGTCATTGACAAGGGCAGCTAACATGATACTTAATGATGATCCCCGAGGCTGAACCTGAATCAACACTGTTATCTTGCAAGAGACTTGGGGACTGCCCCACTATTTCCCTGCTTCATCGTTTTCCCCAGAAATGCCATTGGCAACAGGCCTGCAGTAGCTGATGTTAGAAAATAACGAGCTGGAAATGAGAATTTTAATCTTTTGCAATATTTGATTGCATCGCTAAGCAAGTTCACTTCTCTAACTTTTAGTCCACTTGAGCTACAGCAGGCACAGGTGCCTATTTTGCTCACGCACAGCTGGCAACCAGATTAGCCCAAAGCCAGTAGCCTCTGCTGGCACGTGCTCAGAAGCAGAGAACTTCATCCCCCTACTCGGTTTGAGCCCTGACCTGGATGGCCCAGGCTAGCCCGTCAGCTCTTGGAAGCCAAGGAAGTCCAGGGTCGCCACTCAGAGGGAGGCAATGGCAAACCTCCTCTGTACATCCCTTGCCTGGAAAACCCCATGAGAGGTCACCATAAGTCAGCTGGGACTTGACGGCACTTTCCACCACCACCCAGTCTGATTACACTGTCTCAGATGACTGAAACTGATCTAGATCAAAATGGGTAGCCTGGTGTTAGTCTGCCTGTAGCGGTAGAAAAGAGCAGGGTCCATCTGTCCTACATACTGAAAGGTGGAGAGATTTCAGATGCCGAATGACATTAGCAGGCAAATGACAGCAGCAGGTGAATGACGATAGCAGGTGTGATTGGATTAGGTGTGATATATAGAGGGGTAGTAGACATGGAGAAATCAGCATTGGTAATGAGACAGGAAACCTAGGTCTCGATTCATTCCAGATGGATGCACTGTCTTGAGTGTCATTATCCATTGCAGTTCAGCAGTCTGTCTTTCTAATTTCCCTTTGAGGTTAGAAATGCATCCACCTGGACTGAATTGAGACCTAGGCTTTCTGTCTCATTACCAATGCTGATTTCTCCGTGCCTACTACCTCTCTGCATATCACTCCTAATACAATCATGCCAGCTATTGTCATTCACCTGCTGCTGTCATTTGCCTGCTAATGTCATTCGGCATCTGAAATCTCCACTTTCCAAAAAAATAGGACAGATGGACTCACATTCTAGCTGTATTTGAAGAAGTGAGCACTGACTCAAAAAAGCTCATACCCTGCCACAAATTTCATTAGTCTTTAAGGTGCTACTGGACTCTTGCTGTTTTCTACTGAAACTGCTCTGAATTTGTAAAATCTGGGAACCCAATTTACAAAAATGATACTCTTGCTCCTGTCCCTCCCAATTGACTTAGCCTAGGAGCAAAGAATGCAGAATATAAATAGCAAATAGGAAATGAGTTGCCTTCCCTCCCCAGACTTCACATTAAAGTTCCCAACTACAAGTCAGTGCAGTCTAGGGGTTATGGGAGACCCAGGTTCGAATCCCTGCTCTTCCACTGAAGCTTGCTGGGTAATCTTGGGCCAGTCATACATTCTCATCCTAACAAACCTCACAGGGGTCATTATGAGGATAAATGAAGGGCAGTGATGTAAGCGGCTTTGGGTCCTCACTGGGGAAAAAGATGGGGTATACATGAAGTAAATAAACAAGTGATAAATAAATACAACCATTTTGGAACCCTCAAGAAAAAAATATCCTTTTTCCTGTTCACATACCAAGCATGCAATTGACGGCTAAGTTCAGCTGAAGGGTGCACAACCATCACTAACAATGATTAAGAACCATGCTGTGCAACAAGTTCTTTTTTTGGGGGGAGAATAGAATGGATCCCAGCTTCTATTAAACCCCAGGACATAATGATCAAAGCTTATATTAAGTAGCATGGTTTAAAGGGGGGGGCTCCATTCCTCGCAGATGGCTTTGACAAGATGGGCAAGGGTCTAGCAAGCAGGTGGTAGACCACCATTCACTGGAGACGCTTTGTCAGCATCCCCAAGCAGTCTTTCATTCTCATCTGAAATAATTGGACAAGCAGCCCAATCAGATGCCTCCATTTGCTGTACGGTTGCCACTACAGAATCGAGGTCAGAAAGCACGTAAGAGATGTCAGCAGAATGCTTTGTGTATCGGTCACAGTGGGCAACTGAGGAACTTTCCTTTTTCGCAGAGAAGGTGTTTCACTCGGACGTAATGATGGCTTCGCCGTTCAGAACAGCTCCGCTGGATGGCATTGTGTAGATGCAACGGTGGCCGAGAAAGAACCTGCCTTCTTCCATGTCAACTCAGTTTAACACATAAAGCCACGTATGGCCATCATAAAATTCCCCTGGAACACTCTGGAAACGTTGGATTGTTTGTTTAATTGGTCCCCCACAACCACCGCAGTAAGAAGTTATTGTCCCAGCTTCTATATGGAGCAGCCATTTGGGGGTTCTGGAAATCTCCGATCTTTCAAACTTGCTCAAAACAAATTTGCCCACCATCTATTGGCTGCTCTTCCCTCAACATCTTCAGTTTTGGTCGAGAGCACAATTATTTCTGCCCTCAATAATAACCCTGCTTTATATATAAAACAGCCATTAACTATTGGCTGAAAATTATCTTTTGTGCATCTACAGGCCTTCTGACATATGGAGGTATGATGGTTAATTCATGATGTGGTTTGGTATCGAGGTTAGTGGCTAGCCTCAGAAGAATAAGTGAGGACCCTTGGCTTCCATGCATCCAGAGTTTTTGTAAAACGAAGGTTATTACACCAGAGTGCTTGAACCAATGTTGGTTTAGTAGGAATCTTGGGAATGACGCAGTTTAGTAAGACCAGGGATGGTTACAAACTCAAAAAAGTGGTTTGGTTTGGGGTTCAAGGCGGACCCTGAACTGAACCTCAAACTGAGCTGATATAAAATGGCCCCACACAAACCGAGCTGGTCCAGGGAGTTCAGCTCTCCCTTTCCACTGGCCTTGGCTAGCCGCTGCCAGGAGAACGGGCGGGATCTGCCTGGGAAAGGACTTTCCTTCCACCTTTCTCCTGACCACGTCTCACCAGACCAGGAGAAAGGGGGGAATGCCGGAAAGGGTTTTGCTTACCCACACTCTGAAAGAGGGTCCGCGGGTCTGCTGGTCAGCTGTCAGGTTTAAATGGCTGGTCTCAAGCAGCCGAACAGAACCAGCCACAAGTCCACAAAATGTTCGAGGAAGGCATCTTCCCCAAACATTAGTTCGCAAACTCTCAACCAGCCCAAGTTCGGGCTGAAATTTCAGCTTGTGAACTGGTTCGTGCCCATCCTTGGGTAAGATGTTACCAGGAGAAAATACACGAGCCACCTGCTTTCTTTAAAATACATAGCATATATAACCCTAGTGATCTTTTCAGCCAATGTGAGAACCAACCTACATGGGCAGTGGCCCCTGCTGCATGGTACAACACATGTTGCTGTGCATACAGAAAAATCCAGGCTCAATCCCTTGTATTTCAGGTTAAAGGATTATTAGCAGAAGATGCTGGGGAAGTCATTTTCTCTATAGTCCAAGAAAGCAAGCAACCGTTTGGGGCATCCAATCAGCAGGGGAGCCAACAGGAGGACTTCCTCCACACCCACACTTCTGCTTCTGGCCTCAAGCCAAAAGCAATTGCTTGTGCAGCCTGCCTTGCACACAGCAGGGCCATTTGTAAGGAGCTGCGTGTCCACCCACCCTCTATTGCCTGGTGCAAGGCAGTTACTTCCGCAGCTTGTCTTGCATTCACACCTGCGTCTCTGCTGCTGGCCTCAGGTGCAAAATGCTGGGGAGGAGGGAGACTGGGGCAGCAGAGAGCCTTGAGCCCCTCCAATCTCTCTGCCGGAGACCACAGAGTGCTTCTGCCATCCAAAGTAGATAACACTGAGCCTCAGTAAGAGGCAGCTCTAAGGCATTCATATAAGGCATGGCTATCTGGAGAAATGTGAATGGATCCTTGGTCAGCTGCTGGACAGGCTGCTAAGAACATTTTGCATGATGTCTCTCTAAAATTCTCACAGGAGATCTTGAACATTTAAATTGCAAAGCGAGAAACAAACACTTCCACTGCACCAAAAACTTCATTTTTTTGTTGAAAACTGCAGCCAAAGAACAGAAACGACGGAAGTTCTCCCAGGGCAAGTTTATAACTTTGCATCTCCAAAATCACCATGTGCCATTCTAAAATACTATATTTTACAGATGAAGGAGTGGATTTTAATTACATCTCAAAGACAAACACTTCAGAGATCAATTGAGGAATCCGTCACCCCCGTCACCTCTTCAAATCTCCAGGATTAAGGTGGGCGAGAAAATCTGCATTCAGAAAATTGATAGTTCCGACCTCTTTCTCTTAGCATTTGAGAGAACTTGAAAGCTGGGAGGGGGAAAGCCTCGTGAAAATGACCGAGATGGGGAAAGATGGCCACCGTCTCCCTTCAATAGCTGCTAAGGAACCTGAAGAATCAGAGGTTAGTAAGTTGTGAGACAAGCGTGGTGGCTCTTACAACAGCATTCCATCCAGTGTGGCCACCTCCTCCCCGACACTAGTCTACAAGAGCCCTAGGAAACGCACCCCACAAAAGAAGCTGGTAACTGGCAGTAAGGACTTGGCCAGGCTTAGCACATAATCATGTTTGCAGTTTCTGAACTACCCAGGTTAATATGCAGAAAGAGCCTAACCTGATTATATTTGCAAACCTTGGAAAACCACAGCGTTTCCCTGCAGCTCAGCAAGCTTAATCCGCAATCGTGTGAAATGATACAAAGCATTTCTAATACTCCTTTGCAAGACATTAAACTTAGAGCTTTGGGGAGGAAACAAGTATCTACGTAGGGAATTAGCGAGAGACTTCAAGCTCCTTTCCTCAGGCTGGAACTGCTGAGATCTTAATCGTTGGTCTCAGCTTAAGCCTTCCCCTGCCACCCAGTGCCTACAGCAGGTACCTATGGATGTCTGACGGGCAGCATGATTCAACATCTGTTGCTGCAGAAACTTTCCAAAACTCTCTCCAGTTAGGCTCATTTTTTTCATGTTAACAAATTACATAAAAACCAAGGCCTTCAGGAGAGAAACTGTTTCACCTTCTTCAGGTCAACTTGTCCTTTTAGGATGTTCACTCCAATATAGGGTTGCCAGGTAGTGGCCTGGAGATCTCCTGGAATTACAACTGACCTCCAGACTACAAAGATCAATTTGCCTGGAGAAAATCGCTGCTTTGGAGAGTGGCACAAAATTCCTCCGGAGGTCCCTCCCTTCTTCAACCCTCCCCCTGGGCTCCCCCTCCCCTCAATTCTCCAGGAATTTCCAAACTTGGAGTTGGCAACCCTAGGTTGCGATCATTTAGATTTACCTGTTTATTTGGAAAATGCACGAGTCTGTTTTTCAAGACAATAGTTCTTCAGGCTTGACACAACAACGAAATCTCGATACACCACTAATGTTATTGTTATTTACGTTCTTTATAGTCCACCTTTCTCACTCAGACTCAGGGCAAATTACGAAACGATGAATCAGTACAATTAACAGGGTGGGACATTCAGTGAAGAAGGCCAGAGGAATCAGGGTTGGAGAACCAACAAGAAGTAGGGGTATGCATTTTCCCCCCTCAGTATTTTTCAGTTCGGGTCTATTTGGCCCCCAAAATTTCGGGATTCCTGGAAGAAACCAGATCCCAATACCAGTAAAATATTCGGATTCGGGATTTTACAGAAATCCCAAATTTATTCTGGTCCAATAGATCTTAACTGAAAAATAAAGAGTGGGGGGCAGCAGCAAAGCTGTAAAAAACAGCTGAGAGGCACCTCGGCCTGGGCTCCTTTAAATCGGACTACCCAAAAGAGTTTGCAAAGCAGCAGATCCTGTGCGAAGAACTCTCCCCACAGATTCAGCTGGGGCTCTTTTGGGAAGTCTTTTTAAACCAGCATGCCCAACAGAACCTGCTGAGCAGCTGGTCCCATGGGGAGAGTTCTCCCCACAGGCTCTGCTGGAGCTCTGCTGGGCAGCCTGGTTTAAACTGGACTGCCTAACAGAGCCCGCCAAGCAGCTGGTCCTGTGGGAAGAACTCTCCCCGCAGGCTCAGCTGAGGCTCTCTTCGGCAGTTTGGTCAAACAATTCAAAAGAGCAGTAGTTGAGCCTGCGAGGAGAGTGCCCTCCCCAGCTGTTTTCTGTTTAAAGGGACTGCAAAAGAAAAACCCCCAAACAAATGAGAAGCAGGAACAATCTGTTCCAGCCCCTCAGCTGTTGTACGGGTTTGCCAATAATTCCCAAACATATCCAGGATCTTGAGGAGGATTTTTTTCCCAGTTCTCAAAAAAAACCAACCCAGATACATTTGGGATACTGAAATATACCTGAAAAATGCCAATAAGATGCTTTATGAGGATATTTTCAGTGTGGGTATATCCAAATGCAACCTCCTAACCAGAAGTCTAAGACCAGAAGTGAAGCAAAGCATAACACATGAAATTATGCAAAAATCGCACCGTAGGACCATTATTCCTTCACTACATTTTTATCCTGCCCTTCCTGCTTACAACATACATCAGCCTTCCCACCTCCATTTTGCCTTCACAACCACCCTGTGGAATAGTTTAACTCAAGTGAGTAGGACTGGCCAAATGTCACCCAGAAAGCTTATGACAGAGCGGAGATTTCAACCCACGTCTCCCAGATCCTAGTCTGATGCTTTAGCCACTACATCAAGCTGATTACAGGAAACAATCAACTCAAAACAGCAATGGTAATATGGGAGCAACACAATACATTCCAATCTACCCACTGAAATAAACCTGAGTGGCATACAGATGGATTTATTCCATTAGAGAAAGACTGGGTTGGGAGGGGGAATGCAATTGTGAGTATCAGTGTGAAGGGGTTATTACAGATTTTATTAATACAATAATTTTTACAAGCAGCTTGATCTTGTGCATACATCCTGAGGGAGGGATAGATGAGAACGATCAACATCTTCTCAAATAACTGTGGCATTGTGTTGTATTAAGTAAGCATGTTATGAGTGATCTAGGACTTTGGCAAGAATGAACGTTCTTCCCTCAGTGTTTTGGAGAGCAGATATAATAGAGTATCATACTCTAATAGAACATGCAGATGCTCATATGATAAAGTTAAAACCATCGAACATATGATCATGGAGTGCCCTATATTCAATGAGTTGAGGGCTAATTTAGTCACTCCTTTAAAGATATGGAATTGCTAAATGTGCAAGCTTAGGTGTCATGGGTACTAGCAGATACAAATGATAGTGTCACCCTCTCAGTGGCAAAATTCCTAAGTGCAATAATCAACTATAAGAGACATAATACTGAGTAAGGTCTTTTAAAATATTTTGGTTCTAATTTCTGCTTAAGGTGATATCCATATGAGCAGTAGTAGATCGACTGATCGATCATTCGATCGATAGCGTGATCTAGGACAGAGGTCCCCAACCCTTTCAGCCTGTGGGCTCTGTTGGAATTTGTGTATAAGTTTTCAATAGTCAAAGCTTCTTTTGTTAGATACAAGTCAAAATGGAGATCTCTGAGTTCTTATATCCCAGTCAGAAGTTGCGATGGGCGTTGCAAAGAAGGAACTCAAGATGCAGAGGTACGATGAGGTACAATGACCATTGTAATCAGCTTGATTAGAGTAGAGGAGAAATGCTTAGGAATAGAAAACTATACGGACTCAGAGATCATCATTCTGACTCATCTCTGATGAAGAGAGCTTTGAGTCTCAAAAACGTATACCCCCAAATACTGTTGGTCCCTATGGTGCTACTGGACTCAAATCTAGCCACTCTCTCCCTTATTTCTTTCGTTGTTCTTTCGAAATGTATGTTGGTCCAAGACTGAAACCGTGTATGAAATATGGCTGAAAGGCCTTTGATTCTTGTTGCCGCCATTTTGTAAATCTTGTTGAGTGGTGGTATAACCAAAGTAATATGCTGAGCAAAATAACCAATGCTTTTGCAACTTGCTTCAACATACTTATCTTCATAGACTCCGGAATGAGGTTTATCTTAATCTCGTCCTTACTTGATATGTACTTACATATAACTGGCATCCATTTATCTCTCCTTGCAACCTGAATAAACCAACTCAGTCCTGCTCAGGTAGGGCATTCTGACAGCAGATGCTTTATTCATCAATGCATTACCAGATGATGGATTTTGGGTTTCCATTACACAATGGAAGTTAGGCAACAGCCTATAGGAAACTTCTCCTGCACAAACCATGTAGGTTGAGAACGCATGGACTGAACTGAGCACGGGATACAGGTGATGTGATATCTAGGGAGGGGTTGTGGCTTAGTAGAAGAGGCTCTGCTTTGCATGCAGAAGGTCCCATGTTCAATCCCCAGCTTCTCCAGTTAAAGTGACCAGGGAGTAGGTGATGTGGAAGTCCTCCACATGAGAACCTAGAGAGAAGCTGCTAGTCTGAGCAGACCAAGGGTCTGATTCAGTATAAGGCAGCTTCATGTGTGTTCATGTGTGTGCGCTCACTGTGCAACCAAGCCCACCTGAGTGCAATAAAACTGCCCAGGTTAATCTTCAATGCACGTCTAAACACAAAGCTAGGTGACTCAGCCATACATTTCTTCCATCACAACTTGCAATCATTTCAGCATCTTTAAGGAGAGGGAGCTGTTGTACAGAAGACATTCCCAGCAGATTGTTTAGTAAGCTGATTCTCACGCAGTATAAATTTAAAAAAAAATTCTTTACAAGATCGAAACAAATGATTTCTCACCTACCCGAACCCCTGCAATATTCACAAGTAAATAATTGCACGCCAAATTGAGAGTAGAAATTTAAATTCTGGATTTTCATAGTGCAACACCATGTGTGTGTATGTGTGTGTGTGTGAAAGTGCCATCAAGTTGCTTCAGACTTATGGCGACCACATGTATTAATGACCTCCAAAACATCCCAGGGTTAACAGCCTCGCTCAGGTCTTGCAAACTGAGGGCCCCCGTGGCTGCCCTTTATGGAGTCAATCTGTCTCATGTTGGGTCTTCCTCTACTCCTGTTGCCTTCAACTTCCATTTTCTAGCATTACTGTATTTCCTAGTGAGTCTCGTCTTCTCATAATGTGACCAAAGTACAATAACCTCAGCATGGTTATTTCAGCTCCGAGGAAGAGTTCAGGCTTAATTTGATCCACAACCTTTTGGCAGTCCATAGTATCCGTAAAACTCTCCTCCAGCACCACACTTCAAATGAACCGACTTTCTTCCTTTCAGCTTTCTTCATTTTCCAACTTTCACACCTATATGTAGTAATGGGGAATACTATGGCATGAATTATCTTGATCTTCGTCACCAGTGACACATCCTCACTGGTGTCTACCTTGTCTACCTCCTTCATGACTGCCCTTCCCAGTCTCAGTCTCCATTTGATTTCTTGGTTGGAATTTCCCTTTTAGTTGATGATGAAGTCAAGGAATAGAAAATCTTGAAAAAATTCAGTTTCTTCACTGTCAGCCTTGAAGCTGTATGATTTCCTAGTAGTCATTACTTCTGGACAGTCAGCTGTAATCCTCCTTTGGTACTTTCTGCTTTAACCTTCATCAGGAGTCAGTTCAAGTCTCCCCTGTTTTATGCCAATAATATGGTATCATCTTCATATCTCAAATTGTGCATGTTCTTTCCACCCATTTTCACTCCACCTTCAACTAAATCTAATCCAGCTTTCCTTATGGTATCTTCTGCATATAGATTAAAAAGCCAACTGGAAACTACTCTGTTTCTCCATGTTTTGTCCTTACAATAGCTTGTGCATCAAAACAATCAGATGTTGTGGTACACCCACTTTTTTTAAAACCAACCACAGCTTCTCATGATCCACATAGTCAAGAGCTTTGCTGTAATCTATGAAGCACAAATGGATTTTCTTCTGAAATTCTCCCATATGCTCAAATAATCAACGTAAATTTGCAATATGATCTTCCTGAATCCAACTTGAGCATATGGCATTTCTCATTCCATATATAATAGCAGTCTTTGTTGTAAGATTTTGAGCACCACTTTGCTTGCATGAGAAAGTAATGCAATCATTTGATAGTTGCTGCAGTCTTTGACGTCTCTTTTATTTGGAATTGGAATGTACCCTGAGAGGTTTCGATCTGTGGGCTATTGTTTTGTTTTTCATATTTGTTGGAATATTCTTGTTAAGATTTTGATGGGATTCCCATTTCTGTGGCTTGAAACAGATCTATTGATATCCCATCTACTCCTGGTGATTTGTTTCTCCCAACTACTTTGAGTGCAGCTTTCACTCCTCTTTCTAAAACTGCAGGTTCTTCCTCAAAAGACTGTTCAGTAGCAAGAGAGTAGCAAGAGAGGCAACAGATATTCCATCTTATAAGCAAAGCCTACATATATCCAGCGTAAGAGGATTTTATGGTCTACGTCAATATCAAGAAAATGTCCTAGATGCCTTCAATCGTGGCAGAACGTTCTGATTAAAAATTAAATACAATCATTAAACACCATCAGCCCAGAATGAATTGAGAAACAACAGATGCATTTAGTATCTTATTGTCCAATGAGGCTCCTCAGAGGGGTCAGCTGCCTCCATTGTGCCTGAATGGAAATCTCAAGGTTTAAATGTCAATTTGTGGTGAACCAGAAATAGCAGCATAAGGCCCCTCACCCACAGAAATCTTCACTCCTGGCCATATGACAAAACCAAGACTCATTTTGCTATCTGTACTCATTTAACACCCCAAACTGCCAAAACCACAAGGGGAAATCATGCTGCCATGCTTTAAAATTCAATGTGTATTAACAGTGTTTTTTCCCCGAGTGGCTTCAGGAAAGCCAAGTCAGTTTGCTGTGACCATCTTTCTGCTTTGTGTACAGTACAGTATTTCACTTGTCTTTCTCTTGTAAATATTCATCCAGGAGCCAGTGCTGGCTTGAGGCTTTGCTGGGCCTTGTGACAAGATGCCCCTAGTATCCTTTCTCTCAAAATATGAGGGGTGCAGCTTTCCGTTCAGCCGCTGGACCAACCTCCCAAGTGGATAAAAGAAATACCTGCACCTCGCTGGGATGCATCTGTCATTGACCAATGGGTAACTGACCTGTTGGTTACATCACAAACTCTTTGGGGACTCCTTCGTACGATGCCAGCACCGATTTTATTGGATTTAAAAGCATTCTGGAGTGCTTTTCAAAGAAACCCAAGTCAATGCTTGTGGGATGACATGAAGGACATGAAAACTGACTGCAGATGCATCGAGGTGCCCCTTCCATGGGGAAAAGGGGACCACTTCAGCAACACCCATGCCACCACAGGGTCTCTGGGTGATACCCCACTTCCCTCAAGACTACTTAAAAAGAAGGAAAGTACTGGAATGACCAAAAAGAGCGCACAAGAGTTGTGTTTATTTGTGCCACAGCCAACAGGTACCTCTGGCATTAAGAAATGCAAGATCATCTCAGCGGGGGGGGGTTGTAGCAGGAACTCCTTTGCATATCAGACCACACACCCCTAATGTAGCCAATCCTCCAAGAGCTTACAGTAGCCCCTGTAAGAAGAGCTCTGTAAGCCCTTGGAGGATTGGCTACATTAGGGGTGTGTCACCTAATATGCAAAGGAGTTCCTGCTACATAAAGAGCCCTGCATCTCAAGGAGGGGCCATAGCTCAGTGGCAGAGCATCTGCTTTGCACGCAGAAGGTCCCAGGTTCAACCTCTGCCATTTCCAGTTAAAGGACCAGGTAGGAGGTGATGCAAAAGATCTCCACCTGAGACCCCAGAGAGCTGCTGCCAGTCTGAGTAGATAATGCTGACCTCGATGGACTGATAACAGTCTAAGGCAGCCTCATGTACGAAACATATAAGGCAGCTTCATATATTCATGCAAGTTAAGTTATTTCTGCCATCCAGTGGGGACAGCTGCCCAATGCAGGACTGCTTGGTCATCTCAGTAAAAGCACACCTCCCCAAGACTGTTAGGATCTGGACCAGTTTCTGTAGGATCTGGACCAGTTTCTGTAGGATCCCTGGCAGTCCTATCATTCCCTGACCACTGATACCTCCAAAGTGTCCGCAGCTGAATTTGCAAGGAAAGGATCTAGATATGGAGCCAACTAAGAATGAAAGAACTCTGGCAACCCTTGACCTGTTAAGATTGCAAAATCATGGTAGTGGACTTTAAACTGAAGTGTCTCACAGTCAGGTACAGACCACATGTGTTACATTGGGAAGCTCCTTCCTTAGGCGAATATCTCTCTGCACTAATATTAGTAAAAGCATTTTGCCTCATCAGTTCCGCTTCGATGCCAACACATGATTAACATAATGAACAAGCAGTGAAAACCCTTTGCCATCATCCCCTGACGAATGATGGGCACGCGTAGCCATGTGGGTATCATAAACTGCTGACACTGTTACACCAGAGTTTATATCACATTGGAACCACTTTACTGCTATGGAGTGGCAAATTAAAACCCATCAGGCATAGCTGAATATTGTTTGCACTGAAGAATACAAGAGTAAACCCAACCTAAACCAATGTTTGTATCTGGTGGAAAGGTGTGATGCTTCCAAAGCCAAGCCAGGGTAGTAAAATTACTAAAATGTCCTAATATTTGGGGGCAATCTGATACAGTCTTTTGGAAGATGCCGTAATGATTAAACTCAGTCATTCCTCCATACCATTTCTCAGAAGCCACTGCTGCAATGGGCATCCATCACTACCATTAAACTGCCCTGACCTGGATAGCCCAGGCAAGCCTGATCTCGTCAGATCTCGGAAGTTAAGCGGGGCCGACCCTGGCAACTATTTGGATAGGAGACCTCCAGAGAATACCTGGGAGGCAGAGGCAGGCTATCAAGTCACTTCTCTGAATGTCCCAGTAGGAGTTGCCAGAGGTCGCCATGACTTCGAGGCATGGGCACATGCAAAAATACAAAAAAAGAAAAAGTCTATATCACTACCATTCAACTGACAGAGAATTCCCTTTCCAAGGCAAAGTGAAACTCAGAATTGTGACTTTATTATTATTTGAAGGTAAATTGATTTGGTTGGAGATCTCGGTGGGAAAAATCAATGGGACTTGCAGAAAGTTCAACAAAGAGTTGTACGTCTACATAGGCAACATCAGACTGTAGGTGTTATGTTCTGACTCATGAATCAGTCCTATTTTTTGTTATGTTAAGCTTGAGTCAGTGAAATGGATTGTAAGAGTCGACATTCCCATTGGTTGTTTCTGTGAAACCTTTGTAAATAACCAATAAGAGCTGTATATACTTTTATGGAGGGAACAGACCTCACTGGTCTTTATCCCTAGTTTATGATTGGTTGTTAACTGAAGTATGGGCGTGGCTTCGACAGCCTGGATCATTTAAACAGGGAGCTGTGCTCCACTGTTTTGTGTGTGTTGTCTGATCGTCTGTTTGCTGTTAAATAAAGCTGAAATCACTTTGTTGAAATCACTATCTTGTTAAGTCTCATACTTAACAGTAGGGACAGAACATGAAGATGATCAGGATGCTGCGTCCACCATAGTGGGAACAGTAAAAGGCCTAGAAATACTAGGCTTCTAATGACTGAACATGTAAGTATTCCTTTAACTTAGTGACAAAAACACTCATGGCATAAACTGGTCACTTCCAATAATGCTTTAACAACTATTGGGACTCAAACACAGAGCAGAAAATGGAGGGGGATATATACAATCTTTGAGGCTAAGGCTCTTTAAAAAAACATGATTGGGAAGGCTTTGTGCACAAAAAACTTTAAATGCAACATGCTCAAGGAATTACAATTATTGGTCTGTGCCGGACTACATAACTACCTTTCTGCCCCCAATAAATGGGCTGCGTGACTCCACGGCTGTTAGATGCCAAGCTGTTCTTGACAACTGGATTAATTTAATGCCAATGGATCTCCTGCCTTAACCTTAACCCTGTGTGTCAGCCCTCCTTTCTTCCTTCTCCCTCTGCATGACCAAATTATATTTAATACAAAGACTAATACAAAGTCCCTTGGCATTAGAATGCCCATAAAAGATCTCTTTGTACTAACATATCATTTTCCAGTACATTGCTTATTATGGCTAATTTTCATTGTAACACATTTATCAAAAATAGACCAAACAGTCGTATACAAGAAAAAAAACCTGTGACTTGAACCATTTAATTTAAAATTGTTAAGCTAAGAGTTATTTTCAGAAATTATCCCGGTACGCTAGGTCTGCACAACATGTGCCCCAGCAAGCCAAATACAGCCTGACCATGTATGGGACCTGCCAGCAGAGGCTTAACAAGCCCCCTGCCATCTATGCCAGGGCTGACAAGATGGTGGAGCTCTTGAGCTGGTTGCATATGGCTGGCAGGTTGCTTTTGGCTTAGTGGGTCACAAGTTATTTGCTGCCCAAACCACTCAATAAGGGTTTTCATTTGCAAACTGAATTCCAGTATTTGTTTCTATCCATTTCAGTATGAGAGATGGGAAATATTCTGGAAGAATTTGCACACTAACAAAATTGAGAACTGAGTTCTACGAGCTGTTATACAACAAAGAATTCCTTTGTATCCTTGAAATACACACATATACACAAGGTTAGATCCAGCCAGAGTTGTACCTAATTTCACTCCTTACTACAGGTCTCCTCTCCCCCCAAACATATATATTTTTTCCAAGCAGGTCCCATGATCCCCAGCATACCCTTTTGGGTAGTTGGCCTTTTCAACCAATGGAAAAGTTGGCTGGGTCCAACCCATTTTTTTCTATTGCATAATACAAACTCATAATTTTTGTAAGAAATTTTTCTCAATTTTTCTATCCATCACATTCTTTTATTCCACCTTTATTCCAAGTGACCCCCCCCGTTCTTTCCCCCTCCTTTTCATCATAACAGCCCTATGAACTAGAATAAGCTAAAAGGGTAGACGACTGGCAGTGACCTTCATGAAATGTGTGAGATTTTGAACCTGGGCCTCCCCATTCTTAGTCTAACACACGAATCACTGCACCAAATTAGCTCTTACAATTAATCCACAACTTCTGTATCATCATTGTGAATAGACTGTATTGTTTCTAGCCCAGAAGGACGACTGTTGCACCTAGTCTCCCTTCCATACTTGGGCTCAGACGATAAGACAATTTTGTCAACAAAAGGTAGACCAAACGGAAGATTCCATGGAAATCAACAAAGCTGTAGAACTAAGCGAGAACCTACATTTTGGCATATTGTAAGACAGCTATAAAGCACCGCAAAGCTTCTGGACATATATACTTGGGTTTTGACACATATTATTCTCTTGTTACATTCACCTGCCTTTTCAAGCTATTCTGCCAGCAACATAAAAGAAACAGCGACTGTGCATTCGTACCCAACGAGAAACATATTTTGGCATCCGGGTAACAAAAGCCAAACAGGAAAATGTATATAAAAAAGAAAACCTTCTCCCTGAAAATATTTTCTAGTTGTGGCATCAAAGAGACTTCTCTGTTACCTTAGATACCGCTCTGCAGGAACGCCATGTATAAAGTTTGCCAAGCGGCATGATTTCTTGTGGACAGCTGATTAATCTTGACAAGTTCAACCGGAATATTGGGAGAAAAGGGAAGGAAGTGAGGCAGCAATCAAAAGAGGTTGCAGACACTATTTTAAAGCTGTCTTCTTTCATTTGGATTACATTAGTGGTGCATTACATCAATACAGGACCTTTTCATCATTGAGCAGCTTTATAAACTTTGTATTTTCACACACTGTTTAAAGACCTTGGACTCTGAGACAATCGCTTGAGCAGCTCTATATGTCCACGGAATATGTAATTCTAAATTTCAGCATGCAATTCTACATTTCTCATTTCTGCAAGTGAGGCCAATCTTCTAAGACTACTCAAAAGTAATGACATCGGCATGAAGATTCTGCATTGCTCCAAGAGGCCAGGACTGCTGATATTCAGGTCCTCGCAGAACTTCATGTCCACCAAGAGAATCATTTAAACCAGTTATTTGACTCCATAGCATAGCAGTCACAAAAAGGGCCGACTGATGAGGGGCGGGTTATCCTCCAGCAGGACACCAGAAATGCACAACTCTAGCTCTTTCACAAACTGTCCTTGCATTCACAACATGTGTGGTTCCACCACTGAGGAACATGAGGAAGACGGGGATCAAGACTGCACCCTTCCCATGACCTCAACAGAGATGCTCCAAATTGTTTATGTGTTCTGGGCCACACAAGCTATATTTTTGCAGAGGACATACTGCACAAGATCTATGCTTGTGTCAGATGAATGAGTGTATTGGGGGGGGGGCTGGAGCAAAGCCCATGGACACAATACCAACCTTCCCTTCCAGTAAACAGGGTCGATCCTAGGTTTTGGGGACCCCCCAGAACCACCGCCAGGACCTCTGCTTATGCTTTCCTTCCAGCCCACCCACATCCCCACCCGCCAGTGTTTCCTTCCTTCTCCTGTCCATTTGTGAACCTTCCCACTGACCATATGCCCTTTCCCTAATGGTGTGGGGTGGTCTGTGCAGATACGCCCCTGTCCCCCAAGAGTGCCATCATTTCTTCTTTGGCAGCATGCAGTTGGAGGGCACTGCAGCAGTGCGCCCTGCCAGAAACCTGTGGGCCCTAGCAGCTTCCCAACCTCAGGTCTATGCTGCAGATATAAATGGTCTGCACGAGCCTTAAGAAGCAAGAGAGCCATGTGACAAGGTCACAGACTGTGCCATAATATGGTGAGGGAGGGAAGTTTGCCTTTCTTATCTGAGTCATCTTTCCCATCGCGGGGACAGAAAGTAAAGGGCTTTAGGCCAGAAGTCCCCATTGCGGAGGAGCACCCTGCTCACATTCATGAGGACTTCCTTGGACCTTCTCTCCCGTTTCTCGTGTTCGTTGCCTCTTTCCCTCCCCACACACACCTTGTTTGCGGCGAGGCTTCACTGCCGCGACACAAGATTGTTCGCTCTACTGTACGAGATTGAATTCGTGCAGCAGCTGCGTCATTCGGCTTGACGGAACACTTCTCAGTCTTGCTAGGTTTCCATGAGCCGTGAGCCAGGTCTAATCAGTTTATCTATCTGTCTGCAACAGGGGCTACGGCGGAGAGACTGCAAGCCTTTGCCAGAGCGACATTCAGTCTGCTTGGCTGCTCTGGTCTGCTCATGGCAGAAGTCAGCACTTCTGGCTTAGCACAGGCATGATTCCGAATGCTGCAATGTCATCGCTCAAGCACCTCCCTGTCTGTTTCCATGCCTCGTGATTTTTTTTTCGGGGGGGGGGGATCTTCTGAACACTGCAGTGGAATCTGCAACACCAGCATGACAAGTAGTAACAAACAGGGGAACCTGGATGGGGGGGGGGTAAGAATCCATGTGTCCCAGTCAAAGGAAGCATCTTTAAATGTTACTTGGCCATTGACAGGAACAAAGAAGCCATCTACAGATTACATTATTAAGACAATTTTTATTTATTCATTCATTCATTCATTCATTCATTCATTCATTCATTTCTTGACTTCAGTTATGACCCTTCTTTCTCATTCAGACTCAGGGCAAAATCTTTTTTTATCTATCTATCTATCTATCTATCTATCTATCTATCTATCTATCTATCTATCTACCTACCTACCTACCTACCTACCTACCTACCTACCTACCTATCTACGGCTTTTTTGTAGAAAAAGCCCAGTGGGAACTCATTAGCATAACAGGCCACACCCAACAGCAGGATCTCATTAGCATATTAGGCCACACACCCTGACAGCGCAGCTCATTAGCCTATTAGGCCACACCCCCATGTTACCAGAAGTGTGGTCATCCAGCCACACCCACCTTTTGCTTCTTATTCTGTTTACCTTGTTTGTTGTCAAAACCCAGGGCTTTTTTGGTAGCAGGAACTCCTTTGCATGTTAGGCCACACACCCCTAATGTAGCCAATCCTAATGAGTTTCTGCTGTTGGGTGTGGCCTATTAGACTAATGAGTTCCTGCTGGGCGTGGCCAACTCGGGAGCCAGCCAGAACTCCGTTCCTGTGCGTTCCTGCCCCAAAATAGCCGTGTTATATATACATACATACATATATACACATATATACGCACAAAAACATGTGTGTGTGAGTGTGTGTGAGAGAGAGAAAAAGAGAGAGAGAGAGAGAGATTGCATGACGTAAAATATTCAATAAGCAGTGCAATAGGACTAAGATTACAGAATTAGAAAACAAAACGGAGAATGGCCTAAAGCATGACATACCATAACGTGGGAAGTGGATTACAAAGGTAGAAGATGATGCAGTAAAAGCAAGATGATACAGCCAATAAACAACTGCAATGACAATCTTATAAAAGTATCTTCTTGAGGGGGTGTGTGTGTTTGCAAAATGACTGGGCGATCTAGCAGTATACAGGAAAGAAGCCAGCGATGGCTTGCCACCTCTACTGAGTAGCTCGTATGGATTAGGAAAGCCACAAAAGCAAGCCACCCATAGACAGGTGGAGGTTTCTACCCTCTCCTAGAATCCCTGAGGTATGCAGCAAAAGACCACTGTGTACATTAACCAGAAAGAAAAGCCCCCAAGTGGCCTGAAGATGACTGAGCATGCTCCAAGAGGCACAGAATGCTGAACAGTGGGGGGGGGCGGGCAGAGAGCGAAGGGGAAACTGACTTTCTCAGTCTTCACAGAACAGGAGATTTGGGGGGAGGGGGATCACTGAGACCATTGCCTGTTCAGGTGAGGCCGTAAGTGACTTTGTATAAAGGCACTTGCTGCACTCTAGAGATGAAAAGCCACACCTGAGAAATGTTTGTGATTGACCTTTGGCATACAGATGAATACGAAGTCCCCCAAAGGTAACTCAGAAACCAGACTGATACATTTTGCTTTTAACTTCTGATTTAACGGCGTGCGTGGAGGCAAAGGGGGCCATGTAGCATGTCATGCCACCAGACAGCTCTTTACTGGCTACACATTTGAAGTGGCTCAAGAGAACTATTTTAGCAAAGAGCCAGCAGTCATTTACACTCAATAAATTAGCTCAATAAATGGATCTACCTGCTTCCATGGAGAGCCCAGAAATAAACTTGGGGATTTGCTTAAATGCATTCATATATGTTTTTTTTCAGCTGCTTCCACAAATGAACATGATGTTTTCTCAATGAGCCATGGCTGTTTCGGGATATTATTGCAAGGCTGAAATATTGAAATGCGGAATACGAATTATACACCAAGGTGTGTGACTGAGCCCAAATGCTGCCCCACCCCACTTGGAAAGCAGGCTGGAGGAGGCGGGATTTGGAACTGAGAACCAATGCCTGTTAACGCTTTCTCTGCCCCAAATTTGGAGTCCCAAATTGTGAGCCCAAACGGCTCCCTGACCTCAAAGGTCCATTTACTGGGTGCATATACCCTAAGTAAAATGCTCACCGAGAATCAATGCAAGGTACTCTGGAAAATCTAGATTCAGATCCTGCCAGCATTTTCTGAAGCTCAACTACAGTTCTGAGGTCAGGAAGGTTCCCGTGTGCCCATCGTTTTGCGGAATGCATGAAACCGGAGCTGTTCCAAAGATCATTTTTATAAGTGGAATAGGTGCGTGGTAAAACTGATGTGCAACGGCAGGACGTTGTTTAATACTGGGAATCAAGTTGTAGCTTTAATTGTCTGTGAAAAGGTTTAGGCAGTTTTCTCCCCCCTCCCCTTGCATTCTTCATTAGATATATTGCACTGTTTTTTATTTCATTCTTCTTTAACGGTGTAATGCAATTTTAATGAATTGCTTGTTGACTAACAGTATTATCCCGTTTGATTGCATTTTGTTGTACACATGGTACTGGTCTTTGTTACATGTTTTTTTTTCTCATCCTGTAATTTGCCTTGCCTTAGTGAGAAAGGCGGATGATGAATAAAATAAATAAACCAACAGATGTGTAAGTGCTATTCAGAGTGGAGTTTTAACACTTCCACCTGCACAGGGTTTCAAAAATCAACCCCCTCCCCCATTGTTACCCCTGTAAAGAGAGAGAGACAGACAAACCAGTACAAGAGGGAAAGCTGGGTTTTTTGTGCTTTAAAGTGGCAGTTTCTGCTCCCAGTGTAGCTGTGATCTGAACTAGGGCCGTGCATCTGCCTTCCAAAAATTTACCAAGTTTGATCCATGGAGCCCCTGATGTGTAGGACATCTCAACAGAACTTCTCAAGCCTTTTCAACTCCCCCCTTTTAAAGTAAACATTGTTTCACCTTCTAGACTTTTCCAGTCCAGAAACTCCATTCCATAGGTGAGCGGGCAACAATCTGAGAATGACCGGAAAAAAGCCCACAGGAAAAAAACACATGGCCATAAATGCTCACAGGAAAAAATCCCACATGGAAAAAGGCCTACAAGGAAAAAAGCCCATACACCAAAAAGCCCACACAGAAAAAAGCCTACACAGAAAGAAACCCACCTGGAAAAAAACCAAAGTGCCATAGATATTTATAATTGTGGATAACCAGTCACCTCCATTTGTAAGAATGAACAGGGACTACTTTCATAGAACCCAATTTGAGCATGCAGACCTGATAGGAACAGGCAGGGCTCTTTTTGTAGCAGGGACTCCTTTGCATATTAGGCGACACACCCCTAATGGAGCCAATCCTCCAAGAGCTTACAGTAGCCCCTGTAAGAAGAGCCCTGTAAGCTCTTGGAGGATTGGCTACATTAGGGGTGTGTTGCCTAATAGGCAAAGGACTTCCTGCTACAAAAAGAGCCCTGGGGGAGACTTGTGTGTGAATGCAAGAACCTCAGTTTTTGGCCTTCCACAGTGGAGACAGCAGAGCAGAGCCCCCTTCACAACTGCAGTGTTGGGGAATACCAACCCACCCCCATTTGGCTTAATTAAGGATCCTGCCACTTCCCTAGAACACTGCAGCTCCTCCCCCAGTCTCCTCTACAGTTAGAATCCTAGCCCTTATTTAAAAACACACACACACACATACACACTACTGCACAGAATGTGCTCTTAGTCCTCATGCATTTGTTGCAAGTGGCTGAATGCCTCCTGCTTCCTTCTGCATGCAGCATTGCTGCTGGAACCGTTTTTGTGCCTACCCAGGTCTTGGGGACTGACCAGATGATAGGCAAACAATTTGCAGCCAGGGGTGCTAAGGGACAAGAGGGCTCAGTGCAGGCAACCCAGAACCCAAGCACAAGTAGACAATGTACCTGAAGAAGTGTGCATGCGCCGGAAAGTTTATACCCAGAATTAAATTTTGTTGGTCTTCAAGGTGCCACTGGACTCAAACTTTGTTCACTCTGTTAAATAATAAAACGAAACAGAGCCTTATGAAATATGGAGAGAGAGAAAAACAAAAAACAGGGTGCCTGGAGCTTCCCAGTTATTCCAAAAAACCTCCCAGCTCTTTGACCAGTGCCCTGAAAGGAAGGAAGAGGTTTACTTGTTCCTAATTGGAAGAATGCTGCTGGCATACATGTTGCTGAGCCTCCCCAATATCTAGGAACACACTAGAAAATTGCTTTCTTGTAAAATAGAAATCAAAATCTCAGAGGGCGTTCTGAAAGAGCCGGGAGAGAGCCGGCCTCCCGTGGCCCAGGAAATGGCAGTTAGACTCACTTCCCTGCTTCTCCGTTAGTTGAAAGTGGGGGTTCTTTGCCTCCTCAGAAGGAGCCTATGTCACCCTCTTTCTAGCTTTTCCTATCCTGACGTTAGGCCACTAGGAATAGGATCAGACCGCAAAGGGTTGTAATTTGCCAGCTGATTGACATTTGAAGGAGCCTGCAATGGCACCTGGAACAGCTTTTCTGGGCACCTGATAGCTTTTTTTTTTTTTTTTTTTTTGCAAACTGGAAATGATTATTCAGTGACTTGAAAGATGTTCTTCACACATGCTCAGAGGCCCTCTATTGCATAATGTCCTTGTGTGATGCTCTGGAAGATAAAACATGTTTCTGTGGCTGAGACGTGGTTTAGATTAAGCAAAAAGGGGGGCAGGAGAAGAGAAGAGAAGAGAAGAGAAGAGAAGAGAAGAGAAGAGAAGAGAAGAGAAGAGAAGAGAAGAGAAGAGAAGAGAAGAGAAGAGAAGAGAAGAGAAGAGAAGAGAAGAGAAGAGACTGGATTTATACCCTGCCCTTCACTACCCAAAGGCGTCTCAGAGCGGCTTACGAACTCCTTTCCCTTCCCCTCCCCACAACAGACACCCTGGGAGGTAGGTGGGGCCGAGAGAGCTCTTGACAGAAACTGCTCTTTTTCAAGGACAGCTATGCCAGAGCTATGGCTTGCCCAAGGTCACCCAGCCAGGTGCAAGTGGAGGAGTGGGGAATCGAACCCGGTTCTCCCAGATTAGAGTCCGTGCACTTAACCACTACACCACACTGGCTCTTGAGAAGGGATGCACTATAACCATTAAATTATTAGAACATATTGAATGCAAAGCCCCAGTGCAAGTGACTGCAATTTTCCTGTATGTTCCTTTTCCTCCATTTTGTGATGTTACATCTGAAATTACATCAAGGATGGAGGGAACTGCCAGATCTCTCTCTCTCTCTCTCTCTCTCTCTCTCTCTCTCTCTCTCTCTCTCTCTCTCTCTCTCTCTCTCTCAAAAAGCCTGCACCTCTAGAACACTGAATGCTTCTTCCTCTGGTTTTTACGAGTTTCTAATCAATTCTAACGTGCATGAATAAACGGGCAAGCAAAGAATCAAAAACAAAAAAGAAGAGGTTTGCGGGGGGACAAGGTTAATGGAATTTTTGGCATCCACAGGGATTCAAAATGCGAAACACTTATCCTAACATTTCAACTGGTCGCATCTGCTTTGCTAGGAAGGTTATTCTGAGCAGAACATACATCACTACAAGCTAGGAAATTTTATACAGAACCAAAAAGAGACCCAAGCCTGGCAACTCAGCACTGGGAGGGCGTGGGCCCGGGTAACCATGGAAACATTCATCCATCAAAATCAGCTCCCCAGGGGCCTGGCCAAACCTGATGCTTTCCTCCACATGCTAAGTGGCATTCTTTTGTCTTTTATACAGAAAATGAATCTCACGCTATGCTACCTCCTGGAAAAATGTACTTTTTATTGGTCTCCCTAAGTGTTTATGCCTTTCTATGTGATTTCTCTGCTCTACGGTCTATAGTATATGGCACTTATTTAGGAAACTGATGGGTGACCTCCCTACATTTGGGTTTTTAAAAAAAGAAATGTGAAATCTTGTTTAGTGGGTTTCCTCCCTCCCCTAAAGTTTTTTAAAAAGAAAAGGCATCACGCCAGAGGGCCTACTGCCCAGTACAGTTTACTCTATCACGCAGCTAGACACATTTTCTGCAGCATCCCAAAAAACAAGTGTGCTGTGCAATAAAAATTCTATATATTCTGCTGCCCACGAAGATAGATACAATAGATTAAAAAAATACAGAGAAAGGATGTGCACCACTTCCTTTGAAGCTTTATAATTTATAGTATGAATATGGTACAGCACTGATGATTTGACTGGTCAAGGGCATTTAAGGACTTGAATTGAATTCTGCTTAAAACAGCGCCACATGTCTTACTGCTCTACTCAGCCATGCTGGAAACCTTCCTCCATCATGAGGACCCTTCTTTGGACAGAAATGGCTTCTGTACCAGGGGGAGCCTCCTTAAGACTAGGAGAAGGCTTCAAACTTTGCTAGGCAGAGAGGCCGGGTACAAGCCACTACATGCAAATTATTCAGCCATCACGTAATGATACAAAGCACACACAGAAAAGAAGATGCCTTCGTTGTGTCTTAGTGCCTCTGACCTGGGGTTGCCGACCTCCAGGTGGGGCCTGGAGATTGCCTGGAATTACAACCAATCTGCAGACTACAGAGGTTAGTTCCTCTAGAGGAAATGATGGCTTTGGAAAGCAGGCTCAATGGCATTATACCCCAACTGAGGTCCCTCCCCTCCCCAAACCCTGCCCAATCCAGAGCTGGCAACCTTACCCAGCCATCTCCCATTAAACGGAGAAAAGGCAAAAGGTAAAATTATGGCCCCAGCGGCCCCTCGGTCCTTGAAGGGAAAACTGCTTCCTGCTCAGCCCTTCAGCAGATCTTAGCCCTGACAACACAGTTTTGGTCCCTCTCGTCCAGTGGGCAGCTTGGCAAATCACAGACCATGCAGGTGGGCAGCTCCCAGTGCCAGCTCCTTGGCTTTCCTTCTCCAGCCTCCTTTTCTCAATCATAACAAGAGCTATGGCATACAGCAAGCTACTGTTGAGTCCTGCTACAGTTCCCAGGATGTCTTGGGGCTTTGTTCCTATCTGCCAATATCAATCAATCAACCTTTATTGGCATATTGTATTAAAACTGATAGCCAAGGAAATGCAAAAGTCATATACAGTTAATGATGCATCCTACTTGCCAATATGAGTTTTGTCCTTCACCTATCCCAGAGGACCACCCCTTGACCAGGACTGCTGTTGTCCTATGACTAGACTTCTGGAAGGTTAGAGTTCAGTACGATATTTTTTATAAAACAACATCGCAGACTCCCAGATTGACACTGAAAGGTTGTAGAGATTGAAGTAGGTAGACCAAGAAGCATGGGGCCACCAGACAAACAATGCTAAAGGAAGATGTACTGAGGCCCCGGTCACACAGAGAATTTGCTGTGCGGAAGGCACAAATGTCAGGAGGATTTTCGGGGTGTGATCACACAGCAACATCTGGGAAGCGTAGCGCTCCTGTGGCCAACCCGTGGCATCCCACCAAAGACGCGGAGTTAAAAAGTACCGCATAAAGTGCACTAGTATCCAGTAAATGCAGGGCAAAGGCGGGCGTCTGATCATGGGAGCGCTAGTCTCCCGTGGCATCCAGTGCCCGTCCACATCCTGTTGCAAGCCAGATGTTTGTTGTAAGTTTCCCTAGGATGTGCACAAACGCCAAAGTGTGCATGCGCACAAACGCAACCTGTTGCACCAACTTGCCATGAAGCAATCCTTCATTCCTTGATCATGCGCATGCGGGGACTCCATTGGAAAAAAACAATTGCCCATCTGATCTGGAAGCAGTGGCTTGCGACCGCCGCTTGTGTGATTGTGCCACGCCACTTCTTTGCCACGCTTCAGCATCGCCGTGTGATCAGCAGCTAACAGCCTAAGTGCAGAGATTCGGGGACCATGTGATCAGGCTACTGTGTTTTATTTTGCTCCGGTGTGAACAGCCACGCCTCCCCCCCGCGTGTTATCTGGCCCGTGTGACCGGGGCCTGACATAATTTAGTTTGTGTCCTGGACATGATTTCAGAACAACGTTTTTTATATTACCATATAAGTTCCTCATAACGGGCAACAATTCTGAAGTTTTGGAGAAGCCCATTTTTGTAAAGAGCCCTGTTACTAGAATGATAAACACAGAGCCCTCAACAAATTTTTATACAGTCAATAACCATTCCCTCACAAAGGCAAAACTATTATAATGGGGGGGGGCAGGCCCTCAGTCACGCTTTTATCGGGGAAGGGTTTCTCAGTACTTAAACACAGTTTAGGGAAGGGAGATAACCCCACCCCCCAACAATCTGAGGGATGAGGTTCCTCTGTTCTTCTCAAGGCACTTCCCGCTTTATTTCCCTTTTCCATCCAAACGTAGTCAAAGCCGTCTCCTCTACAGCACAAAGACTGGTAAATGCAAGCCTGTCGCTATCAAATGCGGTGATAAGTAATATTCCCTCAGGTGATGAGGGACACCGATGAGATGAAAAATGACCTCAGCTTGGCTTTTATCTTGGAAAACCATTATTGAGAAATGAAAGGAGGATAACCCAGTTTATCTAGGCGGTGCAGTGAGAGCTAGGGCTCAGTGTGTGGGAAAGGAATTTCAGCATTAAGTGGGGGCATTTAGTTCCTAGGACAGGTTGGTGACTTTAAGGGAAAGGCACAGCCTATTCAAGGGACTGCAGTGACGCTGCACCTTGCCCCCGCCTTCTTCCTCTTGTCGTTCTCTTTAAGGGGGCTTTTGGTTGGCTGGACAAGACAGTATTTATATAAACTGTCCATGTTTCACAGCTGAATGTGCTTGTCTGGCCAGTAGAATGTCCAGTTTCATTGTTAAGATGCAGCAGTGAATGGAGGTATGGCACTATGTCCTAATATGTGTCTTTAGCAGGGCTTTTGTTTTTTTCCTGAGGGGAATGCATCAGAAGAGAGTTCCAGAACCTCTTTGACAAAATTCTTTTAAAAATGTTTAAAAGTTCATGAGTTTTCCATATACTGATTGGAAACTTCATTTCCCTCCTGAGAGTTCCAGCACCTCTTTTTCAAAATTAAAAAGAAGCCCTGGCCACTTCTAGAATTTGTCAAAGGGATGAACGGGGCCATCTTGGCAGGCCTTCTGGTTGGTTGCTTTTGGCTTCCCACCTTGAGAAGGGTCCTCTGCATAGTCTTCAAAAGCAGTCCCATGTAAAGCTTTTCGTAATAATCTATTCTGGATATACTCGGGTAACTGGGCCTCTGTCAGTGCGGAAGGAGGCTTGAGGCAGAGGCTTCATAGGAAGGGAGGGATGGCTGAATACCAGCTGCATCCATTGGCCTCAAAACTTGAGCAGGTCGATACAGGCAAAGGTGGTTGTTCAGGTACACTGAACGCAAGCAATTTAGGGCTTTAAACAGTCAAACCAGCCCTTTGAATTGAGCTAGATTCCAGTGTAAGGGCAGATGCGCGGTTCCAATATGTCTGTTACAGCTGAGCCCTAGCAAGGACATTTGCAGCACCATTTCTTACCCCTGTATTTTCTGAATCATAACATCAAGGGCTGCCCTGCAAAGCAGCGCAGTGACGTTACTCAAATCTGGATGTTACTGGAAGGGGGGGGGCGACCACGGTCAGCACAGCTTTCTTCAGGACGAGATGCAGCCAGTGAACCAGCCTCAGCTTAGGAAAGCCACTCCGGTGTAAATTCAAAATAAGCTTTGGCTGCATCACACTGGACTTTAGAAATAATTTGTGTATTGACGAAGAAGAAGAGATGAAGAGATTGGATTTATACCATGCCCTTCACTCAGAGTCTCAGAGCGGCTTACAAACTCCTTTCCCTTCTACTCCCCACAACAAACACCCTGTGAGGTAGGTGAGGCTGAGAGAGCTCTGAGGGGACTGTCCTTGAGAGAACGTCTCCGACAGAACAATGGCTTGCCCAAGGTCATCCAGCAGCTGCATGTGGAGGAGTGGGGAATCAAACCCAGTTCTCCCAGATTAGAGTCTGTGCACAACCATTACACCAAACCGGCTCACAAGGATGGAAGGGACAGCACCTCCCCATGCAGAGCACCACACATGCCAGGATCTCATTTCAAATATCTACTTGTATCCACGCTCTCTCTATGCACTGCTGGACTGGTGTACTAATGGTATATACAAAGGGAGTGTGCACAGGTAAAAAATGGCGGGGGGATGTGAAACTCTGCATAGATTAAGTACCAGCATCTGGCAAATCACATAAAACGAATCTTTAACTTTCAGCAGATATTAAACTGGACATGAAGAATAAAAAAACTTACAGTACAGATGGTACTCCAAGCAAATCTAAAGTAAATATCCATCATTAACGTCATACTCAAGGCCCTGAAGCCACAGGTTGAAATGCAGTTTGGGACTGACAGACTCTGAAATTAAAGTTCACACCTCTTAAATCCAATTAGTGATATTTTCCAGAGCTTTAAAATCACCAACATTTCAGTACTAATGATGTATCCCACATCTATTCATTTCGGAACAATCTGGGCTCTCAACCCCAGCACTGTGTTATTTTGAATAAATAACTGGCCAAACGAGCGGCTGCGGATTCATGGCAGTTCTGAGCCTTTACCAGGGTGAAAAACTTCGGGGAAAATGTAATAGTGGTATATTCAGTCACTAGACCGATATCAATGTCCAGCAAGTCTATGCCTGTGAAAACGGGAGTGAGTGTTTTAGACTCAAGAGGCTACACAACCAGCACAGACTGAGAAGGGAAAGATTTTATTCATCACTACCATTTTTGGCACCGGGAGGCTATTTTTCTAACCCAAGCACATATCTATCTGTGGTGAGGTAAATGTTCTCCAGATAAAGCCCATTGTTTGCACCGACCTGCTGACAACAATAATGGTGGTCTCTTCACTGCTTCCTTGGATCAATTTTCCCTTGCACAACCAAACCAAACACATAAAAAGCCTCATGGGATAATTTTTGCCCCAATTTGTTGCACTGCCGTGCTTAGAAAGCACCCCAGTGGTAAAACTAATAGATTTCTAGGGCTGGTTTTTGCCACAAGGGTTTTATTGCTTGCAGGTGAAAAAACTGCATATGGCTGAACTTTGAGGAGGATACTGTTTGCCAAAACACCAGTAACACTTTCCTGAAACAGTGAAACTCAATCAGTGGCTTGGAAGCTGCTCGTGCTTCTTCTGAATACCGTTATCCAACATGGCACCATATTACAGGAAAGCTGGCCAAGGGAATTGCCTGTTGGGTCTGTGGCTGCCAGAGGAATGGGTAAGCTGTGAGTCTCCTTAAGGTACAGGCCTCGTGGCAGGAATAGAAGTAAATGTGGCTCTTTTAGTTGCTGGTAATTGCTAATACAGCTCTCCATGGGTTGTAGAGTGACTACCACCATTCTAAAAGCGAGAGCCACTTTGGTGTAGTGGTTAAGTACGCAGACTCTCATCTGGGCAAACCGGGTTTGATTCCCCACTCCTCCACTTGCACCTGCTGATGTGACCTTGGGTCAGTCACAAGCTCCGGCACTGCTGTTCTCTCAAGGACAGTTTCTGTCAGAAGTTCTCTCAGCCCCACCTACCTCACGGGGTGTCTGTTGTGGGGAGGGGAAGGGAAAGGAGTTGTAAGCCGCTCTGAGACACCTTTGGACAGTGAAGGGTGGGGTATAAATCCAATCTCTTCTCTTCTTCTCTTCTAAAAGGACAATGTTGTAGAAAGGAATGCATAAAAATGCAACCAGTTATCATTATGGCACAAAAAATTCTGGGACCGATACATTATAGTAAAAATAACTGACAGCGTATCCTATCTTGATTCTCAAATTTCCTCATCCAACTTAGTTACAATTTGGAATTATGGAATACTTAAGATGGAATTCCTAATGTGACTGATGATCTATGTCTGTGGTAGTTATAAAGTACTTCGGATACTGCTGTCTTAATGAAATCGATGAATCGATACTTATTGTTTGAAATTTAGATCATGTTCATCTCATTAACTTACACTATACTTCTGACGCTGTAATGTTTATTTTTGTTTTCTTTGTCTGTATTGTTGTTTTGAAAATATACAGTAAAATGTAAATTTTTTAAAAAATCAACCAGGATAATATCTGCCCTGGAGGTTTTACTTTTATCGGTATACTTTTACCCCTGTTCAGAACAGGCATATAACTCACTAGAAAATGCTACCTGTGTTATATGGTACAACAAATACAGTCTTACACAAGGCTCATTTTTCTGCAAAAATTACGTTTGAGTTTTCTGACTGCTCAGAAATCCAAGGTCAAAACAGAAGTAGCAGTTCATATCTAAAGTTTGTAGGGATTCCATTCCCCAGGAGGGGGCAGGGGATTCCCCACTTTCGTGGGCCCCTTTCCCCCACTGGCCAGTTGGCCAGAGGGAGGAAATTCCCTCCACCCTCAATGCCATGTGCCCATAGAGTTTTGCCCCAAAAGCAGCACGTCAGTAATGACACTCTATTTTTATGGCAAAACTCTGTCGTTTGAGGCCATTTCTACCACAGAGTTTTTGCCCCAAAAGCAGAGTGTCGCCCCCTGTGAGCTGAGTCACTTCTGGATGGCATCAGTACATTGTGCAATATTCCTGCCCACCCCCCAGAATGCCCCTCAAATCCCAGTGTGACAAGCAGTGTTCCCTCTAAGCTGAGTTAGTGTGAATTAGCTCACAGGTTTTTAGCCTCCAGCTCACTTCATTTTTGTCTTAGCTCAGGAAGGATGGCTCCAGAGCAAACTAATTTATGCAGTAGCCAAAACTTTCACTCAACAACTTTAGTGCAAGTAGCTCACAAAAGAGAATTTTTGCTCACAAGCAGGGCTGTTTTGGGGCAGGAATGCACAGGAACAGAGTTCCTGCTGGCTCCTGGTTTGGCTACGCCCAGCAGGAACTCATTAGCATAGTAAGCCACACCCAGCAGCAGAAACTCATTCGGATTGGCTACATTTGGGGTGTCTGGCCTAACATGCAAAGGAGTTCCTGCTACACTAAAAGCCCTGGGTTTTGACAACAAACAAGGTAAACAGAATAAGAAGCAAAAGGTGGGTGTGGCTAGATGACCACACTTCTGGTAACATGAGGGTGTGGTCTAATATGCTAATGAGTTTGTTGTTGGGTGTGGCCTCTTATGCTAATGAGTTCCTGCTGGGCTTTTTCTACAAAAAAAGCCCTGCTCACAAGACTCCACAGCTTAGAGGGAGTATTGGCAACAAGGGGACCTGGCTACCCTAGAAGATGGATAAATTACCTATAAAACATTTGCAGTCAAAAACAACACTCTCCAAACTTACTTAAGAACATAACAAGAGCCCTGCTGGATCAGACCCAAGGGTCCATCTAGTCCAGCATCCTGGCTCATACAGTTTCTCTTCAGTTCGCACCATGGCTGGTAGCCACTGATAGAGTTATCCTCCATGAATCTATCTAATCGCTTTTGAAAGCTGTTTGTTCCCCCGGCCATCACTACATCCTCTGGGAGTGAATTCCACATTTTAATCACTCTCTGTGTAACTGACCTCCTTGATCATGCCAATAGATGATTTTTAGGAAAAAATCTTAAGACACACTACTTAACTTCAGTGCCAAACATTGTGCACTTATTTAAGTAACTTAATTAGGAGACTGTTTTGCAACTGAAGACTGGCATGAATCTTCATTAAGATTTTCATCCCCAGCTACAATATAGGTGCATGGGAATTTTGTTTTTAAAAATTCTTAGCTGGCTCAGAGGTGTTCAGCAAAAATCTTCTGGCAAATGAGCAAGGAGATATTTGGGATAATAAGGATAAAATACCTGTTTTAGAGAAGTCGATAGCTGAACACAGACTTAAAGGCCTTAGTATGCAAAATGGCTTGAGTCACATTAAATCATCTCTAAGTGCACTAACATTGTTATATTACTTTGGAAGCATATCTGATGACTCCAAAGTTCAGGTACACATATATAACAACAGAATTGAGATTTATTTCGATTTATACAAAAGAGAAACTGCAATCTTCACGGGTAGTAATACAAAGCAGGGCTGAGTGTATTCGGAACTAGAGGGGAGGGAAATCAAGATTCTGTACCAAAAAAAATCAAATTCGGTGAGAACAGGTGAATTTCACGGACCTTTTATGCAAAATTAGCATGCTTTGTAACCTCCCACAATTTTTTATTTATTTGAATAACTGTGGGCATGCTAATTATGAGTAGGCAAAATACTGAACAGAAGTCACTGTCATCCCAAATCACCAGTATTGGACATCTTCTGATTCCTGTGCTGCCCACAGATTTCCAAGCACTTGTTACAAAGGAATCACAGCATACCCACAACCTGGGCTAGAAGTATCATTCCATCCCTAGCCATTTTCAGATGTTCTAAGCAATGCTCCCTCTAAGCTGTGGAGTCTTGTGAGCAAAAATTCTACTTTGTGAGCTACTGGCATTAAAGTTGTGAGCCAGCAATTTGGCTGCTGCATAAATTAGTTTGCTCTGGAGCCCATCCTTCCTGAGCTAAGACAAAAAGATGTGAGCTTGGAGGCTAAAAAACTGTGAGCTAACTCACACTAATTCAGCTTAGAGGGAACACTGGTTCTAAGTAGGAAGGACAAACCTCAGGGGTTCTCAACCCCATTGATCACTGTATGGTCCTCGCCACCATCAACTTATGTGCATTCAAAGGAACATATGTTGACAGCCTACGCATGTACTCATATATGCATGTATGCCTACTGTCATGCAAACCTACTTCAAGAAATGTGATCCAGCAGTGACAATCCATGCTATTGTTACCTCTAGGTTTGCTTAATGCAATGCATTCTATGTGGACTAAAATCTCACCTGGCACTGGAATTTTGACCTATGCCAATAGGCCTTTCCAAATCTTGCATGAACACTTCTGGGAAACTATCTTTTATTGCAGGGCTCTTTTTGTAGCAGGGACTCCTTTGCATACTAGGTGACACACCCCTGATGCAGACAATCCTCCAATTGCCCCTGTAAGAAGAGCTCTGTAAACTCTTGGATTGGCTACATTAGGGGTGTGTTGCCTAATATGCAAAGGAGTTCCTGCTGCAAAAAGAGCCCTGTTCTATTGTATTGGTTTCTGTAATCACCCCCCCTTTCCTTCCAACAACTGGATTGTGCTCAGCTGAACCAATATTATTATTGTATTATTACTATTAATATTTAACTGGAGTGTGCTTGGCTGAACAAATTATTATTACATCTCTCTATATAATAATTCTCTGTTGGTGGTGGCATGCTCCTGAACATTCCACATGGTGCCCACAGCCTTTGGCTCTGTGATCAGTCACTCAGAAGTTGTCCCTATCCACTGGCTGCGTTGCCTGAGTCTCGCCTCCAACATTCTAAACAGTTTGCTGTTCCTCTCCCCCCATAGCCAGTCAGAACACAGAGGTCGTTTGCATATGCAGCCTGATTGGCCTTTGCCTTGGAACACAGAGGTTATTTGCATATGCAGCCTGATTGGCCTTTGCTTCTAACGTTCTAAACAGTCTGCTGTTACTGTTGGGAGTCAATGTGTCCTGAGGTAAAATACATTTCCTCTTAGTGCCTGTTGGGGAAACCATTGTTGCCAATCTCCAGGTGAGGGCTGGAGATCACTCAGAATTACAACTGCTTTCCAGATGGCAGAGACCAGTTCCCCTGGAGAAAATGGTGGACCCTGTGTCCTTATATCCTGCTGAGATGGCCCCCGTATGACAGCCAATGTGACATAGCAGTCAGGGCTTCAGAGCATGGTAGTGGCTGCAGGTGAGGGAGGTGGAAAGTTGAAGAGTGAGGGGGAAATAAAGGTAGGTTGATGATTGCCTGGGAAGGAGATAGGGTTGCCAACTCCAGGTGGGAAATTTCTGGAGATATGAGGGATGGAGCCTGGAGGGTGAGGTTTCAGGAGGGGTGGGACCTCAGACAGGTACAATGCCATAGACCCTCCAAACCAGCCATTCCCTCATAGGGAACCATTGTTGCCAATCTCCAGGTGGGGGCTGGAGATCACTCAGAATTACAACTGTTCTCCAGGAGAGACGGGAGGAGATGAAAAGCTGAAGTCAGAGGGGCAGGAAAAGGTAGGTTGACGGTTGGCTGGGAAGGAGATAGGGTTGCCAACTCCAGGTTGGGAAATTCCTGGAGATTTGAGGGGTGGAGCCTGGAGAGGATGAGGTTTGAGGAGGGGTGGGACCTCAGACAGGTACTATGCCATAGACTCCACCCTCCAAACTAGCCAGTCCCTCATAGGGAACCATTGTTGCCAATCTCCAGGTAAGGGCTGGAGAGCACTCAAAATTACAACTGTTCTTCAGGTAGCAGAGATCAGTTGATCTGGAGAAAATGGTGGACTTGGTGTCCTTATACCCTGCTGAGGTCACCACAGCAAATGGACACTGAGTGCCCAGGGCCGGGGCACTCTCCCAGAGTCTCTTTCTAGAGTTCATTGTATTTATTTCCACAATGGGTCTTATTCCTAGTTGTTAATATTTAGCAGATGAGAGTGGCAAGAACTTTTTTGGCTCCTGATTTATTTCCTGCACAGAATTATGGCAAGAAGTGCTAAGCAATATCAGCATCTCCCCCCAACACACACATACACACACCATGCCATACAGTAGCTAGGGTTCAACTGACTGCTACTCAGAACCAAGGAAGCCCCCTCCCAAAGCCACTCTGGCCATGTAGCCAATAAGTTGCTGGTTTAGGTGAACACTCTTTCATCAATAGATGCTTCAACTCAAGTGTTCCTGCCCATCTCATTTTTCAACAATACTGATTTTAAAACCTCCTTAAAAAGTAGTCAGACAGACACATACGTACACATGTATTTCCATGAAACAACCCTAGGTGTGAGTTGTGACCAGCAAGTGGCCTATCAGATCTTGAGATGAGTCCACCGTGGCTCCAAACTTGGCCAGCTATGGTCCTCTTCTTACTAGCCTTCGTAAACATCAGTCTATGCCAAGCAGGTCTATTTAAACAAACTTAAGCTCCCTGACACAATATAAATCATGCAAAAAAGGATCCTCACGGTTGTTTAGAGAGAGTCCTCAAAAAATTCAGCTCAGCTCTGAAAATACTGGTTAATCCCACAATGTATACAACCCAATGCACCCATGTTAATGTCTGAATAAACCCACAGATTCAGACCAGATCTGATGATATTCCACATTTGTTTCTTATTCAAGGCAACTTGTTCTTTGCTTGCAAGGTCTTAACATGGCTTTAGTCCATATTTCTATATGGACTATATGGGATGTAGCTTTCTACTTCCAAAGAATTGTTAGTTTAGCTATTAACCAAGGTTTGTAAGATTCAGATACTTTATCTTTTGAAGAGGTTCCAAGAAGTAGGAATGGTACCAAGGTGTTAGTTTTAACCTACAAAGCCTTATACAATCTGGGATTCTGCTGCCATATAGTCCCACCCTGACGGTCAGGCCTTTCCACACATTCCCTTGCCTTCATCAGTGAAGTGGATAGTTACAAAGGACAGGACCTTGTCTGTGGTCTTCCTACTGCCCAAAGACTTGGAATGATTTCTCCCTGCACCTAGCACCACTGCAGAACCGGTTCTAGAATGAGGCCAAAAAAAACCAAACCTTTAAAAATGTAGGTTTCTGATTAATTTGGTTCACTGATATCCCTCCTGGAATGTCCTTCCCTTGCTCTGTTTTTACCCGTGCGGTTACAGCTTTAAACGGCTGCTGCTGTTTTAAAATGGTTTTGTATATATTGCTAGTTGTGGGATTTATGGAGGGGGGAAGGTAATTACTTTATTGTGAACTGTCTCATGCATACTGCTGCATAGAAACAGTATATAATATGTAAAATGTATTAAAATATATATACGTCCGGGTTCCCAAACACAGAGAGCTGCACATGCATGCAAAGATTTTAGAAATATGTTCCAGGGAACGCACATAGACCATGGACAGAATTCTCCTCTGCTGTTCTGAATTCCTTCCTTCCCTCTACATGTTCACCTCTGCCCAGTAAGAATGTCTAAAAAGGGCTATTATTTATAGTGCTGCTCATTCAATTATATTACAGAAAATGGATGAGCACGTGGATAATGAGAACCCATTTTTGACAGAGAAGGAAATGTGGCTACTTGCAAATAGATCACCCAGTATAAAGCTCATCCTTTAGGTACATTTGCTGCCTTGCAAAAAAAAAAAATCTTTAATGGAATTTCAGGAGGAAACCAAAGGATATGGAAGGAGATCTTTAAATATTTTGTGGTTACACAATTTGGGTTGGATGCCTGGAAGCTTTTAGCTGAAGGCCATCTAATGTGCTGGGTGAGAGACAGCGGGTTCAAGACTCCCCCCCACGCCCACGCCCACTGATGCCTCTCATTTCTCTCCCTCACATCTTTCCTTGAGGCCAGAGGAATGGAGACGACAAAGGCTGAGGTGACACTTTTTGTTTCTTGTCCTGCCCTTCCCCTGATGAAAACGTATTGCTCATCTTCTGCAACACTACAGACCCTGCTTTAATAAAGGAAAGGTATGATGGACAGCTTCAAGTTCCACCCTCTAGGAGCCTTGGACAATCACTTTAAACAGTGAACTGGGATGTGTGTGTGTGTGTGGGGGGAGCAGCCTACTGTCTGGTTCCTTCAAGCTTACGATAGGCCTAGAGAAAGCCAGGTGGCATACTTTTACCAAGTAAAGGTAAAGGTAAAGGTTCCCTTGCTCGAAAGCCAGTCGAATCCGACTCTAGGGTTGCGATGCTCATCTCCATTTCAAAGCCGAAGAGCCAGCGCTGTCCGAAGACGTTTCCGTGGCCTTGACTAAACACCAAGGCGCACGGAACGCTGTTACCTTCCCACTGAAGTGGTACCTATTTATCTACTTGCAATTTCTTGCTTTCGAACTGCTAGGTTGGCAGGAGCTGGAACTAGAGACGGGGGCTCACCCCATCATGCGGCACTCACGGGTCTTGAACTGCTGAACTACTGACCTTCCACAGCCTGCAGTTCAGCGTCTTAACCACTTGAGCCACCACAGCTCCCGCATTGGCCAAACTGAAGATTAAAAGACTAAATGGAGTGAAAGACCTCAATTATATAAAACTAGGAGTAAGGCCCATTGTGGGAAGAAATACAACGAACTCTAGAAGGAAGTTCCAGATGAGTGTCCCAGCTGTGGCTGGTGGGGCGGCAGAGGGAAGGGGAAAATAGAGGGAGGCAAGCCACATTTATTTCCTTCTGCTTAGCTATAAGGCAGGGCTGTCTGAAGTCATTTTGCTGCCCCAAATGGGTAGTATGGGAGGACAGCCTCGTGGTAACAGGTATGGTTCCCTCCACCCCTGACTTATGTTGACTTGGGGTTATGCAGAGGCAGCTAAGGTAGAAAAGCACCTCTTCCTATGCCATGTCTTCTGGGTTCCAAGGGTCTGGAAAGCGGTTCCACACCCAGTTACAGGGTTACCAACTCTGGTTTGGGACATACCTGTAGATTTGAGGGGTAGAGCCTGGGGAGGAGAGGGGAGGGACCTCAGCAGGTTATAATGTCATAGAGTCCACTGCCCAAAGCAGCCATTGTCTCCAGGAGAACTGATCTTGGTCATCTGAACATCAGTTGTAGTAGCTGGAGATTATGTTAATTTGGGGCTATGCAGTGGCAGCTAAGGTAGAAAACCACCTCCTCCTATGCCATGTCTTCTGAGTTTCAAGGGTCTGGAAAGTGGTTCCATAGCCAGTTACAGGGTTGCCAACTCTGGGTTGGGAAATACCTGTAGATTTGAGGGATAGAACCTGGAGAGGGCAGGGTTTGGGGTGAGGAGGGACTTCAGCAGGGTATAATGCCATAGACTCCACTGCCCAAAGCAGCCATTGTCTCCAGGAGAACCGATCTTGGTCATCTGGAGATCAGTTGTAATAGCTGGGAAATGATGTGCTGTGACTGGGGAACACAGTGATTTCTGGGAGATCTCCAGGCCCCACAGGGAGATTGGCAACTCCAGTACTGTTTAAAGGACGATTGGGATATGTATTTTACCTCAGGACACATTCAATGACTCCCAACAGCAACAGCAAACTGTTTAGAATATTAGAGGCAAAGGCCGATCAGGTCGCATATGCAAACGACCTCTGTGTTCTGACTGGCTATTGGGGGAAGAGGAACAGCAAACTGTTTGGAATGCTGAAGGCAGGACTCAGGCAACACAGCCAGGGGATAGGGACAGCTTCTGAGTGACACATCATGGAGCCAACTGATTTAGGAGCGTGTGGAATGTTCAGAAAGTGCCACCTGACTTCGCAATTATATATAAAGAGAAATAAATGTTTTTAAAAAAATTTAAAAGTTTACAGGGTGTGAAATTTAAGTTTGTCATCCATTGCTCTGGAGATAGGATGATATCACAGACTACCCAACGGGGAGGTTAGGGGGACTGATCCGCGGCGCCCCATCAGCTTTCAACAGCTGCTTCCCCAAGCTCAAGTGCTGATAGAGATGGGCAAATGAAGAGAGCAGGGGGGGAAGGGGATTTTGCTTCCCTTGCCTCTAAAAAAACAAACAGGTATGCACAAGGAAGTTGGGAATTGGGCTGAGAGCAAGTACCTCATGGGGAAGGGCATTTCTGAGGCCAAACCAAATGCAGAAGACCTGGGCGCCAAGGACGTCTCAGCATGAACACACATGAAAACATGAAACTATCTTCTACTGAACCAGACCTTTGGTCCATCGAGGTCAGTTCTGCCTTCTCAGACTGGCAGCAGCTTTCCAGGGTCTTAGGTAGAAGTCTTCCACATTGCCTACTACATGCCTTTTAACCAGAGCTACCAGGATTTAAACCTGGGACCTTCTGCAGGCCAAGAAGGATTTCTGCCTCTGAGCCACAGTCCCTCCCCAAGATGCTCAAGCAACCTAGCCCCAAAGATGTCATCCAAAGGGAACTAGGCTGAAGAGCAGTGTGCGCTGTCCTCTGCTGCTAAGGATATTCTCCAGCATCATGAAGGAAACACGCACATGAAGCTCACTGACCAACACCATTTTCAGGGAAAAGGGGTTGGCAGGGGACGGTATGTTTCTGGCAAAATGCCAGTGTTAGGCCTGCCTGAGTCCCCCCCCCGGGCTGGTCGTCACTTCCCAGGTTCATGTCAAGACTTGGAAGCAGTGTTCCCTCTGAGCTGAGTTTGTGTGAGCTAGCTCACAGTCTTCTAACCTCCAGCTCACACACGTTTGTCTTAGCTCAGGAAGGATGGCTTCAAAGCAAACTAATTTATGCAATGGCTAAATCGCTCACTCACAACTTTACTGCCAGTAGAATTTTTACTCGCAAGACAATCTTCAGTTCCATAATACTAAAGGAATAATGAATCGGTAGCAGTGTAACCTTTTTAAAATCAGAAACCGGGCTGTCAACAAGCTGTTTATTATTACTATTATTATTATTATTATTATTATTATTATTATGCTTTCTTTACTGGGTGAGGGGTTACTTGGCCCAGCCTTTCCTTCCCCCTGTATTCATTCTATCCTGCCACAATTGTAAAATCAATCTGCTGATGGCTTTGAGATCAATATACACTGGACAATATGGCACGCAATTTCTTTTATTTCTGTTAGTAGCATCGCCACTGCAGCTTATTGTCCATAATTGACAAGGCTGCCTGCAGAGAACCGACCTATGAAGATTTGTGGTTAAATTAACGATATGTCATCTGCTTAGCTGGGTTTCCTTTTAGGTTTTTTCCCCCCTTTCTTTTTGGGTTTTTCTTTTTTGTTTTGTTTTAAAAGCAGTAAGTCATAATTGCCAGATTGCTCAGTCAGGACAGAAACGAAATATGGAAAGATCTCAGGGAAAAGAAATAAAAACATAAGGCTGATGCTACATGGGAAGTCTGGCACGGCTTCGCATTTCCTACATATTATGCCTTAAGTAACAGAAGGCTGGCTGCCGCTTTCAGTTTTCTTGGACCGCTGCCTCAAGAACGGCTGCTGGAGACCATGCACTGATCCTTGCATGCAATCAGAGAGAACTCGCGGCTAAGAGGAGAGCCCAACGGACTAGAAGCAAAGCCCTGCACAAGGCAGAAAGGATGTCAAGAAGAGGATGGGGAAAGTAGCAGGAGTTCCTGAAAAAAAAGACCAAAGTCTCTCATCCGAATCTACTTGCGGTTAAGAGGGCAAGTCCAGAAGGCGACAAGGGCATCGCTACACTGATCGCTGACATCCAGCAGAACGTGTTCTAATGTTCATCTGCATGCACGCTGCAAACAATTAAATACTAGATGAAAATAATAACGACACCAATGTGCTTTCTAAACCCCTTGGACCTAAATTCAATATACTAGCAGATATGCATGGATTTAAAGAAGCAGGAAGATAGTGGATTTTTTTTTTAAGGGAGTGTTGGTATTATAGCAGATAGTGGCTATGGCTGCAATCGGCTGAGCAATCCTATGCAGAGTTCCTCTATTCTAGCTGGAAAAAGCCCAGCTGGAACTCATTAGCATATTAGGCCACACTCCCATGCTACCAGAAATGTGGTTATCCAGCCATACCTACCTTTTGCTTCTTATTCTGTTTACCTTGTTTGTTGCCAAAACCCAGGGCTTTTGTTATAACAGGAACTCCTTTGAATGTTAGGCCACACACCCCAAATGTAGCCAACCCTAATGAGTTTCTGCTATTGGGTGTGGCTTATTATGTGAATGAGTTCCTGCTGGGCGTGGCCAACTCAGGAGCCAGCCGGAACTCCGTTCCTGTGCGTTCCTGCCCAAAAATAGCCCTGGTTTCAAACACAAGCTTGAATAAAGGTTTGTTTTCATCTATCTCAAACACGGCTTCAGAAATAAAACCTAGTCCAGAGCCGAGAAGAAAAGGATGTGTGTTCGTTTTCGGTGTTAAAATATTTTCAGTCCACCTGTCCAGCCAATAAATAGACCAACCACTCAAGGCCGCTTGATAGGGTGCAGAGCAGAATAATACATATCAAGCAGTGTTAGCTTCTATCATCTGTTAGGTTCACCCAGATACATGTGTTGCTCTTTTTGTACTGCTTATCGAGTCCGGACCTTGCCCACCTTCCTCCTCCTATCTGCCGAAGGAAACTGTCACCCAAGTACAGCTCATTCTGCAGTGTAAAAATATACTCAGGCTGCATTTCAGGTGTCAGGTCAAGCTGACACTGAATCTGAATGTCAAGGAACCTGCCTCGTTGCTATGCTTTATCCACCGCAGCTTGCTCTTCCCTTTTGCATCCCATGTGCAGCTCAATGAAGGGATCCTGGTTTAAAATTAACACAGGCTTTCTGTGACGTCAAGACAGACCGTTTAATCCAGGCTTAAAATCTCAACTTGCCGGGAACGAACGTTCAATGGGCAGCAAAGTTTCCCGCTGGGCTGCTATACCAGAGTGCTGCTGGCAGCGATGACCGAGCAGACTGGAGTCCCGGCAGATCCATCAGGGGCAGTCCCGTAGCTATGGAATTCTTTGGGAGGGGGCCTCGGTGGGGGCCGCCAGCTAATTAAATGAAAGTACAGTGTAGGTGGTAAGTTGGAGCACTTTGGGGGCTGCCTAGGAGGGAGGGGGCCCAGAGGAAACATGAGGGGGCCGGGCCCCATGGGCCCCATGTTAGCTACGGGCCAGATCAGGGGACACTCGGTGTGGATCCTTCACGGGCAGTGGTGATCCTTGCCAGGTTACCATTGCCCCCTCCTGCAAACTGGTGGGCAAGCCAGTGCCAGTTGTGAGGCTGCTGAACCAACTGACCCGGCAACGTTGGTGTAAAGCAACAGCAAGGGCATATTTCAAGGCCATTTTAAAAGCCCATTCCACACCTGCTCCGGTTAACCCGTGTTTGCGAATTCACATGTCATTTATAACCAGAGTTTACTATATGTGAGAGGGAAGACGGAGGGGCTGCGGCTCAGTGGTAGAGCCTCTGCTCGGCATGCAGAAGACCCCAGGTTCAATCCTTGGCATCTCCAATTAAAAGAATCAGGTAGGAAGTGATGTGAAAGGCCTCTGCCTGAGGCCTTGGAGAGCCACTACCAGTCTGAGTAGACAATATTGACTCTGATGGACCAAAGGTCTGATTTAGAATAAGGCGGTTTCATGTGTTCAAGAGAGGGGAGGGCTAAAAGTGTGCAAGGACAGCAACAAGTCGTGTTTATACACATTCAGGTTTCCTGTTGGCGTGACACTGGTCTTATTCTAATCTGAATGCTCAGTTAGGTGGTCTGATTGGTAAAAATGACTGCTGGTGTACAGGGCCACAGACCTTCTGCTTGTGCTCCATTTTTTTGGCCATTGGCCCCACCGAGATCCCTGCAAAAAGTGACTGTTTTATGAAAGAAGAAGAAGAAGAAGAAGAGGAGGAGGAGGAGGAGGAGGAGGAGGAGATTGGATTTATACCCCGCCCTTCACTGCCCAAAGGTGTCTCAGAGCGGCTTACAAACTCCTTTCCCTTCCCCTCCCCACAACAGAAACCCTGTGAGGTAGGTGGGGCTGAGAGAGCTCTTGACAGGAACTGCTTTTTTTCCCAAGAACAGCTGTGCCAGAACTATGGCTTGCCCAAGGTCATCCAGCCAGGTGCAAGTGGAGGAGTGGGGAATCAAACCCAGTTCTCCCAGATTAGAGTCCACGCACTTAACCGCTACACTAAACTGGCTCTCAGTGAGCTACCAGTGAGCAACACTTCTTAACAGAATTCAGTTCTCTTCCATTACCGATTCCATGGTGGAGAGTAAGATTTCACTGTAAAAATGTTGCTTCCCAACCTAAAACATAAAATATTGTTTGCAGAAGGAAGGTTCTGATTATAATCTCTGCAGCATCACAGGGAGAAGTCTGTAAGTATCAGGATTTCGCAGCCCCACTGCAGATTGGAATGAGAAGGCAAAGATTATGTAGCAGACAATCAAAACCAGAGCCTAGAGCCAGGAAGAGAAAGAGAGAAAGGAAAAGAAAAAACAGTGCCAAAAATACAGAACGCATTAATGACCATATCTGAGATGTTGCCATGTATTTTGCTAGTTCTTATTTGGATCGCAATCTACCTAGAAATACATTAAGCATGAGACACATCTGCAAATTATTCCAGGAGATAGTCTCTCTCCTCATATGCACACATACTCCCCTGACTATCTCTCTTAAAAAAAAAAAGTAAGGATCCACAACTTATCATGAGAAATCAACCTTCTAATACATAGACTTCAGGTAAATAGGCCTATCTTCACTGACATATGGACCTAACCCTGGAACAGCTACTCAGCACCTGGCCACTGAGCCAAGGCACCCAAGCCCTGCCAAAAAAACAAAACACTGCCAATTCTCTAACCAGAGCTACTCTGGTCTGGGGTCCCCAACACGGTGCCCTTGGATGCGAAACTGCCTGCCAACGTGTTTTGTGGCAACTGGCAAGAGCTTTTTTTTTTAGAAAGTGGGAATGGCCAGGTGGGGCTTTGCCATATGAGGATTCTGACTGGTCAATGGAAATTTGATTGGCGAAGACGACAAAGAAAAAGAAGAAGAGGAGGAGGAGGAGGAGGAGATTGGATTTATACCTTGCCCTTCACTCGGAGTCTCAGAGAGGCTTACAATCTCCTTCCCTTCCCCTCCCCACAACGGACACCCTGTGAGGTAGGCGGGGCTGAGAGAGCTCTTTTGAGAATTGTCCTTGAGAGAGCAGCTCTGACAGAACTGTGGCTTGCCCAAGGTCATCCAGCAGGTGCAAGTGGAGGAGTGGGGAATCAAACCCGGTTCTCCCAGATTAGAGCCCACGCACTTAACCACTACACCAAACTGGGTCCAACATTTAAAATGTTGCTTTGGAATCAGCTGCCACCACAATACCAAAAAAAAATCTATAAGGGTCTTTGTTGTGTGATGGCAGGTAAGTTAGGGCAGCCTTCTAGGGGCTGGCTCCGCCTCCTGCAGCAGTCATTTTGTGGCAGCCATTTTGTGCCTGCACCCACCACGCCATGTCAGAATTCCAAAAGTGCCCGTAGGCTCAAATATACTAGAGACTCCTGCTCTGGCAACATTACTACAGCACTGCATGGTAGGTTCACATCAGTTATGCACCTGGACATCAGCCAATGTGATCTATGCTAATCAATTGCCAACATTACCCTTCTATGGTTCACATGGGACAGACACAGCAACACTCGGACAAGAGAGAGGACAGACAGAAATCAGATACCGGAACAGAAAATGCACAATAAAAGCTACCAGTGAGCAAACACCTCACTCTCGGAACACTTGATTTCTTGCCTCGAGGTCACAGCGTAGCAATTAAAAGGAGACATAGCTTAGTGGGACACAAAATCCTAAATATGGCCCCCCGGCATCTCCGTTTAGTGGATCTTGGTAGCAGGAAATCCTCAAGACTTTAGGAGAGTCATTTGCCAGTAAAAACAAAACAAACAGGCTAGATGGACCAATGGTATGATTTGGGTAATTTAAATTTGTCAGACATTAAGGTGGTACGAGTCTCTTTGCTGTTTAATTTACAGCTATGACAACTAGCATTGCCAGGCCTGCTTTGGGAAATTCTTGAAGACTTGGGGGTGGAGCCTGGGGAGGTCAGGGTTTGGGGAGGGGAGAGGAGGGTACAATACCATAGAGCCGACCCTCCAAAGCAGCCATTTTCTCCAGGAGAACTGATCTCTGTTGTCTGCTGACCAGTTGGAATTCTGAGAGATATCCAGGCCCCACCTGGAGGTTGGCACCCCTAATTACAATGTGTAAGCTGGCTCCCTCGACATGCTGAGCACTGATAGACCAACAGGGGAAAGACCTGAGAGGGTCAACAATTGTTTTGTATCGGCTCGCAGGAAACATTCAGACTAGCCAATGCCAGCATTCTAAGCAGATCCTAAAATAGAAAAATTTGGCTGACAGAAAAGGCAGACAGATGGATTCAGGGAAGCTAGTCCTCTCCCTTCTTTACATTCTCGTTTTGTTATTAGAGGTCGTCATTTCCAGCAGTGGGTTTTTTAAAGGGAGGTGTAAATGGCTCATGACCCCGCTTTTCTAACTGAGAGACCACCCAGGGGAAGAGCCCAGCAAGGTTTTGATATCAGTTTCATCTGTCCTCATTACCCCCCAGTCCAAACTGTTGTAAATAATAACAGTAGCATCCTGCACATCTTACCCCTGGGGATTAGCCATGCAAAATTAAAGCAAATCCTAAAACTGTGCTTAACAAATAATCAACCAACAGCGCTCAGGAGATGTGTTGCTGGTGAGGTGATAGTCAAAATAATGTGTTTTCCCCTCCGGTTCACTTCTTACTGTGACGACTTGGCAATCAAAACTCTTCCTGTTTTTCCTTCGGAGTCTGAAAATGGGCAATTTCTGTAATTTTGCTGTATTTTCTTCCTGCTCTGCATGGCTGACAGTGAATGGGCGCCGTGAATTCAGAGGCGATTTCTTCATTATTTATCCTGCATGTCTGTCCTCACTCCTCCGCCACTTCTCGCATACACAACCATCAAAAATAACTTCTGTCTAGAACCAGCACTCATTTTTTAGTTACAAAGAAAGAAACCAGTATCTTTCAAAGCACCTTTCCTAATCTTCAAAACAACACGGTACACAAAGGATGGGAGCCCCTGCCCGTAAAGGCTTTGGGACTATTTTGTTTTACTTCTTTTCCAAGCTGAGCAGAAACTTGAGTCCCAAGTTTTAAACACAAGAAGCAGGGATTCCAAGGCAAGCAGCGAAAAACTTTCACAACGCCAACGTTATCATTAAAAAGCAATTTTTGTCAAGTTACAAGAACGAAGGTTTCACGTTTTACTACATCAGCATTGCTTATCTTGCTATTTATTAAAATACTTTCACCTGCTTTTCCCACCATCAACAGAACACTTTTTATATCTCACCTGTCTTCCATCACTGGAACAAATTGTATTCGTGTTACCAGCCTCTGGGTGGGGCCTGCTGGAATTACAACCGAGCACCAGATGGCAGAGATCAGCCCCTTTGGAGAAAATGGCGGCTTTGGAGGATGGACTCTATGGTGTTATACCCTGATGAGGTCCCTCCCTTCCCCAAACCCCACCCACACCAGGCACCACCCCCAAACCTCCAGCAATTTTCCAGTCCATAGTTGGCAACCCTAAATAGTATACATGGCTCCCAAATCATGTCTCATCCAGGCACTGCAGAAGTACCACAGCAAAAATACCAGCAATGCTTTATCAGCTACAATGGCTTCCAGCTTGTCTGTCGGTCCAGTTCAAAGCGATGGTTTCATCGTTAAAGCCCTGAACAGATTGGTCCCAAAGTACTAGGAGGATTATTTTCACACAGGTTCTGAGGCCTGCTGCTGGGGCTTTGTTATGAGGACGTGTTCATGCTGAAATACAGTTGACAGGGATCAGAAGGAGGGGCGTCGGCTCTCAAATTATGAACCTCCCCCCCAGAAGTGCAGTCAGCACCATTACTTTGCAGGACTGGTGGCATAATTTGAAAACCCATCTGCTCCCAAAGGACTACAAATGTTTTTGTTGTCTTAAGTAAAATATATATATATATATATGTGTTAGATTTATTAAAATGCTTTTATCTGATTTACTGAGTGATGTTTATTCTGCATTGACTGCTTTTTATTTTACTTGAAACATCTATACCCTGCATTCTCTAATACTTCTTCAAAGTGGGGGAGGAGCACAGTTAAAATGGCTCAATAACTAAACAAACTAAAACAGCAGCGACATCTGTGTTTTCAAAACAGCAGAGAGTAAAACCACCAGTATAAAATCAGCACAGAAGCTGACATAAAAGCAAATGATTTTGTTTGCACAGGATTTAGCAATGTGATACATAACAAATTTCTGAAATATCTGTTATGTGATGATCCCAGAAAGCTAGATGCAATAAGCCTCTTACCATTCAGAACAGCAGCTCTGGTCAACAGTATACAGGAGCAACAGTGGCAGAAAAGTAAGCCCTAAAATGGGCTCTTTCTTAGGTTTGGTCAGATTCATCTCCAGTCTTCTTCAACTGTTGCTCCAGCCATTGTCCCAACTGCTTCATACAGCCTAGTTCTGCTGAGAACCAGGGTGTCTGATAATCTCAAACATGTCAGAGATAATAGCACGTAGAACCAATTGTGTCCATTGCTCACAAGGACTCCTTCTAAATCTATAGCATGTTTTCGAGGACTTAAAGCTAAGAAACAGCACTCAGAACTGAGTTCAGATGAAACTGGGCAGCCAGTGCAGATCTTTCAGCACAAGTTCTAGCTGTTGATTCTGGACAGTCTTCAAAGGCAGACCCACATAAGCACATAGCAGTAGTCTAACCCATATATGATCAAAGCATGTATCACTGTGGTTAACTCATGCCCATCTATGAACTTCCATCGCTGAAGTAACAGCTGTATTTGAAAACCATGTCTATCTGTGGCACAGAGGAGACCACAGCCTTCAACCACAGGCCGAGATCCAGAAGCACTCCTAAGCTATGAACCTGCTCATTCAGGTACTCAGCAAGCCTCTCCGGGTCAGGCTGCTTCCTCGTTCACTGAGGAGGCATTGACCAATAGCACCTTGGCTTTGTCTATACTGAGCTTCAGTTTATTGGCCCTCGTCCATCTTATAACACTCTCCAAAAATCAGTTTAGGACTTCCACGTACCCCACTGGGCTCTGCTAATAGAGCTGAACACCATCTTCATTATCGGTGGCACCACATTACAAATGATTTTTCCTGGTGGTTCATGCAGATAATGAACAATGGGGGGTGAGGGCATGATGGATCTTCTGCAAGAACCCACAGCACAAATTCCACAAGGTCAAGCAGCAGTCCCCTGGCAACACCTTCTGATAGTTGTAAGCCAGAACCACCAAAGCTTGACATCAACTACAAGAAGCTCAGCCAGCAGTTCTACAACATCGTGATCGATGGCACCAAAAGCTGCTGAGAAGTCCAGAGGAACGAGCAGGGATGTATCACCCTATCCTTCTCCCCATGACGATGGGATGCCTTTTGTGGTTTAAAAACTGCAACAGAATCATGTAGGGATGCCAGCCTCCAGGTGGGACCTGGGGATCCCCCAGAATTACAGTACACCTCCAAACTGCAGAGATTTGTTCCCCTGGAGAAAATGGATGATTTGGAGGATGGACTCTGTGACATTGTACCCCACTGAAGTCCTTGTCCTCCCCAGAATCTAGGAGCTTTCCAACCTGGATATGACTACCCTACCCCCCATTCCTCACTGGTGGCTGGGGGGGGAGGCTGACAACCCTAATTCCGGTGCGTGCTGGAAGGGACATCACTGTATCACTGGTGATACCAGCCTCAGCCTCTCTTTGCTAAGTCACTCTATCTCTCACCACCTGCTTGTTGCTATCTAACAACCCTAGAAATCATGGTTTATTAAACTATCAAAAAAACTTCATTAGCCTGATCAATTAGGATTTGAATTGCTATTTAAGAAATTCCTCAGCCTTTACCCATGATGGTGATCCAATTTGCAATTTAAGATTTTATATATATAAATATATTTGTATCTTTAGGATATTTTTATAGTCCATTACTGAACCACTATTTTTACAGTTCTGTATGATGAAGATATCACAGATGCAGAATATTAAAAGTTGCAATCATTGAGCTGATTCAAGCAAGAAATTAAAAGGCAAGTAATCTCTCTCATTTTGGGAGGTTTCTTGTGTTAGCCATTTAGAATCAAAATGTTAATGTGAAAAGTAGGATTTTCTTCTGCAGCCCTCTGGAATCTTTCAAGAAGTCTTCTATGTATGATAATCAGGAGAGTCAAAGGTCCACAAATCTGTCCATTTTCTGGAAATCACTGTTTTTTTTCTTCATGCCTATATCTGGAGGTCATAAGAACATAAGAGAAGCCACTGTTGGATCAGGCCAATGGCCCATCTAGTCCAACACTCTGTCACACAGTGGCCAAAAATACCAGCTGCCATCAGGAGGTCCACCAGTGGGACCAGGACACTAGAAGCCCTCCCACTCTTGCACCCCCCCAGCACCAAGAATACAGAGCATCACGTGCCCCAGAGTCCCTATCTATATCTGACAAACAAGCTGCAGTTTACAGTGCTGATGCAATGCTGTCTAACAAACCAAGGTTTATTCGGTGGCACACCACAAACCAGAGTTTAACTGAATCCTGAAGGTAGCTTATTCAGGTAACATCTCAAATTTAAGCATATTCTCATTTTCTTGATTCCTGGTAGGGAAGCTGTGCTGTTCCAGTGGGCTGGGTCCAGACTCACTGGACCATTTCTGCTGATTCCCTCTTCCTTCTGAAAACTCCCCTCATGTCATTCTTCGGGGTCCCCTATCCCCCCAGGAGCAGCATTTTATGGGGACGAGTGAGCTGCAACAAGAGGGGGCCAGCAGGACAGTTTCGGTCTGCCAGCGGAAAATTTCACCTTGATCCAACCCACTGATTTCCTATTGCTGTTCTGGCTACACTTAATGTATGTTGTCAGCAGGAGTTCTATTCCATATTCTTTTTTTGGAAGATCATCTTGGGGAGTCAGTCCCAGGCAGCAACCAGCAACTTGTCATCTTGCAGTGAAAATTTCTGATCAAGGGTTTTATGGAGCTAGTCAAATAAGTAGGTACGGCTCATTCAGTCAGCAGTTATTCACAGGCACATTCTTACGTGGCAAACCCTCATCCCACAGGTAACTTGCACAACAATTACAGCTCCAGAAGAAGAGAGTCTCATTTGCTCTCTGCTAACACCGTCAGCCTAAAACAGCAAAAGGAGATAGATCAAGGTTTTCTAACTAGCTCAGAGTGTTCCTGGCTGGGAAAACTTGCAACTCAATATGTTGATTACGGAATAACTAACAAGACAACAGGGCTCTCCAAAAGATGGACAGAGAGGAGGTTATCAACAGAACGCTACCTCCAGTTTCCCAAAGGTGGGAACATGGCGGTGCCTGCAGGATGGTTTGGGAAGACACGATTCCTTCTAAACTGTTCTTTTTAGTGCGCCAGCTAACGTGCAACTTGGATGTAACTGAGACAAAAGAGGAGATTCCCTCCAAAGATTCTAGGAACCAGTTCATTGAAAGGGGCTGCTGTAATCAAACACATTTTGGGTGAGAATCTGATCCCCTGGGGCAACTGTTTAAGACAAAAAACAAGTAAGTCAAGATTTAGAACAAAAAAGACTGCTTGGTTTTGCCCTCTCTTTTCTCCAGGGCTATTTTTGGGCAGGAACACACAGGAACGGAGTTGAGGGTGGTGTCCGAGTTGGCCACACCCATCAGGAACTCATTAGCATAATAGGCCACACTCAACAACAGAAATGCATTAGGATTGGCTACATTAGGGGTGTGTGGCCTAACATGCAAAAAAAAAAAAGCCCTGGGTTTTGACAACAAACAAGATAAACAGAATAAGAAGCAAAAGGTGAGTGTGGCTGGATGACCACACTTCTGGTAACATGGGGTGTGTGGCCTAATATGCTAATGAGCTGTGCTCTCAGGGGTGTGGCCTAATAGGCTAATACGTTCCTACAGTTGAGTGTGGCCTGTTATGCTAATGAGTTCCTGCTGGGCTTTTTCTACAAACAAAGCCCTGCTTTTCTCTGTGTTGTGTGACTGTCCCCGGCTAGCTTTTTCAGTTGATTGTGCTTGCTTGCACATTACCCTGGAAATTCACTGGCTCATTTGAAGTGCAGTCGAAAGCAAAGTTACATTTCTTTTTTTAAGCCCAATGACTTTAATGGGTTTAGAAGGGTATTTGTATTTTTTTAAACAGGGGTATTTTGTATTTATTTATTTCGGCTTACATGACCAAAAGTCTTAAGCACACTTATACAAGAATACGTTACATGATTATACGTCGGAGGATGTTTAAAACAGTGAACGTTCATAAAATCAATGGAATGCAAGGTAATACGTTGCTTTACAGGAATTACCATATCAGAATACGTTATCCACCTCAGAATATTACATGACATAAAGACTCAAGACAGGTAAACACAGCATAAAATCCTTGAACGGATGTGGACTCAGAAAAATTTAATTTTTCCCCTTTCTCTAGAAGGGTATAACTCTGCTTAGGGCTGCACTCTTGGAAAAACAGAGAAGCGCCAACTGGGGATTAAAACGTGAGACTGCTGAATTTGGGTTCATTCACAAATTTAGAACAATGGACCCACTGGGCTGAATAGGGTCTTCGGAGTCTTACATCGCTACAGATGCTAATTTTCTTCCCTCGAGCATTTCTCCCCTGCTCTAATGAAGCTGATAGCATTCTGCATTGTACCTCTGCATCCTGACTCCTTTCTCTGCAACACCCTTCCCACCTTCTGACTGGGATATAAAGACTTCAGGATCTCCATTCCCACCTGCATCTGATGAAGAGAGCTTTGATTCTCGAAAGTTCATACACTGAAAAGGTGCTACTGGACTCAAATTTAACTCCTGGACATTCCTCATCTATATGATGTTTGGCGTAGTGGTTAAGTGTGCGGACTCTAATCTGGGAGAACCGGGTTTGATTCCCCACTCCTCCACTTGCACCTGCTGGATGACCTTGGGCAAGCCATCGTTCTGGCACAGCTGTTCTTGAAAAAGAGCAGTTTCTGTCAGAGCTCTCTCAGCCCCACCTACCTCACAGGGTGTCTGTTGTGGGGAGGGGAAGGGAAAGGAATTTGTAAGCTGCTCTGAGACTCCTTTGGGTAGTGAAGAACGGGGTATAAATCCAATCTCTTCTTCTTCTATGTGTGTTCTCGCACTTAATTTAATCACCAAATTCTTCATGTGCATGTCTTGACCCACACTCTGTGGCTTGGCTCATCTACACTCTGCAAACACTTATTAGGTCCCCCTGTTTGTAGCTGATATTCTAGTAGCCTAGATTACCTTAGGTCGACCTGTGGTGCTCTGATGTCACATGTGGATGGCATTACTTAGCACAAAAAGTCTTCTAAGCCAGTGTTTTTCAACCACTGTGCTGTGGCACACTAGTGTGCCGTGAGATATTGTCTGGTGTGCCGTGGGAAAAATTCCAATTTCATCCGTAACATATGAACAATTATAAAATAAAGTATTATTATTTCATAATAAAGTAATTATAAAATAATTTCTTTGTGTTTATTTGATTCCTATTCAAGAGAATTACTTTATATATAGTCAATATAGGCACAGAGTTAATTTTTTTTAACATTTTCTAATAGTGGTGTGCCTCGTGATTTTTTTCATGAAAAAAGTGTGCCTTTGCACAAAAAGGTTGAAAAACACTGTTCTAAGCAATAGCTGTGCATGGATCAACAGAGCAATCTCTACAGGTTTTGCCTCAATTCAGCAACTAGCTCTGTCCTGGTTTAAGAAAGGGGGGGCAAAGAACAAAAAAAGTGCAAGGTGAGGAAGCCTCAGTAAGGTAATGGTAACCGTTTTATGAAACTCTTTTTCAGGGGCAAACAAACACACAGTAATTCAACAACAAAACAAAAAGAAACCCTCAAAATGGGTATCATTTAAAGAAAATACTTTGTTGCAGTCTTTACACATCATCTGGTATTACAGATTACCCATGCATTGTATAAAAATATTAAAATATGGTTACAAAAATAAATGACATCCATAGATGCTAATCCATTGCTGTGCCATTTAACTTTCATGCGCTGGATTACGGAGATCTGGTGTGGTTATTAGTCAAGAACATTAAAATATTCATTTATGAAGTTCTATCCATTCACCAACTTCCGGAGGGGAGGGGGACATCTGAGAATTCTGAAAAGTGGACACCTATTTTTTAATTTATTCGTTAGGCTGTTATATCGCCCTCCCCACAAGCAGGCTCCGTGCGGTGTACATTCTTGCCATCATTCTTTTTATCTGTTAAAAAAAATCTTCACTATTTTGCATGCTAATTTAACAAGCCATCCTGTAGATATACAAGTATGATCTGCAGTTCCATTTCATTGTCTGATGAAGTGTGCGTCTGACAAAGGTAGCTTCAGAAGGTAGCCGTGAGTTGGAACACTGGCCAATCAAGGTGAGTGCTGTCCACTCTGATTGGCAGTGGCTCTCCGCCATCTCTGGTAGAGTTTTCCACATCATCTACTACCTGGTCCATTGAAAAAACCCCAAAAAACTTAAGAGCTGGTGAGAACCTGAGTCCGTCTGCATGCAGAGCAGATGCTGTGCGGCCCACCTGGCATGCCCAAACAGACTCCCATCTGGTGCTTCTCTTGCAGGCGACACGATCCAGCATCTCCACAAGAGAAGCTGACAATGCAACCTTATCTCCAAAATGTTTAAAAGGTTAATGAATTCCGGCATTAAAATATTATCAGGAGTCCTAAATAAAACTATAAATTTTGATTCTCTCAGAACCCGGGAACGGCCTCCCCTGCACTGGAAGGCCTGGCTAGGAACTTGAATGACAAAAGCCACAGGCTGCCATAAAAATTACCATTAAAAAGTTTGCTGAAATAGCAGGACCTTATAACAATATTTATGGCAGCAACTAATGATAGGTTAACAATGTTGAATGCAAAATGCATTCTGCTCCATTTCCACCAGACCCTGCTTGGGTAATTACATTCAGGGGCGAAACAGGTATTTGTTATCCTTGGCACATGATGAAATTTGTTTTCAAGCTCATAAATTAGCCTGCAAATTACCACTCCCCCCCCTCCCCTCCTGTTCCTTCATCGCAGATGCATTGCAAATGCATGGCCGTATTACGCTTTTATAGCAGGAGCCTCCTGGTTTGCATTCGGGTTGAAATTAATTTGTAGGTTTCCACTTTCAGGTATTTCATTCTTCCAAAAACCGTATAAATTACTTTAATTACCAATGGATATTAGAATGACTGAATTGGGCGTGGGGAGGGGAGTCAAGATCCCAAAGATTGAATAAAATAATCCGCAAACACAATTTCATACATTCTAGCTCTCCTTTTCACTAGGGATAAGCCCTATTTCTGGTTCCCTGTATTGGTAAATCATATTCCCTTTGGGGGGATTGTTAATATCGGTTAGCATGACTTGCTTGCAATGGGCACTCCCTGGAGTTCCTAGAATTTAACTCCCTGAGTAGCTGAGTGGGTGCTTGTAATACAGGTGTAGGTAAATGTATGTGATCATTTGTACAGGCTGGATTCACATGTACCGCTTGCAAATGCTTTTCAGATCTTCTCCTGCCATTACTGTGCATGTAATTTAAAAAAAAAAACAAAGCCAGGAAGACTTTTTTTTAAAATGTGCTTGTACTAGATTTCTGGGTTGACTGAGAGCTATGCAGGGAAGCTGATTTGAAATTGCATTCCAGACTTCCCTGCACTTCGCACGGCACATGTGATTTCACCGCAAGGTACGCAGCCAGCCATTTCACACACAGTAGCTGCTGGAGTATACTTTGAGCTGCTGATAACCTACCCTAGGACACCTATGATTTCTTCCTCGTGCATTTGAGCACCAAGAACACTTTAAAATCTTGACTTTAAAATCAGTGCCCGACAGGTGAGTGCGAAGAATATAAACACGGAAGTGTGCAAGGGGCAATGAAGAGCCTTCAGCAGTGGCTGTCAAACGTTCCTTGGTCTAAGAACTGGGGAGCTACAACGTGCCCTTATTGGTCTGTGAAATCTGAGGAGGGGCTGCAACGTGTGAGTTAGCTTGTATAGAAGGCAGCCCCAGTAAATGTTATTTAAGAAACATGATGGGCTGCGGCCAAAGGGACAGGCTACTTTCATGCTAGTGAAGATACTGATTGTGCTGATGGTAGCAGCTCAAAACATGATCTCTTTCTCCACCACATAAACTGGGATGCTTAAAAATACACTGTACAAGCAGAGGCTCTGGATCTTACAAATGGTTCCCATGCCTAGGGTGGCCAGATGCCTGCTAACAGCAGGGGATCCCTGACCAGCGCTCAATGGATGTGAAGGGGGAAACAAGTGGGGGGCAGCAATGCACTACACCACAATGTCACCTCCAGCAAGGAACCTGGAAGCGATGCTCCTGCATCACATGATCCTCTAGGAATTTACACAAGCTCTATAGTTTTCACCATAGAGTTTCAGGGAAATCCTAGAGCATCACACAACATGGCAATGTCACTGCCGGTTACAGTGACACCATTTCACCAGGTCCCCACTATCCCCCTCTCCAAGTCTCCCTCCAGTTGCCAGTACTGGGTTTGTAACCCTACCTATGCCAGCCTGGTCTCCAATAGTCCTACAAGCTCCTCGGGTGATTATGGGAGGGTGCCATCATGCGCCCAGCAGCAAGCTAAACATAAAGGTGTCTTTTCTGTCGCCCTTGCATTAGGTACTACCCCTTTAACTGCCACTATCTTACATTTTATTCCTTAGATGGAAATGTGATCAGTATTCCTTGTCAGTCTGATGGACTGGTAACTGATGGAATGAGTGGAGCAATAGCGGGTAAGGGTACCAAATGGAAGACTGCTACCAAACCACGCATGGGCTGTGAAACACCCTTTCTAATGGGTGCAGGAATGCAGAGGTGTTGCGTTTTTGGCTCAAGTTTAGAAAAAGAAGAAACACTGTAGATAACAATAAAAATCTTCAAGGCTTCTCCTGGTGGTGATCTCTTTCTATTTTCTGACCACTGACTTTGAAGCAACGCCCCACACAGTTTTGTGCTGTGGTGTGACCGAACAAGAGGGATATGACTGCTCTGGGATGGATCAATGGTTTTAATGACAATAACAGTGCCTCTGAATCTGGGCTGGATCAACAGAAGTAGAGTGTCCAGATCACGAGATGTGATGGTACCACTTTACTCTGCTCTGGTTAGACCTCACCTAGAATATTGTGTTCAGTTTTGGGCACCACAATTTAAGAAGGATATAGACAAGCTGGAACGTGTCCAGAGGAGAGCAACGAAGATGGTGAGCGGTCTGGAGACCAAGTCCTATGAGGAAAGGTTGAAGGAGCTGAGTATGTTTAGCCTGGAGAGGAGACGACTGAAAGGTGATATGATAACCATCTTCAAGTACTTGAAGGGCTGTCATATTCTAGAGGATGGTGTGGAGTTGTTTTCTGTTGCCCCAGAAGGTCGGACCAGAACCAACGGGTTGAAATTAAATCAGAAGAGTTTTCAGCAAAACATTAGGAAGAACTTCCTGACAGAGTGGTTCCTCAGTGGAACAGGCTTCCTCACCACTTCCTCAGGAAGTGGTGGGCTCTCCTTCTTTGGAGGTTTTCAAACAGAGGCTAGATGGCCATCTGACAGCAATGTGGATTCTGTGAACTTAGGCAGATTATGAGAGGGAGGGCAGGAAGGGTTGCCTCAGGTGCTTAGTTCTTGTGGCCCTTTTTTACATACCCGGGGAAATGCTGATTGTCACTCTGGGGTCAGGAAGCAATCCTGGAGGTTTTTTGTCATCTTCTGGGTGTGGAATAGTGGTCACTATGGGTGTGGAGAGGGAGGTATTTGTGAATTTCCTGCATGGTGCAGGCGGTTGGACTAGATGACTGTCAGAGCCATGAGGCTTGGGTTATTTTTACACTGAGTTCATTGTATTCTGCTGTGTCTACTATCTTGTCTGTTGCTTGTGCGCTTGCGTAGTAACGCCAGCTGCAACGTGGGAGAATGGTTCAGCCGCTCTGGCTTATCACGGCGGCCTTGAATGAGAGGCTATGGAGTATTCTTTGTTTACGGGAATTTTCCAGTCCTGTGAGACCGAGGGGTGGGGGCAACTCATTCTCCCGATCATCAAGTAATCTCCCGCCGGGAGTTTCCCGCCCGCGCGCTAAAAGTTCATTTGCTAGTCGTGCTTTTGCATTATACTATAATAATGCCTGACCAGCTTGTGCCGCCATTCCTGACAATAATCGTGTTCCTGTGGGTTCCAGCATTGTATTCCAATAAAGCTTTTCTTCACATAAGGAATGCTTGGATCTACTTGCTATTGAACCTGACAATGACCCCGGAGGTCCCTTCCAACTCTATGATTCTATGAACACGTGCAGAGGGTCCCCCACTCCCATCTCCTCCCCCTCGCAGACTCCCATGTCACACTATTTACTAATCATTGGGTTTGCCAAGGTGCTTAGAGAGCATCAGAGTAAGGAAAACAGGATTCAGTTTCCCACTCAGGCCATGAAAGTTCACTGGATGACCTTGGGCCAGTCATCTTTTCCCTATCTCCTAGGGTGCTCTGAGGGTACGACAGAATCACCCCATGCGTGTACACCACTCTCGATTTCCTAGGAGGATGAAAGGAAGAAATGACTGCCAATGAACTTCTCATGGTGACAGTCATGTATTTTCCTCCAAAGGGGCTTCTGATGGGGATGTGAAATAGCCATCTATTCCAGGCTGTCCACATGATCAACGTGGGCCTACTGATGAAGTGTGGAATCTGGCCACGAGGGAAAGGCTTTGCAATACAAATGCACTGCAAAATAATATCTAGGTCAGGTTGAAATGCAAACAAGGACAAAAGCATAGCTAATGGGAGATATCAGGGACACCATTTGAAAAGCTCATTCTTTGCACGGAAAAGTTCCGCAGTGACTTTGCTCGATCTGGCCTCCAGCAAGATTTAGCGAAGCCTGCGTGTGCTTCACCATACATAAAACTCACGGTAAAGTCCTACCTCATCGCTAATTGCTTCAGACAATGTGAGAGCTCTCTGGCTTACATTTTAATTACTTTTTCCACTTGACTGGAAGCTTTCTAGTATCAGATAAGATCAGAACAGCAAATATAGGAGGCGCGGTGATTTAATTTGGGATTGACTGAACTTTAAGGTTCCCAAACTCTTAAACCCTACTCTGACCTCAGAACGTTTCTGAAAGTATCGACTTCAACAGGAGTACACCAGGTGTGGAAGAAACTGCTGCAGTGGAACAACCGCAAGATTTGCAGCCCGACATTTACTTGAAAATACGTCCTGCCAGGTCTAACAGGACTTAACCTCAAGTAAGCTGGCATATAAATTTACCAATACTTGGGGACAGATTCCTCTGATGGCCACTGCAGGATCTAGCTTTTGGCTAGGGATGCTGAAAAACATAGTCAAATGGTCAAACAGGGATGCCAGCTTGAAGTACAACTGATCTCCAGATTACAGAGGCCAGTTCCCCTGGAGAATATGGATGCTTTGGAGGGTGGACTCTCTGGCATTGCACCTCACTGAGGTCCCTGTCCTCTCCAGGCTCCATCCCCAAATATCCAGGAGTTTCCCAACCTGGAGCTGGGAACCAATGCTCCCTCTAAGCTGTGGAGTCTTGTGAGCAAAAATTCTACTTTGTGAGCTACTGGCATTAAAGTTGCAAGCAAGCAGTTCGGCTACTGCATAAATTAGTTTCTTCAGAAGAAGAAGAGAAGAAGAGATTGGATTTATACCCCGCCCTTCACTACCCAAAGGTGTCTCAGAGCGGCTTACAAACTCCTTTCCCTTCCCCTCCCCACAACAGACACCCTGTGAGGTAGGTGGGGCTGAGAGAGCTCTTGACAGAAATTGTTCTTTTTCAAGAACAGCTCTTATCCGAACTACGGCTTGCCCAAGGTCATCCAGCCAGGTGCAAGTGGAGGAGTGGGGAATCAAACCCAGTTCTCCCAGATTAGAATCTGCACACTTAACCACTACACCAAACTGGCCATCCTTCCTGAGCTAAGACAAAAATCTGTGAGCTGGAGGCTAAAAAACTGTGAGCTAGCTCACACTAACTCAGCTTAGAAGGAACACTGCTGGGAACCCTATGGTCAAACTGGTTTTGATCAGGTTGATGGTTTCCATGAAAGCCAAGCCTCCCACCTGATCACCTTCATCTCGTGTTCAAAATTTAGACTGAGCATCGCATCGAACAGCTTTGTGCCTGCACAGGAGCAGTTTGTACCGGCTTTCCCGCGAACGTTGCTTTGTATATTGCAGGATCACGAGTCCTGGAAGGCAAATTTGAGCAGCTCTTCATCACTATGCAAAATGGAAGTCACAGAGCTACACCTGGAAGGTGACAGAAAAATAACTCCAAACATGTAAGACAGCGCAAGAATGCTCACTTGCAAATTATTCCTGCTCTGCATGTTTTCCTGCCTTCCGTATTAACACTGTATTATGTGTGCATGAGGTGTCAAGAATGCAGTGAAAGATGCCCTGCAGCCCTGAGACACAATCATTTCCCATTAGTCAATCAACAAAAATTTGGCAGACAAAAAAAGGGAGGTAAAAGAATCTAAATTTCCCATCAGGCAATGCGAAAACACAAATGTATGACCTGGACGGTTCCTCCCTCCTTTCTACCAGCTGATAAATGAGTCAGGCAGCATAAGGGAGACACTTCCCAATTCTAAGTCACTGTGAAATGTCAATGTTTTATACGCTTAAAAAATAAAGCAAACAGCAGAGGGGAAGACAGCGGAAGCTGCAGATGGACGGGAGCGGTGGGAAAGGACGAGATCTGACACACGCAATTGTCTTTTTTGTACAATGGAACATATGCAAACCAAACACAGAGCAGTCTGTTGAACGTTCAACTGTTCCGATTGCGACTGTCGGATTGAGTGACGTTGCTCAGCCCCTGCCTTTCTCTCCAACGGGGACCCAAAGCGGCTGACGTGGTTTGCCTGGCCTCCATTTTGTCCTGACAACCATCCTGTCAGGGAGGTTAGTGTGTGAATGGCCCAAGGTCGTGCTGTTTTAACTGGAAACCACATTCGGCGGGATTCTGAAGAGGAGGCATAGAAATACCCTAAATGAATAAGAAAAATAAAAATCACCCGACAAGCTTCCACGGCAGAGTGTGGATTCAACCCTGGATCTCTTATACTTGCTATACCATGCAGGCTGCATCAGAGACTGGCAAATGACGGAGCATCTCTTTTTCAACTTAGAGCCCGCTGCACTGTTCCCAATTCAGAGAAGTCTGGCAGGTCAAGATTAAAAGCATCATAGTGCAAATAAATCACTTTTCCCTTTGCGGTATAGGCAGGAGAAAACTAATACGACTACTAATAATGTTGCAATTGGGTGCCACGATACTTCCCACAACTGAGAAAGTGCATTTCCAACCTTTGCATTAACAGAGCATTTCTGAAAACTAAAGTCAGCACCTGCTAACTCGTCAGAAAGCAAATGCACCCTTCATTTTTCCTATGGATAAAACTTTGCTCACCTTCCCACTTCTGCCTCTAGAATCTGTCTCTGTGTCCAGATTCCTATTCTGCCAAGTGCTGCACCATCCTCTTCTCTGTTCCAGTACCAAACAAATGCATAAGGGGTCCTAAACTGTTAGATAAAGGTCACATGCTAACCTTCATAATGTCAGGATTTCATCCTAGCCTTCTCTGTGCCCTTGAGATGGGCAACCCCAGTTATATAAAATGTCAGAACATCAGCTTTGACTCATCAAGCATCTCACATGGCTGACTTGCGTGTTTTGGAAGAGAAACCATTTGAGGACAGCACTAGGTTCCAGCTGCTTCTTTGGCTTCTTCCAGTCTATCTGCACATCACACAAACATATCTGCAGAAAATGGCTTGCTGTCCGTTCCATATGAAGGTTATACAACTGCTCCTCCCCATACATTCCATGCTCACGGCGCAAAAAACCTTGTGATTGAGTGAACTTATTGGCTCAGTTCAGACATTGTGCCTAATGATCCTTAATTACAATTGGTACACCATGGTTTGCAACTGGACAGCAAACCAGGAACTAAGGTTTGAAGCAGATTTGCAAACCACAGTTTGTGTTATGTGTAATGTTTGAAATGGCGGATCACTGTGGTTGCCATCTCTCCATCCCAGGAAACTGGGTGCATCAAGCAGAGGAAAACAAAAGCAACTCTAAAACGACACACGGAAACACAAGTCACAGTTTAGGTTCTAAATAATGGTTTACTAAAGTATCGATTGGCTGCATACCTATGTATCAACAAACCTTAGTTTGTTGTGACAGGACTGCTCCTGCACATTCCTCTCTTGTCTCCTTGTGTGGCTCAGATCTTTTGCATCCAAAACAACTGTGGTTTGTTCTGTTGTCTGGAAAAACTAGGATTCCAAACTACAGTGTAATCCTGCTTGGTTATTTCTCCCAGTTGGGACATCATGATTATTGAGAATTTAGCAGTCTTCAGCATGAAAGGGAAGGGAGCATGTGAGCCCAAGAACCTCCGAGGCTTTCATGGTTTATCATCATGTCTAATCAGAGCCGCTCTTTTTTTTAAACTGCTCTCACATCTGCAACAGAATTCATCCTTCTTAGCTTCACAACGCAACTTTTCACTTAAAAGCTCCACCTTCCAATCTCTGAGTCTAATAGGCATAGTGAGCGCACTGCGTAATTGAACACCAAGGAGACCAAAGTACTCACCCGTGCTTGCTAGTTGGTTTCAATAATGCTGCTGAAGAAACAGATACTGTGTTTTTGTTCTGCAGATTGGCCTTCCAGGAACAAATCAATTAAAATAATCATATCATCCTTCCTCCCATTTCATTCTGAATTGCAGAGACGTGGCTAACTGCCTCACACTCAGCAGCTACTTTCCAAAAAGACATCCATAACACTCTTCACAAAAACGTGTTTTTTTGTTAAACAATATCATAGCTTTGCTCTTATAGAAAACAATATTAAATTTCGAAGGCCATGCTCTGATCCACATGTTTGTATTAATTGCCACGCCATTTTAATACAAACTAGAGAAAGCCGAGGCTAGACCGATCTCGTCAGATCTTGGAAGCTAAGCAGGGTCGGCCCTGGTCAGTGTTTGGATGGGAGACCACCGATGAATACCAGGGTCTCTACACAGAGGCAGGCAAGGGCAAGCCACTTCTGAATGTCTCTTGCCCTGAAAACCCTAAAGGGTTGCTGTATGTTGCCTGCAAATTGATGGGAGCGAGGGGGGAGCGAGTTTTGTAGCCAGCTTTTGTCAAACTGAAGGGGGAAAACATGGTGGGTTTTTTTTCTCCAGTCAGAACAACAGTAATTGTTTTGTCACATCAGACATTTGTTTATCTATCCATCTGGGATAGCATTCAGCTTCAAACAGAAAACAACAGATGATCCGGGAAGAACAGGCGGAAGGCCGCAGAGGTCGTAGTTCTCCCACTATCTGTTCCGAAGGAAAGACACCCCGTGTCTAACGACTCTGGACAGAACCTTGCAAACATGGTTAACAACTCCAATCAGGACCCCGAGACATCTAAGTCATTGGGCATCACCATACGGGGGGGGGGATTGTAACATCCAAGCAGGGCTGGCTCCAGGGTTTTTTGCATACTAGGCGAGGCTACCTCCTGGTGCCCCTCCCCCGCTGAACCTGTGTTTAGGGACTCCATATAAAAATCAAGAGAATCCATGAGGATTCCTGCTGGGATTCCAATTTGTCCGTGTGCCATGAAATGCCCGGATCCATTCTTGGCGTGGTGCATTTTGTGGACATGGGTTTGATGTGTGATTTGGTAGTGAGTTTCGGACGACTGTGTAAAAACTGCGGGAAGCCATGAGGAACCAAGCATAGCACGTCATAACCAAAGCCAAATATATACCTCCAACTGTACAGAAACACTCAAGAACACACAATCACACAGATGTTCACAAGCATGGATCCCCCACCCCAAAATTAACTTTGTTTCCCACCATAGAGAACAATGGAGGGAATAGGGGCAACCTGTTTGGGGGCCCATAGAATTGGACTCCCTGGTCCAATGTTCTTGAAACTTAGTGGGTATCTTGGGGAGAGGCTCCATCAGCTACCCTGTGAGTTTGGAGCCTCTCCCTCAAACCCCTCCCCTCCAGCCCCCAGAATATACCCTATGTTTTCACCATTGACTTCAATGGCCCATAGGATATAATGGGGCCAAATTGCCGCCAAATTTCTTTCAGTCCCTCCTTTCCTTCTCTCCTTTTCCTCTTTCCCTCCTTCTTCTCTTCTCTCTTTCTTTCCCACCTTCTTCTCTTGTCTTTTTTCCTCCTTTCCCTGTTTCCCTCCTTCTTCGCTCTCTTTCTTTCCCTCCTTCTTTCCTTCTCTTTCTTTCCTTCTTTCCCTCCTTCTTTCCTTCTCTTTCTTTCCCTCTTTCCTTCCTTCTGTCCTTCTCTCTACTCTTTCTCTTTCTTTCCCTCTTTCCTCCTTCTATGGCCCAACTCAAGTGAGAAGGAGTTTAAACTTTAAACCCCTTCTCTCTTAGCTCCCCCACCCAGGTCAGCTGGGGAAAGGAAGGGGAGGCTTTTGAAGATGCCTCCCCCCCTTTTGCTTCCTCTTCTGACATGACTTCCGGTAATGTCAGGGGGAGTGGCATATGCTAATAGCCTAATAGCTCATTAGCATACCATATGCTAATGAGCTCCTGCAGCTGTTTTTCTATGAAAAGACCCCTGCACATACATATATACACACACTGCCTTAACAAGTTGGGCCTGGGTTTTTCAGACCCAATTCACTTTCTTTACCATCACACAGCAACTGAGGAGACCATCGTTTTAAAAGTGCGTGTGTGGGAGGATTAAGATTGCCTGCTCCAGGTTGGGAAATTCCTGGAGATTTGGGATTGTAGTCTAGGGAGGATAGAGTTTGGGGAGAGTATAATGAACGGCCAGAACACCCTCCAAAGCAGCCATTTTCTCCAGGGGAACTGGTCTCTGTCATCTGAAGATCAGTTGTAATTCCAGGGGATCTCCAGGCCCCACCTGGAGGATGGCAAACCTAGGCCCAATTCGGCTTGGGACCATAGCATGGGTTCTTGCCTTCCTCCCATACCATTTTCCCTATCGAAAAATGCCCCTGGGGAGAATTATTACCCCCCACCGCCCCGTGTTGTGGTCCCATGATCATTTCAATCCCCACAGACATTCTGCACATCTGCTGTTTGCCAGCAGGGAAAGTGAGTAAGGTCCACAGGAACATCTTTTTTAATTGTCACATCAGAACAACTTTAAGTGGAATAACCAGATGAAAAGGAGGGAAAGGCTGGATGGCCTTCAAAAGCTGTAAATGTGCGGTAATTTCAGGGTGCAGCTTTTCTCACACACACCCTCCCCTCGCAGAACAAACAGACTTTACAAAATGGTTGCAGGAGGTATGTATCTGTATAACAAGCTACATTTACAAAATCTGTGCCAGATCTAGGTTTGTGAACTGGTTGCATACTTCATTTAAATGGAGGCATTCAAAAGTCTTGAATTAAAAAAGAAAAGGAAAACCATTACAACTGCCCTTTTGTGAACGGTGTGTAGCAACCTCGTGCAGGTACAGCTAAGAGGGAAGTTCAGGAAGTGGAAGTATAGGACGGAAGGAAGAGGAGGGGTATTAGCATCTAGCCTTTCCTCGTACCTGGAAAAGAAAGTAGTCTGGCTGTTTTAAATCCTCTACAGATGACCCATTGCCGTGTTCACTTACCATGCGGGGAGGTGGCTCCCCCCACGCGAGCCACCCCGCAAGGATTTGCTCCTCATCCCCTTCTCCCCCGGCTGGGAAGCCAGCTGCTGCTGGGCCAGCGGGGCGCCTCTGATCATGTGCAGAGAGGATCATGGGCTGGGCAGAAGGAGGGAGGGTGGTCAGGGGGCTGGTCCAGAAGGCTGCAGGCGGCACTGGCAGGAGGCGGCCAGAGGTGATCAGGATGAAGACAGCTGGGCTGAGGGAGAACTGCGCTGCCCCCCGCCAAAAGCCCCCCGCCAAAAGCCCCACATCGCTCTGACATCTTTCAGAGGTGGCGGCTGGGGTCAGGACGACAAGGGGCTTTTGGTGGGGGGGCGCAGTTCGGCGTCCTCGTGATCAGCCCATCCTAGGCAAAAGTCTAGTTTGCCTAGTGGGTGGGCCAGCCCTGCATCCAAGCTCAGAGCCAACATTTACCTGACTCTCAGTTGCCGGGGGCAGGAAACAATAGGGAGGGGAGAGTTCTTGATGTGCTGGTTTCCCAGAGGCATCAAGCTGGCCATTAGGAAAAGCTGGAGTAGGTAGACTTGTGGGATAATCCAGCAGTGCTTTTATATAAAATAGTTCAATGAGGCATATAGCACTTCCCTACAACTACAGGCAACTGACCTTGTTGGATAACTCTGACTTTCAGGAGTCTGAGAAGGAGATGGGGATGCTCTAGCCACCCTCCTTAAAGCATTCATGACTTCATATACCCCTCTCTTTACACGGTGGAAAGAGAATCCAGCTTCTTGATGTCAGCTGCACAGTTTTCACAGAATTCCAGTTCTCCAATAGCCCCATTAGGATGCGGAATAAGAGTTGGCTTCAATATTCTAAATGGGACTGTATCATGGATTAATACCACCATAGTCCAAGATTGTTGATGCTTGAAATCTAAAAGCTAACTGTTCTTTCCCCTCTTTTTTAAAAAAGATGAACTCTGTTGTTCCAAACTCTGAATCCATGAACTAAAATTGAGCTTATCAACAACGGAAAACTTGTAAGACAACAGGAGGAGGAAAGGGAGAGCTTGGTTAACTCAGCTCTAACAACAGCTGCTGGGCGGGTGAAGGTTTAAGTGCCAGTTTGGATTGGGAAAATGTATTTGGCATACGGTCTAGACCAGAGTTTGTAGCCTTTGAGCCTCAAATTTCACATCTGCTGCTGGGCACCTCCCAATAGCGGTGTGCATCTGGATCTACCGGAGCCGAAAATATACCTGACAAATAGGGTATACAGTATTTTTCAGGTATATTTTGGCTTCCCGAATGTATCCGGGTTTTCTTGGGAAAACCGGGGTGGGGGAAATCCCAAGAAAATCTCAGATACATTCAGGAATTACCGGTAGATCTGAAAATGGTGGAGACGTGGGAGCAGTTTGCTCCCACCTCTCAGCTCTTTGTCGGGCTTAACAACTCCAATCAGGTCCCCAAGACATCTAAATTAGACAGCCAGAGGATCAGCTGTGCCAGGCTGCAGGAGAAGCCGGGTCTGGAAGCTGCTGTGCTGCAGGGAGCAATCTGCTAGTCACGGTTTAAACCACACTGCAGAAGAAGCCAAAGCGACCCCAGGATCAGACTGGCTTAGGTGTACTGGATCCGAAAAAATTCAAGATTTCTGAAAATTCCCAGATCTGAATACCATATCAGTACTGGGATCTGGGTTTTTTTAGAAATACTGAAATTTGGGGGGGGGGGGGCAGTGGACCTGAATCAAAAAGCACTGATTTAAATAAAATTGCACACCCCTACTTCCCCACACAGGAATTATACTAAAGTTGCTAAAATCCTGCAAAAGATGCCGGTAAGTGGAAAGTGCTTTCACGTTGCAGCAGACTTATGGAGACCCCGTCAGGTTTTCAAGGCAGGAGATGTTCGTGGGGAGTTTGCCATTGCCTGCCTCTGCGACATGACCCCGGACTTCCTTGGTAGCCTCCCATCCAAATACTATCCGGGACCGACCCTGCTTAGCTTCCAAAATCTGATGAGATCAGGCTAGCCTGGGCTACCCAGATCAGGGCCCTACAAAATATACCTTCCCTGCTATTCCAGAGGATGCCAGAGTTTGGGGTGAGGGGAGGAGAGTATTGCAGCAACTAACAGATTGACAGTGAAATTCTAAAGTGAGACTGTGACAGCATGACTCGGACATACACTTGTTGGCCGAAACACCCATGATTACGATGACTTTACAGGAACCCCCTAAAGCAGCTTAAACAAACTGCAAAGAGAGTTCCAATGCAGCTCCTAGAAGAGATGGACACTTATTGACCCAAGGACTACCACTAGACACCAGCCAATGTTCCCTCTAAGCTGTGGAGTCTTGTGAGCAGAAATTCTACTTTGTGAGCTACTGGCCTTAAAGTTGTGAGCAAGAGATTTGGCTACTGCATAAATTAGTTAGCTCTGGAGCCATCCTTTCCTGAGCTAAGACAAAAATGTGTGAGCTGGAGGCTAAAAATTGTGAGCTAGCTCCCAACTCAGCTTAGAGGGAACACTGGACACCACACACGGGAAAAATCCTACAGTATGGAACCCCAAAGTAGGAGGTTCAGGAACTGGAGGAACTCTTTGGTGGCACATAAGAACATAAGAGAAGCCATGTTGCATCAGGCCAATGGGTCGTCAGTACAATGCGTCACACAGTGGCCAAAACCTAGGTGCCATCAGGAGGTCCACCAGCGAGGTCAGAATTCCAGAAGTCCTCCCACTGTGGCCCACAAACCACCAAGAATACATAGCATCACTGCCCCAGACACGGTGTTCCATCTATACCTCCAGGGTCTGAAATGTGTCACCACCTGGGCCTTAGGACAGAGTTGCTTTTATGGTGTGATGTTCTGCAAAGTAGAGCCCTCTTTGTCTGAGGCAGGAAGCAACCCTAATAAAGAGAGCCCTGGCTCATGAAAGCTTATGCTACAATAAATTTATCAGTTCAAGGTAATACAGGAGTCCTTTCTTGTTCTACATAATGTGGCTAGGTACTACTATAAGACATTGTGAAGGTCCTGCTTTCCAACTATATTGGTCCAGGGTGGATCATATTCTCTGGTATTTACCTATAACAGATCAGTTGCTTTTGTGATACCTCTGTGCAACTTCCTTAGCGTTCACATCTTTGCACTAGAATTCTTTGGGTTGCATTCTCTTTGCCCCCAACAATCCTAAGCAGTTACTAGATCCCCAAGCACAGTAACCAGCTTGTAGTCATGCCAGCCATCTATACTGAAGGGCAGATGCAATTTTTTGTGTGTGTGCACATACATTTATGCATCGACATGCCACCTTTAACTGCCTAAGCAGAAAGCAAATATTGCTGAATGTGTTGGGAGTTGCAGATATGCAGTAATAAATGCAATCAGATTACACAGCCTATTAAATATTCTGGAGGATTTTTATTATAGCAAACTCATGGTTATTTTATTAGTGTATACTTTTTTCTCCAAAAAAATAAAAAAACCCCACAATATATGGATACTGAAAATGTGGGAAAGGAGAGGGTTTAACCCAAACTGAATTGAATTAAGAAGCGAAAAGGTTAAGACAACCTAAGTGTATAGGCCCAATAATTCTGTTCGTCAAGTTAAAAACATTAAATATTAAGAGATATACAAAAATATACATGTGTTTATTGTTTGTTGTTCAGTCGCACAGTCGAGTCCGACTCTTCACGACCCCGTGGACCACATCACACCAGGTCCTCCTGTCTTCCACTGTCCTCTGGAGTTGCTCAATTTCATGTTCATTGCATCGATATCACTGTCTAACCATCTCATCCTTTGCCGTCCCCTTCTTCTTTGACCTTCAATCTTCCCCAGCATAAGGGTCTTCTCCAGTGAGTGCTCCTTTCTCATTTGGTGGCCAAAGTATTTGAGTTTCAGCTTCAGTATCTGGCCTGCCAGGGAACAGTCAAGGTTGATTTCCCTTAGGATTGACTGGTTTGATCTCCTTGCAGTCCAGGGGACTCTCAAGAGTCTTCTCCAGCACAAGGTGGATTTAAAAAATATAGATAGAGCCTCAAGTAAGAATCATATTGTACCATGACAACCAAAAATGATCATTAATGACCCTGATCATAGGCTTTTCAGCCCATTGGCCTTCCTCAGTGGTCAAACATAAGATATCACAGAAGGATTCCTGACATTACAATGCAACAATCATTTCTTATGAATTGGCCAAGGTGAAATGTTTTGATGATTATTGTCTGTGACCAAAGGCACAGATATTAATCAGAGGCCTCATTCTTGATAGTTTGCTGCCATGGTCAGGTACACATTCCTACAGTAATGGGTCAAACTGTGTACCTTTCTCATTTGGTTAAAATAATTCAATGCAGCCAGGAGCCAGGAGTGATGTAATAGTGATGTGATGTGATGCAATATATAGGCATGATGCAGCAAGTCACTTGGGTGAAGCTAAGAAACTCAGTATCTGAATGGGAGACTTCTTGAGGAATCCTACACACTCTCTTCAAGAGTTCTCTGGCAGAAAGGCCTCGCTTGCCATGAAATACTGTCCAGCCAGACTCCTGATCTGTTGTGTTAGGGGTTAACCACAGTCTTAGACGTGCTTCTTTCACTGCGTTTAAGTCCTATGCTATTTATCTTTTCTGCCAGGATGTTGGGGGGGGAGTGGATGGCGGTGTGAATGTCTGCTTAAGCTTGCATGGTGTGTGCAAGACCCTGGGACGTGCATGATCTCATCATCTCGCTTGACCTTGGAGGTGTAGGGTGGTTGACATAGTGAGCTGTCCTGCTTTTAGTACAGGGCTGGACCTGGCATCAGGTGGCCAGTTCTGACACAGAATCTACCCATGCTAGGAATCTCATTACCTCAAAATAAACAAATCTACACAGTTTGGTGTAGTGGTTAAGTGTGTGGACTCTAATCTGGGAGAACCGGGTTTGATTCCCCACTCCTCCACTTGTACCTGCTGGATGACCTTGGGCAAGCCATAGTTCTATCAGAGCTGTTCTTGAAAAAGAGCAGTTTCTGTCAGAGCTCTCTCAGCCCCACCTACCTCACAGGGTGTCATGACGGGCATGACACAGGGTGTCTGTTGTGGGGAGGGGGAGGGAAAGGAGTTTGTAAGGCACTCTGAGACTCCTTTGGGTAGTGAAGGGCAGGGTATAAATCCAATCATCTCCTCCTCCTCCTCCTCCTCCTCCTCTTCTTGAGTGTCGTGAGAGTGATTTGAGTCCAGGACTTGACAAGTAGGTTATATAATAAATAATAAACAAATACCAGGTGGATGGAGATTGATCAGGCAGAGATCCTTGGCATGAGAACAAGTATATGTTCCCACCCTAGAGAATAGGAGGGGAAGCATATATTCCCAGTTTCATCTGTGAAATGATGGAAGACATAAAAAAAAATTGACAACTCTCAAAACTTTTATTCCCAATTTGTTTTCTTACTATCATTGGCAAATCTGCCTAAAGTAAGTTTACAGGTGCTATCACAAAATGAAAAACATCAGCCATGGAAGGCCTCCCATATACAAATCCTTAGATATACTGCACAGCGACACAAAAGTTCAACGCAAAGAGAGGATCTTGATTAGATTAAGCCTGACTTTGAAACTAATTGTTCAAGAGACTTGTTGGAGTGGCTTGACCTTAAAGCTGGAAGACGCTGAATCCCATCCAAGTTTCTTAATTAATAGCCTCCCTAGATAAGTTCCTTCTTACTATTGCAGCTGATTACTAAATCTCTCCGCTTCGAACACAACAGATGGCCTAGGCTCTTCCAAAATTAAATAGGTCCAGAACTTCTGTTTCAGGGCGCAGTTAATCATGAACTTGTATCTCACCCCACACACCACATATTGTCCTTGAAAAGAATTACCACAAAACAGGAAGAGATGGGAGGGCATTTTATTGCTGCACTTAAACCACTGGTGAGGAGCCTTGGCATTTGAAGATGAATATCTTGATACTAGGGTTGCCAACTCCAGTTTGGGACATTCCTGAAGATTTGGGAACAATGCCTGAGGAGGTTCGGGCTCTAATGCACAGGCTCTGCCATTTTCTCCAAGCTCCACCTGGAGGCTGGAAGCCATTACATTGACTTCAGTCAGTCCTTTACCCAAGTGGTCCATACATGGCCTCAGGCTGTACTCAAAGTTCACCATAAACTATGGTTTTGTGCAATAAATCCTGGCTGATCTGCCAGACACAAGTAACAAACCCCAGTTCATACATAATTCTCAGTTTGCCTGCTTCTGGCCTCTCAACAGGAAGGACATTCCTCCCTACTCTTTGGCGAGACATCCTCGAGCTGTGGCCCCTTTCAAACAACCATGGTTGGTACAAAAGAATAGTTAAACCAGCTACAAATCCTAATCTATTGTGACCGTCTTTGGCGATATACACAATAAAATTCTGGTACAAATCCTAATTGGAAATCCTAGTTAAGCACTAGCCAACTAATCACAGTTTGCTGGATCAATTACATTCAGATGTCATAAGTAGGCCTGGATAAAAACTAGGGTACATTACAATGTCTGCAATATAGTCTTGGCATTTTCTTTAGTTTTATCCATTCAAAGAAATACACTTCCTCACCATATATTTAATAACAATCCCTTTCCTGCCCTGCTGAAGGTCCTAGTTTTGTTGCATCGCCTACCACCTAGAAATGGGTAGATATAGGGTTGCCCACTCCTGCTTGAGAAATTCCTGGAGATTTGGAAGAGCGAGCCTGGAGAGGATAGGTTTGGGAAGGAGATGGACCTCAGTTGGGTATAACGCCACAGAATTCATCCTCCAAGGCAGCTGTTTTCTCCAGAGGTACTGATCTCTATCATCTGGAGACCAGCTGTAATTCCAGGATGTCTCTAGGACTCACACGGAGGTTGACAACCCTGGGCAAAGAGCAGACTTTGTTAACTGACAAAGCTGCATGCAAGGAAGAAATAACAATAATGAAGTGTCCCAGTGCATATATAATCCTCAGTCCATACACAGTCATACAACGTGTCCCTATTTTCCATCTGTGAAACATGGGACAGTATGACACCCAAAGCTTAATTTAGTCTGCAAGCTCTTCAAACAGGGACTTTGTTTCTAGTGTGGCCTTCTTCAGGTTATACACCTGAAGATGATTCACTTATGCTACTGCATCAAGACCAATGTGTATGGAAGTAGTTCTAGGACCACAGGGGCATGGCTGAAAAGCATTTGCCACATCACACACATACAGAACGCTTGGGACAGAGGTATGGATAGATGCTCTGAAAATATTCATGATGCTTTGTCAAGCTCCAGCTCTGGAGTGGTTGGCAAGCATCACATAGCTCATGCACAGGACACAAGAAGCAGAACTCATGCTGTCATTCACTGCAAAACAACAACGAAAAAGAATTAACTGCTTTTCACTTAACTGACTTCTCTCTTAGGTACCCAAGATTACTACTGTGCACAAACAATAATTAAGTGTAATAAAAGTAAAAGGTAGATCATACTTATTTGACTATTTATTGGGGGGGATTATTTTTGAAAGCTTCTCCTTGGGTGTCACATTTAATTGCCTTTGAAGATCCTGCCTACTGGAACATGCACTTCATCATTTTTTTTTAAGCCTTGTTACATCAATCACCTCAGCTGCTACAGAAAATTCCTGGGCTGTGAAGCAATAATTTGTTCCGGTGGTATTAATGAGGCAAGCCGTTGTCCTGAGGGAGTCAACGGCCATCCATTCACGGACAACCACTGGTTAGGGTAGCACACTGTACACTATAAGAGGCATGCTTTGGCTGCCTCAAACTTTGCTAACTTAAGCCGCAACTGAAGAGCTATCCCAGCAATTTGAAAGCAGACCTGAAATGTTGTAAATATAGGTGGGCACAGAGTAACAGAATAAGCCAGAACGTCCAATTCCCACCTTGCGCAAAGATCGCCAGGCAGCATCAGAAGAGAGGAAGAAGAGGAGGAGGAGACTGGATTTATACCCCGCCCTTCACTACCCAAAGGAGTCTCAGAGCGGCTTACAATCTCCTTTCCCTTCCCCTCTCCATAACAGACACCCTGTGAGGTAGGTGGGGCTCAGAGAGCTCTTTTGATTACTGCTCTTGAGAGAACAGCTCTGAGAGAACTGGGACTCACCCAAGGTCACGCCAGCAGCTGCATGTGGAGGAATGGACAATCAAACCCAGTTCTCCCAGATTAGAGTCCATGCTCCTAACCACCATACCAAACTGGCTCTCATTCCCTCTTAGCTTACTGAACCGCTTTAAGATATATTGCTAAAGTAACTTTACTTTTATTTTTGTAAATATTCTGTTGAATGGTGCATCCAGATTTAGGTGACTGTAAGACAGCCTCTCAGAGGAACTGTCTGACAACAGAAACTAAAGGGCCTCAACTGGTGCACTCTGGGGAGCAGGACTGTCAAATCCAGGCTGGGGGATTCCTGGACGTCTGGAGGATGGAGCCTGGGGGATGGCAAGGTTCGGGGAGGACAGGGACCTCAGCAGGGTATAATGCCACAGAGCCCACCCTCTAAAGCAGTCATTTTCTCCAGGGGAGTGGATCTCTAGTCTGGAGATCAACTGTAATTCCCGGAGATCTCAAGGTACCACCTGGAGGTTGGTAACCCTACTTGGGAGGAAGAAGGCATACACATATCCTGTGAAGGAATGAGCTGAGGTGTTACTGAGGAGGAGATTTCTGCCGATGAAGTGAAATTGTTCCAGAGGAGAACACAACCTGTGGAACAGTTGAGAAGCTGGTTGGCCGAAGACCGGCCCCAACCTGAGAGGGCCCCCTTTTGTGATGAAGGACTGCCCCCCATTACTGACAAGGAGTCCTATACAACCATCCCACCATCACAGCGTCTCTTCATCAGGTTGGCTCTCCTAGGGCATGTCCCATCCACCATTATACAAAGAGAACTCCCCATTCCTTCTAGAGACTAAGGAGACCTTTCTTTCCTCATACGAACTGGGTGGTCACACAGTGTATCGCTGCATTTGTTAGGAATGTTTCAGATAAAACTGCCAGTTGCTTTATACTTTCCCTCACCTTAAAGTAAAAGTTGTGTTTCGTTTAAGCATCAGTTCCTATCTGAATGGGGGCAACAGAAAGTCTGCAACCATTAATGATATTTCAAGCCGGCTCTTCTTGATGACAGGAGTGAAGCTGAAAGGGCTACATGCGGATTCAGTAAGGCAGAACTAAACACTTTGGCAAATACGGGGGCTGGAGGCACAACAACAGACAGGTGTGAGAGAAAGGGGGGGTAGGTAACACCTTGTGCACAAGCCAATTCGTCACTATAAATGAACTTAAAAGGCAGTTTTTTGCCATCTTGCTCCAACAGCACTCACTTCTGGTTTCAGGCTTCTCTGAAGAGAGGAGTGTAAAACTGCCAAAGTAGGGAGCAGCCTTTCTAAGAAAGAGCTGAAAGGCAGGGTTGTGTTAAGCATCTCTAGCTGTTCAATTTCCCCTCCCCAGACCTCAGCCCTACAATAACTTCATAAGGAAACTATGGGCCAACATGATATGTTCCCAAATTCTGGAAAGTTCTGTGCTCAGTTCCCATATGCATGGGGCTCAGTTCAGGTTGGGACAGAGGTTCACTTGGACAGGGGTTTAAACCTCCCCCACACACACCATTTTCTGGACTCAAAATGGCCCCAGAGCACTTTGGTTTGCCCCTTTGGGGAAGCTTAATGTGTATGGATGGGCAGCATGTGCAGGGCTATTTTGGGGCAGGAACGCACAGGAACAGAGTTCCAGCTGACTCCCGAGTTGGCCACGCCCAGCAGGAATTCATTAGCATAATAGGATTGGCTGCATTACGGGTGTGTGGCCTAACATGCAAAGGAGTTCCTGCTACAAAAAAAAAAAAGCACTGGGTTTTGACAACAAACAAGGTAAACAGAATAAGAAGCAAAAGGTGGGCGTGGCTGGATGACCACATGTCTGGTAACATGGGGGTGTGGCCTAATATGTTAATGAGCTGTGCTGTCAGGGGTGTGATCTAATATGCTAATAAGTCTCTGCTACTGGATGTGGCCTATTATGCTAATGAGTTCCTGCTGGGCTTTTTCTACAAAAAAAGCCCTGGGCACATGTATTGCAGCTATATTTCCTGAAGGGGCAAATAGAAGCTCTTTTGGGTAGTTTCAGGATAGAAAAACAATGTTAGGCAAGGTAAACCCCCTCTGCATATACACTGCAGCCACAATGTGAATCAGGATCCACATGCCTAGCGATTGAGTTTTGAGCATGAAACTTCCAGATCTTGCCCAGTTACCAGGCCCAGAAAATTTAACACGTAGTTAAGCCCCATGGAATTATGAACCACGTTTCCATCACAGCACCTATCCCGGCCATAAAACAAGGTATATATTAAGTAGTCTGAACAGTGTAAGCTCTTTTGAATTCATTTTGTCTTAAAGGTAAGCAAGTAGTAGTATTTGAAGCTTTCCCTTATTCATACCTAAATTTTGTATTTTTTCCCAGGTCTCTTGGCTTCTAAAATAAAGCAGACACTGTTTCGAGATCAGTTTCACAACAAAAATCTAAATACACTCCAGATTACAGTACAATGACTCCTCCATTCAACTGGGACTGTGTCTTCCTCCAGAAAGCCAGGAAATCCATAAAACATAAACAAGTCTTCCCTTCTTTCAGAGTTCTCCAGTTCTCCAACAATCCACAGAGAACAGGAGAGAGTTCCTGATTGTCCTTTAGGTTTGCTCTTTTCTTTTTTCCTTTTTTTTAATAAATCCCAGTAATTTCACAGGCCTCGTTGACATATAATCTATCAACACAGCAACCCCTCCATATAACCTATCAGACAGCAAACCCCCCCCCATCAGTTCACCTGGGAATGATGCAGAGGGATGAGAAACTGTGCCTTTGTTGGTACGGAAGCGTCCTCAGAACGCCACCACAGGATATGGTACATCTGTAAACAGCAGATGGTTTGTGTGTTTGAAGGAGAGTGGGTAATTTTTTTAGAGCCACACAAGCCCTAATTCATTCCTGCAAGTTTGAATTTGATGTTCCCTCCGATTAGAGTGTTAAGAGATCTGTCAAAGCAGGCTTTATCTACGCTGGCAGCCAATCCTGCATCAAAATCCATGGGACATATGTTTCAGCAACTTACCTTCCAACACTTGTCAGATGAAACTAGCTACGCTTGTTTTACATGGGACGACAACTGCTTGTCATAGTGGCATAAACAAGCAAGCAGTTTCTGTGGGAACTGAGCACTGCCATACCCCCTGGGAAGGGTTTCGGAAACGTTTACTTCAAAACATTCATTCTTTTGCCACTTCAGAAGCCAGGGCCTCTTCAGTGGTGTTGGAAAGTGCTGTTAAGCGGCAGCTGACCTATGATGACTAGTGGTAGGCAAAAAAAAAGTAATAATTCGGCCGGATTTGGGTTCAGCCAAATCGGGCAGAATCAATTTCGGCAGGCAGAAAGACTCCCGCATGTCAATTTCAGCAGTCCCAGCTGATTTGGGAGAGTTTTGGCCAGCCGAATGTCAATTTCGGCCCCATTATATCCTATGGGCTATTGAAGTCAATGGCGAAAACATAGGGTATATTCTGGGTGCTGGAGGGGAAGGGGTTTGAAGGAGACGCTCCGAACTCTCAGGGTAGCTGGTGGAGCCTCTCTCCAAGATACCCACCAAGTTTCAAGAACATTGGACCAGGGGGTCCAATTCTACGGGCTCCCAAACAGGTTGCCCCCATCCCCTCCATTGTTCTCTATGGTGCAAAAAAAGTTACATTTTTCCCATGGTGCTGTTAGTGGCTCGGGGGGGGACGGGGTTTGAGGGAGAGGCTCCAAATTTTCAGGGTAGCTTCAGGAGCCTCTCCCCACATAAACCCCCATGGCCCAATTCTATGGGCACCCAAACAGGTTACCCCCATTACCTCCATTGTTTCCAATGGGGAAACCCAGCCAGCAGCACTTAAGGCAGGTAAACAGGCAGCACCCAGCACTCAGACTCTCCCAGAGAATCTCAGGGAAAGTGAACTGTCTTGGGAGGTGCTTGTTTGCCATGAGAACAAGTGGCACACTCCAGAACAAGTGCCACTGTGGCAGTGCAAGCATGCCACAGTGCCACACAGAAACCCCAAAAGACCAACAGGAACAACATTTATACATGTATAAATTGATGGTGCAACCTCATTGGGCCACTCACTCCACCCACACTCAAAAAGAATGTTTATAGCGCTGGAAAAAATGCAGAAAGGGGCAACTGCAGATGAAAGGAAGTACTTTTTCACCCAAACACTGATTAACACATGGAATTCACTGCTATAGGAGGTGGTGGTGGTGGTGGCCGGCATGAACAGCTTCCAGATGGAATTTGACAAACGTATGGAGGCTGGAACAGACAGGAAAAAAATAAGCCAACTCCCTCCCCCCCCAGCAACTAGCAGAACTTTTTAAAGTTGTAAACCTGTAAGAACCAAAAAAACTTTTATCTGTTCTAACTTCTAACCTGACTGCTCAGCAATTTCATCGAGTGCCCATGAGTTCTTGTCTTGCAAGAAAGGGTGAAAAGTACTTCTTTCTCTACCTGCTCTATCCCATGCATAGTCTTGTAAACCTCTTATGTCACCCCTCAGTCATTGTTTCTCAAAGCTAAGATCCCCAAGCGCCTTTACTTTTCTTCTGAGGGAAAGTGTCCTCCTCTTATCATTGCAGTTGCCCTTCTCTGCATTTTTTCCAGTGCTATATTCTTTTTGAGGTGTGTGTGGTGTGAGCGGTCCAATGAATGGGCCATTTTCAGACGAACCGAATGCACATCACTTAATGACGACCCCATAGGTTTTTAAGGCAAGAGTCAAACAGAGGGGCTTTGCTGTTGCCTGCCTCTGTTTAGTGACCCTAGACTTCTTTGGCGGTGTACCATTCAACTACTAACCAGGGCTGATGCTGCTCAGCTTCCAAGATGCAAAAAGATCAGCCAGGTTGGCCCACTCTCTCTCTCTCTTCTTTCAGAAATGAAGCCCTATTTTAATTTATGCTACCTTTTCCAGTTTGATTTTACCATTGTTTTACCGGCTGCTTTGCTATGTGTCACAACTGCTGACGGTAGTTTTTAACTAATGTTTTGGTTTACATTGATGTTGATTGCTGTTTTATTAACTGCTTTGAAAATCATTACACATGAAAAGTGGCATAGCTGATAATCTAAACAATTGAATAAAAGTATTTTAGAAAGGAACAATTTTTCAATTAGATCTAACCCTAGTTTCTGGTTACATAGGATTTAGAAGTCTTCCAGACACTGCCCCTCTCACAGGTGATATTAAAAATTGGCTGTCCCATACTTGAGTGGTTAGAGCTTCACAAGTCAGCATAGAAAAAGTCTTGCTCAAGAGCAAGAATGGGAACCTAGCCAAGACTCCATATCAGAAGAAAGATTTATTGGCAGAAAGATGCTTCAGGCATGTTGTGAGGAAAGGGAGAGGGTAGAGTTTATTTACCTGGAGGAAGACATAGAGGGGATGCTTATCAAATTTGCAGATGACACAAAGATGCGTGGGATTGCTAATTCTGAAGAAGACAGAGTCAGGATTCAAAATGATCTAGATAGGCTGAAACAGTGGGCTGAGGCAAGTAAAATGAAATTCAGTAGAGATAAGTGCAAAGTCCTACACCTGGGCACAAAAAATCAAAGGCACAGATATAGAATGGGAGGGACTTGGCTTGACAGCAGCACATGTGAAAGGGATCTAGGTGTTCTGGTTGATCACAAGCTCAACATGAGCCTGCGGTGTGATGTGGCTGTGAAGAAAGCTAATTCAATCTTAGGATGCATTAGCAGAAGCATTGTGTCCAGTTCACGGGAGGTGGTAGTTCTGCTCTATACTGCTATGGTCAGGCCTCACCTGGAGGACTGTGTCCAGTTTTGGGCACCACACTTTAGGAAGGATGTTGACAAGCTCAAGCATCTCCAGAAGAGAGCAACCAGGATGGTGAGAGGGCTTGAATCCAAGTCTTATGAGGAAAGGATGAAATAGTTAGGTATGTTTAGCCTGGGAAAGAGAAGACTTAGAGGGGACATGATTGCAGTCTTCAAGTATTTGAAGGGCTGTCATGTAAAAGATGAAGCACATCTATTCTCTCTTGCTCCAGATTGCAAGACTAGATCTAATGGGTGGAAATTGCAAGGGAGTCATTACCAGCTAGATATCAGGAGAAACTTCCTAACTGTAAGAGTGGTTGAGCAGCAGAACAGCCTGCCTTGGGAGGTGGTGGATGATCCTTCCCTGGATGTTTTCAAGCGGAGGCTGGATGACCACCTCTTGGGTATGTTATAGGTATGTAGGGCTATCTTTCGGCTATGCTGCTGCAGAGTGCAGGGGGTTGGACTAGATGACCTGCAAGGTCCCTTCCAACTCTAACATTCTATGATTCTATTTACAGACTGCCTTCTCACTGAGACTTAAGGTGGATTACAGAGCACACAAAGAGAGATGTAATCATACACAGGTCATTGAATGGATAATGCAATAAGACTAGGAATAAGACTAATGAATTCAGTTACTACTAGTCATTCACTATTTCATGTTTATATTACATTTGGGAATGGGGGGCGGAATGCATTTAGTTCAAGCTGTTCATAATGCTCAACTATTTAATGTGTCCTGTCTAAAACAAATGATACTGTTTCTGGTTTAGTATGTATATAACATACTAATGTTTAATACATAAATACTGATGTTTAATAAATAAATACTGAACTGCCCTGAGCCAACAGGAAAGGCGGGGTATAATGTTTTAATAAATAAAGTAATGAAGAACAGAGTTATGCCCATCTCCTAATTATTTCCATAGACCTGGGATACTGTGTGTAGTGTCTGCATCCAATTAGATCTGTTTTTAAGCCTTTAACCAGGAGAAACTAATCTGCAGAAAACCAGTGCATGAAACTTTTCACAGCATTCAGAAACATCATTAGCGAGAGGTCATTATAGAATGCCTATAAAATGTCCCAGCTTCCATCCGTGACGTCGTCATATATTTATCAATCTGCAACACTCTCTCGCATAACAGCTTTCCATGTGATAAATATGGAATGTGGTCTTTTAAAAATATATTTTATTTTATTGTTATGTGTTAAAAATATATTTTATTTTATTTTATCGTGACGTTCTAGAAGCTTCAGCTAATGTCTGTGGTAAAGACCACAGAGACATGAGAAGATTCCATCCATTTTCCATCCTTTCCCCCCCCCCTTTCTTCTCTTCAATTTCTTGAGGGTGGGCATCAGCAGGATGTCTCTTCCGAGAAAACCTATAAGTGTTGCCACTGTTTTCTAGAATATTTATTGCCTTTACTCTTTTTGCAACCAGAGTCATAAACAGCAAACTGTTCTCTAGAAACTGGCCCAAACTCTATGGTTTTACCACAGAGTCCTGCCCAAATCCCTACAAAGGCATGACATCACTTCCAGGGTTTCCCCAGAATTGATATCATGCTATCAACCAACAGCCTCTTATATTTTTCCCCTGCCACCACTCAGAGTGGCAGTCAGAAACCAGGGGGTGGGGTGGGGGTGGCAATCCTAGCTGGGGTTTGCCTGCTGCAGGCAGGCAAATGGCAAGCCTAAAATTATTTCTACCGGACAGAATAACACTGTGACAGACAACATTTAAAATGCTGTTTTTTTCTAATGCAGCAGAGAAGGGAGGTAGAAAAGTTATCTCTGCTCTAGAATGTTGAGCTTGAGTGACAGGCTGCTCCTTTTTCTTGATTGCCCGGCACCAGCTGAGGGAAATATAAAATCACCTGTGCGCTGAGGGGAGAGTGAGTTTGTTTTGAGTTCCACAGTTGTTACTTGTGCAGTAAAGGAAAAGCTCAGCTAAAGGAATGGATGTCTGAGGAGTCTGACTAAAAGTCTGTCGGACAGGTTCACCTTTTGAATAAAGGGAAGAGACTCCTGACCTTAACTGTGTTCAATGTAACCTGAGAAAGAACTCCAACTAAGAATTCAGAGTCTAGTGTCAGCAAAAGCTAAAGTACATTTTCACACAGACACCAAGAACCGGGGTTTGAGATTTTGCCAAAGAAAGACTGGATAGCAGGCTGACACGGCTGGATCGCCCACTGGGCAAACTAGGCACTCGCCTAGGGCGCGCTGGCCTCAGGGGGGCCAAATGGCACCCCGCTCCCCCCCAAAAGCGCCCCCCCGCCACCCTAACCGGGTGCCTGCTGCCGCCGCTGCAGAAAAACGCCCGGCTACGGCGCAAGTCACCCTCCCCCTCCTCCCTGGGGGGGAAGGGGAGGAGGAGGAGGAGGCGGCCGGCGGCAGCCAGTGGGATCTCCCCGCTGCCGCCACTGCCACCACCGCCGAAAAGCGCCGGGCTAGGGCGCAAGTCACCCTCCCCCTCCTCCCTGGGGGGTGGGGAGGCAGCAGTGACCAGCGGGGACTCCCCGCCGCTGCTGCTGCAGAGCACCCAGCCGGGGCACAGCTTGCCCGCCCTCCCCCTCCTCCCTGGGGGGGAAAGGAGGGGGGGGCGGCATGGCTGGGTCTCCAGGCCCAACTGGGAGTTTGGGATCTGCGCCCGCCTAGGGGGCAGAAATACCTGGAGCCAGCCCTGGAGGCTGAAGCTCCCAATCAGGCCGAAAGGAAAAGGATTATATTTTCAGGGAAGACATATAAGTCCTGTCCAGTTATACAGGGAATAGGCACTGAGGCAGTCCTTGGTCTGTGGTGAAAGGAAGCGGTTACAGACTACCCAGGAGAAAGAAGACACATTATGATTTCAGAAAAGGGGAGAGAATTTGATACACTAAAAGAGTGACCTTTCCAGAAAACCTGAACAGTTAGGAAACTATCTGCAGAAACACTGTAACCGAAACCAAAGTACTTAGTCAACCCTGTTTCACTGATAAGAACCAAGAATTCGTAAAAAAAAAAAAAAAAAAAAAGCTGCTACAACACCATTCTGTCTGTCTACTGAAAAATATATGGTTTTACTAACAACGTTTCCCTCAGCCTTTCTAATTCCTGATTAACCCACACCACCCCTGCCTACTAAATAAAATCTTCATTGTTTTTCACTTGTTACACAGTCTCCAGGGCCATTTCAAGGGATCTACAAAGAAGATCAGATTCTGTCACAATGTAGGACATTCAGATTTATAAAGCCACAAATATTATCACACGACTGGGAGCCAGCTCAGCACTTGAAGAGAACTAAGAATTTTGGCGGGAAAAATCTGCATCGCTGTGAAGAAGAAGCAGGGGTCTGTCATGAATGCTAACTGCACCATGAGGAACTGGCATACAAAGCGGAGTGCTACAGAAAACAACCATACTTCTCAATCCACCTTGTGACCCCTATCTGGGTGGAAAGGCAGGATAGAAATGTTTTAAATAAATAAATAAGCAGGATGGTATCAAAACGCGCAAGAGACTCTAAATATAAGGCAGGTTTTTGTGTTTTTTTGTTTTTTAAAAAAAATCAAGTTACACAGGAGCACAAAGGTGTTCTTTTTGACAGAGGTGTTTTCTGCAGGGAGGATTATTCCGTTTTATCACAGAGGGCATTAATCTACTCTTACAGAGCTAGTGCAATTTAGCAGCAGTTCAGAACCACAGTCGAGCGGCAGGCACTGCCATATAACGCACAGCACTAATCTCCTTAATTCTAACAATTTGCTAGCATAGATTTGTTTCCAAATACAGGAATCGACACAGGCTTACGGACAACCACTGACCCAGAATTCAAAACACACAAAAACTGATGCTCTTTCCATTTTGATGCAGATGCCAAATCACAGCTCTTTGCGGCTCTACCGTGTGACACAGTGCGCCAACCCAAAACAAGTGTACCCTTCTTTAGGATTCTCTTGAGCTCCCAGCCTGTGCCCTAGGAAGAACAAGAGTAGATTACTGGGCTAGTGCAGAAAACCGGTAGGAGTGGCTACTTTATATTTAGACCGGCAGCCACCCACAGAATTAAGATGCCTGGAAGAACATCAACAGCAGATGCAACTCAAGATGGAAACAGCAGCGTGGGATGCAGAGAAGAGGGGGAGAAAGGTGTCAGAAAATTCTTTATAATGCTGTAAAACAGTAGAGTCACAGGGAGACTTTTCAAGCATGAGGCGTTACCTCTCTAGGTCCTTCTGGAGTTGAGCAAATTGATTGTTGCTTCACATTTCCAGCAGTGCATATGGCTATTAATAATATGAATGAGCCTCTGAGGGCCTAACTGGGTGCAAAGGCAGCAGGTCCGTCTGTTTAAGAACCCAGATTTGACCCACCCATGTAGAAAGCGGCAGATGAGCATCAGCCTTATGCAGCAAAAGAAGTGTGATGGTACAGCATGTGAACCCCAACAGAATGAAAAGCGGCGAAGCTCAAGAACACCCACTGTGGCATAGCGGTTTAGCTAAGATTACCTGAGATCGAATCCCCACTTATCCATGAAGCAAACTGCTGAACCCAGTTTGTTTCACGGATAAGTGGGGATCTGAACTCAGGTCACCCTGTCCTACCTCAAAGGTGTTGTTGTGAGGATTTGATCATTACCTTTGATGGAGGTGACACCAGGCCCGTAGCTAACAACTTTTTGCTCAGGGGGCCCATGTTTTTCTCAGGGGGCCCACCACCAATGTTCCCTCTAAGCTGTGGAGTTTTGTGAGCAAAACTTCTACTTTGTGAGCTACTGCCATTAAAGTTGTGAGAGAACAATTTGGCTGCCGCATAAATTAGTTTGCTCTGGAGCCATCCTTCCTGAGCTAAGACAAAAATCTGCGAGCTGGAGGTTAAAAAACTGTGAGCTAGCTCACACTAACTCAGCTTAGAGGGAACACTGGAGACCACTGCTGTGGAAACTGAAAATCAAAGCCTGGTCTACCTGGCCTGCCTTACAGACTTGATCTTTCACCTATAGGCCCTGCCTCATCCCCCTAAACACAGTTTTTGTGGCAGTTTTTGTTTTTTCTTGGGTATGGGAAAAGAAGATTCTCTCCTGCATCTATGAGTAATCTTTGCAAGGTGGATGAGGAATAGTCTGTGCCCTCCCCATCTGGAGGGTCGTTTTCTCCCTCGTCCCCAATCAATAAAACTGGAGATGCCAAAGAACGAACCGGCCATCTTCCACATGCAAAGATGACACTCTATCTCAGGACACATGGTCTGTCCTTCCTCCATTTTTATCCTCACAACAACCCTGCGAGGCAGGCCAGGCTGAATGTGTGTGATTGGCCCACGGTCCCCCACCCAAGCTCTGTGGCAGAGTGGGGATGTGAATGAGGGACTCCACGGTCCTAGCTGGGCACTCCAACCATTAGACCGTGCACCCATGTAAAGCAAACTCATCCGAGATGAAGATGGAGCCACCGACCCAACACTTAAGCCAGTAGTATAACTATAAGCATATAAGGAAACAATATCTGGTTATATATATGTGTATACAAAAATCCTTTTAGACATGTATTTGGATGTGTGTCAGTGTAATATAGAGAATAGTGACCACTGAGGAAGGCCCAAAGCGGCTGAAACGCGTTTGGTCCTAAGTTAAAAAGTGTTTACCCGTCAAGTGTATTTGCATTGGAAAAGCTTTTAATAGTCTGAAATTTAGACTCTTTCTTTTAATCATAGTATGTTTTAACATGTGTACATCTTAATAAACAGTTGTTGTGAGGATAACATATGGGGAATGGATACTATGAGACCACTATCCTGACCTCCTTGGACAAAGGGTGAGATATAAACCCAGGACAGAAAAAAAGGCACTAGAAATAAATTTACTTCCTGTTAAAAGTGCTCCACGATGTATCCCACGTGCCAGTGTACAATTCAGAGGTCGAATCTGCTGTCTTTCTCTATGCTTGATGGCGTCACAGCAGCGCGAAATTGATTTAAAAACGCAAATGCAGATTCGACCAGAGATACTACAAACATGGTACTTTCACTTATCTCATTGATAAGGAATTCTTTACCATGGACAGCACCAGTCCACCCAATGCCACATCCACAGCTTCGTCACCCAGAGTGTACATCCAAGGACTTCTCTCCCACCGTCGGGAGGGAGGTGGGATACCAAATTCCTGTTTGTGTTGGTAAAAATAATTTTATATGTCACAGGTGCATAAAGGTACATGGGGAGGGGCAACTGGAGTGGAAAAATAGCTGGGAGGGAAAGGCTTAGTCTTGCACTCTCGTCTTTCCTTCTTTCTCATCACTAGAAACTATAAAATTGGGACACGCCATGCACAAAGGGTGAACTGCAACACTGGAAAAACAAATATGTAGGCCCCATAGCCAAGGGACAGTGTACAGAATGAATTATCCTGGGAGAAGAAGCCTTTGACTTGCTTCTGAGTCTGACTTAACACTGATGCTTACATATTTCAAGGGCTGCCCTGGAGAGTGACTCTCCTCCTCCTGTTCTAGCTTCTAGCAAAATAAGGCACCCAGCGCCTGCCTCTTTCATCTGCCATGCTTCAAAGAAATCAGCTAATTGTTCTCCCTGGCTGGGTGCAGGTAGGCAAACTCCCTGAGTTCTCAAGAAACACGCCATGAAAGAGCCAAAATAATCAGCAAAGCCAGAGTTGAAACAAACAGTCCGCGATTCCTTGTACATGCACAAAGGGGCTGTCATCTTGAATAGGCATGCAAACCTTCAGAAAGTTTGTGTTTTCCCCTGGGAAATCAAGATTTTAAACTTTTGCGTCTGTGTGGCTTGAGCCCAAGCTCGTGATCCATCAGTCCCTAGAAGGACACAGAAACACATTCTCCTAAGCTCTCTTCTTTCCATTGAAATAAAAGGAATTGGTCGGATTGGAACTGTTCCCTGTTAATTTTACTGGGATCGGAAGCTGTTATTACTAAACCTGTAATGGAATGTACCAACAGCATAAAACTGTTCTTTACAAGGCATTATGATTATACACCATTATCATAATCTCAAGCGTACAATATTTTGAACAATAATGTTGATTTAGGATTCGGAATAAAGAACAGTGGGCGACTTTTTAAAGTTACCAGGTGTTTTTTTAATAAAAAAGCAGAAAGACACATATAATTACCAGATATATGCGTAAGAATCAGAAATAAAAGTCTTTTGTGAATGGGGTGATATCTGGTAGGGTTTCTTAACCAATCATAACTTAACAAGCATCTGTCTTTAAAAAAAAACGCTGCTCCTAAGCCTCTTGACACCAGGTACCCACAGAGATTTAAACAGTATAGATGCAAGGCCACCTGCAGCTTGCCATAAAAAAGGAAAGGAATTGCAGTTTGTGGGAAAGGAAAACGGAATATGCAAGCCCCAAGGCTAGTTCAGGAACTTCTGGCTATGGTTTGGTGTTGCATCTGAACTAGCCATTATGCTACACATGAAACCCTAGCCCAAGTTAGCAAAGCAAGGAATTGTGGAGGGCACCTTTCAGACTATCCTCCTCCTTTTTATTATTTCCTTTTTCCCTACTCCTGGCTGCCCCATATCCTCACCTTTCCCTGCTTTATCCTCTCCTTCCCACCCACCTTTAATCTGCCTCACATCTTCAATTACATTTATTATTCATTTATTTTGACCCCTTTATTTCATTTAAAACATTTCTGTGCCACTGTTCCACCCAAACAGAGTCCTCCAAGGCAGGAAACATCAAAACATTAACTTTTCAAAAGCATTTATTTTTTTCTCCAACAAGAACGTGCATAACACCAAAATCAGGGAGAATGACCAACAATGATTATCGAGGTACGCCAAACAAAACAAACAAGTCTTCATCCACTAATGGAAGACAGTGACAGAGGGAGACAGACAAATGTCCCGGGCAGGGGCAGAGTTCAACGTTTTGATGCGACAACCAAGAAAGCCCTCTCTTGGGTTGCCAGCCATCCAATCTCAGATGGCAGGGGCACCCAAAGCAGGGCCTCTGAAGATGACCCTAGTCCACAACAGGGACCCAAAGCAGCTTATTCCTCCTCCATGGAGTGGTAGATTAGACTGTGTGGCTGGTCCAAGATCACCCAGTAAGCTTCCATGTCAATGTGGTGATTCAAACCAGGATCTCCCAAAGCTTAGTCTGAAATATTAACCACTACACAAGACTTGTCATTTGTGGGGTGGCTGCTGTTGAACATTATCAAGCAGCCAGGTCTGCACAAGTCATGCAAGTCTTGTGGTAGCGAGATGCACAGTGCTTGCTGCTGGCCCCTCAACTCAGAAGCCAAAACAGCCCTGGAAAGGACCCTGCCATCCCTGTACCTTTTACTGACAGAAATCAAGACTGGCAAGACTGTTGTAGTTGCCTAGTAACTGCCACAATGACTACTGGCATCTCCTTTCTTAAAGCTACAGGCACAGCTTCTATTATTTTGGATATTTAAGACCCCAACGTTTTGGGGTGGTTTTTTTTTTTTTAAGATTTCTGATTTTTCCACAAACATGAAGTTTTTCCTCAGGTTTTCAGAAAGAGCTGTCTTGGCTTTTCATTACTCCAGTCTCCAGATGTAAATATCCACACATTTGGCCAAACTGAGTATGATATATTGATGATAATGGTGGATACACGTAAGGGCCAAAGTACACATGATTCTAGCATTGCATGACTGGAATTCCTTATGTGTAGATAGAGACTGTTGTGTTGTTGAGGGATGCAGATAATCTGGATTGGTAGTATGCTGTTGGGGGGTGGGGAGGTAACTCCTCCCCTCTGCATCATTGCTCCGATTGGGCATGGAGAAAAAGACAGACACAGTGTGAGTATCCAACTTTTCTCCTCTGCTGAGCCTTGAAGCATTCCCACTCAAGGACTTTTTGAAATTTCCCAATCTCCAGCATGACTATCTCCTTCCAACCCCACCATAGATAGTTTTACACACTGTGAGACCACAGTGATACATTCAGTTGAGTCCCCAACACCAATTCAGAAGCAGAGGAAAACTCACTCCTGAAAGCATTAAAGGAAGCCAGATTTTTCACAAAAAGATGGAATGCTGCCAACTTGGGGAAGGGTGGAATTAATTCAGATTCCTCCATAGTGAATTTGTACAGTTCCAGAGAACTGGTTAAAACAAAAATCTCTTACCAAGTTGATCAAGCATACCAAGTGGGTAATGGGGAGGAAGTAATCACAGCCACCAGAAGCCTTTAACACTCTTCACAGCTACAGTCACAGAGTGGAACAATTCCTTGCTTCCCTTTTTCTTTACCTGGTTAGCGCCTTTTCTTCTTCTTTACTTTTCTGTCTGTCCCACCCAATTGTTTAAAGGTGCCTAAATATATGCTGACCCAGCCCAGGGAACTGAGGAACCAAAAGATCCTTTGTCTGTGTATGACAGATTATGGCACAAGAGAGGCTGATAGTAATTCAAAACAAACTGCTTTATTTCATTTGGTCAGGTAGGTATCAGGTTTGGAACCGGGCAGGTGAACAGGCAAGAGGTAACTATGCATAATTATAAACAACAGACAATTTGTCACAATAAAGTAGCAGTTTTGTTACACAGACAGGCCTTTAAAACTGTTTTGAGCACAATGTGATGACATCACACTGTGATGACACCACATTGTGATGTGAGGATGTCACTTCCGGCTGACATCATCACGTCACATTCGGGGGCATTAGCAGGTGGGGTTTCACCTGTCACCCTACTTGGCACTCCTTACATAAACAAGCTTAAGCTTCTTTGTCTCAAAATTACTTAAATTTCTAAAGGCAGACATACACACACAAGTTCCAGTTTTCCTTCTTAAACACTTGATAGGCATCACCCTTTTTACTGTGAGTTCTCTCTCTCAGGGAAGGACTACCGGTCCCACTTCCCTAATTCAGGATCCTCCTTGATCCTCTGACTCTTGCTTAACTGAACTCCACTGTACTAACTGCCATTTGAACCTCCTGTCAGTCAAGGATCTCAGACTAGATTAAAGCATTAACCATTCACTGTCCATTCCACAAAGCAATTACAGTAGCAATTAATGTCTTAATTTTTCCCTCTGCCCAGGTAACAAAATAATGGAATCAAATTTCAACAAGATGTACTGACATGACAGGAAACCAACTGAGGAGCAGGGTATTCCCCACCACTGAGGACAGGAAGTTTGAAACTAAGATCTGCTTCCTTAACCGATTGTTGGGAATTACCCATACTAAGATGCCCTCCCCCTCAGAGTGAGAAAGACCCACGATGTGTTGGATAGAAAATGTGGAAAAAGTCATGCCAGCCAAGTTTTCTTGTGCTTGAAATTATGACTTTAGACAGCTTGTAGTGCTCACCTTCAATACAGAACAGAGCTCTACAGAGTCCAGTTTCTCCTCTGACTTACTGAATACCAGTGCCAGAAAAGAACCACCCTCTTCTAGTTGCCACAGTAGTGTGTGCTGTAGCTATTGCAACACTAGACTACTTCTGGGGCCTGACTCAGAATCTCCCCCTGTCCTTTCCCCAGAGGTTTGCTGCACCCTGGGAAATGCAGTCTTATGTCAGGCACCCTGGGGACTGAGTTTTCTGGGGTGCATCAAGGCAAGGAACGAAGGAAATCACAACTAGAGTGGGGTCAAGGTTCTCTGCATTTATTTATTTATTTATTTCCATTTGTATCCCACCTTGCCACAGAACTGGCTCAAGGCGGCTGCATGCGAACGGAACAGCTACTTGGCCGCAGGCCAGTGGCAGTAGATGGAGAAGAAGAAGAGAAATGATCGCAGAATGACTTTTACAGGATTCCGTGAGTTTGGAACAGGGCTCAGAGCCAACCAAGTTATTGATAATTTTTTAGCAAATAACAGGGTCCTGTTGAGCTCCGTTCCCCAGCAGCTCGGACAGTATGCCACATTTCTAGCCTGGAAATAAAGTCAGTGGAAATTTGAGAGACATGCTGAATTCTGGATATAAAATCAAACACATTAGAAGTGGCCATGTACAGGTAACTATAGAGTGTGCAAGACTGAGCAACACACACTTTTTTCCCCACACGAACCCGTATGGTTCCTACTCACTTGTAGAAAACAACTTCCCCAAAATGGCAGACCTTCTTCTCTTAGCAGCAAGAGAGACTGCTTGTCCTTTAGAGAAGCCAATTTTAATAGCACTGATCAAATAAAAAGGTTGAGGAGCGCTGATTAACAATGCAGCTTCATATTAAAACAAAACCTGTTGTAAACACACAATAAGGAGTGCCACGTGTGTGGGTATCGACAGGCAGTGCCAGGACTCTATTAGACCTCCCAATGTCAAAGAGCACAACAGCCTCAACAAGGATTGAATTCACTATTAAAACCAATCACTTGTAGGTGGAAAAGGCGACGTGATTAGGGGAACTCTCGGAGAGCAGATGAAAACTAAAACAAGACACAGTTGTGTGAGCAATAGTTACAAGAGCTTAATAGCACACATGTAGGGGCAGGAACGGCTTAGTACTAAGAGAAACAAACCATTCACTGTGTTCCAATTTCCAAGTCAACACTACATGTTTTTGAGTGGCAACGAAATATAATTGTGACTATTATAGTGTAGCAACAGAGGCGTATAAATCACATCCCCAGTTACACACCATGCATTCGGCAGCTGATTTGCAGTTTGCTATTAAAAGTGCTGTCCCAGCTAATCATATTTTTTTTTAAAAAAAAAGGCACACCAAAGAACAGTCAAGTTTGCTTTATGGTTATTGATTTTACGGATAAAAATCAGAAGTATATCCAGAGTTCATCCGATATGCTTTTTGATAGGGCTATCAATCTGGGTAGAGGGGGGCTAGGCCTTCCCTCCTCCTCCTCCTCTTCCCCCCCCCTCCCAGGGAGGACAGAGCAGGTTGGGGTGGGAAACCAGTCCTGGCACACTTCTCCAGCCCCTCCCACATTCAGGCTCCCGGCTTGATGCCCCCTCCCCCTTTGACGTTCCAAAACAGGCAGAGAAGGGCCATCCGTTTCCCTTTGGGAAGAAAGGTGGGTCAACTTGCTCTGAGAATCACAGAATCAGAGAATCAGAGAGTTGGAAGGGACCTCCAGTCCAACCCCTTGCACAGCGCAGGAAATTCACAAATACCTCCCCCTCGACACCCGCAGTGGCTTCTAGTCCTGATCCCCTGGGGCTACTGAGACTTCTGCCACATGGCCTTTGGAGGCAGCACTCTCTCAAGAAGACCAAGCTACCTATAAAGAGAAAGACACACATTGCCTGCAGGATAGGCTTCTACCAACATGTGCCAGGGATTTTTTTTAAAACAAAAGGAATGGTGGTATGGTGCCTGCCACTGGCTTGAGGTCCAAGGATGTTCTGAAGACTACAGCCCCTTCCTCCTTTGAAGACGGGGTACCCAGGCAGTGTCTGGCAACCAGTGTGAGAGTTTCCGGTACCATTGTCACCTCCAGCTCATTCTAGGAGTTGTCGGGAATTTTACAGTCAGAACTTCTGCTAAGTGGTCGAGGCTTTATGTTTCTTTTTAATTTTTCACCCCAGGATGATCCCCCCTCCCCTGGCCCCAGTTTCCACCCACTGATCAGCTGAGTATCAGCCAGCAAGCACTGCCACTAACTAGAGATCTCCTGCCTTAAGCAGGCAAACAGGAACCCTAGATGAAGAATACGGCCAAGTATAGCTTGCTGGATCTCCTTGGTCTCCTGTTTCCCCTCCCTGTTCCCCTCCCACTCTGGAATTTTTACTTGGTAGGTCTGAAAGTAGGTGCCTCTGTGCCTTTTGACCACGACTAACTTTGGGAGACCATGGTCTGAAAATGAAATTCTCTGTCTAGAGACCTACAATATATACATAAGGATTCCCAGACTGCAAGCATGAACTTCAAACATTCTTGCAACTAACAAATATGGAAGAAATCAGTCACTCATCTTCGATCCATCCTCCATTACCTTTCCACTGCTGCCACATACCCCCTTTCCCAACAGTTCTTCAGCCACAGTTTCCCTGAACAAAGGGAAAGAATCAGGAAGAATTTCCTCCGTTTTCTCCCATACCTACACACAGGGCTATTTTTGGGCAGGAACGCACAGGAACGGAGTTCCAGCTGGCTCCCGAGTTGGCCACGCCCAGCAGGAACTCATTAGCATAACAGGCCACACCCAACACCTGAAACTAATTCGGATTGGCTACATTAGGGGCGTGTGGCCTAACAGGCAAAGGAGTTCCTGCTACAAAGAAAGCCCTGGGTTTTGACAACAAACAAGGTAAACAGAATAAGAAGCAAAAGGTGGTTGTGGCTGGATGACCACACTTCTGGTAACATGGGGGTGTGGCCTAATAGGCTAATGAGATGTGTGGTCGGGGTGTGGCCTAACATGCTAATGAGTTTCTGCTGTTGGGTGTGGCCTATTATGCTAATGAGTTCCTGCTGGGCTTTTTCAACAATAAAAGCCCTGCCTACTCACCTCTCTTGCCCCTCCAGGGAACCAAGAAGGAGGCACAGACCCTAACACACTTCTCAGCAAGAGTTATGCTAAAGGCAGCTGTTCCCAGTCATTCAGCCAGCATCTTAGCTCAAGCCTGGAAATATCTTAGCTCAAGTCTGGCCTTACTACGTCTGAAGTCCATGCACATGCAAAGGAGGCTGGCTGGATATGTGTTCTCTCTCCGGGGAAGCATAAGAAAAAAAAAAGTACCATTAGACACCAACCAACTAGGGGAGGCTAACAACTACTTGCAAACTTCCTCTGAAGGAGAAATGAAGACGACAATGAAAACAGCCTTTAAGAAGGACATTTTGCAGGAGGGTGTGTAGAATTAAATTGCACAGAGCCAGGGAGTGAAGGATTGACTCAGGGCTTTGAAGGCTTAAAAGGGGAAAAAAAGAGCTAATTCCATAGGATGAGGCAACAGACATTCTGTTCCGAACGATACAAGTGTGCATCCTGTCTCACCTGCTGAGCGAATCCTTCTGCAAGAGAAGCAGATAAATGGTATCATGAGCTTATGTCTCGGTACACAGGGACATCTTTGCAGCATGGTGTGCAAACTAAATACAAATATTAGCCTCCTTCCTCCCCCCCCAAAAAAAGAGGATTTAGACCTCTGAAGTTCCAATTCGCAAAGCTGTACTTCTACTGCATATTGATAAAGATAGTCTAAAGTGTTGCATGCACAAGGAACAAAAATCCAATTAACCGTGAATTTAATTTGGTTCCACGTTATGCAAACCAAAATACAGCACAAAAACGACTGCACAGATTTTGGCTCCTTCTGCCTCAGATGCCTCCCAGCAGTACTATTGCTTTGTTGTTTAAGTCTACGGCATCCAAGTTTTCTCTCATCTGCCCCTAAGAACTGTATTTCTGTGCAGTTAAATACATAACAAATCCACCTATTAGCAAGGAGTGTATAAAATGCAACGAAAGCTCAAAAAAACAGCCTTTCCCCCACAGCCACTGATCTGCCGATTAAAATTGGCATACTCTGTGCGCTTCCGCCATTTGATGTTTGGTCGGTAATGACCAGAGATGGAGCTAGTTTGGTGTAGTGGTTAAGTGTGTGGACTCTAATCTGGGAGAACCAGGTTTGATTCCCCACTCCTCCACTTGCACTTGCTGGATGACCTTGGGTCAGTCACAAGCTCTGTCAGAGCTGTTCTTGAAAAAGAGCAGTTTCTGTCGGAGCTCTCCCAGCCCCACCTACCTCACATGGTGTCTGTTGTGTGGAGGGGAAGGGAAAGGAGTTTGTAAGCCGCTCTGAGACTCTTTTGGGTAGTGAAGGGCGGGGTATAAATCCAATCTCCTCTTCTTCTGTGAGGGGTGGCCTTGGTTGCAGAATCCCCTAAGGATATAAAGGCCCTGCTGGATCAGACCAGTGGCCAGGCCTGTAGCCAAAAAATTTTTAGGGGGGAGAGGGCAAATGAGAATAGTGGTGGTCAGCCCATCATTATTTATTTACTTTATTATTTATTTATACTTTATTAGTTATTTGCCAATTTTCTACTTGAGACGCAAGGTGGATTACATGGTATAGAACATGGTAATCAAAGAGAGATCTAATAAACAATGCAACGGGACTAGGTAAAGGTAAAGGTTCCCTTGCTTGAAAGCCAGTCAAATCCAACTCTAGGGTTGCGGTGCTCATCTCTGTTTCAAAGCCGAAGAGCCAGCGCTGTCCGAAGATGTTTCCATGGTCATGTGGCCAGCATGACTAAACACCAAGGCACACGGAACACTGTTACCTTCCCACCAAAGTGGTACCTATTTATCTACTTGCAATTTCTTGCTTTCAAATTGCTAGGTTGGCAGGAGCTGGAACTAGAGACGGGAGCTCACTCCGTCACGCGGCACTCGGGTCTCGAACTGCTGAACTACTGACCTTCCACAGCCTGCAGTTTAGCGTCTTAACCACTTTAGCCACCACAGCTCCTGCAATGGGACTAGGCTTACAAAAATTGCAAAAACGCAAACAAAAAAGAGTACCAAACATGGTATGTCAAGCAGTGCAGAAAATGGAATTACAAAAATGGAAAACAACGCTGTGAAAGCATGACAACATAAAACTAATCAATAAAATATAGCGTACATTGCAGCATAGAGTACAGTCCTGTTCTGTCTAAGCTTTATAAAAATGCCCTCCCAAGCAACTGTTTTACATAGGCTGTGATCACACACACTAAATAATGCCCTTTCAATCCACTTTCAATGCACTTTCCAACTGGATTTCGCCAGTTCACACAATAAAGCCCAGTTGGAAAGCACACTGAAAGTGGATTGAAAGGGCATTATTTAGTGTGTGTGATCGCAGCCAGGGTTTGCAGGATTAAAGAAGTGTGAGAGCCTTCTTCCAGTTACTGAAACCTGAAACTGTAAATTCAGCCTTCTTTTCTCTGTAAATCACAAACTCAAGGCTTCTAACGGTGCCACCAAACAAATGGGAAAGATCAGCAACTGCCCACACACATATATTTTCTGTTGTGTCTCCCATTTGTGGAATGGCCTTTCTGAGGGAGTCAGGAAAGCTTCCATACTCCGTCATTCTGCCAACTATGTGAAACAGAATGGTTCAAGAGGGCATTTTAATAAAGGTAATAGGGCTGTAGGGTAATGGAATAGTTCAGGTAGGAGCTTTTATAAAATGAACAGGACTGTGAATGGTTCCACGGTATATTATGTACTATCTGTTTCCTGTTTGGTGCCAGTTTGGTGCAGTGGTTAAGAGCGGCAGACTCCAATCTGGGAGAGCCAGGTTTGATTCCCCACTCCTCCATATTGCAGCTGCTGGGTGACCCTGGGTCAGTCACAAGACGTCTCAGAGCTGTTCTCTCCAGAGCAGTTCCCTCAGAGCTCTCTCAGCCCCACCTACCTCATAGGGTGTCTGTTGTGGGGAGAGGAAGAGAAGGACATTATAAACCGCTCAGAGACTCCGAGTGAAGGGCGGGGTATAAATCCAATCTCTTCTTCTTCTATGTATTATCCTGCTCTCGATACAGGGCTTTCTGCCTTGTCCTTTGGTGTAGTTTGGTGTAGTGGTTCAGTGTGTGGACTCTAATCTGGGAGAACCGGGTTTGATTCCCCACTCCTCCACTTGCACCTGCTGATGTGACCTTGGGTCAGTCACAAGCTCTGGCACAGCTGTCCCTGAAAAAGTGCAATTTCTGACAGAGCTCTCTCAGCCCCACCTACCTCACAGGGCGTCTGTTGTGGGGAGGGGAAGGGAAAGGAGTTTGTAAGCCGCTCTGAGACGCCTTTGGGCAGTGAAGGGCGGGGTATAAGTCCAAACTCTTCTCTTCTTCTTCTTCTCTTCTTTTCTGCATTGTTTGACATATCACGTGTAATTATTTTTGCTGTTTCAAATTGCTATAATCCTAGTCTTACCGCATTGCTTATTAGGTGTCTCGTGTGAATTATTGCATTGCCTTACACTGTAATCCATTTTAAGTCTCAGTGAGAAAGGCAGACTATATATAAAGTAAATAAAATAAAGTGCACAGAGTCAGGCTGTGAGTACAATTCTTTTCTAAGTGAACAAACACAGAGTCAAGCAACAGTGGCATAATCCCTGAGGTGCCCACAGGTGGGATCCTTTCCTAGCAACTTTCCATCTTCAGAGCAAACACCACAATCCTACCCCTGTGAGATTCCAGTGGGTTACTTAGCATATACTAGCAAAAGAAGATTTGTACTCACTTGCCTCTGGACCTAATTTCCTTAACCATCTCTTAACTGCCTTGGTACCCTCTTCTGTACTCGACACTTCCATTGGGCCATCCACTAAAACCCCAAGGTCCCTTTCCTTCTCGGTCTCAGCCACAGAGCCAGTTCCTGGGTGCCAATTTTTACGTTACTGGGGGTGGGGGCTGGCTGGCCGTCTGAGTGTGAACTGGTTTTTATAAACCGTAGCCTTCGCTTGGGTTTACGTTTCAGACAGCCCTTGATGAACTCATTTTCGTTGTCCCTGTTGAATCTGTTGCATTTTAGCTGCACTGCTTTTTTATGTATGTCTAGGAAGCCACTGGTGGAGAGACAGCTAAGAAATACATTAAATAAATAAGCACCGTTAAAAGGAAAGACTGTGCTCTAGCAGGGAAACTGGAGGCAAAATTAGGCATCAACAAACAAATGTACAGTGTCAGTCTCCGAACACATTCCAAATAACCCCACCGATAACCTACTAACAGCCATTGTGCGCTAACAACTGGGGTCTTTGCTTTTAAAGAGCGCTTTAAGAGGCTTTTCACTCCAAATGAGCTCCCTGAACTAGCTCTTAAAAGGAGGAAAAAATGCATTGGACTGTCTTGCAGAAGAGTCAGCTTGCGTCCTGGGGGGCTGGTGGGGGTGCCTGGGAAATGCAAGGAAGAGGTGGAGGCCTTCTCCGATGTTGGCTCTCCCGGGACATCTAGCCAGGGACTTCGGATCCTTGTTGAGCTCAGTATATGTGTGGTGTTTTGACTACGGAACAGTGCTGGGTGCTGAATGTTTACAAACAACTGATGGGCATTAGTTGCTGTAGATTTTCTGGGTTGTGTGGCCGTGGTCTTGGCCAAGACCACGACCACACGACCCGGAAAATCTACAGCAACTAATGAACTCCGGCCGTGAAAGCCTTCGACAACAAACTGATAGGCACTTTGTTTCTCTCACTGCCTGCTCTCGCAGACTAATTGGATTTATTCCCCCGCCTTTGGATGATAAATTGCCCCATCCCTAGCCTATTTAATTGATAGTTGATATTGATTATCCCTACTATAAATTACAATCTAGATGTTTTCTCTGATTAATTGATTTGGATTAATTTTGAGGTTGGATTGCTAAATTAATTGACTGGATGTTGGTGTCTGTGAATTGCTTACTGGGTATTTGTATAGATTACTGGAATTGTTTTTAGAGTATTAATCAATTTATGGGTTTTTTAGTATTTTAGTAGGGAGGGTGGTTTGTTGGTTGAGGATGGGAGAAGGTTGGGTTTGAGATCTTATTTATTATTATTATTATTTATTCGATTTATATGCCACCCTTCCACATGGGCTCAGGGCGGCGAACAAGGGCAACAATGCCATACAACCAGATAAAACATAAAACAACCATGAATAAATAACCATAAAACTCCATGTCAGCTAACGGTAAAACAACAACAACACAGGAAAGAGCCATTACAGGGTAAGCACCACACAATCACACTAAGACACCCAGTTGGCGTTACTCCAATGGTGCCCATATACAACTAAGAGCCCCATGGCAGGGCCAGAATGCCTCTAGTGGCTATACGCTGGTGGTATCATAGCGATGTCATAGCAGTGGCAGCCCCTACTCAAAACCCTGGTGGAAGAGCTCCGTTTTACAGGCCCTGCGGAACTGCATATTGTGTATTAGGTGCTTGTTATTGTCGGGTTCTGTTCTTTTGCCTCTATTTGTCATCATCGGATGCTTAGTGGGTCCTAATCTGGGCCAATAACATCTGCCAAGGGAGGCCATGTCCAGGTCAGGGATTCCAGTGATAGAGGGGCGGGGGAGGTATGACCAGTCCCAGACTAATGGGCGGCGGTGTGTGGCGTTGCTTATCTGCGAGTCTTTCTCCTTCCCGGTGCTCCTTCAATGGTCACTTTCAGGGTGCAATGGTCACTTTCAGGATGGATTACGGTAGCTTGCTCTACGCAGGGCTGCCCTTGAGCCTGATCTGGAAATTGCAGCTAGTGCAGAATGTGGCAGCATGCTTGCTGATGGCATCGCCTGTGTAGGCGCACATTCAGTGCTGTGCCAACTGCACTGGCTGCCAACTGAATACTGGATCTGGTTCAAGGTCATTGTTTTGACCTTTAAAGCCCTATGCGGCCTGGCACCATCATATCTGTGGGACCACCTCTCCCCATAGGAGCCCCAGAGAGCTCTACGCTCTTCTGACCAGCACCTCCTGGTGGTTCCTGGTTTGAGGGATGTCCGCTTAGCCTTGACCAGGCTTAGCCAAGTTAGCCTTGACTGCTTAGCCTTGTCCAGCCTTTTAAGCCCTTGCCCTGGCCTGGTGGAACATGCTCCCATTTGAGATCAGGGCCCTGCAGGACTTACTACAGTTCCGCAGGGCCTGTAAAACAGAACTGTTCCACCGTGCCTTAGGTTGAGGCAGTGGACGTTCAACCATTCTGGCCTCCCCCATCCATGGTCCCAGTGCCGTTGCTATTTTGGATATTATTTGGGCACTGGGTTTGGATATTATTTGGCATACCCGCTATTCTTTGCCTGATATGAGGCATGGGTTTTTGTTATCATCTGTTCCTGACATTTATTGCTTTTATTGTCTGATGATTTTATGTTGTAAGCCGCCCTGAGACCACTTATGGGGTAGGGCGAGGTATAAATGAAATAAATACTATTTTCCCTGTTATGAGCTATCAAATCAATTCATCTTTCTAATGAAATAAGGCCCAAATTAGCTACTTCGTATTATCTTTTTTTAAAAAAAATCTATCGGGTTTTTATTTGAGTATTAATAAACTCTGCCTTTGAGATAACAGCAAGTTCTGTTGTCCCCCTGGGAATGCAAGAGAAAGAACACACGGACTCTTTTTCTTCACTTCCATAAATGACTACCGTACAGACTTCCACCCTACATTTTACTGAGAGCCAACTTCCACCCGTGGTTCAGAAGCCTGCACCTGGTGAAAACCTTTTCGGCTCCCCGTCAGCCTACACAGAAAAAGATGTATCCGTGAGAGATCAAACACCAGGCAGGTCCTACAAGACCAGCAATGATCAGAGCGGATGCTTTGTTGAGAGCTAAGAGCACCAGAAGCGTTAGGGCTGCACAAAGTATTTGTTTCATTGTATATTCCCCCACTGTTCAAACAACTGCCTTCCAAAGCAGCTTACATCGTTCAGGAGCCATCAAACTAAAAAGACAAGCCACAAAAGGGAAGAGGAATGAAGGAAAAGGCAGACAAGGGAGACTGCACTGATACTTTCAAACCCAAGATAATATCCATATATCCACAGTTCTTACTTGGTGGCCCAACCACTCTTCGGCCCAGTGGCAGACGCCAGAGCGGCTTTCTCCATCACTTGTCTTTTCCTCATTTTGGTTTCTTGGAACAATCATGGTGGTTTCAAAAGGATCCAAAACCTTTCCCTGGTCGCTCCTCACTCCTCATTTCACCTGCTCATCACTATTACACCCCAGGGATACTATGGTGAACCTCACAACTCTGCATAGTCAACTTTAATAATCCACTTGACTTAACTTGAGAGAGAGAGAGAGGCTGAGCAGTTCTTTCTAGACCAACATTATTTTCACTGTAAATGGAAGAACACAGTCACTCCCTTTGGGGACAACGTTGTCTTTTCTGGAGAGGATATTTTTCACATCAAAAAAAGCTCAAGAGAAATGCCTCCTACTTCTTTTCAGCTCAGCCTGTTGTGAGAGGAACACTTCCTGTTGTGAGACGAGTACTTCCTTGCATTCTCCCAATATCCCCTAAGCATCTAATGCATCATACTTCAATATCTTGCTCTGAAGTAAATTATCAATGATTTTAACAGGACCTAATAAAATGTTTTAAGTGCTGCTCCTCCAGCCTCCCAAAATAAGGACACTAGTTGAAAACCAGAAATCAGTCTATACGTAAGGTATGCAAGCCAACTGAGAGAATACTTTAGGAACTCAAGTTTGTAAGGCTACTTCTATATAAGACTGCCTTTTAGAAATCCAGGCATCCTTTCTGGGCACTACTGATTGTTATGTTTCCCCCCAGCTTCCTCTAGGGGCAAGCACTTCCTGGGCTGGTTCCCTTCAAAGGAGAGAGAGAGAGTGCCAGAGCGATGGTGGAAAGTGGCATCAGGTTGCAGCCGACTTAAGGCAACTACAGAGGGTTTCCAAGCCAGGAGCCATGCAGAGGTGGTTTGCCACTGCCTGCCTGTACGTCACAACCCTGGACTTCCTTGATGGAAGTACTAACCAGAGCTCACCTTGCTTAGCTTCCAAGCTCTGATGAGATTGTGCTATCCAAGTCAGAGCACCAGAGACTTACAGATTTTTGTTTTGCAATATTCACAAATATACATGTCGTGCATAGCTGGAGACAAGCAGGCATACCTTCATGCTGGCATAGTGACAACCCCACATCTGGTCTCCGGACAGAGGGATTTTAAATCCTCAAGACGCCTCGGCCAGCTCACAGCTGTCTACCCGCTCCTCTCTAAATACACCCCCCCCTGCTGTTTCCTCTCACACACGCATTCCAACACCCGCCCTCCTTACCTTAACTGAAAGGCATCGACTTCTCCATAATCTTATGCATACTTGAACAAAGCCAGGGCAGCCATCTCCTACAATTTGCCCCCACTGAACATAGTTAACTAAGGAGACAATGGTCATGGGTCTACTCTGGTGGCCTTTATGAGCCTGTGGGAAACGCTGGAGTTTTGAGAGGGTGGGAGCCATCCCACAATGGCTGCCACAGGATGGAGCCAAACACCATACCCAACTCCTGATTTTGCAAAAGGTTCACAGAAGGGAGACTAGTAAGGAATGAAGGAAAGCCAGAGGGCGGCTGAGCTTGGGAAAGACAAGTACTGCAGACAGCACTTCCCTTGAACCCCAAAACGGAGCTCATCCAAGTGCCTTTCTCTCCCAGCTCCACACAGCTCTGGCCTGAGCCAGGCTTAGGGTTCCCAAGTACTTACCGCGTGGGAGAGGGGAAGCATGCTCCCCAGCTGGACCATTCCTCCATGTAATGCACCATGCCATCACCAGGAAGTGACGCCAGGCGACGCTCTGGCAATGGGGCTGAAAACTCGATGGTACCATTGAGTTTCCAGCTGCATTGCCAGAACGTCGCCTAGTGTCACTTCCTGGCGACAGCATCGTCCGCGCGTCTTTCCGTCCCCGGGGATGGTCCTGCCAGGGCGTATCCATCCCCCATCAAAATACAGTAAGTTTTTGGCAAGCCTAGCCAGGCTAGAAGACAAAATTCGGTTCTGCTGGGCTTGGTCTGCCCTCTGCAGTGAAAACATTTATGTAGCGGGAATACCTGGAAGCCCTTTTGAAGGGTACATCATACCCAATCATAGGCCAAAGGATCAAGCATATGTTATCTACCCAGTATGGCACCCAGTTTGAATATTCAACTTGGACCACGGACACCTGGTTCCAAGTCTCCACATGAATCACAAATGGAGGAAGCTAATGTGACAAAGAGAACATTGTTATGGTATTTGACTTCAACGGCAAGAATGATATATGCTCAATTTTGGAAGCAGCAGAAGATACCAGATAAATGGGAATGGATAAAGAAGATGATTTTTATGGTAGAAATGGACAAATTGACAAAAAAAACTTAATGGAAAAGAAGATCAAGAATTTTTAGCAGATTGGAAAGACTTTAAAGACTACTTAGAACTGAACTGGGATGTTAAAAATAAGTTACTTTGCTTTGACAACTATTTAGAAATATAGTAAGAAATAGATTGTATTTAAAATGTTACCTGAGAGAAACAGAAAAGGAAAATGTTTTAATAGAAGATTTGATTACTGAATAAGTGTTTATTGTAAGACAATGTTGACTGAAATGATAATGGGGCGGAACATCGTTGAAAGCCGGGGGGGAGGGGAAAGTTGTGGAAAAGGATATCTTAAGAATTGTCTTTAATTATGGACCATGTTAAAATATCCTGTTAATAAAATTTCTTTACAAAGAAAAAAGTCTCCACATGAATCACAAAACTCACTGGGTTACATCGGCAGACAAGAAGAAGAGCCCAGTGTCACCTTGAAGGCTAACAGAATTAGTGGCAGGGGGTGAGTTTTTGTGGGTCACTGCTCACTTCTTCAGATGGGCTACGTCCCTTCGTCGTTCTCCATCGGCCTTGACCTGCTCCACAGGATGGCTGAGAGGAAAAACCACCTCTTCCCCCATCCGTGTATGCGACTCTGAGCTTTGCGGAAGGAGTAAAGGATACCAACGTGATGAATGAATCAATTTCCCATCTGAGTTCTTGTTCGGTTTGAAGTTGCCATTGATTTACGAAGCTTAATCCTTCTGTAGCTTCCACAGAGTGTATAGCTCTTCAAGTGCTCTCTCTGGGGAAACCGTTCAGGTTACACCCTTGCCACCTAATTAACATGCTGCTGCTCTGGCTGCTCTCCCACTTCGGAAGTGTTCAAACACATTTCCCTTATTTGTTTTATATCTTTAGCAAATTATTCTTCCGAGCTCTTTCTTCCCCGGGCTTACACTTGGTTGGCTGGAGTCTGTGCTTTCACTCCCTCATTAAGGCTTATCATTCCCCCTCCCCCGTAGGCATCCCATACTCTTTTACATTTATCCTAGGGGCCCTTCCCCACACAGCCACAATATGCAGGGGACTGCAACCACTACAGGGTGGACCGTGTGAAGACACTCCCCATAAAACTAGCACCCTTACCAGGGGACAAACTCCACATGACGTCACTGACCCCCTCCTCTTGCTGAGGGGCAGTTTAGCTGGAGTAACCATCAACACCCTTCTTAAAGTATCACCTCCAAAATCGTAAGAGGCTTGAAATGACACAGAATGGATGCCAGTCATGAACACGCCTGGACAGGTAATTTAGAAATCTGATCAAGGGCGGCCGACTATCTACTGCCCTCTCCGTGCCCCAGAGAGATGCACAATTTAGGACAATGGGTCTCCCAAAAGCGTATTGACTCGCCCTTGGACTAAATCCATCAACATCCAGCCTCGCTTCTTTGCGCACATTTACCTTAATTAAGCCATGCTCAATCCTGTTCACCTAAACCATTAATAAAAAGGAATAAAAAGATAAAAGGAAGTACTTCTTCACCCAAAGAGTGATTAACACATGGAATTCACTGCCACAGGAGGTGGTGGCAGCTACAAGCATGGACGGCTTCAAGAGGGAACTGGATAAACATATGGAGCAGAAGTCCATCAGTGGCTATTAGCCACAGGGTATAGATGGGAACTCTCAGTCTGGGGCAGGTGATGCACTCTATTCTTGGTGCTGGAGGGGGCAGCAGTGGGAGGGCTTCTGGTGCCCTGGCCCCACTGCTGGACCTCCTGATGGCACCTGGTATTTTTGGCCACTGTATGACACAGAGTGTTGGACTAGATGGGCCATTGGCCTGATTCAACATTGGCTTCTCTTATGTTCTTATGTTAGCCCTTCCTGTCAGGTACTTGTAGGGTCTCTCAAAATGCTGTTCGTTTTCCTGCTTCCAATGACCTCTTCAAAATCGGCAGTTAGTGCCCTTCCCTGAAATTGCTTTTCCCCTCTCCTCCCCCCGGTGTTTCTCTTAGGTAGCTCTTACTTATTTTTACTTATTTATTTTTCATATTTGTACCCTGCCCATCCCATAAGCGGGCTCAGGGCGGGTCACATCATCTCAAATAATACAATAAGGTCTAATACACAATTAAACATTACATTATAAACATTTAAAATCAATAGCTGTAGCTGCTGGTGCAAAGTCCAGGCCATTAGTACTGATTGTTATGTGTTTATTCCGTGCATTTTGATTTATTCTTTCTCTTTTTAATTAAAAAAAACCCTTTCCGGTTGAACATCTGCCCAGTTTATTTCAGAGTTCTCTTAAGGGAAAAATCCCTGTATACAGAGGTGGAGAATCCCAGTTACTCTCTCACGCTCTGTCTCCTTAAAGCGAATTCCCCCAACTAATTAAGAGACCACCTCTTTGGATAACACAGGTCAGAGGGATCAGAAGAAAACAGGTGGGGGAGGTATGGCGAAGGGGGCCTTTATCTTCCAGGAAAGGAAAGACACTTGAATGTAGGAGGGAGATAAGCCTCTCTCTTACAGCAATCCTCTGGTCATGGTGGTAAGCAAGGAATGTAGGCGGCATTCTATGGTGAGGACACTGCCAAAGCTCCACCATATTAGAAAACCTTTATCAAAAAATATGGATATGCAATTACTTATTTGTGCATTTCTTTTAAAAAAAAGTTAGCACACAACGCTTGGCACCACTTGACCAAAAAAGAGGTCAGCTGCCATAAATGTAAACCTAGGAGAGGTAAGGGAATGAAGAGGAGGGGGGATCTGCAGTTAAATATAGATCTACATTCTGAAATAATGTACTTGCTTCATGTGTGAAAGGCAGGGAACATAGCGGAGGGATAGTAATGTGATGCTTCTGCCTGCACCCCAAAATTCACTTGCTCTTCTACCCTGTTTTCGGTACACAATGTACCACATCTCTGATGGGTATGCTCAAATCGCAACCCATGGTCTAAAGACACAGAACGCAGGACCCTTAGTGAGAATCCAGTCCGTACCTGGATGAAGAACACCTGCATATGCTGCGCTACTTTAAGTTCCATGGAAGTAAGGCTGCTGAATCAAACAAACTGAATTAATCAATATGGGTGTGGTTTCCCAATCCCTTATTCTTCTGCTTTCCTCTTCTCTGGTACTGTTTTCTCCCAGACTACAGATCTACCCAGAGTCCTACTAAGAGCTATTTAATGGGGGCTTAACCCCAGGAAAGTATTCTTAGGACCATATCCCTGTTTTAGGGACATGGCTTTGCAAACCTTTGTTCGGATCTCTTCGCCCTTCCACCACCCACAGGTCCCGTCTTTAAAACCCCCAGACCTCCCTCTTCCATTCAGTTTTACAACCATCCATTTCCCTTCTTACCCTTTCCTCTCTACCTGTCGCCCATCCGCACAGAGCTTCACCTGTACCTACATTTGGTGTGAAGCCGTACCTACAAAAACTCTCTTCCCGCTTCCTTCCAAGTGCGGCGCCATAAACATTCTATGGCTCAGCCTTCCCCCTCGGAATGTTCATAAAAACTCCACTGTGTGATTACAGACGCTAAAGTCAACGGAAAGGCAGGTCGCTGGCAACCAGCGTGCAGTCTATTATGCAGAAAAGTAAGATGATAAAACATCACTGTTGCACTGGTGGAGGCATCCCCCCCTGCGTACAAATGGCTCAGCCTTTGACAGCAAGGGTAAAAAGAGAGACAGGGCAGCCACTTCCTGCCTCGTCTCTCCAACCACACACCACAAAAAAACATGACACTGTGAAATTAACTGGGCAGACATGATCGCTTACACTTGTGGTGACAAGCGTAAGCTTGTTTCTTCCTGCAGACACGCGAGAGATCAACCCATTCAAAGAACGGTTTTTGTCGAGACTGTACTTAGCCAGGCCGCCTACAAACCTGCGCCGGGCATTATTTCACAGTCTGCTCACTACGGGTTCTTGCAGCTTCCCTTCTGTCTACTACAGAGAAGCTGTGGAGGCAGCAAGAAGTGGTTAAAAAAACATTATCAGTGTTCTGGCGGGGGGGAGGAAGGTACTCCTTTCACAGGCAATATTTAAAGGGGAGCTGCTGCAATTTGGGTCCGCCATCAATTCAGGGACCCTGTCTTCCTACTCAGATGTAGACCCAAGCTCCCAGGACAATGATTAGGAGAACGTCTCCTGGTTTAATCTGCTGACAAAGCAGTTCAGCTGCCAAGAATGAACTTGGGGGAGAGGGATGAACCACCCTTAAACGGAGGTCACATTTTTAATGGAAATAGCCTTTATAAATTTGCATATGATAAGCTGCTAACCACTTGTGACCTTGGCAAGGGAGTTACACTTCCTCAGTTTGTCTGTGGCAGACGAAGGAATATCCCTGCCTTGGAACAGCCCTTAACATAAATGCATAAATATCGAGTCAGGGGGGCATTTAGGAGAACATTTGGAACCGACCCCTTCTGTAGCACCCACCCGGGTTATTCTTTTGGTCCTGCACACACAGACACTGCCTTCTGCTTTCATCACAGACATCTACCATGCTGTCAGTTTAATGCCGCAGCATCGTCAAAGGCAAACAACCCCAAATCGCTTACAGGCGAGTCAAGCCCGTGTGCTAAGCTGACAACTGCCAAGCACTGCAGGTCATCGTGCGGAAGGTATTTATAGAGAGAGCTATCCAAACAATGGAGGATGGGCTTGTAATTAAAGAGGAGGGAAGTACGGTTCGACAAGGATCAAGGCAACACACTACAGAAGCATTAAAAAACACAAACCCACTCCTGCAACTTGCTGGGGAGAATTAGAGCATCTGTGAAGACCCACATCTCACAACAACGGCAGGCAGCTTTTTCATTGTTGTTCGGCTGCACAGTTGAGTCTGACTCTTCGCAACCCCACGGACCACATCACACCAGGCCCTCCTGTCTTCTGCCATCCTCCGGAGTTTGCTTAATTTCATGTTCGTTGCATCGGTAACACTGCCTGACCATCACATCCTTTGCCGTCCCCTTCTTCTTTGACCTTCAATCTTTCCCAGCATCAATTAGACTGCGGGATACATACTCTAGAGCAGGGGTATCAAACTCATTTGTTATGAGGGACAGATCTGACATAGATGAGAACTTGTTGGGCCGGGCCATGTGTGTCATAAAATGTAATGCCAGGTAGTGGAGAGATAAACTTTAGAAAGGACACAAACACAAAGATTTTTTTTTTACTTGAAATAAAAACATGCTTAAAACCAGGGCTATTTTTGGGCAGGAACGTACAGGAACGGAGTTCCGGCTGGCTCCCAAGTTGGCCACACCCAGCAGGAACTTATTAGCATAACAGGCCACACCCAACAGCAGAAACTCATTCGGATTGGCTACATTGGGGCTGTGTGGCCTCACATGCAAAAGAGTTCCTGCTCCAAAAATAGCCCTAGGTTTTGACAAAAAACAAGGCAAACAGAATAAGAAGCAAAAGGTGGGTGTGGCTGGATGACCACACTTCTGGCAACATGAGGGTGTGGTCTAAGAGGCTAATGAGCTGTTCTGTCAGGGTGTGGTCTGTTATGCCAATGAGTTCCTGCCGGGCTTTTTCTACAAAAAAAGCCCTGCTTAAAACATTAGCTCTGTAAGCTGCAAACCTACTTTTGATTTACTGACATTCACCACAGAAATCTCACGCTCAGAGTTCTGAGTCTAGGACCCAGGTCAGAACATGAAATGACGGAGTGATTAAGAGAGTCTGGAGAAACAGACAGCAGCAACAGCAGAACTGGAAGCAGGAGATGGCCAGTTCCACTGCGGGCCTGATGGAAGCCCTCTGGGGGCCTGATCCACCCCTGGGCTGCATGTTTGCCACCCCTACTCTAGAGGACCTGGCCTAAAACATGCCACCTCTCCCAAGCACTATTTACTGGCTGGAGACTCCTTACTCTGTCAGGGTAAACAGGTTTACCTGAAGTGTTTGGATTTCAGCTTTATTTAGTACATTGTTGGCCCACCCTTCCTATACAGAGCTCAGAGCAACATATATATTCCTAGTGGGTAGACTATCAGACTGGGATCTGGAAGACCCAAGTTCCCCTCTGCTCTGAAACCCCACATCATCATCATCATCATCATCATCATCATCATCATCACAACAACAACAACAACAACAACAATATACTTTATTGTCATTGTACATAGTACAACGAAATTAAACTGCCATCCTCTCGGTGATCTACAACCCTCTCAATGATCTACAACAATAATCATACGCACTCACACTTAAAGTTCACATAACAACTGAACCACTAATGTCACCCAATCCGATTTCATACAGCATTTAAGGCAATGATAGTGCTCAAGTAAAAACTTTTTAATCTGTTTGTCTTTGCTTTAAACGTCCTATATCTTCTGTCCTATAGCTTACTGTCGGAGACCAGGCAATCATGTGGCCTGTTAGGGCTGGATTAATATAATTGTTGGGTGACACAGACATAGCTGTTCGAAGTGGGTGATACGATTCCAAACTACATTCCTAGAAGGGCTGACAGGTTTATTCTGACGGAGGGGGGAAGAGAAGAAGCGGAACCTATACACTGGCTCCTCCTGTTTGACCATCCTGGTGCTGATAAAGGATTCCTGGGCCTTCACCTCTCTGCACCCAGCACTTTTGAGCATCCCTGACACTATTGGGGGTGGGGTGCAGCACTCTTTAATCCAGCCCGCCTCTCTCAAGCCCTGCTCTCTGTGCTCCCACCCTTAGAGGTGAGGCGGGTGGCAACTAGAGACAAGGTATACTCCTGTGGTGGAACCTCGACTTTGGAATGCCCTCCAGTTTGGTGTAGAGCCAGTTTGGTGTAGTGGTTAAGTGCACGGACTCTAATCTGGGAGAACTGGGTTTGATTCCCCACTCCTCCACTTGCAGCTGCTGGCATGACCTTGGGTCAGTCACAAGTTCTCTCAGAGCTGTTCTCTCAGGAGCAGTTCTCAAAAGAGCTCTCTCAGCCCCAGCTACCTCACAGAGTGTCTGTTGTGGGGAGGGGAAGGGAAGGGAAAGGAGACAGTAAGCCACTCTGAGACTCCTTTGGGTAGTGAAGGGTGGGGTATAAATCCAATCTCCTCTTCTCCCCTTTGAGGCTCTCCTGGTGCCTACTGCACATACTTCTGGCCTCAGGCTAGAATGCATCTTTTTATTCGCAGTTTTAAGTAGGGATTTTATCTTGTCAGTTTTTTAATGCTATGTCCTGTTTTATGGGCAGTTTTTATGATGCTTATGTCTGATGCCCAGATTTTTATGGCTAGTTTTGTTAATTATTTAGTTATTTATTATTTTCAATTTATATCCTGTCTTGCCAGGGAACTGTCTCAAGGCGGTGAACAAGCATTAAAAGCAATACAACAGTGAATACAATAAAATATAAGTAACAGCTACCTAACATCATAAAAATTCCAACAAGAACAGTGCAAATGATGATGGCGGCATTCAATATACAGAGAAAGACAATATCCAACCGATGTTCTGTGCAGACTGTAGTGTGTTCCGGTGGCGCATTCGTCAGTGGCGCATTTGTTGGTGGTGGCGCCTAATCAAAAGCCTGGTGGAAGAGCTCCATTTTGCAGGCCCTGAGAAACTATAAAAGGTCCCACAGGGCCCTGATGTTATCTGGGAGCTCATTCCACCAGTGTTTCATTTTGTTTTTTTAATGGCTAGGGGCCTTGAGCAAGGTTCTGAAGAAGTGGCACTGGAATATTCTCAATAAATAATATATACTACACACATTATGTTTATGTATATTGTTTATTTAAAACATTTTAATGCTGCCTTTCTAGCCAGTCAAGGTCCCCCTATGTAAAGTGCTGCCAAGTCACAACCAATTTATGGTAACCCCATAAATAAATACATAAATCTATACCTTTGAACTGATTGGCCAAAAGCCTCCTTGGGGGGAATCTGGAACCTGTACCCCAAGGTCTGATTGGCCCAAGAAGGGAGCTCACAAACGATTGACTTAAACATTTATATCCTGCCTTTCCTGACAGTTCAAGGCAGCTTACAATAATAGTTTAAAACATTTTCAGTTTAAAACCAAAAACCAAACAACAAACTCCAAACCTCTCCCTCTCCCCTCCAAACTGGAGCAAAACCCCATAAATGGGGAAGCCAGGAGCAGTGTTCCCTCTAAATAGAGTTAGTGTGAGCTAGCTGCCGGTTTTGTAGCCTCCAGCTCACACATTTTTGTCTCAGCTCAGGAAGGAGGGCTCCAGAGCGAACTAATTTATGCAGCAGCCAAATCGCTCACTCACAACTTTAATGCCAGGAGCTCACAAAGTAGAATTTTTGCTCACACGACTCCACAGCTTAGAGGGAGCATTGGCCAGGAGTCCAGCTCTTTGTTCACAGTCCATCCAAGACACACACAGGCTGTGTTCAGGCAAGACGGGTCTCCGGGTTCAACAGGATGATGCACCTTGAAGAACGATGCTTGGACATTATTAAGTAGATGGAATTAGCAACCACATTTTTGCTTTACTAGAGCCTTGGAATTACTCCGCCTGCCTAATTGTTCTTTCCCCCCCAAATATCTGAGTTTTCCAGTATGTATGCTTAGAAAACAAAATCCTAAAACCATAAGGATTGGCTTTGGGGAAGAATTTTTGAGGGGGGGAAATAATCACCCATGAGCCAACGACTTAGTCACTCACCGGCTATATTTACTTTGTAAAGAAATGCCAGAGCAGACAGCAAGGAAGAAAAGGGGAGATATAGAAAAATCAAGCCCCTTCACTAATACAAACACATATACACACACCTTTGAAATCATTTTCCAATTAGAAGAACACAGAGGCTGACCCAAAGGAGCTGGGATTAATATTTGCACTGGTCTAATATCGATCAAACCGAAGCCCAGAAAGATTGTGGCAGCTCCTGGCATTTATGACAAGGTTAATCGTTAAAAGGAATAAGTTTTTTAAAACTGATCTTACTCCTGGCAGCCTTACCACATGCACCTGGGAAACCCCAAAGTCAGTAGGGATAGTGAACAAAAGTCTGTACACGAAAGCGCATACCTTGACTAAACCTTTGTTGGTCGTAAAGGTACCAATGGACTGAATTTGTTCTATGCCTAACATCCGTTATTTTGCTGTGAGAACACGGGGCCAGGCAGTCCACCGCCGTGCATAGCATTCTAAATGGCAAGGGGAAAGCTTCATCCTAACTTTCAACGGTACACATTATGGGCAGAGAGAGATTTCTGCAAGACGTCGTTCAAAAACGCAACCCTCCCACACAGCACCACAGAAGAAAAGTCTAAGAATGTCTCTTTTACTACTTGTTGAATTGTCCTAAGACAAACCTTCAACTTCTCCAGACCTGGAGCGATGTTTATTCACACTGGGGTAGCAGCATGAGACCTACTGAGCTGCAGGCACATGACAGGAAATTGCAGTGACAGCAGTCACATGACAGGAAGAGGGAGAGCCAGAGTTATGACTTCACTGAGGTCATGGCCAGTTCCGTTGACACCAGACCAAAAAAGCCAGAGAGAGGAAGCACAAGCCAAGCACCAACAGATCCCCCATGGTCAGCGATAAGCCAAGGGTGTAAAGTCATGGGATAATCTTCACTGCTGACTGAACCAGCGTTGCCTTGCTGTACCTCTCAGCCATCCATTCAGGGAGAAGGCAAGATGTGTGGCACTCTTGCCCTCTATGCAAGAATACTAGCAGAACAAACCCTTCCAAAGAGCAGCAAAAAAGGCAACTCTGGAAGGTCTTTTTTCTCTTTTTGTCACAGCTGCCTTCTGGTGCCGGTGACCCCAGAGCAAGAGACTGCCGGTGGTGGTTTGCCATCACCTACTTCTACGTAGCAACTCTAGACTCCCTTGGTGGTCCTCCCGTCCAGGTGCTAACCTGGGCCGACCCTGCTTAGTTTTCAAGACTGGATGAGACTGGGTTAGCCCAGGTTATTCAAGTCAGGGTCCAGAGCCAGTTTGGTGTAGTGGTTAAGTGCGCGGACCCTAATCTGGGAGAACCGGGTTTGATTCCCCACTCCTCCACTTGCACCTGCTGGATGACCTTGGGCAAGCCATAGTTCTGGCACAGCTGTTCTTGAAAAAGAGCAGTTTCTGTCAGAGCTCTCTCAGCCCCACTGACCTCACAGGGTGTCTGTTGTGGGGAGGGGAAAGGAAAGGAGTTTGTAAGCTGCTCTGAGACTCCCTTGGGTAGTGACGGGTGAGGTATAAATCCAATCACCACCATCACTACCATCTCCTCCTCCTCCTCCTTTTTCTTCTAGCAACTCCCCCAAAAAATGCGGTAGCACAGCCCATTTGAGGGCCCAATTCATGGGCTGAAATGGGACACAGGACACAAGCTGTGGACATGACTATTGTGCTTTCTGCAACTAACAGCAGCCTCTCTCTGTCAGCGGCTCGCACGTTGCTTCTACAAGGAAAGCAAAGCCGAAACCAGTAACACATTTTAGAGACGGGAGCAACATCAACCCTGCAAACCAACATTCAGTCCCATTAGCAGTTTCATTGGATGCGCAATGGAGTGTTTCCCTCTGAAACAAGCCCATGCCCTATGTTTTACATATTTTTAAAGCATATTCCATGCGCCTTAGTGTTTAGTCATGCCAGCCACATGACCAGGGAAATGTCTTCGGACAGCGCTGGCTCTTCGGCTTCGAAATGGAGATGAGCACCGCAACCCTAGAGTCAGATTCAACTGGCTTTTGAGCAAGGGAACCTTTACCTTTATCTCCCTTTACCTCACATGGCCTTCCAATATAAATAAAAACTTTATAAATAAAAACCATCACAGATCCCATAAAAAGTCACAATATAAAAACTCCAATGAGGACTGCCAATAGTAAAAACTAAATCAATCCCCTGCAATCCTAAATAAAACTGTTCAACTGCTTCCTAAAGATCGACAACGAAGGGGCCAGGGAGGTTGTCCCATAACTGTGGGGCTGCCATGGAAAAAGCCCTCTCTTGTATATCAACCAGATGAACATCTTTAATTGGCGGGGCACTTAGGAGGTCTTCTCCCTGTGATCTTAATTCCTGGGCACTGGAGAAGCTTTGACTGCTAGGAATGTAAGTGACCCATTGGGGGGGGGGAGTTCTTGGTGACACCAATTCCAGCCTTCAGTTTCCTCTCTCACGTGGCACCACCCTGATAACGTTTAAACCCCCTCAAACCTACATAAAATATGCAGTGCAAATGAAAAAGCACTTTTGCAGACTAAAAGCATTGCACAAAAATATAATATATGCCTCTTTTCAGAAGAATGTAAGTAGTGTGGACTACAGTCGGGAAGGGCATTGAACAGCCAGTACTCGAGGCTTTTAACAAAATTAGCACAATGAAGCTTTCAAGAGCTCTCAATATCACACCTCTAAAAACAGGAAGCCGAAGGAATAGAGGTGCGCCCATAATTGATCTCTCCTGGATTGTTCTTTTTCTTGTGAATTGAATTGGCTATTCAGCCTGTGTTATTGCTACCACAACACCCACCCACCAGAACTGTCTGAAAGTCTTCCTTGATGTCTCCTGTGGATCTCATGGAGGCAACATCATTTGTAAATGTGTGCAGAGATACACAGCTGTGGGGGGAAGGGATGGCCCTGCCCCCTTTCCCAAGTGCTCCCTGCCTTAACAGGAGCCTCTCAAGATCTTCTGGGACAGAAGGGGATTTCCCCAGTGTTCCCTCTAAGCTGAGTTAGTGTGAGCTAGCTCACAGTTTTTAGCCTCCGGCTCACACAGTTTTGTCTTCGCTCAGGAAGGATGGCTACAGAGCAAACTACTTTATCCAACAGCCAAATCGCTCGCTCACAGCTTTAATGCCAGCGGCTCACAAAGTAGAATTTTGACTCACAAGACATCACAGCTTAGAGGGAGCATTGCCCTTGACCCGCATGAACACACATGAAGTTGCCTTATACTGAATCAGATCAATGGTCTATCGAAGTCAGTACTGTCTAATCAGACTGGGAACAACTCTCCGGGATCTCAGGCTGAGGTCTTCCACATCACCTGCTGCCTGATCATTACTGGCTATGCCAGGGATTGAACCTGGGACCTTCAGCATGCCAGCCAGATGTTCTACCACTGAGCCACAGCTCCTGCCTAAGGCTGAGAGAAATACACACACACACACAAAGCTGCCTTCTATTGACTCCAACCACTGATCTGTCGAGGTCGGGATTGTCTACTCAGACTGGAAGCAGCTCTCCAGGGTCTCAGGTGGAGGTCTTTCACATCAGCTACTGCCTGGCCCTTCAACTGGAAATGCCGTGGACTGAATCTTGGACCTTCTGCACGCAAAGTAAAGGCTCTTCCACTGTGCCACAGACCCTTAACTTCCTCTCTCCTCCTCCCCGCTTTGCTCTAGACACTGAGAGTCAGGCCGATATGTATCTGCTCAGCCTCAAGCTGCGAGGGTTTAAACAGACCCCAAGCATCATTTGGTGGCCAAAGTATTTGAGCTTCAGCTTCAGGATCTGGCCTTCCAGGGAACAGTCAGGGTTGATTTCTTTTAGGATTGACTGATTTGATATCTTTGCAATCCAAGGGACTCTCAAGAGTCTTTTCCAGCACCATAATTCAAAAGAATCTATTCTTTGGCGCTCGGCCTTCCTTATAGTCCAACTCTCGCAGCCATACAGTACTACTGGGAATACCATTGCTTTGACCATACGGACTTTTGTTGGCAGGGTGAGGTCTCTACTTTTTATTATGCTGTCTAGGTTTGCCATCGCTTTCCTCCCCAGGAGCAGGCTTCTTTTAATTTCATGGCTGCAGTCTGCAGTGGTCTTGGATCCCAGGAACGTGAAGTCTGGCACTGTTAAATGCTGAGGCAACAGGCTAAGAGCCCTACCCTCTATCACTGACCTCAGCAAGATTTCAGCCCAGTAGCAACTTAAAGACCAACAAGGTTTCCAGTGTCTAAGCTTTCAAGATTCGAAGCTGTCTTTATCAAGCACCTGTATCTGACAAAGGGAGCTTCGATGTTCGGAAACGTATACCCTGGAAAACCTGTCAGTCTTGACGGGGCTACTGGACTTGAATTCTTGCTTTTCTATAAGAAAATGCATCTTCAAAACAGGCAATCCAGTTCAGGTGCTTCTCAGCACTACACAGTCACCTGAAAAGGTGTTCTGAGCTCTGGGGGGGGTCATGGGAAGGTCCCAGTGAAGCAAATCTGGTGCTTCCACACGGAGAAGGATGACAACTATTTGCTTTACCACAAACGGCTTGTTTCTGAGCAGTGTCAATTATGGTCCGTACAAGCTCAGCTCCCACCTGGAAGTGCTGAATCACGCAACAGGTGCCTCTATATGACCCCTGCAAGGCTGCAGGCATTCAAGTAACCCTGTGTATTCCTATGGGCGTCAAGCAACATCTGAACCGGCTTGTGACCTATAATTTCACAAGCCGGTGGTTAGGGCCATGCCCGTGTTCCAGCCTACATTTGGATAAACTGTTCAATATTGATTCTCCCCACTGCACAAAGTGAGTTCTTACGTGCTTTCTGGGCATTCTAATCAGAAGATCTTCAGGAAACTGCATTTCCCCTTTCCCTCACCGGTGCCGTCGCGGTAGTCACAACCTTGCTTCTTTCCGCCTCTTCTCCTTCCCCATGGCACAATTTTGAGTCAGTAAGAAAAGTGAAACTTCACATCCGTCTCGGAAGCCCTGCGGCATTATCAAGACTGGAAATCATTCAAGAGACAGGTGCATCCTTGGACCTGTGCCTTCAATCACTATGCAAAACAAACAGCATTTATACAGGGATTTGTGTGTACAAAGGACTTCACACAGGACCAGCTCCAGATATCAGGAGATCAGGAGTCGAAACTGAGAAGTTGCAAAAGGATGCCTAAAGCCATCTTGAGAGCTCACAGCTGAGAACCTTGTGCGGCACCAAGGACTGCACTATAGCTTCTGTACCGTGCTGCCCTTTACGCGGCTGGCGAGGAACCTTCTGAAACACACCCACTGGCTTTCAAGAGCTTGATCCTCCAAAATTAAACAATGAAGAAGACGAAACCTTTTTCGGAGACTGGAAAGACTTTCAAGAATACTTGTTGAAGAATTGGGATGTAAAACGTGGTTTGATTTGTTTTGACAGCTATTGAGGAGAAGTGGAAAGAGACCCAGATTTTTGAATTGTTACCATTAGTAAAAGATATATGTTTAGTAGTAAATGTAATTGCATAAGAGAAATATCAAGGGGGTTGGAGCAGTGCGGGAAGCCTTGTTTGGGGGGGAGAGGGAGAAAGAAAAATGGATATGTATTGGTTTGTTTAAATTGTATGAACATGTGATATATCCAATAATAAATTGTATTTTTTTTAAAAAAAAAAAGAGCTTGATCCTCCAAACCAGTTCCATCACCAACTACTTTTCTTTTAACATCTTTATCCTTTTTTCCTTATTTGTCTTTTCTTTTAACTATCTTCTTTTCTTTTCTAAATTGATCTAGAGTAAAATCCCTCGAGATCTGTGCATCTCTTCATTTTAAAAAACCACTACAGATCACAAGCAAGGCACTTATTGTCCCCTATACCGCTATATATCATCTTAAGCCCATTAACTCACCTTAGAAACCACATTGTAACTGATAATTCTATTTCTCTCTGTATGTGTGTGTGTACACATATACACACACACACATATATATAATTGTTTGATATAATATCTATTGTGTTTTATGTGTGTAGTAACATTTTGCTCATATGTTATATCAATTGTACTTCCCCTGTTAAATAAAGGTTCTGAAAACTTTAAAAAAAGAAGAAGATATGTTCAGCACATGCAACCAACACAGGCAATGGCTCTGCTAAAAGCATCTGAACATTACATCAGCAAGTCAATTAGCACTCCTCCACCCAATCTTCTACCAAGTAAACATGCCTAATTGATCGAAGACTGCTTCCCATGCCTGGCTCTGGAACTATTGTTTGTGCTAATAATTTTTAATCATCGCCTTGTCATTTTAATATATCAACATTCTGTTATTTGTGCATTAAGAGTCATTCTATAATTCAAGAGGGAGAAGGAATGAACACTGCAATGCAATACAATCGCAATATAATTAGTAATTACCCCGGGATTTCAAGGTAGATGAAAGGAGCTGTTATGGTTCACATCAGTAACCTCCGGGAGGCAAAATGTCTGTGTGCATCAGCTACATCCAAAATAGACATTCCTTGTAACAACAGCTCTTAAAACATAAGAGTAATAAATGAAAGTTAACTGGTCTGGTCTACATGAAGGCTTTTTTCCCCCCATCTTGGGTTGCTATCTCCTACCCAACTGTAATTATTTCTATTTAGGAGGGCAAGAAACATCACACAAGTTTCTTAAAGATGGCGGGGGAGACACTTAAGATGGAGCTAAGCTAGGAAAGGATGACATAAATAATTGGGGAGAACAAATTTACAGTCCGGTGGCACCTTTAAGACCATCAAAGGTTTATTCAAGGCATGAGCTTCTGGGTGCACGCACACTTTTTCAAATACATTCCTTTCCCAATGCATGCACACGGAAGCTCACACTTTGAATAACCCTTTATTGGTCTTAAAGGTGCCACTGGACTGTAAATTTGTTCTGCTGCTTCAGAGCAACGCGGCTGACCACCTGGAACTATAAATAACTGGGAAAAGAGAGAGAACCTTTTGAACATAAGCATCTGAATAGCACTTGGAAGCCTTTGAAGATTGGGGGGGGCAAGTTAGGTTTGAGCAGCTGCTCTTCCCCACCCGCAGTACAGCAACTCAGGAGTGCATCACTAACCCATCCTTCACTCAACAACTTGACCGATCCTGCCAGCTCACCATTCGCTTGGACTGCCCCAAAGTCAAGGTGGCATGAATTTAATGCCTTGCATCCATTTTATACATTTCAATTCATACCACACCTCTTTACGTGGCTCAAAAGTTTTTCCTACCCATTTAAACAAATTCTGTCCCCCAAATACATGTTTATGAAATGCAGAATTATTCCACCCCTGCTTCAATCCAGCTGTTAAAAGAGCCAGTCTAAACAACAGGGTCCTTCAGCATCGCCAGAAAATTGGATGAATTAGCAGAGCCAAGCTGTGCACGTCAGCTTCTCCTTCAGATTAACACCTCTTCTTACCCCCATGAGTCACACAGTTGGGAAGGAAATGGATGTCAGGAGAACAAAGCTTAAGCCGCGTCATGACTGGACTACGGTTTTGAACCTGAGTCTCCCAGATCCTAGTTAGGCACTCTAACCACTGCACCATGCTGGTTCTCTACCCATTTAGCTAGAGATCTGAACAGAGTGTACAGGTTAACTGCTGCTCAGTGTTCCCTCTAAGCTGAGTTAGTGTGAGCTAGCTCACAGCTTTTTAGTTTCTAGCTCACACATTTTTGTCTTAGCTCAGGGAGGAGGGCTCCAGAGCAAACTAATGCATGCAGTAGTCAAATCTTTCGCTCACAACTTTTACACCAGTAGCTCACAAAGTAGAATGTTTGCTCACAAGATTCCACAGCTTAGAGGGAACATTGCTGCTGATCTAGAATACACTTGATCATCCATAAATTGGAAAAAGAGCGGGCTGGGTTTAAGTGAAGAGAGTGATGTGGTTAACACCTATCGATGCTGCATCGGTAGGTCTTGTACAATCACGTCTCAAGGACGGCTTTCCTATTTCCTGACTGATCCCAATTCTGCGAGGTGTTAACTAGTGGTCATTTGGGTAGTTCCTCCACAACGAGATCTGGAAGTACAAAAAAATCAGCCAATAAAGCAGAACAACAATAAGAGCTTCTGAAAATGTCACCCCCTGTGTTTTGTTTAACATGGACACTGCCAATGCACTAACTTATTTATTTATTTATTTATTTACTATTTCAGTTTGTATCTCACCTTGCCACAGAACTGGCTCAAGGTGGCTAACAATAATTAAAAGCACTAAAACAATAACTACATTAAAATAACTTGATTTTTGCAACCTGCCAGGAGGGTTTCATTGTAGACATTGACATTCCTAGAAGATCTCTTCTATGGAAGCCTATGCAAGGCAAGAACAGCTGTTGCGCAGAGGCTTTGTGATATTGAATTAAAAAATGAAGAAGCTTCGCTACCCAAGGACTACAGAAATATGAAATCTTGGCCTAATTTTACTGCTGCCCCTTATTTAGTTAACTTTACCTATGAGCCCTATAGATGGGCCTTTTCCAGAGCCCGTTTTGAGGCACTCCCCTCCGCTGTACTGCAAGGTAAATTCAATCGAGTTCCCATGCATGAACGTATATGCCCATGCATGGCTAACATGGTGGAATCAGTTACTCATGTCCTCCTGTTCTGCAGAATCTATCAAGGGATCATCTTATACTACCCCTTCTATCTAGATTCAGCCCTCTGCAGTCTTATCTTGACTTAAGGCCAGAAGTCCTTCGTAAATTCCTCTTAGAAGACGTTCAGAGCTCAGTGACTTATGCTGTGGCAAAATTTTGTTGCTTAGCTATTAGGAAACGCAAACTTATTTTAGCTGGAAAATCTGTATGATTCTCTTATTAGCATTGTTATTAATATTATTTTATGTTACTAATTTTATTAATTTTCTCCTGTAAATGTTTTTATACTATTGCCATGTTAATGTTTTTATACTATTCCCATGTTAATGTTTTACTATTCCCATGTTATTGCTGTTTTAATCCTTCTTATACTATCATTGTACTGTTTTACTGGTTTTTATACTATTGCCATGTTAATGTTTTTTTACTATTCCCATGTTATTGCTGTTTTAATCCTCCTTATATTATAATTGTACTGTTTTACTGGTTTTTATACTATTCCCATGTTAATTTTTTTACTATTCCCATGTTATTGCTGTTTTAATCCTTCTTATATTACAATTGTACTGTTTTACTGGCTCTTGCTGTAAGTAAATTAGATCGATCATAGTCATTGACTCTTGTAAATATGTCCACCTTTCTTCCAAGGAGTTCAGGCCAGTAAACATCCTTCTCAATCCTCCACTTCATCTCATACAAACCTGTAAGGTACACTAGTCTGGCTCAAGAACATTCAAGTGAGGTGTTTTTAATGGCAAGCGGGAATCTAAATACAGGTTTCCCCAAGGCCTAATCCAGCCCTGTACCCATCATACCACGCTGGCTCAGGTTTCTACCCATTCAATGAATGCATGCAGGGGGCAGGGAAATTTCACTTCCTATTCTCAGCTTCTGTGCATTCCTCTGGTTTTCTGCTAAGAGCCTGCTGTGTAAGTTCTGTTCAAAAGACCAGATGAATGCATGGAGATTGGGCGACAGGAAAGCTGGGGAGCTGGCACGTTCCTGATACTGCAACAAGCCCACCCTTGCCCTCAACGCATCTGCTACATATACGGTAAGTGCTGAAGCTCAAAAACAAGTGTACGGAATCCTGACTTCACGCTTCCAATTCTAACTCCAAGGACCACAGCTGTTTTTGAAAATCTGATCCCCCCCTTTGGTTGTAAGCAACTCAAACGATTTAAGCCAGCTTTACAAGCAATTTGACTCACTGTCAGGGTCCAGAGAAGCAAAGCCAGGCCTTGTCTGCATCCCTTGAATGGGAAACAGAATGGAGCCGTGCAGGTTTGGCTTGTGAACCTGCCCTGTCTTTCCCCCTTCCATAGCAGGGCTGGCAGTTTGACCCAGATGGATTTTACAAGCTCTCAACATATGAAGCCTGCCTCACAGCACTAGTGCAGCATCAGTTACTGTGACTGGCTGTGACTCTCCAGGCCCTCAAGTAGAGAAAGGTCTTCCCCAACAGATTCTACCTGAGACACAGCCACTGGAAATACTGAGGCCTGAACCTGAAAATTTCTGCAGGCAAATATTTTCCTCGGTGTGACTTCTCTTATTGCAATCTGTCAGAATATTATCTCATATAAGAACATAAGAGAAGCCAATGATGGATCAGGCCAACGGCCCATCCAGTCCAACACTCTGTGTCACACAGTGGCCAAAAAGACCAGGTGCTATTAGGAGGTCCACCAGTGGGGCCGGGACACTAGAAGCCCTCCCACTATTGACCCCCCCCCCAAGCACCAAGAATACAGAGCCTCACTTGCCCCAGAGTCCCTATCTATACCTTGTGGCTAATAGCCACTGATGGACCTCTGCTCCATATCTATATATCTAACAGCCAAGGCACCCCCTGCATGCGGATATCTGAATCCACACATCGGGGGCACCTAGGGGGCAAAGAGATTTTCCTGCACATTTGGGGCAATCCCCAGATGTGCAGAACAATCTGAAATCTATAAAAAAAACTATAGGGGGGGATACTTAAGTCCCCCCAAAAGTAAAGGAGCATTCCCTGCACATGCGCAGAGAATGCACTCACCACTAAGAACTGTGGCAGAGCCGTGCAGGGCTTGCCGCCGTTGTTGCTGTCATCGTCAGCAGTGTGGGAGGAGAAGCCTTGGTGGGCCGGCAGCTGGGAGCCGTGGCCATTGCTGCTGGGGGGGGGCCTGGCTGGCCCCACGTTTAAGTGCCGCGCAGGGCTTGCCGCCGTTGCTGCTGACAGCGGCAAGGGGAAGGGAGAAGCCTTGCAGAGCTGGCACTGGGAGCCATGGACATTGTTGCTGTCGGCGGAGAGAGACGCCTGACAGCCTGGCAGCTAGGAGCTGCACAGGGCTCACAGCCATTGCTGCTGACAGCTGCGGTGGCCGGGGGAGAAACCTTGGAGGGCCGGTGGCTAGAGCCACAGCTGTTGCTGCTGTTGGGGGGGTGGGGAAGCCTGGCGAACCCAGCGGACTGCCTGCTGGGCTCTCCTGCAGCCTCTGCCGCCGCCTCTTCTATGCGAACCTCCTGCTTCTTCAGCAGGCCAGCCACCTGGGAGCCAGGGGGAATACCCCCCGTGAGAATATTGCGGGTCCTGCTTCTTGCATTTATCCAATTCCGTCTTGAACTCATCCATGCTTGTAGCTGCCACCACCTCCTGTGGCAGTGAATTCCATGTGTTAATCACTCTTTGGGTGAAGAAGTACTTCCTTTTATCTGTTCTAACCCAACCACTCAGCAATTTCATGGAGTGCCCACGATTTCTTGTATTGTGAGAAAGGGAGAAAAGTAGCTCTTTCCTCACCTGTTCTATCCCATGCATAATCTTATAAACCTCGATCATGTCATCCCTCAGCTGTCGTTTCCCCAAGCTAAAGGGCCCCAAGTGTTTTAACCTTTCTCCATAGGGAAAGTGTTCCAACCCTTTTATCATTCTAGTTGCCATCTTCTGCACTTTTCCCAAAGGTATACTATCCTTTTTAAGGTGTGGTGACCAGAACTGTACACAGTACTCCAAATGAGGTCACACCATTGATTTATATAGAGGCATTATGATACTGGCTGATCGGTTTTCAATACCCTTCCTAATAATCCCCAGCATAGCACTGGCCTTTTTTATTGCAGTTGCACACTGTCTTGACATTAGAAATTAGAAAACAATAGCAGAACTTAAGGGTGCTCAGCGAATTTGATGGAGACTAGATTCAGGAGAGATAAGAAGCAGCAGCATTTCTTCACACAGCACAGGAAGAACTTCTGGAACCCACAGCCACAAGGTGTAGCAATGGCCACTAACCTAACATCCGATACTGTGAAATCTCCCCAGCTGTAATGTACACACACACAGTTTCCAGACCTTTATTTATTTAAGCGATTTGTACTGCGTCTTTCTCCTCCCGTCCATTTTATCCTTACAAAAGCCCTGCGAGGTAGGTTAGGCCAAGAGAATGTGACTGGCTCAAAGTCATCCAGTGAGCTTCTATGGCACAAGTGGGGATTTGAAGCTGGGTCTCTCAGATACTTAGGGGCCACGGTGGCTCAAAGGTTAAGATGCTGAGCTGCAGACTGGAAGGTCGGTAGTTTGGCTGTTTGAGATCTGAGTGACGCATGATGGAGTGAGCTCCTGTCTCTGGCCCCAGCTCCTGCCAACCGAGCAGTTCGAAAGCAAGAAACTGCAAGTAGATAAATGGGTACCACTTTGGTGGTAACAGCATTCCATGTGCCTCGGCATTTAGTCATGCTAGCCACATGACCATGGAGAAGTCTTTGGACAGTGCTGGCTCGTCGGCTTGGCAACGGAGATGAACACCACCCTCTAGAGTCAGATTCGACTGGCTTTTGAGCAAGGGAAACCTTTACCTTTACTCTCAGATACTAGTCCAACACTCTTAACCACTGCACCACACTGGCTCTCTAAAATCTCTATTTAATCCACGCACTGAGCTTTCATATGCAATAGAATCATTGCTTCAGGGTGAAAGCTTGTCCAGCATATTTTGATGCAGTAAGTTTGAGAATGTCCTTGCCTCAAAGTAGTGGCAAACAGGATTATTACAATGAGCTAAATCAGTTAACTGAACCAAATGGAGTTATTTTACCAAAAAAGGCTGGTCATATGCCAAGATCTGGCTAACTGGACTCCCAAACAAGCATTTTAGGGCTCTAGACTGTGCAACTGAGGATTTCCAATCAAGGAGAAGTCAACCTGACCATATATTTCTCTCGCACACAGGACAATGCAAGGGGGGTGAGTGACATGAATCAGGCTTCCATTATGCAAAGCTAGCGTTGCAGTGACGGATTACTGTTTTCAGTAGTAACAAGTTTTTGTTTTAAGAGTATTAGCTAGACTAAGGAGTTCAGTAACCAAAGAAATTAGTGGATTAGCCTTAATATCACAAGTCTCCCTTCAATGCATGTGGCAGAACCTATTAACTATCTCACACATTGTCATAAAGTAGATAAATACGAATGTTGAATATCTGTGTCTGATTCTTTTCCAAATGAGTTTCCTTTCCTGCGTGAAGGCTTAAAGAGCCTCTGAAATCTACTCAGCTGTTCTGAGTCTTGGAAGAGAAATACTGCTAACACTTAGGTGACTGTAAACAGGGGTCTTTGGTATGCTAATGAGCTATTAGGCTATTAGCATATGCCATGCCCCCTGACATCACCGGAAGTGATGTCAGAAGGGGAAGCAAAAGGTGGGGAGGCATCTTCAGAAGCCTCCCCTTCCCTTCCCTGGCCTGGGTGGGGGAGCGAAGAGAGAAGGGGTTTAAAGTTTAAACTCCTTCTCACTAGAGTTGGGCCACAGAAGGAGGAAAGAGGGAAGAAAAGAGAGAGAGTAGAGAGAAGGAAAGAAAGAAGGAAAGAGAGAAAGAAAGAGAAGGAAAGAAGTAGGGAAAGAAAGAGAGGGAAGAAGGAGGGAAACAGGGAAAGTAGGAAAAAAGAGAAGAAAAGAAGGTGGGAAAGAAAGAAAGAAAGAGAGAAGGGAAGAAGGAGGGAAAGAGGAAAAGGAGGGAAGGAAAGGAAGGAATGAAAGAAATCTGGCGGCAATTCGGCCCCATTATATCCTATGGGCCATTGAAATCAATGGTGAAAACATAGGGTATATTCTGGGGGCTGGAGGGGAGGGGGTTTGAAAGAGAGGCTGCAAACTCACAGGGTAGCTGATGGAACCACTCCCCAAGATACCCAGCAAGTTTCAAGAACATTGGATCAGGGGGTCCAATTCTATGGGCCCCCAAACAGGTTGCCCCCATTCCCTCCATTGTTCTCTATGATGGGAAGAAAAGTTACTTTTTCCCCACAGTGCTGTTAGTAGCTCGGGGGGGGGGGGGTTGAGGGAGAGGCTCCAAACTTTCAGGGTAGCTTCAGGAGCCTCTCCCCACATACACTCCCCACGTCTCAAAGCAATTGGACCAATGGGCCTAACTCTATGGGCACCCAAAGAGGTTACCCCCCATTACCTCCATTGTTTCCAATGGGGAAACCCAGCCAGCAGCACTTAAGGAAGGCAAGCAGGCAGCCACCCAGCAGTCAGACTCTCCCAGAGAATCTCAAGGAAAGTGAACTGTCTTGGGAGGTGCTTGTTTGCCATGAGAACAAGTGGCACACTCCAGAACAGGTGGCACTGTGGCAGTGCAAGCATGCCACAGTGCCACACAGAAACCCCAAAAGACCAAAAAGAACATTTATACATGTATAAATTGATGGTGCAACCTCATTGGACCACTCACACCACACACACCTCAAAAAGAATATTTATAGCACTGGGAAAAATGCAGAAAAGGGCAACTGCAGATGAAAGGATGTACTTCTTCACCCAAACAGTGATTAATACATGGAATTCACTGCCACAGGAGGTGGTGGTGGTGGTGGTGGCTGGCATGAACAGCTTCCAGATGGAATTTGGCAAACGTATGGAGGCTGGAGCAGACAGGAAAAAAACAACTCCCCCCCCAAGCAACAGCAACCAGCAGAACTTTTTAAAGTTGTAAACTTGTAAGAACCAAAAAACCTTTCATCTTTTCTAACTTCTAACCTGACTGCTCAGCAATTTCATTGAGTGCCCACGAGTTCTTGTCTTGTGAGAAAGGGTGAAAAGTATTTCTTTGTCTACCCGCTCTATCCCATGCATAGTCTTGTAAACCTCAGTCACCCCTCAGTCATTGTTTCTCAAAGTTAAGATCCCCAAACGTGATAACTTTTCTTCATAGGGAAAGTGTCCTCCTCTTATTATTGCAGTTTCCCTTTTCTGCATGCCTGACTTAAGTGCTGCTGGCTGGGTTTCCCCATTGGAAACAATGGAGGTAATGGGGGTAACCTGTTTGGGTACACATAGAATTAGGCCCATTGGTCCAATTGCTTTGAGACGTGGGGCTGTATGTGGGGAGAGGCTCCTGAAGCTACCCTGAAAGTTTGGAGCCTCTCCCTCAAACCCACTCCCCCCCAGAGCTACTAACAGCACCGTGGGGAAAAAGTAACTTTTCTTCCCACCATAGAGAAAAATGGAGGGAATAGGGGCAACCTTTTTGGGGGCCCATAGAATTGGACCCCCTAATCCAATGTTCTTGAAACTTGGTGGGTATCTTGGGGAGTGGCTCCATCAGCTACCCTATGAATTTGGAGCCTCTCTCTCAAACCCCCTCCCCTCCAGCCCCCAGAATATACCCTATGTTTTCACCATTGACTTCAATAGCCCATAAGATATAATGGAGCTGAAATTGACATTCGGGCTGCCTGAAAGACTCCCGGGATGCCGGCTGGGGGCGGGGCTTGGCTCCTGAGCTGCCGGAGCTGCGCTCGGGTGTGCTCCCCCCAAAAAAGATCCCTGACTGTAAATGATGGCAAGAGACAGACTCATGGAGAACAGGTTCATCGACAGCTTTAGACATGACAACTAAATGGAACCCCTCCATGCTTGAAAGAAAGCTGTTGGGGGAAACCATGGGAGGAGCTCTGGCCTTTATTCCCACAAATGCAGACTTTTAGGGGGCATCTACTTGACTGATGCAGAAAACAAGATGCTAGACTAGATGGACCATTTAAGTAGATCTTCCAGGGTGGCTTTCATGTAAGGCCCTGGACCCTTCCCAGAATTCCTAGCCTTGACTTTGTTTCTCCTTTCCTCAGCTCCATTGCTCCACCTGTCATTATTTCTTCAGGTGACCCATTTTCCTTGCACTGTCTAGCAGGTCCTGCTTCAGTCAGCCACTCCGTCTCCAAACACGAATCTACCTCCCCAGCCTAACATATACACTCACTCTCTCTCTCTCTCTCTCTCATTACTGACCTCTCTTTTCCGCCACTGTCCAACTTCACCTGACCCAAGAGCCAGTATAAGGATTTAATTCCAGCTCAACACTTTGCTTAGAACAAAATTCGAGTCCAGTGGCACCAACAAAGATCGGCAAAGTTTTATTCAACACATAAGCTTTCGTGTGCATGCACACTTCTTCAGATAAAGTGAAATGGAATTACCAGTCCATACATATAGGTAGAGGGTGAACAGTAAATTAGCATACAGCATAATGAAGATGTTTAAACAGTTCAAGGATCAAACAGGAATAACAAGCTTAGGGAAACATAGGGAAGGAAATAAATATGTCAAAAACTGGAGATTGAGTGGCAGATGTTTCCTTAATTGTGGAATGCTGAGAGTAATTATCAGAGACCCTGCCATGATGCTCCATCTGTCTGCTCTAAAGCATGGAGGCAACCTAAGCACCACTTTCCTTAGAGACAGACATCCTTCAACACTCCACATACCACCACTGAGAATGTTCATGAAGATTCTGAGACAGTTTCTGAGAATGTTCATGATGGCCCCCGTCCCTGCCAAAAAACCCCGCCCCTTCCCTGGCTTGCCGGGATGCAGGCAAGCCGGCGCTGGGACAGAAGGGGCAGGGGTTTAACCCCTGCCCCTTCCCTGGCTTGCCAAGGCGCCCCGCAGCTGTGGGGCGCACAGGCAAGCCGGCGCTCAGACAGCAGGGGTGGGGGCTTAAACCTCCACCCCTTCCCTGGCTTGCAGCTTGCCCGCCCTCCCCCCTGTGGGGGAGAGGAGGCGGGGGTGGCATGGTGGGTCTCCAGGCCCCACCGGGAGGTTGGCATCTGCGCCCTGCCTAGGGCGCAGAAAAGCCTAGAGCTGGCCCTGCTCACAGGCTCTAGATTATTAGATCTTTTTTTTTATTTTACACAGGACTGTCAAAAGACATCACAGGCAGCAAGACAAGACTCTTCCCTTCATGCATGGGCAGATGCCGCCCAGACTCTACCCAAACACTCAACGAAAACAAATCCTGCTGTCATCATGAACAGACCAATAATTCTCTACGCACAACCTTAAGTTTTGTGTGGCCCATTTTACTAGGGTTGTCAAACTCCAGGTGGCACCTGGGGATCCCCTGCTATTATAATTGATCTCCAGGTGGCCAAGATTAATTCCCCTGGAGAAAATGGGTGCTTTGAGTGTGGACTGTATGGCATTGTACCCCTATGAAGTCCCTGCCCTCCCGAAATTCTGCCCTCCCCAGGCTCCACCCCCCAAATCTCCAGGTATTTCCCAACCCAGAGCTGGCAAGCCTACATTTCACTGTTCACATTTCCCATCATTCCTCTCCATTGATCAAGGCACCATGGATGATTAGGGTTGCTAGCAACCTGTAGAAAAGATGTCTTGCCCCTTTAACACAGGCTCAATGAGTAGAAATAGGCAGAAAAAACCCTTTCATGGCATAGAGGCAGGTAGCATCATCTGGTAAATAACATCCCATGAACCCTCTGTTAATGCAGCAGGACAATTTTATTTTTGTATAAACAGTCCTCCTTTTTCTCCATGCAAACACCCTAACGAGGGAGGCTTAGCTGAGAGATAATGGTAAATTTACAGCCACACGGCAGGGTTATTTTTCTTAGCTCCCGGGAGCAACCAGGCTTCCCAAAAGACTGCCCCCTTTAGCTTGCCCCTCTCCCGCGCATCCTTTGCCCGCCTATAATATCTGCCTTACAAAAATTAAGGAGGTGTGGCTCTGCTTGCCAGCTGAATATGCGATCAGACATGACACAAGGAGAGGGAAGTGAAAGGAGGAGAGAGATAGGATCGAAGGAGAAGCAAACTTTGGGCACAAAATAGAGGCCATAATATACAATTAAATCAATGGACCAAGGTATGGAAAACTAATATAAAATATACAAAAGCTATACCACATAAAGAAAATATATAAAAAAATGTTTTATAGATGGTATATAACACCAGAGAATTTAGCAAAATCTTATCCAAATATGTCAAATGTATGTTGGAAATGTAAGCAAAATATTGGTTCCTTTTTTCATATGTGGTGGACTTGTAATATAACAAAAAAGATTGGATATAGATGCATGAGATATTGCAAAAAATGCTAGAAACAACCATACCATTTGTACCAGAATTGTTTTTATTGAATATTATACTAGAGAGCTTTTTTAAAAAAACCAGATACTTATATGATTATACATGTTATAACTGTGGCTAGGATTTTGTATGCAAAATACTGGAGAAAAGACACCGTTCCATCAAAAGAAGAAATAACTTATAAATTAGTTGCTGTAGATTTTCCAGGTTGTATGGCCATGATCTTGGCATTGTAGAACCTGACGTTTCGCCAGTAGCTGTGACTGATATCCTCAGAGGTATAACACAGAAAAATAGAGTACTCTCTGTGTCAAGGTGAAATTACTTATTTATGAATTACCTGAAACAGTGGACACGAACAAACTAACTTTACAATTACATGATAAAAAAAGAAGAAATTTTTGAGAAAACCTGGTCATAAGAACATAAGAACATAAGAGAAGCCAATGTTGAATCAGGCCAATGGCCCATCTAGTCCAACACTCTGTCACACAGCGGCCAAAATATACCAGATGCCATCAGGAGGTCCAGCAGTGGGGCCAGGACACTAGAAGCCCTCCCACTGCTGCCCCCTCCAGCACCAAGGATAGAGTGCATCACCTGCCCCAGACTGAGTTCCCATCTATACCCTGTGGCTAATGGCCACTGATGGACTTCCGCTCCATTGTTGTTGTTGTTTGTTGTTGTTCAGTCGCACAGTCGAGTCCGACTCTTCGCGACCCCATGGACCAGATCACGCCAGGCCCTCCTGTCTTCCGCTGTCCGCTGAAGTTTGCTCAATTTCATGTTCGTTGCATTGATGACACTGTCTAACCATCTCATCCTTTGCCGTCCCCTTCTTCTTTGACCTTCAATCTTTCCCAGCATCAGGGTCTTCTCCAGTGAATGCTCCCTTCTCATTTGGTGGCCAAAGTATTGGAGCTTCAGCTTCAGGATCTGGCCTTCCAGGGAACAGTCAGGGTTGATTTCTTTTAGGATTGACTGATTTGATCTCCTTGCAGTCCAAAGGACTCTCAAGAGTCTTCTCCAGCACCATAGTTCAAAAGAATCTATTCTTCGGCGCTCGGCCTTCCTTATAGTCCAACTCTCGCAGCCATACGTTACTACGGGGAATACCATTGCTTTGACCATGCGGACTTTTGTTGGCAGGGTGATGTCTCTGCTTTTTATCATGCTGTTTAGGTTTGCCATCGCTTTCCTCCCAAGGAGCAGGCGTCTTTTAATTTCATGGCTGCAGTCACCATCTGCAGTGATCTGGGATCCTAGGAACGTGAAGTCTGTCACTACTTCTACAACTTCCCCTTCTATTTGCCAAGGAGTGATGGGGCCAGATGCCATGATCTTAATATTTTTGATGTTGAGCTTCAAGCCCACTTTTGCGCTCTCCTCTTTCACCCTGAGCAAGAGGCTCTTTAGGTCCTCTTCAGTTTCTGCCATCAGAGTGATCTTCACTTTCTGCCATCCGCTCCATATGTTTATCTAATTCTCTCTTGAAACTGTCCATGCTTGTAGCTGCCACCACCTCCTGTGGCAGTGAATTCCATATGTTAATCACTCTTTGGGTGAAGAAGTATTTCCTTTTATCTGTTCTAACCCGACTGCTCAGCAATTTCATGGAGTGCCCACGAGTTCTTGTATCGTGAGAAAGGGAGAAAAGGACTTCTTTCTCAACCTGCTCAATCCCATTCATAATCTTATAAACCTCAATCATGTCACCCCTCAGCCGTCGTTTCTCCAAGCTAAAGAGCCCCAAGCGTCTTAACCTTTCTTCATAGGGAAGGTGTTTCAACCCTTTTAACATTCTAGTTGCTCTTCTCTGCACTTTTTCCAATGCTATAATATCCTTTTTGAGATGTGGTGACCAGAACTGTACACAGTATTCCAAATGAGGTCGCACCAATGATTTATACAGGGGCATGATGATACTGGCTGATTTGTTTTCAATTCCCTTCCTAATAATCCCCAGCATAGTGTTGGCCTTCTTTATTGCAGCTACACACTGTCTAGATTGGTCAAGTTTATATAAATGGATTGAGGAATATCTTCAGAGATGTATAGTATAATTATTATAACAATTTTTATATTTCAAATTGTTAAATTGGTTTAGGTGCATAAAAGAATCATAGAATCATAGAATGTTAGAGTTGGAAGGGACCTTACAGGTCATCTAGTCCAACCCCCTGCACTCTGCAGGAGCGTAGACTAAAGATAGCTGTACATATCCTACATATATAAAACTTAAGTAGATACACTAAGTACATGCTTCTTTTTTGTTCTGTGTTAGTGTTTGTATCTGTATATGTAGTGTCTGTCCTCCTTTTTCTTTGTTGAAAATTAATAAAATCTGTTTTTTAAAAAACCCGGGAAATTAAAGACAAGAAACCCAAATGGATAGGGAAGCACGCAGGCCTGTAAAAATCCAGGGGGCTTGGAGTGTGAGTGGGGGGCTGGTTAGTGAAGGGTCAGCTTTCAGTCCCCCCCCCCTTCCTTTCCCTCTCCTCATTCCTTAAGAGAGGGAAAATGGGTGTAAGAAAGAAACAGACACAAACACACACACACACACAAAAATCATCCATTTTTTACTAGACCTTCACCACTCTAGAAAGAGTCCTGAAAAAGAAACATTTCTGCTAAATTAAGATCCAGATCTACTAAATTAAAGGACGGGAACCAACTAGATCATATGACCTTCAATAACCTCCAAACTATTTAGGCAGCTTTATGAAGTTTTTAATGAACCGCTGAGAGGTATGCCCTAAATTGGGAGACAAAGTGAGTCAGCTTCCACATCAAAATTACTTATCTAGTAATTACTTAATATTGAGACAGCTGCATCACTCAACTACCACTTCTGTCTTCTCTGCCACATGGAAGAGGTTCAGTGGGCAGAAATTATCATCCAGGAGTCCCAGGCACCTGACATAAACAATTAGCTACTCCATTTCAGTGTATGAAGCCCTGTCACTTTCGTTTGTTGCCATCATCTGCTGCAGATTTCAGGAGCTGATTCAGTGCAGTTTTGCAAAACTACATCGGCTGAAAAGGACCATCTTCCGTTTCAGCAACTCAGAACTCAGGAGGACTGACCTGGCCCCCAAATCAAGTAGGTAACAGATCAGCCTAAGTTCTCGCCTGCATTCGACTGTCATCTATCAAAGTCAGTATCATCGACTGGCAGCAGCTTTCCAGGTCTCCGGCAGAGATCTCTCCCATCACCTGCTTCCCAACCCATTTAACTGGAGATGCCCAAGGACTAAACTTGGGACCTTCTGCATGCAAAGCCGAAGTTCAATCACTGAGCCATGGCCTCTGCCCATGAGATACTGTCAGCATCCGTATGGAAGGGGCCCTAAGGACAGCTACTGCACCTTAGCAAAAGAGCAAAAATTGCCTGTAAACAGTCTTCCCTCTAAGCTGAGCTAGTGTGAGCTAGCTCACAGTTTTTTGGTCTCCGGCTCATGCATTTTTGCCTTAGCTCGGGAAGGATGGCTCCAGAGCAAACTAATTTATGCAGCAGCCAAATCGATTGGGTCACAACTTTAATGTCGTTAGCTCCAAAGCAGAATTTTTGCTCACAAGATTCCACAACATAGAGGGAGCATTTGTCTTAATGTTACGGAAGCAGACAAAAAACCGAGCAACTTATGCGTTCTAGCCTAGTTTGTATCCTTTCATATCAGGCCTGTAGCCCCTGCAGGGCCCAGGTGGCAAAGCCCCCTCCCTAATCTCCCCTGCCCCTCCCCAGCCCTTCTACGACCCTGCCCCTGACAGCTCACGGCGTGCAGGAGGATTCTGGGGCACGCAATGGCCAGGACTGCTACTCTGCTCGGGCTGGCCTTGGAACTGGTGCCCCGCTGCCCTGCACTACCGCCACTCCTTCTCCTCTGCCACTACAGCTGCGCACTCTCCACCCCTTGGCCCAGCTCACTCTTCTGGCCATCACTGTCCCTTCTTCGGCTTCTCACTGCAGCTCCATCCCTCAAGCCTGCCACCATCCCACCCCCAGCCGCTGCCACCACTTCACCCACCTCCCAACCGCATCCCCTGTTCCCGGAGGCTCCCTGGCAACATTGGAAGTCAGCAGACCTAAGCGACCCAGTGGGAAACAGGGACAATGCTTGGCGGTACAGGCTGGCGAGAGGAAGGCAGGGAGGAGGTGGCCCCAGAAGACCCTCAGTCAGGGTTCCCCGAACCTTTTCGAGCCTGCAGAGCTCTTAATTAGACCTCCAGTAACTGTATCATTCACTAATCTAATTAGTAGTAATTTAGTTAAGATCCCTGCTCTCAGTCTCTGCCCACCCCCCAGAAAACCTCCTAACTATGGGGCTGATTTGCACTACAGAAGCGAATCAGGACATCCTGAAAATCACTCAGGACAAGTTTCTATGCTTCCAGGCTGTGAAAAACAGGTTTAGAAAAGCACGGGCACAGATTTCTGAGGCCTCAATAGCTTGCCTCTGCTCTTGAATATCAGCAGAATAAATTACCCCAAATACAGTAATAGATGTGGATCCGGTTAGTTTTGACTACAGACTGTCAAAAATGTTTGGTTTTCCTAACACTGAATTTGGGTTACCTGACTAGTTGGAGCAGACTTCCCCCGCCCCAAAATCCATTTTTATCCCCAAAACTAATCTTTTTGCTGGGCTTGTAATCTCCCTCAACAGGCAGTCGGCATCTAGGAGTTACGGGTAACTCTTCTCACTCAATGGCTGACTACCCACTGCCTTTCCGAACCAGTTCCCATGGTAACAGGGCCTGACAGAAGGAAACAGGGATGACTTAAAATCTTTACCCTATTTTTCAAAAAAAAAAAAATTATCTATCTCTCTTCATTCTACTTAGCGTTCGCATGGTAACAAGGAGTAAAGCACCAGACGGAAAGACTGATACTATTTTTCCAAAATTAAAGTCCTATTATAAGACAGTAAAAGTTTGTGCCTGGAACCTAAACGTTACATAGGTGAAGGGGGGGGGAACGGAAATGTTAACTAGAAGATTAAGTTTGTACTCAAGCACTCATTAAAAAAAACAAAACAGTGGTGTTATGATGGTCTCTTATCCCTCCCAAAATTTCGCTGCTGAAACCATCACTGCCAACATCCAGTAGGGCCTAAAGATTCCCCACCACCACCAGAATTACAACATCTTCAGACAACAGAGAGCAGTTTCCCTGGAGAAATTGACTAATTTGATGGATAGACTGTATGACACTATACCTTCCTGAGGTCTCTCTTGTCCCCAAACCCTGCCTTTTCAAGGCTCCACCACCAAAATCTTCAGGTATTTCCCAGCTTGCAGCTGGCAACTTTAGCTGAAACAACGGAATACTTTTCATCAGGGCTATTTTTGGGCAGAAGCGCACAGGAATGGAGTTGTGGCTGGCTCCCAAGTTGGCCATGCCCAGTAGGAACTCATTAGCATAATAGGCCACACCCAACAGCAGAAACTCATTAGGATTGGCTACATTCGGGGTGTGTGGCCTAACATGCAAAGGAGTTCCTGCTCCGAAAAAAAGCCCTGGGTTTTGACAACAAACAAGATAAACAGAATAAGAAGCAAAAGGAGGGTGTGGCTCGATGACCACACTTCTGGTAACATGGAGGTGTGGCCTAATATGCTAATGAGTTTGTGTTGTTGGGTGTGGCCTATTATGCTAATGAGTTCCTGCTGGGCTTTTTTTTTTTTTTTACAAAAAAAGCCCTGCTCCTCATGGTAAAGTCACCATTCCATACTAACGTACTCTGCCAGTGGGAAAAGCCCATTTCCCCAAAGGGTGTTTGTTATTTATTCATTTATTAAATTAATATTCCCCCTCCCTTCCACCTCAGTAGGGACCTCTACTCCATTTTATCCTCATAACCCTTGAGGTAAATTAGCCTGAGATTGGTCCCCCAACATGCCTCCGTGGCAGAGTAGGTCTTCACAACTGGGTCTCCCAGATCCTAGTTTGGCCTTAAAATATATTTAGAAAAAAATTAGTATAGGCTACCAACAAGCAAGTCACAAGACACGCCTCAGTAGCTGTTGTAGCTGTCCTGAGCAAGATGGCCTAGGCTTGCCCTATCTTTCCAGATCTCAGAAGCTAAGCAGGGTCAGCCCTGGTGAGTATTTGGATGGGAGACCACCAAGGAAGCCCAGGTCCCCAAAGCAGAGGCAGGTAATGGCAAAACACCTCGGAATATCTCTTGCCTTGAAGACCCCTTGAGGGGTCACCATACGTCAGCTGTGACAGCAAAAAAAAAAAAGCTGTGGCGCATGAAGTGGCAGGCTGTGCACTGTGTGGTGTTTGCTAGCATGCACAGGAGAGAAAGCTGGAGCATGTCTGGTCTTTGGCCACGACAGTGCAGATTTCTCCAGGGAGCTGTCACTGCATACTTGGTCCCAATCCAGCATGAGTCACTTATAAACTAGAATAAGAGGAGATTGGATTTATACCCCACCCTTCACTACCTGAAGGAGTCTCAGAGCGGCTTACAATCTCCTTCCTTTCCTCTCCCCGCAACAGACACTCTGTGAGGTAGGCGGGGCTGAGAGAGTTCTTTCAAAAACTGCTCCTGAGAGAACTTCTTCACCAAAGAATGATTAACACATGGAATTCACTGCCACAGGAGGTGGCGGCGGCTACAAGCATGGACAGTTTCAAGAGGGAATTAGATAAACATACGGAGCAGAGGTCCATCAGTGGCTGTTTAGGCACAAGGTATAGATAGGAACTCTCAGTCTGGGGCAAGTGATTCTTGGTGCTTGGGGGGACAACAGTGGGAGAGCTTCTAGTGTCCCCAGGGCCGGCCCAAGGTTTTTTTGCACCCTAGGCGGGGCTTCCTTCTGGTGCCTCCCCCTGCACGCCCACCAATCACAGGGTTGCCAACCTCCAGGCAGGGCCTGGAGAGAAGGAAGTCCAGTTGCAGAACACCACCCACCCACCCATACACAGACAGAGTGGAACATACTACCCGGGATCCCCGAGAGCGCGACCGACTGGCCTGGGTGGAGCGCGACTGACTGGCCTGGACTGCCCCCTTCCTCTCCTCTCTCTCTGCCTCCCCCACAGGTGTGGAAGGGCTGCCTGCAGCGGTGGCTCACCCAGAAAACCCGGCAGCAGGAGATGGCCTTCATTGGCCCGGGGCTGCGCGGTGCTGGGGTGGGCTGCACAGTGCTGGGGTGGGCTGCACAGTGCTGGGGGGCTGCGCAGTGTCTCCCCCATCGCCTCCCCAGGGCCTTGGCGCTTGCCGCCCCCCTGCCCGGCCTCTCCCGACAGCAGGGCCCACTGCTCGGCCTTAGGCTCACAGCCCTCCTCTGGGACCTTCCGCTCAATTCCATGGCGTTGCCACCACCCGCCCGCCTTCCAGCCTCCACGCCACCTAATGGCCCAGCCCCACAGACGAAACAGCTGCTTTTTCAATCCCAAGGGGGGGGACTCGCTACTGGGGAGGCAGGCTGGGGGGGGGGGGAGTCTGAGCCAGCCTGGGTGGGGAATCCAGAGGAGCAGCGGAACCAGCCAAAACAGAAAGGGGGTTTTTTTGGGGGGGGGTGTCGAGAGGCTTCCCCGGGGGGGGGCAGAGCGCTACCTGGCCGGGGGCTGTGCAGGGAGGGCAGTGGGGCACCCACCGGGCTGGGGATCTCAGCCACATCCTGCTGATACGCCCTCACTCAGGCCATGCCGAGCACTGTCTGAAAGGCCTCCCCGCCACGTGGCTCTCGCTCTGGAGGGGCTCCGGCTCTGAGCCACTGGTCACTGCGTCGGCTTTGCTAGTGGCGCCGGGCATCTCTTCGCTTCGCGCCCCCATCTCCTGCAGCAACGGACGGTCCAGCAAGGGGAGCACTCTGCAGATTCCCCTGGGAGTTCCGGCAGCATCACGCCAGGCCATTTGGGGGGGGCTTTAAAGCCTCTTCCCCCTCCCCAAATCTGCAGCTTGTTTTTTCCTCGAGAAAGCTGCGCTGAGCATACCCCAGGCCCTGTGGCACAGACTGCCACCGAAGCCCCCGCAGCCTGGACTCCATTGCTGCCATGTGTACCAGTCTGAAGTGCCATTTTCCGCTTCCCTTGGGTGGTGGCAGGCACAGGTTATGGGTGTCGTAGGCCCCCCTCGCCCCCTGGCTTGGCTTGGAGCGCTTTCAGGAGTCCCAGCCAGGGGGGAGGCAGCACCTCCCCAACGCTTGCCCCAGGCCCTGGGGGCACTCCCCACATGCACCCCGCCCTCTCGGCCTCCCCACTGCCCTCCACAGGTGCTGGAGCTGGGGGCTTGGAGGGGGCGGGTCCTGTTTGGTACCCCAGGGCCAGCCAGCACTCTAGGCAAATGCCTAGTTCACCTAGCGGGTGAGCTGACCCTGAGTGTCCCGGCCCCACTGGTAGACCTCCTGATGGCATCTGGTATTTTTGGCCACTGTATGACAGAGTGTTGGACTGGATGCGCCATTGGCCTGATCCAACATTGGCTTCTCTTATGTTCTTAACAGCTTTGACAGAACTGTGACTGACCCAAGGTCACACCAGCAGCTGCATGTGGAGGAGTGGGGAATCAAACCCAGTTTCCCCAGATTAGAGTCCGCATTCCTAACTACTACACCAAACTGGCTGTATAACTAGACATGCTTCCCCTCCCACGTGTGGTACTGTTTTGCATATATAGGTCTTGAATGAGAAAGATGTGTGTGTACTTCAGCCTGCTCCCAGGTGACAATAACCTCACTGGATGTATTAGGCAAAAAACATACTTCATCTGTCTGTAAATTTACATAATGAAACTGAATCTACTGTTGACAAAACAAAACCCCAGAATTAAGTTGGTTGACATTTACTATTTCACTGTTTAAATTACGGGAAAGGAGGCATACAAATCATTCAGCATTGGTTGATCCGTCTCATCGCTGTGAATTACTTCCATGAGAAATAAGATCCAATTAGCCAGCCACAAACTAGCTTCTTCCCTCTACATTAGGCACAATCCACCCGGAGTAAGAACACTGAAATCCAATTGTTTTCCATAGGAGAGATTAAGGTGACCTAGCTACCTGTTCCACTGAAATCTCTAAGACATGGAAGTGTTCAACTTCAGCTAGATTATGTGTGCATTAAGGTGCTTCTAACTGATGGCACTATGAATTAGGTAAAGGTAAAGGTTCCCTTGCTCGAAAGCCAGTCGAATCCGACTCTAGGGTTGCGGTGCTCATCTCCGTTCAAAGCCAAAGAGCCAGCGCTGTCCGAAGACGTTTCCGTGGTCATGTGGCCGGCATGACTAAACACCACGGTGCACGGACGCTGTTCCCTTCCCACCGAAGTGGTGCCTATTTATCTACTTGCAATTTCTTGCTTTCGAACTGCTGGGTTGGCAGGAGCTGGAACCAGAGACGGGAGCTCATCCCGTCATGCGGCACTCTCGGTCTCGAACTGCTGACCTTCCGCAGCCTGCAGTTCAGCGTCTTAACCACTTGAGCCACCGCAGCTCCACTATGAATTAATGACCTCCAAAACACCCTGTTGTTAACAGCCTCGTTGCAAACTGAGGGCCCTCATGGCTTCCTTTATGAAATAAATCCACCTCTTCCTCTTTTCCCGCTACCTTCACCTTTTCCTAGCACTATTGCCGTTTCCGGTAAGTCTTGTCTTCTTACAATGTGACCAAAGCACACCGGCCACAGTTTAGTCATTTCAGCTTCAGGCTGGATTTTGATCTAAAACCACTTATAATAATAACCCACTTATAATAGTTTTCTTGTGTATATTCGTTGCTAACATACATAACAGTTAACGTTGTCTCCATGTACATAGTCATACACAGGATGTTTGCATTCTGCATGAATTTTCATGTGTCTTCATTCAAATCCAAGTCTGATGTGATTTATTTATTCGGTACATTTTTACCTTGTTGTCCTTTCAAAGAGTTCAGAGATAGGGTATGTTGTCTCCCCAACACCACCACTCTGTGAAACACATCAGGCTGAGAGAGAGACTGGCTGGCTGGCCCAAAGACACCTTTACAAGGTTCAAGGCAGAGTGGAGGTTTAAACCTGGGCATTCCAGAACTCTGGACAGATACCCTGATACCCTAACCACTATACCACACTCTCTCACACAGATGCAACTAAACTCCCTGTTCCACTCTGGAATGATAGCCTCTATTCAAAGGTAAGCTTTATCCTCCAAGCTTTGATTTAGGTGTGGAACAGTCAGACTTTCACTAGCAACTGATAAATAACCAATTCCTACCAACCCACCCCTTACACACCTAAGCAACTGATAAATCACCAATTCCTACCAACCCACCCCTTACACACCTGAGCTTTCACTAGTAATTAGGGGTCTTGGGCAGTGCATCTCTAAGAAATGTTGGCTGCATATCTATGGGAGGAATACTTCAGATTTTGCAAGCCCAGACCTACGTTTCAGACTAGAAAGAATTGGGAGACAGCAGGGCTATTTTGGGACAGGAACACACAGGAACGGAGTTCCGGCCGGCTCCTGAGTTGGCCATGCCCAGCAGGAACTCATTAGCATAACAGGCCACACCCAACAGCAAAAACTCATTAAGATTAGGGGTGTGTGGCCTAACAGGCAAAGGAGTTCCTGCTACAAAGAAAGCCCTGGGTTTTGACAACAAACAGGGTCAACAGAATAAGAAGCAAAAGGTGGATGTGGCTGGATGACCACACTTCTGGTAACATGGGGGTGTGGCCTAACAGGCTAATGAGATGTGCTGTCAGGGGTGTGGCCTAACATGCTAATGAGTTTCTGCTGTTGGGTATGGCCTATTATGCTAATGAATTCCTGCTGGGCTTTTTCTACAAAAAAAGCCCTGGGAGGCAGCAGTGGAGTTTAAGTTAGTACAAGAACATGTGCATGCTTTCTACTTTCATCCAGGAATAAGAACCAGATTGTGTTGGTTGCATTATTTCTTTAACAAACTTGAGGTGGTGGTGGTGGGGGAGGAGACTTGTGTGTTCCCAGGAAAGCAAGACAGAGCAACAAATTTTCAGGCAGATGAGGCTGGAAATCCAACTAACTTTTATTTAGAAAGGCAGATCCATAGAAACTCACAAGCAGTACAATTTGACTCCATAAATTCAGAGCCACTGCCTTCTAATCCAGTCCTTTACTTTGCTACAAAAAAGCAGAGCCCATGAAAATCTAGTGTAAAGAACCATTTATAATTTCAAAAGCTGTGACGCTACAGTGGTGCATCCAGACACTCCAGAGCACTGTGGAAACTCAGCAGCTGAGCATAGTGGAAATTCACCATCACAGAATGCATTTTGGACGAATAAAATGTGGCTGCACGGGGTGGGGGGAGGAAAGCCAGTGAGGTCAAAGCTCAAATGTGAAGGCATGGTGCTGTGGCTGGAGTTTGAGAGGTGCAATGCTTGGTGTATGGGACTAGGACCCAGGAGACCTGAGTTCCAATCCCGGCTGAGCCATGACATCCACCAGTTGGTCTTGGCCCAGTGACTTTCTTTCAGCCTAACCTACCTTTCAGCCTAACCTGCCTGTGAGGACAAAACAGAGGAAGAACAAAAATGTGTTAAGCCGCACACCGATATTTGGCCAGTTTATCTACCACAGAATTTTTCCTAAGAGGCTCCAAATCACTTCCCATACGTGCTCTCAATAATATTTACAACAACCCTTCAAAGTAGGCTGGTATCCTTTCACGCATAGGGGCTGAAGCTAGGAGAGCCGGGCTTGCTTGTATGTCAGCTCACGCAACACGCAATCGCCCTTCCCCACAGAGCCCGGCCTGCCGACACACGATCCCAGAGAAATGGGATGAGCCGGCCATGCCAAAAAATGACAGGCCACCAGAAAGCCCACTACAAATAGGAGACAAACATGGGAGGCGACAGCAGCAACGTTTTAGAAGCCCCCCCCCCCGCTGGATTGGATGGTAAGAGAACATGCAACAGGAGCACAGATGCCTCTTCTGTAGCACTAACCTGAAAGCCAGACTGTAGATGTGTTGCCAGATATTATGCATTCATTTCATTACATAACTCCTTACTGGCAAAGATATATATATATACACACACACACACACATTAATAACTCTAAAAACATTTTGCCCTATAATCTACTTCAGAAGGGCAGTCAGTCATTTCTCCTCAATTAAAATCCATACCCAAAATAGATTTTTTTCTTTCCAGATGAGCGAGAAAGCTTCATATTACAGCTTCACGGCCAACTCTAGACACCATCATACAACTTCAAACAGGGGGTGGGGGGAGAGACCTGCCACTAATCTCTTCTCTTCTCATTTGCATATCTAAGCAATATATGCCATTATTTACTAACCACTGAGGATGGATTAGGAAGAAGGAGAATTGCTATGCAGAAGCCAAAAAGAAAGTTAATAATGCGGGGGGGGGGGGAGCCCGCCTCCACAAAAATGCATTGGGGCAGGGAGGATGTCATCATGCAGTAGATAGGGTTGCCAGGTCGAGATTGGGAAATTCCTGGAGATTTGCAGGTGGAGGGACGAGTTTTGTGGAGGGGAGGGGATAAGGTCATACAGCCCATCCTTGGAAGCTGATACTTTCTCCAGGGGAACAGATCTCTGCCGTCTGGAGATCAGGTGTAATTCCAGTAGATCTCCAGGCTCCACCTGGAAGTTGGCATCTCTGTAAGTAGGACACTTTCACCTGGGAAGCATATAATTTCCTACGGCTCAGAATGAATGCCCCACTTGCATCAGAACTGTCCTGCTTCCAATGATGGCTGGGAAAAAAACCCCAAGCAAAGATAGTTGGCAGATGGGTGTCTGTGTCCGATGATCCAAGCGACCGATGATCCGAGCGAACGCTGGTGGAAGAGGCTGGAGTCTAAGTAGGGGAATGTCGATGTTTCTTAACTGCTGTGGGTTTTTTCTTTGGGGAGGGTAACTGCTAGAACTGGTTCGCGGTTGAAGCACCTATTAGAACTTGGGGAAGGTTCACCCTCCCGTGAAGGGAGGAAGCAAAAACGTGCACCTGTCGCCAGCAGAGGCAGGGCAGGAAGCCAACAGCTGCTGCCACAAACTGGCTGAAGCACCTTGGGGTCGCAGTCTCTCTCTGGGCATCTCATGTGGAGCGATGGATCTACAGCGCCGCAGGGGTGCCTCTTTGCTGCCACCAGCGCTCTGCTTGCATATTTATAAATAAACCAAATATTACCCCCCCAACCCACAGATCTCAACTGTTTTCCTCCCCCAAAAGGGAACCAACCCAGGAAACGCTAAAGTGGACAGCGCTCTGCACTGGCTTGATGGGCAAAGGCTCAAAGGCTGAGCACTTTAGCCTGAAATACAGGTAACATTAACAAGGATGTGCATCTCCCAGAGAAAGGTAAACGGGGATGTTAGCAGGGCTGCAATGCAAAAGTCATTCCTCACAGACCGTTACATTACCCTGGAAGCTGGTCACCCCCCCATTTCAAACAAGTTATGGACCAGATGTGCATTCCAAATCCTCATTAATTCAGCTACGGAACTTCTCCCAGTGGTATCATTGTAATTTGACAGCGTCAAGAAAGATTGAATAAAGTTTACTCATATGACACATGTACAAGCATGTATACACACGGGAGAGACAGACAGGATTTTTTTTTCTTTGCACGCTGTATGTTCCCACACAAAGACATATGTGACGCTTGGATCTTAAACATATTACTCGCAAGCAATCTCCACCGGTATCAGTGGCAACTTCATATCTGCCTTTAGGAGACTGGAGCACAAAACAGTATGGGGTTTTGCTTTCCCTTCTCTTGACTGATCTATAGAGCACAAACTGAAGGAAGAAGAGCAACACCCGGGAGAGGGGAAAAAGAAACTTGGGGAAAATGTATTCCTCTCTCACTACTAATATTCCTTCCCAGTTAGAATCCATAAGTTTCTCTTTTCTGCCAGTGCCAGAGTTAGGAGGGCCAATATGCGTGTGGGGGGGTGTCTGTTAAGCTTCGTAATTAACAACCAGGAGGATGCAAACACGAACGGGAGGCTCAGAGTTGTTTCTACAAACACATTCCGAAGCAAAGCAGGCATATTTGATGCGTCTTCAGAATGACCTCAGCAGCCGGATTTATTTATTTATTTTGCACTGCAGTTCATCCATCTTGACAATTAAAGTGACGGAAGAGCTCCAAACAACCAAGACAGATTTCCGCCTCTCTTGATCTACTGCGAACATCGCACCTGAAATATGACTGGATTCTTTCCGTCGTTTGAACAAAAAGCATTAAAGTCAAAGTTGTTCCTGTTGCCAAACGGAGCCCTTAAAGTGTACCCGTTCCCTTCTACAGACAAACTACCAATAGATTTGTTTGTCCATGTGCTCTTTTCCCCTAATATCACAAAGAGAATGCCCGGTATTCATAATCCATTTCAAATAATGAGTTCAAGGGGCCAATTTCTACACAGGAAAAAAGGTAGCTTGAAAAGAGAAAAGGTGTCTATGGGCACTGATGGACTGTACTTTCTCAGCAAGAATTTAGCAAAAATGACCGGAGAGTAGACTATGAGGAGAAAATATTCAGTGCTTAAGACACTCAAAAGGCAGCAGGGGAAAAAAATTAAACAGAGGGGTCACCTCGTAACCCACAAGCTGTCCTCTCGTTCACCTTTGCTGGAACTCCACAGAGGCCTTGAATCTTCATTGAACACACCTTGAAGCAACACTGATTTTTAAGCATCGCTCTCAGCTGCCAGCAAAGCATGCAAGTGTGCACAGATTCACACATGCATCCCAGCCCATCCGATACAATCTTAAAGGTGGGTCAGAAAAAAAACATTCTGCATTCCTCCCCATTTAAACGACCTCAAAGGCTTGATTTCTCCAACACTTCTGTAACAAAGAGCTAAGGAAAACCAAGGAAACCTTTAGGCAATACTAAATGTTAGCTCCACGAGCACTCACAGCTCAAATCTTCAAATCTCCGTCGTTCACTTGTTACACGACCAAGCCCTTCACCCACCACCTCACTCGCAATGCAAGAATAAAAATAATAAGCTACCCTACAGGGTTGTCGTATGCAGTACTGAGAAAGGGGAAAACCAGACACGTTCAAAAGCAGTATCTAAAAACGCAAGTACTGTTGTTCTCGCCATTGTAATCTTATCACCTTCAATTAATCAAGCAACCTACCTGGGCCTGGAGAACACGTTCCGGGGTCTGCAGGTACCCCAGACCGGACGGAAATAAGCGAGAAAAGAGAGACCGCAAAGCGCCTGATGCACTTGTTACAGTAACAGAAGGACAATCCAGCAACTGTGAGCAAAGGAGACCCCCTATAGGCAAAATAAATGTGTATATCTCTAGTTTAGAGCTCGCTAAACAAGCACCACGTCTCTTTGGCAGAATTGCTATGTGCAGAGAGAAATGAGTGTCATAAATACTGTAATGTGCAGATTTGAAACTCAGGTACAAAAAACAACAACCCCCTAACAGTCTAATAACCCTCGGTCTAATACCCTGCCTTTCCAGAACGCACCCTGTATCCGGCGAGCATCACAGCACAGAAGTTGTGCAAGCCTGTGTGAACCCAGGGAGCTCTCGCAGGTCTCCAAGGACCGGATAACTTCCTTGTGGAACCAAAAGCGGTGCCCGACAAGGCTCCATCTCAGGAAGGCTCTCTGCCCGGATGGTGGCATGAGGCATGACTCACAAAAGCGAACGGCAGGATAAATCGCTAGCCTTTAAGGCGCCACCGGATGCCCGTCTCGTTTGGCTGCCACAACCAGACCGATTCATCTTCCAGGGGCCACAAGGTTCTGATCTGGCTGCCACAGACCAGCGGGGGACGCATCCTTCACCTCTCCCACACCGGCGTGCTCGCCTGAACTCGGGGAGCGTCACCCCTTCACTCCCCCAGCCTCCGCCTGGCACACAGGGCGCATCTGCCCGGGCGCACCAGGGACACACGGGCAAGGACGTTCGGCACACCACGGGTGAACACATCGATCGGCGTGAGCCACGCCGGGGGCGCTGGCAGCCCGCACCGCATGTGCGCACTACGGGGTACCTCGGAAGCCCTGCGCACACGCCGGTCCCTGGCACAGAGATGCTCCCCCAGAGGAGGGAGGCAGGATTCCCGGGCAGAAGCGCCCAAGCGTCCTCTCGGCCACACCGGTCCGGGAGATGCATGCACCTGAAGCCCCGTCCCCCCCACCTCCAAGCACCACCCGCGCATCCCCCCGGCAGCCCCGCAGAGGCCCCCGAGAGCCGGGCCCGGCCCCCCCCCCGCTCCGCCCCAGGCCGCCCCCTCCTTCCCCTCGCCCGCCTGCCTACCTGCCCGCCCGGCAGAAGTTTCAGCAGTTGCGCCGCCGCCTCCCTCCGGCGCGTCTCGGCTGGCCGGCCATCGCGCCCGGCTGCTGGCGCTGCCCTCGCCCTGCCTCTCCCCGGCGCGGCGGCGGCGGCTCGGCTGGAGAAGGCGCCTATAAATCCACATCGCGGAGGAGCAGGCAGCGGCGGCGGCTCCTCGCCCGCATCCCTCGGCAACGGCGGCGGCTCCGCTCCAGACCGCCCGGGAGAGAGAAGGGGGGGGGAGAGGGAGAAAGAGGCGGACCCGCGGCTGCCGAGGCAGCGCCCGCTTCGCAGCCCAGGCGAGGGAGGGAGGGAGGCGGGAGGCGAGGGAGCGAGCGCCTCAGCAGCCGCCGCTCCGCTGCTTCTGCTTCTGCTGCTGCAAGCCCAGCCAGCCCCTGGCTCTGCGCTGCGCCGGCGAAACTGGCGGCACCCGCGCCGCTCGCCTCTTAGCTGGGGCGCCTCGGCTGCTAATGAGCATGCCCGGGAGAGGAGAAGGGCATGCGCGCTGCAACTCACGCCGCCGCCGCCGCCGCCTTGCCTTCACCTGCTGCCAGGGCGCTGCGCAGGTGGCATCGCCAAGGAGGCGAGGGAGGAAAGAGGCTGGGCTGGACTGGACTGGACCGGGGGAGAGGCGGCGGCGGCGGCCCGGGGAAAGGGCTGAGCAGCCGGGGAGGGGGGAGGCTCCCTGCGGGAAGAGGGGGGAGGCAGGCAGGCAGCGGGGGAGGCGTTGGCTCGTCCGCTCGCCCGCCCGGGGAGGTGCAGAAAGCCGGCTGGGCACGCAGAAGCCGTTCCTCGCGACACGCCCCCGCGGAGAAATGAGCAGCCCGGGAGCCAGGCTGGACGGGGCGGCTGGAGAGCCGAGGGCCTGCCGCGCCTCCCGGGGGAAGGGGGAAATCTTTCTCCCCCTATTGCATCCGCCCTGTCGTCGCGCGGTCACCCAGGAGGAGCAACAGGTTAGGCACGCAAGAGGGCACCGCGGGGAGGGGGGATCCAGTGGGGAAGGAGCTTCCCCCGCATGCATGCAAGAAGGAGGCCCGGCAAACAGGGGTGCTCCTCTTTGCGGGGCCCGAACGCCGCTCTGGTGGGTCTGCCCAGGGCCAGCCTTGGGGCCGTGCAGCCAGCCGACCCTCGACTCCTCCGAGGAAGAGATGTGAGCTAACGGAAGGCAGGACCAGGAGGAGGCATCCCGGTTAGTCCCGTCTCGAAAAGGGGGTGGGGTGGGGTGGGGGGGGTGGTCTGCCGTCTGCCACCTTTTCTGTGACTCGCGTGGCTGGCTGTCGCTGAGATCTTAGCGATCGCTCTTTCTTTCGCTGTCTTTTTAACCGCGCTTTTCAGGCAAAGATTGCCCCCTTAACAATTAAACACTAATATTGGTTATCCGTTGGAATATAATTACTAAGGTAGGCGGAGGAAAGTTTTCTTGCCGCCTCGGTTGTTGGCATAAAGGAAGATAAACAGAATTCGTACCATTTCTCTTTCCTTTGGTTGTCTGCTCTTCCGAAAGATCAGGCTGGCTTTCATCTACTGGCCCCCCCTCCAAACAATTCGGAGAACCCAAAATTCTTAGAGAATCTAACAGGAAAGTGGAGTGGGTGCAAATGTGCCTGCCTGCACCATTGGGGGGGGGGGCATTGTTGAATGTAGACTTTTCTTAAGGGCAGGGAAGACACCGCCCTGAGTCTGTCTCTTTACAGAGGAGAAATATCCCTGCTGCCGGTGTCTTCTGCATCCATGGTGTGGTGGGGGCGAGCAGGTGGGGCTTTTGGTTCTCAGCAATTCATTTGACAAAAGAGGCCCAGGTGAGTCCAATCTTGTCTGATCTCCGAAGCAAAGGAAGGTCAGCCCTGGCCAGTCTTTGGAGGGGAGACCTCCAAGGAAGTCCAGTTGCTAGGCAAAGGCAGGCAGTGGCAGGCCACATCTGTTTGTCTCTTGCCTTGAAAACTCTATGGGGTCGTCAGAAGCCGGCTGCAATTGACAGCACTTTACAAACCTGAGCAACAAGATCACCGTCCCTGGCGCTTCCTTGCCATCCATCTTTCACTGCTGGCTGGGGGGTTGGCAGCATCAGCGTCAGACTGGGCCCAGCGGCTGCCTGTCGCTGACCTTTACTGTCACACAGCCCAGGCACGTGATGAAAATCAGAGGAACAATAAAGGACAATAACAGAGGAACTTTGCATATTGTAAAAGGGTTAGCATGTATGCCAGGTTATGGAGAATCTTCCACCTGCATCATGTATATAATTTCATGTGATACAATTTTTTAAAAATAAAATAGAATGTAAACTTCCACGAGAACTTTTTACGCTTGAACAGTGGTTCGTAACGTACGTTTCACTAGCAAAATCTTGACAGGCTGGAGGGACGAAAGGGACAAAGTTGTGTTGGACTATGAAAGGCCTAAACCCATCTCACACTGGCAGAGAGCGTCTAGACAGAGTGAACTCTGCACTGTTTTACAGAGTGAACTTTTACCATTTCACTTAGCCAAGGGCTTTGGCTGGAAGCTAAGGCCACCTGTAATTACAGGGTCATAGCCCAAAAATTCTTACAGAATCTAAGAGAAAGATATAAACAAGATGTACAAAACAAAGAGGTCCCAACAGGGTTTGCTGGGGTGAAGGTTTTGTGAGACCGAACAATTAGGATAATATACATTTATAGATAGATAGATATATCCTAAGATCCCCAAGAGGTACCTTAGAGATGGACAAAGAGGGATCGTGGGAGGAAAATAAATCCTACTTAAGTCACCATAGGAGCCTAGGAGGATGCACGGTATTGATTTACTTTAGTATCAAGTACTAGGCCAGACCAAAAGGAAACTTTGCTAGCTAGAATAATATTTTGATCAAGGATCTTTCCTTCAGACAGCCCCTGAATTTTCATAGCTGATGAGAAGGAGAGTTTGAATGGGAGGAAAGTCCCTGGGACAAGTTTAAATGTTTACTAAACCGAATGATACGCACACAGGCTGCTTTGCCCCTTTCTGAAACTGATTGCTAATGTAATTTAAACATGTATACTCATCAATTATGGGACTATGCTTTACCATATATAAGAACATAAGAGAACATAAGAGAAGCCAATGTTGAATCAGGCCAATGGCCCATCTAGTCCAACACTCTGTCACACAGCAGCCAAAATATACCAGGTGCCATCAGGAGGCCCAGCAGTGGGGCCAGGACACTAGAAGCCCTCCCCCTGCTGCCCCCCCCCAGCACCAAGAACAGAGTGCATCACCTGCCCCAGACTGAGAGTTCCCATCTATACCCTGTGGCTAATAGCCACTGATGGACTTCTGCTCCATATATTTATCTAATTCCCTCTTGAAACTGTCCATGCTTGTAGCTGCCACCACCTCCTGTGGCAGTGAATTCCATATGTTAATCACTCTTTGGGTGAAGAAGTACTTCCTTTTATCTGTTCTAACCTGACTGCTCAGCAATTTCATGGAGTGCCCACGAGTTCTTGTATTGTGAGAAAGGGAGAAAAGTACTTCTTTCTCAACCTGCTCAATCCCATTCATAATCTTATAAATCTCAATCATGTCACCCCTCAGCCGTCGTTTCTCCAAGCTAAAGAGCCCCAAGCATTTTAACCTTTCTTCATAGGGAAAGTGTTCCAACCCTTTTATCATTCTAGTTGCCCTTCTCTGCACTTTTTCCAATGCTATAATATCCTTTTTGAGATGTGGTGACCAGAACTGTACACAGTATTCCAAATGAGGTCGCACCAATGATTTATACAGGGGCATGATGATACTGGCTGATTTGTTTTCAATTCCCTTCCTAATAATCCCCAGCATCAATAGACTAATGTTATACATCATATACACTATGTATTACAGTACTCACATTCTTAGTAACTAGGTTAAAAGTCAATTCAGAATAACTGTTCCTTTTGTTTGTTTGTTTATTGTTTTATATCCCACCCTATCCCAAAATGGCTCATTGTTCTCCGTAGGTCTGACCTTCAGATGAATGTTATCAGAAGACAATTGTCAGGTCTTGGGGCCCCTGGGGCCTGGGGTTTATAAACCAGCAAGGTTTATAAGATTATGCATGGGATAGAGCAGGTTGAGAAAGAAGTACTTTTCTCCCTTTCTCACAAGACAAGAACTTGTGGGCACTCAATGAAATTGCTGAGCAGTCAAGTTAGAACAGATAAAAAAGAAAGTCCTTCTTCGCCCAAAGAGTGATTAACTCATGGAATTCACTGCCACAGGAGGTGGTGGCAGCTACAAGCATGGATGGCTTCAAGAGGGAATTGGATAAGCATATGGAGCAGAGGTCCATCAGTGGCTATTAGCCACTCTCAGTCTGGGGCAAAGGATGCTCTGTATTCTTAGTGCTTGGGGGGGGCCAACAGTGGGAGGGCTTCTAGTGTCCTGGCCCCACTACTGGACCTGCTGATGGCACCTGGTATTTTTGGCCAATGTGTGACAGAGTGTTGGACTAGATGGGCCATTGGCCTGATCCAACATTGGCTTCTCTTATGATCTTATGTTCAGGCTTTTCCAGGGCATGATTTTTAGCTGGTAGGCTCACTGGCTGTGCCTCAGATGTTACAGGAGGAGGGAGGTTAAAGCACCTTCCCCTCTCTCTCCTGCCCATGAGCTCTCTGTTAGGTAGTCTCTTTCAGCTTCCATATACTCCTCCGACAGTCTCATGCCGTTCCTCCCCAGCACGCCTGAAGCCCCCTGCACCCACCAATGCCATTCCTCCCTCAACAGTACTGCCAGGGACATCTCTGTTGGCTTCCAGTTGGGTTGTCATTCCTTCCTGGACGCTCCTCCTCCCGCCCCTACCTTCAGCGTGGGTTGGGTCCGACTGTTCGTTGGACCTCCTTCCTGTTCTGCCACATCTGAAGCTGCTATCGTGGCAGGTTCTCCCTGCTGCAACTCAGGGACCATCCCCCGGGTCTTGCTGTCTCCCCTCACTCCATCAGACTCCTCCTCACAGCCACCACTGCCGTCCATTGACTTGCCTTTCTGCTTTCTGTTGGGGCAGGCCCTGACACCACCGTCAGCATATCCACCACTTGGCTTTCCTCCCTTCTCCTCACCACCAATGCCATCTTCTCCAGCTCAGGATGAAGATGCCAGGCATTTACCCTCAACATGCCCACCTTTGACCCCCCTGGGAGGGGTCGTGTCTGGGGGTTTTATGGAAGAAGAGGAGGAAAAGGAAGAAGAAGAGATTGGATTTATACCCTGCCCTTCACTTGGCGTCTCAGAGCAGCTTACACTCCCCTTCCTCTCCCCGCAATAGACACCCTGTGAGGTAGGTGGGGCTGAGAGAGCTCTGAGAGAACTGCTCCAAGAGAACTGTGACTTGCCAAGATCATCCAGCAGCTGGGGGAGTGGGGAATCAAGCCCAGTTCTCCCAGATTAGAGTCCACCCTCCTAACCACTACACCAAACTTGGGGTTGCCAAGTCTGGACCACAGTGTTGAGTTCCGTCCAAGTTCAAGAAAAATTCTAGAACAGGACAACTTGACCCAGTGGAGTTGAGATGTCCTTGGAGAAACCGCAGAATGGGACAACTTGACCCAGTGGAGTTGAGATGTCCTTGGAGAAACCCCAGAATGAGTCAACTTGACCCAATGGAGTTGAGAAGTCCTTGGAGAAACCCCAGAATGGGTCAAGTTGACCCAGTGGAGTTGAGATGCCCTGGGCAAGGGGAAAACCCAGACAGGACACAGATGGTTTTCTTACGCAAATCTTGTTTACTGATTTTGGGTTGGTAAAAATCCAAGGGTGGTTGAAAGACTGATTGGATCAGAAAGGTGGGCAGATGAGCTGAAAATAGTATAAGAATGGAGGGAGAACTTAATGGAAGTCAGGTCAAGAGGATCGTACCCTCTCTCCCCCACTTCCTATTTTACAGATACTTCCCAAGGCGGATTGTGTGAAGGTGAGATTTTCTCCTACCAAGTTGTCATTGGGATCGGTGAGATATATATTGCTTGTTATGCTATTGTATTAGACTATGAAAGGCCTAAACCCATCTCACACTGGCAGAGAGTGTCTAGACAGAATGAACTCTGCACTGTTTTACAGAGTGAACTTTTACCATTTCACTTAGCCAAGGGCTTTGGCTGGAAGCTAAGGCCACCCGTAATTACAGGGCCAAAGTGCAAAAATTCTTACAGAATCTAAGAGAAAGATACAAACAAGATGGACCGACAGGGTTTGCTGGGGTGAAGGTTTTGTGAGACCGAACAATTAGGATAATACACAGTGTCTGCAATTCATCCTTTGTGCATGGCGTGTCCCAGTTTTATAGCTTCTAGTGATGAGGTTTAGGGATTCATTACACAGAGCATGCACCAGAGCATAAGAGCCTCATCCCAAGAGTCTGGTTGAAGAAAAGCAGCTTTGGGAAAGGGCTGGGAAAGGACCAGAGAAGCAGGGGAGGGAAGGAGGGAAGGAAAGTCGGGAATGAGAGATTCACCCTTTCCCTGCCACCTATTTTGTCCAGTCCCCCCCATGTACTTTTACCCACCTGTGACAAATACCAGCACAAACAGGGATCTGTAGGCTCTATGCCGTCTCAAATAAATTAGTGATTCAATATTGGTAAGATTTTAGGACAAGCCATGTTACATGTGTTCAATACATTTCTCTAAGGAAGAGAAAATCCTTGGCCAAGCTTATGTGCTAATAAACCTTCATGAAAATTACGAACCTGGTGTCTAGTTCTCTCTTGTCCCTGGAGGTGTCTTTCCCAGTGTAAAATCCAAAGATCCCTCTTCCAAGTATGGGCTCAGCCTGGGAACAGCACAGATTGATAGCTGGTCCGTCATTCAAGCCCATTCTCCTATGAGCCAGTTTGGTGTAGTGGTTAAGTGCGTGGACTCTAATCTGGGAGAACCAGGTTCGATTCCCCACTCCTCCACTTGCACCTGCTGGATGACCTTGGGCAAGCCTTGGTTCTGGCACAGCTGTTTTTGAAAAGAGCAGTTTCTATCAGAGCTCTCTCAGCCCCACCTACCTCACAGGGTGTCTGTTGTGGGGAGGGGAAGGGAAAGGAGTTTGTAAGCCGCACTGAGACTCCTTTGGGTAGTGAAGGGCGGGGTATAAATCCAATCTCTTCTTCTCTCTTCTGTGTCACTTGCCCCCCTGGACATGGCCCTGGCCAACAGAAGAAGGGGCAGGACCCGCCTTCCTTCCAAGCCTGACCTTCCCTGTCCTCACAACTGTACACCGCTTCCTTGTCAACATGGGCTGAAATCCTTCCCTGTTTCCTCTGCCCAAACAAACCTGCCCATGGGCTGAGGTCTTCTTCAGCTGAGAGTGTGGCTTGCACGCGCACACTGACGGATGTAAGATTCATGGGCAAACACAGCACATGGATTTTCCAGCTGTTGAATCTGAATTATGGAAGTCTCCGCCCCAGGAGGCTTGCCTGGCCCCTCATTCCCTCCCTTTGAATGGTGGGAGCATAAAGTTTTGGCTTTCTGTTGCTCTTTGATGTTTTTAGGGCTTGCTGTTTCCTTCCTCTGCCTATATTTTGTTGCAGCAGAAAAGAGGCAGAGTCCAGTTAGCACCTTAAAGACTAACAAACTATGTGGCAGCGGAAAAGCTTTCGTGAGTCGCTGCTCAATTCTTCAGAATTCTAGCTGATTCACGAAAGCTCACCCCCTGCCACATAGTTTGTTAGTCACTGAAAGTGCTACTAGCCTCTCGCTCTTTTCTACTGCTACAGACGGGCTAACACGGCTACCCATCTTGGTCTAGATTTTGTTGTCTTTTGATGCTGCCGTTGTTGGATTTGTGTGCTTTTTATTATTTATTAAAATGGTCATTGTTTATAAGAGTTAAGATACTTGTCTGGTTGCTAGGTGGTCGGCACAGGGACAGGATCTGCAGACCTCCAAATTAATAGTGTCAACCGAACCTGCTTTTGGCAGACCGTGAAAGATGGGATGTTCCACCTGGCCTGCCCCTCCTTCCTTCTCCTGAACCTGTTTCCCCCATACATCCATATTCCACGTCAAGGTCAGGGAAGAATGTGTTCGGCAGAAACCTAGGAAGATTCATCAAGAAGGCTTTAAACTGTCGCCAGTCGCCACAAGGGGAAGGAGACGACCAACAGAGGGGTTTAAATGAAGGAGAGCAAATAACAGAGGCTGACCGTGAGAGCCAGTTGGGTGTAGTGGTTAAGTGCATGGACTCTAATCTGGGAGAACTGGGTTTGATTCCCCACTCCTCCACCTGCACCTGCTGGATGACTTTGGGCAAGCCATAGTTCTGGCACCGCTTTTCTTGAGAAAGAACAATCTCTGTCAGAGCTCTCTCAGCCCCACCTACCTCACAGGGTGTCTGTTGTGGGGAGGGGAAGGGAAAGGAGTTTGTAAGCCGCTCTGAGACTCCCTTGGGTAGTGAAGGGCAGGGTATAAATCCAATCTCCTCCTCCACCTGGGAGGGCCCAGTTTAATAGAACCAAAGGTGCAGGGCCTCAGGTGTCTATGTACTAATGTCCAAAGCTTGGGCAATAAGAAGGAAGAACTTGAGATGCAGATTCTAATGTAGACAGAGGGATACGATTTAGTAGGCATTAGAGAGACTTAGTGGGATGATTCCCAGGACTGCAATGTAATACTGGATGGATATGAGTTGTTCAAGAAAAACTAAAAGGGTCTCGGTAATCTGGAGATCGCTTCTAATAGCGGGAGATCTCCAGGCCCCACCTGGAGGCTGGCAAGCCTACAGATCCCTGTTTGTGCTGGTATTTGTCACAGGTGGGTAAAAGTACATGGGGGGGACTGGACAAAATAGGTGGCAGGGAAAGGGTGAATCTCTCATTCCTGACTTTCCTTCCCTCCCTTGCTTCTCTGGTCCTTTCGCAGCCCTTTCCCAAAGCTGCTTTCCTTCAACCAGAGTCTTGGGATGGGGCTCTTACGCTCTGGTTCATGTTCTGTGTAATGAATCCCTAAACCTCGTCACTAGAAACTATAAAACTGGGACACGCCATGCACAAAGGCTGAATTGCAGACACTGGAAAAAATGAGTACCCAGGCCCCATAGCCAAGGGCCAGTGTACAGAATGAGTTATCCTGGGAGAAGAAACTTTTGACTTGCTTCTGTGTCTGACATAACACTGATGTTTACATATTTCAAGGGCTGCCCAGGAGAGTGACTCTCCTCCTTCTGTTCTAGCTTCTAGCGAAATAAGGCACCCAGCACTTGCCTCTTTCATCTGCCATGCTTCAAAGAAATCAGCTGATTGTACTTCCTGGCTGAGTGCAGGTAGGCAAACTCCCTGAGTTCTCCAGACACATGTCATGAAAGACCCCAAATAATCAGCAAGGCCAGAGTTGAAACAAACACTCCGCAATTCTTTGTACACGTACAAATTCTTTTTAAAGGGGCCGTCGTCTTGAATAGGCACGGAAACCCACAGGATATTTGTGTTTTCATCATTTTTTTTTTTTTTTGGCTTTGCGCTTGGCATTTATACAGGACTTTTTGAGCGCCCAGAGCAAAATCAGATGCATCCTCCTGCTGTGATCCTTACAACAACCCTGTAAGGGTTTTGCAGATGAAGCTAAGAAAGCCGCCTAAGGCCACTTACAGCATCGATGATAAAATTAGTGTTCCTTCAGCCTATCGGTTCTGAACAGCTGAGGCTGCTTACAGCACCAGTCCTAAGCAGATAGATTCAGGTGGTCAGCCGTTTTGCTCTGAAGCAATGGAATAAAGTTTGAAAGAAGTGGGCGTGCACTAGGCTTGCCAAGAACTTACCGTGTGGGAGCGAGGGATGGATACGTCCTCGCAGGACCATCCCCGGGGGAAGGACAGGCGCGGAGCACCATGCTGTCGTCAGGAAGTGATGCTAGGCGACGCTCTGGCAATGCAGCTGGAAACTCAATGGCACCATCGAGTTTTCAGCCCCATTGCCAGAGCGTCACCTGGCGTCACTTCCGGGCAACGGCATGGTGCGTTACAAGGAGGACTGGTCTGGCTGGGGAGCATGTGTCCCCCGCTCCCACATGGTAAGTACTTGGGAACCCTAGCATGCACACAGAAGCTTATACCCAGAATTAAATTTCGTTGGTCTTAAAGGTTTCACTGGACTCCAACTTTGTTCTAGTCTTAAGCAGAGTTACTCCCTTCCAAGTCCACTGAAATCAATGAGCCTGGAAAGACATAGTTCTACTTAAGATTCCACCGTTAGTAATTCTGTGGGAAAGGCAGGCAAGACTCAAACCGGGTTGTCACTGAGACAAAGATCAGCCTTTCAGCCACTGTGCTGCATCAGTGCTCAGGATTTTATTGTTGTATAATTACAAGGGTTAAAAATATCTGTGCCTTTCGTATACATAAACTCAGTCACACACGCCATACCAGCATGAGCAAAGAAAAGAAGATGAGTTGGGGTAGGCAATCGAAATGGTAAAAGCTGTGCAGTTAGAAGAATAGACTATGAATGCAGGGAAGCAGCGTCACGTGGAGTCAGACGATGGTCCGCCTGGCCACTTCTAAAAAAGGGTTGCCAGCTCCAGGCTGGGAAGTCCCTGGAGATTTTGGGAGGGTGGGGTTTGGGGACGGAAAGGTCTTCCAGTAGGGGACAGTATGACAGAGTCTGCCCTCCAAAGCAGTCATTTTCTCCAGGGGAAATTCTCTCTGTAGTCTGGAGGCCAGCTGTAATTCCAGATCTCCAGGCCCCACCTGGAGGCTGGCAACCCTACCAGTGTGGCAAGGCCTTGGAGAACTGTCAGCCACCACACCTCTCCTTGTCCCTGTCATGATGCCGTCCCCAGCTCAGGAGCGATAGCAGATGATTCTCCTTCCCTGGACACAGTTAAACACAGCACGGGCTTCCCAAGTTCTGATCAAACACCAAAGTCCAGTAAGCCTTATTGCTGGCTCACTGGGCTTGCCAGTCTCCAGGTGGCAGCTGGAGATCTCCTGGAATTACCACTGGTCTCCAGGTGACAGAGATCAGCTCCCCCGGAGAACATGGCTGCTTTAGAAGGTGAACTCTGTGGTATTATAGCCCATTGAGGTCCTTCCCCTCCCCAGACGCTACCCTCGAAATATCCATGCATTTCCCAACCCAGAGCTGGCAACTCTATAAATACTCAGAACATCCTGAAGAACAAGGAAGGAAGAGCATTATCTGCTTCAGTCCTCAGGTGATGTGGTAGGGATGCATTATAGAGGTCAGGCTCAGTCAAATTGAAACGGCCTCTAATTGCACTAAGCACAGTAACACAATGGCCCTGGTCACATGGAGAATTTGCCGCACGGAAGGCATGAATGTCAGGTGGATTTTCGGGGCGCGATCACACCACAACATCTGGGAAGCGTAGCGCTCCCGTGGCCAACCCGTGGATGTGGAATTAAAAAGTACCGTGGAAAGTGCACTAGTATCCGGAAAATTCGGGGCAAAGGCGGGCATCTGACTGCGGGAGTGCTAGTATCCTGTGGCATCCAGCGCCTGTCCACATCCCGTCGCAAACCGGATGTGTTTTGTAAGTCTCCATAGGATGCACACAAATGCCAAACTGTGCATGCGCACAAACACGACTTGTTGCACCAACTCGCCATGAAGCGATCCGTCATTCCTCGATCATGCACATGCGGAGACTCTGTTGGAAAACAACAATGGCCCGTCTGATCCGGAAGCGGTGGCTTGCGATCGCCGCTTGTGTGATCGTGCCACGCTGCTTCTTTGCCACACTTCAGCATTGTTGTGTGATCAGTAGCTAACAGCCTAAGCGCAGAGACTGAGGGGACCATGTGATCGGGCTATTGCGCTTTATTTTGCTCTGGGGAGAACAGCCACGCCTCCCCTCCCGTGTTATCTGGCCCGTGTGACCACAACCAATGATATATTTTGCTCCTCCAGCTTTGTGAGGGGCTTGGCTTGAATTCCTAGGATGCTTCAGTGGATAGGCCCAGTCTCTTCCCCATCGAACCAGTCGTCGAGCTGATAATTTAAAGTAATCATCAGTAACTCGTGAAATATTTCATATTTCACAGAAGACATGTTTATTCTGAACCTGTTTGACTGTGTTTTTGTGTGATTTCTAAAAATAAAATCTATTTCAGGCCTGTTCTATATAACCGAATTTCAACATCTTTCTCACCCTATTTCTCCACACTCTCTTTGAAATAAGCGCACGGATACATTTTTAGTAACGAGTAATAGTGGTGCAGGGTATAGCTCTATTAAGGGGGGGAGACACATTTTTATTTTTATTTCTTTTTGAAACCCAGTCAGTGAAGAACCCTTCTGCTCTCTTAAGGGATTAAAGACTTTCTTTGGTTCAGCTATTTCAAATAATTTCTTGTGGCAGCATTAATTTTCAGGAAATGGAATATTAAATAGAATCCGCTGTCTGCTCTTCAGAGGCGTGTCAGGAAAAGAGGAGAAACAGACTGGCAAAGGCTTTCCAGTAAGTGCCTAGGCATTACTTGGAAAGTCAATGTGGAGGAGTGATTGGAATGCTGGAGCAGGGGCATTGAGTCCTAGATTCAAATCCCCACTCGAACATTACTCTTAACTAGGAGACCTTGGCCCAATCGTTCTCTCTCAGCCTAAAACTGGTGGGAGGTACGTCAACCTGAGCTCCTTGGAGGAGAAGTAGGGTTTTTAAAAAAGGGACAAAAGCAATTTTGGCATTCCCACCAGGTATTTCTCGGGTGAGGTCATTTTCTCTGCTCCAGACTTCCCTTCAAGTGTTTATTGGGCGGCTGTACACAAAGTGTTGGGTTTGGATAGGGTTGCCAGCCTCCAGGAGATCTGCTGGGATTACAACTGACCTCCAAGCAACAAGAGTAGTAGTGACAGTTGTCCAGCTAGTGTTCTATTTTTAATATAAAATTTAAAAAGTGAGAATCACCTAAAACAAGGTACCCAGATATAAACACATTTCGTTCTCCAGGGAATGATGGAAGGTATACCAGCTTCACAGGGGGGGAAAAACAAAGAGAGAACCAAAGTCTATAATCTTTTTTCCATGCTAGGAGGCCTCTGACTTCTAAATAATCAAAGACAGGATTCCAGGTGTCTTCATAGCTACTTTGTTGCACACTATATTGTGAATTACAGAAAAAGAGGTCATGTACAATTTTCTCCAAAACACAGATTTCCCAAAGTTTCTTATGACATCTATTTAAGGATGGTCCAACTGGATTTGATCAGGTAGCAGCGATTGTCAAACAGCCCACTGCTAATAATTTAGAAATTAGTTTCCTTGTCTCTATGGGGGTTTGAATATCATTCCAAATATCAAATATAAACAACTTTGGAGAGAAAGGGAGCTCAATCCTAGTGATTTGGAAGACTGCCTTTGAGACAGCCAACCAAAAATGATGGATATTGGGGCATTTCCACCATAAGTGAATTGGAGAACCTGTTTGTCCACAGATGGATGGATGGGTGTTGGTATGGATATTTCCACCACAAGTGAATTGGAGAACCTTTTTGCCCATGGAGCATCCTGCAATTAGGGCTGGAGCCCTGATTCATTTTATGTAATCTATTGGGCCAAAGATACCAATTTGCAATTAATTTATAAAACTGTATCCTAATCGAATGGATAGTGGATTTATTTGAAGGTGAACTCCAAACAGCATCCCAATCTCCAGGCAGTTCTTTCTCCCATATGTCAATATACGTTGGTAGTTTAGGGTATAGGACCTCAATGAGAATTTGGTATATTTCAGACAAGAGAACTTTCATAACCCTTGAAGATCCAGTTAGAAGGGTCTCAAACTTATAGTTAGTGGTCTACAGAAACCAATTTTGGTAGCATAGGAAAGCATTATTGTTCTCGTTTGAAAATATTGGAACCATGGCGCTTGCCCTTGTAGCTTTAAATCTACTTGTTGTTTGGTGAGAATTTTCCCTTGTCTATATCAGTTTCTGATATGGTCAAGGCCCAATTTGGACCATCACTGAAACTTACTGAAGTCCAAACCTGCGGGGAGCCACCCCAAGTTTAGAGCACAGGCCATTGGAGAGGCCTCCAGCGCTAATTTCCATTTTGGTGTAGTGGCTAAGTACGCAGACTCTAATATGGGAGAACTGGGTTTGATTCTCCACTTTTCCACTCGCAGCTGCCGGATTACCTTAGGTAAGTCATAGTTCTGTCAGAGGTGTTCCTGAAAAGAGTAGTTTCTGTCAGAGCTCTCTCAGCCCCACCTGCCTCACAGGGTGTCTGTTGTGGGGAGGGGAAGGGAAGGGAGTTTGTAAGCTGCTCTGAGACTCTGAGTGAAAGATGGGGTATAAATCCAATCTCCTCCTCCTCCTCTTTTCCTCCTCCTCCTCCTCCTCTTCTTCTCCTTCTTTCCCAAATTCATAGAGTGTTTTCAAAGATAGCACTTGTAGCTAATGTGAGAACGTAATTTAGGAAATTACCAGATTGTGCCTTAAAGAGGTATAGGTCACAATAAGCTTCCCTAATACGAACCCATGGTTCAGATGCTTGAATTTTCGACATTTGGATTAGTTGTGACAGAAGCGATGCCCAGTAATAAAACTTCAGACTGGGCAGATGAATACCCCCTTGATGGCTGGGCTAGTGTTCCGGCTAGTGTTCTAGACTGGCAAAGTCCAGCTAGTGTTCTAGACAGGGCTTTTTTGTAGAAAAAGCCCAGCAGGAACTCATTAACATATCAGGCCACACCTCTGACAGTACAGCTTGTTAGCATATTAGGCCACACTCCCATGTTACCAGAAGTGTGGTCATCCAGCCACACCCACCTTTTGCTTCTTATTCTCTTTGCCTTTGTTGTCAAAACCCAGGGCTTTTTTTGTAGCAGTAACTCCTTTGCATGTTAGGCCACAGAGCCCTAATGTAGCCAGTCCTAATGAGTTTCTGCCGTTGGGTGTGGCCTATTATGCTAATGAGTTCCTGCTGGGCATGGCCAACTTGGGAGCCAGCCAGAACTCTGTTCCTGTGCATTCCTGCCCAAAAATAGGCCTGGTTCTAGAACAAGAAAGACCATTTTTAATTGAATGTTCAGAAGTGGTGAGGGTGCTGGGGGAGTCATCTTTCCCCCACCCATCAGTCCTCTGCTCAAAGTAGCCCTGCAAGTGCCGACCCCCACCATGGGATTTCAAATTAATGTTTTAACTTCCTCGCCAGTGGCTGATTTTCTGAAAGGATCGTTAAGCTACCATTATACTTTGGGCTTTAATGCCTCCTGGCCTAACCTACCTCACTGGGATGTTAAGTCAAAAGCTCTTTTCACATTACCATTCTAAACCAGATATTATCCATTGTTGGCCCAGTCCCAAGTAAAGCAATACAGGGACGGAAGCTTCATACAGTGAAATTCATTCAGTTAATGAGCCGTCTCTGAAGCGATCTGCCCATTTTAAACAGTGCCACACTTCCCCACCATGTGATCTTCCTTGAACTTGTAAAACTTCCTTGAACTTGTAAAAATGTTCTAAATTGGGCACTATAGTGCTACACCAATATAGCACTTCTCAGTTTATCTCAATGGTGCCAAGGCATCTCAATGGTACTGTTGTAGCACCGAAGTGCTATATTGATCTAGCGCTATAGCACTCAGAACGTTAAAAAAAAGGTTTGAGGAAGATTGTACTGCAAAAAAGGGAGGGGGGAAATCACAGCACTATCAGAAGCGATGCAGCCATTTTAAACAGACTACAGCGATTCAGAAGCACAAAGAAGAGATAAGAATGGAAGAAAGCCGTTTACCTCAAGAACGGCTCAATCACATTTTACTAACTAGACACAAGTGGCTTTGTACGAAAAGGTAAATAAAATCCATTAACAGCCAGTTGCTGAAGCGTTGTGTCTGAAATGACACAGAAAAAATCTACTAACAATCTGCTACCAAAATGGATTACAAAGGCTGTCTGAAAAGGGCCAAAATAAGAGTTCACATGCACAACATCTGCCTTCCATCCCTAACCATTGCCAGTCGTCGCAAACACCCCTTAAACCGGTGTAGTTTGCCACTAGGTACCCAAGTGGTGTTATCCTGAATGCTCCGGTTCTAGCCGCTTTTTCCCTGTCTAGTGTGGACGCCCGGGAGCGATGTGTTGCATGGTGAGAGAGGTATGTGTGACCGCGCTTGTCCCGGATCAAATTAGTCCAGTTGGAACCAGAGCAGTTTACACCGCTCCCAGCACGCCGTCTGACCGCACCCTCCGAGTAGCTCACAAACTCCTTTCCCTTCTCCTCCCCACAACAGACACCCTGTGAGGTAGGTGGGGCTGAGAGCTCTGACAGAACCGCTCTTTCAAGAACAGCTCTGACAGAACTATGGTTTGCCCAAGGTCATCCAGCAGCTGCAAGTGGAGGAGTGGGGAATCAAACCCAGTTCTCCCAGTTCTCCACACACTTAACCACTATACCAAACTGGCTTGTTTGCTAAGGTTTACCATGTGAGCGTGCACACAGCGAATCATATATTCTAGATGGAGTCATTTAGTCTTGTCCCATCAGTGAGAAGGCGAGACCTGGCTCCAGTTAACCCAAAGGCAGTGCGGAAGCATCTCCATGGCTTCCCACTCCCCCTGCCCCCCGTCAGGCTGCTCTAGAACTTTTGGCTGAGAGTCAGCAGGACTTTCTTTCCCACTCAAGCACCACCTGACCCAAGAAGCTCTGTGACTACTGCCTAGAATCCAGCATTTTTACTGCAGTCTCCAAGCAAACTATGGTCTAAACGAATCAAGGGGACTCTCTTCAGATCTGCAAAATATCTGGGTTATGCTGGGTTTTGACAACTTCTGTACAGTATATATAATACTGACTTCCTGAGTCTTACCAAAAGACAAAAAGTGGAGACAAGGAGAGGTGGTCGCAGTGGAAAGGGCCACCGGCTTGCAGCCAACCTATGGCAACCTGGTAGGGTTTTCAAGGTACGAGATGTTCAGAGATGGTCTGCCATTGCCCGCCTCTGTGTAGCAACCCTGGACTTCCTTGGTGGTCTCCCATCCAACTATTGACCAGGGCCAACCCTGCTTAGCAGCCCAGATCTGTTGAGATTTGGGAGGGCCCCAAAATCAAGACAGTGAAACCAGATCTATCTATTGACATTTCTTTCCTCCCAGAAAATGTTGGCTGACAAATGAAATTCAAGATAGCACAAAATTTGACTTGAGTGTTTGTCTCTTTTATTTTTAGCTTGCTTTCCTTCCTGAATGGAACCAAAATCAGTGCACAATATTATTATTCCCTCCTTCATTTTATCCCTGCAACAACAACCCTGTGAGGTAGGTTAGACTCAGAGAGCATGACTGGCCCAAGAATCAAATCTAGGTCTCCCAGGTGCTAATCTGGCACTCTAACCATTGCACATGCTGGCTCTCAAATCAATACCCCTGTTGCCCTGCAAGAGCCTTATGCAGCATCTATAAGGCTATGGACTATAACTGTAAGCAGGACTGTATAATGAGTGTGCCAGGGATTGGACTGTGCAGTAGCCTGATGATGGTGCCAGCCTCCTGGACTGTAGACATGTGCCCAGCCAAGGGAAGCCTCGCCCTGAAGCAGTGTGCCAGCCAGACGGGGACCTATGGACATACCCGATGCCCTTCACCCTGGTATCCCTGCAGGAGGCAAACCAACTTCCCTGACACCAGAAGCATGCAGCAGCCAGCAGCAGTTCCCTATGAAGAAGCCATGCTTTACACAAGAACCTTGAGTGTTCCTGCAAGGACTCCATAGAAAGACTTCTTCTCCAACATGCAGGCCCCTTTCCCCACCACCCCTTTGGCAGATGCTGCACGTACTCTCCATCATAAAACAGAAGGACTTACAACATGAGTGGATTAAGCAACTGGCACAGCCATCCACCACCCATTCTGATAACACTGCTGCAGATCGTTGAGGCATTACAACTAACAACCATCGATGGAGCTGGAACATTACTGCTCTTTTCTGGTCATCTCCTGACCATTAGTAACTGGATTTTTCTAGAATTCCTGGGGATACAACTAACAACCATCGATGGAGCTGGAACATTACTGCTCTTTTCTGGTCATCTCCTGACCATTAGTAACTGGATTTTTCTAGAATTCCTGGGGACTATGTTACTTAGTGGCACATGGCCCAAGTATATAAGAAGAGCATAAGCCCATTGCTCTTTCTCTCTCTCATTTCCTATCTACCTGACCCCACCCTACCTTGCTGAAGCCATTCCTAGTGTTTGGAGTCTACCACGTGTGTTGCAGGTCAACACACGACCCCTTCCCTAGCATTTTCCCTATTTTCACTGAAGAATCGCATCATCGTGTCGGACAGATAAAGTATCCCCCCAACCAACGATGCCTTCCTGCTAATGCAGCTGTCACTGTACTTTTCTATCTAATTTCTTAGTTCTGAGTCGCTCGAGTGTATGATTGTTTCATTTTATATTGTATGTATGTGAGAATTATTAGTAAAAGAAATCATTTCATTTGAAATCCAGCCTCTGCGTCTATTTCTGGGGATCCGGATAAATTGGACTCTGGTATACACAGGTGATTGCTCCCTTTATTTAAGCCATTGCCATTTAATATTTAAATTCCCCCATCTTATTAAAGAAATAAGGCAACTTGGCTAATACCCTTTAGAAAGAACATCAAGCAAAGCTATATTTTCCTTTCTCAAATCCAAAAAGGCAGAAAAGACACACATCCCCTGCCACCCCATATGGGGATTACCTTCCCATCCTGATAGTGGTTGTTTTCAGATATCATACATTAGCTCTCCAACTGGGACATCTTTTGTTATAATACCTATAAGCAGAAATGCAGCTGGGAAGTTTTCCTATGGCCTGATGAGTGATGGGACGGATGGGACCACACCAGAAAGCCCCTTTTCGTGCATGCTCAAGGGCTAAACAGTATTTGGAAGGAAAAAAATAGCACATGCACTTAGGAATTGGATATATGATGCACATTGTTCAGAAAAGCATAAGGTTACGAAAAATGTGGCACTGCAGGGGGTGATGGGAGCAAAATAGGCCTCGCTCTGCATTACTTCAGTAACAGCAGTGTAGGCATTCACAGCGACTGCAACTGGCATTTGCTACGGAAGGCTGACACAGACTTTTCTGTTTTGATCAAACTGTCTTAGCAGAAAAAAGCAAGATTCCAATAGCAGCACCTTAAAGACTAACACAATATGTGGCAGGGGATTAGCTTTCGTGAGTCACTGCTTACTTCTGAAGTGAGCAGTGACTCACGAAAACTCCTCCCCCGCCACAAATTTTCGTTAGTCTTTAAGGTGCTACTGGACTCTTGCTCTTTTCTGCCGCTACAGGCAGACTAATATAGCTGCCCATCTTGATAAACTGAACACAAGAACATAAGAGGAGCCAATGTTGGATCAGGCCAATGGCCCATCCAGTCCAACACTCTGTCACACAGTGGCCAAACATACAAGGTACCATCAGGAGGTCCAGCAGTGGGGCCAAGACACTAGAAGCCCTCCCACTGTTGCCCCCCAAGCACCAAGAATACAGAGCCTCACTTGCCCCAGACCGAGAGTTCCTATCTATAACTCATGGCTAATAGCCACTGATGGACCTCTGCTCCAGATGTTTATCCAATTCCCTCCTGAAGCCTCAAATGCAGTTTATAGTGCAAAGGCAACATCATTTTCACACACACACACAAACAAACTCTAAAATGTTTCCTTCACACAAGCAGTACAGTCAGGGCTCATTTCCTGCAGGAGCACACAAGTGTGAAGCTCCAGCAGTAAGCCGCCCAGGGGGTGGGCACATGCAGCAAGCCCCACCCCCTGCTCCCAGCAGCCCCCCTTGCCTTTCCCAGCCCACTGGCCGACCCAGCGAAGCACTGCTGCAAGCTGGCCCTCGAGCTGCTCCGCCAGTGCCTGGGCCGTGGCACCCAGCCCACCCAGGCTCTGCCCATCCTCATGCCAGCCCCGGTGCCATGCCTCTGCAAGGTGGGCCCAGGCGACTCCCACGAGGCCTGCGAGGAGCTCCGCCCCAGCCTCCTGCATCTCCTTGGCCTCCTCCTGTGCCTCTGCCCCGCCACCACCGTGGCCCCCTACCTGCTCAAGGCCATGTGCATCCTCTGTGCCACCCTCCTTGACCCACAAGCAGCCACGTACTTTCCTGCGCTTGCCGGCCATCCAAAAGAGTCCAATGGCACCTTTAAGACCAAGGTTTATTCAGGTACGAGTTCTCCCTCCTCTGTGAGGGCAGATTTGCACGCGCTCCCCCCCCCCATAGCTAGCAATCCAAAACAGTCCAGTGGAGCCTGAGCCGTGGGTGTTGCCTTCTGACACATTTCCTGTGATGTCAGGGGGTGTGGCATATGCAAATAAGCTATACTAATGAGTTGTGCTAATGAGCTCCTGCACCTCTTTGTCTACGAAATGACCCCTGAGTACAGTCTTTGCTTTTCCCCTCTTTCATTTTATCCTCACGACAATCATGTGAGGTAGGCTAGCACGAGAAAGGGAAACCAGGGAAGTTCCCCGGCAGAGTAAGGATTTGAACCGGGGCCGCCCTGGACCTCACATTCAATGATCCTCCTTTCTCTCTGCGTCTCTGTCTCTTCCAATTAGCCTCTTGAGATCCACCCGACAGTTCTTGACCACGTCTGGCGGCTTCAAAAGAGCAAACGAATGTTCCCCCTCCCAATCCTCCTTCAGACCTTTGGGGGGGGGGGAAGTAACACATCTGAAGAGCAGTCATCCAGTAATCATGCCAGAGGAGGCCAGCAGCCAATTATAAGGGAAGAATGAAGCGGCCCAATGCCGCCCAATTCTAAAATAAGCCCACATTTTATGATCACACTTGGAAAAATCCCTAGCAACACTTCAGAAGCCTATGGCCTAATTCTCACCAAGATGAAAAACCTCAGCCGGGCTATATCATTTCAGACGGCAAGTGTGTGTGGTGGCGGTGGGGGGGGGGGGCTTCACTCACTGAATGCTCCACAGTATGAAAAAAAAGTTCTCTCGACAGAGGAAATGAGCTGTCAGGGAGAAGGGCTCCGGCATAGCGTGCTCCCCTGATATTCGCTTGTCTGTGTGCAGAGATGTTCTTTTTTTCCAAGCGGGCTTAATATGGGGAAATAAATGAGCAGCGGTGAAGTTTTTACCCTGACCTGGAGGGCCCAGGCCAGCCCGATCTCATCAGATCTCGGAAGCTGAGCGGGATCAGCCCCCGTTAGCACTCTGATGGGAGACCACCGAGGGAGTCAGGGTTGCTACCCAGAGCCAGGTAATGGCAAACCACCCCTGCACGTCCCTTGCCTTGGAAACCTTATGGGGTCGCCCTGACTCAGCTGCGGGTTGAGGGCCCTCCCCCTCACCAGTGAAGCCTTACGTGGGAGCCCCACCAATGCAGCCCCTTCTCCCACCTGGAGTGGTCTTTCCCCTTTTTTAAGAAATAAGAGGAAGGATTTGCTTGCAGGCATGCATTGTGTGCCTGAAGTCTCTGTCTTTCAATAAACGCTGGACAAGACATGGAATTTACTGCCACAGGAGGTGGCGGTGGCTACAAGCATGGATGGCTTCAGGAGGGAATTAGATAAGCATATGGAGCAGAGTTCCATCAGTGGCTATTAGCCAAAAGGTATAGGTAGGAACTCTCAGGCTGGAGCAAGTGATGCTCTACATTCTTGGTGCTTTGGGGGGGGTCAACAGTGGGAGGGCTTCTAGTGTCCTGGCCCCACTGCTGGACCTCCTGATGGCCCCTGGTATTTTTGGCCACTGTGTGACTCAGAGTGTTGGACCGGATGGGCCATTGGCCTGATCCAACATTGGCTTTTCTCATGTTCTTAAGAACAACTCACCTGCATCAACATGGAAAAAAGTGAGCAGTGACTCGCCCTGCCACAAATTTTGTTAGTCTTCAAGGCGCTGCTGGACTCTTGCTCTTTTCTACTGCTACGGACAGATTAACACAGCTACCCATCTCAATCTCTTGAGAGACACCTCTTGAGATCCATCTGATTTTATTGTTCTATAACCAGTGCTGTTACCCACCCTGAGCCCGTTCGCTTGAAGGGCGGGATGGAAACTGAACCACATAAACGAATAAATAAATCTATCAACATGAAAACAGACAAGATGGGAAAATCTTGATTTCCCAGATCCAGCATAACCGTCATTAGGAACACTTCTCCACAGCTTGTCAACAGCAGATTTTCTCTTGAGTACTACTACTATTACTCCTGCTACTACTCCCACTCCTCCTCCTCCTCTTCCTATTACTACTACTACTACTACTACCACTACAACAACAAACAGGAATATTTGCATCCCTACTCCAGAGCTGACAGAGGCTTTCAGGGAAGGTGATCCAGTTAGCCAGATCTAGCCAAGCGCTAATGGACAATCAGTCAATGATTCTGGCTTCCTCAGATAACTTCCCTTTGCAAGAGGTCTTTGTGGAAGGATTGCAATAGGTGGAGAGGAAGGCATTGCATGATGCACAGTACTATTTTATTATCCAGACCTTTTCCAGTCGGGTTTGGGCACTGAAGGTTCTGACCACACGCAGAATTAGCAGTGCGAGAGGAACGAATGCCCGGTGGATTTTACAGGCGTGATCACATGGGAACATCTGGCAAGTGTCCTGCACCCGTCGCCAACCCGTCTCACCCCTCCAAAGAAGCAGAGTTAAAAAATACCTGGTAGCAAACAGGTTTGTGACGGGCTGCAGACGGACATCTGCATGTGATCGCACCGGCACTCTCTCATTGCATCAGTGATCCCTCATTGAAGCGCACCGGAAACACGCAGTGAAGAACTGCGTCTGATCACGCAGTGGCACATCAAATTACTATGAGGCAAATAGCCTCGCTTCCGCCGCCCGTGTTATCTGGCACATGTGACTAGGACCGAAAAGACCTTGGTGGTGATGCTGGAAAGTGTCATCAAGTCACAGCAGACTTACTGCAGCCCCATAGAGTTTCTAAGGCAACGGACATTCAGAGGTGGTTTGCCCATTGCCTACCTCTGCATAGCAACCCTGGACTTCCTTGGTGATCTCCCATCCAAGTACTAACCAGGGCTGACACAGAAATGCTCACCACTATATGTGGGGATTTGACATACCACATTATTTATATGTACTATATGTACTGCCAGAGGACGGCAGAAGACAGGAGGGCCTGGCGTGATCTGGTCCATAGGGTTGCGAAGAGTTGGACTCGACTGTGTGACTGAACAACAACAATCTGTTCCTAAGTTGAGAAGAGCATATATGGTGGCACGCTGCAATGCATTCCCATCTGCACGGATGAAGGGTCGTTTTCAGGGCGTCCCAGCAAGCCAATGCTACTGCGACTGCCCATTAGCAACTGTAGACTCACTTGCCCATATATTTTCCTGCTGCCCAAAACATGCGGTTGCGAGAGAAAAGTTCCTGAGGAAATGGCTATTAAAATTTTCTTCCTTTTCGGAATCTACAAGGTTGAGACTTCTGCTGAGTAGTCTATGCAATAACTGTACAATAGATGTGGCACATTTCTGTTATACTGTCTTTTTAAATGTTTACAATTTTTAAAAGTTTAAATTAAATTCTTTTTTTTTTAATGGTGCCTGGCCTATAGGCTCTTAAACCTAATAAACTGAACTGAACTGTCCTAACCAGGTCTGACCCTGCGTAGCTTCTGAGATCTGTTGAGATCAGGCTGAGAACCATGGCTGATAAGACTGGAAAGTGATGGGGGGAGAATGTCTATGGATTCTTCCAGACCTCAAAAGTGGCTTTAGATACCATCAACTGCAGCATCCTCCTGGATAGATCGACTGAGTCAGGGGATCAGGGGAACTATATTATGGTAGTTTCTCTCCTAGTTGGCCTATTAGTTTCAGAAGATGATTCTAGAGGACTACTGCTATTTCTGGGGGAATTTATAGCATGGCTTCCCAAATAGCTCTATTCTGATCCCCATACTGTTTAACTTGAAGACGTTGGATGAGACTATCTGGAGTAGGCTTCCCAAATACTTACCTCGTGCCGGCGGGGGATGGATATGTCCTGGCAGGACCATCCCCGGGGGAAGGAAAGATGCGCCACATGATGCCGTTGCCGATGGCAAGTGCATGCTGAGTGGTGGTTCACTTCCTGGCAACAGCATGGTGCGTTACAGGGAGGAACGATCTGGCCGGGGGGCATGCTTCCCCCGCTCCCACGCGATAAGTACTTGGGAACCCTAATCTGGAGATTTGGATCATGCTGATGATACCTGGCTTTATTTCTCCTTAACAAATGATTCAGGTGAGTCTGTGTAGGTCCTGAACAAAGGCTTGAAAGAGGCTAGGTCAGGGAAAGATGAGTCGGTAGTAGCATGCTGGGGGAGCACAGGGGTCTGCTGTTCCCAGGGTACCCCCAGAAGATGGAGCCAGTACAGAATGTCACTTCTTGTCAAGAGGATTGCTATCTGAACAGTTTTAAACCCTTCCTAAATAATTTTTTTGTAGATAACCTCCTGCCCCATGAACCAGGATCCTGAGTATGCCGTGTGACTTATCCAGATAAGCAATGGACACTTTTCCCTCTCTCTTGGAGAGATGGTAATGCTACTCGCAGATTTAAAGGGGGGGAAAAACCTATCACAAATTCAATCTCTCTCATCACTGATTTGATGTTCTCCTTTAAGCTGCAGAGGAAGGAATGGATCTGAGGGTAAAAGATTGTCCCTTTCATCAAAATACGTTACTAGTAATGAAGCAGATCAAAATAAAATTCAGGATCACACACAGCACACAAATCACTCCCCCTATTAAATAGGAGAACATCCTAATATAGTGAATATTCTCACATGCACATAAGCTGGGTGCCAAAAATAGGTTCAGGGAAAGCAGCAGAAACCAGAAAAAGGATTGGTTTTTATACCTTGCTTTTCTCTACCCAAGGAGCCTCAGAGCAGCTTACAATCTCCTTTCCCTTCCTCTCCCCACAACAGTCACCTTGTGAGGTAGGTGGGGCTGAGGGAGTTCTGAGAGAACTATAAGAGAACATAAGAACATAAGAGAAGCCAATGTTGAATCAGGCCAATGGCCCATCTAGTCCAACACTCTGTCACACAGCGGCCAAAATATACCAGGTGCCATCAGGAGGTCCAGCAGTGGGGCCAGGACACCAGAAGCCCTAGAAACTATGACTGGCCCAAGGTCACCCAGAAATCATCGTGTGGAGTACTTTGGAATCAAACCTGGTTCTTCAGATTAGAGGCTGCTGCTCTTAAGACAATACACCACACTGGCTCTCAATCAGGCCCTGCTGATTGGGGAGACGCTGAAGGTAAGGAAGAAAATTGTAGATTTTGGGGAGGGGAGGAAAGCCAAGGACACTGCGGGGGGAGGGGATGAAATGGGAAAAACTGTCAAGCTGGATGACCCTGAGGAGGAGAGGCCACATTTGAGAGCTGGTCACAGGCACCAGAGGGAGAAATGTTCAGCCTCCATAGATACCAGATGTGGGAGATTTCTGCTCAGCCAACTCCAGGAATTAACCCTTTACAGGTTACCCTTCTGCTCCATCATTTGAAATGTGGCATTGGAGGAGAGTTTTACGGATATCATGGACTGCCAAAAAGTTAAATAGGTGGATTCTAGATCGAATCAAGCCTGAACTCTCCCTAGAAGCCAAAATGACTAGACTGAGGCTATGGTACTTTGGTCACCCTATGAGAAGATGAGCCTCATTGGAAAAGATAATCGTGCTAGGAAAAGCTGAAGGCAGCAGGAAAAGAGGAAGGCCCAACATCAGATGGATGGACTCAATCAAGGAAGCCACAAAGACCCTCAGTTTGTGAGACCCGAGCAAGGCTGTTAACCATAGAGCATTTTGGAGGTCATCAATTCATAGGGTCCCCATAAATCGGAAGAGACGTGATGACACTTAACATACACAAACACACACACATCCAGTTCAGCTGTACGTTGGTGAAATCACTGGTCGAACCAAGTCTGGAGGAGACCTCATAACCGAATCAGGATTTTTTTTTGTATACCTAGGATTAGTGTTATGTCTTGAGCTTGATGTAAATCCCATTGATATGCTGGTATCCTGAATGGCAATGCCTGATTGGCTACTCTGCGTAGCAGGCCAATCAGGAGACAAGGATTGTGCTGGATGGAAGCAAACTGATTGGACTTTATGTAAGCAATGCTATTGGTTGTTACCACTGATGTGGGCGTGGCTATGCTAGCCCACACTGTTTAAATAAGAGCCTGTTGCTCTATGTTGTATTGTCTGTTCTGAGCTGTTGAATCACTACATTAAAAGCTGAATCACTTGTTGGAACGCTGCCTTTGAGTGTCAGACTTATCAGTTACCATATTTTGAAAAGCAAAAAAAAAAAAAAGGACGTATTTCCGGACTGACTACTGCAAACAAAAGATCACTATGGGTGTGGTCACACTGGTGGCTCGGCACGGTATGGCACCGCCTCTAATTGTACCGGCTTAAAGTGTTGCGGAGCATGCCCTGCTGCAGGTTACTCACATGGCCATCTCATGGTCAAGCATCCACATTACTGCAGTGCCTCAACCGTGGAGCATGCTGCCCGGTCGTTTTTTTTAAAAAAAATGCAGGTGGGTGCACGTGCATATGCGCATATAGGCAAAAACTAACAACAATAACACCCCAGCAGCATAAATGGATCTGCAGGTTCAGACTGCCAGTCTCTTCTGTGCGCACTCCCCCACGTTCAGACATCTGGCCACATGCAATGACTGCATAAGGAACCAAAAACACCACTTGTGGTGCGGTGCCTTTTTAACCTGGCTCCAACTCATCCTACATCGGGGGTGAGTATGCCTGGAGGACACCTGACCAAAGTGGCTGTGTGACCACGCCCATTTAATTTGGAGGGGAGGGGCGGCTATGTAAAGCCAAACTGCTCGTGTGATCACACCCTATAACAAATCTCATTTTAAATACCGCTATGATTTAAGTTGCGGTAATTGCTACTAATTCAGAATATCCCTAAACTTCCAACCCAAAAGGAGCCCGAAAGAGGATGGACACCAAAGAAAAAGAGGAAGAGAGCAAAGTTTGAGTCCAGGGGCACCTTTAAGACCAACAAAGTTTAATTCTGGGTATAGGCTTTTGTGTGCAAGCTCACTTCTTCGGATACATTGAAACAGACTTCCCCAAGTCTTATATATAGGTAGAGAGAGGGTGTGGGGGGTAGTTGCCAGGAAGGATTAGTTAAAGTCAAGATGCATAAGTAACTGAGCAATAAGTATAGCTAAGATTGGATTAAAGAAACTGTCTGAATGTATCTGAAGATGTGTGCACGCACCTAAAAGCTTGGTCTTAAAGATTCCACTGGACTCAAACTTTGTTCTATTGCCTCAGACCAACATGGCTGCCCACTTGAATGTATTTGGTAACCCTGGTATACTGTCATTTAATGAATGTACTCAGGGCTTTTTTTGTAGAAAAAGCCCAGCAGGAACTCATTAGCATAATAGGCCACACCCAATAGCAGAAACTCATTCGCATATTAGGCCACACCCCTTACAGCACAGCTCATTAGCATATTAGGCCACACCCCCATGCTACCAGAAGTGTGGTCATACAGCCACACCCACCATTTGCTTCTTTTTCTGTTTACCTTCTTTGTTGTCAAAACCCAGGGCTTTTTTTGTAGCAGGAACTCCTTTGCATGTTAGGCCACACACCCTTAATGTAGTCAATCCTAATGAGTTCCTGCTGTTGGGTGTGACCTATTATGCTAATGAGTTCCTGCTGGGTGTGGCCAACTTGGGAGCCAGCCGGAACTCTGTTCCTGTGCGTTCCTGCCCCAAAATAGCCCTGAATGTACTTATGTAGATTTATGTACACCTGTACTGACTAAATCACAGCACAAAAAGGAAGTTGTATGGGATTACATCATGATTTTTTTCAGAGGGGGCATCTGTGACTTAGCCAATATGCGTGTGCTCTGAGCCATATATTTAATCTCCAATGGTGAAAAAGTCTTCATGTGAAAAATGCACCGAACGTGTTATTTCCAAAAGTTTAGGAAGGTGGACTGTGTGGCATTATATTGCGCTGAGGTCCCCCTCCCCTCCCCTCCCCTCCCTAGGCTCCACTCCCAAAATCTCCAGGTATTTCCCAACCCAGACCTGGCAACCCTAACGCAAGTCTACAATGCATTAATGGAATGCAATGGAATGGGAGAAATTCACTCATCTCAAGAAAATACACAACATGAAAAAGGGGACGGTACACCTTCTTATTTCTGGCTTTAAGCACATGGAAGAATCCTGTACAGAAAAGTGACTGTTCACAAGCGATTGCCCATTCCACCCCACCATCAAGCCAACTATTACTCAACACAAGAAATAAACTTGCTGGACACCACAGTATGGATACACAAAGGACACATAAGTACCAAATGATACCGGAAACCAATAGATTGGCAAACCTATCTACATGCCTCCAGCTACCACCCCAACCACATCCAACCATCCGTTGTGTATAGCCAAGCCCTACGCTATAGTTGCATCTGCTCCAACCCCTCAGACAGAGATACTCACTTGAAGGATCTGCAACAGGCATTTTTGTGACTACAACATCCTCCTGAGATGTTGAGAAAGACGACTGGAAAAACCAGAATGCTACGCAGGAACAGCTTGCTACAAGACAAGCTCAAAGAAAATGGCAACAGAGCACCACTGGTGGTCACCTGCAGCTCACAACTCAAGCCAATTCAACACATTATTAATGACCTACAACCCGTGCTGGATAGTGACACTTCCCTCACACAGGCACTGGGACCCCCCAGCCTTTTCTTGCTTACAGACAGCCAGCTAACCTAAAAGCCACAATGGTAAACTATTTAGGACAGGGGTGTCGAACTCATTTATTTTGAGGGCTGGATCTGACATAAATGAGACCTTGTTGGGCCGGGCCATGTGTGTCATAAAATGTAATGCCAGGTAGCAGAGATATAAACTTTATGAAGGACACAAACACAAAGGGGTTTTTTTTACTTAAAATAAAAACATGCTTAAAACGCTAGAACTCTTGCATTATTTTGCTTATTTAACAGTGTCTGATAACGGACACCTCTTGCTCTGAATTATTGCATCAAAAGGTCTGTGCTGTTGCAATCTTGAGTATGCTGTTCAGGTGTGTATCTGTAAGCTGCAAACTTATGATGATGCAGCAGCAGCAGAACTGGAAGAAGAAGCGGAAGACAGCCAGTTCCACTGTGGGCCTGACAGAAGCCCTCTGGGGCCGCATGTTTGACACTCCTGATTTAGGAGTAACGTGGACTCTGGTAGCAAGGCCTGCAAAAAACCAAGATGGCAACTTTGCTGTCACACAGATCTTTGCAACACCAGCAGTGGACCCAGCAACATCAGCCATACCATCTTAGGCTAATTCTCTTGCTCATCCTCTAATGTGATTTATGTCATCACGTGTAAACAGTGCCCTTCTACCCTCTACATTGGACAAACAGGCCAGTCCCTTCGACAAAGAATTAATGGACATCAGTCTGACATCAGAAACCACAACATTCAAAAACCAGTGGGGGGACATTTTAACCTTCTGGGTCATTCAGTTGCTGACCTAGTTATCTTACAAAGGAATTTCAAAGGGAGATTAGAGAGACTGCTGAATTGCAACTGGTAATGAAGCTCAAGACAATGCATCCACCTGGACTGAATCAAGATCTAGGTTTCCTGTCTCATTACCAATGCTAATTTCTCCATACCTACTGCCTTTCTGTATATCACACCCAATCCAATCGCACCTGCTATTGTCATTTGCCTGCTAATGTCACTCAGCATCTGAAATCACTTCACTTTCCAATATATAGGACAGATGGACTCACATTCTAGCTGTATCTGAAGAAGTGAGCAGGGACTCACGAAAGCTCATACCCTGCCACAAATTCTGGTAGTCTTGAAGGTGCTCCTGGACTCTCCCTCTTCCCTACTGTTCGCAGTACACAGTTCCGTTCACAGTGTCTGACAAAGGAAACTTTGACTCTCGAAAGCTGATATACCCCAAAACTTTTGTTGGTCTTTAATGAGCTGCTGGACTCAAATCTAACTGTACTGTGACAGACTGACACGGCTACCCTCTCTAACTTTGTTCATGGTACAGCTTACTTTCCAGAAAAGGAGCAGCCAGCAATTTAGAATTGTATAGTGCAATACACTCAGTAAAGGGAAGGATGGTGTATTTTAAAAAGAGAGATAGAAACTGCAAGCAGTGAAACAAGCATAATAGTGCACCCACCTATGCCCTCCAAAAGAAAAAGAAAAATACAAGGAAGGCAGTGCTAAGGGAAGGTCAGTTTAGGTCCTTGGTCTATTAAGTATTCTCTGCTTCTGGTTCTTTTCCCATTTTGCTCACTGGGGCTTCATCCGAAACTGAGCCGTTTCTTGCATAGAACCAGAAACCTGAAGCCGCCTGTCTGAGGACCACACAGCAGGCCTCATCCTTTTAGTCTTTCAGGAGGAATGGAAGATAATCCCCCCCCCCCCAAAGGGCTTCCTATAGACATTGAGGGTAGTCTGTTTTGCTGTTCAGTAATGTTAGGTGCCTTTTGTTACTGTCCATGGGGTTTTCTTGGCAAAGATACTGGAGTGGGTTGCCATTTCCTTCTCCAGGGGATCACGCTTGGTCTGAGTTCTCTGTTGTGGCCTCTCCGTCCTGGGTGGCCCTCCACGGCATAGCCCACAGCCTCATCGAACCACGCAAGCCCCCTCACCACGACAAGGCAGTGATCCATGAGGGAGCAAACCTAAACAGCATGATAAAAAGCAGAGACATCACCCTGCCAACAAAAGTCCGCATGGTCAAAGCAATGGTATTCCCCGTAGTAATGTATGGCTGCGAGAGTTGGACTATAAGGAAGGCCGAGCGCCGAAGAATAGATTCTTTTGAACTATGGTGCTGGAGAAGACTCTTGAGAGTCCCTTGGACTGCAAGGAGATCAAATCAGTCAATCCTAAAAGAAATCAACCCTGACTGTTCCCTGGAAGGCCAGATCCTGAAGCTGAAGCTCAAATACTTTGGCCACCAAATGAGAAGGGAGCATTCACTGGAGAAGACCCTGATGCTGGGAAAGACTGAAGGTCAAAGAAGAAGGGGACGGCAAAGGATGAGATGGTTAGACAATGTCATCGATGCCACGAACATGAAATTGAGCAAACTTCAGCGGGCAGCGGAGGACAGGAGGGCCTGGCATAATCTGGTCCATGGGGTCGCAAAGAGTCGGATACGACTGTGCGACTGAACAACAATGTTAGGTGCATTTTGAAACTGGCCTCCGGGTGAATTCACTGCCCTGTCTGTTTGCTTGTTTGCAAAATGCTTAGGGAAGTGGCCGTTCAACTCTTAGGACCCTGTCGCCTCTACAGTAAACAAAGACCCCAAAGTACAGCCACTCAACACTTACAGTTTGTTTTCTATAAACAAAAAACATACCCGGCATACAAAGACATCCCCAAATCTCTGCATTTTCCCAGTATAGGGTTGCCAACCACCAGGTGGTAGCTGGAGAGCTCCGAGAATGACAACGGGTTTCCAAGTGACAGAGATCAGTCCCACTGGAGAAAATGGTCATTTTGGAAGGTTGACTCAATGGCACTATAACCCACTGAGGCCCCTAACCTTCCCCCCAAAAAGCCTCCCCAGGCTCTCCCCCCAAATCTCCAGGAATTTCCCAGCCCAGAGCTGCCAACCCTATTTGTCACAGGGATAATTTTTCTACTGCAAACCCATTTAAACTATTGGGGTAAAAAATACCACAGAAGTTCATTAAAAGCAACATTGATCTAAACAACCTTATTAAGTGCTCAGATACAGCCCTTTGGAAGAACCCACGGAGCCCTGCTGACAACCTGGAGAATATTTACCTCAACATAAAAAGAGATATTTGTAGAGTAGAAAACTACCACAAAAAAGTAAAAAAAAAATATTATTTTTTGATGTTTCTGTTTAAAATCTATGAATAATTATCTTAGTTGTCTAATAGCTTAGGTTCCTCACAGTTCTTTTTGTAACAAATGATACTAGTGTGAATAATTCAATATACTAAAGGGCAGGGTAGAAAAGCAACATTTTGTCTCATGTCAGAGTACCTTTTCCAACTATGGATAGTTACATACTGTGAAATACCAGATACATCTGCCACCACAAATTTTTTGGTTTTGCTTTGTTTTTGTGAGAATGTTTCTGCTCCAGGATTCAATGGCATTTGGCTTGGGGTGGAAATATACCCCCTAACACAATATGTGTGGGGGGGGGTTTACAGAATTGTTTAAAGATGAGACTAAGTCTTTGAATCCCAGAGCCAGGAGGCAACATCAGGGGAAGGCCTCAGCCTCTATTTATTTATTTACTAGGAATAAGACCCGTTGTGGAAATAAATACAACGGGCTCTAGAAAGAGGCTCTGGGAGAGTGCCCCGGCTTTGGGCACTCAGTGACAATTTGCTGTGGCAATCTCAGCAGGGTATAATGACAGAGTCCACCATTTTCTCCAGAGGAACTGATCTTTGCTACCTGAAGAGCAGTAGTAATTTTGAGTGATCTCCAGCCCACCCCCAAGATTGATAATAGTGGTTCCCCAGGAGGGAGTGGCTGGTTTGGAGGGTGGAGTCTATGGCATTGTGCCTGTCTGAGGTCCCACCCCTCCTCAACACTCACCCTCTCCAGGTTCGACCCCTCAAATCTCCAGGAATTTCCCAACCTGGAGTTGACCACCCTATCTCCCTCCCAGCCAACCATCAACCTACCTTTAGTTTTCCATCTCCTCCCCCTCCCTCCTAGAGAGCAGTTGTAATTTTGAGTAATCTCCAGCTCCCACCTGGAGATTGGCAACAATGGTTCCCCACCAGGGAATGGCTGGATTGGAGGGTGGAGTCTATGGCATCGTACCTGTTTGAGGTGCCACCCCTCCTCAGACCTCACCCTCTCCAGGCTCCATCCCTCAAATCTCCAGGAATTGCCCACCTGGAGTTGGCAACCTGATCAGGACTGGGCCCAATGCGTTTTCTCCCAAAGGCCAACATAGGTGTGGAAAGGGCCTTTTACTGACAGAGGAGAAAGTACAGTTTCCAAGTCTGATTAGCGAAATACCTGGAGATTGGGGGGGGATCCTGTGGAGGGCAGCATTTGGGGTGTGTGTGGAAGGACTCAGCAGGGTATAATGCCATAGAGTCTATCCTCCAAAGCAACCATTTTCTCCTGGGGAACTGATCTCTGTTATCTGGAGGTCAATTGTAACAGTGGGAGATCTCCTGGAGATTGGCAGCCCTAGGGGAAAGTCAGCCACACAGTGGGGAGTTGAAGAAAATGGTCTGATGGTCGCAGGCCCACCTCGTTAGCCAGCCAGCCAGCCATGCTGAAGCAAAGCAGGTGAAAGAGCCTTTTTCTATTTATTCTGACAGGAAAGTGGCCACTGGGGAGGGGGTTATGCTGAACGTCCTTTGTTTTTTTACTCACAGAACCAAGCTTGCTACCTACCAACAGCCACTGAGGGGACAGTCCCTCACAGGAGTCAAGAGAATTGTCTTCCTCAGGAGAGAGAGCTGTCTGCCAGGGGGAGTGGATAGGGAAGAGGAGCAGACCCAGCACCCGGCCAATGGCACGTGAGTACTCTTGAGTGGCAGCTAATGGGCCAATGGCAGAGGGAGGGCATTTTACAGCCAATGGGAGCGCATGGAATCTTGCGAAACCAAAAGATAATTATTTATAAGAGAGATTAGATTTTTACCCCACCCTCCCAGCAAGGCCAGCTCAGGGCGGCTTACAACAATGTAAAACAGTACAATAATTACATACGGATTCTGCCTCTTCAGGCCCAATCTCAACTTCAAATATTGTCTAAGTATAGTACCTTAAGCAATATAATAATAATAATGACCAACACTAGACAAAGTTAATAAATATACTGTTGATTGGAAACATAAAATCTGGGTATATTGGCCTGGTCTGGCCTCCCTGGAAGGCCAGATATTGAAGCTGAAGCTCAAATACTTTGGCCACCAAATGAGAAGGGAGCATTCACTGGAGAAGACCCTGATGCTGGGAAAGACTGAAGGTCAAAGAAGAAGGGGACAGCAAAGGATGATATGATTAGACAGTGTTATCAATGCAACGAACATGAAATTAAGCAAACTCCAAAGAACAACGGAAGACAGGAGGGCCTGGTGTGATGTGGTCCATGGGGTCGCGAAGAGTTGGACTCAACTGTGCGACTGAACAACAATAAACATATTGGCCTGAGAATGGCTGTTAAAGATAGGACATTTTGGAGGACATTAATTCATAGGGTCACCATAAGTCAGAAGCAACTTGATGAAACTTAACACAAACACACAACATATTGTTCTGCAAAGATATAGGCACTATATAGACTTAAAGAGTCAAAGACCTTTCAATATATTTGGAATTCTATACTCATTCCAGTTCACAAAACTTTTAAATAAACAAAAACATGAAAATGAACTTTATTTTTAATGAACAAAATTTGCTTACTCTATGCCTTGTTGTTGGCTATTCAGAGGAACTGGTCGGCCACTGTGTTAGACAGGATGCTGGACTAGATGGTCTATTGGTCTGATCCAGCAGGGCTCTTCTGATGTTCTTATGAAACACGCTGGTTTTCTAGGTATTTTGTTTTCAGTAAGGTGTGTGAATTGGACTTGTATTTCTTTTTGGGGATTTTGTGAGTACTGGTCTTTGGATTATTGTTTAAATTATTTTGTTAGCCAACTTGAACCTTTTGGGGATAAGTAGGTTCAAATGTTGTATTTATTTATTATTTTTAATTCACCAAGTACTAGTATCATTTGAAGGCAGAACACCATAGGCGAATGAAAAAAGAGCATCAGAAGGGAAATGGGGGGCAGCGGCAGCATCTAGCCAGTTGCACAACTTCCCAGCTGTATTTATGTCTCCTTCCTATTATAGGTACCTATAAAGCTCAGGAGTGGCCAGAATACAATGTCTCATGGCCAGGGATGGGCACGAATTGGGAAAATGTGGTTTAGTTCATTGCACACCCTGTTTGAGAACCATGAACCATAATAAACTTTTAGCCACTAAAAGAATTTGTGAGGATCATGAGGCAGTAGAATGCCTGTCTGGCATGCTAGAGGCACCAAACTTGCAAGCGGTATCCAGCTAACTCTCTTCTACCTGCCCTCCAAGACTGGTGAGTATTGGATCTACAGGGTCCCAGTTATGGCCCACCAAAGAAGGTGCCCACAGGAAATTGCTTTCTGGAGAAATTACCTGCAAGTCATTTTGATAGGCAGGGGTTCAGGAGGTTCAGGACTGTACAGAAGGAATCCTGTGTAAGCTAGAGACATCAAAGTCACAGAGGATGCTCTTCTACATGCCCTCCAACTTGTTGCTTTGAAGTTTTATAAAGAGTTTGATTGAACAGTGACAGTCTGTCTGGAAATGTATCCACTCACAAACTAGTATGAACCTTCATAAACAGCTTGAAAGTTTGTGGAAACTTCATGCCAGTTGACCTGTCCTGAACTTGACTTTGCGAACTACGAACAAGCTAAAATTCATAATGAACTTTAGTTCAAGATGTTGGTTCATGCCCATCCCTACTCATGGCCAACACCTTTGGATGATCCCTCAAATCTATAATCTAGCCCAAGACATAGTTGGGTTTTGTTTCTTTTTTTCCTTTGGGGGGGTGTTGTTGAGATGATCTATCAGTCGATAGACTGATATGCTTTTATAAGGTACTTTGAGCCCCACCCCGAGAAAAGCAGGATGTAATATTTAAATAAATAAAAGAAACATAATTCAGGGAATTTTCTGAAGTGTACTAAAGAAATATTTGAAACTATGTTGAGAAAGATATATAGTACACATATGACAAGATCAGGAATCAAATGTGGGAAGAGTGAAAATAGGTCTACCAGGCAGTGCCTAGAATGCACTCCCCTTAGTATGATATTATCGATACATGTAATTTCAGAAATAGCACAACTCACTACTTTTTCCAAACTCATTAGATTGTACAGATGGGATTTCCTAGTTTCTGCCAGGCTCAAAGATATGATGCTTGAGTGTATATAGGCTTTGACACATTTTCTTTGGCTTAAGGAACCAGCCTCTTCACAGTTTCTTGTATGTTGTAGTGTGTAGTGCTCGCAAGGAGGGTGGTATAAAAGTCTAATATAATAGATAGATGATAGATAGATGATAGATAGATAGATAGATAGATAGATAGATAGATAGATAGATAGATAGATAGATAGATAGATAGATGATAGATAGATAGGAGAGTAGCATTGATTGTCATCACTACAATGAAAAATCCCACTCACCTAACCTTACCCTAACCTCTCCCCAGTTTCTCATAATTTTATTACTGCCTCAAAGAATTCAATTTAATTGAATATTAGAGCCAACATAGAAGGCAACTGGTTAACAAATGAACTCATCCACCACCACTGAAGGTTATCAAATCAATGACAGGAACTTCATGCATGCACAATTTTACGTCATGCAAAAAATATATATGTTCTGATGTCCGATGAGAAATAAGCTTTGTACTTTCGCTGGGGATCACTGAGAGACAGTACAATAAAATCACTGCTGAAAATACTTGGCTCCACAACGAAATTTTGAGGTGCCACAGCAACCTGGCACCTGAGATTTGTTGAGCTCTAGAATAATAGGGGGTGAAAAAAAATGTACTATAGCTGGGAACACACAAATCCATTAAGTTAGCTCAGATACACACAGCACAACTATTTTAAAAAGTCAGGAAATGCCAAAAAGGAAATATAAATAGAATGTCGAAGGTATGCCCACGAACACACATTCCAGACAGCACAGAACAGGGGGAAGCATTGTAAAATAAATCAGATTTATCACAGAAATGAATGTTACAAAGGAAAACATTCTGAACAAATGCCTGCTCATCGAGCAGAGATAAGAAATAAAATTACAGAAAACTGCAGTGGGATAGAATTTATTGAGAGTGTAACCGGAGCATGCAAAATACCTTTGCATATTAAAAACCCAGAGCACTTCAGAATGCCGAACGCATCGCCCATTTCTGATGCAGGCCATTTGGTATGCACACATCGAAATTTCCCAGCCAAACGTTTTAGGTGTGTGAGAGAGAAGTGGTGATTACTGCTGAACCTGCTGCCACGGTGGAAAGTGGCCCGCCACCACAATGGCCAAGACTTTTACATTCCCTGTTATCCAGTGGGACCAACATCCTCTTCCACGGCAATTCCTGGCTGATATTTGCACATTTGTATTTGGTTTCGTAACAGCGGCAGGGAGAAAGTACAGTTTTCAAAGAGGGGAACAGTTTTCTATAGCATCAGCAGAAATTGGAAAAAAAAAATAATGAAAGCCATATTTAAAACCAAAGTAATGTGTTATTTAAAAGGGAGGGAGGAAGAATGGGATGCAAACAAACAAAAAGCAGCGATGGAATGCACCAACCAAATTTCTTTCCCGTGGATGTTCCTGTTTACCCACACATACATCTGTTTATTTAATGAGCTGCATCAACCGGTGGATGCAGGGCTCTTTTTGTAGCAGGAACTCCCTTGCATATTAGGCGACACACCCCTAATGTACAGAGCTCTTCTTACAGGGGCTACTGTAAGCTCTGGGAGGATTGGCTACATTAGGGGTGTGTGGCCTAATATGCAAAGGAGCTCCTGCTACAAAAAGAGCCCTGAAGAATGGGGCATCCCTCTTCTTGCGGAATGTGCACAGAGTGAGGTCCATGGAAGCTGTTGCATTTCTTGTGCAACCCGGCACAGAGATGTGGCTTCCAGGGGGTAATTTAGGGTGGGGTTCACACTTTTCCATGAGGTTGGTCGCTTACATTTCAGCTCTCTTAATTTACTCGGGGCATTCTCAGTTTTGTAGTAGCATTGTTATCACTGACACGGTTTTGCCTTGTAGGGGCATTCATGTGCCCTGGAGCGCACTAGCTTCCCATTCGCCACCCCCACCCCCACCCTAACCATCTATTGAGATATTAAACACTTCAAAGTTTGTGTGAGTCCAGTTCCACTGGCACACTAGTGTGGCATTAAACGTTCTTAAACATTATAAGAAAGAAATGTCTGGGCCCCTTGGCTGACACACTTGTGGACAGGGGCTACTGCAGAGGAAATGAATGCAATATAAAGCAGCTGAGAAGAAACGTCACCAATGGGAAAAAGCAGCGATCCTTGGTGTCAGAAGTGATTCTCTGCATACATACTCACATACACATACAAGAGTTTCCCTGCGGTCACCTGTGAACCACTGGAAAATAGCTGTTATTCACACAAAAAGAGTCACTTTCTCCTTACACTGAGTTCCTGCATGTATCAGTTCCCTGTGGATCTCTTTGGCGTGGTTATTTGTTTAGATATCTCCACTGTCTCTGTTCTTTTCCTTTGGGTTCTACTGTTCTGTTGTCCTGGAAATCACGGGTCTGTTCCCACTACCAGTTTTCCTCCTAACCCTTTCTTGGGTTCACTCATTTCACCCCCATGTCAATTGAAGGAAGTATATACCACCTTAAACACAGGGAACAGAGGGAGGGCAGTCTTCCTATGCTTTGATAGACATTCTGATTGGCAGGAACCTACGTAATAAACATATCTCACATGGATCAAATTCTGCTCACGCATCTCATCCCAGAAAGGCTATTCTTGAGGGAGAAACAGAACTCTGTGGCTCTTTCAATCATCTTTATAAAACCACATGTGGGAACGCCTTTGCACACATGCCCTTAACCTGTAGATCTGAGTAGATTGATAAATTAAGCTGAATTCTAAAGCGGCTCTAAGCTTGCAGCACGCAAACTTCCCAGCCCAGTGATGAGCGTTGCTTCTCTATGATTAAAAACCACGGGGCCCTCTGCCCTCACAGTAATCACTGCACAGTGTGTGGGTCCATGGGATGCGAAAGGGAAACGTTGACGTTTCCATGTCACATCAGCCCTGCTTCTGCTAGAAATGGCTATGCAATTAAAATGTACTTTTTACCAGGGGAGTGGGGGGGGGAATCTTTATAAGGAAGTTGGAAGAAAGGGACCGAGACCAATGCCATTATTCCGATGGTCATTGCTCATTCAATGGAGTGCTTTGCATTCCACAGATAAATTTAAAAGCTTGACAGTCGGACTAATTGTATACTTAGAAATGTACAATTCTGTCTCCTGAGCAACCAGATGCCGGGGCAGTCCGAGTCAGAGCTCATCAGGGAAGTGTCCTTTTTGAATCTATTGCTCTTTTCTGCAATATTTATGAGCGCACCAATATTTAATTCATTATTTATGGGTTCCTGACATATATCTAATTTGTTTGATATATACTTTTTTATATATATCCACAGCACTTTGTATACAAGCAATTACTGTAGGAAGCAGTACACCACCTCAACCGGCAAGAGTCTCTGGGGAGATGTATTAAGTGCCGGAGAGGAGAAAAGGCAGCCCTGCTGCGGAACCACGGGGGAGGCCGAAATGTCTCGAGGCTCTTTGGAAGCTCAGCTTAATCACCCCGAGTGTCTCTTGCAGCTTGATTTTAAGTGCACGGGCCTGCATCCCACCACTCCAGTCAGTAAAGCTGGAAGCCTCCCTTCAGCCCTAGGAGTCTTCCTCCAACTGCAGCGTCTCTTTAGGGAATTTCACATTACCGAGATTCTGCCAGATTGAAGCCGTTTCTGATTCGTCTTGAAGTAAACCGGTACAGGGCTGCCATTTCACACATGGCTTTCCCTGACTGGAAAAGAGCCGAATCAGAAGCTGTTTGGCAATTCAGACTGCACCGCTTTGTTTTCCCGCCGTTTCCCGCCATGCCTTTTTTTTTAAAAATGTTCGCTTTAGAGCGCTATAGCACTATAGTGCTATAAAACAACACTGCAGGCATTCCAATGGGATTGCTATGATGCTATTGCGCTATAGCGTTATAGCGTTATAGCGCTCTAAAGCGAACATTAAAAAAAAAAAGCCAGAGATCGCCCGCGCGGGCGAAAAAAGGCGGGAAAAAAGCGTATCAGATCCGGGAGAAGAAACTGATGACTACTTGGAAGCGGTTGACAGGTAAAACGCTTCAGCCCCGTTTCCTGAACAGGACAGAAGCGATTCTGTGTGAAATTACAAATATATTCCGGTAGGGAACCGGTTCTAAAACAGTTCTGTCTGAAATGCCAGACCAGAAACCGTTTGGGAATCGTTCCTCTTCCGGATTATATCATCTGTCTGAAATTCCCCTTTGTCTAAAATGTCCTCCTTCGATTGTGAAAGTCTGGGTAGGGCTGAGGATAGGATAGGGCTGGGGTGTCAAACATGCAGCCCGGGGGCTGGATCAGGCCCCTGGAGGGGTTCTGTCAGGCCCACAGTGGAACTGGCTGTCTTCTGCTTCTCTTCCAGTTCTGCTGCTGTTGTGTCATCATAGGTTTGCAGCTTACAGATACACACCTGAACAGCACACTCAAGATTGCAACAGCACAGACATTTTGATGCAATAATTCAGAGCAAGAGGCGTCGGTTATCAGACACTGTTAAATAAACAAAATATTTCAAGAGTGCTCATGTTTTAAGCCTGTTTTTATTTTAAGTACGAAAACCCCTTTGTGTTTGTGTCCTTTATAATGTTTCTATCTCCGCTACCTGGCATTACATTTTATGACACACATGACCCGGCCCAACAAGGTCTCACTTAGGTCAGATCCGGCCCTCATAACAAGTGAGTTCGACACCCCTGGGATAGGGTTTCCAGCTCTGGGTTAGGAAATTCCCGGAGAGGGAGGAGCCTGTGAAGATAGGTTTTTTGTGGGGGGCGGCTCAGTGGGGTATAATGCCCTGGAGTCCACCTTCCAAAGCAGCGATTTCCTCCAGGGGGACTGATCTCTGTCACCTGGAGATATGTTCTAATTCTGGGAGATACCCAGGGCCCACCTGGAGGCTGACAACCTGAGGATACGGTTAGACCGTGGAGACACAGGATGTTATGATCACAATGCTGGGCCACTCTCCTAACTTACCTCACAGGGCTGTTGAAAGAAGAGAAGAAGAAGAGACTGGATTTATGCCTGTAAAGTTCTGAGCAGGGTGCATCGGTAGTGATATCAGCTCATACTTTGTTGGAAGTGAAGAACACAAGAGAGGATGCCGACTCGCAGGCCGGCTTATATGCCTAAGGCAAACCACACCCAAACACACACCCCACACCTGTGATAGGATTATTTACAGTGACTAGAGTTCCATAGGTCCTTTCTCAGATCCTAGCCCTCTGATAGGAGCCGGGCTAGGATTCGCTCTGGCTATTGTCTCTTGAAGTGAAGCTAGGGCTCTTCGCCCGACTGCATGTGGACCTGACCTTGCACGTGGTCAAACTCAGTCCACAACAATACCCCCTTTTCACTAGGTGTCTCAGAGCAGCTTACAATCTCCTTCCCTTCCTGTCCCCACAACAGACACCCTGTGAGGTAGGTGGGGCTGAGGGAGCTCTGAGAACTGCTCTTGAGAGAACAGCTCTGAGAGAACTTGTGACTGACCCAAGGTCACCCATCTGGCTGCATGTGGAGGATTGGGGAATCGAACCCGGTTCTCCCAGATTAGAGTCCGTGCTTCTAACCACTACACCAAACTGAATAAAAAGTATGCTGACCAGTGCTCTTTGGCTTAGAAGCAGAATAAATGTAATAAATCATCCGACCAAGGGAGCTTTGACTCTTGAAAGCACATGCCCTGAAAACCACGTTGGTCTCTAAGGTCCTACTGGACTCAGATCTAGCTCTTTTACTGCAGACCAACATATCTACACTCTGAAAAGAATCAATAACATAATTGAGTTAAATGCTTCCTAAAAACTTGCACTTAGGACTGCAGTCTTAATGTAATCTTTAACTATTTGGATTTAAACACGAAACGAAACCCCACTAAATGGACAACAAATGGACTCATATATAATTTATAATGGGCACTATACTATATTTAATTCAACTTCCTAAAAATTTCAACCAAGTTACATTTAAACTGTGCAGAACTTGCACTTTGGTCTCGTTCTCTTGGCCATCACAAGTTCCTACCACCAGAAGAAGAAGAAGAAGAAGAAGAAGAAGAAGAAGAAGAAGAAGAAGAAGAAGAAGAAGAAGAAGAAGAAGAAGAAGAAGAAGAAGAAGAAGAAGAGGAGGAGGAGGAGGAGGAGGAGGAGGAGGAGGAGGAGGAGGAGGAGGAGGAGGAGGAGACTGGATTTATACCCCACCCTTCACTGCCCAAAGGCGTCTCAGTGTGGCTTACAAACTCCCTTCCCTTCCCCTCCCCACAACAGACACCCTGTGAGGTGGGGCTGAGAGAGCTCTTGACAGAAACTGCTCTTTTTCAAGAACAGCTCTTATCAGAACTATGGCTTGCCCAAGGTCATCCAGCCAGATTCAAGTGGAGGAGTGGGGTTCTCTCAGATTAGAGACTGTGCACTTAACCACGACACCAAACTGGTAGCTTCCAGTCCCAAGGCCCTCACACTTTATGAATGAGACACGTTCTCCATCCATTACCAAAGGAGGGGTGAAGGGCTGTATTCTGAGTATGGCTGTGGTGGTCTGATTTTCAGGTTTTATTGTTCCCAGTTTTAATGTTTACTTTCATTTTGTTTACCATATGAAATGGGTTAACAGGGATGTCATCATCCACCCTCAGCAGTGGTAGAAATGTGCAATATGCTCTCCCAAGCCCAGTAGACCCTGAGCAGGTTCTTATATGAACAGTCCATCAGCCACCAAGCTTCACTGAGGTAGGTCTCCTAAACAACCTAAGTGACATTACCAGGCAACATTCTACACCATTCAGTGATGATACAGAGTTAGACGGGAACCCCTCCAGATGGGATGGGTTACATCACAGCGGTAGATAGCCAGTTTGGCATAGTAGTTAGGAGCGCGGACTCTAATCTGGGAGAACCAGGTTTGATTCCCCACTCCTCCACATGCAGCTCAGAGCTGTTCTTTCATGAGCAGTTCTTTCAGAGCTCTCTCAGCCCCACCTACTTCACAGGGTGTCTGTTGTGGGGAGGGGAAGGGAAGGAGATTGTAAACTGCTCTGAGGGCCAATCTGCATTTAGCATTTTTACCAAACCCACACTGGAACAGAAAAAGATGCAGTTCAAAACCACAGTCAACTATCCCAGGGCAACACTGTGTTGACTGCAGAGTCACCCCCGAATGGCCATAAAACAGCCATAAATCTATGCAGACAGCCATCATTAAACCAGAGACCAAAGGAAGTGAAAGCAGCATGCAGTCTGGACACTGCCATAAAATGTGACAATCAAAGCGAAAGTGGCATGCAACGTAGATGGGGATTTCTGTTCCAGTGTGGGTTTGGTAAGACAGCAGAGCAAATACTAGATGCAGATTGGGCCTGAGACTCCTTTGGATAGTGAAGGGTGGGGCATAAATCCAATCTGCTGCTGCTGCTGCTGCTGCTCCTCCTCCTTTTCTTCTTCTTCTTCTTCACCTGCTTTGGTTGCAGAAGGTCCCAGGTTCAATCCTCAGCACCTCCAATTAAAGCATTTCAGGTATTGGGGAAAGGCCTTCCTTTGCCTGAGATTCCAGACAGCTTTTTTCCATGAAAAGTAGACCATGGTATGGCTCGGTATAAGATGCGTTTGTGTTTCATATGGTGTCGATCGTTTTTTCTCCAATTCAAGAAATGCCACCATGAGCAACTGCCGAATAATGGACACATCCAAATGTTTTCTAGGTATTTCCAAATGCCATTATTTAAAGACTGAGATGAATTCTGTTCGGGCTTAGCAGCTACTCAGTTGCAGCTGCTCAGTGCTGCCCTGTGACAGTGGAGGTCGAACTATTACCGGTGGAATCCAAAACAGTCACACCCCTCTAAGTCCATCAAAATTAATGGGGTTAGAAGGGAGTCAGTTTGCACAGGACTGTATTGAGAGGTCTGGGACTGGCATTTTCATTGCTCTTCCAGCCATCCACATAAATAATGTATACTGCATGTTAAACATCCCATCCACAGTTTAGCTGCAGTCCCCGGGATAGCATTAATGGCCCTAATCATTCACCACTGCACAGCACATACCAAGACACTGCATGTCGCTGTGCCAGAAACACTATGGTCGTTTATAGGGAGAGTCGCCTCCCGAAGGGGAGCAGCAATTTATGGTACCCAAATCCCTGGTGCCCTGACCTGGATGACCCACAGGCTTGCCAAGAACTTACCTTAATTCGGCGGGGGATGGATACGTCCTGGCAGGACCATCCCCGGGGGAAGGAAAGATGCAGTGCATGATGCCATCACCAGGAAGTGATGCCGGGCAATGCTCTGGTAATGGGGCTGGACACTTGATGGTACCATCGAGTTTCCAGCCCCATTGCCAGAGCGTCGCCTGGCGTCACTTCCTGGCGGTGGCATTGTGCGGCGTGGGTGTTGCCCAGAGAAATGTTCCGGCCAGTGACTGTGTGTCCCCCGCCAAAATACGGTAGGTACTTGGCAATCCTAATGACCCAGGCTAGTCCAGTCTCCCTGGGTTGGCCGTGGTGGGAGACCACCAAAGAAATCCAGAGTTTCTACTCAAGGGCAGGCAATGGCAAATCACCTCTATGGCGACTCTTGCCCTGAAATCCTATGGAGTCGCCATAAGTCAGCTGTGAAGTGACAGACCTTCCCACCACCACTATCCACTCCCCGGCTGGGGTCAGCTGCAACTGTTCTGACCAGTCGTAGTCACTGGGTCATGTGGTCTGACCTAAGATTTGTGGGGAGTCGTCTGTCCACACTGGTAGGGGAAAGGGTGGGGCGGGAAAATGTCAACACATCCGTGTCGTTTCATAGGTTGTGCCCCATGACTCCTTAACCACTTCATTTGCTTTCCGGCTTTTAACTCATTTCTCTAGCTTCTGACCAGTTCGCTTCTCAACATGAATACTATGGTGTCTGAGGAGAGGTGTTTATTTTTGGAGAGTCTTTTAATGGAGGTAGCAATTTCTGCTAGCAGAGAAACAATTTATCATTTGGAGGAGGGGGGGGAATGTAATCTTCAACATTACCTGTGATGCACACAAATGGATTATAAACACCCTCTGCAGTGAAGATCCTTCCACATGGAACGAGTCTGATTAAAATCAGATTCTAAAACCCACAGCTTTTCATCTGATAATAAGCTATGTATGAATTAAAAGACTAATGCTCCGTGATCTTCAGGATACCCCTTTTCCTTATACGAAACATTATTTCAGAGCAATCAAAAAGGCTCTTAAGCAAGCGTCTTTCACACATTACTCTTGTTCTTGTTAGAAGCTAAACGCAGGCAACTATCCTTCTCCTATTGTAAGGGGATTGAAAGGGATGCAGCTTCTGAGTTGGTGAACCTTATTATTGGAATTAAGCTTTATTACACTGCCGTTCCCTGTACTCGGACTCAATCTTAGCGGCTGTTTATAGGAATCAGAATGGCGGGAGGGAGGGAGCAGAGAATGCATGGTCAAAGATAGCCAGTGCGGGGCAGTGGTGAGACTTCTAGACTAGGGGCTTTTTTGGCATTTTCGTGTTCCTTTTGCTGTGGCTTCCCCCCCCCCCATTCTTCACATGTTTTTCCCCTCTAGAGATTGATTATATATTGCTTTATGTCCAGCAGTTTAAATCTGTAGGGAGATATGCTAGACATAGAGTGATGTAATATTGAATCGACCACCAGAGGGAGCAAAACACGTGCAGAATAGGGGGAAACCCTGACGCAACAGGAGCACACAAGTGAGAAAATGACAATGCAGAAAAGCCATAGGATTGGGAGAGACCCAGGGAGAGACTGCGAGAGACCTACTCAGACATGACACTCTCTGGGTGACTTGGGGCTATTAACTTTCAGTCTAACCAGTCTAATAATGGCTGTTTCACACATTTCACAGAGAAAAGAATTAGGTTTGCCAAGGAGTATGCACTCAGACCTGCAACCAATCACAGTTTCCTAACGAATGTACCTGTACTGTACATGTTTGGTGTACACTTTAAGCGTATATTATGCAGGAGTGAAAATCATATACATTCCTTACCAGTACTGTCTTTCTCAATGAGTTTGAAGCACATATGGTAAATACAGTTAAAAAAAATAATAATGAAATTTGGGGCTTGTTGGCTATTTTATTTTTGGTTTTAACTGAAAATGTTTTTAACTATTATTGTAAGCTGCCTTGAACCACAAGGAAAAGCAGGATATAAACATTTAAGTAAATATATAAATATGCATCTTGACCCTGTTCACACAATATGTCAATTGTGCACATTGGGATGACTGCTGGTAACATGTTCTATGTGTGGTCAGTGGGTTTCTGGTCTGCACTACTGCAACATCTAAAAAAGCCTTCGCAATAAACTCTGGTCTACATTCGGATCGATGCGTTGCCAACACACTCCTAAGTACAGGACTGCAGACAATGGGTAGAAACAAAATCCAATCTGTCTCTGTTGACTCGTAGGGCAGCAAAGTGGCCATAACCAGGGCCGGCTCGAGGTGGCTCTGCGCCCTAGGCGGGGCGCAGATGCCAACCTCCTGGTGGGGCCTGGAGACCCTTTTGCTGCTGCTCCCGCCTCCTCCCCTTCGAGGGGGGAGGGGGAGGGCGGGCAAGCTCTGCCACTGCCTCCTGCACCCCAGTGGTGTGTTCTTCACTGGTGACGGCTGCCGCTGCCCCGCCTCCTCCCTGCTGAGGGAGGAGGGGAAGGGCGGGCAAGCTCCACCGCCGTCTCCTGCGCCTTGGTGGGGTGTTCTTCATTGGTGGCGGCCGCCGCCGCCCCGCCTCCTCCCGCCCAAGGGGGAGGGGGAGGGTGGGCAAGCTGTGCCGCCACTTCCTGCGCCCCGGCAGGGCATTCTTCACTGGCAGCAGCAGCGGGGAGGTGGCAATGGTGGCTGGCGGCAGGGGGCTTTTCGTGGGGGGGCGGGGTGCAGTTTGGCACCCCTGCAGGCTGGTGCGCCCTGGGCGAGCACCTAGTTCATCTAGCAGGCGAGCCGGCCCTGGCCATAACACAACTGTGGGACCTCCTGTGGGTCTGAAACTTGGGTAAGTCAGCACCTCTTGCTGAGATTCCAACTAAGGAAGTGACACTGCTGGACTCTACTGAACCCTGGGAGCCGGAGATACGCCCACTGCTGCATACTAGAGCTCACTCCTAAACCCACAGGTCAGAGAGAGAAGTGGGATTGGGCTGAAGCTCATAACACAAGACAGGACACTCAGTTGGCAAAATGAATCTTCTTTTTCCATAGATCTAATAATAAGGAAGAATTCTTAACTTTAGCAACACCAGGATCAGCACCACCAATACACCAGGGAGGATGAAGCTGCAGAACCATCTAGAAAGACCTCCAGAAGCTGCCTGGACTTTGCTGTTGGATCTTCTCCTCAAACCAGTGGTTTGTCATTCGTCTTCACTCTAGAATCCTGGCTGGACGGCTCTTCTGCTCCCTAGGCAGCCCTGCCTCGATTACTACCCCTTACCCTGTGGGACCTTCCTCACTGGTAAGATGGCACAGCCAAGTCACCTAGCACCAGTGTCATCCACAACAGGCCAATTTTCTAAAGCCATTCATGGGCCTGGTCTGGGGTTGCCTAGGGTTTGGGAAATTCCTATAGATTTGGTGGTGGAACCTGGGGGAGGCAGGACTAGGGGAGGGGAGGGAACTTAAAAGGGTATAATGTTATAAAATTCATACTCTAAAACAACCATTTTCTCCAGATTAACTGATCTCTGTTGGCTGTTGGCTTCAGCCCCCACCTGGGAGAAGTCCGATCTGGGTCACAAGGAGACTGAGGGCCACACTGGAAGAGATGGTGGGCTATCCCTGACTGGGCTTCATGATCTTCTATGAAACACTTTAAAAGCTGCCTTATAATGACTCTCAGGCCACTGGTCCATCAAGGTCAGTATTGCCTACTGGCAGCAGATCTCCGGGATCTCAGGTAGAGGTCTTCCACATCACCTGCTACCTGATCCTTTTAACTGGAGATGCCATGGATTGAACTTGGGACCTTCTACTTGCAAAGCAGAAGTTCTGCAACTGAGCCACAACCCCACCCCAAATGGGGAGGGTCGTCTGTGGGACTGCCTCCTCCGGAACACCCCCAGGAGAACGTTATGCTCTGCACAGAACAACTTGCTGGTGGTTCCCAGCCCTAGAGACATCCATCTGTCCTCAACCAGAGCTAGGGCCTTCTCAGCCGTGGCCCTGACCTGGTGGAACTCTCTGGCAAATAACTTCAGGGCCTTGCACGAGCTTGTGCAATTCCGTAGGGTCTGTAAGGCAGGGATGTTCCTCCAGGGGTTTGGTTGAGGAAAGCGATGGCTTACATCATGGCTGGCACCCTTCCCAGACCTCTGTCCTCTGAAGCATTGAATTCCTTCCCCCTCCCATACCCATGAGGCACCCACAGGCTGGAAATGGGAGGGAACCTTAAAATTTCACCACTTGATTTCAATTCATGAATTATTTGTGCTGATAATGGTTTTTATGGTTTTAAACGATAATGCTTTTTATGGTTTTAACTCTGTGCATTGCCTAGAGCCCTACAATTGTGGGGATTAGGCGATTCAGAAGTGTAAATAAATAAATATGTGCTGTGGGACAGCGAGTTAACGCTTTCTTCTACACCATTTGCCCCCTTACAAAAGTGCTACTTAGTTCAAGGGAGGAAAACACACAGGTTGGAGCCTAGCATCGTTTATCTGAGCTTTGTACAAACATATATCTTTCCCCTCCCCTTCTCCCTCCTAATCCCATCCCAAACGTCATGAGTCCTGAAAGCACAGCAGATCTATTTTATTTCTGAAATTAAAGAAGCAGCTCATATAACCATTATGTTGCCTGGGCAGGGATTCTTCGCCTGTAATCTAAATTGGACTCCATTTGTCCTAGAAAATTCTGAATGCCACCCAAGATTTGAAGATTTGTCCCGCTAGGGAGGTAACTGTGGGTCTCAGCCTCCCCCACACATGGCCCTACATACCACTGTAAGTCATTGGTACCCATATACCCCCGCTGTAGTGGCTATTTAGGCCCTAGATCTTGCTTGCCTACTTATATTTCCCTCGAAACAAACAATGAACAAAACCATCTAACACATTTTTCTATGGCTTTGTCATGTTTACGCATCGCACACTGCAGAGGAAATGAAATGTGTGAACATTTTAAATATTATCTACATTTATTTTTGCCACATCCATGATTTAGATTAGGGATGTTCAAAGCAAATAAATATTTAATTTTCCTTCAAAGTTATTTTACATTTGTATTTCTTTCGGCATGTTTTAAAATCTTTTCCTCTCTACATCATCAAAATTCTCCTTTTTTTTGCCACAGACTCTTTAATCTTCTGAGGAAAAATGGCAGCTATAATTTATAATTAGCCTCAAAGATCTGGCACCATAAAGCAAAAAAGATTTTTTTTTAAAAAAAAAAGATTGGTTGACTGAAGTCAGTAGCAAAATTTCCTTAGGATTTACCAGGCGATCATTTAAAGAGGATGCTGTCAATTTAAATTCCTCAGACTTTGAGATATCATTAGTGGGGAATAGTGTTGACAGGGAGAAATCTAAAGTTTTTGTGTGCTAAGCCAACAACTTGCAGCTTATTCTTAACAGATTTCCTGGTAGGCAGCATACTTCCTGTATGGACTGGAAGCAGGGGTATCCTTGAGCAGGGGTATCTTTGAGAGGCAGTTTGGTGTAGTGGTTAGGAGCAGCGGACTCTAATCGGGAGAACTGGGTTTGATTCCCCACTCCTCCACTTGCAGCTGCTGGGTGACCTTGGGCAAGCCACAGTTCTCTCAGACCTGTTCTCCCAAGAGCAGCTCTCAAAGAACTCTCTCAGCCCCACCTGTCTCAGAGGGTGTCTGTAGTGGGGAAAGGAAGGGAAAGGAGATTGTAAGCCGCTCTGAGACTCCAAGTGACGGGTGGGGTATAAATCCAATCTCTTCCTCCTCCTCCTCCTCATCTTTACAAGGAACAGCAGATAGGAGCAAAGGGTGACCACTTAAGTAGGTGACACTCCCGAAAGGCATTCTAATGCATTGCAGTTCAAAAAAAGAAAAGAAATTGTGGGCACATGGTTCCTTATGACAAAGTGCCAGGCATCCACACCAGCTGACTTGGCGCCACCAACAAGGCATGGTTTTGATTTCCTGGGTTCAGTGCAGGGTATGAGACTGAGCACAGAGACAGAAATACTAGAGTAACAACACACCCCACTCCCACTTTCCATTCTGATCGGGGGAATCCACGGAGCTCTGCCTGATCTGATTGGCCCAGCTCCCAACAGCCAAGCAAAACAGAAAAAAAACCCAACCTGGTGGCAAAACACGGTGAGCGGGGTCAGCCATGACTGGTGGTGCATGCTGCAACTGTGGTAGGGCTAGGCTCCAGGCATGTACTGTCAGTGCGACACCTACCACAGAAGACGCATTGCCCAAAGAAAAGTGGAGCACCACTGCACCGAGCCGTTGGCAAATGCCTTCTCTGCCGTGTGTACCTGATGGGCCATTGGCCTGATTCAACATTGGCTTCTCTTATGTTCTTATGTTCTTATGACTCGATGAAGTGCTAATCCATCCAGCTGGGGAGTATTTTTTTTTTAAGGGAACTTTGATAAGTGACAAGTGTACTTAGTTTGTGAATTAGGGACTTTGTTCTGGGGCTTGATTTTAACACCCTTGAAAAAGTCCTTTGTTCCTTTATTGTGATTCTTGATTTCTGGAGAGTTTTCTTTTTCTTTGAAGAGCACGTGATTTCCTGTGGACATCTTTATTGTTCTGTCTGGGGCATTCTGTTTCATCTTATTCAAGAGCTTCTTCAACGCAGAGACTGAAAGAGTCATTCACAATCAGGGATTTAACTGAGTGTTTCATTAAGATATTTGACTCGGCAAGATATACAGTTTTGTGCGCTTCTCTCGCTCGCCCTTTCTCCCCCCCCCTTCTTTTATCAGTATAATTTACCACAGAAGTGCCGAGTCCTCTTATTGGATGCAGCATGTTTTCAGCTTCTTGCCAATAAAATTTTAGTAGTCGTAATGCCGTAGAATTTTTACATGTAATGAAATACAATATATATTTTTACTATGCTTTTCTTTGCATTCATCCCAAAGTTCTTAAACACCTTGAATGTGAAATCGTTCATCCTTTGAATAAGATTCTTAGCTTATCACTAAAATTAGCCTGCTTTTTAGAGGACTGAAAGGCAAACCGCGTTAACAGCAGAAACAACAAGAACAGGATGTTGTGGGGATAATCTACGGATACCAGTCGAATTTCTGTTCTCAAGTAAATTGGTACGCTTTATTTTATTTATGATTATTTGCATTTTTATCCTGTTCTTCTTCCAAGGAACTTAGGCTAGTGAACATGGTTCTCCTCTACAGCCGCTAGCTTTGGGCTGGGAAATACTGGGATGTTTTGGGGGCGGAGTCTGAGACAATGGTGGGCCTTGGGGAGGGGAGGAATTTAAATAAGGTATGGTGGCATAGAATCCACCTTCCAAAGTGTTGGCAGAGTTTAGTTAGTTGGGTAGTTTTTATTATAGTCCTTAGACCAGATATGCTTACAAATATCTCTATCTATCTATCTATCTATCTATCTATCTATCTATCTATCTATCATCTATCTATCTATCTATCTATCTATCTATCTATCTATCTATCTATCTATCATCTATCTATCTATCTATCTATCTATCTATCTATCTATCTATCATCTATCTATCATCTATCTATCATCTATCTATCTATCTATCTATCTATCTATCTATCTATCTATCTATCTATCTATCTATCTATCTTACAGATAATGCATTCCAGAGAATTTAAAAGCTAATGTAAAAAGAATTATATATAAGGCAGAGTTTAGATATGCAGTAAAGTGGAGCACAAGCTGTTTAAAGAATAAAGTCAGTTTATTAAACAGAGAACAAAGTTTGTAAAAAAGAGGAGAGAGAGAGAAAAGTCTAACTGTCTGACTAGTTAGCAGGGAGTCAGCAGTAGAGATCTCAGCAGGAGCACAAAAAACACCAGTTGAGCCAACCAGGAGACAGGAGACTATTTGAAAATAGTAGGAAGTCCTTAATGTCACTATACTAACTAGTTGTCCCCTTTGCTGCCCCCTGCAGGATGTTCTTGTCATCTTCTTCATAACTACACGATGAAGAAGAGAAGAGATTGGATTTATACCCTGCCCTTCACTTGGAGTCTCAGAGCAGCTTACAAACTCATTTTCCTTCCCCTCCCCATCACAGACACCCTGGGGCTGAGAGAGTTCTGAGAGAACTGCTCTTTTCAAGAACAGCTCTGACAGAACTATGGCTTGCCCAAGGTCATCCAGCAGGTGCAAATGGAGGAGTGGGGAATCAGACCCGGTTCTCCCAGATTAGAGTCCATGCACTTAACCACTATGCCAAACTAGATAGATATTCCAACAAAAAGCAGTAATTTTCTCCAGGTGAACAGATCTCTCTGTCGCCTGGAGATCAGTGGTAACAGCAGGAGATCTCCAGCCACCATCTGGATGGAAGTTGGCAACCCTATTCTCCCAAGGCCAAACTGCACGGTACATTTTTAATTTGCTTTCCCTAAAGCCCAACCGTAGCTGCAAGGAAAGTTGTTTTTAAAGCCCATGGTGGCCGAATGTGTCTCAGGTCTTTGGCACAGGAGAAAGAAGGAGCTCATCCCCCCTTCCCTCCCATGCCATTTCCCTGCTCTGATGGCTCTACTGGGGAATTTTCTGGACTCAGACAGCTTTCACAGAGGACATATTTGGCAGCCTGCATTAGCAACGTATCGTGTAATTTGGCCTTTAGAAACAGTGAAAAAGTGACTGCTCCAATGTAACGAGCTTGACTCAGTGGGATTTGAACCAAAGTCTCACCAGTATTTAGTCCAACACTCTAACCACTACACCACTTCCAGATTCATTTTGTAGTGAGATATACTTCCTCTTCCTTCTGGTAGTACTTGGCTATGATCAGCCGGGCAGTCTGAAGCACTGTTGCCCCACCTCTCATTGATCCAAGTTATTTTAGAACAGAAAATCCTGATCAGACTCACCCCTTTTAGCACTCTTCAATGCACTTTTACCCATACTTGAGTGATCAGACAGCAGCAGGCAGGAAGTCAGCCTGTCGGCCATTTTTTTTAAAGTGCATCCTTTGAGCATGCCCACAAGCACTGATGAGCATGCTGGGATACATAGCTCATGGGGCTATCGGCCTTTTAAAAAGTGTGTTCTCTGAGCATGTGCACAAGTGCTGATCAGCCTGCTGGGAATGTAGTCCTCCGCCTTCCCCAAACCACAGAAAATAGCTGCAGTACAAGGGAATCTTTCTTTGAAAGTTCTTATGAAGAAAATAAAGTTTAGAGCAGCTCCTGTGCAGTTATGCGCACCTCACTAGCAAGTAAAAAAAAAAGGCGGACGGAAAACAAGAGACCAGTCTGACCTGCTTGATGGCTTGGGTGTGCAACAGAGTGATCAGACAGCAGGAAATCCATTTTGGAACCAGCTCAGACCAAAAGGATTGGACTTTCTCAGGTATCAAAGAAAATCTCAGTAAGGGAACGGCAACATATTAAACTGCAGGTCTGATCCCAACCCTTGTGTGCTACATATAGTAAAATAGACTGGATTCTAGTATAATTCACTGGATGAAAGTGACTCCAGCTCATGAAAACCCATCTGTTAGTACCACAACACAAGGCTCTTCGTTGTTTTGCAGCAACAGCCTAATCCTGCCACTGGATTCTGTCCTTATTGACACTTTCACCAGCGCGGTGTAATGGCTAAGAGCAGCAGACTGCAATCTGGAGAACCGGGTTAGATTCCCCATTCCTCCCCATGAAGCCTGCTGAGCAACCTTGGGCCATTCACAGTTCTCTCCAAACTCTCCCTACCCCACCTAACTCACAGGGTGCCTGTTGGGACAGGAAAAAGAAGGTGACTGCAAATCACTTTGAGACTCCTTAGGGTAGAGAAAAGCAGGGTATAAAAACCAACTCTTCTCCTCCTCCTCCTCCTCGTCCTAAACATAATCTGCTCATTTGCTGCCCATTTTTCCAGGGCTGGATAGTTCTTCACTGAAGCCCTTCACCTGTAGTTTGGGATTTCCTCTGCAAACTGTTCACCCCTGGAGTTTTTGGTAAGAGGCTTTGTCACCAGCCTTCCCAGTGTTTCAGACTGTCCTTCTGTAAATGTCTATGAAATAACAGACATCTAAACATGAATTAGTCTACAATCCATTGCTGGTGCTCTCAAAGAATTCTAAAAGGCCAAGGAAGTGAAAGGGGCATTGCTGGCTAGGTGGGACCTGGAGACCTCCCCAGAATTCCTACTGATCTACATACTACAAAGGTCAATTCTCTTTGTGAAAATGTCTGCTTTGAAGGGTGGCCTCTATGGCATTATACCCTGTTGGGGTCCCTCCTCTCCCCAAAGCACACTCTCCCCACGCTCCACCCCCAAAATGTCAAGGAATATCCAAACCCAGAATTGGCAATGCTGTTACTGTCCATTCTCAGCAGGGCTGACACAATTGGGAAAGGGGGATCCATGTATGATGCCCTGAGCACCTTGGAGGAAGGGCGGAATAAAAATATGACAGATTGATAGAAGGTCCGGGAATCCAAGAATGGTCTGTCTCATTTCCATATGGAGCTGGGGCAGATCTACAATGCAACTAATGAAGTTTAAGCTTCAGGGCACCTAATCCTGGAGGGGCCCTGAAGCAACTATTTTTTTTGTTTAATGAGTGGATTTTTCAACAAAACTGGGCTATCTTAGTGACAGAATCATAAGCCAATGGGTTGAAGTACTTAATATCGACCTTAGAAATATGCTCTGATACCCGTTTCATATGGCCTTGTTGGATGCTGCCCTATTGTTGCTGGTTGAGACGGGGCCCCCTAACAGTTCAAGCTTCGGGGTCCCAAAAATGTAGGTCCACCACTGTATGGAGCACATATAAAAGCAAGAGACAATCAAAAGTGAAATCAAACCCATCAGAATGCGTGTTGACCTTTGTCAACTGGTAATAAACTGACAAAGCTATAAGGCTGTTTTCTTTCCAAGGTCTTCTAAAAGATCTGACCTGGGTAGCCTAGGCTAGCCCGATCTTGTCAGATCTCAGAAGCCATGCAGAGTCAGCCCCGGCTAGTATTTGGGTGGGAGACCTCCAAGGAATATCAGGGTCATGCTTCACGTGTAGGTTATAGTTCCAAGTTCTTCCCTGTTGGAAGTAATAAAGAAGCCTATTGTTGAAGCTGCTAGAGTCTTCTGTGTGCTATCTGGATAGATAAGCTTAACCCCTACACACCAGATCCCAGAGGATACTCAGGGCTATTTTTGGGCAGGAACGCACAGGAACGGAGTTCCGGCTGGCTCCCGAGTTGGCCACGCCCAGCAGGAACTCATTAGCATAATAGGCCACACCCAACAGCAGAAACTCATTAGGACTGGCTACATTAGGGGTGTGTGGCCTCACATGCAAAGGAGTTCCTTCCCTCAAAAAAAGCCCTGAGTTTTGACAACAAACAAGGTAAACAGAAAAATTTGCAAAAGGTGGGTGCAGCTGGATGACCACTCTTCTGGTAACATGGGGTGTGTGGTCTAATATACTAATGAGCAGTGCTGCCAAGGGTGTGGCCTAATATGCTAATGAGTTTCTACTGATGGGTGTGGCCTATTATGCTAATGAGTTCCTGCTGGGCTTTTTCTACAAAAAAAGCCCTGAGGATACTATACCGCAAATTAAAAGCCTGGGTAAAAACAAAACAAAACGCTTTAGCCTGGCACCCAAAAGAAAATAAAGCAGGTGCCTGGTGTCCCTTGAGGAGGAGGGGCATTCCAAAGGTCAGGTGCCATCACAGAAAATGCCCTGCCTCTAGTCGCCCCAAGAATGATAACAGCTTTTTAAAATCTGTAGAATGCATATGAAGAAATATAATCTAGGGGGAAGACCTGCAACATGGACTAGGAGAAAAATTCAGGCAGTTGCCTATCTGCGTAACACAGAGACAAGGAAAGCGAGCATCTTAATGGATACAGTGGCCGATTGTACACATTCTTACAAATAGACTAATTTTACACACTAACTTGAGGGGCGAAGACATTCATTAAATAATCCCTTATGATACGTAGAGGAGCTGCAGTGGCTCAAGTGGTTAAGACGCTGAACTGCAGGCTGTGGAAGGTCAGTAGTTCAGCAGTTCGAGACTCGAGAGTGCCGCATGACGGAGTGAGCTCCCGTCTCTAGTTCCAGCTCCTGCCAACCTAGCAATTCGAAAGCAAGAAATTGCAAGTAGATAAATAGGTACCACTTTGGTGGGAAGGTAACAGTGTTCCGTGCACCTTGGTGTTTAGTCATGTCGGCCACATGACCACGGAAACATCTTCGGACAGCGCTGGCTCTTTGGCTTTGAAACGGAGATGAGCACCGCAACCCTGGAGTCGGATTCGACTGACTTTCGAGCAAGGGAACCTTTACCTTTACCTTCTATGATACGTAGAAAAAAAATAGAAGATTTAAAAAAAAATTATTCTTGCTCCAACCATGGGATGCCAGTTTAGTACAGTTTTTGGTACTCAGCTGAGGAATCGGTGGTCTCATTGCAACCACTCAAAAACCTTCTCCATTTAAAAAAATAGAAAGAAAAGCCTTCTCCAACGCTACCTCTCCTTGTGGAAGGAAATTCACAAGAAGATGAGGAAGGCTCTGTCCCTACCAACCTGTAAATCTGTTCTGTTAGAGAAAACATCTGGCTTTCTGTAGTTTTATGCTCATACTCACCATAGTTTTCTCCCCTTTTATAGGGCTGGACAAAAAAGAAGAAGGTTTTTTTGAAGCAACCACCAGCAATTGGAAGGGCAAGTGATTTTTTAATTAAATATAAAGAAAAATTCCTTGTCCTTCCAATTGTTAAGTTAGTTTCACAAATATACACCGATAATCCATTGTTCAAAAAAGGGTGTGCTCGGCTCAGAGCTCCCCAAGGCATTTTACACAGATCAGTAAAAACAATCCATAATGATTAAAGCAGTCAATAATAAAAACTACCAGTTAATGCACATAAAAGGACAACAGCTAGTAGCTATGAACTACTAAAAGTATCAAACCAATAAAAAAGTCATCGCCAGCAAAGACACACAATGCTCCACAGTAGCACACAGGAATACAAAGCAAAACTTAATCATCAGAGTCCACATAACAACAAAGAATAACTTGGGGGCAGAGCAGAGGTGTCAAACTCATTTGTTACAAGGGCCGGATCTGACATAGATGTCACTCTGTCGGGCCGGGCCATGTGTGCCATAGAACCTAATGCCAGGTACTGGAGACAGAAACTGTATAAAGGACAGCAGCTGGTAAGCGCCAAGTTGGTGTGTCCTCACTGCAAGGCCGTATGGGGTGAGACGGGGATGCAGAGGAAAAACCACATAGGCAGACTGGAGAGGCAGCAGTGCAGCGCTGGACAGATGCTCCCATTGTTATGTCCTCAGAGACATAATGGTAAGCATAGTGAGCAGGTGCTCATTATGCGGATTGTAAAGCTGCACAAGTATTGCCCAATCAAAGGGCTCATAGAAGGAACAACTGTGATTGGTCATAAGGAACATGATGATTGGTCCTTATAACTGCATTATGATTGGCTGCCTGTTCAAATGTTATTGGCGCGTTTTACATTCTGTGGGTGTGGCTACTACAGCCCGAAGTGTATATAAACTGCTGTTTTGGAACTGTATTTTGTCTAGCTGGTCTAGTCCTTAGCTGGTCTAATTGGAGCTGAAATAAAGCTGAAATCACTTTGAACTTATCTCCTGTGTCGTGTCTCATACTTTATCACCCATGATGCTTGAGAGCCAGTTTGGTGTAGTGGTTAAGTGTGCGGACTCTAATCTGGGAGAACCGGGTTTGTTTCCCCACTCCTCCACTTGCACCTGGCTGGATGACCTTGGGCAAGCTGTAGTTCTGATAAGAGCTGTTCTTGAAAAAAGAGCAGTTTCTGCCAAGAGCTCTCTCAGCCCCACCTGCCTCACAGGGTATCTGTTGTGGGGAGGGGAAGGGAAGGGAGTTTGTAAGCCGCTCTGAGACACCGTTGGGTAGTGAAGGGCGGGGTATAAATCCAATCTCTTCTCTTCTTCTTCTCTTCTCTTCTTCTTCTTCTCTTCTCTTCTCTTCTCTTCTTCTTCTCTTCTCTTCTCTTCTTCTCTTCTTCTTCTCTTCTCTTCTCTTCCTCTTCCCTTCCCTTCCCTTCCCTTCCTTCCCTTCCCTTCCCTTCTCCTTCTCTTCTCTCTCTTCTCTTCTCTTCTCTCTTCTCTTCTCTTCTCTTCTCTTCTCTTCTCTTCTCTTCTCTTCTCTTCTTCTCTTCTCTTCTTCTTCTTCTTTTGACTGCTGCAAATGAGATTGTCCCGCTATGTTGAAGCCACAATGGAGTGGCTCCGCCCATTCTGTCCAGTACTGGATGGGGCGGTTCTGGCCCCTGGGCCTTACATTTGCCCCCCCCCGGTAGAATGTACCCCCCCAAAAAATCCCGTAACTGAACTAGATGGTACAAAATTGTTGCCATCTATCACGTCTCCGTATACAACTGAAAACTTAAAAGAAAGTCATTCCAGAGACATCATATGCTGACATAATCACAGGTGCAAAAGGTAGTTTAAGGAAGCCGACTTCAAGGAGCTTATTCTCCGCTGGTTGCAAGTGTCTTTGATGAAGACTACTTCAAGCAGCTCATTTTCCACTGGTCGCAAGTGCCTTTGATATAGATGAAAATATCACCTACCTCCAAGAGCACCTTCTTTCAATGGAACAATTGTAGGTACCTGTTTTCCCCCCTCATCTTTTGTTCTATACTTATAATAAAAGAGCCTTCTTGTAAGATGTACTTTGGAGAGGTCTGAAAAAGCGACGGTGAACTTTTGTTAATGTACAAGGGGAAATTTAAACTGAAATTGCCGTTACCTAACTTTTTATTAAAGGCAGAAGCTTCAGGATGGTACTTTGTCAACAATCAGCAGTGAGTGAAGAACACCACCATGATGGAACCGAAAATAAAACACCATCTCCAGACAGCCGTGAATTCCTCCTCCTATTTATTTTTTTAAAAAGAAACTTTATCCTGACAAAAAAGCGTCAAATGTTAATTCCCACTGGGATGCTGAGAACAAAGGACTCGGGCACGAAAAAAAGAAAATCAAGATCCTTTTCAGACTCTAAGGACTGAAGAGTGAAGCCACTGGCATGGTTAAAAGGATATTAGCATCACAAAAGGATGGAGGGAAATATTAGTAAATTTACAACAAAAGAAAGTAGTGGGGATTTTTTCCCCCGGTTGGCTGGTTGGTTTGTTTGAGCTTGAGGAATAGGCTGTAGCCCACCTGGGTATGAACGGAGGTGTTGCCTGATGAATGGCTTGTGGTTCATCGCTACCAAGACGGCTGGAAGCACACATTATTGATTGCTTGATCAAAGGATTAGAGTTCTATCCTGCTCCATCCAAGGGGCTCAGAGTGGCTTACAGCTGTGTGTCCAAAATGCAAACGCTTCCTTTCCCAAAGGGTACAGAATTTAAATGCAGAATTTAAAAGGGCCTTGCCACTTGCTCCCTTGATCCATGCCCTTCGTGGTTAATTGAAGTTGGCCACAAGGGGTTTCGAGGTGCCCTATGGGAGTTCATCAACAACTCCCTCTTGGAGGGGCTGTTCTCAGGGGCACTGAAGGAGGGGCTGTTCTCAGGGGCACTCAGTGTCCTCTCTTGAAAAAACCATCCTTGGACTTGGCTGAATTGGCTAATTATCGGCTGGTCGCCAACTTGCCCTATTTGGGCAAGATAATAGAGAGGGCAGTGGCAATTCAGTGACAAGGCTTTTTGGATAATGCTTCCATTCCAGACCCTTCCCATTCTGGCTTTTGCCCAGGCCACAGGACGGAGACAGCACTGGTTGCCCTCACAGATCACCTCTGGAGGCATCTGGATCGAGGCAGATCGTCAGTATTGTTGCTGTTAGATCTGTCGGCAGCGTTCAGCATGGTCGACCATCAGCTACTGGTCCACTGTCTCACCGACACTGGAGTCCAGGGGCTGGTCTCGCAGTGGCTTGCCTCCTTTCACCAGGGTTGGGGACAAAGAGTGGCACTGAGGGAACAGCTATCCCAAAGGCAACCACTAGACTGTGGAGTGCCCCAAGGGGCAGTGCTGTCCCTGATGCTTTTCAACATCTATATGCACCCCCTTGCCCAGATTGCCCGGAGGCATGGGCTGGGATGTCACCAGTATGTGGATGACACCCAGCTCTATCTGTTGTTGGGCGGCCAGTCTGACTCCAAGCCAGAAGATCTGGACTGGGTGTTACAAGCCGTGCCTGGTTGACCTTCGATGGGGCTCCACTGGTGCCAACACTGGAGTCCAGGAGCTTGGGAGTGCTCCTGGATGCCTTCTTAACAATGGAGGCCCAGGTAGCAGCCACTGCCAAATCAGTCTTTTACCATCTTTGTCTGATCAGGCAGTTGGTTTCCTTCCTCAAATGCAATGACATGGCAACAGTGAGAAATATGCGCATACCTCTGCTCTGGATGGGGAAAAGATAGCACCAGCGCCCACTCCCATCTGCCTCTCCTCCTCCTTACATGCATACACACACCCACCTTTTCACTGGATAGGAAAGGAAAAAGCTATTGACTCTTCCCCACTGCATTAAAGCTTTTATTTGCCTCTTCCAGGGAAAACATACAGATAGCTATCTGCCCCCCCCATAAAGTAAGCTATAATGGGGGTGGTGGTGACAATATGATTTGCTTTGGTAAAACAGCAGAGGAAAGGTTTCCCCATACAAGCACCGCAGTGTAGACTTGCTCTGAAACACTGTACGTTTTGTATTAGCCACCATTTTGTGATTGGTCATTCCCAAGACTCCCGGGTGGGTCGGGGGGCAGAAATCAGCTAGTTCCCAGAAACATAAACTCTGCCCCCTCCTGCTCTGGATAATCCCCAGAGCCGTCATGCTCCGACAACCAAAGGTCTCATTAGCTCAGGTTTCTCAGGACTTCATCCCTACCACGACAACCACGGAGACTTCCATTTCCCTGCCCAGGTGCTACAAGATTACTTGATTGGGTATTTTGCATGGGATAGGAGTGCAGTGATTTGCTTGGGGTGGCGATGCATCACGGACAGGTGAATTATTTGTATCCTTATTTATTTACTGAAAACATTTTATGAGCCACCTTTCTCCCTTGCAGAAATCAAAGCGGCTTACCACAGAAATAAAACAATAAAAACGACAATGATAAAACCCCACAGAAGTCACAATATAAAAACGCTCCAATGAGGACCGCCGGTAATAAAACGGGAAACAATCCAAAGCAGTCACTGCCTCCTGTCACTGAAGAGGCCCTTTCTTCTGGACCCCTGTCGTGGGTATGAGTCCAGCCGAGGCTGACTCTTCCTCAGATGAGGAGGGGGTAGGGAACAACTCAGCCTCCTCTAGAGACAGTCCAGAGGAAGAACCTGTCAGGTATTCCTGCCATAAAGGATGGAGAAGGGAGGGAGGATGGGACTGTATGGAGAAGGGAGGGCGGATGGGACTGTAGGGTGTTGATTGATGCTTTGAGACTGGTGGGATGGAATGTGGGGAGCTGCCGATGTTGCCCGGGCAACCGGGTCATATCTCAGATCCCAGGCCAAGAGGTACTAACGCATACCCCATGCCCCTAATCAAGGACCTTTTGGCAGCGGTGGCTGGGGGGAAGGTGTTCTCCAAATTGGATTTGAGAGATGCCTACTTCCGGGTGCGGATCAGAGAGGGGGACGAATTTAAAACTGCGTTTAATACCCCCCTGGGACAATTTGAATACTTGGTTATGCCTTTCGGGCTTCAGGGGGCACCAGGAGTATTCATGAACTTGATTAATGAGGTGTTGCACAAGTATTTGTTCAAGGGGGTCCTTGTTTACCTTGATGATATACTTTTGTACTCCCCCGACCTCAAATCACATGTGAAATTGGTGAGAGAAGTCCTCCAAACGTTGCACAAGCACAAGCTCTTTGCAAAACTGTCAAAATGCGAGTTTCACAAATCCGAGATCCCCTTTTTGGGCTACCGCATCTCACAAAGGGGGATTGAGATGGACCCTGACAAAGTAAAAGATGTGGTGGGGTGGGAACCCCCCAAGACGAGGAGGCAACTCCAAGCATTTCTCGGATTCGCCAATTTTTACAGATCATTCTTATCGAACTTTGCACAGGTGGCCCTTCCCCTTACTGACTTGCTTAAAACGAAGGGGAAAGCCCCTGATTGCACACGGCCGGGCGCACGTTTAAACTGGTCTCCGGAGTGCCAGCTCGCGTTTGAACAATTGAAAGCTCTCTTTACTTCGGAACCCGTGCTGGCCCACCCCAATGAGCTAAAGAAATTCATTGTCCAAGTTGACGCATCCGACGTCGCCATGGGGGGGGCGATCCTCCAAGAGGGGGAGGATGGCAAACTTCACCCCCTTGCATGTGTGTCTAAAAAATTCAATGAGACAGAACGGAACTGGTCCATGTGGGAAAAAGAAGCGGGATCGATCCGCTTGGCGCTGGCAACATGGCGTCACTGGTTGGAGGGGGCGCGAGTTCCATTTGAAGTGTGGACTGATCATAAGAATCTGGAACTCCTTCGCTCGCCCCGCTCCCTAAACGCCAAACAATTGCGCTGGGCTGACTTTTCTCGAAGTTTAACTTCACTTTGCACCATTTCCCTGGGAAGTCTAACTCTCTAGCTGACGCTTTGTCCCGCCTCCCACAACACGACAGCAAAAGGGAGGAGGTCCGGGACTCCGTTTTTACTCCCTCCCAACTGGGAGGGGCGGTTACTACACGCAGACAGGCACTGAAACCTCCCACCACCCCGTCTCCCTCTGACTGGGAGTCGAAATTCACTTCTGCCATGTCTCCGGCTGACGAAGAACTTAGGGGAGAGGAGGGGGTTTCACAAGACGCACAGAACTGTTGGCGCAAAAATGGAAAGTTTTTTGTACCACTATCTCTACGGGGGGAGGTGATGGGGTGGGCACACGGCTCAAAACTTGCAGGACACACAGGTTTTGTGAAATCGCTCCAACTTTTACAACATCAGTTTTGGTGGCCTGGACTACGTAAAGATCTGTCTCTGTTTACTAATGCCTGTCAAACTTGCTTGATGAGCAAGCCTCGGCCGGGGAAGCCCCCTGGAGCTTTACAACCCCTGCCCACCCCAAATCGGCCTTGGGAGGTGATTTCAATGGATTTTATTACCGATCTGCCTCCAAGTGGGGGGAAAACGGTTATCTGGGTTGTTGTTGATTTATTTACTAAACAGGCTCACTTTGTTCCGTTTGCTTCCATCCCCTCTGCTAAGAAGCTAGCCTCAGCATTCTTACAACATGTCGTGAGACTTCACACTTTGCCGTCTAAAGTGATCTCAGACAGGGGGTGCAGTTCGTGTCCCAATTCTGGGGAGAGTTAATGTCGCTGCTAGGGGTGGAGTGGGGGTCGGCAGTGCGTACCACCCAGAGACTGATGGGCAAACCGAAAGGGTCAACCAAACCCTTGAACAATATCTCAGATGTTTTACTAACTTTCAACAGGATGATTGGCATTCCCTCTTGCCTTTGGCTGAGTTCTGCTACAATAACACTCAGCACTCATCAACAGGAATGTCTCCGTTCATGGCGGTTCACGGCATGAAGCCCCGCCACTGCCATTTTTGAACTCTCCCCACCTCCCGGTGGGAGATGCAGGTGACTGGTGCAAACGGCTGCAAATGGCCTGGCCTCTGTTGACACAGACTCTTGAGGGAGCCAAAAAAAGTATAAATTGCAGGCTGTCAAAAAACGCAACCTTTCCTGGGTCCCGAAGTGTGGAGACTTTGCCTACCTTTCCACACAGAACCTTCGGGGTGTGCAACCAAGCCGCAAACTTGGCTGGAAATATGTTGGACCTTTTGAAATTATACGTGTGATTAATGATGTCACTGTCGAACTTGATTTGCCTAAGTCGCTAAAGTCTATTCATCCTGTTTTTCATGTAAGGCTCCTGCGACGTGCGCCTGCGGAGAATGCATGGAGACCTCGTCGCCCCACCCCGCCTCCGCTCATGGTGGGGGGGGAACCGCATTTTGAAGTTACGCAGAACTTGGATTCAAAGATTTCTCGGAATCGGCTGTATTATCTGATTGATTGGGCAGACTTTGGGCCTGAACAGAGGGAGTGGGTGCGGGCGGAACATGTTCATGCGCCGAAGTTGGTCCGGGCATTCCATAAATTGTACCCTTTGAAACTGAAGGGATAGGTTTGTTATCAGAAGGGCAGAATGTCAGGTATTCCTGCCATAAAGGATGGAGAAGGGAGGGAGGATGGGACTGTATGGAGAAGGGAGGGCGGATGGGACTGTAGGGTGTTGATTGATGCTTTGAGACTGGTGGGATGGAATGTGGGGAGCTGCCGATGTTGCCCGGGCAACCGGGTCATATCTCAGATCCCAGGCCAAGAGTGGCCTTGAATGCCAGGCTGAATGTCTCCTATCGCTTTCTAAAGACAACAGCTAGGCTGGGAAAGGTGGGATGGAGGGTGAACTGTTATTTACGGCTTCTGGGGTTCCCGCGCGCGCGAGGTTCATTCATTGGTAGAATGGTGGGGGCCCTTTCCCCCCTTTAGGGTATATCTCAATGCTTCATGTATCCAAAGTATTCTTAACAATGCTTCTGTTCTAGTGACCTAGTCTTGCAGCTTAATAAATACTATTCTTGTTTCAATGAACAAGGCCTGGTGTTTGGCTGACTAACTAAGGACCCTGACAGAACCCTTACAGCCCCGTAGCCAGAAATTTTGGGTTGGTGGGGCATGGGAAAAATTTGTGGGGTAGCAGAGGAGAGGGAGGAGGGCTGCCGCACACCTTCCCTGAACTCCAAACAGCAATTTTGCTGCTTGAAGACCAGGTGCAGGCAAGCCCCAGCTAGAAAAACAGCATTTAAAGAGTTCCCTTTAAATGCCCATTTTTTCAAGCAGGGGCTGCCTGCGCCTTAACTGATCAGCTGGCGGGCCCTTTAAACCTTGGGGGCAGGGGCGGCTGCAAGATTTAAAAGGCCCTCCAGCTGATTGGCAGTCCGCATGCTCCTGCTGATCCGTTGGAGGGCTCTTTTAATGTCACAGGAGGGGAGGGAGGGGCAGCAGCTGTTGTGGGGCATGCCTCACGTTTGAGGGGGCAGAGCCCCCAGGTGCCCCACTGTAGCTATGGTCCTGAACCCTTAGCAGCACCTGAGGAGGAAGAGTCCCCAGCAGCTGCACGGGAGGCGCAGCCAGAAGAAGGGACCATTCCTATAAGTTCCCAGTCCTGTTATCTAAGACAGTGAGGCTAGCACAGAGTTTGCTTCAAGGTCATCTCCGTGGAGGGGCTTATCTTGGGAAGAGTTATGATAGCCGCTACAATGGCGCCCCTCTCACACTCACACACATGCACACACATCCCTCAGGAATTTCCCTTCCCCCCATAACTATTGCAAACGAAGCAAAGTTTGACAGAGCTGAGCCTTCTCTTCTAAGCCATTTTTCTGGTGTGAAATGGCACCAGTTTGGTGTAGTGGTTAAGTGCGCAGACTCTTATCTGGGAGAACCGGGTTTGATTCCCCACTCCTCCACTTGCACCTGCTGATGTGACCTTGGGTCAGTCACAAGCTCTGGCACAGCTGTTCTCTCAAGGACAGTTTCTGTCAGAAGTTCTCTCAGCCCCACCTACCTCACAGGGTGTCTGTTGTGGGGAGGGGGAGGGAAAGGAGTTTGTAAGCTGCCCTGAGACGCCTTTGGGCAGTGAAGGGTGGGGTATAAATCCAAACTCTTCTTCTTCTTAAACTTACATGTATGATGTAAGTTTCCCATCATGAGGGAACTACTGCCTCCCTGGATCTGTTTCAGGTTGGGAAAACAGTGTATGTTAGGCAAGGGGAGACTTAAGATCCTTTTCTCCACACACCATGGTTGTGATCCAAACTGGACTTCTGCATGCCGGGTAACTAAGTTCCAAGTATGGAACTCCCAGATAAAGCCTCTTGACCATCCACGAGGAGATACATGAGGAGGCCATGAGAAGTTTCTAACAGGAGAATTGGCCCTCAGGCTGAATTTAACAATCCATATACACGCCTTTGAACTTTGAAGGAATGTGGTGGTGGCATCAAGTTGTTTTCCCGTTGCCGCCTCTGTAAAATTTAGCAGGGCTGATCCAAATAGTTATGGGTACTTTTATCGCCTTGTTTGCATGACTGAGAAGAGACCAGCTCCTACGTGTTGGAAGGCATGCTGCAGATGCCAATTCTTTCAGCTACTCCAACTTGGATGCCAGTATTATGTTCATCTGTGAGGCAACAATGATGTCCCCGGGCAGTTGGCCGACAGAGCAGAGCTGTTTCTGGCAGGGATGGAGGGACCATCACTTCTGAGGCTGCTCATCCAACAACATCAGCCAAACTAGCCTTCCCCTGGAGAGGCTGTTCTTCCTGGGAGAGGGGGGCTTTGGACATCTGTCCATCGGTAGAAGTCATAATGTCCTTTCCATCACACCTGTTCACCCATTTTGTTTTCTTCTGGAGCCGTAATACTGCTTTTGAGAAAGGTCAAAACACTCCCTGATGTCACCACTGCAGCATTCTCTTATCCATGAAATTTTGTTCACTGATCTACGGTCATTTGGACCTCGTGTTTTGTTTTGTTCTTTCATTGTGGAAACGGATACCCCAGCCGGTCAGGGACCCCCCACAAGAGTCTGGTAGCCTCACAGTACTATGGATTTTAGTGCTTAAGCTGTTTGTTGTGTTCATTTTTTTTTTATTGACGAGTTTAATATATTGTTTCAAATTATTCTGCTGTCCTTCATGCCGGATACAAAGAGCAGCAAATTACTAATAATCAATACACCTCAGACAACAAAAGTAAGACGTGCAAATAAAGGGTTGGTGAATTCACCTGGAGTTTTTTTAAAAAAGGCTGTTGGGAATGTTTCTTCAGCTCATGTTATGTGGGAAAAGGAAATATTTTAACACGGGTGGTAAAGTAAGAGTATGATGAATACAGACACTGCTACCCTAGAAGACTGTGTGCCCCCAGAGCCGCCAACTTGATTCAGCAGAGCACCAGATTTTAAAGAGCCAACCTAGATATTTTTGCATAGGCTCCAAAACAAATTGGCTGCAAGAACATAGAACAGGAAGAGGTGGTGATGGATCGGGAGGATCCTAGATCACATGACATGCGCCCCTGGAATTTTAATCCCATAAATTAGTTGGATTGTTAACCTCTGAACAAGTATATGAAATGGGGAAAAGTGGATTAAGACATTTTGTTTTGCCACATCCTTTTGAGTCTTGCTTCTGGAGATTTGTTTAGTTTCTTATTTAGTCGGCGGCAAATAATGTTAGCCTTGTTTACTGTAGAGATTGGAAAGTGCAAGTTATGTAATAATCCCTTTCCTTCCCCAAGAAATAAACACAACTATCTGTCTTGCAGAAATTAAACTGAAGAACTGTTCAAGCAACTGTTGAGCAAACACATTACCTGAATATCTCTCGATATGTCTCTTAATGAGATCCCTAATTAGGCAAGACTTTAATTTAAAGTATAAAAAGTCATGCAGCTTAGTCTTTGAATTAACACTAAGTCTGCATCAGAGGAGTTAGTCACAATAATTACCATCCAGGCGTAGACCAAAGGAAAATGTTCTACAACGCCATATCGTGCAAAACGTTTTGAAGGGTGGGAGAGAAGTAAAATCAGCATTAAGACCATTTTTGCCCCAAATGCCAACAACAAAAAATATAAGATATACTGCAGCAAATCTCCACTCTGCCGTGGGTATCAGGAACCCCTATGTAGTTATATTATGAGTTCTGATTCCACCCCTGATTAAACATAACATGAAATCATGGTGTATTTTTAACCATGGTTAGATTGAAATCAGGATCAGCTTGGATGAAATCAGGAGCTCCCAACATAGTGCTAGGGTTGCCAGACCCCCGTTCCCAGCTGGGTTTCCCCTGATTTGGGGGGGGGGGTCCTTCCCACCACCAGCAGGCACCAGATTTCCCACCACCCCTAAGAGCGACCACCCAGCCGCCTCTACTGCAAGATTTAAAGGGTCCTCCAGCGGGCACTTTAAATCTTGCAGGAGAAGGAGGAAGAGGGGTGATCGCGCACACCTGGACTCCAAGCCGCGAATTCACAGCTTGGAGTGCAGGGGTGTGCTGCCTCCCCCACTTCTTCCTAACAGCATTTAAATGGGCCCTTTAAATGCTGTTGGGAAGAGGTGGGGAACACTGTTGGGAAGAGGTGGGGGGGTGGCTTGGAGTGCAGGCACATGCGGACCCCCCACCTCTTGCCGAATACATTTAAAAGGACCCTTTAAATGCTTTTGGCAAGAAGTGGGAGGTGCCAATCCCCAACGTGATGACATCACTTCTGCATGACGTCATCATGTTGGGGACATCCCCGCCCTCTCCAGTAATGCCCCCCCCCAAAGTCCCCTGCGGGGGACTTGGAAGGACCTGGCAACCCTACATATTGCTAATGGGCACCCACCTTTTCTGGCACCCACCAAAGTGTTTTTAGAAACACTTTGGCTCAGCAAGGCTTCTGATTGGCCACTGGAGATTTGAATGGCTGGGCAGATTTCTAAAAAAAAAAAATGGTTTGGTAGCAGCTGCCACCACCCCACAAGGATCCTCACTGTGTGACTGAAGGTAAACTGAGGCAGCCATTGTGTAGATGGCTGCATCTTAGGTGTGCCAACCTTCAAGTGGTGGCTGGAGATCTCCTGGGATTACAACTGATCTCCAGGCAAAAGAGATCAGTTCACTTGGAGAAAATGGCCACTTTGGAAGGTTAGACCCCAATGAAGTCCCTCTCCTCCCCTCCCCTCCCCAAACTCTGCCCTCCCTCAGGCCCTGCTTAATATTTGTATGGGAGATTACCAAGGAATTCCAGGATCTCGAAGCAGAGGCAAGCAACAGCAAACCACCTTTGAATGTCTCTTGCCTTGAAAACCTGACAGGGTCGCCGTAAGTCAGCTGGAGACTTGACAGCACTTTCCACACACACGTTATTGCTGTGTTTGATGCAGCCTGATCTCTCTGTATGTGCATGCCTTCCTAGCAGGAGTTTCATATTGCAGCTTTGCTTGCAGGAAACAAAAAAGCCATCTGCTGAAGTGTTTATTAAGTTTGCAAAGCACTCGCACAGAACACTGCTCACTTTTAAATTATTGGCCATTTAAGTGTCTTTGGGGCTTCTTGACGGTCCTGCCGCTGTGTGGCCGAATGACACTAGCTGGGTTGACCAGATCAAGCGCTGGAGATCGAGCGATTAACAAAGACACAAGCGAGGTCGAAAGTGACCAACAATGAACATGAGTTGGATGTAACCGAATATTGAAATAACTGAAGAATGCCCTATCCCCCCCATATCAGTAAACGGAGAGAGGAGGGATCCCTCCCATGAGCGTGTTAGAGAAGTGGAAAAAGAGAGGGGGGAAGGCAAAAATTAAGCGTTTGAACTGTTTTGAGAGACTTACCAGTGCAGTTTTCAATTGAAGCAATTTTCAGAGGTTGCGTATTAGTGGTTGGCTTTTGTAAACAATCGGCAAAGATGGCGGGCGCAGGGAGAAAAGGAGCGAAACCGAAACTTACAGGTGGTCAAAGTCTGAGATCAGAAGAAGAAGGGATGGATGTCATGAGACTCTTAGCGGATACACTCAAACCAGTGATGGATCAACTCACTGGTATTAACCAGCAGTTAACCGTTCTTAATCAAACTTCTGCAGCGCAACAGCTCCAGCTGACGGGAATGGTTAAACAGACGGAGCAAACAGTGAAAGTAGTGAAAGAGATGCACGCCGAGAACAAGGTTTTGAAGAAATGGATGGACGAATTAGTGAATAAGCAAAAATACCAGGAAAATAGACTATTGACTTTACAAATGGAAAAAGCAAATATGATCCTCAGATTCCAGGGAGTGCCTGAATCACCGAAGGAAGATCTGAAGAAGCTACTCAGTGATCTTATCACACCAGTGACAGGCTTAAAAGCGGAATAAATTATGAACGACATGGAAGCAGCGTATAGGGTATATTCTAATTACACCAAAAAAAAATAGCCTGCCTGGAGAGATTTCAGTCAGATTTTCATGAAGACAAATGAGGGATCTAATCTTAAAAGCAACATCAGTAACTCCACTGAAACTGGGGGATTCAACTATCAAGACTTTAAAAGACATTCCATTTGAAATTCGCCAAAAGAGGAAGAGCTACAAGGATTTAATTCTCTTTCTTCAAACTAATCAAATCACATATAAATGGTTGGTACCAGAAGGGGTCATCTTTAAACTCCACGAACAAAGAGAGAGGATTCACTCTGTGTTCAAAGCTAAAGAGTTCCTGAAATGTCAACTGGGAGCCAAAGAAGATGGTGAAACTGGTTCAAGTGGCTCCACACCCTCGGAGACGGACAAAGACTTGGCCACGGAAGAAGGCGCTGCTGTCCGCAAGACAACTTATGGTCTTAGAGATAGAAAGCCTAAGTAAAGGCAGAAGGACTCTGTAAATTGCCTTTATGAAGCGAGCAATGGGAGATGCTCTGGAAGTCTCTCATAACAAGTAATTAACTAATGAATTAGCAAAGATAGACAGGAGCTCACAGTTTGCATTGTTTACTAACAGTAGAGTACTAACATAGATTTTAACCGGGATATGATCTCCTACTCTTTTTAGTTTAGTGTGGGTTTGCTTTTCTTTCTCCCTAGTTGTAGTTTCCCCTTCCCCTTTTTTCTTTGTAGTTTTAGTTGTATACTAAAAAGCAATAAAAAATCCCCTTCAGGGGGCCAAAAAAAAAAAGTATCTTTGGGGCTTCTTGGTGTCTTCGACAAATTGTGGAAATGCCACTGGTGGAGACAGGCCCCACCGGCACTTGACTGCCTCCAGCTGGAAGATGACAAATTCTGTTTGTGTTTTCTTCTCCCTAAGGTGTTGTCCTAGAGATATGTGGAACACCCCCCCCCATAGAAACCTCCCAAGGAATCGCTCTTACATCTATCACAGATATCCCGAGTTGCCTCAGTTCTTTGCTCAGTGATTTTCCCCCAGATCCTCTAGATAGAATTTGTAATTGCCCATCTTGATTCTACCTTTAAAACCCTCTTGGGGAAACTCTCCCCAAATCCGTCCTCCAGAATAATCCTGACTCTCCTACCAGAATATATACGCTCACTTTGGCGGTGGTCGTGGTGGGAAATAAGGGCATCCTTGTACCAGTGTTCCCTCTAAGCTGAGTTAGTGTGAGCTAGCTCACAGTTTTTTTAGCCTCTGGCTCGCACATCTTTGGCTTAGCTCGGGAAGGATGGCTCCGGAGCGAGCTAATTTATGCAGGAGCCAAACCGCTCACTCACAACTTTGATGGCAGTAGCTCACCAAGTAGAATTTTTACTCACAAGACTCCACAGCTTAGAGGGAGCATGACCTTGTACCCTGTTCATTTTTTTCCCCTAGAGGGGATTGCGTGCCTGTTCTACTTTCCTAGTTCCCAGGGCTGGAGACTGCTGATTACACTCAGCCAATATGGCTCCTCATTTGAATGACTGGTGGAGGCAGTCTATCATTAAAAGAAGACTTTCAGCCAGATAGATAAGAATATGGAAATGCTACTGGTGGAGGTTGTCAACTCCCAAGTTAGAAAATACCTGGAGATTTTTTTTTTGGGGGGTGGAGCTTGCAGAGGGCAGGGCTTGGGGAAGGGAGTGACCCTCAGTGGGGCATAATGTAGGGTTGCCAGCTCCAGACTGGGAAATACCTGGAGATTTGGGGGTGGAGTCTGGAGACGGCGGGGTTTGGAGAGGGGAGGGACCTCAGCAGGGTATATTTATATAGACGCCACCCTCCAAAGCAGCCGTTTCCTCCAGGAGAACTGATCTCTGTCGTCTGGAGTCGTAATCCCAGGAGATCCCCATTGTCCCATTGTCAGTCTATCATTAAAAGAAGACTTTCAGCCAGATAGATAAGAATATGGAAATGCTACTCCCTAATAAAGAGCTACTAGCCAACAACGTGAGACAGAGAGCAAATGCCAGCCAGAAGAAGAAGAAGAAGAAGAAGAAGAAGAAGAAGAAGAGGAAGAAGAAGAGGAAGAAGAAGAGGAGGAGGAGGCGATTGGATTTATACCCCGCCCTTCACTTGGAGTCTCAGAGTGGCTTACAAACTCCTTTCCCTTCCCCTCCCCATAACAGACACCCCGTGAGGTAGGTGAGACTGAGAGAGCTCTAACACAAACTGCTCTTTCAAGAACAGCTGTGCCAGAGCTTGTGACTGACCCAAGGTCAAATCAGCAGCTGCAAGTGGAGGAGTGGGGAATCAAACCCGGTTCTCCCAGATTAGACTCTGTGCACTTAACCCCTACACCAAACTGGCTCTCAGTAGGCCTGTTGCCACATAAAAGTTTTGGACTGGTTGCTACGACTAGAAATGTTGTAACTGGCTTGCTCCTATTCGAGTACTTGCAATGGAACTGAAAAAGAGACTGAATAAAGAAGAAAACAAACAAGAAGCTATACTGTTTTTAAAAAGAAACTACGCTGAATCAAGAGGTTGACACCTTCCAACTTTATCAGACTACTCATGAGGAAGATTGGTGAAATGAGTGCAAAAACCGGTGCGTTCATCGAGGATATGATGATGTTGGACTTTGCTTTGTTAATGTCAGAATTTTCCTACTATTTGGTACAATTAATAGCTTCACAGATCGATGCTTACAGAATGATTAAATGTGTCATTGTTAATTTTATCACAGTGGTTCTTTATTTGTTGGCATGAACCTACAGGTGGTGGCTGGAGCTCTTCTGGGATCACAACTCATCTCCAGGCGACAGAGATCAGTTCTCCTGGAGAAAATGGCCACTTAGAAAGGTGGACTCTGCAGCATTAGACCCCACTGAAGCCCCTCCCCTCACATCCTGAGGCTCCACCCCCAATCTCCGGGTATTTCCTAAGCTGGAACTGTCAACCCTGCAGATGAAGCCACCTTCTCCAGGTGCTCAGCTGTAATTCCGGGAGATCGTCAGGCCCCACCTGGAGCTTGGCAACCTCACTGGCTAGTGCCCATGCCATCACTGCACTCGCACAATGATTACGTACGATCATTGTGACTTTTCCAGCATTTTTTTAAAAAAAATGACATCCCAGGAAACGGGTAAGAAGGAAATGTGGGGCAGCAGTTCCTAAAGGGAGGGGGCAGCCATAAAAACCACAGAGTCACAGAGAGAACCCCCTCATCCCTTTTCCATAGGGAGAAACTGAAGGAGCTGCCAAGCGCTTTGCATCCGGAGCACAAATGCATCTCTCTGACTATTATGCCGAGGTACAGAATTGCAAGAATCGGCCTGGATGTGTTTTTTTCCTCTCCTGTATGTTTGTTACGCTGAGACAGGGGACAATTGATTTGGTCTATAAATGCTTTTCTCCTACGCTATTTCCTCTTCCCTCTGTCCCGCAAGGATGGTGACAGCAATACATAATCCAATGAACATTTACATACACGCGCTGGCTGATGCTTCTGTTCAGAATCTCAGGGGAAATTGGATGCAGAAGTTAGTAAACTGCTGCGGGGGGAGGCAGGAGGAGCCGTACAGGAATATAGATTTATCTATTTTTTGTCTAAATGGGAGGGTCACAGAGAACCAGGAAGATTCTATTTATCTGTCTTGAGTATTTACTAGCTCGGGATCTAAATCCCCAAAGGCACAGAGAATCACTACCTCTCTCATTAGCTGGTCACAACTTCCAGACTCCCAAGGGAGTTATGACGGATGCGTTCGCCATTCAACGGTGTACAATTCCTTAGCCTTGTGCCACACTTTGGAGTGTCTGAGGGCTTCAGGGAATTGTGACTGACAGCCTGGCTAGTTTAAAGCATCCAGTACCTTTCTATCCTTTTCCCACGGAGTTACAGCTACAATTTATTCATGCATGGATTCCCCCCCCCCCGGTGCCTAGATACAAAACTTTTCTCTTTTTTTGCAATTAGCAACATCTTGCATTTTATTAAATGAGGCTCTAGCGAACCCAGAAGAGATCTGTGAAAGACAGTCCCTGCTCTGGGAGGCAGGTCTTTGTCACAGGGCTGCTGTTAAGGGGTTCATACCTCTGGTCTAGGGTTGCCAGCAGTGTTCCCTCTAAGCTGAGTTAGTGTGAGCTAGCTCACAGTTTTTAAGCCTCCAGCTCATAGATTTTTGTCTTAGCTCAGGAAGAATGGATCCAGAGCAAACTAATTTATGCAGTCGCCAAGTCGCTTGCTCACAACTTTAGTGCCAGTAGCTCACAAAGCAGAATTTTTGCTCACAAGATGCCACAGCTTAGAGAGAGCATTGGTTGCCAGCTCTGGGTTGGGAAGTACCTGGAGGTTTGGGCGTGGAGCCTGGGGAGGGGAGGGTTTGAGGAGGAGAGGGACCTCGGCAGGATATAATGGCATAGGATCCATCATCCAAAGCAGCCCATTTTCTCCAGGGGAACTGATCTTGGTCATCTGGAGACCAACTGTAATAGCGAGACATTTCCAGGCGCCACCTGGCAGCCCTAGCTAACTGTGCCTCTTTCACATCCCTTCCCCATCTCACCCACTATAAGCATGCAGAAAGCAAACAAGAGGGGGTGGGAAGAGAAAGCAGTCCAATATACCACATCCGTGGCTACTCCTGGATCAGCTGGTCTAGCTCAAGGTCACAGATATCGAGCAATGGGCTCATACCTCTGACCTGGGGTTGCCAACTCTGCTTGGGAAATTCCTGGAGATTTTTTTTGGGGGGAGCCTAGAGAGGGTGGAGTTTAGGGAGGGGAGGGATGTCAGCCGGGTATAATGCCAGAGAGTCCCCCAACTAAAGGAGTTGTTTTCTTTGGGGGAAACTGGTGCCTGTAATCTGGAGATCGGTTGTAATTCTGGGAGATCCACAGGCCCCACCTGGAAGATGGCAATCCTACTCTGGCCACGCCCAAGCTAAAAAATGTGGAAACGGAAGAAGAACAGAAGCTGAGCCCGGAATCTCATTCAGCAGGCAAAGAGGGCAGGGGGTGGCCAAGTTATGGCCATGACTTTATCCGGAGGAACAGGCAACGGCTCTTCCCCTCCACACATACAAAATAGGTGGGGTGACTCACTGCTACAGGAAGTGGGGTGCACGCAGTGGTCCTACTCTGGATACAGCCTGGATTCAGGCTTGGTCGCCATGCATAGCAGAATGGAGTCTTAAAATGGACTGCATGTTTATAATGTTTCCCTGGGTAAAAAATCCCAGCAAATATAACATTTATAAAATGCGGTGCTAGTTGCTCACCTGCAGCCTGAATCGGCACAGTCCATTCTACAGTCTCAGTTCTCAGCCACCTCGTCCTGATCAGGGCTTACTAATACTATCGAGTTAAATGCCAGCTGATCAAGCTAGAAGCTACTAGGATAGATGGCCCTGATTCTGTATAAGGCAGCTTCTCAAAGTGTTTCCAGGTCTTGAAAGACAAAATTCTGGTACCTGGATGGGGTACAAAGGGAACAGCGTCCAGTAGTGGCACATAGGAGACATCAAGGGTAGAGGGACCCAACATGGGTGGAGTCAAGCAATAAAAATGGAGGCACACAATGGTAAAAGGGCAGACCCCACGGAAAGTGTTGTGTTCTGCTAAGGAATTTATCAATCGGATGCACTTACAAGACCCCTGCTGTCAAGCACAGCTGTTTGCACAGGAGATCAGCTCCCCTCCCCCAGGGGCTGTAGCACAACCCAGACTACTCATTTACATGGGGGGGACGACACTGAAATTCTGACCAGTTCCAAAGAATAAAAGGGGATTCTTCTTCTTCTTCTTCTTCTTCTTCTTTGTCATCGTTGTCGTTGTCACAGTCAGATATTTGACTGGTAGATAGTGTTCTGCAATTCAAGATCTAGCCAAATTCTTGGGAATTGCAGTTGTATCTTCGAAGGATTCTTGCTGTTCCAAGCAACACTGTCTTCTGGAGCTGAGCTGGTGTTATTTGCTCAGTGCCCAGAACTGGCACGATGGTAACCTTCTTCTCCCAGAGGTGCTCTAACTCTATTTGTAGGTCTTGCTATTTTGTGGACTTCTCCTGTTCTTTCTTTTCTAATTTTCTATTCTGTTGTCTCCTGGGATTACAGTGTCAATAATCCAAACTCTATTTCTCATTTCTTTCTACAATTGTGATATCAGGGGTGTTATGCTCCCAGTGTTTATCTGTTTGCAATCAAAAGTCCCAAATAATCTTTGTTTCATCATTCTCCATGATCTTGTCAGATTTGTAATCCCCTGAATTTCTGGCTGATGGTAAGCCATACTTCTTGCAACTCCATTTTGATGTTCTTTATAGTCAGTCTGAGCAATTTTACTGCAGGCACTGACCATGTAGTCAACTGTTCCATTCTTTGTCTTACAAAGTTAACATTTGCTGTCATTGCTGGCCTTCTGAATCTTGGTTTTTATACGTTTCATTGCGAGTGCCTGCTCTTGTGCAGCTAGAATGAGCCCTTTCATTTCTTTTTTTAAAGTATACATTTTGGAGCCACTTCCGGGTGTTTTTGTTATCAACTTTACTCTCTATGTCTTTCAAATATTGCCCATGCAAGTGCTTTTGAGCCAGAGAGCCAGACTGGCGTAGTGGTTAGGAGCGTGGACTCTTATCTGGGAGGACCAGGTTTGATTCCCCACTGCTCTACACGTACCTGCTGGTGTGACCTTGAGTCAGTTACAAGTTCTTTCAGAGCTGTTCTCTCAGGAGTAGTTCTCGAAAGAGCTCTCTCAGCCCCACCTACCTCACACAGGGTGTCTCTTGTGGGGAGGGGAAGGGAAAGGAGATTGTAAGCCACTCCAAGACTCCTTCAGGTAGTGAAGGGCAGGGTATAAATCCAATCCCTCTCTTCTTCTTTTTCTTCTTTGTTTCTGGTTGTCCATCATCATCATCATCATCATCATCATCATCATCATCATCTACAGTGATCCATGCAATGGTCACCTCCAGGTTGGATTACTGTAACTCGCTCTACACAGTGCTATCCTTGGGCCTGATCCAGAAATTGCAGCTACTGCAGAATGCAGCAGCATGCTTGCTGATGCTGCCATCTTTGCGGGCATGTATTCAGTCAGTGTTGCACGAATTACGCTACCTGCGATCAAATATCTAATCCAGTTCAAGGTTATGGTCTTGACGTTTAAAGCCCTATGCAGCCTGGGACCATCATACCTGCGGGACTGCCTCTCCCCATATGAGCCCCAGAGAGCTTTATGCTCTTCTGATCAATGCCTCCTGATGATCCCTGGCCCGAGGGGTGACCACTTAGCCTCAACTAGGGCAAGGGCTTTTTTGTCCCTTTCCCCAACCTAGTGGAACATGTTCCCACCCGAGATCAGGGCCCTGCAGGACATATTACAATTCTGCAGGGCCTGTAAAACAGAGCTGTTCCACCAGGCTTTTGGCTGAGGCGGCGGATGTTCAACCATCCTGGCCTCCTCTGTTTATGGCCCCTTCCCAGTGCCCTGCTGTTTTATATAATACTATTGGGCACTGGAGTCTCCTGGGGTACCTATATCCACCTGATATGAGGCATGGGCTCTGCTATTATTGTTTATAATGCTGTTTCGTTATTTTTATTGTTTTATGGATTTTATGTTGTAAGCCGCCCTAGTCCACTTGTGGAATAGGGTGGAGCATAAATTATATAATACTACTACTACTACTACTACTACTACTACTACTACTACTACTACTATTACTACTACTAATAATAATAATAATTATTATTATTATTATTATTATTATTCTACCCTCACAAGAATCACCAAGGTGGTTAACAAATTAAAACACACATTATAAAAATAGCATTTTAAAATAGGGTTGCCAGGTCCCTCCTCGCAACAGGCAGGGGATTGGGGGGAAATTTAATGGGAGCAGGAAGGTGATTCTTCTGACTTGCAGTGTCGAGCCTACATTACTGCCCACATGATCCGGAACTGATGCCATCACTTCCAGGATGCTGGGGGTGACACTCTGGTATCTGGGCAAAAACTCTATGACCGGGGTGTTGAACTCATTTGTTATGAGGGCCGGATCTGACATAAATGAGACCTTGTTGCGCTGGGCCCTGTGTGTCACAAAATGTAATGCCAGGTAGCGGAGATATAAACTTTATAAAGGAAACAAACACAAAGGGGTTTTTTTTTTACTTAAAATAAAAACATGCTTAAAACATGAGCACTCTTGCAATATTTTGCTTATTTAACAGTGTCTGATAACTGACACCTCCTGCTCCGAATTATTGCATCAAAATGTCTGTGCTGTTGCAATCCTGAGTATCCGTAAGCTGCAAACCTACGATGACACAGCAGCAGCAGAATGGGAAGAAGCAGCAGAAGACAGCCAGTTCCACTGAGGGCCTGATAGAAGCCCTCTGGGGGCCTGATTTGGCCCCGGGCCACATGTTTGACACCCCTGCTCTATGGTAAATTTGGCTTCCACCATAGAATTTTGCCCAAATACTAGAGCATTTCCCTGACATCCTGGAAGTGATGGCATCACTTCCAGGTCATGTGGGTAGTGATGTGGGCCCGTCACTGTGCCTCAGCAGAGCTTCCCTCCTTTTTGGAGTAAGTTACCCCCGCTGACCAGCTGATTGGTGCCTGGGGGGAGTGCCTCTCAGTGAAGGACCCCCACTCCCACCCCCACCAGGGAGTTTGGCAACCCTATTTTAAAACCATCTAAAACCACCAGTCCATGGCAGAGAATTGAGAAATGGAGCAGAACTGGTAGTAGTATATTTTCTTGAAGGCAAGATGCCAAATCACGGGCTACAGTCTAGTTGCACGTATGCATTGGATGGTCAAGAAAGCAATCATGAGGGAGTCAGCATTTACTGTAGTTTAGTAAAACTGCTGTGTATCTTCAATAATTGCACCTGGGAATTGTAGTTCTCAGTTAGGGGTCCCAGAAGCTCCCCTGTGACTGGCTCATTAAGAGTAATTTCCTGAGCTCAGAGGCGCGAAGATAGGAGTTTTATTGTTCTTTTCCGTTTTCTTTGTCCATTTACCCTTACCGCAAGGAGAGGGGAAGCCCATCTCTTTTCTCACCACGACCTAGAATTGACCTAGATCACAAAGATGCAACTTCTCTATCCAGCTATCACCTTGATTGTGAGTAAATGATCAACTGAATGCATGTGAAGTTAAATAAAGATTGATTTAAGACCTCTTCAGTAGTCGTGCATTGACGCATACCTAGAAAAGCACTGAGCTCCGCCAAAAGCTGGCGCTGGACAGGACACAAACTCAATTGGCAATCCAACCAGTGGGATGTGTGTGTTGATTTTGTGGGAAAGGCCTACATCTCTGTCTCATCCATGGAGTTGCGTCTACCACAAGTATCCTCCAACTGTATGAAACTCCATCATATAAAAATAGTGCATGCACTGTTGTGGTTGAATGTGAAGGACATCACAGAGACAGTAGCACATACTCAATGTACAAGAAATATGAATGATGGAAAGGTTAAAGAAATTTGGATTTTATATTTAGGAAAAAATGCTCAGAGGGGATGTCCTGCTATTTATAGGCTGGGGAAAGTGGATAGTGAGAATTTTTCCTTCCTCATCCACGATACAAAGTTAATCGACCATAGATTCAAGACGGACAAAAGGAAGTATTTCTTCACACGGACACTTATGAATTAAGTGCTACAAGGTAGAGCGATAGAACAAAGTTTGAGTCCAATGGCACTTTTAAGACCAATCAAACTTAATTCTGGGTGTAGACTTCATTGGTCTTAAAAGTGCTACTGGACTCAAACTTTGTTCGATTGCTTCAGACCAACGCGGCTACCCACCTGGAAGTACAGCAGTGACACCTTGCTTAGATGGCTTTAAAGGGGATTAGACAAATGCATGAAAAATGAGTCCATCCACAGACACCAGCTATAGTGACTCAATGGAACCTCTGTGTTCAGTGCTAGTGTACTGCAGCGCTTTTTTTGTAGCAGGAACTCCTTTGCATATTAGGCGACACTCCCCTAATGTAGCCAATCCTCCAAGAGCTTACAGTAGCCCCTGTAAGAAGAGCTCTGTAAGCTCTTGGAGGATTGGCTACATTAGGGGTGTGTCGCCTAATATGCAAAGGAGTTCCTGCTAACAAAAGAGCCCTGGTGTACTGTATACCAGTGGCTGGGGGGGGGACCTTGGGGAAGGCACTGGATTCTGTGTCCCTGCTATTAGAGTTTCAGGGGTCGTCTTCTTGAGCCCTTTTGGACAAGGGATGCTGGACTAGAGGAACCTTTGGTCTAGTCCAGTGGGGTTCTTCTTATGTTGTCATGTGATGCATGCATTGGCTCAAAGCACAAAGGAAAAGCCAGTCTCCAAATCATACATTAGATTCTGAATTCCCTGCACCACGCTTTCTTTCCCACCATTTGTCTTATTATGCACCACTTTAACTACCACTGTTACCTCCACAGGTGATGGTCAAAAGAGCTTAATCTAACATAGTTAATATGCAGAAAGATTAAAAGAGTCTCTCCCTTCCTGTGAAAGACACAGTTGAGTCTTTTTGTCACCTTTTCTTGCTGCTGCAACATTGGGGGGGGGGAATCACACAGACCTTCTGTGGTTGCACTGAATTATGCCTGTCTCCATCAATGCTAGGTTAGTTACCTACACAGGGAAAGGCTGTGGCTCAGCGGTAGTGCATCTGCTTGGCGCACAGGAGGTCCCAGGCTTAAGCCACAGCATTGCCAGTTAAAAGGGACCAGACAATGGGTGATGTGGAAGATTTGTGCTTGAGACCCTGGAGACCTTCTGCCAATCTGAGTAGACAGTATTGACCTTGATTGATTAATGGTCTGATTCACTATAAGGGACAGGTTTGCCAATTCATAGTTGGGAAATACCTGGAGATTTTGGAGTCAGAGCCTGAGAGGGGTGGGGTTTGGGGAGGGGAGGGGCTTCAGTGGGGTATGATGTCATAGATCCCACCTTCCAAAGCAGCCATTTTTTTCCAGGGGGACCGATCTCTGTCACCTGGAGATCAGTTGTAATACCAGGAGATCTCTAGCCATCATCTGGAGGTTGGCATCCCTAGTAAGGCAGTTTCATATGTTCAAGCCTTATACTGGATAGCCTCTGTTCTCCTGGGGTTCCCAGAATTGCACCACGAAGGCACAGAGGTTGAGTTTGCGCCACAATAAAATTCCCTTTACTAAAAAGTGATGCCTAATTTTGATTCCCCAGGCTGCTTCTCGCAAGTGTGGAAGCTCTGATGGTTACGCATCTTTCCTGCATGTCTCCACTGAAATGAATAGGGTCCACCTTGCTTACTCAAATGTATATACAGGCTCAGTAGGTACAGCATGACAATCAGCACCTGTGGGGACATTGGCTAGTGACTCGCCATTTTCTTCCTTCCTTGTAGAGCATGTAATGAAGAACACATGTAGAAGAACTCAGAACCATTCTAAACACTTGATCAACATGAACCCCACTTAGCTTCAAGGCTGAAGAAGACCATTAACACTGAAGGTGGAGCTCTAAGAGATGTGACTGAGTTCAAACAGCTGATTATAAAACAAATTTAGGATTTAATATGATGGATGTATAAATGACTACTTCAGCTAGAAACAGAAGAACAACAAGTGAAAAAATGTATGATTAAATGGATGTAGAGCCTTAAAGAATAGATATCCATGCATCAATGGGAACGTCTTTGGGGAAAAGATATCAAGTTTACAGCCGGTCAGGCGTTGAGAGAAAATTGGTACAAAAAGTTTTTAGATGGTATATATAACTCCAAAGGATATTGAGAAAGCAAACAAAAACTCCAAAGGAAAATGTTGGAAATGTCAAGACATAGATGGAACTTTTTTCTGTAAAAAAGCAATAAGATATTGGAAGGAAATACATGGAGAAATGTAGAATATATTAAAGTTTAAATTTCCCATGGAAGCCAAGAATATGCTACTAGGTATGCTACCTAATAATTTGCCATCAATTTTGGAAGAGGTATTCAAATACAAGATAACAGCAGATAGAATTACCTATGCAGCAAAATGGAAAGTAGATAATTTGCCCACGCTTAGAAGAATGGAAAAATAAACGTGCAGAATATGCGGTGGTGGTGAAATTAACAGCTTATCTGAGAAACAGATCCATTGCAAAATCTGAGGAGAGATGGCATGTGTACTATGCAAATAGGAGTCAGATTTAGAATGAGAAGTAGTCTAAAATACTGTATACAATTGTATTGCAAAGAAGATGCAGAATTAAAATCAGGTCTAAATGTAACATGTTGAATAGAAATGTGCGTAAGGAAGTGGGTTTTGAAGAGAGCCATTCTTTAGTTTGTACTGTAAGATACACAATAGTCCTCCCTTCTGTATTTTTGTTACATTATTTATTTGCCAAAAGTAATAGCGAGTATGTAGAAATGATGAAAATATGCAGTACTGAGTATGCAGCAACGGTGAAATTAATAATTCAGTTGAAAAACAGATTAGTTATGGAATTCAAAATGTAAAATGTTGAATATAAATGTATCCCAACAGAAGTAATTTTTATAGTATTTTGTAAACAGTGACCCGAAAACTTTTCAGTGTAATGAAGGGGGCATCGGGGAGAAATATTTTCTATTTCATATGTTTTGTTATATAGTAGCATCTTTTGATATATATAATTATGGCCCCGGTCACACGTGCCAGATAACACAGGGGGGAGGCGAGGCTATTTGTGCCATCACAATTTGACCCGCCCCTACGCGATCAGACGCGATGGAGGTGAACTGGTATTGTTTTCATCGGCAGCGCGCTTCAGCAAGGAAGCAAGGAGAGCGCACTGGAGTGATCACACAGAGATCGTCCGTCTGTAGCCCGTCGCAAACCGTGTGATAGTGGACTTTCCCAGGTACTTTCTAACTCCGCATCTTTGGCCAGACAATATGGGTTGGCAACAGGTACGTAACATTTACCAGATGTTTCCATGTGATTGGAACCGTATAATCCACCCGGCATTTGTGGCTCTCCCGCGGCAAATTCTGTGTGTGAATGGGACCTATGATATGTAATCATTTTCTTTTCTGTATTTTCTTTTTATTATATCTTTGTTTTGCAAAAAAATAAAAATATATAACAAAGTTACTTACTACTGGAGTTATGAATAGCCTCACTCCCTGACATTTTGTGGCTGCCTCCTGCAGCAGCAAAGGTAACTGCAAAGGTAACTGCAGGCTTGAAAAGGCCGGGACCCCCGTATTAGTTATCGTTCAACACTTTGGAGCAAATTCCAGGGATCACGTGCAATGTGATAGAAGCATATTTATTCAGAAGCAAGCCGCATGGATGACCATGCTTGAGATGACACGGTTCAGAAGGACTCCTTCTTATTCATTCAAATTGGGGAAATCAGAAGTGCGAATTTCTTCCCCCTTTTCAATGTACGGAAGGTTCCGTAACCCTATGTAATTTTGTATAATTTATTCTTTGCTATTTGTAACCCTTATTTTTGATTAGTTGGACATTTCTTCCAAATTGCTGACCTTTAAAAAGAATAGTTTAGGGGAACAGAACAGGCAGGGAATTTCTAGTCTTTCTGCCACATGTTGGTTCTCTGGGAAGAATGTGATTAAAGTGCATTAAGGAACATGTTAAGCATCTTGTGAAAAACACATACACAAATCTGTAGCGTAATTTCTTTTTCAAATGATCCCAGTGGGATAAGGAATAGTAATCAGCTGCAAAAAAAATGTGCCTGGAGGCAGTGTCTTAAAATAACTGTAAACTGCTCTCTCCAATTCTAGATCAGTTGTCTCAGAAAGGAAGTCCCGGTGAATCCACGGGGTCCATCTCAAAAAAGCACAGATACAATTGATGGATTTTCATTTGACCATAAAAGCAGAAACTGGAAAACTAACAGTGAATGGATCTGAACACGAACAATGGAAGCGGCCTTAATAGTGAGCTGAGTCCGTCTAGCATGGGACTGTCTACTCTTCCTAGCAGGGATCTGCCCAGGCTTCAGGCAGAAAGGAGTCTTTTTGACTGTGGGCTCTCTTAACTGGAGGTGCCAGGGACCAAACCCTTTGCATGCCAAACAGGTGCTCTGCCTAGGGTTGCCAGGTCACCCTGGCCACTGGCAGGGGAGGGAGGATAGGGTTGCCAGATCCAGGTTGGGTAATACCTGGAGATTTGGGGATGCAGCTTGGGGGAGGCGGAGTTTGGGGAGGAGAGGGACTTCAATTGGGGCATAATGCCATAGAGCCCATCTTCCAAAAGTGGCCATTGTCTCCAGGTGAACTGATCTATGTAGCCTGGAGATTAACTGTAATCCCAGGAGATCTCCAGCTACCACTTGGAAGTTGGCAGCCCTAAATATAACTAGAGCCAGTTTGGTGCAGTGGTTAGGAGCACGGACTCTAATCTGGGAGAACCACCGCCTGAGCAGTGGGCCCTATAAATCTTGTAGGACATTGGTGGCCACCGGCAATAGTTCTTGACATGATGTCATAACATTAGGGATGCCCTATCCCCTCCAGGAACACCTCCCAAAGTCCCCCGCTGGGAACGAAGACGGACCTGGCAACCCTAGAATAGCATCATATGTGCTGATACCACCCCCTTCCAAACTCCACACATTGTCAGATGAACTGCCATATTTCTCTTGTCTTGTTCCAGACACTGTCTTCATTGTTTGTTTTAATTAGCTTGCACACATGCACATAGATTGCTTTGCTGAAACCTGTGGGAGAAAGCTCTGCTGCCGACTGCTATCTTAGTGTCCTTGAAAAAGAGGCACAGGCATGTCTTCCCAGCCGGTGGAAAATTTCTCACCTTATGATAGTGTGTGTGGGGGGCCTTCTCCCGTTTATTATGTAACCTCCCGCCGGGAGAATTCCCGCATGCACACTAAGTTTTCATTTGCTAGTTCAGCTTATGCATCACACTATATCTGTAGGCCTTCATGCCTGGTGGGGTATTCCTAACAATAACTCTGCTAACAAGGGCAACATACTTGTATTCCAATAAAGCATATCTTTTATGAAGAGTGCCTGGACTTACTTGCTGTTGAACCTGACACACATTGACAGGGCCATCTGCCTAAAGTGACTGGCCTATGAGCACAGATATTTTGTGGCAATACCACCAATCTAGTGCATGGGCACCATTCCGCGCACACAGATTATAAACTAAGGATTGTGCCCATGCACTTGGAAACTAAACCGGGCTGCCCACGGTTGCCCACAGGCCCCACTTCAGTTCCACAGGGCCGGTAAAACGGAGATGTTCCGCTGGGTGTTTGGTTGAGGCGATGGGTGTCCCATCATTCTGGCCTCCCCTGTTCCACCCTAGGTTTGCCAGGTCTGGGTTGGGAAATACCTGGAGACTTTGGGGGTGGATCCAGGAGAGGGCAAGGTTTGGGGAGGGGAGGGGTCTCAGCATGGTACACTGCCATAAAGCCTACCCTTCAAAGCAGCCATTTTCTCCAGGGGACCTGGTCTCTGTCAGCTGGAGATCAGCTGTAAAAACAGGAGATCTGCAGCCCCCCCTGGAGGCTGGCAACCCTATTCCTTCCCCTCTGATTCGGGGGGGGGGGGTGTTCGCCCACTGCCCTTTTTAATTCTTGGGCACTGTATAGTCTTGGTATGTTAATTTATCAAACTATAGAATGTTTTTATTTGCAATTTTAATCTGTTGTGAGCCGCCCTGCGTCCTGCATGCAAGGAAGGGAGGGATAGAAATCTGAACAGTAAATAAACAAATATACTCGGATGGGAGACCACCCGGGAAGACTGGGATTGCTATGCAGAGGAAGGCAATGGCAAATCACCTCTGCTCATCTCTTGCCTCGGAAACCCCTCGGGCCCGGGGTGGCCATGAGCTGGCTGTGACTTGAGGCCACACAACTATGATGACAATTCAGATGCACAATTATTATTGCAGTTCAGGACACACAATTATTATCACAATTCAGGCACGATGTCTGAACAGTCTTACTAAAGACACACACTGGAGATGCATACGAGGCCCGGCATCCTGTTTATCTAGGCACCCTGTACGGCTACTGTTTTATTTGGTTTTCTATCGTGCGGGTGCGTTTTAATTTACAAAGGAGCGTTAAGGTCATTGCAAATGACATGATTATAATTATAATGAGATTCCTAAGGGAAATTTTGTTTAAAATGTTTATCTTTCCCCTAGTTTTTAATACCTGCCACAAATTGCTTTATATTAATTGGGCTGTTTGCCAGCGGCAAAGCTGAAAAGAACATCTGGATATCTCAGCCGCACCTCTCGCAACCCTCCTGCCAGAGATGAGCCTTACATGGCTCCTGGCTATTTCCATTTTGACATGTGGCCACTCATTAGGATCCTCTTTTTAAAAAAAGAACACACACAGAGGGAAAAATACCCTTAAACCACAACAAATGCTTTTCATGCACATGTTTTTTTTTTCTTTTTAAATTCCTGGCAGGTACAACTTGTTGTACATAGTCAGAATATGTATCATTTTATTACTGCCAGAATTATTAAATCTACACTTGGTTATGTTTTATCCTGCTTTCCAGCCAGAAAACTGGATCCTAAAAAAAAACAAGGGCTCACAGGAATCAAAATCCGAAACAAATTACAATTACAAGTCAATTAAAAAACGGCTCCTTAGGTAGAAGATTTCCAGGGCCAAAACGGCAGTCGCTCCGTTCACCGACCTCTCTTCATGAGTAAACATTAAAGTGTGTGTGTATGCATGAAGCTGCTATTGGGGGTAGGGTTGATAGCTTCCCCTCCCCCAGCTATCAGAGGGGGAATGCAGGGATGGGGTTGCCAGATCCAGGCTGGGGAACTCCTGGAGATTTGGGGGTGGAGCCTGGGGAGGACAGGGACCTCAGCGGGGTACAGTGCCAGAGTCCACCCCACAAAGCATCCATTTTCTCCAGGGGAACTGATCTCTGTAGTCTGGAGATGAGCTGTAATTCTGGGGGGGTCTTCAGGTCCCACCCGGCGGCTGACATCCCTAATTGGGATTGGGTCTCTGTAAAAAGGGGTAAGGTAGTTGAACCCCTCAATCCGTGCTTCGTTTTGCTAATTGAAACTGGTCTCCCTGTCAGAAAAAAAAAATACCCAGTGTAAAGTAGCAAAACTGAGAAGGGTGGCCTGGGGGTTAAATCCCTTCTCCCCTTTCCCCGCAAGCCCAACCCCAACTTGGCTGTATGGATGCACAAGTTACTTTTTACAGACTAAGATCCATTATCTCTGCCACATCTGTTTTGCTCTTAACTGGACCAACTGTTGCCTAGTTACAGGTAAATTACAGGTACAGCTGTTGCCCTGCAAGAGCCTTACACAGCATCTATAAGGCTATGGACTATAACTATAAACTGGACTGTGCCATAAGTGTGCCAGGGATTGGACTGCGTGGTAGCCTGATGACGGTGCCAACCTCCCGGACTGTAGACACGTGTCCACGTGAGGGACGCCTCGCCCTGAAGCAATGTGCCAGCCAGACATGGACCCGTGGACATACCCCAATGCCCTTCACCCCTGCATCCCTGCAGGAGGCAAACCAACCTCCCTGACACCAGAAGCACGCAGCAGCCGGCAGCAGTTCCCTATGAAGAAGCCATGCTTTACACAAGAACCTTGAGTGTTCCTGCAGAAGGAAGCCATAGAAGAACTTCTTCTCCAGCACTCAGAAACCCTTCCCTCCACCTTCTCCTAGACTCACCCAAGAACTGCACGTACTCATCCTCAGGACTTGGCCATGATGGGATTAAGAGGGAGGCCGAACACACCCACCGGCCATCAAGGTAATGCAGCTGCAGATCATCGGATCGTTGACTCTAATGGCTGGCCGAGCACGTGGAACGACTGTCTTTTCTTTTCCTTTGTCTTACGCCATCCACTCTAAGAGGTGTCGCTATTAGTAGACATCATATCAATCGCCCAACACTTAAGTCCATTCTCTTGCTGCATTAAGGAACTGGCATTTTCTAGCGTCTTCCTGGGAACTACGTGTCTTGGTGGCTCATGCCCCAAGCCCCTCATAGGGTATATAAGAAGAGCATCTGCCCGTTGCTCTCTCTCTCTTTCCTACCTACCTGACTCCACCCTACCTTGCTGACGCCATTCCTAGCACTGTGTGGAGTCTACCACGTGTGCTGCTGGTCAATACACGACCCCTTTGCTAGTATTTTCCCTATTTTCGCTGCAGGATCACCTTGTCGTGTCAGACAGGTAAAGTATCACCCCAACCAATGATACCTTCCTGTTAATGCAACTGTCACTGTACCTTTCTGTCTAAATCCTTACTCCTGTATCGCTTAAGTGTGTGATTGTTTTATTTGATATTGTGTGTGAGAATTGTTAGTAAAAGAAATCATTTCATTTAAGATCTAGCCTTTGCCTCTATTTCTGGGGAACTGGATAAATTGGACTCTGGTATACACAGGTTTTTTGCTCCCTTCTTTAAGCCATTGCCATTTAATATTTGAATTCCCCCGTCTTATTAAAGGAACAAGGCAATTTGGCGAACACAGTTACAGGTACAGCCTCTCCACAATGGGCTAGATGTCTCCTAAACCAGGATTTTATTGACAAATGCAAATGACCTTTTTGGGGTATTACTGCTCACTAGCAGACAGATGAACAGTGTGGAGTTAGCAGAACTGCAATATTAACCATCAGAAAAGGGAATAATTCTGCAATTCTAGTACCTCCGCAATCACTCTTCTAGAATTTCACTCTTCTAAGTCCCCTGAAGCCAACAGGCTTAAAAAGCTTGTAACTCTGTTTTGGATTGCACTGGTAGGCTACGGAAAACATCACCACTAGATGTGGACACGCTGACCTGGATGGCCCAGGCTAGCCTGGTCTCATTAGATTCTGAAAGCTTGAGCAGGGTCGGCCCTGGTTAGTACTTTGATGGAAGACCACAAAAGAGGTCTACGGTTGGCATGCAGAGGCAGGCAATGGCAAACCACCTCTGAACGTCTCTTGCTTTGAAAACCCTATGGGGTGGCCTGATCTCATCAGCTCTCAGAAGCTAAGCAGGGTGGCTCCAATTAGTACTTTGATGGGAGACCACCAAGAAAAACCAGGGTGCCTACACAGAGGCAGGCAAAGGAAAACCACCTCTGTCCAGCTCCTTAAACCCTATGAGGTCACCACATAAGTCAGCTGTAACTCGATGGCACCTTCCACCACCACCACCAGATGCAGACATCTGTTCAACATTGTTTCATGGTACTGGAAGCTTCTGAGTCTTTTTTCTTTTAAGAAATGCTTGTCAAAATGCTTTGTACAGGTATTTAGACGGATGTATTTTTCTGTGACATAACACGTGAAAGGATATGAAGCACGGAGAAGGTCAGAAGGCAAGAACCAAAGAGTTCAGCAGGAGACAAACAGCGCATGTGACAACTCTTGTACTGAGAAGACGAAGCTTCCCTTAGGCGGTGATCCAAGACCGTCTGGCTTCAGCATGATCCAGCAGTCTGCCTAATCCATCTGTGAAGCCCAGGCCTTCCAGGAAAGGGAACATCAGGGGCAGGCCATGGCCTCTATGCCTTGTTTTTGGCCTTCCAGAGGAACTGGTTGGCCACTGTGTGAGACAGGATGCTAGGCTAGATGGACCCCTGGCCTGATCCAGCAGGGCTCTTCTTAGATATTTGCCTTGAACCGACCAGGAAAGGTCCCAATCTCACTTCCAGCATTCTAATGGTGTTTAATTGTACTTACACGCAGAGCAAATGCTTTTGTTGGTTACTATTACTTATAGTCTTTGATGTCTTGCAGCTTGAGACTTCTTTATGCTCCCTAGCAGGGTATACTTTAACTATATTATCCTATAATCCTTAACAATGTTTTTACTCTCTACGACAGTGAAACGTGATATATTGCTCATGAACTCTTTGTCAAACCGCATTAGTAATCAGGATTTAATTGTGCATGCAGAACTCCACATAAATTGGATTTATTTTTTCAGCCTCAAAAGATTTTTCCCCATTGGGCTCCCTTTGTACATTTGCAAGAATACTAAAAATAACCACCCCAGCACCAATACACAATAAAGTCCATGTGTTCAGAGGTTCCTAGAAGCAAGGCCGATCCATGCAATGAAAAGCAAGATCTGGTCTAGACCTGTAGCAGAATGAGGCAGAAGAGTCTGAGGGATGTCAGACCCCTGGTGGGGGCAGGGATCCTCTGCTACCAGGCCCTACTTCTCTGCCATGGATCAGCTGGGCAGTGGGGAGGGGGGAATTACCCCCAAAATGGGTCTTAGAGGAGGACAGGATTTGCCCTGTGTTGTATGTCCTGTGATCCCAATGTTATGTACGCGGACCACCTCCAGGGGTCTGCGGCTAAAGTAAGGAGCTTTGAACACAAAGGGACCTAGGATCCTGGACCACCTAGTGTCCACCAATAGCACCTCTGGCGGGAAATTCAAACCCTCCAATGGGACTGTGGGTGTGCCGAGTGGGATGCATATAGTTGGCCCTTGCGGGGCCGTTTTGTCAGTTCGTGTGTGAAGTACAATAAATGCATCTGAACACATGTCGTTGTACGAGTCCTCCATGTGGCGAACCCAGCACTTTACACCCAATACCTGAGAGAGTCCTTGAAACAATGAAGGGGAATCGTCCCTTCCGGGTAACCAGGCAGGGGCGGGGCTTGAATCTGGAAGGTTGTGTTGCATGCACCACACATTTTCCTATCCACCCTAGCATACTTTATGTGGTGAATAAGTATTTGGGTAGGGTAAATAAACACATAGGAAATACAACCAGTTCCTCTTTTTCTCCAGGGAAGTTTTCCTAGCCCCCAACTGTGTTCCATGTTTGCAAAATGCTGGTAATTAAATCACTGCAGAGGCCCTGAGCTGGATAGGATTTTACTCTTTCACGGACTTAGGCTACTGTTTAATCTTAAAAGTTGACTGTGGTCCAGCCAGCATACTTTGTCTCACTGGTATGCAAAATTCAAAAGTATACAAGAAAAGGATGTTAACCATCCACGGCAGCCGTAACTGCTGACAGCAGAGTGCCTCTGATTTAGTGAAGCTAGGCCTATAGTGGGTGAGAAATGCATTGTTTCTCACAGGGACTCACAGGGGCACATGGACTTTCTCACAGGGACTTAAGTTGCTAATAGATAGGGTTGCCAGCTCCAAGTCAGGAAACACTTGGGGAATTTGCAGGGTGGAACCTGTACAGGGCAGGTTTTGGGGAAGGGAGAGACCCTCAGTGGGGCTTAAAGCCATCGAATCCACCCTCCAAAGCAGCCATTTTCTCCAAGGGACCTGATCTCTGTTGTCTGGAGATCAGCTGTAATTCTGGGACATCTTCCGGTCCCTCCTGGAGGCTGGCAACCACATGCGATCAAAAGAATTGCTGGATTCTTATTCCATTCAAGTCACCTTGAACCACAATGAGAAACATGGTATAAGAGTTTAATAAATATATGGAGACATTTAATCAGGGCTCTTTTTGTAGCACGAACTCCTTTGCATATTAGGCGACACACCCCATAATGTAGCCAATCCTCCAAGAGCTTACAGCAGCCCCCGTAAGAAGAGCTCTGTAAGCTCTTGGGGATTGGCTACATTAGGGGTGTGTCGCCTGATACGCAAAGGAGTTCCTGCTACAAAAAGAGCCCTGCATTTAATAAATTATCTGGTAATTACAAACTGTTCAGCTTCCTGTCAGAATACCTTTACCCCTTCAAGCCCTACCTGGTCATAAGCATCCCTGCCCCGTGGTTAATATTGTCTGCAGCTAAGAAGATTTTTTTTACCCTTTAATTAAATGTTTGGCTGGCTATATTCGATCCTATTGTGCTGAGTAAATAAAGAAAGCTTGAGATTTGGGCGCCTCCCTCTTTTATTTACACACAAAGAGATGTTCCAGTATAATAGAAGTCTGCCCTGCTTGGCTTCAAGCTATCCAAGAAAAGTGGCACCCTATCGCCATGGAGCCGTGGACAAATCTTATTAAAATAACGACACGGCGGTAAAGTTCATTTTCTTTTATAAAAGCTATATTCATTGGCAAACACTGGAGCCATCTCCATCATTTAAAAGTCAAATTTCCCTACTACTAGGCAGTTAAAAATAGATCAGAGCCGCTCTTTTCAAATGGTGAGATTATTCAAGGTAAATATTAAACCTGTAGCAGAATAATATGCAAGGGTTGATTCATTTCTCCAGGCTGCTGCGCATCAGGGCACATTGAAAGACCCATCCTATGTTTACTCACAAGTAAACCTCAATTCTTTCCAATGGGATGTTCACCGAAAGCTGCAACAGCGTGCACAATTATTAGGACGCAAGACCCACTGGAATCAGTGGGAATTCTGAGAAAATGTGTGTTGAGTTGGGTCACATATAGCAGGGGTTCCCAACGTGGTGGCCGGGGGCACCGTGGCACCTGCCAAACAATATTCCTAGCACCCAACGAGTGTTTTTAGAAAGTGGGCAGAGCCAGTTTGGGCTTTTGGCCAGCAGGGCTTCGGATTGGCCACCGGAGATCTGATTGACTGTGTGGATTTTTTTTTTAAAGTTACTTTGTCACCAACTACCATCACAGCACAAGGATCTCCACTGCATTACTGAAGATAAGCTGTGTATATGCAAGAAAATATTTTTAAACAATGTGTTCATTTAAAAATTCATGCTGCTGAGTCTGCCTGAAATGTTAAGGAGTTATTACAAGAGTTATGCCTAACCTGGGGTTGCCATGTCAGAGTGGGGATTCGAACCTGGGTTTCCCAGATCCCTGTCCAGCACTTTAACCACTATGGCATGCCATGCTGGTTCCTGCTGGGACCCTGCCTACCCCGCTCTGGAGGCAGAAGCTGGTTTACCAGTATATACAAATATGTTTAAAAGCTCTCAAGAGCAAGGTAAAGTAGCACAAATAACTCCTTCCTCTTTACTGAATGGATCCAGGTCAACTGTACTCATTAGCACAAAAAATGAATTCTGGCATCTGTCAGGGAGCGATTCCCGCTGCGTTCAATGTCAGGCTTCAGAGTAGGTCAGGTAGCTCTAGGTAGGATGAGGCGGTGGAAATCTGCAGAAACTTCATGTGCCTCATGAAAGTCCAAAAGAACCCCAAGCCAAGTGAAACACTGACTGCAATTCTAAAGCAGTAAGTCCCATTGACTAACATGGAACTTACTTCTGAGTTAGACCTACTCGTGATCGTGTCAAGTTCCCCAGATAGTCAGTCAAACACCAGGCTTCATAAGAAGATAGTATTTATTAAAGACCAGTCTTAGAGATGCATGAACTAGCTCTTTGTCAGTGATGCCAGGCACTATGTTACATGGTCAATTATAGTCCATTCGAACTAAACCCCTCCCCAGCCACAAGCCAATGAATACACTTCGCACGCGTGCCCAAAAGTGAAAGAAAATACCTAGACCAGTATATCTCCAGCCACCAAAGGTTAGGCGAAATGATAAGACACACTACAGAGACAGTAAATTACCTAAGCTGGAGACTCTGTGTTCCTCCTACATTCCAGAACTGTGAAAGATGTCTCCTCCCCTTCCCTTCCAACTATGGCAGGGTTACCTGACAGATCGCTCCCGGAGCCTTTTAAAACACCAATCTCTACTGTTTCAGAGAGTCAGGTTACATGGTTTGAATGATCATTACATAGCCATGGATGTTGCCATTTGGTAGCAGTGAGAAGCCAGACAAAGGCCCGACTGCAAATGACTATATAACAAACTTGAGCAGAATCTCAGGAGAAAGGCTGTCCTTCACAGACAGAGATGCCAATGTTAGCATTGTTAAGAGAAATTATTTAACCCATTTCTTCCTGAAATCCAACAATCCATTTATTTTCCTCTTTTAAGGAATATGCCACCTGTTTTGAATCAGTTTGAAAGAGAAATCCAAAGAGAGGAGGACAGGAAAGGAGGTTCAGCAAAATGTCAGAAATTTCACTCTGAAGATGCTCAGAGGCCTGCAAATGGCTTCCTCAGCCTTCCTGTCTTCCTGCTAGAGCACCACCTTATGGAGTATAACATCAAAAAAATCCTGCAAGGGCTGATATTACAAAAATGTACACAGGGCACATCATGTGGTGGAGCAGAACATTATGAAGAGAAATTAAAGACAACTTCCTCTTTTGAAAGAGAAAAGGAGAATAACAGGAAATCCACTGTTCATAACTACACTAGCTAATATTGATGTACAACAGATTAAATTATAATTGATTATAAGAAGAGACTCCACAAGGGACTCTGTACCTGCCTCCCTGAGGCTGCGACGTCCCCTTCTGATGGCTGCCACCTCAAGCCCTTTTTCACCTGGCCCCTGAGCTTGCCTCTGTTCCTTGCTTTTCCCTACCCCATCCCGGATGTCATCTGCTCCCTTTGTTTCCACTTTGTTCGTTTCCCCGCCCTGCTCTGCTTCCTTTTCCCCTCACCCTCCTCTTACTGCTTTCCCTCAGCTCTCAGCTTGCCTCCCCGCCGCAAGCCCCATGTCTGTCACCATTCGTCTCTTCAGTTTCCTGTTCCTTGGCTAGTCTAGACGACCCAAAATGGCAGCTGTTATGTATGGAGCCTGAGCCAGCCCTGAACTGGGTGAGCTTGATCCCCGAGAACAATAGCTGACCAGGATCCTGGAACTGACCTATAGATAAGCAGTGTAATGTAAGTAGCCTATCCTTGGGAGTATGTGTGTGGGGGAGTGGAGGTGTTTGCATGCTTTATAAGCAGGGCTCAGACACTGCTGGGTGTCCTTGTAGTGTGCTGAAATCACTGAATAAATTAAAGCTGATCACTGCAATGCGCCCAGAACCCAGTATTTAACAGCAACAGAGCAGGCCCATAGTCAGGATTTTTTTGTTTGGGAAGCATTTAAATTTGTAAGGGGGCAGTTAAATTAAAGTTAATTAAATTAATCTGAATGCCTGTCCTTAAAGGAGGACACTTCGAGCCTGTTTCTAGCCCTTCCTTTCAAGGGCAACAAGTGCATTCGTTCCTAGGAAAAAAACAGCTCAGAGGGCACTTAATTTCCTTCAGAAGGCATTTAAATGCCTTTTGAGTTCCGTTGCCTGGGGCGCGGAAGCTTAGAAGGGCACCTTCAATACATCTCCAACAAGCTTCCTTTCTGCTAGCCCAGTACCATCTAGGTCATGGTCAAAAGTAAGGTTTCTGGCATGGCTATTTGTGGGGCAGGGCCTTTAATTAAGGGGGCTGGACCCCTAAAAGCTTCACTGTAGCGACGGGTCTTCAGCAGAGATCTTACAGTGTGTTCTCACAAGATTGCCTGCCTGTGCACAGACGTCACGGGTGTCAAACTCGTCATTTATTACAATATTGCACCAGCATGGATGTCACTTCGTTGTGTTTTGTTTTTGTTTTTTGGAGTCATTCTTGAAATGATTGAGAGCAATGTAGAAAAATTATTTTTAAAATGATTTCCCGACAAACCTGAGGGTTTACAGAAAACTACTGTAGCCCTGGATGGCCTCCCTTGCCGATTTCTGTATCCTCTCGGCACATCTACCCAATTCTATTAGATATGTGATTATGTGATTGTGGGTGGGGGGTATGTGATTATGGGGGGAGGTATTTGTGAATTTCCTGCATTGTGCAGGGGGTTGGGACTAGATGACCCCGGAGGTCCCTTCCAACTCTGTGATGCTACGATTCTATAATTTGAATTTTTCATTTATTTAATGGATGTATACTTTGTTTTGTTTTGTTTTTGCTTTCTATTTGAACATCTCTCTCCGCAATCAGGTGTTGTTTCCCTTCTTTGTTTTGTGTAACCTATGCAAACAATGGCCCAACAGAAATGAGCAAAGCCTTCCTACTTCATTTCTTTTTATACTCATTTCTATCTTTAATCAGTGGTTTCTGTTTCCTGCATTTTGCTACACTGCTACATTGGGTTTCACCGATTTGTCTGCATTGCGTATGCCCTTGAATCATTTTTACACACAGTTTATATGGCATTTGTATATTTACACTGCGTGCCATTTATATGTCTCATATAAATCCTATATATATTGATGAACAAATAATGTCACAAATGCATACTTTTACAAAAAAAGTCCAGCAACCCTACAAGATTGCTACATTAAGACTAAGATAACAAAGAATGAATAAAGACAAAGTGATGATTCAGGAGGCAAAAGAATCAAATCAAACCTCTGCCACAAACTCACTCGGGGGCCTTAGTCAAGCTGTGCTCTCTCTCAATATCCCCCCCATGAGGACAATACTGGCTTACCTTGCAGGCTGCTTGAAGAAGAAGAAGAAGAAGAGATTGGATTTATACCCTGCCCTTCATTCACAGTCTCAGGGTGCATTCAGACGGGCCGTTTAGTCTGCTTTTGGCACGCTTCAGTAACAGATTTTATATCCACGTTCACACACCCAACATCTGCGCACCGCCCCCAGCCGTTGCTTTCCAGCCGTTGCTTTCCGGCTCAAACCCCCTTTAAAACGGAGTATTTTGTTACCAGGTCCCCTAGTGGTGTTTTCCTGATTCTCCAGTTCTAGCTGCACTTTTCTGGCATCTGATCGCTCCTGTGGTGTCAAGCCACTTCTGCTCAGAAGCCCAAGGCTTCCGCTCTTTGCCCACCATTTTATTTTACCGTCGGTGGCATGCGCACAGGCGGAGCTCCGCTCCCGCATTATTAAAAGCAATGTTTAAATGGTGCCTAGTTTTGTTGGTTAGACGAGTTTGGGATCTCATGGAGGCCAGTTTTGGGGTAAAAGTTTAAAGGGAAGTGATACAGCAGTTGGGTTGAAGTGGAAATCACTGTTCTGCGCACGCACAAAAATTTTAATTCTACAGATGGCCGCCTGTGCGCATGCCCAAACTGAGAGAGAGAGAAAAACACCGACGCACGCTCCCGCGTGTGGACAACAGGGAGTGATGTGGCTGCACAGTGATCTGGAACAAGGAGGTGAGTGTGATCACAATTCTCCAGGTTAAAAAAAAACGCATTGGGACCACAGCAATTTAAACCGCTCCCAGCACGCCGTCTGACCGCACACTCAGAATGGCTTACAATCTCCTTCCCTTCCCTTCCCCACAACAGACACCCTGGGAAGTAGGTGGGGCTGAGAGAGCTCTTTCAAGAATTGTTGCTGATAGAACAGCTCTGAGATAACTTGTAACTGACCCAAGGTCACACCAGCAGCTGCATGTGAAGGAGTGGGGAATCAAACCCAGTTCTCCCAGATTAGAGTCCATGCTCTTAGCCACTACACCAAACTAGCTCTTCGAGGGCTGCAATAAGAACATATACATAAAATGACCTGAGCAATAAAAGTAATATACAATATCAGTGCTAAGTACAAGGTTTGTCAGCTCTGGGCTCAGAAATACATGGAGATCTGACAATGGAACCTGGGAGGGACCTCAGCAGGTTACAATGCCATGCAGTCCACTTTCCAAAGTAGCCATTATCTCCAGGAGAAGTGGGACAAATGTTGCAAATAAATACATACATCCACAGACCTTTACTGGCATATGTTAGGTTACAGGAAGAGACAAAGGCAGATAAAGAGGTAACAAGGAGAAGTGAATCAATCATATGCATCTATACATTGTGCAATCAATCCTTGACTGCCAAACTTAAAAATAAGGCTACATTTTCAGTTATTTCGGGTGACAAATCATTCAGGAGATGGCACACCTTTAAAGCATTTGGGTAGCCTATCATATTAAATAAAATTGGGTCTAAAAGCGTAAGACATATCTCATCATATTGGGGACAGTGTAGGAGAATATGGAAGACCGAGTCGACTTGATTTTGATTACACGCACAGTGTCTAGCTGAATATGGAATCCCTTTATAAGTAACAGCATAGTATTGCACAGGGCTATTTTTGTAGAAAAAGCCAAGCGGGAACTCATTAGCATAATAGGCCACACCCAGAAACTCATTAGCATATTAGGCCACACCCCATGCTACCAGAAGTGTGGTCATCCAGCCACACCCACCCTTTTGCTTCTTATTCTGTCTACCTTCTTTGTTGTCAAAACCCAGGGCTTTTTTTGTAGCAGGAACTCCATTGCATGTTAGGCCACACACCCCTAATGTAGCCAATCCTAATGAGTTCCTGCTGCTGGATGTGGCCTATTATGCTAAAAAGTTCCTGTTGGGTGTGGCCAACTCGGGAGCCAGCCAGAACTCCGTTCCTGTGCGTTCCTGCCCAAAAATAGCCCTGGTATTGCATCTAGCAAGTGCAAATACTCAGAGCAATTGTGGGGCATGGAGGGCTGATAAGTACAAAGGCAGATGGCCAATAATTGGAAGGATTCCAAAATTCAAGGGTGAGCAGGATTTATTTTGCAAATAAATAAAGACATAAGCAGTTTATGTAGTCTGGAGGTCCGCTGTAATTCTGGGAGATCTCCAGCCCCCACCTGGAGGATCACAACCCTATTAAGTACTATTATAGCAACAGACCCTTAAAATTTATTATTTATTTAATTCATTTATACCCAATGGGGACCTGAAATGGCTTACGTCATTACCTTCGTCTCCATTTTATCCACGCAGTAACCCTATGAGGTAGGTAAGCCTCAGTGAGTGTGACTGGCCCAAAGGACACCCAACGGGATTCCACGGCAGGAGTGGGAATTCAAACCTGGTTCTTCCAGATTACTAGTCTGAGATGCTTTCTGCATTTGCCTGCCACTCCAGATTTTCTCAGTGTTCGAATCGAGGCAATTTAACTCCACGGCGAAACAGCATCCAAATAACCCGGGGCAACAGCAGGCTGAAACCAGGATGACCGCTGAAGGGAGGTGATGTAATGCAAAAAGGGGTGGGGGAAACCAGATTAAAAAGGAGGCTGGACTCGATTTTAGTGCAGGATGGGGTTAAAAAGAAGGTTGAATTCGATTGTAGTGCAAGATTGCTTGGAGGACAAAGAGTGATTAACACATGGAATTCACTGCCACAGGAGGTGGTGGCAGCTACAAGCATGGACAGTTTCAAGAGGGAATTAGATGAACATATGGCGCAGAAGTCCATCAGTGGCTATTAGCCACAAGGTATAGATAGGAACTCTCAGTCTGGGGCAGGTGATACACTCTATTCTTGGTGCTGGAGCAGTGGAAAGGGCTTCTAGTGTCCTGGCCCCACTGCTGGACCTCCTGATGGCACCTGGTATTTTTGGCCACTGTGTGACAGAGTGTTGGACTAGATGGGCCATTGGCCTGATTCAACATAGGCTTCTCTTATGTTCTTATGACACCGTGGTGAACATGGATTAAAGGGAGAGTGCAGAAAGGGCCCAATACTCTTAATAGCTACACTACACTGGTCTCAGAGAATCAGTGACAGTTTCTTGGAGGGTCAAGCAACATGAGATGTATTTTTAGATGCAAAAAAAAAAAAATCCCTCAGGGAAGGCGAGCAATACTGAACAGGCCTGTCATTTCTCTCTTCTAGGGGGTCAAAGCCATGGGGTGGTGGTGAGATTTCTAATCAGAAACCCGAGTGCGGGAAGAACTCAACCCTCCTTTACTCCTGCCTTGCAGGGAGCCGGCAGATGCTTTTTGCGGTTAAAATACACGATGGAGAATCTGATCACAGATCCACGGCATCACGTGTTGATTGGCCCGGGGGAAGTGTGATTAGCTTCTAGGAGCAAAGGTTGACAGAGGAAATTCAACTGCTTGTCAGGATGTAGGCTGAGCGCAGCCTTGACCTGAGGATGTTATTCCATTAATAATCATTTCTCTTTCCCCAGCCTCCTTTTCACTCTCTACCTCTCTCTGCATGACTGGACACAGCTTCCCTTTATACCTGCGTAATTTCTTTTTTTTCCCCCCTTCTTCCCCGGCTCAAGATTTTGAGCTTTTCCCCACATTATGTGCAAGCAAATCCCAGGTCTGAAATCAAGTGTATGCTTGAGAAGAACTGAAGCCAATTCCTGACCCTTATATGTTGCTATTTATCAGCATCAGCCTGATTTCAGATCTACCGCTGTTTTGTCTGGGTCGACAGCCTCCAGCTTCTTCTTCTTCTATTCCTGTATTAAATTTCTGGATCACCCAGTCCTTGAGTACACAAACCTCTGGGTGATTTGCAACAGGCTGAAAACAGTACAAAATTTCAGATTAAGATCAACTGTCCATTATCCTTAATTTATTAGTCTCCGGATGGCGTCCTTTTGTTGTTGTTCAATCGCACAGTCGAGTCTGACTCTTCGCGACCCCATGGACCAGATTACGCCAGGCCCTCCTGTCTTCCGCTGTCTGCTGAAGTTTGCTCAATTTCATGTTCGTTGCATCGATGATGCTGTCTAACCATCTCATCCTTTGCCGTCCCCTTCTTCTTTGACCTTCAATCTTTCCCAGCATCAGGGTCTTCTCCAGTGAATGCTCCCTTCTCATTTGGTGGCCAAAGTATTTGAGCTTCAACTTCAGGATCTGGCCTTCCAGGGAACAGTCAGGGTTGATTTCTTTTAGGATTGACTGATTTGACCTCCTGGCAGTCCAAGGGACTCTCAAGAGTCTTCTCCAGCACCATTGTTCAAAAGAATCGGTGTAGTGGTTAAGTGTGCAGACTCTAATCTGGGAGAACCGGGTTTGGTTCCCCACTCCTCCACTTGCACCTGGCCAGATGACCTTGGGCAAGCCGTAGTTCTGTCAAGGCTCTTCTCTCAAGAACAGTTCTTGAAAGAGTCTCTCTCAGCCCTGCCTACCTCACAGGGTGTCTGTTGTGGGGAGGGGAAGGGAAAGGAGTTTGTAAGCCACTCTGAGACTCCTAGTGAAGGGCAGGGTATAAATCCAATCTCCTCCTCCTCCTCCTCCTCCTCCTCCTCCTCCTCCTCCTCCTCCTCTTCTTCTTCTTCTTTCCTATGGGCAGGTTAAGGAGGAGGCCAAAGTGAGCCGAATGGAAGAAAGGAGAGTGCCGGCAATGATGGAAAACTGTTGCTGTTCTCAACGAAAGGCCTGGTGGATCATCTCTGCCTTACAGGTCCTGCAGAATTGCATTAGGTCCCGCAGGGCCCTGATGGAAGTTGGCAGAGAGTTCCCCCAGGCCAGAGCCAGGGCCAAGGAGACCCTGGCTCTGGTCGAGGACAGCTGGATATCTTTGGGGCCAGGGATCACCAGCAGATTGCTCTCAGCAGAGCGTAACACTCTCCTGGGGACATACTAGAGGAGGCAGTCCCAAAGATATGCAGGTCCCAGACTGCTCAAGGCCTTAAAGTGCCTTGAATTGGACTCAATACTCCACTGGAAGTAGGGTTCCCAGCCTCCAGGTGGGGCCTGGGGATCTCCTCCCCTGGAGAAAATGCTGTTTTGAAGGGTGGACTCTGTGCCATTTTACCATGTTGAGGCCCCTCCCCTCCCCAAACCCCATCCTCTCCTGGATCCACCCTCAAAGTCTCCAGGTATTTTTCTAACCCAAACCAGGCAACCCTAATTGGAAGCCAGTGTAGCAGGTGCAGCACAGGTTGTATATGTGCTGGTACGTGGTGTTCCAGTCAGGACTCGTCCTGCCACATTTTGGATCAGCTGGAGTTTTGGGGTCAGTCTCAAGGGAAGGCCAGCACAGAGCAAGTTACAGTAGTCTAGTCTGGAAGTGACCACTGCATTGATTACTGTGGCTAGGTCAGGGCGTGACAGGTAAGGGGCCAACTGCCAGGCTTGGTATAGATGGAAAGATGCCACCCTGGCAATGTTCATGACCTGCATAGTTGAGGAGGCATCCAGGACCATGCCCAAACTCCTGATGGATTCTGCCAGTGTTAGTGGTGCCACAGCCCCAACGCCCCCCTCCCCCAGCCACAGAACCTCCGTCTGTCAGATTCAGCCTCAGTCTACTCTTTTTTAATCATCCCATCATGGCTCCCAAACCCTCAGCCAAATTATGTGGGGTGGTATCCGGGTGGCCGTCCAGTAGCAGATATAGCTGCGTGTCATCAGAGTGTCATCGTCTTGGACCACCAAATGAACCTGGGGCCCTGGTGGAATCTTGAAAGCTTTAACTCCGCTGGGAAAAGTGAACCCAAGAGGTCCCAACTGGTAGATGACAAATCATGTCCACATCCAAATTGCAGGGAATAATGCCTGCAGTGGGAGCATCTGGATCAATAAAAGTGGTGGCCGTTTTTACCCCAGTCAAGTTGTTGCGTGCGGTTCTTCTCCCTCGCTCTCATTCCCTTCCCTCCCCCTAGGTCTGCAAGAATGCCTGCAATAGGAGCATCTGGATCAAATCTAAAGGGTTTGATGTATGGCAAAGGTGCTCAGGAGAGCAAGAAAGCACAGAGGAAGGTAAGCAGGCCACACCACCTCTCCAAGGGCCAGGAAATGCACATGGAGCGAAAACCATGCCACACAGTGCCTTGCGTACCTCTGAGCAATCGCTCACACCATTGCGACTGGAGTCTCTCTGTGCCACTCTGTCCATTCTATGTCTGCACCTTTGTGAATCTTGGCTGGCCCAGGCTGAGCTGAATCAGCTGCACAGGAGGTCTAACAGTGATACTGTGGTAGGTGGGTCCTACTGAGGAGCATGCTCTAATCTGGGAGAACTGGGTTTGATTCCCCACTCCTCCACTTGCAGCTGCTGGGTGACCTTGGGCAATCCATAGTTCTGTTAGAGCTCTTCTCTCAAGGACAGTTCTAGAAAGAGGTCTCTCAGCCCCACCTACCTCACAGGGTGTCTGTTGTGGAGAGGAGCAGGGAAAGGAGATTGTAAGCCATTCTGAGACTCCTTTGGTTAGTGAAGGGCGAGATATAAATCCAATCTCTTCTTCTTCTGCTCATCCAGATAGGGGGCTTTTATGGTCCCCTTCCTCCTAAGGATGCACCCTTACTTCTGGTCTTCTTTAGCACATGGCTATGCACCCACACAACCTGATCCTTGTCTGTGAAGTAGAGGGTACAGCCATCATTTGGGCCCAAGAAACTATGGTCAAAACTAGTCCTCGAAGCAAACAGCAAAAACGACACATATATGAATATGCAAAATGGGAAAACATTCCTGCATGCACATATTCTGTCTGTGCGTATACCTAAGCAAATGCACCGTGAGTTGTAAATTCTAAATTTGTTACAAAGCAAGCTGTGCTGTTTACAGCTGTTCGGTTCTACTAAATATCTGGATTTGCTTCCTCAGCTAGAGCAGGAACTTACTGGCTATAACTCCCTGCCTTGTTCAATAACTTCTAGTAATTATCAGGAAGAAAATGCAATAAATTTGTGTAATGGACTGCCCCTTTGCTATAATATACAATCAGAGGTGATCAATGCTTCTTACAATAAGGAGAAGAATTACTACTGTGTTTTATTTTATAGCACTGGCAGTAGAGCTTTGGAAACCACCAGAGGGAGTCAAGGTAAACTCTCATGGTCAAATTCCAGAACCATAAAGCATAGCCCAGGGCTGACACTTTACAACGTAGCAACACAACCAGCCATTATGTTCTTGTTCACCGATCCAACACAGCCCAAGTCCCTGTGTGGCGGCTCTTTCTATGCCTGGGTTTTGGATCAGGAATACAATTAACAGCAATCAAGATTGACCTTTCACCAAAAGGACTGCAGAAAGCCAATAAACAGAATAGATATGCTTCTGCAGTTTTCCAAAGGAGATTGGAAAGGGGATAGGTTTATTTTTCCGTGGTCTTTGCTACAGTGTTATGACAACTTTGAAACTGATGGGCATCCCTGTGGCCTACCTATTTATACTAAAAGTATAATTGCACGGCACATATCTAGATACATAAGTGAAAGCCAGTTATTTGTTACACATTACTTTTTTCACCTAGGGCTAAATGAAGGCTCGGCCACCGAAAGGTTTCAGGTTTCGTGCCCAGGAAGCATTAAACATTCAGTTAATTGGCATAATATGGCCCAACAAGTAATTGCATTGCTAAGGTCCTATAGTTCCTGGGCTGAGCTGAAATGGTATTTATTTAATGTTGTTAGTCACCTGTAGATAACTTTATTTGTCCATCGACCCTTGAGTAAGTCCTCCATCCATCAGTGAGATTATTCATGGAGGTATTTATACTTTAAAAGATTGTTATTGTGTCTCAATGTTATGAAAGGAAGCTGTCTATATAAAATACCAAAAGGCCATACCTACAAATACATAAAGTGCTGGAGCAGGCTTCCTCAATGTGGTACCCACTGACATCTTTCTGGTTCTGCCTGAAATGCTGAAGAGTTTCTATTAGAGTTATGGATAAGTTTTCCAGGTCCCCTTGCCATGCTGATGGTGGAGTTTGGGGGGCATTCCGGGATGTCCCTAACATGATGATGTCACCTGAAAGTTACATCATCACGTCAGCGACATTGCATGGCAATGCTCTGGTCTGAGGACAAAACTCTGTGGTTTCAGGCCAAATTTACCATAGAGTTTTGCTCTCAAACCAGAGCATCTAGTGGGATACCCCAATGTGATAATGTCACTTCTGGGTGACATCATCACATCAGGGATGTGGCTGCTTGGGGGCGGGGTTTGCCCCAGCTGGCCAGCTGGTAGTGGGCTGAAGCCCCGAAAACTGGGGAACCCCCCCCAGGATCTGGGGACTGGCAACCCTAGTTATGCGTGACCTCAGTCCTTGAAATTTTGTGGCTGGCTCCGCCTCTTTTGGTGGCCATTTTGTGACTGTGCCCACCATCCAGTGTCAGAAATCCAAAGATGCCCGCAGGCTTAAAAAGACTGTGGACCCCTGTGCTACAGCTTCTAACAGGAGTAGAGGGTGAAATATCACTGAAGAGCCCAATGAATGCTCCACTCAGTTCTTAACTTTCAGATGGTGCTAAAAGTGGTTACACAGGGGGACATCTAAGTGCAAATATTTAGTGAAAGTCCCCAGCTGAAATTTAATGTCTATATTGAAGGTCTGGATGTTTTGCATTCTCTTTAGTGGTTGACGAACTCAATTCATATCGGTCACAAAATGCTCTGGGGTAATCTAATCGGCTTCCTAAGCATTCTGCTTACCGCAGTTTTAATATGGACTCTGGACTGGATCCAGTTTCAGCTCCTGGGTCCTGGCAGAGGGCAAGGATTGCTGTGTGTACTACCACTCAGGCTGGTGAACCCTGGCTACCATTCCATAGGGAGTTAGTATAAGTGCCTTCAGCTGTTACAGTCCTAAATACCAGGAGCCTACAAATCATGTATAACAGGATTGTATTCTACCCATAATTCACCAAATACATACAGACGCCATGCTAGGTCAACAGGGCCAACATGTGCATTTTCCAGGTATGTACATCCTTCGTACACATGAACAGACACCCAGTTGTCAGTTCACATGGACTGAAGTTATACATGCATGGCAAATATGTACATTGTGCCTGTTCAACCAACATGGCAACTGCACATATCAGGAAGCTCATGAGTAGCACACATTCCTGTTACATTCAGTTGATAGGATCCCAGTACATGTGACTGTCAAGTCTGAAGAGGACTATAATAAATATAGTAACCTTGGTGATACCCCCAACTACATGGATCTCTGGGTTTTCACCAGAAAAGTCCTGAGTGTGGGTAAGATGCTTTGAAAGGCCAGTGACAGCTCACACATACTGTGAAGTGAAGCTTTGCCAGAGATGAAGAGCTGCGTAAATATATATGTGATGTGAATTTATGCTTGCAAAAAAACAATGCATATAAAACCTGGACCTGGGCTCCATCATAGCACGGCATAAATATGTACAAAGCTAGTGGTCAGTTAGAACAAACATAGGCCACCAGCCCTTAAACTTGGGTTGGACTCAGACTAAAATTTCCATCAGAGGAATGGAACATTCCTGCCTGCCTCCCTCTTCCAATGGGTCTCCATGAAATGCTGCTTGGCTTTGAAAGACAAGATGGTATACTTAAGAAAAGAAAAAGTAAGGGTCTTAGGTCTGGTTTGTACATGCGGTTGATGATTATTAATAGCTGTTTTTATTGGTTAGTGCTTTGTATCAATTTATTGTTTTATTGTGTTAGTCCATGTCTTTTACTTATTTTTTTACTTTTTATTGCTAGCCTATTCAGTCAAGTCTCTAGAGATGTAGCTTATTTATTTACGAAATTTGTTTCCCACTTTTAAGTCCTTACAAAGGCCGCCAAGGCGGCTAACAATTCAAAACCATAATTTAAAACTATGAAAATTAGCTCCTTGCCCCAAACACACATCATTAAAACAATTTAAAAAACAGAGTTAAAATGCATACAAAATTTAAAAATAGCAATTAAAACATTGGTTGAGAAGCTGGGATCATTGTGGGAATGCCAAACAAAACAAAAGCATCTTCACCTGCTGGCAAAAGACAGCAACAGATGCATTTCCTGAATGCATTTTCTAAAGGAAGAAGCTCTGCAGAGCGAGTGAACAGATCTCAGTTGCTCTGAGGACAATCCAACATGCCTGAGTGCAGCCCTGTCCCAAGCCCTTAGAAGCCCTATTCCAACCCCTAAATGGTCTGGGACACTCATACCTACAGGACCGCCTCTCCTGTTACAACCCCCTATGCTCCATTCAGCCATCCTCTAGGGGCTTCTTGCAGGTGCTTTGCCCCAGGATGGCTCGGTTAGCTGCCACCAGGGGAAGGGCCTTCTCAGTTGCAGCCCCAACCCTGTGGAAGGCACCCTCAGATGAAACCCATGCCCTATTGGACTTGTTTAGTTTCTGCAGGGCACGCAAAGCCTTTGGAGGGTCACTACATGTTTGGTCTGTTTAAACAATGGTGTGGTAATAGCCACATATTTTAAAATGCTATTGTTAATGTTTTATATTTGTTATTTGTTTTTAAGTTGTTTTCATGTTATTGGCTTTAATTCTGCAAGTCGCCAGGAGACCCTTTGCGGGAGCGATGACTAAAACGCCCAATAGTAAAAAGAATTAGAAGCCACCTTTCCGCCGAGGACTAAGTGGTGCACTTAACTGCACTTTAAAAGTTGCTGTACTGCTGGCCATACCTCTACTTTCAAAAAACGTTACATTTTATTATTTTTGTAAGGTAAGGCCAGTTTTGCATGTCACTGTCGCTGCTAGAAATGTTCACCTTGTCGAACTTCCTTGGAAGACTACCACTTCCATCATTCTGATTGATGTAGTGCATTCCGGTATTTCAGAAACATTTGTACCTTAAAAAATGAATAAACCAACAGAAGCCATAGAATGGACTGCTGTACTTCTGAATACAAGTGGGTGACGTTTTGGAATGCTGCCTCCAAGTTAAAATAAAATCTGCCTGCAAGGTCGTTTTTGTTTGTTTTGGGGCTTTGTTTTGCTTTTTTGTGGGGCAAGGAGTAAGATTTTTTTAATCAAGCGCAACCCCCATTTGTGATGGCTTTCCACTTGCAGGATGTTTGTTTTTTTGGTCAAAGAGGCATAAAAAAAAAACAGATTCCACATCTGCAGTTGTGGCACTGTCCTTCTTTGGAGTCTGTCTCCGCAGTCTCTTGCATGCGCAGAAGAAGAATGCGTGCCTGCATGTGTATCTCATTGTCCCGTCTCTTGGCAGTTCAAAATACTTAAAATGCAATTCTAGGCATAGTTACTCCAGTCAACCTCAACTGAAATCAATGGTCGTACATTGCAGTAACCCTGCATAGGACTGACCTATCTTCGGGCCTTTCTTTTGTAGAAAAAGCCCAGCAGGAACTCATTAGCATAATAGGCCACACCCAACAGCAGGAACTCATTAGTATATTAGACCACACCCCTGACAGCACAGCTCATTAGCATATCAGGCCACACACCCCATGTTACCAGAAGTGTGGACATCCACCCACACTCACCCTTTGCTTCTTATTCCGTTTACCTTGTTTATTGTCAAAACCCAGGGCTTTTTTTGGAGCAGGAACTCCTTTGCATGTTAGGCCACACACCCCTCATGTAGCCAATCCTAATGAGTTTCTGCTGTTGGGTGTGGCCTGTTATGCTCATGAGTTCCTGCTGGGCGTGGCCAACTCAGGAGCCAGCCGGAACTCCATTCCTGTGGGTTCCTGCCCCAAAACAGCCCTGCCTCTCTTTTTCTCCTATAGAGCTTCAGGCAGCATAGATGGGGCTCTTGCACCTTCCCCCCTTCCAGGCACTGACCAAACCCAAACATGCGTGTGTGTCTGTGTAAAGTGCCGCCAAGTCATAGCTGCCTTATGGCAACCCCGTAGGGTTTTCAAGGCCAGTGATTAAGCAGGGGTGGCTGGCCATTGCCTTCCTCTGCAGAGTCTTCCTTGGGGGTCTGCCTTCCAAGTGGCCACCCCGCTCAGCTTCTGAGATTTGATGGGACTGAGCTATACCATGCCATTCCGTAGCCCCCCAACATGTATAGCTTCAGCAAAAGGGCTGCATCACAAGCCTTTGCGTTACGTTAGAGACAACAGGCTCCCACCACTTTTAGGGCTGCCAGCCTGCCTGGAAAACAGGATCGCTGGCACACCCACCCACTTTCCATGACGCTCGAGGAATTCCACAAATCTCTAGGGTAAAAGCCATTCCCCCAGTGGGGATGAGGGTTTGCCCGCTTTCCACAGCCCTGATCTGCCAGCCTGGATCTGGTTGGCAGGGAGAAACCCCCCACCAAAGTTCCCCATTCGCACCAACGTGCCGGGTGCAGTGACGTCGCCCAGAAGTGATGTCATCGCAGAGGGCACATTGTGGAGGACGCTCTATCATTCAAATAGATCCCAGAGACAGAGATGAACACCACCACCCCCGTCGGTAGCCAGGTAAGGCCTCGCAATCCTACCTCCTGCTGGGTTGGGGCACCATAATGTCACTCCTGGGTTCCCACTCAGAAATGATGTCATGTTATATGATTTGGAACGTGTTAAATACCCTATTAATAAAAGTTTGGGGTTTTTTTTAACTCAAAAAGAGGAATGGTGTCATGGCACTGACAACACTGCCCCTCCTCTCCCTCCATTTGTCCATTGATTGGCAGTTGTCACCTGAGTGCAGCAGCAGTGTATAGTATCCAGCTCGACCAGGCTCGACCACGTGCTCCAGTCGGCGCAGACCGGTGGAGCACGGGGCTAGCCAAGGCTGAGCCTCGTTCCAGGAGAACAATAGAACAGGGGTTCCACAAGCCCCACCAATCGGGCCTCGAATATCTGAGGAAGTTAAGTGGATTAGTTTGAATGATCCTATCACGGGCGTGGTAGGAGTTGGGGTGTGGGTTTGCGGGGAATATAAGCCGGCCTGCGAGCCGGCTATTTTGTCTTGTTCCTGTTATAATAAAGTATGTGAGAGCTGAAATCACTCGTCAGTCTCAGTACTTTTCAGGCAGGAACCACCACCATCCCAACTCCTGGCACCCCTGGTCACTACTGTACTCTGAGCAGGCCTGTAGCCAGGATATTTTAAGTTAAGGGGCATTTAAATTTCTTAAGGGGCACTGGCTAATCAAATTAATCCAGGGGAGAAGGCCGTGATGCCCTGGGCTGGATGGGCAGTCAGGGGGCCTTGCCAGCAAGTAGGGAGGCCTAGCCCCGAGACGCCCCACTGTAGCTACGGGCCTGACTCTGAGCCTTCACTTCTAGAGATTATGGGGCAGGAGCTGAGCACTGAAGAACGTTGGCGTCTCAGAGAAGCAACAGTTTTGAATGGCATCCCCCAAAAGGCCAAAAAAAGGGGGGGGCAGTGCTTTACCAGGGGAAAAGAAAAAAGGGACGCTTCCTGGAAAATGGAGGAGCAAATGATCCCATAAATCACAGGCCCGAGCTGGCTGTCCCTTGATTGTAATAAGGCATTCAAGTTGAATCCTGGGGACACTCGCCTAACTTGTTACGCAGGAAACACCATCATTTCAGGGTTGCATTTTTAATGCCGATTTATATGAATTTATCTTCTGGATAGATGAGCCTTCGGCACGCTAGACTGAGTATTTAAGTGCTTCCCTCCAAGTGCGTTTGTCCCCTCTCCCCCATTAATGGGTCCAGCTTATGGTCTCCTCTACCCCAGTGCATCATTTAGAACCCCTTACATTCGCTGTTCTGCCTCTCAGATCCGTTCTTTCTTTCTTTTTTTTTGCAAAAAGATGCCAGGGCTCCACCGCAAGCCAGACCCATCTTTCTGAGCTGAAACATCCTCCCGGTTTTTGTACCATCTGCAATATTTATCACCATCTTACACACTTTGAGTTTAACCAGATCAATAATTAAAGTCTTGAGGAGGCAATGAATGCCAGACAGAGAGCATATGAACCATGAACACTTTTAACAGCAACACATGGTTTGTTTTCCTGCTACAAAATGTTTCAACCATATATTCACCCCTTGCCTATATTTAGAAGGCTCATGCCATAATCTATTCATGAGAAACGTTATCTTTGCCTTCTGCTTTTCCCATGTATTGAGGGCTGGCTGGCATTAAGGAGTAATCATGTTTTCTTGGCACAATTTAGATTGGACACATCGAAGAAGGAGGAGGAGATTGGATTCATACCCCACCTGAAGGCGTCTCAGAGCAGTTTACAGTCTCCTTTCCCTTCCCCTCCCCACAACAGACACCCTGCGAGGTAGGTGGGGCTGAGAGAGCTCTTTCGAGAACTGCCCTTGAGAGAACAGCTCTGAAAGAATTTATAACTGACCCAAGGTCACACCAGCAGCTGCACGTGGAAGAGTGGGGAATCAAACCCAGTTCTCCCAGATTAGAGTCCGTGCTCTTAACCACTACACCAAACTGGCTCTCCAAACTGGTAGGCTTTGTGCTACTGATTCAGGTGACACTATCATGACTTTGTGCTTTGGAAATGACCCCGGCAGTGCACAGAGTATTGGCATTACTCCTTGTAGTCGGGCTTGATTTGTACTTGTAATCTGCCTTGAGTCCCAGTGAGAAAGAAGGACTATAAATAAAAATAAACAAAACCATCACCAGAAGGCTCACAAGGGCATTAAGGTAGATCCAGGTGGGTGGCCGTGTTGGCCTGAAGCAGCAGAACAAAGTCTGAGTTCCAGGAGCACCTTTAAGACCAACCAAGTTTTATTCAAGGCATAAGCTTTTATGTGCTTCTATATTTGTATCTGAAGAAGTATGCATGCACGTGAAATCTTATACCTTGAATAAAACTTTGTTTTGTGTAGTGCTTAAGTGCACGGAACCATAGTGTACCGTTGGTGTAGTGGTTAAGTGCACGGACTCTAATCTGGGAGAACCAGGTTTGATTCCCCACTCCTCCACTCGCACCTGCTGGACGACCCTGGGCAAGCCATAGTTCTGATAAGAGCTGTCCTTGAAAAAGAGCAGTTTCTGTCAGAGTTCTCTCAGCCCCACCTACCTCACAGGGTGTCTGTTGTGGGGAGGGAAGGGAAGGGAGTTTGTAAGCCGCTCTGAGACTACTTTGGGTAGTGAAGGGCGGGGTATAAATCCAGTCTCCTCTTCTTCTTCTTTTTAAAATTATTTTTTATTATTTTTTATACACATACACACATACATACACATACATGGGGGGAATCATTTCACATATTTAACATGCTTATGCCTTATGTCTTATCAATAAGAATCATAAATAGTCCATCTCAGAATTTTAAGTCTTTTGTTGCAGATGTAACAAATTGTCACGTTTATATCCTCGGAGGTGTTTTATTTGACTATAACTTTTGTATTATTATAGTTCTCCAGCCAAATATAGAATCTTGCCCATGTATTTTCAATTTTTTTTTTCCTGGGTGGTTCTTCAACAATAAAGTCAATTTGTCCATTTCTGCTGTCTCAAAAAATTTGTTTGTAATCTCTTCTCTAATAGGTGTTTCCACTCTTCTCCAATATGGTCTTAAAGGGTATTAGGCTTGACAAAGGTCACACATTCCTGTCCCGTGCTTGTTTCACAGTATCAGGGTGCTAGGGGGTTCCATTGTGCTTGCTTCCAGTTGATCACCTGTGAATGTCCGACAACTATAATAGGCAGGGTTGTCATGCTCCATGTCATAGTTGGAGATATCCCAGAATTACAGCTGGTCTCCAGGTTACAAGCTATCAGTTCCCCTGGAGAAAATGGTGGATGTTATGGCATTATGCCCCAGTGAGGTCCCCCACTCCCCCCTTCCCAGCCCCCTCCTCAAATCTCAAGGAATTTCCCAACCCAGAGCTGGCAACTCTAATAAAGGGTTAGATCCAGATTAAATTCTCCAAGGGCAGAATGGGACTTTTCTGCTCCCCTTCCCACAGTAGCCCACTGATTTCCATAAAATGGTGCTCCCTCCTGGGGGGACAGGGGACCCCAAGGAACAGCAAAAGAGGGGTCTGCAACTGGAAGGGAAAGTTGGTGGAAACTGCCAATTTAGTTTGGATCCAACCCAATGTGTGTACCGTATACCTGTTTTAATATGTATCCAGGATGCATTGCAAAGTATACTTCCATAGTATTTGTGTAATGATAATACAGATCCAAATGCATATTTACTGTGTGAGAAGCAGAAGTGCCGAACTTAAGCCTTAAAGTGATGGCTGTTCAGAAGTGGGAAAATGGGGGAAGAAGAAGAGGAGGAGGAAGAAGAAGAGATAGAAGAAGGAGAGGAAGAAGAGGAGGAGGAGGAGGAGGAGGAGGAGGAGGAGGAGATTAGATTTATACTCCACCCTTCACTCAGAGTCTCAGAGCAGCTTACAGTCTCCTTTCCCTTCCCCTCCCCAACCCTGTGAGGTAGGTGGGGCTGAGAGAGCTCTTTCGAGGACTGCTCTTGAGAGAATAGCTCTGTGAACTGTGACTGGTCCAGCAGCTGCATGTAGAAGAGTGGGGAATCAAACCTGGTTTTCCCAGTTTAGAGTCCACACTCCTAACCACTAAACCAAACTTAGAGTGTCCCTGGAAAACCCCTCTTTGCCATCCAGTTGTAGACACCACTGGAATTCCCTTTGTTCTTTCAGCAGGAATAAAGAGCTAATTGTCCATTCTAGCTCTGGACTGGAGGTAGACTCCAGGTGAAAGAGATGGCAGGGGCAGAGTCATATCTGCATGGTCTCAGACACAAAGAGGAGGAATAAGGGCATGGGATGAGGGAGAAAATGGGGGCAAGGTTCAAGAAGAGCAACAGAGAGGATGCAGCACAGAGTATAAAGACGGAAAACGGGACGTGTGGTGGACAGTAATGGAGAAGAGTCTCAGAAAGGAGGATAATGAAAGAGTGACCGAGAAAGAAAGATGGGCCAGTGCTGAGGAGACAAAAGAGGAAGACAGTGGGGCCTGGAAGGTTGGGGAAAGCCGGGGGAATCAAACATAAGGTGAAGAGGATCCATGCCATAGGACACAGGACTGGAGGCAGTGGGTGAGAGAAGAACTAAACTAAACCAATTCGTATACATAGACTTTTGCAGTGAATCCACCATCAGAAAACAGCCAAAAAGAATATACATACAGTTCTGTCCCATGTCGGGTTGCCAGGCTGCGCCTGGTAATTGGTTGGAGCTTGGGGGACAGGTACGTAGGGGGCACGTGTGGCATCATATGTGCCTTGACATCACTTCTGGAGGAAATCAGAAGTGATGTCACGTCGCTGTAGGAAAACCACAGAATTTCTGGCAGTTCCTAGAATCATGTGACATCACTTCTGGTTTCCCCCTGGAAGGGATATACACCATGCACAATGGCGATGTTCTTAAAAACTTTCTCCCACCCAAGCAGAAGGGATGGCACCCCAGTCCCAGGACACAATCAGGTCAGAAGAGAATGGCACATCCTTGGAAGAGTTCTTATCAAGGAGCAAATTCCAAAACATTCTTATGTTGGAGACCACAGCAAACTTGGAGTGCGGTTATAGTTCTCATTTCAAAAACGCCATAGTCCAGTGGAAAATGCTAAATGCCGACTGGGTAAACAGAGAAAACATACTGTGTTGGGAAAGGAAACGATAGAGCTTGTTATCCTTCCAACCTCATTCATAAATCCAGCAAACAGATGTTCAGCCACCCTAGCAGAGCCGAAAGAGTTCTCAAATCTTTACTAAAACTTCTGTTGAGCAATGTATAATTTAACACATGCAATAATGATCAGGAACAAAATGCATCTCCTTTGAAGGAAGAAAAATCAAAGGCACCCTTGCCTGACCATCAAACGTGTACTATGCACATTTGGAGAGAACTGGCCATTGTATAAAGGGCAGCTAAGATCGTGCTCCTTTTTATCATTTTCATTGTTCTGTTCCCAAGGATCCTGCTGCAGTGGCCGCCTGTCAAGAGGCGAAACACAGAGCAATATGGTTGCCTCCGTGTTATGATTGCCAAGGGAGAAATTTCATCAAGAAAACAGAAACCCACACAGTTAGCCAGTCTTCTCCAGGCCTTCCCGTTATTGTTCATTCCTCAAAACTCATGGGCACAACACATGGTATCATCATCTCTTTCCAGAGGCAATAAGAAATATTGGCTATCATAAAAAAAACCCCACAACCCATTCCAATAATTAAAATGCTCCTTTGCACAAGAGACAGGCAAAATCATAAGGAATAATTCTGGAATTTATTTTCCTTATTAAACTGCAGTGTTTGCTAGTTGCAAAACCTGAATACAAGAGGGTTTGAGTTTTGGGAAGCATATTATTGGTGGACAGGGCTGGTTCTCCACTAGGGTTGCCAATCTCCAGATGGTGGCTGGAGAGCTCCTGCTGTTACAACTGTTCTCCAGGCAAAAGAGATCAGTTCCCCTGGGGAAAATGGCCACTTTGGAAGGTGGACTCTATGGCGTAATACCCTATCGAAGTCCCTCCCTTCCCCAAACCCTGCCCTCCTCAGGCTCCACCCCTCAGATCTCCAGGGATTCTCCAACCTGAAGCGGGCGACCCTGTTCTCCAGCCAAGCTACTCAAGGAATGGAGGGTGCTGCTACATCTGCTGCCCAAGGACCAGGGCTATTTTTGGGTTCCAGCTGGCTCCTGGGTTGGCCACGCCCAGCAGGAACTCATTAGCGTAATAGGCCACAACCAACAGCAGAAACTCATTAGGATTGGCTACATTAGGGGTGTGTGGCCTAACATGCTAAGGAGTTCCTGCTACAAAAAAAGCCCTGGGTTTGGACAACAAACAAGGTAAACAGAATAAGAAGCAAAAAGTGGGTGTGGCTGGATGACCACACTTCTGGTAACACGGGGGTGTGGCCTAATATGCTAATGAGTTCCTGCTGGGCCTTTTCTGCAAAAACGCCCTGCCAAGGACCCAGCCAGTTGGCAGCACAGGAGGCCTTCTGGGCCTGTGTTGCTGCTGGTTGGGTCCAAACTGGCCCATGAAGAGCCAATGGGCATATGTTTCTTGTAGCCAGGCCTGTCAGAGCTCAAGAGAGACCCTTTTGAGACCTCAAGCCATAATGTTTTTTAAAAAAAGAACTATGGACCATGATGTGCATAAAAACAAGTTGCAAAACTTATCAAAAATGACAAAAGTGTCTAGATTTAAAGCTCTCTTTGAACCTGAGGTAGAGTTGCCAGGTGCCTTCCTCCTGCTGGTGGGGGGATTTGGGGAGTGTTCCAGGGGTGGGTGGGGACATGGTCAATGCCTGAAGTGACATCATTGTGACGGCGACATCGAGGCAACACTCTACGTTATGGTCAAAACGGCTACAAACCATAACCACAGAGTTTTCCCTAAAAAGTCACTCTGTTAATGCAGTTAGTAAAGTCCATTGGGGTTAGTAATTAAACAGCTCCTTCCAGATGCTACACGAACAATCCTCAAAGTATCTTCTTTTTAATTTTCTTCCAGTTATGGATTGAGTCCATTTTAACTTTGAAGTCTTCCGTTCCATCACCACTTTCCCCTGGGCTGCTGTCTTCTTCACTTATCCCAGTTTTGAATGCTGCATCCTCCTCCCTGCTGGCGTGTCTCTTCAGAAGTTTCCGTATTTTGAAGATGAAATCCGTCTTCTTTCTTTTTCTCTTTTTCCTTAAACTTCTGGCCTTCTAAGCTTCCAGGGCTCCATAAACTCTTCAGATGAAATTAGATCTCCAGTTTGTCACCTGCTATGCTCGACATCCCCTTCTACTGGCAGAGTATTTTCTTTTATAAAAGCGGAATAGGCTTTGGGAGCCTTATCCACCTCTTCTTTTAACTTTATCGCTTCACTGCCAGTTAGGGGTGCCAAGACATTTGTCAAGGTAAATCCGAGATCTTCTTTCTCTTCTTCTTTAACGCCCTGGAAACCTAGAATCAGATTCGATTTCTGTTCGATCTCCATCATCTTTCTAGTTGTTTCCGATATCTGTTTCTGTCGACTGATGAGAACACTTTCCATTTTGAACAGAGTTTCGTTGATTTTCTGCAATTGTTCCAGCAGGGGGCACAGCATCTCCTTTTCCTGTTGATTGACAGCAAGCTTGGGGGGGCTGTCTGGACCGGAAGTCCCTCCCTCTCTTCTCTTCCGGTGTCTGCAGGACTTTTTCCATTATCGGCATTTTGTTTTTTTGTTTACTTTTAAAAAGTTCGTGCCGCATCCCCCAGGAAGCTAAGATGATCGCAGTCTTCCATGCAAACCCAACGGTACTTTCACCAACACTTTGTTTTCTCTCTGCCCCCCTTCACGCTCCCTTTGTAGATCTTGCTTCTCAAAGGGGTGGGAACTCCTCCCTCCTCCCAACGCTTATACGCATGCAGGGGGCTCCGAATTACGCTTCAAAATAGATCTTCAACTCACGATTCGATGCTACTTCTTCTTTTTATGTTAAACCATAGCCCTGTCTTCACTCCTGGAAATCGGTGGCGCCGCTAAGTCCCATTACGGGCACGCCGCAGTGGGGCCGATTGGGGCGGGGAGAAAGCCTCAATCTCCCGGCTGTCTGCCGGCAAAGAGGCTACTCCCCAAGCGCCCCGGTTCGGGAGCCTTTGCCTAAGGCTCACTAGGGTCTTTCGCACATGCGAAGACCCCCTAACTGCGCGTGGGCTAACCGCCTCCGGGAACGTCCCGAGAAGCGGCCGCCATTCGCGACGCGGAAACCGAAAACCCCTATTTCTTATTTTTTTTAATAAATATATAATCACTTTTTGCTATATGTAATCATGCTACATAATCGCTTTTTCTTTTCCATATCTTGTTTATATAGCATCTGTTTTATATATATCTTATATAATTATCTGTTTTGTATACATTTAAATGACTCCCCCATTTCAACACCGCTCAAGCTGCGAAGCGGTGAGCCTGCCCACCGCCAAGTCTATTGGTTGTGGGCAGAGGAGCTGCTCAGATGGGGTGGAGCTATGGATGGGGTGGAGCTCACTAATGAGGGGGCGTGTCCCCCAATGCCCCATTGTGGCTATGTGCCTGCCCCAACTACATGGATCTCCGTGTCCCCCCACCAAAAGAAGACAGCCTGGATACGACACTGGATATCCCCCCATCCCACCCCAACTGCATCCCGAACAGAGTGTAGCCTGAGATGGTCAGATCCCAGAAGCTAAGCACCCGGGAAAACAAGAGCTGCTAGGCAGGAGAAGGCAATGGCAAACCACCTCTATACATCTCTGTCCTCGAAAAGCCTATGGGGAGCGAGGGTCACCACAAGTTGGGTGCAACTTGATGGCTCTTTATTATTATTATCATCCCACTCCAATTTCTTTCCAGCGTCTGAAATGGAAAATTAGAAGCTTTGGGGAAAATCAGAAGGGGGGGGAAATCTCTTTCAGAATGCAAAATGAAATGGTTTCCCAAAGCGGTGCTTTAAAATAACACTCAGGCTAGGTCATGCTGCCGCAAATCACTGCCGTTCAAAATGCAAAGTTTGTCACATTAATAATGCTGATATGGCTGCTCCGTTGGATTGGATTACTGAGCGAGACACATTTTAAGGACTTCATGCGGTGGCGGGGAAACACTTTCAAATATCGTGGATTACGTGCCATCAGGTATCTGGGACAGGGGAGCTACCTGAGGGTGGAAGAATGCATTCCAGTGAAGACCTGAGATTCTTTTCCTCCCCAATAACTGTTTTTAACCAAATGCAGCCATGGAGGGTACAATTCAAAGGAGGGCAGAAGAGAAGGCATGCTATTTTACTACTTGCTGATTTCTCACTGCAAATCACCACCCCCAGGTGATATTTACCTGCACACAGGAAATAATATACGAGTATCCATAAATTTTCCCAAGTGGGGGTCAAAGCTGCTTGATAGTGGTGATTGCTGGAGATAAAAGAGACACGGGAAAGAAGTCCAACAGGTATCCCACCAACTAGCTTATGTTTTATGCTGCATTCCTATTTATTTATTTTTTTAAAGTTGGAAAAAAGAGTCATGGAACTGCATCTAATCTGCCTTTCCTTCCTGAGGGTCTGGCAAGTATTTTGTTCCATCAAATTAATTGGCTCAAGTGGTTAAGACGCTGAACTGCAGACCGGAAGGTCGGTAGTTCAGCAGTTCGAGACCCGAGTGCCGCAAGACGGAGTGAGTTCCTGTCTCTGGTCCCAGCTCCTAGTCTCCCGTCTCTGGTCCCAGCTCGAACCTAGCAGTTTGAAAGCAAGAAATTGCAAGTAGATAAATAGGTTCCGCTTTGGTGGGAAGGCAACAGCGTTCCGTGTGCCTTGGTGTCTAGTCATGGTGGCCACATGAACATGGAAACGTCTTCGGACTCTTCAGTTTGGAAATGGAGATGAGCACCGCATCCCTAGAGTCGGATTCGACCGGCTTTCCAGCAAGGGAAACCTTTACCTTTGCTATACTCAATTAGACCCTTGGTCCATCAAGATCAGTATTGTCTACTCAGACTGGCAGCAGCTCTCTGGGATCTCAGGCTGAGGTCTTTCATGGCACCTGCTAACCACTACTATGAAGAAGGCCAGTTGCAGCCATAAATGCAACGGGCGCTAGCTTGATCAGGTGGCTGCAGGCCCCATCTCTTCCCCTTGGCTGCTCGAGTCCCCCGCCAGCCAAGATGGCCGAGGTCATTCCCCCCATTGTGTGGGGAGGCCAAGCAAACAGGCTCTGACAAGGAAGGAGAGGCAGTTTAAACCTGATCCTTTAACTGGAGATGCCAGGGGTTGATCCTGGGGCCTTCAGCATACCAAGCAGATGCTCTTCCACTGAGCCACAGGCCCTCCCTCAAGATGGCCTCATACAACAACGGCCTCTGAGGACACTCAGTTCTGGCACTCCTCAGACTCCTTCATCTGCTGCAGCAATTGGAAAAGATACCTGAACGTACCCATAAAGCTGGGAACCAACCAACACGTGAAGAGGGTAGAGAAGCCTGTTTCAGTTTATGCAGCCTGTAGTGACTATGAAACTGGTGACCCTGACCAATGCAAAATTACACAGAAGCAAACCTTGCTGAATCAGTGCAGGTTACCAGCAAGTAAGTGTGCTCCTTGCTTTGTGTAATGGTGACTGAAGTCCTGTCTTACTTTGACGTTTAACTAGATGCTGATGTTTATTTCTGTTCCTGAACTATGTTATCCGGACAGTAATTTCCCAGGCTTTTCCTCCAAAAACATTAACTTCTTCCATATGATAATACCGAGGCTGATCTATTGCCCAGGTAATCAGACCCTCTTTTGTTTCTTGCGCTGTTGTTTCTGTTTTCAACATCCCCCCCCATTGTCCCCTGTGCTTAGGTACCTTTGACTACATCAGCTAGAGGATCCATTTGTAAGACTTGGTTATATTATGGTCTGAATTATATCACTACTAGGAAGAAGGCCAGTTGCAGCCATAAATGCAACAGGCGCTACCTTGGCCAGGTGGCTGCAGGCCCCGTCTCTTTCCCCCTGGCTGCTCGAGTCCCCCGCCACCCAAGATGGCTGGAGTCATTTAAACCACCTCTCCTTCCCTTGGCTCACTCGGGTTCCCGTGATTGCGGGGAGGCCGGGAAGAGGAGCAGACCCAGCCCCCAGCCAATGGCATGCGAGTAGTCTTGTGTGGCAGCTGACGGGCCAATGGCTGAGGTGGCGTATGGAATCTTGCCACTCCAAATTGCTTTTATAGTATAGGAGAGAGATTATGGTCTGAATTATATCATTTCAGCATTGTGTAAATATTCTGAAAAGTACAGTTTTATGCGCTAAGCAATAAATAATACAGGTTTCTTTTAAACAAAGTGGTAAACGTAGAGAAAAAACGTGGTGATTTCAAAAATATTCAGAAAATTTACTTGTTCAGCGCTGACATCAAGATAGCTTTATTCATTTATTTATTTTAGCTTGGCATGCATAGTGTTATATCCCTCTTTCATGGCCCTTCCCCATCATCTTTTTTCTAATCTGAAAAGCCCAAGACTCTTTAGCCTTTTCTTGGGGGTAAAGATGCTGTAACCCCTTAATTATCACGGCTGCTGTCTTCTGATCTGAGCTTTACTAGTGACTACATTCAAAGCCATTATCAGTTAAACGCCATAATCACTGCACCGGGATGAATCTATAACTGGCACTGGAAAATTGGAATGGCTAACCTAGGGTTCCCAGCCCTGCAGTGGGGGCGAGGTAGCTCCTGCCCCATGCGGCACTCCCTATTCCCTGTTCAGTGGAGGAGAATGGTGCCAAAATGCGGGTGGGGGATCAGCAGTGTCCCAGCACAGTGATGTCACTCTCAGAAGCCTGGAAGTGACATCACTGTGTCACGGGGGGGGGTCACCAGGGTTGCTCACAGACAGTGACGTCCAGGGCTATTTTGGGGCAGGAACGCACAGGAACAGAGTTCCGGCTGGCTCCTGAATTGGCCACACCCAGCAGGAACTCATTAGCATAATAGGCCACACCCAACAGCAGAAACTCATTAGGATTGGCTACATTAGGGGTGTGTGGCCTAACATGCAAAGGAGTTCCTGCTACAAAAAAAGCCCTGGGTTTTGACTACAAACAAGGTAAACAGAATAAGAAGCAAAAGGTGGGTGTGGCTGGATGACCACACGTCTGGTAAGATGGGGGTGTGGCCTAATATTCTAATTAGCTGCACAGTCAGGGGTGTGGCCTAATATGCTAATGAGTTCCTGTTGGGCTTTCTCTACAAAAATAGCCCTGGTGATGTCAGTGTATCACCAGTGACATCAGCTCACAACCAGTGCTGCCCCCCATCACAAGGTAAGCCCGCTCCAACCCCTCCACCAGTTGTCTGGGGGACCCGACAACCCTATACTAACCACTGCCTAAGAGAGCTTTCCTTCTCAAAAGCTTATACTCTGAAATTTTTGTTGGTCTCTAAGGTGCTACTGGAATCAACTCTAACACTAACCAGTTACACAGCACAGCCTCTGGCAGAGCATCAACAAAGGCTGGGGCAACCTCCCTCAAGAGGGAGTTTCTAAGATGTGCTGCCACAGAAAAGACTCTCTTCTGTGGCACATGGAGGAGCATCCCTGGTAATGACCACACTGGTCAGGCAGGTGTACAGCAGCAGGTGGTCCTAGAGATCACGTGGTCCTGGTCTGCTTAGTGCTTTAAAGATTTCATCCTGCACAGGAATTAGCATTTATGTACAACACAAGTTCTGGCATAAAGAGATTTGTCATCTTTAGTAATACTTTCCTCACATAGTGCTCCTGAAAGGTGTAAAAACAGGTCTTTTGTGACTGTAAGTTGTCTTCCATGTGCAGCAGGGCACTTTTGGATACAATCCTACCTGATTCCATCTTCAACTGCAGGCTACTTCTAATGAATCCAACACGTTTCAACAGCCAGCCACTATGTACAATGCCCTACTATGTATCCAGGTTTGGCCAACACATTACATCTATCAAGTCAAGTTGTTGCATAATATTTCCTTTGCTGATGGATATTACATTCCTTCCTTTTAAAACAGCATCTTGACCATATACTCTGGTAGCAAATGTTATGTATGCGTTACAGAAGTGTTTTAGGGAGGTAGATAACAATGTCCTCTTGTTAGTATCAGCAGCAGCAGCAACAACAAGCAGGTATATACAAATGAATGAATACGTTGCATATAATTCATACCTCAGCCTGGAAACCACTTGAAGTTCTGATCGCCATAGTAAGTGTAAGGTTACCTCTCTTTTGTTCAAGAGGCACAGCTCTTCACTTACCTTTGATGTCTGCTTACGCTTCAGAAAATCACGGCTCTTTCTCTTGAAAATCACTACAAAAGTAAAGAACGTGATTTGGAAACAGGTTCACGTCCCCAGATTGCATAATAATACGACTGAAAATACTCCACACAGTCCCGTTCTTTTTACAACAGGGTCTTTCTGAACCATGTTGTTATAATACGGTCCTATTATCTTAAATTAAAATGCCCTCCCAAACACCTCTGCTTTATATAGTTCGGGGAATGACAGAAGCGTGGGAGTGTTCGTTTCACAAGGTTAGGGCCACAACAGGGAATGCTTCTGTATAGGTAGTTGTAACCTGCTTTCTGCATTATGATATAGATTCAGGTGGGTAGCCAGGGCAGTTTTGGGGCAGGAACGCACAGGAAGGGAGTTCTGGTTGGCTCCCGAGTTGGCCACGCCCAGCAGGAACTCATTAGCATAATAGGCCACACCCAACAGCAGAAACTCGTTAGAATTGGCTACATGCGGGGGTGTGGCCTAACATGCAAAGGCGTTCCTGCTACAAAAAAAGCCCTGGGTTTTGACAACAAACAAGGTAAACAGAATAAGAAGCAAAAGGGAGGGTGTGGCTGGATGACCACACTTCTAGTAACATGGGGGTGTGGCCTAATATGCTAAGAAGCGGTGTGATTGGGGTGTGGCCTAATATGCTAATAGATTTCTGCTGTTGGGTGTGGCCTGTTATGCTAATGAGTTCCTGCTGGGCTTTTTCTACAGAAAAAGTCCTGCTGATACTACTGCTTTATTTACTGCAGATCTTAAACTGTCTGGTTGTTGTTGTTTTTTTTTAAAAAAAGATGTATAATTTGTAATCTGCCTTGCATCCCAACGGGAAAGAAGAAGAAGCATGTGCTATCAGGTTGCAAACAACCATCTATGGGGTGTTCCAAACAAGAGAGGAAGAGAGGTGTTTTGCCTTCGCTTTCCTCTGCATAACAATCTCAGTCTTCCCCGGTGGTCTCCCATCCCAGTACTAACCATGGCTGGCCCTGCTTTGGTTTCAGGGTCTGACAAGCTTGGACTAACTGGGCTAACTGGGCTGCTTAACAATAAGAGAGATGGGCTATAAATGATGTAAATAAATTAAGTATATAGAAGTGAAAAAGGGAGCCAATTTTAGCAGCAGCACTGCAAGCACACTTCCTTAATGTGATTGTGAAAAATGAGAACCACGGTTTTCTCCTCAAGGCATACGAAGGGCTTGACCTGTTGAAAAGAACCAGAGCCCTTTCTAGATGAGGGGTCGCTAGAGCGCTGATTTGCCCCACTTAAAGCATTTGCGTGCTAATTTACAAATTAGGTTTGAATTAAATAACACTGATTATTAACTGACTCAACCTTGTATCCCTAAAAAAAGTAAGGAGTGACTCCAGTAATCCATGTGTCGTTTCAGCCCAGTTCAGAGTCTCAGCCTGTCTTTGGTTATAACAAGGGGGATAATGGATTTAAGGGCATGAATGTGATCTTTCAGTTTCTCCATCGCCACAACTTTATCCCGTGAATGACAGAGGAGAAGTTTTCAACCATGACGGATGGAAGGCACAGTCATATTGAATATATGTATGCGATGATGTCAGCAATACAGATTACGGCCACTACCCAAGGGGGAAAGTGTGATAAAGGAGTTCATTTTCAAAGGGAATTCAAGCAAGAACTTCTCAGGTTCACAATCACCTTCTACTTGAATTGCTTTTCAGTACTGGCTAATGCAGTTCATACATTTTTCCTTCTTAAGTCACATAGAAAAGGCAGTGCTTCTTTTCCCTTACTTCCTAGAAAGGTGGGCGAAGATACAATAGCTAAAGAGGAGTGATTGCTGCTTTACAGAACAGTTAAATGAGCATGATGCTCAAGGATTCCTAGCCTCTGATGTCCCAGAGTTGACAGAAATCATTTGATCAGACAAAATCACATGGAAATATATTCCAGCAAATATGTCTGGGGAAATCAATCTTTACAATGGCATTTCTGGAATACATTTCCAGGTCACAAAAGGTGTCCCAGAGTAAGATGCGCCATACTTCAGCTTGCTGCCTTTAATATATTAACACTACCATTCTGACAACAACATTTAGAAACAGCAGAATGAATCTGGCTGCCTTAAAGTGGGGCTGCATTTCATGAAAGGAACAATCAATCAGGGGGAAAACCAGGAAGTGAGATTTATTCATATGCAGAGATGCCACAAAGATCACAATCTACGGCATCTCGAAAGTACAAAATAGTTCCATCATTAATTAGCGCTGCACTCGGTTTGCAATTGATTTGTAACTCATCAATTTTATTGTGATTATGGACTTGGGAATAGCTTCGGTTCTAAAAATGTCACCCAATGTCAAAGAGAGTGCAGTGTAGGCTAGGGATGGGCATGAACCGAACCACAAATAAATAAATAATTAAATAAAAAAAAATTGACAGGCGCAGGTTCTGGAGGTTCAGGACTGAATAGACTGGATCCTGTGCAAGGCAGAGACAGCAAACTCACAGTGGATCTCCCCTGGATGCTCCTCTATATGACCTCCAAGTACTCTAACTTGCACAGGATCAGTTCTCTACAGTGCTGAACCTCCTGAAGTTCAGGAGTATATAGAATGGATCCTGTGCAAGCCAGAGACACCAATTTCACAGGGGATCTCCAGCTGACTATCCTCTGTGATCCTTCCAAGTTTGGTGAGGATTGGATTTACAGGTTCAGAGTTACGGCACTCAAAAGAAGGTGCCTCCAGAAAAGTATTTTCTGGGTAAGTGACAGGTGGTCATCTCTCCAGAAAGCACTTTCCTGGAGGTACCTTCTTTGGAGTGTCGTAACTCAGACCCTGTAAATCCTATCCTCACCAAACATGGCTGGCAGGTAGAGTTGATTCAGATGGAGATCTTCTGTGAGTTTGATGCCTCTAGAATGCCAGGGAGCATTCTACTGTGCAATGAACCTAACCAAACCAATTTGTAAGGCAGCTAAAAGTGTGTGATGGTCTGTGGTTCCTGAAAGGGGCATGTCATGAACCACAAACAGAACCATATTTTCCTGGTTTGTTCCCACCCCTAGTGCAGACTGTAAAGTACTGGGTTTCAGGCCTCATGACTCGGACGACGACATAAGAGAAGACGCGTTTATTCGTACTTCACATAAGACAAAGAACACACAGTAACGGCCGGAGGCCAACTATATACAGTTAGGGGGGACGGCCCTATATTCCTATTGGCGGGTTTGAATCGCCCGCCAATGCTGCCATTGGTTCACTTCTGGCGAGCTCAGGAACCTAGTCCCTATTGTTCTCAGAGAGCGAAGCTTGGCTGTATTTCGCCAGCTCAGCCCTCTGATCCCAGGACACAACACCCCTCCCCCATAGTTCGTCTCCTATCAGGTGACGTAGTCCTTTAAGTATGCTGGTGGCCTCCTTTCTCTTAGCGAACGTCGGGGGCCGGTACCGGACTGGCGGGGCCCCTGTCGGTTGGTCCGCCCGCCCGAGGAGCTGGGGCCTCTGGAAGTAGCCGAGGCGGTGACGGTGGTGGCTGTAACGGTGGCGGCAGAGGCGGCGGCGGTTCGGCTGCTACCGGGGCCAACGGTGGCGGCAGCGGCGGCGGCGGTTCAGCGGCTGCTGGGGCCCCCTCCGGATTCCGTGGACTCCCTGGCGCTGGTTCCGCTGTCGGTGCTTGCGGTCGATCGGATGATGGGGCCGGGGCGGCATGTCCCGGTAACTCGATCTCTCTATCGGGGTCTTGTCGCCTCCGGAGCTGGTCGATGTGTTTGCGGAGGACCCGGTCCCCATCGGTTAGGACCTCGTATGACACCGGCCCGGTGGGTTTTAGGATGCGCCCTGCCACCCACTGCGGCCCTGCTCCGTAGTTCCGGAAGTAGACAGGGTCTCCCGGTAGGAAGCTTCGGGGCGCCTCCCTGTTCTCGACCAGCTTTCTCTCGGGGGCTCGGTCTGGGTGGAGTCTGTCTAATAAAGTGGTAGGGCGGCGGCCCATTAATAGTTCGGCGGGGCAGTGGCCGGAGATGGGGTTTGGGGTGGTGCGGTATGTGAGAAGGAAGCGGGCCAGCCGGAACTCCCAGTCCCCCTCCGTTATGCGGCTCAGGGCCTCCTTGGCGGTGCGTACTGTCCTCTCCGCCTGTCCATTAGTTGCTGGGTGGAAAGGCGCGGATCGTATGTGCCTGATGAGGTTCCTTTCGAGGAACGCTTGAAACTCCGCAGATGTGAATGCTGCCCCGTTGTCCGACACGATTGTGTCGGGTAACCCGTGCGTTGCGAATATTTTCCGCAGGGCCCTTATTGCCGCCTTGGTAGAGGTGGTGGACACTGGGCTTATTTCCACCCATTTTGAATAAGAGTCTACCGTTACCATGAACTGGAGCCCCTGGAACGGCCCCGCAAAGTCTATGTGCAGGCGTGACCACGGCTTGTGGGTAGACTCCCAGCTTTGGGTTGGCGCTCTCGGTGGATTGGGGCGGACCTCCTGACATCGTGTGCACCCTCGGACCCAGGATTCGATTTCTGCGTCCACCCCGGGCCACCATACGTAGCTCCTTGCTAGAGCTTTCATTCGTACGATGCCCGGGTGGGCCTCGTGCAGCGTTTCTAACACCCCTTGTCTCATGGGCCCCGGAATGATCACCCTGTCTCCCCATAGTAAACACCCTTTCAATGCGGACAGCTCTTCCCGCCTGGCCTTGTATGCTGCGAACTCTGGCCCTGTCTGTTCCGCTGGCCACCCCCTCACCACCCAGTTTAGGACCCGGGAGAGAATGGGATCTCGGGACGTGCGGGCGGCCACGTCTGCAGCCTGAAGGGGGGTTTGGCAGTTCCTCCATCAGCAAGACAGCGGGGGCTGGGGCCGGATCTTCCCCTGTCTGCGGCAGCGGTAGGCGGCTCAAGGCGTCGGCATGACCCAGCGCCTTGCCCGGCCGATGCTCCAGTCTGTATTGGTAACCCGCTAAAAATAAGGACCAGCGCAACACCCGGGGCGACAAAACTTGCGGCGTTTGTTTGTCCGCCGCGAACAGTCCCAGGAGCGGCTTATGGTCGGTTACGAGCGTGAAGGGCCGCCCGTACACAAAATTGTGGAATTTTTTTACCCCCGCCACCAGTGCCAAGCCCTCCCTGTCGATTTGGGCGTAGTTCCGCTCCGCGGGGGACAGCGTGCGGGAGTAGTAAGCCACCGGGACCTCCCTCCCATCCGGTAGCTTGTGGGCCAAGACTGCCCCGACCCCATATGGTGATGCGTCGCACGCAAGGATGACCGGGAGCTTTTCATCGAAGTGCGCGAGTACCGCGTTTGAAATCAAGAGGACTTTAACCCCCGAAACGCCGCCGCCTCCCTCGCTCCCCAGGCCCAAGGTGTCGCCTTATCTAGCAGCCTGTGTAGGGGTTCGGCCACGGCGGCTTTGTGGGGGAGAAATGAGTGATAAAAGTTCAGGAGGCCTAAGAACGCCTGGAGCTCGGCCTTGGACTTCGGGGCGGGGGCCTCCACGATGGCCTTCACCTTGTCCCTCGCCGGATGCAGGCCGGAAGCGTCTACCCGGTATCCCAAGAATTCCACCTCCGGCACCCCGAGGAGACACTTCTCCCGCTTCACTTTCAGCCCCGCGGCTTGGAAGCGTTCCAGTACAGTTCTGAGGCGGGCGGCGAAGCTTTCCGGGGTGGTCGCGGCGATGAGGACGTCGTCGAAGAACGGCGTCACTCCAGGGATCCCTTTAACAGATCGTCCATTAGATTTTGGAAGATCCCTGGGGCCACACTGACCCCGAACTGCAGCCTCTTCACCCGGAAGGCTCCCCGGTGGGTCACTATAGTCTGTGCCTCGGCCGTGGCCTCATCTACTGGGAGTTGCTGGTACGCCTGCGCGAGATCCAGCTTTCCAAATATGCGCGCCCCCGCCAGTGTTGCTAGGACATGGCTGACCACGGGTACGGGGTATGCGTGCGCCTGAAGTGCCTGGTTAATAGTGCACTTATAGTCCGCGCAGATGCGGATCTCCCCGTTTGGCTTGACTGGTGTCACAATCGGGGTTTCCCATCTCGCGTTCGGAACGGGCTCTAAGACTCCCTGGGCCACCAGCCGGTCTAGTTCGGTCTCTATTTTAGGGCGTAGGGCCAGGGGCACGGTGCGGAAGCGCCGACGGATGGGCGTCACGGTGGGGTCTAAGTGGAGCGACACCGGGGGCCCTTTGTAACATCCCAGTTTCCCGTCAAAGACCTCTGGGAATTCCTTGCACACCGCCCCCCAGTCCCGCACCCCACATTTATTTACTCCCCCAATCGATATGCCTAGGGCCTCGAACCACGCCCGCCCCAGGAGACTCGCGAGATTTCCCTCTACCACCACCAAGTCCAACTTCCCCTCAAAGTCTCGGTACTGCACTCGGAAAGTGCCGACTCCCCGGATGGGGACAGGGTTCTTTTGAAAGTCCACCAAGCTTAGTGGCGATGGACGTAGAGGGGTCCCCCTAGTGGGCAAAGTCTTTTTAAAGTGTCCAGGGAAATGATGGACGCCGCCGATCCCGAGTCCACTTCCATGCAACAGGGGGACCCCTCGATCCGCACGGTTACTTGGATCTTCGGGGCAGAGGAAAGGTTGGGGTTGGGGAGGCGAAGTACCTGTAGTGGTTGGTCGGTGAGGTGGTACAACTCGGCGACCTCTTCCGTTGTCTCGTGTGCGGTGGACGATGCGCGGTACTGGGGGACCGACGATCTCGAATTCCGGGAGCCCTTGGACCGGCAGACCCGGGCGAGGTGTCCCTGCTTTCCGCACCCGTGGCAGACAGCGTCCCGGAACCTGCAGGATTTCCGTCCGTGGCCCTCCCCGCAGCTGGCACAGACGGCTCGGTTGCCGGAGTACTTGGCTTGCTCCCTGTTGGCCTGCTGGAACGGCGCCGGCCGGCGTTGTTGGGGTTTGAGGGCGAAGACCTCGTCCGTCTCTTCGTTTCCGGGGCTTGGGCTCCTTCCAACCACCTGTGCGGCCGCGACCGGCCGATCCCCTTCTGCGGCCTCGTGGGCAGTGGCGGCGTCGAGGGCCTCGTCCAAGGTGAGCTTCCGGTGTCCCACCAACTTGCGCCGCAGCTTGGAGTCCGCCAGGCCCCACACGAACTGTGTCAGCAGGTTGTCCTCCACCTTCGGAAACCCGCAGTCCACGGCTAGCGCCCTTAGCGCGGCTAGGAAGTTGGCAATGGATTCCCCTCGGGTCTGGACTCGCCTCTGGAAATCCATCCTCTTGGCCAGGAAGGTCGGCCGGGGGCTGAAGTAGCCATTTAGGACGTCCAGGATTTCCCCAAACGAGCTCTCCAAGGCCGTGCGGGGCACCAAGAGGCTCTTGGCGAGGCGGACGGTTTGGGTGCCGCAGGCGTTCAGGAGGATCGCTCGTTTCTGGTCGGGGTGGCGGATTTGGTTGAGCTCCAAGTAGCTGATGAGCTGGTCGACCCATGCGTCCCAGGTTTCTGGCTGCGACTGGTCGAAGTGCTCCAGTGTTACGTGGGAAGCGGCCATGGTTCTGTCAGGAACGGCGCGCGCCGGGGCGAGCGGTGCGGTGCTGCTCTCGGGGTCAGCGATGCGATGCTCGGCGAGCGGTGCGGTGCTGCTCTCGGGGTCAGCGATGCGTTGCTCGGCGGTGTCCGTTTCGTCGTTCATGGAGTCACAGAAGGCGTTAGAATCCCATCCTCGTCGCCACTGTAAAGTACTGGGTTTCAGGCCTCATGACTCGGACGACGACATAAGAGAAGACGCGTTTATTCGTACTTCACATAAGACAAAGAACACACAGTAACGGCCGGAGGCCAACTATATACAGTTAGGGGGGACGGCCCTATATTCCTATTGGCGGGTTTGAATCGCCCGCCAATGCTGCCATTGGTTCACTTCTGGCGAGCTCAGGAACCTAGTCCCTATTGTTCTCAGAGAGCGAAGCTTGGCTGTATTTCGCCAGCTCAGCCCTCTGATCCCAGGACACAACACAGACAATCTCGCTTTATTTCAAGTTCCTTCTCACCCAAAAGCTCAGCCTCAATGGACACATGTTTTGGCCCATAATTACAGCCTACTGCAAGCTGAAGACCCACCAGTGAAGTCCTAAGCAGAATTATTTTGTAAACGTATATCCCACTTTTCTCTGTGATTGTGATCCAAAGCATCTTTTTACATTGTCCTTCACTCCACCACTCTATCCTTCACAACAGCAACCCAGTGAGGGAGACTGGCCTGAGAGATTGTGATGGGCCCAGGGTCACATGGCTAGTTTCCATGGCAGATCTGGACTTCAAACCTCATAATCCCAGGTCCTAGTTTGACACTCCAACCACTATACCACACTAGTTCTCAATTTATTCACAGTGTAATCCAAATCCCTTCTTAGTCAATTGAAGGGTATGGATTCTGTCTTGGATTGCACTCTGGATGTCTGGACACCATAAGAAGAAAGAACCTGGTCCTATCCCCAGTTCAAATTTCATATATATCACTGCAGAGGTGTCCTGTTACAAGTGGCAAGTACAGCCAAGGGCTATCTGAAAGCCTTGACATAGACTCATAGAGTTGGAAGAGACCAGCAGGATCATCTAGTTCAACATTCTGCATAATGCAGGAAATTCACAAATACCTCCCCACTACACCCTCAGTGAACACAGTTCCACACCCAGAAGATGACAAAAAACAAAAACAACCCTCCAGGATCCCTGGCCAAACTGGTCTAGAGAATATTTGCTTCCTGACCCCAAGATGGCAATCAGCATTTCCCTGGGTGTGTAAGAAAGGGCCACAAGAATTAAGCACTGAGGCAAGCTTTCCTGCCCTCTGTTCTCATGATCTGCCTATGTTCACAGAATCAGCATCGCTGTCAGATGGCCATCTAGCTTCAAAACCTCCAAAGAAGGAGAGCCCACCACCTCCCAAGGAAGCCTGTTCCACTGAGGAAGCGCTCTGTCAAGAAGTTCTTACTAATGTTTAGCTGAAAACTCTTTTGATTTAATTTCAACCCATTGGTTCTGGTCTGACCTTCTGAGGCAACAGAAAACAACTCCATACCATTCTCTATATGACAGCCATTCAGGTACTTGAAGATGGTTACCATATCACCTCTCAGTTGTCTCTTCTCCAGGCTAAACATAACCAAGCTCCTTCAGCCTTTCCTCATGGGACTTGGTCTCCCGACCCCTCACCATCTTTGTTGTCCTCCTCTGGACATGTTCCAGATTGTCTATATCCTCTTCAAATTGTGGTGCCCAAAACTGAACACAATACTCTAGGTGAGGTCTAACCAGAGTAGAATAAACCAATACCATCACTTCAAGTGATCTGGACACTGTTGATACAGCCCAAAATCACATTTGCTATTTTAGATACTGCAGCACACTGCCGACTCATGTTCAGTGTATGGTCTACTAAGACCCCAGATCCTTTCTGTAAATACTTCTGCCAAGACAAGTCTCCTCTATCCTATAATTATGCATTTGATTTTTCCTACCTAAATGCAGAACTTTACATTTATCCCAACTGAAATTAATTCTGAGTATGAGCCGCCATGGCCACTTATACCACCGCTCCTTGATAGAAAGAGACCATCGGGGGGTAACATCTTTCCATCTCCCAGCCTTCCCCCCGTTACGCAAGATGTTAGGAGTTTATTTGTGCATCTGTAGAACTGATTTTAAGTTATTTTAATTTGTATTTTGTACTATGTAACTTTGTACACCAAATGCACTTGGTGCCTTATGTAAGCCACCCTGAGCCCATTCGCGGGGAGGGCGGGGTATAAACGTCATAAAATAAATAAATAAATAAATAATTTTATTTGTTTTAGCCCAGTTTTCCAGCCTGTCGAGATCATCTTGTATCCTGACTCTGTCTTATACTGTATTTGCTACCCTTTGCAATTTAGTATCATCTGCAAATTTAATAAGCATTCCCTCTATTCCTTCATCCAAATCATTTATAAAGATGTTGAATAAAACAGATCCCAGGACAGATCCCTGAAGCACTCCACTTGTCACTCCTCTCCAAGAAGATGAGGAACCATTAACAAGCACTCTTTGGGTGTGATCTGTCAACCAGTTACCAATCCACCTAATGGTAATGGGATCCAAACCACATTTTACCAATATGTCAATGAGATTATGTGGAACTTTGTCAAAAACCTTACTGAAATCAAGATAGACCTTGTCTACGGCATTCCCCTGATTCAGCAAGGTTGTGACTTTCTCGAAAATAGGGATAAGGTTAGTCTGATGTGACTCGTTCTTGAGAAAACCAGGCTCTTAGTAATCACAGCCATCCTTTCTAAGTGCTCAAGGATCAACTGTCTGATAATTTTTTTCTAAAACATTTCCAGGTACAGATGTCAAGCTGATGGGTCGGTAGTCACCCGGATCCTCCTTTTCCCCCCTTCTTGATGATGACATGTAGGTTCTCCTGTGACCAATCACGCCCCCCCACAATTCCTTGCTAACTCAACCAATTGTGGGGAAAGCAGGCATGGAACACAAAGTGTGTCGTGGAGCCTATATATGACCAGGTTATGGATGATATTTCAAAGCAATCTATTACTAACTTGAATAATTTTCCCATGGAGGAAGCAGTACCCCTGTGAATCCAACCTGTGTAATCGTTTCAGAAATAAACTCAAGACGTTTTTAATTTTGACCACAGGGAGTGGGCACAGCCCTAAAATGGACGCTGCAGCAGTCATTTGCGAACAGGCTGCCATGGGGAACTGTAGCCGATCACAACATATTGGGAAGCTGCAAGACAAGCATCCTCCTACAACGGAGGCAGCAATGGATGCTCTCTGCAGACACAAAGGCAATGCCCTCTGCATTCTTCAGAAGCCACTCCTCCTCCAATGACACGGTGGAAAGACAGGACTGGCTCTCTGCTTTGAGGGAGAGATGTTTTGTTGAAGAAACAAATGGTCACCAGAAGCTCTGAAGCTGATATTACTGGGTCTATGATGGCCAAAATGAGGACTTTTCCATGTGGGTTTTTCCCATCAGTTCTGGCCCCGTATTGCTTCGGTTTATCTCAATTTCCACATGCATTTTCATGCCTTTAATTTTCACACAGACACCCTAGTATTTTCAGGTTTCTTTGAGACCACTTTATCCCAATCTTCTTTTGGAAGCTGACCTTTCCCCTCGTAGTACTGTTTCTATGGGTTTTCTTCGTCCCACCCCCTCCAGCCTACTTTCCAGTTATTGGGCTGTCGTTATCATTAAATCTCTTCTCCCCTCTACCCTGAAGATATGTGAGTCCATTTTAAAAAATGCACTAAAATATAGACAAGCCATTGGAATGCTAGGTCATGCAGGGTCTCTGAATTCCCAGCTTTTATTTTTTTTAAAAGTAAGTCTCCAGCCCTTTCCCTTTCCAAAATGTAAGTAAAAAAGGCATATCCCCTCAAGGGACAGGTAACTCAACTTTACTTACTTTAAAAAAGACTTACTTTAAAAAAAATGAAAGCTAAGAATACAGAGAACCTGCTTGACCTAGCCTTACAACAGTATACCAATATATAGATATTTTAGTTCCTTTAAAAATGAAGCCATGTTATTGCTATAGTGATATAAGCATGTGCAAAGCATAAAAGGGGTGCTGGTGCTGTGATGCCACCGATGACGACAGCACGCTCCCTTGAAAATCCTATTCTTTAAGGCACATGAGGAAGAAAATAAACTGTGTCCATGACTGTGAAAATGCAGAGGGAAGGTAGACATGCAGAAGAACCATGCCCAAACCAATTCCAGTGCTTGTGGATCGTCTGCAGAGAAAATCAGGAGTAGGCTGAGTGTGCAGAGAAGCCCTGAGACTCACAACTAAATAGCAGTCTTGTGTTTGTGGGTTGTGAATATATACTCAAATGTGTACAGCTTTTGACAAATATGTGGATTGCTAGTTAACTTTTTTCTGGTCTTAACCCTAAGAACTTGTGGTGTACTACACTGCAAGATGACTAACTATGTAACAAACATCAATCATATCTAATTTTATTACTTCATACACTGTCATTTCCTGGGGGGTTTCCTCCCCAAGTTCACCAACTCAGTTGTTTTTGACACACTCACAAAATGATGCAGATGCTTTTGTTCTACTTCGGGCCCTTTGAACCTATTCAATCTTATATTTGGGAGTGGGCTGTGTTTCAAAAATCCAATCTTATTCTAAGTCGGAAGCAAGTCGGAAAGTTTCTGTGAGAAACTTCCATTAATTATCTCTGGATTATACAGGCATGGCTGAGGGATACATTTTATTAATCATATACTAATAAAGCGCAAGGTTTGAGAGGCTTCTCTCTTCAAATGTTGCAGTATAATCTGGTTTGTGCCTTCCCTAATGAAAGGCAAATTCCTGCCTGGTTTGTTCGAATCTGAGCAAAACTGAGCACTGTTCTTTTAGAAGGAGGGTTGTCAACTCTGGTTTGGGAAACTCCTAGAGACTTGGGGGTGTGATTGGGGGTGGGCAGGGTCTGGGGAGGAACAGAGGTATTAGGGTGTGAGGGTATTGATGCCATAGAATCCAACCTCTGAAGCGGCCATTTTTTTTCTCCTCGGGAACTGATTTCTGTAGTCTGGGGTTCAGTTGCAATTCCAGGAGATCTCAAGGCACGACCTGCAGGTTGGCAACCTTAGGAGCCCAATTCCAAACTTCAGAATCCCATCATGCTCTTAATGACCCTCTGTGTACCACCCTCTGCAAATCTCCTTTCTACTCTCCTGGGTAGCAGTAAGCATATAAGTAGGTAGGGAGCTCTCTGTAGAAGCCTCTCTCCCCAGCACTGGCAATCTAATAAAGGTTGCTCCCCAAGTACCAGGGAACCTGGGAAAAGTAGTTTCTTAATTTCCCAGAATTCACAGGGAGGGAAGAGGAGCTGCTTTTCAGGTTCAGATAGAGTAGTACTGTTAGAGAAATGGTGCGTTATTAGTCCACCAAATTGGAATCTTGGTCCTGGATAATTTCAATTTGAGGTCAAATCACTAATCTTCTCTGGTCCCCCTTGACTTTAATACATAGAATTATGTATACCTACGACTCAAGTTTCTTTTTCCTCATTGATTTGGTAGCGATATCACATTGTAATTAGGGATGAGTAAGTCCTCCTGATAATGGTTTTTGTTTATGTGTTTCTTATTGGTAGTAGGTCTCATTTAAGTTAATGGTTTCAGTCTTCCCCCTTTTTCTGCTGGTTTTGCAGATTTGTTTGTATTGTGTGATGTACAGTTTCCATGTCCAATTTATATGGTATTTATACATTATTAATACATATGGCATATAGTGCATAATGCTCATTTCTTAAAACACAAATAAAATTGAGAAATAAATGCATTCTATGGGGAAATTGGGAAGAAACTGAAAATTGCATTATATATTAATATATATGTATATATATATTAAAAAAAACAAGCTTACTTGCAGAATGGTGAATTGAATTTTTAAAAAATCAGGCCTGTGATTCAAAATCCAAGACCATCCCCAATTATGGTACACTTTATATCTGTCTTTCTCCCCTTAAAAACAAAAGGACGTAAGTATTAAACTATGGCTCATACCAGGGCTTTTTTTGTAGAAAAAGCCCAGCAGGAACTCATTAGCATGATAGGACACACCCATCAGTAGAAACATATTAGCATATTAGACCACACCATGACAACATACCTCATTAACATATTAGGCCACACCCCAATGTTACCAGAAGTGTGACCATCTAGCTACACCCACCTTTTGCTTCTTATTCTGTTTACCTTGTTTGTTGCCAAACCCAGGGCTTTTTTTGTAGTAGGAACTCCTTTGCATGTTAGGCCACACACCCCTAATGTAGCCAATCTTAATGAGTTTCTGCTGTTGGGGGTGGCCTATTATGCTAATGAGTTCCTGCTGGGCGTGGCCAACTCAGAAGCCAGTCGGAACTCCGTTCCTGTGTGTTCCTGACCAAAAATAGCCCTGGCTCATATTTAAAAGACAGAATGTCCTAAAAGTGTACACCAATTTTTATTCCAATATCTCAATCTTCAAGACTATTGCACTGCACTGTCTCTTCTATTTGCTTCCCTAATTTGGAGATAGGTATAGAGGCCCAACCAATGCTGGAACATGAAATATCATATGCCTGTGAGTGACTGAGAAGAAAAAAAATAATTATCTGCAGCCATTTCAGTTGCAAGTTCTAAAAGGATTTCTGTTTCACAGCCAGAAATATAAAAAAAGCCTTTTATGGACAAATGTACAAATAAATGGTACACCAAACATTTTGTTCAGCGGACAGCATAAACACACACTAGGAATGAAAATTGCTGTTAGCCACAACAGTGGGACAGTTCATGGCACAGGTGGCTTAGTCAAAGATAACATTATGATGCATTCGCTGTTGTCTCTCACAGTATATATCCACGGCAATTACCATCTCAACTTCCAACGGAAATTGGCCCGGATAATTCATTTTTCTTCTCAATCAATAATTACGGTGACATGTTCGTGCTGTTCCAGGTAGAAGTCTGTCAGGATTTCCTACGTAAATGTCTGTTTCCATGGATTTCTGAGGCAATCTTTAAAGGTTTGTAGCGACTTCAAGCAGGATAATAGATGACTTCTCTTGTGTTTCGTGAAATAACACTGGAGGGTACAAGCTGCTAATACCAGTGCCTCCAAGAGTCCAGGAAGTATATCCTTTATGCAGCTTTACGTTACTCAGGCCCGAACAAGAGGAGACAGGGGCAGCTATAAGTATTTATTGGTGAAAGAAGGGGCATATTTTCTACTAGGAAAGAAAAGAACCTATGGCTGGGGTGAAGTAAAGCCCTGCCACTACTGTTACATGACTGTGCAACAATGCTTATACCCCAACAGTAGAAGTGTGCCAGCCAATGCTCCCTCTAAGCCGTGGAGTCTTGTGAGCAAAAATTCTAATTTTGTGAGCTGCTGGCATTAAAGTTGTGAGTAATGCTCCCTCTAGGCTGTGGAGTCTTGCGAGCAAAAATTCTCCTTTGGGAGCTACTGGCATTAAAGTTGTGAGCAAGCGACTTGGCAACTGCATCAGTTAGTTTGCTCTGGAGCCATCCTTCCTGAGCTAAGACAAAAATGTGTGAGCCGGAGGCTAAAAAACTGTGAGCTAGCTCACACTAATTCAGCTTAGCAGGAACACTGGTTGTGAGCAAGCAATTTGGCTATTGCATAAATTAGTTTGCTCTGGAGCCATCCTTCCTGAGCTAAGACAAAACTGTGTGAGCTGCAGGCTAAAGACTGCGAGCTAGCTCACGCTAATTCAGCTTAGAGGGAACACTGGCCACCCTGGAAAACAAAGTACTTAAAGCTACAGAGCTCAGTGAGGGACAACAGGAGAGGTGTGAGATTTGGCTCTCCTCACCCAAGTGAATCCCTTTCATGTAAAAACACAACAAAACACTAGGCTGCATTTCTATCTGCTGATAGGTATTCTTCTATCATCCTCTCATGGCTTACATTTCAGACCAAACTACATGATGCATTTTGTAATAAGTTGGGTCTGGCTCCCCGGACCCAATGGGCATCCACTTCAGTTGCACGGGAGTTGCAGGAAATGTCACTTTTAAAGGCTGTGGGAACTGATTTGACTCAATACAGTGGTCCCCCCATGCCTCTTTTCTGCTTCCCCCATGCCTTTTTCTTGAGCCTAAATAGCCTCGGTGGGCAGTTATTTGTATAAATCTGGAACTGCATGTGGAGGATTCTGAGCACTTGACACTCCAAAGTTATGCCAATACCTCCCCACCCAGGCCCTTCAGCTCAGGGAGAGAGCATGGGGACAGAGATGAAGCCCCCTCTTCCTAGGGTTGCCAGCCTCCAGGTGGGGGCCTGGAGATCTCCTGCTTTTACAACTGACCTCCAGCTGACAGACATCAGCTTCCCTGGAGAAAATGGCTGCTTTGAAGGGTGGACTCTGTGGCATGGTACCACGCTGAGTAGGGCTGACGGTTTTAATCCCGCGGAGTAGGGTTGCCAACCCCCGGGTTTGGCAGGGGTCCCCGCTTTGGGGGGGGCAATTATGTCACTCGGAAGTGACATATTCATGCTGGGCACGTCGCAGGGTGACGCTCTAGCAATCACCCCTGAAAACTCTATGGTACCATAGAGTTTTTAGGGTGATTGCCACAGCGTTGCTCTATGACGTGCCCAGCATGATGATGTCACTTCTGGGTGATGTAATCAAGCCGGGCATGTCGGCCTGATCTGGCCACTTTGGGGGTGGGTTTCCCCCCGCTGGCCGGATCTGGAATGGCGGATTGGGGGCCCTTTCGGCGGGGAAATCCCCGCCCCCTGGGGGGACTTGGCAGCCCTAGGTGACAGCCACCTGGGTCAGGGAAGCCCAAACGCAACTCATTAAAAAACATATCATCTAGTCTGGCTCTAAATTGCCCTGTATTGAAGTAACAAACTAAAGCACAGCTTGGCGGCAGCTCCATTAACCATCACCTAAGCAGTGACCCCATGACTTCTAATAGGGCAAGAAAGTCCTTAAATGTCCTTGGAAACCTGAATGAATCATAGAATCATAGAGTTGGAAGCCTTCTAGTCCAACCCCCTGCACAAAGCAGGAAATTCACAAATACCTCCCCCTCCACACCCGCAGTTGTCAGGCTCCCTATGCCTTTTACAGCTTGCCTGCCATTGAGAGAGGAGGGTGCCAGGGGCTTGTCACCTTCATGGAGCCAAATATCCTGGCTTCTCAAATGTCTGTTATTTTGTTTTCCTTGCTATGTAGAGGCTACCTATCTACGGGAGGGTAGGTGACTGTTAGTTCTGGTGGGAGGGATGCTCTGAGAGGGGCACATGATTAATAGGGGGTAATTGACTGTTAATTCTGGTGGGCAAATACCTTGGGGTGATTGGGTCCTGACCTGGCAATAGTGATCCATGCTATGGTCACCTCAAGATTAGACTACTGCAACGCTCTCTACATGGGGCTGCCCTTGTCTCAAATCTGGAAGCTGCAGCTAGTGCAAAATGTGGCGATCAGACTGCTCTATATGAGACCACATCCAGCCTGTGTTGAAGGCATTGCACTGGCTGCCAATTGCTTACCAAATTCTTTTCAAGGTGCTGGTTTTGAGCTTTAAAGCCCGATATGGTCAGGGGCCTGTCTACCGGAAGGGCCGCCTTTCCCCATATGTGCCCCAGAGAGCACTGAGGTCAGGGTCGCAAAAATCATCTGACTGTCCCTGGCCAAAAAACGCCAGGTTCGCCATTACTTGAGCCAGGACCTTTTCAATGGCAGCTCCTCACTGGTGGAATGAGCTCCCGGAGGACATCAGGGCCCTGCGGGACCTTTTACAGTTCCTCAGGGCCTGTAAAATGGAGCTCTTCCAACAGGCGTTTGATTAGGAGCCACCACTGATGAGTGTGTCACGGGAACATCTCATGACCCTATGATACATCCCAGGATATTGCCTTCCACCATTGCCTCCCACTATTGCCTTCCACCATTGGATTGTATACTGAATACCGCCATCACCTATTTTGTTTTATCAGCATTCTTATGAATTTTATTGTATTTATTGTTGTATTGCATTTTAATGTCTGTACACCGCCTTGAGCCAGTTTTTCCGGCAAGGCAGGTTATAAATTGAAATAATTAAATAAATAAATAATTAAATAAATCTTTAGTGCCTTAATTTGAACACAATATTTTTGTAACCTTCGCATGTTCACTTTCAGTCCTAACACTGGTTCATGTCCAGTATGGTATCTATCAATGTCTCAATAAAATTAGCTTTCTTCAAAGTGACTGGTGCTGAGAACTGATTTAACCACGATCCTGACAGCGATGACCGCTGTTCCATGCCCAGAAGAATGGCTGCCTAATCCCCCCCCAATAAATTCTCAGCTTCATTTATGACAAGTTGACTTCTCTGCTAAGATAATCAGTAATCAACAGATTCATAACCCTTCTATTATTCCTCAGTGGAATGAAAACCAACACAGTGTGAACTTTCAACCACAGAAATACATTTCTCATTATAGCCTGTGATCTTTCAGTCTTCTACAAGAAGTGAGGACGTGTGTGTGCAGATGAGAGCTCACACCTTGAATAAAACTTTGTTGGTCTTAAAGGTGCTCCTGGACTCAAACTTTATCCTAGTCTTCTACAGCATTATTGTAGGAGGCAGCAGAGGACCACGGTTCATTCCCAGAGCATGCGCTTGGCATACAAAAGGTCCTCGATTCAATTCCAGCACACCCAGCTGAAAAGGATCTGAGACCTTGAAAATCTTCTGCACTCAAAGTAGACAATAGTAGGCTAAATGCACCAGAATCTCAGTATCTTCTTTTGTGCTGCAAGTGATGTTTTAAAAAATACGCAAGTGAAAGGGAGAAGGCCACCTTATGAAGAAACAATGGTTTGCATGCTACCATTCTGCTCAGCAAAGTTTGAAACTTTCCTCCAACCTAAGGGACCTTCCTGTAGTGGAAATAGCTCCATCTCTCAAGTCGAAGAGCCACGTCTATTAAAAGAAGCTTTCAAAGCTTGCCCAAAAGAACACTATAGGGTTGCCAGGTTGCCCTTGGCCATGGGTGGGGGATGGGGGGGGTTAAGGTTGACAGATCCAGGCTGGGAAACTCCTGGAGATTTGAGGATGGAGCCTTGGGAGGGCAGGGACCTCTATAGGGTACAATGCAATACAGTCCATCCACCAAACCATCCATTTTCTCCAGGAGAAGCTATCTCTGTGGTCTGGAGATGACCTGTAATTCCAGGGGATCCTCAGGTCCCTCCTGAAGTCTGGCATCACAATGTTAGGATATGTACCGCTCATTGAAATACATCTCTACAGGTTATGCTGTATGCTAATTTGCTGTTCACCATCTGCCTATATGTATGGACTGTTAACTTCCATTTCAATGTATCTGAGGAAGTGTGCGTGCACACAAAAGCTCATACCTTGAATAAATCTTTGTTGGTCTTAAAGGTGCCCCTGGACTCAAACTTGAAAGTGCCACTGGACTATAACACAGGAGAACCTGTCCTGACTCATTACTGCCAAAGGGTGTGTCAGTACAACCTATAAGCATAAAATAGTTCAGGTCTGTAGCCAGGATTTCTTAAATTGGGGGGCCTTTAAATAATTCATGGGGCACCGAAATTAAAATAAAAAGGGTTTGTTTTTTTAAAGCCCTGGAAGAAGAAGAAGAAGAAGAAGAAGAAGAAGAAGAAGAAGAAGAAGAAGAAGAAGAAGAAGAAGAAGAAGAAGAAGAAGAAGAGGAGGAGGAGGAGGAGGAGGAAGAGGAAGAGGAAGAAGAGGAAGAGGAAGAAGAGGAAGAGGAAGAAGAGGAAGAGGAAGAGGAGATTGGATTTATACCCCGCCCTTCACTCGGAGTCTCAGAGCGGCTTACAAACTCCTTTCCCTTCCCCTCCCCATAGCAGACACCCTGTGAGGTAGGTGGGGCTGAGAGAACTCTAACACAAACTGCTCTTTTTCAAGAACAGCTGTGCCAGAGCTTGTGACTGACTCAAGGTCACATCAGCAGGTGCAAGTGGAGGAGTGGGGAATCAAACCCGGTTCTCCCAGATTAGAGTTCCCACACTTAACCACTACATCAAACTGGTACTTAACCACTGCACCAAATGGAAGCCCAGCACCACAGAGCTGGCCTCTGCCAGTGCTCTGGCTGGGCACCCAAGTGCACAGAGAAGAGGAGACACAGGAAGGAGAAGCAGAAGAGGAGGAAGAAGAGGCGCCCCGGCCCCACTGGCTTCTGAGCCTGCCAAAAGTTCCTGCTGGCCCCACCTAGCCTGCCTGCCCACCTGCCCCATTGCCTTGCACTGCTTATTCTCCTGGCAGCCCTATGTCACCAGATCAGGACCTCCAGCCGCTCCCTCGACACGCCCTGGAAGCCAGGTGCTGTGGAGCTGGCCTCTGCTGGTGCTCTGGCTGGGAACCCAGGCACAAGGGGAGGAGGAGGAGGCAGAAAAGGAGGAGGAAGAGGCGCCCTGGCCCAGCCCCACCAGCTTCTGAGCCTGCCAAAAGTTCCTGCCCTACCTCACCTGCCAGCTTGCCCGCCTGGTTGCCTTGCACCACTCACTCTCCTGGCAGCCCTGTGCCGCTGCTGCTGCCTGCTCAGGACCCCCAGCCCCTCCCCTGACATGCCCTGGAAGTCTGGAAGCCAGGCCCCATGGAGCTGGCCTCCACTGGCACTCCAGCTGGGCACCCAGGCACAAGAAGAGGAAGCTTCCTCACCTGGGAGCCCCGTGCTGCCGCCAGCCCAGGACCCCCAGCTCAGCCTCTTCCCCACAACTGCCAGCCCGGGATGGAGCTGGCAGGGCTGCTGGCAGGCAGGGAAGGGGCAGTGGCAGTGGCATGGGGAGTCCTCAGGACAACCCGGAGAGTTGGGGGGGGCGCTGAGCTAGATAGGAAGTTGTGGTGCCTTGGAAGGAAGTCAGGGGGCCAGGCTCCGGGAGGCCCCACTGCAGCTATGGGCCTGAAATAGTTGCGTTCTCATAAAGAAAATGAATGCAGATTGCAAATAAAAGACAAATACTTCCAATATTCAGGCCCGATCTGCATCAAGCATTCGCTCAGCTGTCTTACCAAACCCACACTGGAACAGAAATTCCCATCTACATTGCATTTTGATTGAGTGTTGCATTTTATGGCAGTGTCCATACTGCATGCTGCTTTAACTTCGTTTGATCTCTGGTTTAATGGTGGCTGTCGGCATAGATTTATGGCTGTTTTATGGCCATTCGGGGGGTGGGGGTGACTCTGCTCTGCAGTCAGTACGGTGTTGGCCCCGGGGTAGTTGACTGTGGTTTTGAACTGCATCTTTTTCTGTTCCAGTGTGTGTTTGGTAAAACAACGGAGCAAATGCTAAATGCAGATTGGCCCTCTGTTGCACAAGTACACTCTTACATAACTGAAATGTGGTTACTGGAGAATACTGCTCTCCAAATCAGCTATATAGGATAGTACCGTGACCTGGATAGCCCAGGCTAGTCCGATCTCGTCAGATCTCAGAAGCTAGGCAGGGTTGGTCCTGGCTAGTATTTGGATGGGAGACCACCAAGGAATACCAGGGTTGTGACGCAGAGACAGGCAGTGGCAAACCACCTCGGAACATCTCTTGCCTTGAAAACTCCTTGGGGGCACCATAGTTCAGCTGCGACTTGATGGCTTCTGACCACCACCATACAGGACAAAACACCCAATTTAAGTTCAGAGAGTAGGCTCCTGGTCTAGAGGAAAATGGCTCCAATTTGTCCCAAAAGAAGTGAATTTGGGAAAGGAAGAAATCTCAAGGCAGCAGTTTTCGTGGGCCATAAAGGGAATGTTTGTCCGAGCTTATAATGTCGCTCTTAGTGATGTTGTCTACAGATTACATTATAAGAACTTCTGTTTCTCACAGCGCAACCCAAGACGGAGCTATACCCTCATAACCTCATCGACTTTAGTGGACATGTGGGTATAAAACTCTGCCGAGGATGACGCTCTCAGAGTCTCAGAGACACTCGAGGAGCAAAAAGTTGAACCAGAAGGCTCAATCACGCCGCATTATCTCATTACAGCCAACAGTATTATTAATGTACCTCACATTAAACAATTTAGGAAACCTACAATTGCATTTGTGTCAGAACATTTGGCCAAAGGAGCCACGGTTCTTTAATGCCCCAGAGTATCTTTGAATATTGTTACTATCTATCAGATCACTTGACAGTATACATACTAGTGGCACTAGCCCTTTTTGGGTGGAGAGTTTGCACACTAACACCAGTCCCTTTTGAGCACAGAGAGAAGCCATGTGTATTCGTTTCCAAAGAAAACATTGTGCCCATTTTACATTTTCTGAGCGCTCACTGCAAAAACCATTTAAAAAGCCATGTCCTGATATAATAGAATCAAGAGGTTTCATGTTGCCTTTTGTCTCGATATGGTCCAAAAGATTGGTTGTCGCTTTTGGATCCTGGAAACCTGACTTTAGATTTCATAGGTACAATGACCCGGACAGACATAATGAGGTCATTTTCTTCTAGTCCCTTCTGTAAGACAAGGATTGAACGGTGTCATCCCAAGCAGAGTTATGCCTTTCTAAGCCCACTGAAGTCGATGGACTTAGGAGGATGTAACTCTTCTGCGGATGGCACTGACAGTGATCTATCTCACAGGTTTGTGGTGAGGATCAAATGGGATAAGGATGGCTTCCACAACTTATCTACACCTTTCCGTTCTCAGCTCCCAAAGCGGCTTCCAATCAACTTGTTAAACACAAGGACAAGTGTTGCTTAAACAGAACAAAACAAAACCGGACAATAAGATCAGCAAAAATAAACATCAAATCAGATAATTTTTTGGAAGGGGGGAAATGCTTAAAAGCAAACACACCCAGTAATCAGGTTAAGGGTTGTTGACTCCAGAAAAAGAGACATTCAGGAGTTGCAGCATCTCCTTTCAGAAATACTGGTAACAAGTTGTGCAGAGAGCCTCTATTTTAACACTGCAATCCTACGCATGTTTAATCAGAAGAATTTATATTCAATTGGGCTCATTCTCAAGTAGCTGTGTATAAGATTACCGCCTGGAAGAGGCTGGGCCAAGATTATGTTTCAGCCCCACTATTCAAGTGGCCAAAGAAGGGCTTTGCCATGACATTACGTCACAATTATGTGACCACCATTCAACACATGTCTCAGGGACAATGAGAATAACGATGAGCTTTGCCTATAGTAGAAAAGTTACATGATCCCCACGGGCAAAAATAAGTAACAAAGTCTGTGTTTGCCCTCTTGGAGATGCTGGGAAAAAGTCCTTTGTCAAGTCCAGGATGATTACCTGATGTTTCACCAATGGGAGGCAACGAGAAGAGATGTTCTCCCCAGCCTATGAAATGCAATACTTGTCAAAGCAACAGCCCTACAGCTAGTGGGACAGGGCACGGAAATGGATTGTAATTGGAGTGAATCTTTAATTTAGTGGGAAACAGGGAAGAGAGAGCTAGGAACCATATGTTGGATCTAGGTGAAGAACCTTGCTGGTACAGGAAGCTCTCTTCTAGGGATGGGAATGAACTGAACCACGAAGCAAGATTTGTGATGGGTTCAATGTCAAATGTTTGTGAGGGGTTCAACGTCATGAACTTCCAGAAACTTTTAGAGCAGTTTGTGTGGTTTGCGGATGGAGCAGAAAGCAGGGGTTTAAAGGGCTTTAAACTTTAAATGGGCTGCAGAAGACAGATCGAAAAACAGCTGCAGGGTTAGGAGGCACTTCCCAGTGCACAGCTGTTTCTCATGCTGTTTTGCAGTCTCTTTAAAATTTAAAGGGACTGTACAAGACAGTCCCAAACAGCTGAGCGAAGGGGAGCAAGCTGATCCTGCTGCTCAGATGTTTTTTGGGCTTTCTGCAAACCCCATTTAAAGGGACTCAGCGATGAATCACGAACCACACCGAATGGCATTTTCTTGGTTCATGCCCATCCCTAGCTCTCTCTTTGAATGTGGTGCAAGGTGGGTGGATTTCTGTGTTGCTGCAAACGTGCCTTGTATGTTTTGTAAATAAAACAAATTTTGTCCAGGCACCATACATTTTTAGTGCTCCCTCGTCCAAAAATAAATTAAGCCATCTAGTACTACCCAGGGAATTCTCACTGCCTGGGGAAGAAACCATGAATCTAATTTTTGGGCCAATATATTGGTTGGTATTTCAGAAATAAATTCAGCAGGACTAACACATTATGGGCACAAGCAGGCTGGTTTAAGGCATGTGTGAGTTGTACTTTATTTTGTTGAAAGTCAACAGAAAAGAGGAATAGTTTTAGCTAGACTTATCAAGGTGCATCTTGATGTATCCAGAATTTAAGAAATAGCACACTGTAGCAGTTGACATGCTGGACTTTGACTGGAGAGACCCGGGTTTAAATCCCCATCTATACAATGAAACTCATTGAACCAGTCACACTCTTTCAGCCTGTTCTACTTCACAAGGTTGTTGGGAGGAAATAATGGAATGATCCTACCAATTTAGGCCACCTTGAACTCTTTGGAACAAGAGTGGTTCATAAATGTCAGAAAATGAGTGAAGAAGCTCTCATTTGAAAGCTTACAGAGATGTCAACTAAAGTAGAATGGGAGAAGAAACCATAAAGTTTGGAGAAGATCGACCAGGATTTAGAGTGTTAATTTCTACAGAGTTTATTTAGGTACCAATAATTTGCTAAGGATGAAAGAGGAAAGTGCAAAAGTTGGCTTCAAACTCAACATCAAAAAAACTAAGATCATGGCATACGGCCATCACCCCTTGGCAAATAGAAGGGGAAGTCATGGAAACAGTGACAGACTTCACGTTCCTGGGATCCACGATCACTACAGATGGTGACTGCAGCCATGAAATTAGAAGACGCCCGCTCCTTGGGAGGAAAGTGATGGGAAATCTAGGCAGCATAATAAAAGGTAGAGACATCACCCTGCCAACAAAAGTCCTTATGGTCAAAGCAGTGGTATTCCCAGTAGTAATGTATGGCTGCAAGAACTGGACCATGAGGAAGGCTGAGCCCCAAAGAATAGATGCTGGAGAAGATTCTTGAGAGTCCCTTGGATTACAAGGAGATCAAATCAGTCAATCCTAAAGGAAATCAACCTTGACTGTTCCCTGGAAGGCCAGATACTGAAGCTGAAAAGGGGGGTTAAAAGGGGGGTTATAGAAAAGTATTTGTTTAAAAACAATTATGAAGCCAGAATGCCAGCAGGGGGTTGGGGGCTATCCAGTGTTTTGCATGGAGTGTCACATGTATGACTATCTGCCCACTGGTCAGAAGTCTTGGGTGTGTGCTCGGTGCAAGGAGCTCCTGGTTCTCAGGGAGCGAGTTTGCTCCCTTGAGGCCAAGGTTGGCTGACCTGGAGAAGCAGGGACAGTCAGTTAGGTGCACGGGGAAGACTCTCGGGGACTTGTTAGATATGTCCCACTCTGGATCTGGCAGCCCGGCTGCTGCCAGGGAGCATGAGGGTCAAGGGGAAAAGGGGCACCATGCTGAGGATAAGGGGAATGTGCCCTCAGAAGGGACCTCTTCTTCAGCTGGTGAACGGGTATCCTTTCACGTACCAAGGAACCGTCCCTGGGAAGGGTGGGAGGGGGCTCTTGGTAGTTGGTGATTCGATCCTTAGGCAGGTAGACAGCTGGGTGGCGAACCCGCTGTACTGACCGTATGGTGACTTGCCTGCCTGGTGCGAAGGTAGCGGACATTACGCATGTTTTAGATAGGCTGGTAGATAGTGCTGGGAGGAGCCAGTGGTCGTGGTGCACGTCGGCACCAACGATGTGGGAAATGCAGTCGTGAGGTCCTGGAGGAGAAATTTAGGCTGCTGGGCAGGAAACTCAAGGCCAGGACCTCCAAGGTAGCCTTCTCGGAAGTGCTACCTGTTCCACGCGCAGGGCCGGAGAGACAGGCACAGATCAGGAGTCTCAATGCGTGGATGAGACGGTGGTGTAGGGGGAAGGGTTCAAGTTTGTTAGGCACTGGGATGCTTTTGGGACAAGAGGAGCTGTACAAAAGGGACGGTCTCCACTTGTCCCGAGAGGAACAGGCTGCTGGCGCTCAAAATCAAAGGTGGCAGAGGGTGGCAGGCAGTTTTTAAACTGAATAATGGGGGAAAGCCGACAGGAGATGAAAAGTCTCTGGTTCGGGATGGCTCATCTCAAAGAGATGAAGGGGTAGCTATTACTTTTGTACAAGGAAATGGATTACAATTGTCCACTGAGACTGTGGCTAATGATAGGAACTGCCTGGCAAGGTCTCGAGGCAGCAAGAGGAAGGCTGTGGGCTTAACAAACGTGGGAAACTATAAGTGTTTATACACAAATGCTAGAAGTCTCCGAGGTAAAATCGGGGAGTTGGAATGCTTGGTGTTGGGGGGAAATAGACATTGTGGGTATTTCAGAAACTTGGTGGGATGAGGAAAATCAGTGGGATACGGTGATTCCTGGTTATAAATTATATCGGAAGGATAGGGGGAAAGGGTTGGAGGTGGGGTGGCTCTGTATGTCAGAGAGGGTATACCATCCAGTAAGATTGAGAGGGTAAGAGAATTGGATTCCCTTCTGGAAATGCTATGGGTTGAAATAGTGGGTCCAAAAGAGCTAGGCAGCAGTGGGAGTTTGTTATACGCCCACCAGATCAAAAGATAGAGGAGGATTATAAAATGATGAATGAATTAAAGATAGCGGCTAGACGAAATAACTGTGTTGTAATAGGCGACTTTAACTACCCACACATTGATTGGGTCAATATGAGTTCTAGTCGGGAAAAAGAGATTGCGTTCTTAGACACTCTCAATGACTGTGCTGTGGAACAGATGGTCACAGATCCTACCAGGGGAGAGGCGATCCTGGATTTGGTCCTAAGTAACACCCAAGACCTGGTGAGAGATGTAAAAGTGATTGCACCACTTGGAAACAGTGACCATAATGTCATTGAGTTTAACATTTGTACAGATAGGGAGTTGCCCAAAAAGACTGGCGTAACCACTTTTAACTTTAAAAGGGTAACTTCTCTGGTATGAGGGGACATGTGAGGAAGAAATTGAAAGGAAGAGTGGAGAAGGTCAAAACCATTGGGGAAGCTTGGAGACTATTTAAAAGACAATCCTAGAAGCTCAGAATAAAAAATATATACTGAGGTTAGGAAAGGTACAAATAGGTATAGAAAAAAGCCTGCATGGTTAACAAATAAAGTAATGGAAGCTGTAAAAGGTAAGAAGGATTCCTTTAAGCGGTGGAAAGCTAGTCTTAGTAAGGTTGATAAAAGGGAACACAGACTATGGCAAATAAAATGCAAGTCTGTGATCAGGCAAGCAAAAAGGGAATATGAGGAGCATATACGCAAAAACATAAAGACCAACAATAAAACTTTCTTCAAATACATTAGAAGTAGGAAGCCAGCCAGGGAGGCAGTGGGGCCCTTGGATGACCAAGGGAGTAAAAGGAGTAGTGAAGGATGATAGGGAAATGGCTGAGAAGCTGAATGCATTTTTGCCTCTGTCTTCACTGTGGAAGAGGAGAAGTGTTTGCCCACTCCAGTAGCACTGATTTCGGGAGGGGTTTGAAAGACCTGAATCAGATTGCGGTGACAAGAGAGGAAGTCCTCCGACTGATGGACAATTTAAAAACTAATAAATCACCAGGCCCGGGCCCGGATGGCATTCATCCGAGAGTTCTGAAAGAACTCAAATGTGAACTTGTGGATCTCCTGACAAAAATATGTAATCTTTCTTTAAAATCTGCCTCCATTCCTGATGACTGGAAGGTAGCTAATGTCACTCCCATCTTTAAAAAGGGCTCCAGGGGAGATCCAGGAAATTACAGGCCAGTCAGTCTGACATCGATACCGGGTAAGTTGGTGGAAACTGTTATTAAGGAAAGAATTAGTAGGCACATTGATGAACAAAAGCTATTGAGGCAGACTCAGCATGGGTTCTGTAAGGGAAGATCTTGTCTCACTAACCTGTTAGTGTTTTTGAGGAGTGAACAAACATGTGGACAAGGGGGACCCAATAGATATTATTTACCTTGACTTCCGGAAAGCTTTTGATACAGTTCCTCATCAAAGGCTCCTAAGTAAGCTCAATAGTCATGGGATAAAAGGACAAGTCCTCTTGTGGATCAAAAACTGGCTTATAAATAGGAAACAGAGAGTGAGTATAAATGGGAACCTACTCTCTCAGTGGAGGGTGGTAAGCAGTGGGGTACCACAGGGATCAGTACTCGGTCCCATGCTTTTTAACTTGTTTATTAACGATTTGGAATTGGGAGTAAGCAGTGATGTGGCTAAATTTGCAGATGACACGAAGTTGTTCAGGGTGGTGAAAACCAGGGAGGATTGTGAGGCACTCCAAAGGGATCTGTTGAGGATGGGTGAGTGGGCGTCAACGTGGCAAATGGGGTTCAATGTGGCCAAGTGCAAAGTGATGCACATTGGAGCCAAAAATCCTAAATATAAATACACGTTGATGGGGTCTGATCTGGCAGAGACTGACCAAGAGAGAGATCTTGGAGTCGTAGTGGATAACTCGCTGAAAATGTCTACACAATGTGTAGCTGCAATAAAAGAAGGCCAACGCTATGCTGGGGATTATTAGGAAGGGAATTGATAACAAATCAGCCAGTATCATCATGCCCCTGTATAAATCATTGGTGCGACCTCATTTGGAATACTGTGTACAGTTCTGGTCACCACACCACATCTCAAAAAGGATATTATAGCATTGGAAAAAGTGCAGAGAAGGGCAACTAGAATGATAAAAGGGTTGGAACACCTTCCCTATGAAGAAAGGTTAAAATGCTCGGGGCTCTTTAGCTTGGGAGAAACGACGGCTGAGGGGTGACATGATCGAGGTTTATAAGATTATGAATGGGATTGAGCAGGTTGAGAAAGAAGTACTTTTCTCCCTTTCTCACAATACAAGAACTCGTGGGCACTCTATGAAATTGCTGAGCAGTCGGGTTAGAACAGATAAAAGGAAATACTTCTTCACCCAAAGAGTGATTAACATATGGAATTCACTGCCACAGGAGGTCGTGGCGGCTGCAAGCATGGACAGTTTCAAGAGGAAATTAGATAAACATATGGAGCAGAAGTCCACCAGTGGCTATTAGCCACAGGGTATAGAATGAGAACTCTCAGTCTGGGGCAGGTGATGCACTCTATTCTTGGTGCTGGAGGGGGCAGCAGTGGGAGGGCTTCTGGTGCCCTGGCCCCACTGCTGGACCTCCTGATGGCACCTGGTATATTTTGGCCGCTGTGTGACAGAGTGTTGGACTAGATGGGCCATTGGCCTGATTCAACATTGGCTTCTCTTATGTTCTTATGTTCTTATGTTGAAGCTCAAGTACTTTGGCCACCAAATGAGATGGGAGCACTCACTGGAGAAGACCCTGATACTGGGAAAGATTGAAGGTAACAGAAGAAGGGGATGGCAAAAGATGAGATGGTTAGACAGTATTACTGATGCAATGAACATGAAATTGAGCAAACCCCAGAGGATGGCAGAAGACAGGAGGGCCTGGCGGGATGTGGACCATGGGGTTGCGAAGAGTCAGACTCGACTGTGTGATTGAGCAACAACAAAAAATTTGCTTCTGCTTGCACATAACTGCTTGTCTTTTCAAAATGCAAGAATCTTATTCACAGACCTGCAGTATTATTTATGAGTGGGCAAAATTATTTGGCTGCTCAAAATTATTTGGCTGGTGGATGCCTTCAACACAAGGTGGATGTCTTCAACACAAATTTCTCAGCTCCTCAGAACTATCTACAGACATCTCTGTCCAGTCGAAAAAAAGGCTGGGTCTCAGTCTTTAACCAGTTTATTGCTTGCTTGGAAAATTACTGGCAACAGAGTCATCTGTCTCCTTCTGTCGGAGGAGGCCTATTTATAATTACGGACTCCTGGCCTTAAGCAGATGAAATATTCATGTAAACGCAACTGCCAAGCTGCACTTAACAGCACTGTAAACTGCAAGCATTATCATATTAAAAGTGATTCAGCAATGTGCCCCATGCCAACTTAATAAAAGTGTCATTTTAAATGTTGTTTAGGAACACTGAGTTAACAACTGTTAACACAAAGACCACCAAAATGTCTTTATTGGCCATGATATATTTGGCAAACCTACATTTTAAATTGGAAAGTAAAGACGGAGATCAAGTACATCATTCCCAAGCTGTGAAAAGCAAGAAAGGAATAAGTCACAATATGTATGGCAGTAAATTTCTTGCTGAACTGTCCCTCGAAGGGTAGTGACTGGCTGTGGCAGGGGTTGTCTCTCCTTAGAAGGTCTATGGCCAGAGTTACTCACCATCTCCCTTGCTAAATATATTTAGACATTGTGGATTATATAGAAACCGCTATGAAATTCTATTTATAACAAGCTATCACAATATATTTATCCTACATATCAACTTCTAGGATCTCCGGGACCGCTCATGGTCTGTACAACCTGTCTACTGCACAGATATGGTGGCTGCAAGTCATGCTATCAGTGGCACTCCATCAAGACATAAATGACTCCATTGTAGTCAAAAAGACTATTAGGATGGTGTCTGCATCTACTCAGTCTCTTCCTTGGGTGACTCCAATACTAGGGTTGCCAGCTCTGAATTGGGAAATACCTGAAGGTTGGTGGGGGCGGAGCCTGGGAAGGGTGGTGTTTGAGTTAGGGCAAGACCTCCACAGGGTATCATGCTATAGAGTCCAAAGCAGCCATTTTCTCCAGGAAAACTGATCTCTGTCACCTGGAGGTCAACTAAAATCCCAGGAGATCTCCAGCCACCACTGGTAACCCTTTCCATGACATATTTCCCAACCATGACTGTCCCACAGAAGGGTCTTGCGTGGGGATGCTTTTCTGCAGTTGGGAAAGGTGGGATTGCTAGCCTATTTGTTTTAGGCCACTGCGCAAGAGAAAAATACGTTAAGCATGCTCCAAGTTAAGACACCACAGTAACACTGTAATCCTTGTCCCTGATCTATACAGTTTGATATCTGGCTTAATAGTGCAATGGGATGGGTACAAACAAGGGCACATTCAGGATGTCTATAGACAGGATCAGTCTTTGCCCCTAAACCTCTGCATAATTCTCTGTGCACAAAGTCTATGCATGTACAACTGCAAAATACAGCATTTCTGATCATGTGGAAAGAAGAAGAAGAAGAAGAGATTGGATTTATACCCCGTCCTTCACTGCCCAAAGGCGTCTCAGAGCGGCTTACAAATTCCTTTCCCTTCCCCTCCCCACAACAGACACCCTGTGAGGTAGGTGGGGCTGAGAGAGCTCTTGACAGAAACTGTCCTTGAGAGAACAGCTGTGCCAGAGCGTGTGACTGACCCAAGGTCATCCAGCCAGGTGCAAGTGGAGGAGTGGGGAATCAAACCCAGTTCTCCCAGATAATAGTCCGCACACTTAACCACTACACCAAACTGGCCCTACATGTGTACAACTTGTACTAGGACGGCCGGGTCATCTTTATTTAGATCCAGATCCAAGTTGGAAAATGTCTGGAGATTTGGGGGTGGAGCCCGGGAGGACAAGGATCTCAGTGGGTTATAAAGTGATGGAGCCCACCCTCCAAAGCACCCGTTTCCCCCAGAGGAACTGATCAGTGTAGTCTGGAAATGAGCTGTAATTCCGGGGGATCCCCTGGCTGGCATCCCAAGCTTGCACACAAAACTGATCAGTGTGTGGAAGGTAGGTGCAGGAATAGTGGGCACAACCCCACTCCTATTACATGGGTTGTGTCGACACACAGTCCAAAAATGCATCATTTTTTTCTTTGCCTCTAAGAGCCAGCCCAAAACGTTAGGAGCCAGACTCATTGTTCAGCCTCCAGGCTTTTCTTTTTTAATCATCACATTTTCTAGTTATTGCTACCGTGGTAAGATTTCTGTACATTTTGAAGCCATGGGGAAAAATTAAATTGGGGGGGAGGGACTGAAATGCATGCAGTACTTAACTTTCCTATCAAAACTAAACTTATTTTACTGCTTTAACATGGTAAGTATACAATTTAGAGCATAAATGTTTACTAATTGACATTAGAAAGTATAAATGCCTCAATTTTCTACAGGCTTTGTATTTCTACTGAGGATTGCCAAGAGACGCTGCATTAAAATCATGGCCGGAAATACTGAGCACCAGAATGAAATTTCTAGGCACCAGGGTGACCAGGCACCTGAGACTTGTCGAGCCCTGGGATAGCTTACTGTCGGAAGTCAATCCAAATGACAATTCCTGTGGCAGAACAGCATGGCAAGCTGTTGGATAAAGTCAACATGTGGCTTTATTGAGGCCCCATCAATATCTTATGTTGAGATCCACATGTTCATATAAGTCTGTCTAGATGTGTTTTATCTAGTGACATGTAGCTGTCAGCCCGGAACCTCAGTAAGAGCTGGCTACAACTGGTTCAGGGCAGTCTTGCCCCTGCCATCACAGTGACTCAGCACTGAAGCCTGATTGGCTAGTGTTTGTATAAATGTACAGTGAGTGATGTACAGTTCCCTCTTCTCTTATGTATGATTGCAGCAGAGCACTTTGACACTCTGGGTGATTTCCCACTAAAGCTGACTCGGGGTAGCGCCGCCATTTGGCCCGATACTATTAGTCAATTTCACACCCGAAGCCGCGGGGCTGCATTTTGACCCGCGGCTTCGCCCGATTTCCCCTCAGTTTCGAAATCCTGTTTTTTGAGGATTACGAAACTGCGGGGAAATCGAGTGAGCCGCGGGTCAAAATGCAGCCCCGCGGCTTCGGTGTGAAATTGACTAATAGTATCAGGCCAAATGGCGGCGCTACCCGAGTCAGCTTTAGTGGGAAATCACCCTCTGTTTGATGATGGCTGTGGTGTGTAAATAAATGTATATAGTTTGCACATAGCCAAAGCCTCCAGTATTTATTGGATACTCGCACTCCCTCCTGGCCCCCTTCGTGCCTGCCACTTCCGCCTTACCCCGACATCTTACTGGCCACCTTCTGAGAAAAACAGCATGATCTCTCATGCACCCATGTCCTGCCAGCCATTTCCCTTACAAAGGTGTTTTAGCTGATTTATCACAGCACAAGAAAGTTTAATGCCACCCAAGTCAATGATGTAATTGGCCTCATCCCTTCAATCGCGGATTCCCAGATGTTCCGCAACTCCAGGTCTCAGCAGCTCCCCTGCAATCGTCTCCTCCTTCGTACATCTCCTCGGCAGAAACATTACTTTTTCCGATCCTATTCTGATTTTGCTCCCCGTTATTCTACAGGTAATCAGATTCACCTACATAGCCGTTAGCTACTTAACAGGTATTACAAATCGTTCTGCTGTGTTTGCTTTGTGACTGTACAAATTTGCTTTATACGTTTACAGAAGTCGCAGAAGGAAATTGCAGTCCTTTAAACCCTCTCGCTACACATGGAAGAATTTCTTCTTCTGCCAGGGTGAAATGGTGTTACTGAGATTTTCCTTTCCAGGAACAACCATGCTCCTTGTATGGATAGACAACTCCACTTGCTGACACCAAGTAGGATAAAAAGGTTACGTCTTGCTTGTTACTTATTGCTTATTAGACTGATGCCAACTTACTGATACCATGGACCAACACAACAGGGAGGAGAGAGAGGAAATTATCTGCTCTCCTATGGGAGACAACCTTTGGTAGCAATCACAGGACTGAAATCCTGAGGGGTACGCTACTAAAAGCACATTTCCCCTGCCAGCCCCAGAGAGAAAAGTAATTTGTTATATACCATACTTCTACTCTGGTTCCTACAGGAGCTGTGACGGCTCAGTGGTTAAGACGCTGAACTGCGAACCGGAAGGTTGGTAGTTCAGCAGTTCGAGACCTGAGTGCTGCATGGCAGAGTGAGCTTCTGTCTCTGGTTCCAGCTCCTGCCAACCTAGCAGTTCAAAAGCAAGACATTGCAAGTAGATAAATAGGTACTACTTCGGTGGGAAGATAACAGTGTTCCATGTGCCTTGGCGTCTAGTCACGCCGGCCACATGACCACGGAAACGTCTTTGGACAGCGCTGGCTCTTCAGCTTGGAAACGGAGATGAGCTCCGCAACCCTAGAGTTGGATACGACTGGCTTTCGAGCAAGGGAAACCTTTACTTTTACTCTGCCTCCATGGAAACCAATGGCTGAAATCTCCCAGCTCCAGGGCTGTTCCTTGTTTATTTTTGATTGGGGGCTCTTGGCAGGTGGACCCCTGCTAAGCTCACAGCTATACGTATTTCACATAACTCCTAAAAATAAGCAGGCAAGAGTACACACCAACCCAACTTTCCTGTAGGGCTGCCAGCCTCCAGGTGGTTCAACAGAGCAAACACCATGTAGTCCACATGTGGTCTCTTGGATTCGTTATTAACCTCCAGGTGGTGGTTGGAGAGCTCCTGGGATTACAAATGGTTCACCTGGAGAAAATGGCGGCTTTGGAAGGCGGACTCAATGGCATTTTACCCCAATGGAGTCTCTCCCCTCCCCAAACCCCACCCTCCTCAGGCTCGCTCTACCCCTCAAAAACCCAGGTATTTCCCACCCTGGAGCTGGCCATCTTACTTTCCTGCCTCTCTGGGATTAGCGAAGCAGGGCTATAGGGATATCTTGGTTCAGCATCCCAGAACCTAGACCTGAGCCTTCCAAAGAAGTCCAGCCATGGATCTCTCTAGGCTAGTATCACTCTCCTTGTTTATTGACTTCATTTGTGCTCTGCTTTTCTCTTCAGCAGGGGCTCAAAGCAGCTTATAGCCTTCTCTTCTCCTCCACTTTGACTCTCCGTCTCCTACACCCCCCTGGCTCTGCCTAGCAACAGAGTTCCAAACTCCTTGCCAACTTGCAGCCTTGATAACTGAGAGCCCTTAAATAGCTGTGCCAAGGTCTAAACCTGAGAAGTTATGTGTTCAAAGACTGTGCTCCACCACTGAAATATAGTCCCTCCCACCTTTGGGAGATGCTGCATAACCTTGACTCCCAGCAGGAGCTTGCTACCCCAGATAACAGGATTCCTTAACAAAATGGGCTTGTCAATTGTGATGGCGCCATATTATTCACTAATTGTGATGCCTCACAAAGCCTCCTGTACTCCCACAATTCAGACCCTTTTCTGTCAAGAGCGACAAATGCGACCTGAAGTATTCTGTAAGTGCATAATGGCACACTTGTCCTACGAATGAAGTCATTTTAAGTAGAAACCTGTGTATATTTTTTCCAGTGACCTTCTGACTGCAAACACCCCCCCCCCCAAGGATGAAGAAAGAAAGCTTCTAAATGTTGGTAGCGGTGGTTTTGATACACACTCAGTGATTCAAAGGGATTTGTTTTCAGGGCAGATATCTTGAACAGAAACCTCTTTGACCACGCTTGGGTCCAAAACAGACACATGTGGGCCGTGGTCAAATGTGCCTTTAGCTCTGACTCAGATATGAATGCCTGATGGATCATCTGGACAGTAACATCTGGGAAAGGTCCCGCAGCCATCAGCACCCCGTGCTGCCCCACCACGGAAGTAGAGTTAAAAGATGCCGGGGAAAGTCCAATCCTAATGCTTGACGATGGGCACAGATGGACTTTCCCCTGTCTGATTGCTCAAGCATGAACTCAAGCCATTGGTGTGGTCTGCTCATTCCATCCTGACTCGGTGCTGGTTTTTTTCCTTACTTAGCAGTATGCGCATAACCACATACTCCATGGAGAACCCTCTGTGTGGTGGTGCGATTCCTCGTTTATGCTCATGGGAAACATAAGAAGAAGAAGAAGAAGAAGAAGAAGAAGAAGAAGAAGAAGAAGAAGAAGAAGAAGAAGAAGAAGAGGAAGAAGAAGAAGAAGAAGAAGAAGAAGAAGAAGAAGAAGAAGAAGAAGAAGAAGAAGAAGAAGAAGAAGAGGAGGAGGAGGAGGAGGAGGAGGAGGAGGAGGAGGAGGAGACTGGATTTATACCCCACCCTTCACTACCCAAAGGTGTCTCAGAGCAGCTTACAAACTCCCTTTTCTTCCCCTCCCCACAACAGACACCTTGTGAGGTAGCTAGGGCTGAGAGAGCTCTTGACAGAAACTGCTCTTTTTCAAGAACAGTGCTTATCAGAACTATGGCTTGCCCAAGGTCATCCAGCCAGGTGCAAGTGGAGGAGCGGGGAATCAAACCCGGTTCTCCTAGGTTAGAGTCCACGCAAAAGGCAAAAAATCCCCACTCACCCGCACGTGCTGTCTGATCATGCAGTGACGGGCTGAGCCCGCAGCTACAAAGGATGTGTGCTCACACAATGCGGTGTCAATTTCCACCGGGGGAAATAGGCTTGCTTCCCCTCTGCACCACATCACAGTTCTGGACTCATGAAGCTGCTGTATGCTGAGTCAGACCCTTGGTCTTTCAAGGTCAGTTTTGCCTACTTTGACCGGCAGCTGCTCTCCAGTGTCTCAGGCTGAGGTCTTTCATATCATCTACTACTCGATTCTTTTAACTGGAGATGTTAAAAGACATGGAATCTGCACAGTCTTCTGTGCAAATCTCATTGCAGCTGCAAACTCACTAGGTGGCCTTAAGAAAGCCATTACCCTCAGTCTCAAGATCCCAATTGCAAAAAAACCCTCCCCACTTTACAAGGCTGTTATGTCGATTGCAACAAGAAACTGCACATGAAACACTTTGAGCGTCGAAAGCACTGCATAAACACGAAGAATCGTATTATTCTTATTTGGCACTGCAAGTGTATCATTTCTTCTTGAAGTCAGTAGCCTACTGAAATTTTCTCTATTTTTTTTTAAAGACCAAGTTAGGTGTGAGACAGAGAGGGTTAGTGTTTGAAATGTGGAGGAGAAGAACATGATGGAGAAGAACATCAGATCTTATTTAATCTTCTAATAGCAACAATGAAAAAAGAGAGTTAATGTACAATTACAAAACCTTTAAATTCAGGGGAAAACGTTTTGGGGTGATGCAAAGCTGTAGTAGAAGAAACTCCTAATAATCCTATCACGTCGTTGGTATTAACAATTTGATCACTATAAATTCACAGTTTGGTCTTCATCCAGGCAAGTAGGAAGGAAGATAGCTAGATACCTAGCTGGACAGACAGATAGATGATGATAATGATGAAGATAGATGATAGATGATAGATGATAGATGATAGATGATAGATAGATAGATAGATAGATAGATAGATAGATAGATAGATAGATAGATGATAGATAGATAGATGATAGATAGATGATAGATGATAGATGATAGATGATAGATGATAGATAGATAGATAGATAGATAGATGATAGATAGATAGATAGATAGATAGATAGATAGATAGATAGATAGATAGAGGCTCTTTTGTAGCAGGAACTCCTTTGCATATTAGGCGACACACCCCTAATGTTGCCAATCCTCCAAGAGCTTACAGTATCCCCGGGAAGAAGAGCTCTGTAAGCTCTTGGAGAATTGGCTACATTAGGGGTGTGTCGCCTAATATGCAAAGGAGTTCCTGCTACAAAAAGAGCCCTGGATAGATAGACAGACAGACAGATAGATAGACAGACAGATCAATAGTTTATTACAGCATCAAGCCAGTAAATAAGTAGGTAGGAATAAAAAGTGTCAGGGTGGAGAGATGCTAGTTTGTGTTGCCACAGGATGTCTATTGCCAGGTAAGAACGTAAGAGCAGCCATGCTGGATTTGACTAATGATCTATCTAGTCCATTATCCTGCTTCCTACTGTGGTCACGTACACAAGAGAGATTCATGGGAACAGTGCTCTAAATGAAAAATAAATCAACATGGAAAATATTACTGAGAAAAGATTATAAAAGTGTATAAGGTTAACGACGTCTGTAATAAATAATACAAAGAGAAATTTAACATATCGTACCTACTATAGCCCAGGTTACCATACAGTCATTCCCACAAGAGTCCACTGTGGCCAGTCAGATGCCACCGGGAAGCTTACAGGCCAAGGCAAAAGAGGCTAAAGTCTCTCCTATATTGTTACCCCTTAGCATGTGTAGTCAGAGGGTCACTGCCCCATTTAGTCATTGTGGCTCAAAGCCATTTGTGGACTCTTCCGTCTGTGGGACAAATTGAGAGTCCAGTGGCACCTTTAAGACCAACAAAGGTTTATTCGAGGTAGGAGCCTTCGTGTGCAGGCCATCGGTGAATATACTTTCACAGGGCAGCCAGGTTGGTCTACCATAGAACAGCTACGTTTGATCCAGTAGCACTTTAGAGACCAACAGGATGTTGGGCTTTTGAGCTTTTGAGAGTCAACACTCCCTTTTCTCCTTGGTATCTGATGAAGGAAGCTTCGAATCTTGGGAGCCCCCTACCCCCAATCAGGGCTCTTTTTGTAGCAGGGACTCCTTTGCATATTAGGCGACACACCCCTGATGTAGCCAATCCTCCAAGAGCTTACAGGGCTCTTCTTACAGGGGCTACAGTAAGCTCTTGGAGGATTGGCTACATTAGGGGTGTGTCGCCTAATATGCAAAGGAGTCCCTGCTACAAAAAGAGCCCTGCCCCCTATAGCTCATTCATCTCTAAGGTGCTGCTGGGCTCAAATCTAGCTGCCCCCTCTGTGAATATGTCTAATCGCCTTCCAAGATATTATGATTCAGTTTGTTATTTTTGTTCTGCAAGTCCCACTCCCGTCATTATATAAAAAAAAAGAAACCTGCAGGCCAAATGATTCCCTTGAGTGTCACTATGATTTTCATACAGTCACAGCACTGATTGATTTGGATAATAATTATTCATGTTCTTATCACTCAGCTGTTGCAGAGAGCCTCAGGAAGAAGCCTTCTTGGCGAGTGACAACGAAACAAAAACATTCCCTACTCATAAATACCACATCCGGCTTCAGATGTTCCCATCTTGGCGTATTACGAGTCTCTGAAGTCAAATGCAGATGGCATCCGTAGTTGCCAAGAAGCAATAACAATGAACAAGAATCTTACTATGATTTTTTTTTTTAAAAAAAAAAAATCACACCTGCTTTGTTTATCATATGAGTCCCAAAAGCAGATCTGCACCACAGGTGCGCATGGTGATAGCAGCCCCACTGACAAGCCCTTCACACAGTGAAAAAGACAAGTATTTTGTGCGACCCGCAACAGCCCTTCCTCTCACAATGGCAGTTTTCGATAACAAGCCTGCCGTTTGCTAATTGCAGTTATCAATACCAAAGAGGAAATGGAAACGTATGGAAAAGCGCTACTTATAAGCGGCATTTGTAAATCAGTGTGTAGCGCACATGCTGACGGGCTGCTGAGTAACTCGCTGAACACAGAGATAGCGTAGGCAAAAAAGGAAAGAAAAGAAGGGGAGAATGGGTTACAAATTGAGCAGGTTGAGAAAGAAGTACTTTTCTCCCTTTCTCACAATACAAAAACTCGTGGGCACTCAATGAAATTGCTGAGCAGTCGGGTTAGAACAGATAAAAGGAAGTACTTCCTCACCCAAAGAGTGATTAACATATGGAATTCACTGCCGCAGGAGGTGGTGGCAGCTACAAGCATGGACAGTTTCAAGAGGGAATTAGATAAATATATAGAGCAGAAGTCCATCAGTGGCTATTAGCCACAGAGTATAGATGGGAACTCTCAGTCTGGGGCAGGTGATGCACTCTATTCTTGGTGCTGGGGGGCAGCAGTGGGAGGGCTTCTAGTGTCCTGGGCCCACTGCTGGACCTCCTGATGGCACCTGGTGTTTTTGGCCACTGTGTGACAGAGTGTTGGACTAGATGGGCCATTGGCCTGATTCAACATTGGCTTCTCTTATGTTCTTATGTTCTTAAATTCCCCAAGTCCCTACTTCACATGTGGAGCTGCTACAGCTGACGTGGCGCAATCCTAGATAATGTGGTGACTGCCTCCCTTCCAACATTTTCACAACTGAAATGAAGGACCGACTTCAAACAGCCCTATTTGCAAACCAAAGATCACTGCCCAACGCTCTTCTCTACACATCACTGAAAGCTGTATCTGTTATTTTCCCATCCCGTTTAATGGTGATTATTCTTCGGGTAATCTAGAAAACACAGCCAGGCAGTTTTGTCCATTAGTTAAAAATATGCATTAGGCGGTGCTATTTAAGGAACGCTGGGGTCATGGCACATGTATTCATATTCATGTGCATCAGAGACAAGATGTGTCCAACACCGCTCAGAAATTTAACTTTGAAGGATGCTAGGGAAGGAGTCGAACCCTTCCCTAGCAACTAAGGATTCTAGCAACCAAGCTCCAAAAGGAGAGTAAAGAGGCACAGTGAATTTACCAGGGATCCCCCACCCCACTGTGAAACAGGAATTAGGGTTGCCAGGCTCCAGGTGGGGCCTGGAGATCTTCCGTTTTTACAAGCGATCTCCAGCTGACAGAGATCCGCTCCCCTGGAGAAAATGGCCGCCTTGAAGGGTGGACTCCATGGCACTGTACCATGTTGAGGGCCCTTCCCTTCCCAAACCCCGCCCTCTCCTGGATTCACCCCCAAAGTCTCCAGGTATTTCCCAACCCAGACCTGGCAACCTTAACAGGGACTGTCCCTCTTGTTGTCAGGTTACTCTTACTTTGGTGTACATTTTTCACTGCCAAAACTGGAGGGAAGGTAGCAGAGTATAGTCTGATCTCATCTTATTTCGGAAGTTTAGCAAGGTTGGTGGAAAGGAGTTCACCGAGCAAGACTATGCAAAGGGAGGTGATGGCAAACCACCCCTGCTTCTCACTCGCCTAGAAAGCCTGTTGCTGGAGTCACCATAAGTCAGATGCGACGTGGAACCTACATACTCACTGTCAAAAAAACAAGTGCCTACAGTGATACCAATGTCTACTTATACATCCGTTTTCTTTACTTCCTGCCTTTTGGCCCATAGGCACCAAATCAGACCACAAACCATTAAAATATGCAAAATGAGACACCTTTTTTGAGACAGTGGAATTGCACAAGACTCTTTCGTCACAGGATCGACTTTCATCATGGGACAGCTGCTAAGGCAACGGGAGCGCTTTGCGGGGAAGTTTTTCAAACTCTGGAAGTGGAGCGGAGTAGTTCCTTCAGAGGGCCTGATGGGGACCGACATGGCTTTCCCCCCTTCCTCTGAATCACCTTGCAGCTCCTCCCTTCTGTGTTGAGACCAAGTGCCTGATTGAAATGGGATATCAGCAAGATTGCACCAGCCCAGCAGTTCAATTAAACTGAGTTTCTCTCATGTGCAAAACAGATCTGTGTGCTCAGGTAGTACGTAAGAACAGAAGAGAAGCCAATGTTGGATGAGGCCAATGGCCCATCCAGTCCAACACTCTGTCACACAGGTGCCATCAGGAGGCCCACCAGTGGGGCCAGGACAGTAGAAGCCCTCCCATTGTTGCTGTTAAGTATGAGACTCAACAACGAAGTAAGCTCAACAAGTGATTCAGCTTTATTCAACAGCAAACTCCAACTCAGGAACACACAACAACAGACAGTGGAGCACAGCTCCTTTTTAAACTCTCCCGGCTGTCAAAGCCACACCCAGAAATAGTTAACGGACCAATGGCAGTGCAGAGTTAAGGTCCAATCACAACTGTTCCCGCTTTGCAACATTATCACACAGTGATTGGCTATTTACACTGGTTTCGCAGAAACCGACCAATACGAATGCGACAGCTTAGAATCCACATTCCAGAATCAAGCTTAACATAGGAAAAGATAGGCTTGATTCACCTTTCAATACACAACAAATTCCTCCCCCTAAGATGGAGCATTTCCCTTCCAAACATAATCTTTCAGGTAGGGAGGGGCACCTCGGCTTCGGTTTGACCGGCGCAGCGGTCTCTGCTCCGATGGCGGTGGAGCGGCACACTCTTCGGGGACTCCGATGGTCTCTCTCGCAGGAGAGTCAGGGGACACTAACACAGGGGTCTCAGGCACTGGAGTTGGGGGCTCCCCAGACTCCGAATCTCGATCCGCAGTACTCACCTCCTCGCCGGGAGGCCCTTCCTGGACGGGGACCAGCTCAGGCTCGGGCACTGACTCGGCGCTTGAGTCTGCCCAGCGCTCTCTGAGCTGGTCAATGTGGCGGCGTATCTCCCGTCCGCTGGGAAGCCGGACCACATACAACCTGGACCCTGCCACCTTTGTGACCACGGCTGGTAGCCATCTGTGACCTTCCGCATAATTGCGGGCAAACACCTTGTCCCCAACCAAGAACACTCTCCCCTGCTCTGGGGTCTCTGACCGCTGCTTGGACCTGTCAAGGTCAGGGTGCAGTCGGTCCAGTAGGGTAGCCAACTTACGGCCCATTAAAAGTTCAGCTGGGCTCCTCCCCGTTGTTGAACAGGGGGTGATGTGTTGCCTCAGGAGGAAAGAGGCAATCTTCTGGCTCCAGTCCCCACACGTCAGGCGCCCAAGTGACTCCTTCGCCGTCCGTACCATCCGTTCGGCCTGACCGTTGGAGGCCGGATGGAACGGCGCAGAAGTCACATGGCGGATGAGGTTGTCTTTAAGGAACTTTTCAAATTCCGCTGACACGAACTGTGGCCCGTTGTCCGAGACCAAACAGTCCGGCAGCCCGTGGGTCGAAAACAACCTCCGGAGGGCGTTGATGACTGCCCCGGACCCTGTTGACCTCATGGGTACCACCTCTAACCATTTAGAGTAGCTGTCAACACAGATAAAAAACATTTGCCCATGGTATGGTCCCGCAAAATCAATATGGAGGCGTGACCAGGGCCTCCTCGTTTTCTCCCAGGGCTGAATGGGAGCCTGTGGTGGTTCTGGACGGGACTGTTGACACTCCATACACTGCCTTACCCAGGCCTCAATGTCCTCGTCCAGCTTCGGCCACCACACGTACCCTCTGGCGAGGGCTTTCATGTGAACCATGCCAGGGTGGCCCACATGTAACGCCTCCAAAACATCCTCCCTCAGCTTGGCGGGAATCACCACCCGACTCCCCCAAAGCAAACAGCCCTTTGTCACCGATAGTTCGTTCTGGCGCGAAACTAACGGTTTGAACTCAGGCGCCATTTTCCCTGCCGGCCACCCCCTCCATGCCCAATTAAGGACACGGGCAAGCACAGGGTCCTTAGCCGTCGCAGCGGCAATGTCTGAGGAGGTTACTGGTGCCTCCGGGAGCTCTTCGAGCGCCAAAATGTCCAACTCCGGCTCGAGTTCTTTGTTGTCCAGTGGTGCGGGGCAACGGCTCAGGGCGGCGGCATGCCCGATAGCCTTCCCCGGGCGGTGCTCAAGTTCAAAGTCATATGCCGACATGAATACTGCCCACCTCAACATCCTGGGGGACAGTATATTTGGCGTCTGTCGGTCCGGGGAGAAGATGCCCAGAAGCGGCTTGTGATCTGTTACAAGGAGGAACCTCCGCCCATAAACAAAGTCATGGAATTTTTTAATTCCGGCGATTAAGGCGAGGCCCTCCTTGTCGATCTGGGCATAGTTCTTCTCCGCCGCTGTAAGTGATCGCGAGTAGAAAGCGATCGGTGCTTCCGACCCATCCGGCATGAGGTGGCTGAGAACGGCGCCCACCCCGTAAGGTGACGCGTCAGCCGCAAGTACCAAGAGTTTGTTCTCGTCAAAGTGGGTCAGCACCGCACTAGACGAGAGGAGTTCTTTCACGCCCGTGAATGCTCGTTCCTGCCGCTCTCCCCACTCCCACTTTGCGTTCTTGTGGAGCAGAGCATGCAGGGGTTCTGCAACCGATGCCTTGTGGGGCAGGAAGGCATGATAGAAATTTAGGATCCCCAGGAACGACTGGAGATCCTTCTTTGACCGTGGCGGGGGCGCGTTCTTGATGGCGGATACCTTGTCTGGTGTAGGATGGACTCCATCCGCGTCAATCAGGAATCCCAAGAACTCCACTCTGTCTGCTCCAACCACACATTTGGAGCGTTTGACCCTTAGTCCGGCTTCTTTAAACCGGCCTAGTACTGCTCTGAGCCGAGCCATGAGTTCGCACTCATCAGAGCCTGCCACCAGAACGTCGTCAAAATAAGGCACGACTCCAGGTAGCCCACGCAGAAGCCCTTCCATCAAACCCTGGAAAATGCCCGGGGCTACGTTAACCCCAAATTGTAGTCTTTTGACCCGAAATGCCCCCTTATGGGTCACTATGGTCTGGGCGTCAGCAGTTGCATCGTCTACGGGCAACTGCTGATAGGCTTGGGCTAAGTCAAGTTTAGCAAAAACCTTTCCTCCTCCCAGTGAAGCCAACACATGGCTGATGACCGGCACTGGGTAGGAGTGCTGCTGGAGCGCTTTGTTCACGGTGCACTTATAATCAGCGCATATGCGTATCGACCCGTCTGCCTTTACGGGCGTTACTATGGGAGTCTCCCACCGACCATAGGGCACCGGCTCGAGGATACCCTGATCCACTAGCTTGTCCAGCTCTGCCTCGATCTTTGCTTTAAGAGCGAGGGGTACCTTCCTGTACTTCAGCCGTATGGGATGCACTGAAGGGTCTAAATCAAAAGAAACCGGGGGCCCAGTATATAACCCAAGCCCTTCCCCAAAAACTTCAGGGAACTCTTGATACAAAGACTCCCTTTTATTGTCGCAAATGCTGTTAATGCCAGAGATGGCAATACCCAGAGCCTTGAACCAATCAAGGCCCAACAAACTGACCCTCTCACCCTCTGCAACCAGGAGGGACAGCTCAGCCTTCCGCTCCTTGAACTCTACCTGGAAGGTAGCTCGTCCCGCCAACGGAATGCGTCGTCCCTGGAAATCGGTGAGACGCGTTGTTACTGGAGACAGGCGACGTCGGCTCCTCTTCGGAAATAAGCGCTGCCATGTTTCGGTGGAGATGACGGTGACGGATGAGCCGGAGTCCACCTCCATCGTACACGGAACGCCATCCAGCCGAAGCGTGACGTGAATTTTCCGAGTGGCCTTGTCACCGGTCGCCAGGACGGTCGAAGGGCAGGTGTCAGTCTGGTGGCAATCGGACGTTCTGCTGTCATCTGAAGGCCGAACCTTGGGGTCTGCTCGTCGCGAAGACGGTGGCGATTTTCTCGCAGCCCGGCAAACTCGAGCCAGATGACCTCGCTTCCCGCAGGAGTGGCAGATGAGCTCTCTAGCCCGACAGAGGTCTCTGTTGTGGTTACCGCCGCAGCCTGCGCAGGGACGGGTCGTCGAAGTTCTCGGTCTGGTCCGCGGTGGGCGTGTCTCCCGAGTTCGGCACACGCCGTCGGCATCGCTGTCAGACTCGCAGGCGGACTGCCGGTGAACTGCAGGCTCCTTGCTGACCTGGGTCTGCCGCTGTCGAACCTCTCACGTCGACTTGTCCGCGGCCTCTGCTGCGATAGCCTCGGCGTAGGCAACCGCATATGTCAGTTGGGTGCGGGCGAAAAGACGCTGTTGAAGGCGCTCGTCTCGAAGGCCGCACACCAAACGGTCGAGGAGGGCGTCTTCCAGATCTGTGAACTCACATGGCCTTGCCGCCTTCCGCAAGGCAGTGACGAACTCAGCGATGGACTCGGAAGGCCCTTGGCACCGCTTGTAAAAGGCGTGCCGGCACGCGATCCGAGACGGTTGTGGCGAGAAATGGCCTTTGAGCTTGGCCGTGATCTCAGCCCACGTTGCTGCACTCAGCTCAGTCGGAGCGACCAGGGACCGGGCGATGTCGAAGGCGGCCTTGCCGCACGAGCTCAGGAGCGTCGCCTTCTTTCTCGCCTCATCTGTTATCTGATTCGCCTGGAGGTGGAACTCGAACCGTGCCAGGTAAGAGTCCCAGTCCTCCGTCGCCGGGTCGAACGCTTCGAACGCCGGGTTGACGGCCATTGGGGCTGTCGGTGCTGCCACTTCTACTCGTGGAGCCTCAGCCGGCTCGGCCGGGTGTGTGTCCTCGTCTGCCGTTGCGATCTCGGTTCAGCGGGGCTGCCTACCCGCTCTAGCATCCCACCTTCGTCGCCAATTGTTAAGTATGAGACTCAACAACGAAGTAAGCTCAACAAGTGATTCAGCTTTATTCAACAGCAAACTCCAACTCAGGAACACACAACAACAGACAGTGGAGCACAGCTCCTTTTTAAACTCTCCCGGCTGTCAAAGCCACACCCAGAAATAGTTAACGGACCAATGGCAGTGCAGAGTTAAGGTCCAATCACAACTGTTCCCGCTTTGCAACATTATCACACAGTGATTGGCTATTTACACTGGTTTCGCAGAAACCGACCAATACGAATGCGACAGCTTAGAATCCACATTCCAGAATCAAGCTTAACATAGGAAAAGATAGGCTTGATTCACCTTTCAATACACAACAGTTGCCCCCCCAAGCACCAAGAATACAGAGCATCACTTGCCCCAGACTGAGAGTTCCTACCTATAACTTGTGGCTAACAGCCACTGATGGACATCTGCCCCATATGTTTATCTAATTCCCCCTTGAAGCCATCCATGCTTGTAGCTGCCACCACCTCCTGTGGCAGTGTTGCTGTGAGAGGTAGAGCCACATACAAAGGGAGGCCACGTACCGGGGATAAGAGGAGTAATTAAAAAAAATAGACAGGTAAGAGCAGTGAGAAAGAGAAAACCAACACTGTAGTGGTAGCTGCCACCAAAATAACGTTCTTTTAATGAGCACAGCCAATCAGATCTCCCGTGGCCAATCAGAAGCCCTGCTGGCCCCACCCACTTTCTAAAATGGGCACTGGGAAAGGTGTCGACAGGTGCCATGTCACCCATGGGCACCATGTTGAGGACCCTTTGAGCTTGGGGAGGAGGACTGTGTCATAGTTTGAGAACTCCTGCTCTCTTTCCTTACCTGGCTCTCTTCAGTTGCCGATTAAATGAAGGGGAAAAGAAATGAAGGGGAAAGAAGAACTTTAGATACTTCTTGAAGGGTTGGTGAAAAGGATTTCATCTGTTTGAGTTCGCCAGAGGGTGCTAAGAGTGGTTCAATACCTCAACTCGAATGCCCTGTAAAACGGTCTCATCATTTTGCCTGTATTACGGGCTGTGAAATGAAGTCCTGGATTTTTCCTAAGCTACTCTTAAAATTGTTCCAATCTTCTTTAGGACATATGTCAAATAGCATATTCAGCCTCAGCCAGGAGCTGTGGGAGACTGAACTCCTTATATGTGGTACTGCTGTATCTTCTGATTCTTTAAAGTAGTCATAGCCAAACAGATCTTTTAAAAAGCCATGGGTACATATTTTTTCTTTCCAAGTCCGTTTCTTGACATCAAGCAGTTATTATGCGGACTGTCAACCTAATGAAGATTTTTGTTCTTTAGTCCATGTAGCTAAAATATGTATTAAAGTGTCTCGTTGCAGGTGATACAATGAGTATTGAGTATACCTCATCAGAATAATAGACTATTTCTCCCTCCTCCTCTTTAACGATGCAGGCTTTGAAAAATCACCTTTGGCCATATTGTAGGAATGAAAAGAAGCACAGAGAGGGTTCGATGCTATCGGCACAGATGACATTTTCACAGAGGGGCACTGAAACCCAGGTGATTATTTAGGATTGTCCCCCCAGCCTTTCTCAGGAGCATCTGATATCCTAGATAAGGAGTACTAAGAGACACAAATTGCAACCTTAAAGGGAGATTTAAAATCCAGGGGGTTGATGGAGCATGGCTGCCATACAGTATTATCAGCCAATCACAATATATCTCAGAGTATGAAATGGCAGGGTGTGGAATCGTATGGTATGGCCTGATCTCCTCAGATTTTGGAAGCTAAGCGGGGTCGGTACATGGATGGGGGACCACCAAGTGAGGCTCTGCAGAAGAAGGCAATGGCCAGCCACCTCTGCTTCTCACTTGCCTTGAAAACCCCTTGCTGGGCTTGCCAAAAATTGGTTGCGGCTTGACGGCATGCATACATATATATGAAATGGCAGGCTGTATACTGCAAGGTGCCTTAAGCGACGTCTTCACCAGTCGTAAGAAAGAAACCACCTGGAAACAGGATTTCCAGAGAGCCAGAGGTGTAGTCTGCAAGCAACATGAACATTCAAAGGTTAACAAAGCATCCACACAAGAGGCAAAAAACAGGGAGGAAACATGGATATAGGATTACCAGATGTCCTCTTTTCGGAGGACATGTCCTGTTTTTTTTGGTGTCTGTCCTCTTTTGGGCTCTTTTTCAAAAACGATGAAAACATCCTCTTTTGGGGTTGGGAGGCTGGGCCCGTTTTGCTCTTTAGTCCCCCAGTGGAGGCAAGCTTCAGCTTAAAGAGGAGAGGTCTTGAAAATGAGATTTGTCATGGTGACCAGTTGTTTCATGCAGTCTGTTGGGAAATATGTCCTCATTTTTCTTTTTAAAATATGGTAGCCTTAATGGATAGTAATTCTCTTGGGGCAGACATGACATAGAGGAAGTTGGAGTGCTGGCAACCCACCTAGGGTTGCCAACTTCCAGGTGGCACCTGAAGATCTTTTGCTATTACAATTGATCTCCAGATAGCCAAGATAGGTTCCCCTGGAGAAAATGGCTTAAAAGAGTCCACCATGGTATTATAATCTGCTGTAGTCCCTCCCCTTCCCAAACCCCGCCCTCCCCAGGCTCCACCCCCAAAATTTCCATCTACTTCCCAATTTAGAGCTCGCAATCCTATCTACACTAGGGGTGTGCACAAAAAAACCCCTGTATTTTTCACGATTGTATTGGGATTTAGGAAATAATTGGTATTGCTGAAATTATTCGGCTTCATTACACCCTGTGGGGACTGTTCCCCATAGGGTATAAAACACATACTGGATCCCCAAGCCGTGGGGCTTCCTCCCACTTCAGCTGAACAGTGCTGCCCATCAGCTGACTGGTTTAAATAGAAGAAGCCTTTAAATGCCTCCTTTTTCCTCCCTCCCCCTCTCGGGGGAGGCAAAAGAGAGGGCTGAAATGACTTCCCACAACCTAGGAAGGGGGGCATTGGCTGCATGCCTTGGGTGCATTCCTCCATGAGTGTAGGGAAGGTAAATTGCCTTCCCTTCACTTGTGGAGGTCTGCTGTGGCTGCAGTGTGACTTGAGAAGGGGAGGCATTTAAAGACCACTTGGCTGAAACCAAAAACTATCTGTCTTTGTTGACTCAGAGTGCTGCAAACTGCTGAAAAACTGCCATAAACCAACCGCGGGAGTGCAACAAGACCCAGCATTGCATCAGGCTTGGGGGACAGGGTGCATTTCCCATGGTGAGCAACGATCAGAAAGGAAACAGATTGTGAGGCACTTTAAGAAATGAAAGAAGGAAGGAAAGGGTGCAGCCAAATACTGGCAAGAGCCTTGCAAGGGAAAGATATATGCTGGGAATAGCTCTATTTGTAATTGTTGGAAGCCTTCATTTGTCTCCAAATGATTTTTTGATTTTTTTAAAAACATTAATCAGCCACCTTTCTTCCTTACAAAGGAGAAGGCATAGAGAAAGCACACAAATAAAATACATTAAAAGCATAAAAACTAAGATTTAAAATGATAATTCAGGACTGCTAATAAACTTAGCATGAGAAGAGCGCTGCTGGATCAGTCCAGTGGTCCATCTAGTCCAGCATCCTCTCTCACATAGAGCCCAACCAGTTCCTCTGGAAAGCCAACAGCAGGACATAGAGGCCGAGGCCCCCCACCCCACTGATGTTGCCTCCTTGCTCTGGGATTCAGAGGATTCGGAGGCCTCTGAATGTGGAGGTTCCATTCAGTCACCGTGGCTAGTAGCCATTGATGCAATACGTATTAACAGTTGTGTGCCATCAATCAATTAAAACACTTTGTGTCAATTAGCTATATCAGTTCTAGTTGATCAGCTGATCAATTACTTTTGCATGCTAGTACAAACCATAGTTCTGGAGCAAAAAAATAAATTAATTAATCCCCGTATGTTCTTCGCCCTTTGATGATGCACTTATGTGTACAATATTCCTGTGGGACCATCAATCGATTCTGAGACACGGCACAAGTACATTTAAAACTGCCCATTTCTCACCTGTCAGAAAACTGATATATGCATGAGCCTTTCTGCTTTTTGCAGGCAGACAGCAACGGCAGGAGGAGAGCTGAAAAGCATTTCAAGTTGAAATTGTATATTTGGCTTTATATCAGGGTTGCCAGGTCCCTGGTGAAGAGAGGGGTCCCCCATTCCCAGGCCCCACTGCCAATCAGCTGGCTGGTGGAGGGGAACACATCCAGAAAAAGAGGAAGATTCAGTATCATTACCCACATAACCCGGAAATGACATCATCACTTCCAGGACATTGGGGGGTGACGCTCTGATATTTGGGCAAAAACTATGGTAGAAGCCAAATTTGAGATAGAGTTTTTGCCCAAATACCAGACTGTCACCCTGACTTCCGGGTCATGTGGGCAGTGATGGAGACACGTCACTGTGTAGGGTTGCCAGGTCTGGGTTGGAAAATACTTGGAGACTTTGGGGGTGGATCCAGGAGAGGGTGGGGCTTGAGGAGGGAGGCAAGCTACCATGCCATAGAGCCCACCTGTCAGGTTTAAAAACAAGTAGATCCAGTCATTCTTGCACAAAGAAAAGTTTTATTGGATTATCTTGCTAAAACCCACAGTAGGAGGTCATTGTCAGGAATGGGGGGCGAAGCAAAGCAAGCTAACTTATAGTGTGATGCAATGAAGCGCCTAGCAAATGAAACATGAGCACTCGCGCGGGAACTCCCGGCGGGAGAAATACTTCATGGACGGGAGACTACTCCCCCCCTCCCCTTGCCTTCCCAGGACTGGAAAATTCTCAGTGAAACAAGAATAGTCCAAAGCCTACATCCAAGGCCACCGTGATAAGGAGAAGCGGCAGGGAAGAAGCTCCCACGTTTCTGCCTGCATAGCTACGCAAGCGCAAAGCAGGGTAGGGAACACAAAACAATGGATTCAGTGAGAAACATCAAAGGCATTTTCTGACATTCTGCCCTTCCCAAAAACCACCCACCCACCACTCAGGAAGGAGAGAATGTGGGCCCCCCAGGTTTATTTGGGTAACGAGTGTGAAATTCTTTCAAGTGATCAGGTGCATTGATATCAGACACTTTCACCCACTCCCTGTGTTGGGGCCCGAAATGTATCCATTCAACAAGATACAAGAGTTGTCCACGGAGAATCTTAGAGTCCAAAATGTCAGCAATTTCGTAGTGCTCCTCATCGTCAATCATCAACGGGGGAGGAGGTGCTGGAAGTTCAGGTTGCCATTTAGTCGGGGGTAATGCAGGTTTGAGAAGGCTGTAATGGAAAATTGGATGGATTGCTTTAAGAGATTTAGGCAAATCTAGCTGTACAGTCACTTGATTTATACATCTTAAAACTTTGAAGGGACCAATATATTTCCAAGCGAGTTTCCGGGACTGTTGCGCTAGTCTTAGGTTCTTGGTTGAAAGGTAGACCGAGTCTCCCGGTTGCAGTGTCCAGCCACCCGCCCTCTTTTTGTCTGCCTGTTTTTTGTACTGTGCCTTGGCCTCATTCAATGTCTCGACAATTAGGGGCCAGGAGTCCCGGAAAGTTTTACACCATGCTGCGGCTTCCCCGCCCGTCTCACCGGGTTTCAAAAAGGGAAGAGGGGGCTGTCATAACCCATGGCAGCTTTGAAGGGAGACATATTTGTAGAAGCATGCCATGAGTTGTTGTACGCAAACTCCGCCAGTGGCAATAAATCTACCCAATTGTCTTGTTGATAGTTAGAGAAACACCTTAAGTATTGTTCTAACGTCTGGTTTACTCTTTCCGTTTGCCCGTCAGTTTCAGGGTGATAGGCAGTACTGAGGGCACGTTCAATACCCATTAGAGTCATCAACTCGGACCACAACTTTGAAACAAATTGAACCCCCTGTCGGAGATTATCTTGAGTGGTAACGTATGTAGCCTGGCAATGTGTTGGAGGAAGGCTTTGGCCAGGACTTTGGCTGTTGGCAGACTGGGGAACGGTATAAAGTGAGCTTGCTTAGAGAATAAATCTACTACCACCCAAATGACCGTCATATGTTTAGAGGGGGAAGATCCGTGATAAAGTCCATAGAGATCACTTCCCAGGGTCGGCTCGGGGTTGGTAGAGGCTGTAAAAGACCCGGAGGTTTTCCTGGCCTGGTTTTGCAACGATTGCACGTTGGACAGGATTGTATATAAAGGGATAAATCCCGTTTCATCCGGGGCCACCAGAAGCCGCGTTGCAGTAGGCGTAAGGATTTTACATATCCAAAGTGCCCCGCAGATTTTGAGTCATGGGCTGTCTGCAACATCTGGGACCGGGTAGCTTCTGGAACAAAAATTTTATCTCCTCTGTACCAGCAGCCATTCGGACCACATTTTACATCATCCCTGGCTTGTAATTCAATTGTTTCTTGCGTGGTGATGTCAGTGGCAAATTGCTTTTCCCAGGTCATGGCCTGGATGGGGGTCAATTGTGCTCGTTTGGTTTTACGGGTTACAACTGCTCCAACTAATTGATCAGGGGTGAACATAGACTCTCGTATTTCTGCCCTCTTACACAGGTGTTGGGGAAGGCGGGAGAGAGCATCTGCCAGATGATTGGATTTACCTGGGAAATGGTGAAGGGTGAATTGAAATTTAGAGAAAAACTCAGCCCACCGGAATTGTTTTGCATTTAGATTCCGGGGTTTCCGCAGTACCTCAAGATTTTTGTGATCAGTCCAGATTTCAAAAGGTACTCGGGACCCTTCTAACCAGTGCCTCCAGGTGATCAATGCTAAACGTATAGACGCTGCTTCTTTATCCCAAATGGGCCAAAATCTCTCCGTATCATTGAATTTTTTGGACACATAAGCAAGGGGTTGTAGTTGCCCCTGAACATTCTCTTGCAAAATCACCCCACCCATAGCGGTATCCGACGCGTCTACTTGGACCACAAACTTTTTTGTCTCATCGGGGTGCGCTAGTATGGGTTCAGACGTGAATAACTGTTTTAGTTGTTCAAAAGCTTCCTGACACTGGGGGGTCCAATTCAAAGGGGCCCCTGGCATTGAAGCTTTAGCTCCCCTCCCCTTAGTCTTTAACAGTTCCGTGAGGGGGAGGGCCACTTGGGCAAAATGTGGCAGGAATTGACGGTAAAAATTGGCGAAACCGAGGAAACTTTGGAGCTGCCGCCTGGTTTTGGGGGGCTCCCACATCAACACATCTTGGACCTTTTTTGGGTCCATTTCTAACCCTGCGGAGGATATGCGGTACCCCAAAAAGTCAATGCACTCCTGGTGGAATTCACATTTTGACAGTTTGACAAACAGTTTGTGTTCTAATAGCGTTTCCAATACTTTTCGCATAAGAGCGGTGTGAGATTCTTGATCCGGGGTATAGACCAGGATATCATCCAAGTAAACAACCACCCCCTTGAATAAGTAGGGGTGTAACACTTCATTGATTAAATTCATGAAAACCCCTGGTGCCCCCTGTAATCCGAAGGGCATAACCCGATATTCAAATTGCCCCAGCGGGGTATTAAACGCAGTCTTGTATTCATCCCCCTGTCTGATACGGACCCGAAAATAGGCATCTCGTAAATCCAGTTTAGAAAACACTTTCCCTTTTGCCACCTCTGCCAACAAGTCTTTGATGAGGGGCATTGGGTAGGCATTAGTTGCAGACACTGCGTTTAGTCCCCTGTAATCCGTGCAGAGTCTGAGCCCCCCATCTTTTTTTTTACAAAACAATACGGGTGCTGCAAAAGGGGACGACGCTGGCCTAATAAATCCACGGGCCAGATTCTTATCGATAAAGCGGCGTAGTTCTTCCTTTTCAATGGGACTCATGGCATAAATTTTCCCTTTTGGTAATTTATGGCCCGGAAGGATTTCAATCGCACAGTCGGAGTTACGGTGGGGGGGTAGTTCATCCGCTTCCTCCTCCTCAAAAACCCTGGTCACATACCGGTAATCCTTGGGGATGCGGTTAAGGTCCTCCGTGGCTAAGCAAGCTCGTGGAGGTTCATTGCATGGGGTTTTTCCCCACCCTGGGTCCCATTGGTGCCCTGCACATTTCGGGGAGATAAATTGTACGCTCCCTTCTTCCCATAGAATATATGGATCATGACCATGTAACCAAGGGCTACCCAACACTAATGGGAACTGGGCTTGAGGGGCTATTACAAACGAGCGTAGCTCCCAATGGTCACCAATGCCTACTCTTAAAGGAACAGTCTCAAATCGGCATGGTTCTTTCATTGGAGACCCATCCATTTGAGTGAAAGTTATCGGGTCTTTCAAATTGACAACGGTTGCTTCTAACCCCATAACCATAGACGGGTTTATCAGGTCCCTCCCGCACCCTGAGTCAATGAGGGCTCGGACCCGAATATGGGTCATCATCGCTGGATTCATTACAAGAACAGTCACAAAGAAGAGAGAGGGGTAATTGCTCACCAGTTTAGGCGCCTCAGGTACTGGGTCCTGCTGTGTAGCGCCATTCACAAACAGGACCAATTCGTTTCCCTGCATCTCACTCTCCTCCTCCAGCATCATGGTATCCGCTTGGTCGGGGCTAGCAAAAAGAGCCCGTGTATTGCGTGGTTTCGCTGTACCTTTTCTTGGGGCAGGGGTTGGCCATCGTCTGGGCTCCTCTTGTGGTAGGGCTCTATTGGGATCCCCTTTCGGGCAGGATGCGGCGAAGTGCCCCTTTTCCCCACACCGCAGGCAGAGGCCCTGTCGCATACGCTGATCTCTCATTCCACTTGGGGTGGAGGTTGGTTTGGGTCTGGCCTGGCCTGCCGCAAGACTCGGACGGTTGTTGCCCAGAGATAGATCCAGTTTCATGACACGTAAGCGACTTTCCGCTTTTTCGGCTTCCTCCATCCATCCCTGGAGAGTGCGAGGTTGCTGAGAGCTGAGGACATTATTGCGGACGTCTACAGCTAGTCCCATTCGATATTGTTGAGCCAAGACTGCATCGGTCCAGTCCCGAATTTTCACTGCGTGCCTTTGAAACTCCCTTGAATACTCCCGCACGGTGAGTTTGCCTTGCCTGAACGTGCGAAGGAAGGCTTCAGCTTTTGGGCCGCCCCCGGGTCCTCGAAACGGTTTCTCAAGGCCCACATGAAGTCATCAACATTCCCCAATTCCACTGCCTCCAGATCATGAAGGGCTACATACCAACTAGTAGCACTCCCCCGGAACCTGGAAGCGATAAACTCCACCTGTTGCTCCTCGTCTGGGAACACATAGCCCCATCTCTGCACAAATTTCCCTACTTGCAATATGAAAAAGGACACAGTTTCTGGATCTCCATCAAACGTGATCTCCAGCATGTCCTTGGGGCGGATTACTGGAGGGGCCGGGGCCATGAACGGTACTGGGACTGGCTGCGGGAGGGGTGCTGGAGCAGGAAGTTGAGGCGGAGGCAGAGCTGGCGGCTGGATAGGTCCTGGTTGCCCTGGCCCGGGCCCTGGTGCTGGGACGGCCGGTGGAGGTGGAGCCGGTGCTGGCTGGCCCGGCCCTGGGCCCGGGGGGTGCTGGCTGGCCCGAGCCCTGGGCCCGGGGGGGCAGGAGGTGGCAGTCCCGGTGGCATCGGTGGTGCAGGTGCTGGTGCCGGTCTAGGTTGCGTCAGCGGATGAGCTCGAATTGCTTGGTCCATCATCTGTGGTAGGGATTGCATTAGTTTGCTCATGTCCCTTACCAGACGTCGGGTATCCTCTTGAATAGAGTCCATGCGAGCCTCTGTATCAGAACCGGACCCTGTTCTGGGAGATCCTCGAGACATCCTTCCCTGGGGAAGTCCAAAACTACCTCTAGGATCCAAAAGGCTGTCCCGGCTCTGGCTTCCCGGCATGGTCCAAGTTGTCTGGGTAGTGTCCAACAGGTTCTTAGTCCAATCGCGTGATCTGCGATAGGTCACCCCTTTGTCCCAGGGTGTTGGGGCTCCCGGCACATAGGTTCGTGGAACAGCTCCTCCTTGACTCTGCGTTAGCCCGGCCGGGCTATAGATTGGGAGAGTGTACGCAGCACCCACTGTGCTGATCGATGGAGGGGTAACCAACCCTGCTGCTGATTGAGGGGTTGGCGCTGCCAAAACTGTAGTTGTAGTCACCGGAACAACAGTGGTGGTCGGGACAGTGACCACTGGAGTTGCCACGGTAGTGACTGGGACCGTGGCTCCCGAAGTAGTAGTCACTGGAACGGCGCCTGTGGCTCCCGGAGTAGTAGTCACTGGGACTGCGCCCGTGGCTCCCCCCCCAGCTCCGCTCATCGTGGTAGACGGCGGAAACTGACGGTGGGGGGAATGATGTGATTCCTGACAATTTCTGTCAGGTTTAAAAACAAGTAGATCCAGTCATTCTTGCACAAAGAAAAGTTTTATTGGATTATCTTGCTAAAACCCACAGTAGGAGGTCATTGTCAGGAATGGGGGCGAAGCAAAGCAAGCTAACTTATAGTGTGATGCAATGAAGCGCCTAGCAAATGAAACATGAGCACTCGCGCGGGAACTCCCGGCGGGAGAAATACTTCATGGACGGGAGACTACTCCCCCCCTCCCCTTGCCTTCCCAGGACTGGAAAATTCTCAGTGAAACAAGAATAGTCCAAAGCCTACATCCAAGGCCACCGTGATAAGGAGAAGCGGCAGGGAAGAAGCTCCCACGTTTCTGCCTGCATAGCTACGCAAGCGCAAAGCAGGGTAGGGAACACAAAACAATGGATTCAGTGAGAAACATCAAAGGCATTTTCTGACACCACCCTTCAAAGCAGCCATTTTCTCCAAGGGAGCTGATCTTTTTCAGCTGGGGATCAGTTGTAAAACCGGGAGATCTCCACATGGGCTGGGCCACCCAGCTGCTCCTGGTAAGTCCCCCCCACCCCCAGCTGGTTGCCAGGAGGGGCTCTCCTTATGTTCTTTGAAAGGCCTGGGCCTCTATGCCCTGTTGTTGGCCCTCCAGAGGAACTGGTTGGCCACTCTGTGAGACAAGATGCTGGTCGAGATGGAACACTGGTCTGATCCAGCAGGCCTCTTCTTGTGTTCTTGGCTTCACAAGGGAAGAGGCAGACTGTTGACAGTTTAGCAAGATACTCATTAAATGTTTGAAATATTTCTTGAATGCAGAAGACATAGAGATGTGCTGCCTCTGCATGGAAGGGTTGTGATGAGCTGCCCCCAATGACCTCGTTATCTTTAAATGTGACACCTTTTGGGGGGCAGTTTCCCTAGGCCTTTTAAAGGTCCCTGATTGGTCGAATTTCAAATGTTTTACTTCTAGTTTGAGCAGGGCTATTTTGGGGCAGGAACACACAGGAACGGAGTTAAGTCTGGCTTCCAAGCTGGCCACACCCAGGAGGAACTCATTACCATAACAGGCCACACCCAACAGCAGAAATCCATTAGGATTGGCTACATGAGAGGTGTGTGGCCCAACATGCAAAGGAGTTCCTGCTCCAAACAAAGCCCTGGGTTTTGACAACAAACAAGGTCAACAGAATAAGAAGCAAAAGGTGGGTGTGGCTGGATGACCACACTTCTGGTAACATGGGGGTGTGGCCTAATGTGCTAATGAGCTGTGTTGTCGGGGGTGTGGCCTAATAGGCTAATGAGTTTCTGCTGTTGGGTGTGGCCTATTATGCTAATGAGTTCCTGCTGGGCTTTTTCTACAAAAAAAGCCCTGAGTATGAGGCAGCTTTTGTGTTGGAGCCTGGACGTGCAAATAGTCATAGACAGAAGATTAAGCTGCCGGCGTGGTGTAGTCGTTAAGAGTGGTAGAACCTGATCTGGAGAACTGGGTTTGGTTCTGCACTCCTCCAAATGAAGCCTGCTGGGTGACCTTGGGCCAGTCACTGTTCTCTCAGAGCTCTCTCAGCCCCACCTACCTCACGAGGTGCCTGTTGTGGGGAGAGGAAGGGAAGGCGATCGCAAGCCGCTTTGTGATTCCTTAAGGTACAAAAATGTGGAGTATAAAAACCTCATATTCTTCTTCTCAGCTCCCTGGCTAGTGATGTCACAACAACCGTTCACTGTGCATTAAAAGGGTTGGTTTTTTAAAAAATTGTTGGTACAGGAGTGTCTGGCATTTTGGAGTGGGGGAAGTTCTACAGTCAAAAGTTCACAGATTTCCCAAACACAGTTATTGCCTTCTTGTCTCTCTCTCCCCCCCACCCCTTCTGGCAGTTCCTGTCCTGTCCGTGCCAGCAAAACAATCCAGGAAGACAAAGGTTGGCAGCCGGACCCGTGTATGCACCGCACCAGCATCTGGCACAGCAATATAGACAATGATAAAAGAAGTCTTTGCTTTTACACTGCCTCCTGAAGAGGTTTGATCAGAGCCCTAAGGACAAATCTAAAGATCACTTTATTACACTAAGAAATTATTTGAAGTCAAGAACGTATTAAGTATTGTGCTGAAGTCAGGATTTCCAGGTTTTTATGCAGCTATCCGGCACAAACTGCAAGCCAGTAAATGCACACCGGCTCCTAGCATAATTTATGACATACACCCTTAGAAATGGATTCAAATCAGGGTAAACAGGTTCTAAATCGAGCCCCAAACATATTAGCTAACAAAAAAGTTTTAAAGTCTCTCCAGTAGCAAATTTGACATATAGGCTTAAAACAGGCAGATTCTCACAGCAGCAACACAACTGTATTGTTGTAGCAGTTATACACAGTGTAAAGCTTTGCAGGGGTGGGCTGTGAAAGAAATAAAAATCAGATACTTCTAAGATCATATTAATATTCCTGACAGCTTTTCTGTAGCATGCAAAGCAGTTTTCACAAAGAAGCAATCCTTGTCTCTTATCATCAGGATCTTCTTGAATGTGAGATTGAAAGGTACTCTCTTGCCCCACACTATAGGAGGAGGAGGAGGAGGAGGAGGAGATGGAGACTGGATTTATAGCCGGCCTATCGCTACCCAAAAGAGTCTCAGGTCCCCATCACACGTGCTGGATAACACGGGTGTGTGTGTGTGGAGGCGTGGCTATTTGCGTCGTCGCAATTTGACTCACCCCAGCATGATCAGACGCAACGGCATTGTTTCCATTGGCAGGTGTTTCCAGCGCACTCCAACCAGGATGCAGGGACGCGAGAGGAGCGCATTGGAGCGATCACACGGACAGCATCTGTCTGCAGCCCTTCGCAACCAGTTGAAAGTGGACTTCCCCAGATACTTTTAAACTCTGCATCTTCGGCCGGATGATACCCGTTGGCAACAGGTGCGCGACGCTTACCAGATGTTTCCGTGTGATCGCGCCCGTATAATCTGCCCGACAATCATGGTTCTCCTGCAGCAAATTCTGCATGTGACCAGGACCTCAGAATGGCTTACAATCTCCTTTCCCTCCCCCTCCCTACAACAGACACCCTGTGAGGTAGGTGGAGCTGAGAGAGCTCTTTCAAGGACTGCTCATGAGAGAACAGCTCTGAAAGAACTTGCGACTGACCCAAGGTCACACCAGCAGCTGCTTGTGGAGGAGTGGGGAATCAAATCTGGTTCTCCCAGATTAGAGTCCGCACTCCTAACCACTACTCCTAACTGGCTCTATAGTCTATATTCACAGACAACTTACTCTTGACGTGACTCTGTTTACTACAGAAAACAAGAGGCTTATATCTATAAGAACATAAGAACATAAGAGAAGCCAATGTTGAATCAGGCCAATGGCCCATCTAGTCCAACACTCTGTCACCCAGCGGCCAAAATATACCAGGTGCCATCGGGAGGTCCAGCAGTGGGGCCAGGACACTAGAAGCCCTCCCACTGCTGCCCCCTCCAGCACCAAGAATAGAGTGCATCACCTGCCCCAGACTGAGAGCTCCCATCTATACCCTGTGGCTAATAGCCACTGATGGACTTCTGCTCCATATGTTTATCTAATTCCCTCTTGAAACTGTCCATGCTTGTAGCTGCCACCACCTCCTGTGGCAGTGAATTCCATATGTTAATCACTCTTTGGGTGAAGAAGTATTTCCTTTTATCTGTTCTAACCCGACTGTTCAGCAATTTCATGGAGAGCCCACGAGTTCTTGTATTGTGAGAAAGGGAGAAAAGTACTTCTTTCTCAACCTGCTCAATCCCATGCATAATCTTATAAACCTCAATCATGTCACCCCTCAGCCGTTATTTCTCCAAGCTAAAGAGCCCCAAGCATTTTAACCTTTCTTCATAGGGAAGGTGTTCCAACCCTTTTATCATTCTAGTTCAGTGTTTTTCAACCACTGTGCCGTGGCACACTAGTGTGCCGTGAGATATTGTCTGGTGTGCCGTGGGAAAAATTCCAATTTCATCTGTAACATATGAACAATTATAAAATAAAGTATTATTATTTCATAATAAAGTAATTATAAAATAATTTCTTTGTGTTTATTTGATTCCTATTCAAGAGAATTACTTTATATATAGTCAATATAGGCACAGAGAATTTTCTAATGGTGGTGTGCCTCGTGATTTTTTCCATGAAAAAAGTGTGCCTTTGCACAAAAAGGTTGAAAAACACTGTTCTAGTTGATCTATTGTCAATGCTTGTAGAAAGGGAAGCGGGATCACATCCACTCAAGTGTGGTCACCCCTCAAATGCCTTCAGCATGCATTCAGCATAGCCTCTGTCCACATCTTATTATTCAATTCATTCATTTAAAAGATTTATATACTCCACACTGCTCAGTTTAAAAGTTCCCAAGGTGGTTTTCAGTAATAAAATACAGCTTTAACATATTGACAAGTAAAGATCACACAAATTTAATATGTGATTTTGCTCACGGTTGCAGGAATTACAGGAGCATCGGAACGGTGTTCGTCTGTAGGACTGGTGGCAAAAAAGAATGGCTGTGTCAAACGTGAAAAGTGGCGGAACGATTAAAGATTACTGCAATTGTACGATTGAAGAAGGAAAGGAGGAAGCAAGAAAAGCCCTTTGTAAAACACAGGAGAACCACTGTAGGTTTTTTTGCAAGCAAAGGTTTTCATCTGTCTGTATAAATATTTTATTCTATTTAGAGCATACCTTAGCAACCTGTTATTAATTGGAAATTCACACCTAGTGTGTATAGATACAGCTCGGGCTTAGAAATAATGTAAATACGTAAATTAAAAACAAAAGAGAACAAAACCAATGAACACACAATAAACTGCAGAATATGAAATCTAAACTGAACCCAGCGACAACATGATTTGATGATAAAATTGCAAAACAATTACAGCAGCAGAAAACCAATCAAGAAATAGTGAAAGCAAGCAGGTGGGGGGGGGGAGAACGAATGAGAACATAGTAGAAAATGGCGTCCCTGGCTGCACATACAGTTTGGTCACATATGGTTTTTTTTACTAGTTATCATGCACATATCAACTCCTTAGCATATTAGGCGACACACCCCTAAAATAGCCAATCCTCCAAGAGCTTACAGGGCTCTTCTTCCAGGGGCTACTGTAAGCTCTTGGAGGATTGGCTACATTGGGATGTGTCGCCTAATATGCAAAGGAGTTCCTGCTACAAAAAGAGCCCTGCATACTGAGAAGGTGGGCCCTGCGAATTCCACTTTCCCCCTATACTCACTGACTGTGTATCAGCATAAGAAGAGTACAATTTTAAAAGCCATTCTGGACAATAACCGCACCCCCAGGTCAACCGTGGAGATGCGGCAGCATTTTAAAGCCTGCATTTTTACTTTGCAAACCACAGTGGGGGCCCAATCCTGATTAACGCCATGGTGCAGAGGGATGGGGGACTCTTATCACCCCTGCACCCAGTGCCATTTTCAAGAGCTGTTTCAGCTCTTGAAAGTGACACAGTGGGGAAGGACAGGAGCTCCTCATTCCCCCACACCTTGGACCATGTCAGGATCAAGCCCCCACAGTGATTTTAAATTCTTTTTTAAAGGCTCTAAAATGTGCCGTATCCCCATGATGGACTCAGGGACATGAAGTTATCTAATTTTGCCCCGAGGCGTGTTCTAATTTCTTTTCTGAAGGAGAGTCCCGAGAGCATTGAAGGAGTCCCATGGCTAAGGTGGAATTCCATTCCTGACATTTCTCCTCTGTCACTAGGGTTGCTGACTCGGTGTTGGAAATAGGGTTGCCAAGTACTTACCATAATCCGGCAGGGGACACACAGTCCGCTGTCAGAACATTCATCCATGGAACACCCACGCCGCACGATGCCGTCGCCAGGAAGTGACGCCGGGCGACGCTCTGGCAATGGGGCTGGAAACTTGATGGTACCATCAAGTTTCCAGCCCCATTGCCAGAGCGTTGCCCGGCATCACTTCCTGGTGATGGCATCATGCGCCGCATCCCCCCCCCCCGGGAATGGTCCTGCCAAGAAGTATCCATCCCCCGCCGAATTATGGGAAGTTCTTGGGAAGCCTGGTTGGAAAAATCCTGAAAATTTAAGGGTGGAGCCTGGGTTGGTAGAGTTTGGGGAGGGCAGTGACCTCAGCATGATATAATACCATAAAGTCCACCCTCCAAAGCAGCCATTTCCTACAGCACAACTGATTTCTGTAGTCTGGAGATCCAATGTAGTTCTGGGAGATCTCCAGGACCCACCGGGAGGTTGGCAACTTTATCTGGCACCCCCATCACATTGAGATCGGTCCTGATATCAAAAAGCAGGCTGAGAAGCGCGGTGATACCGCTGACCCCTGTGGGTAATCAGCCCCCCTCACTGTATTGCTCCTCTATCTGTAAATCAGTCCGATGCCAGCCATTGACCTGAGAGGTGTAACTAACTCTTAAGTGTCTCCTTTCATGTTTACACCCCCAAGGTTGTGTTCTCTAGTTTTATTACGGCAGCAGCAATTGCCCACACATTATTTCAAGCCTGTATCCGTGCAGTTCGGCCCATTTCTCATTTTTTCTAATGAGATGGTCAGGGCAAGTTGTAAATGAGAGGATTCTGATTTGTGTGATTCACGCTGGATAATCTGGATTTTGCAGATTTGTCTTCCCGAGTGTCAACATGAATCACATCACAAGGTGAGCGTGTACATTTACCGCATCACTACGTTAAATTCACTGATACGGCAAAAGGCTCGGAGGAACAGATGAGTTTGTCCCCTGATGCATCTTGCTGGTCAACTGTCTCAAAGCTCTCCCTGGTTTGGTTCCCCGATTGTACAGAATAAACAAATGTGAAGTTTCCATTCCATAGACTTCTAAAATTGTAGTGTGGGGGGGATTAACCATGTAATTTTAAATGTCATTCCTCCCCCCCCCCAGATAACAGATTAATAGAACTGCCAATTTCTTTTTCTCAGCCATAGAATGATAATGTCCATCGATCTCAGATCACAATTCACAATGGGTAAACTCCCGTATTATTGAGACCCACTCTGCCACAGAAGCCTGCAGGGCGACCTTGGGCCGGTCACAGACACTCAGCATTAGCCCACCTCACAAGGTTGTTGTGGGGGAGAAAATGGAGGAGAGGAGAATGATGAAAGCCGCTCTGGGTCCCCATTGGGAAGGAAAGTGGGGTTACAAATGAAGTAAATAAATACACGCCATTTAGCTCAAGGGTGTCGAACTCATTTATTATGAGGGTCGGATCTGACATAAATGAGGCCTTGTTGGGTCAGGGCCATGTGTGTCATAAAATGTAATGCCAGGTAGCGGAGATACAAACTTTGTAAAGGACACAAACACAAAGACATTTTTTTAACTTAAAATATAAAAACGCTTAAAACATTAGATCTGTAAGCTGCGAAGCTACTTTTAATGTATTGACCTTCACCACAGAAATCTCATGCTCAGAGTTCTGAGTCTAGGACCCAGGGGAAAACGTGAAATGGCTGAGCGATTGAGAGAGTCTGGCGAAGAAAGCTATGATGCAGCAGCAGCAGCAGAACTGGAAGCAGGAGATGGCCAGTTCCACTGCGGGCCGCATGCTTGACACCCCTGATTTAGCTCTTCAGCACGGTGAGGGCAATCCAGAATCAACAAGAATGGTGCTGCTTCTTCTCCTTGGGCCCAGGCAGGACCTGCTAACAGCCAGTACTCCTGGACAACCTTCCTATATGGAGAAGGGAACGATATGGGCGAGGGGAAAATCGGGGGGTGGGTTCTTCAGATAAGATGATACCATTTCCTAGGGGAAGGTGGCACAATGCATAAAGATGCCAGAATGTTTCCCCCAAAGGGACCTCACTTCTTTGCAGAAAAGCAACGGGAAAAGGTAACTTATCCATTCTGAATACATGACAAGAGTATGTGGCATTAAGAGTTACATCTGGCCATGGAAAGCTATTAGCCTAGGTTGGTCTATTTTCAATATTTACTCTTCTTCCACTCAGTAATCTAGCAGCGGTTGGCTTTCTCCAGCCCTTCAAAGGATCCAACCTCGTCCCACTCCTTCCTCCCAATTTGTTGTGTGCCCTTTAGAGTTGCCAGCCTCCAGGTGGGGCTGGGAGATCCCCTGGAATTAGAAGTGATCTTCATATGACAAAGATCACTTCGCCTGGAGGAAATGGCTGCTTTGGAGGCTGAACTCTGTAGCATTATACCCTGCTGAGCTCCCATTCCTCCCCAAACCCTGCCCAAACTCCACCCCACCAAATCTCCAGGAATTCCTCAAACCACAATTGGTAAGCCTAGTACCCCTTCAATGACTCCTCCTTCTTCCCTCTTCTCTAAAGCTGCATTTTGGCCCAAGGAATCTTCTTGTCACTCCTTTCCCAGAAGACTTCCCAAGCCTTCTCAAAGGTGGTCATCGGGGTGGACTGGGCAGGCTGAACCACCCTGGGAAAAGGCCCTAACATCCAATCACCACCAGCCCCACCCCTCATCGGAGGGGGCAAAGAATTAATAGGCTCAGAGCAGTTCCTGCCCGCTTTGTGCATGGTGAGGGCGGCCATCTCACACACCCCTGCCGGCTTGCTGCAGTGGCTCCTGCTTGCTTCACTCAAAGCAGGGGATGGTGACTTGGGGCCACAAGGGCTTGCTTGAGGTGGCTGTAGCTCACACTCGCCTTGTATGAGGTGGGAGTCTCTGGCTTGCAGCAGTGAAAGTTCCCACTCACCTCAAGGGAGCTCACACACAGCTTGTGTGTGACTGCCCTGGGGTTCCAGTGTCCCTGCAGGTCCCCAGCTGCCTGGGACTTTTTCCGGCGGCCTTAATGACCAGTCTACCCCGATGGTCACATAAGGAAGTAATAGGCAAGGCAATGCTGTTGCATCTGAGTTCTGCAAAATATCTCGACCAGGGGTGTGTGCTCAGTATATACCAAGCCAAATAAATAACCCCAAAATAGTAAAGGTAAAGATTTCACTTACTTGAAAGCTACTCAGATCTGACTCTAGGGGGCAATGCTCATCTCCGTTTCCAAGCCAAACAGCCAGCGCTGTCCAAAGACTTCTTCGTGGTCATGTGGCTGGCATGATTATATGCCAGGGTGCATGGAGCACTGTTACCTTCCCCCTGAAGCGGTACCTATTTATCTACTTGCAGTTTCTTGCTTTCGAGCTGGGGCCAGATACAAGAGCTCACTCCGTCACGTGGTACTAGAGTCTCTAACTGCCAAACTACAGACCTTCCACTCTGCAGCTCAGCATCTTAAGTTTAGAGGTACGTTTAGAGCTGAATAATATCGTCTTTTATTCGGGCTCAGCTAGATCGGTAGCGGAATCAGATTAGAACATCTGATTTGGCTGCATAAATGCCTGAAAAATACTGATAAGGTATTTTGGGGGTAAGGGGCTGCAATGGTTTAGAGCATTGCGGCCCCTTACCCTAAAAATACCTTATCAGTATTTTTCAGGCATTTATGCAGCCAAATCAGATGTTCTAATCTGATTCAGCTACCGATCTAGCTGAGCCCGAATAAAAGGCGACATTATTCAGCTTTTATTCGGGCTCAGCTTCACTTGCCGAAGTGGCGTGACTTCACCCACCTTCCAGGTGAACTTATGGCACTTCCAGGTTTTTTTGCATGTGGCTCGGCTTTGCCGGGTCATGCACGTGCCTCCCCTCCCCTCCCTGAGTTATGCTGCAATGGGGGCACGTGGGGAGGCATTTACAGCCTTCCCCTTCACTCACTGAGGCATGCCACCACTGCGGCATGACTTGGGGAGAGGAGGGAAGTTATGGAGCCAAATAAATCCAACAATACCTATTATTTCCCAAATCCCAATATCATACCAATATTGGGATTCAGGAATATTGGTATATACCAATATTTTCGGGTTTGATATATCCAAACCTGAAAAATACCATTTTGTGTGTATGTGTGTGCACAATCCCTAATCTCGACTTCTGCATGGCTGTATCTGAAGAAGTGAGCCGTGACTCACAAAAACTCCTCCCCACCACAAATTTTGTTAGTCTTTAAGGTGCACCTGGACTCTTGCACTTTCCCACTACTGCATGGGGAAGTAGGTGATCTTATTCTCGTTCTCAATGCACTGGAAAACTCACCACAAAAGGATTTAAGAGGCAAGTGGCACCTCTCAAAAGTAGAAACGAAAGGCCGCATTTGCGTGGCAAGCATACAAAATCTCTCCACTACAAGCCATCTCCGCCTGTCACTTCACATGCTCCACTACAAACTGTCTTCTGCCAGAATCAGCGATCACATTTCAAAATGTTCTAATTACTTAAGAAATTAATTACCACCACTGCAACACTCAGGGACTTCTGGTATTTACAGTACGGAGCACTGGGGATGGAACAAGGACATCACCTAATTGAGAAGTCAAAACTGTGAAGATGGCAGGGGGCAACCACTCCAGACACATCTGTTAGATTTGCAGATATGGATTAATTATTTTCCCATTCCTTGTGAGCTTGTCAAAAGCACTGGCTTTAAGCTAGGGACGGATGCAATTTCCCTCTTCTGTTCTTTACACTGTTACTGAATTTTGCTCTGCATTGGGCATGGTGTAATGAGCGGCAGACTCTAATCTGGAAAACTGGGTTTGATTCCCCACTCCTCCACTTGAGGCCTGCTGGATGACCTCGGGCCAGTCACAGTTCTCTCAGAGCTCTCTCAGCCCCATCTACCTCACAAGGTGCCTGTTGTGGGGAGAGGAAGGGAAGGCGACTGTAAACTGCTTTGAGACTCCAGAGAAAAGGGGGCGTAAAACCCAATCCTCCTCCCTTAATTCCAGTTTAGCTGTTTCCTTCCATAGCTTCCATTTCCCACATATTTGTATATTTTGCAGTGCTGTATGCACATATGTGCTTGTATCACAAATGTAAAGGAATGCAAACAGACACAAACTAAAAAAGGCATGGCAACCCACATATATGGTCTATAATTCATAAATAAAACACAGAACAATGGAAACTTCATAATGCCTCAGTTTTACTGAATGCATGAAGCTGCCTTATACTTAACCAAAACAGAAGGGGGAAACGGTTAGTTAAAGACTGATACATATATGCTCACTACCACTGAACCATGTCCACCCTCCTGCTTCAGAAACATTATCAGGTAATTCGGAAAACCTTGAGAGAAATCTGAGCATTCCAAAAGCATCCAAACTTAAAATCTCAAACCATTTATACCAGAATACACCCCCTAATATCAGTGAAAAGGCTTTGCACTGAAGTCTGCTGCAACGAAGTGCCTTAGAGCCGATGTGGAGCAGTGGTTGCACTAGGAATAGTGGCTTTACTAGGCCCAACTTCAGATCCCTGTTCTGTCATGGAAGCTGGTTGGCTGGGTCTTGGGCCAGTCACACACTCTCAGCCTATCCTACTTCACAGGGATGTTGTTTTGAGGGTAAAATGCTGGAGGGCAGAATGTTGTTGGGAGCTGCTTTGTGTCCTGCCCGGGGAGAAAACGGATCTATAAACATATAAACAATAAATAAAAAATATCAGAGAAAGGTCTTACATAGGTCCATAGCTACAGTGGGGGCATCTCGGGGCTAGGCCCCCTGACTTGCTGCCAAGGCCCCCTGACTTCCCATCTAGCCCAGGGTGTCATGGCCTTCTCCCCCGGATTAAATTGATTAGTCAGTGCCTGGTCTTACATCTAAGTTACTTCTACCAGGAAGATCTGTGGGTTATGGAACACTCTGCCAGCTAAGATCCGGGCCCTGCGAAACCTCTCACTGCTCTGCAGGGCTCGTAAAGCAGAGCTCTTCAACCCGGCCTACGGTTAAGGCTCCTGCCCAAGGGAAATGCCAGCTTCCTCGATGGTCCTCCTCTCCCTGTCTCCAATTTTGGCCTTCTCCAGTGCTGTTGAATTATATTGTTATCTCTATTGAAATTGTCTTGTATGCACCACCTATGGATTTGAGGAGTTGTCATTTTTAATAATTCGAATAACTATTTATGGTTGTTTTATAATTATAGCAGGGGAGGGCGAGTCAGAAATCTAATAAATATTTTTTTAAAAAATAAGTTAGGACGATATATTTCTCAAGTTTTCATAATCAGCAATTAAAATAAGACAACTACTGATATTACCGCTAAGTATAGAAACCCTATTAAAAAAAGTTAGTCGGGGGAAAGGATTCTAAAACATTTAGTACTCTGAAATGTGCAAATTTGTTTCCTTGAAACAGCAATCACCCATTGCCCAGATTCCATTGGAATTTTGAAAACAGAATCAAATAGTGGAGACTGTTAGGGGACGGGGGAACCTTTTCTTCCTTTTTCTAGGAAAGTCAAGTGAACTTTATGCTATAAGCAAATATGTACTCTGAGGTATCACTGCCACAGAAAAAATGCTTCCTGCTGGATTTGAAGTAGATTCGTCATAGGACAGAACTCTCCCAAAACTCTAGCGAAGGACTGCTTTATCAGCTCTGCAACTTTCACAGATCAATGGTCATTTTATTAGTGATATAATGCAGTCTGCTTTCCTTTAGAGAAGACTCTCCCCTTGTCTATCCTTTGCTCTTAATTGGTTCTTGATGGGCTGCAGGCAAAAGTGAAGGAGATAGCTTCTACTACTGAATCCAGTGCCTACAATATGAGTTACCTAGGGTTGCCAGATGCCCTGGTCCCACTGGAGTTTCCCGATTTGGGGGGGGACTCCTTCCCGCCACCAGGCAGCTGGCTGGCGGGATAAGCCCCACCCCCCAAGAACAACCACCTGGCAACACCCTACTACAAGATTTAAAGGGCCCTCCAGCTGGCCCTTTAAATCTTGCAGAGGCAGGTAGACGGGTGGATGTGCGTGCCTGCACCTTCCACCTCTTCCCAACAGCGTTTGGAAGAGGCAGGCCGCATGCCCAAAAGTTGTCAGCGGGTCAGGGCTTGCAGGAGCTGCCCGTGCCTGCCCTACAAGTGGTGAGATTGCCACTTGCAGGGCAAGCACGAGTGACTTCTGCTTCAAAAGACCTGGAGCTGCTTGCGCTTGCCCTGCAAGTGGCGATCTTGTGGCTTGTAGGGCAGGCATGAGCTGCGCCCGCTCTTTCAAAGTGGGGCCGCTCGTGTCTGCCCTGCAGGCAGCAAAGGCTTGCAGGGCAGGTCCCACTTTCCCCCAAGCATTTAAAGGAAAGGTTCCCTTTAAATGGTTGGAGGAAAGGGGGGGGCATGTGCACATGGTGCAGCGTCCCTGACGTGATGACGGCATTCCAGGTGACATCGTCACGTTGGGGCGGCCCCTCCCCTCCCAGCATGCCCCCCAAATTCCCCTACTGGGGGAAAATATAACCTGGAAACCCTAGAGTTACCAGAAGCTGCGTAACTGTGATGATACTTTGATGGCCCCACCAGAAGTTTATATGGCCAGCCCAGAACCAACACGTCAACCCTGTATACTCAATGCATGAGCCAGGCAATGAAGCCCCATCTCCTGAGGGAACAGTGTACCTCTGAGAAGCAGGAGGCTCCAAGATAACAATGGTCAGTGCAGCATGGAGGCTCCAAGACACCAGGAACTCCATTCAGAAGGCACCCCAGAGTAAGAAGAAACTGTAGCAAGCTGGTATGTAGACCATGATGAGAGGAATCCCCAGATAGCTTATTTGGGGCTGTGGCTCGAAGTTGGCGCTACCTTTGTTGAGAATAAAACCTGTCAGTCATGACACTTTGCTTGACAGAGGCGAGCTTTATGATTGCCTCCACACAAGCTATTAAGACTGGGATGGACATAATTCAGGTCCAGATGAGATGATATGTTCTTCCACAAACCAGATCTCCAAGATCTAATTCTCAAACTCCCCAGACAAACTGCAGCTGTAGGGGGCTGATTTGGACTACAACAATGGTGCATGCCGTTTTTCCAGTCCAAAATGGACCAGTGATATTATTTGCCCTGTTGGAGCACATGCTCTGAATACTGCATGTGCAGTCTTCCAATGGGACGAATAAGATTGCCAGCCCCCAAGTGGGATCCGGAGAGTTTCTGGAATTACAACTAATTACCAGACTTCAAAGATCAGCTCCCTTGAAGAAAATGGCTGCTTTGGATGTAAACTCTATGTAATTATACCGTGCTAGGTCCCTTCTTTTTCCAAACCCTGCCATTCTCAGGCTCCACCTCCAAAATTTGAAGAAATTTCCCAAAATAGAGCTGGCTATCCTAGGTTTGGCTGGGGCCGTGGTCACACAGTCATTTTGATCAGGTTTCACTGCTGTTCCCTCTCGCATTTAAAATTGCTGATCAGACAGCTGCATCCGTCTCCCGCACTGAAGTGGGTGCACTCGCACAATCCTCCTGGTCCCCTAGCGAGTTTTCCTACACTGGAAAATCAAGTACTTTCTGAATATTTGTGCTTTGAATTGCAATTTCGCTGATCTGGACAGCCATCTCTTGCAATGATTGCAATTAGGTCATCTGAATGTCCTTCTCGCAATGTTTTTTGTTTTATACAAGCTTCTGTCATTGTGCGCATGAGCAATCCTGCGCTGAATAAATTCAATGTATAAATGTTCAAGTGGACATACAGACAGGGCTGGCTCTTCCACTACGCCAACTAAGGTGACAGCCTAGGGTGCAGATCTCCAAGGGGTGCAGTGAGGCCCTTGCTGCTGCTCGCCCGTCCCCAGCATGGCTTTCTGGCTACCCGCTCCACAGCGTGCCCCTTCCTGCCAGCTTGCTTCACCTCCCTGCCTCCTCCCTCCTGCTCAGCACGCCCCTTCCTGCTGGCTCATTTCACCTCGCACCCCCACCTCCTCCCTCCTGCCTTGACCCCTTGGTCTGTCTCCTCAGATGCCGCTCGCCACTTTCCTGCGTTGGACTGTTGGCAAGAAGAGCAACATTCCCCTTCACCTGCCCGCTCCCCTGGCAGCCACAGCCAGGAGCGACCGGGGGGCTCTTGGCTTGGAGCCGCCGCTTGGCTTTGTATTAAATTGGCCACCCGAGAGATGAGCCAGAGCAGGAGGGAAAGGTGGCTGCGGCGGTGGCAGTGGCAGCGGCAGCAGCAAGGAGAGGAGGCTGAAGGACCTATAGGCAGTGGCAGGCGGGAAGGCAGACTTGCTTGGCAGCATTGGTGGCATCTCGATTCCTCCCACTCACCCCAGCAAACATGTCCCTTAACTTTGGAGTCTAAACCGGCACCTATAATGCTTGGAGAATGAACTGAAAGGGCTGTACTACTTCATACTGCAAGTGAAGGATGATATTTAGAAGGTCCCTGCAACTAGAAAATCATCCCAAGTAAAGCAAAAAAGTGCTGGCTGCCCCCGCGGATAGATGGCATTAGGCTTTCTGTGTGCAGCGCTCTGCGGGAATCTAACACAGTCGCCATGGATGCCTTAAAGACCAGGGGAGCTTGAGCCAGTAAGTGTCCGCTGGGGGGCGGGTGGCAAGGGAGGGAGGGGAAGAGGCTGCAGGCCACCCCCCCAGTGACCACCCCCTCTTCCTGCACTTGCCCCAAGCAGAAGAACGGCTCCCCTTCTCCCCTGACGGGCAAGCACCCTCATCTGCAGGCTGCCCAGTCCATGCCTCTGTCAATGCAGGCCCTCCCCCAAGAGTCCAGCTGAACTGAATCCCCAGGGAGGGGGTTATTTTTAAATCTTTTCCTGGCCGGGCTTCCAGGCTGAACGTTTTTGGGGAAGGGAAGTTGCTCGCTCGAGGCCAGTCGGTGTGTGTGTCTGCTCAGGCCCCTCTGAAGTTAAGCAAAGGCTTCCCAATGCGGTGCCAGCCGGGTGGCTTTCCTTTTCCCCCATACTCAAGACCGCAATTGATAATAGTACTTGCATGTGTCCTATTCATAGCAAGGGTAAGGGTCCTGCACTCCAAAAGAGTTGTGAGCTGTTTTCTTTCGCACACCGCCTTTGCTCCTCACCTCCCTCGCCAGCCACAAAGCTCTGCTTTTTCTGTCCCTGGGAGAGAATGAGAGAGGCCAGTGACCGTTAGACGGAAGAGCCGTTTCCAGGGAAGAACTTCCCCCTTCATGGCCCTCTTAGGAAATGGATTAATGGATTAAATGGGCTTTTGGCCCATAGATCTACAGTAAGGGGGGCACCACATGGCAGCCTCGCCTTGGGGAGGGGGCGCCATGAGGTAGCCTCGCCTGGTGCACAAAATTTGCAGGCCAGCCCTGCATATAGACTCCAGCACTCAGTTGCACGTTGCTGGTTAATTTTGTTTGCTGTTCGGGGGGGGGGGCTCTGCAAGAACAAGGGAATATGGCGAGTCCCAGTGGGAGCATTGATTCAGCCATGTGTATATGCATGCGCAAAGCCATTTTTTAAAAAAACCAACTGTGCCACCCAAGTGGCAGTGCAGCGGGGGTTTCGGTTTCAGCGTTGCGAATGGCAGCCACCTTTCGGGACGCTCCCGGAGGTGGTTAGCCCACGCGCAGTTTGGGGGGGTCTTTGCATCTATGCAAGACCCTAGTGAGCCTTAGGTAAAGGCTCCGAACCGGGGGCGCTTGGGGAGTAGCCTCTTTGCCGGCAGTTAGCCGGGAAATTGAGGCTTTCTCCCCGCCCCAATCGGCCCTGCTGCGTCGTGCCCGTAATGGGACTTAGCAGCGCTCCCGAATTCCACCAGGAGTGAAGAAAGCGGCATGAGTTAAAATAAAAAGAAAAATTGCATCGAATCGTGAGTTGAAGATCTAACTTTGAAGCGAGATAAATCCCCCCGCAAACGTAGGGAGGAGGGAGGAGTCCCCACCCCCTTTTGAGAAGCGAGAATAATAAAGGGGCGAGGAGGGGGGTAAAGAGAAAAAAAGCGTTGGTGAAGATACCGTTGGGGTTTGGCAGGCGATTGCGACATTGTCAGCCTCTTGGAGGATGCGGCACGAACTTTGAAAAAGTAAACAAAAGGGAAAATGTCGACGCCGAAAATTGTCCTGCACAAACCGGAAGAGAAGGGGGGAGGGACTTCCGGTCCGGGTAACCCCCCCCCAGAGCTTGCTGTCATTCAACAAGAGGAGCTACTGCGGCCCCTGCTGGAGCAAATGCAGAAAATCAATGAAACTTTGATTAAAGTGGAAAGTGCTCTTCTCTGTCGGCAAAAGCAAATCTCGGAAACATCAAGAAAGGCTAATCTGATGTTAACCCTTTTGGGCGAGAAAGAAGAAGAGAAAGAAGATCTCAGTTTTATCTTGACGAATGACTTGGCACCCCTAACTGGCAGTGAAGCGAGTGAAATAAAAGAAGAGGTGGACATGGCTCTAAAAGCCTATTCCACTTATATAAAAGAAAATACTCTGCCAGAAGAAGGGGATGTTGAGCTGAGCAGGAAATGTATCAGAGATCTAATTTCTTCTGTGATTATGGAGCCCGTAAAAGTTGATGGTCGGAAATATAAGGAAAAAAAGAAACAAGAGAAGATGGAATTCATCTTTAAAGCAATAAAACCTTTGAAGAGACACGCCAGCAGGATGGAGGCAGCACTCAAAACTGGGATGAATGCAAGCAGCGAAGAAGACAACGACCCAGGGGGAAGAGGTGACGGAGCGGGAGTCATCAAGATGAAAGGGACTCAACTTTTAGTTGAAAAGACTTAAGAAGACACTTTGAGCAGCGGCTGTTCGTGTAACATCTGGAAGGAGCTGTTTAATAACTAACCCCAATGGACTTTACTAACGGTATTAACAGAGTTATTTTGGACTTTGGATTGTTAAAAAGAAGATCTTCTAACCGTGATGGATGCTAAAAATAGTACTAACTAAAACTAACCCTTATTAACAGAATATTTTCACTCCATCTCTTTTTTCTTTCTCCAGCTGTCTACCCTACCCTTTTCCTATAAAAAGAATAAAATTATCTCCTTTTTAGGAGAATTTTACCAAGTGGCAGTGCAGCTATCTGAACGGTGCCTCATTGCATGATGCAAGTGGTTCAGGGAGGGATGTGTGGTCATCCCAACCTGGAAAAAATTATTCCCGATCAAATCTACAGCGGGAACAAATCACGGTAAGCTTGCCATGTGACCATACCCTGGAAGAGGTTTCCTCAGATAGATCTGGGATAATCTTTAAGGAGCAAAATGCTCCAAAATGCTCCAGTGCTGCCTTCCTGATAGTTCTGAGGTTCATCCCTGTAACATTTCTGGGTCCAAAGACAGACTACCAGAATGAGGAACAGCTTAAAACAGATTTAATGTAAACAGCAATCAAAACACCTATACAGCTCTCTAAATTTTTCTCTAGAATAAACCAAGGTCATATAATCTTAGGGCAAGTCCAAAAGCTACTGATTCCTCAACTGTGTAAAATGTAAGGGAATGTCTCTAAACTGTAAATTCTCCTATTGCAATTTCTCATGTTCCCCTCTGCAGCCATTGTGTGGGTAAATTACAGCAGCCCCATGGGGCAGAGTAAACTGGCAAAGCCAGTCTCCAAGTGTGGCCTCGGGACCCCCAGAATTACAGCTCATCTCCAGGCTACAGAGACCAGTTCCCTTGGAGAAAATGGCTGCTTTGGAGGGTGGACTCTGTGGCATTGAACCCCACTAAGGTACCTGTCCTCCCCCAAGCTCCACCCCCAAATCTCCAGGAGTTTCCCAGACTGGATCTGGCAACCCTACTCCCCATGCTGCACCAGTGGCCAGCGGGGACCTGGCAACCCTCATGAACTCTCATCCTTTGTACAGAAATGTTTCCAGCCATGGGGAAATTAACAGCTGAAATTGAATTTTCGGGTGCAGTTTGCCCATGAATCTGTCCTTATATATAAAAGCCAGTTGGGGTGGCAAGATTCGAAGCACGGCAAAATCAGTTGGCCGCATGAACTGCCACTCTAAACCTCTGCCAATTGTGGGTAGCTGCGTGGCCGCAGTCCCGCCCACATAGCCAGTTCACACACAGCTGCCGAAGATGATGAACGCTCTGCAGCCAGGATGCTTGGGACACCAAGGCCAACCAGGGCAGCTGCCGCACCAATCATCCATGGCCGCAGCAGGAGCCAGCCAGGCTGTAAGAGCAGGAAAGCTCCACCCAGTCTCTCACCCTCATTGTCCTCTTGGGTGACGGCCAGGCTCAACAAGCTGGAGGGTGCACAGTATCTCCCGCCACCTTCTGAGGCCCCCACGCCACCTTTCCTTGCTCACCTGCTGCAGTGGACGGGCGGGGAAAGGACTGCCTGAGGGCCCCATGCCACCCTTCCCTGCTCGCCCACTGTGGTGGACAGGTGGGGAAAGGCCTACTGAGAAATCCATACCACCTTTCCCTGCTCGCCCGCTGCGGCAGATGGGTGGGGAAAGAACTTCTGAGGCCCCCGTGCCACCTTTCTCTGCTCACCCGCTGTGGCAGATGGGTGGGGAAAGTCTTCCTGAAGCCCCAGTGCCACCTTTTCCCACTCACCCGCTGTGGTGGATGGGTGGAGAAAGCCTTCCTGAGGACCCCACGCCACCTTTTCTGCTCGCCCACTGTGGCGGATGGGTGGGGGAAAGGCCTACTGAGAACCCTGCTCCACCTTTCCCCGCTCACCAGCTGAGCCGGGTAAGAGCTGGAGAGCCCCTTCCTTCTCTGGCCCTCCCTCCCTCTGTCTCTTCCCAGCAGCTCTTGCTCATCTCTCTCTCCCTCTTTCCCTTCCTTCCTTTGTCTTCTATCCCTCTGTTCCCCTTTCTGTTCTTTCCTTCCTTCCTCCCTATCTCTTTGCATTCTTTCCCTCCCTCCCTTCCTCCCCATCTCTTTGCATTCTTCCCCACCCTCCTTCCCCCCCCTTTCTCTTCCTTCCTTCGTCCCTCCCTATCTCTTTGTATTCTTTTCCTCCATCCCTCTTTCTCCCTTCCTTTCACCCCATCTCTTTGACTTCTTTGCCTCCCTCTTTCATCCTCTTCCTCTCCCTCTCTTCCTTCCTTCCTCCCTCCCTCCCTCCCTCCCTCCTTCTCTTTCTTTCTTTCTTTCTTTCTTTCTTTCTTTCTTTCTTTCTTTCTCTCTTTCTTTCCTTCCTTCTTTCTTCGTCTGTCTCTCTCTCTCTCTCTTTCTCTCTTTCTCTCTCCTTCCTTCTAGAGCTTGTTGTATTGCGTCTACAATGGGACTTATTCCTAATAAAGAAATAAAAAAGACCTGTCCCCTCTGAAAAGGACCAGCCAACAACTAAAGAAAAAAATTATTATTTGCTGAGTTTACAGTCATCTAATTCTTGACCAATTCCCTGAGATTCTTTTAGGAACTTCCTGCTTATCACAAGACAAACACTAAAATTCTCTCCTTGCATCCTAAGTGATGGCGTCTCTACAAGTGCATCCAAGCAGCAATTTGAATGTGTTTGCCAATGATTTCAGTATTAGTTTATTTGTACTGGGCTTCAATAAAGTACAGCAGAAGAAAAACAGGAAGGGAGTCACGTACCGCTTGCATAGCAGTTCTACAGAGTTACCCCTCATTCATGTCAGACAGAATAAAATAATATCTCTTTGACAAAGACTCAGATTCACAAATTGCCAGAGCCATTAATTGGGCATTTGCTGCAAACAGACAGCTATTAAAGTCAATACAAATAGGAATCTATGCTCTGACCCACTAAGTAGGAGTTTGTGGCAGTGGAGGTGAAGATCCCTCTGGCAGAGATTTGTCCAGTTACACATGAAGCTGCCTTATATTGAACCAGACCATCGGTCCACCAAAGTCAGTATTGTCTATCCGACTGGCAGTGGCTCTCCAGGGTCTCCGGCTGAGGTCTTTCACATCACCTGATCCCTTTAATTGGAGATGCCAAGGATTGAACCTGGGACCTTTTGCATGCAAAGCAGAGGCTCTTCACCGAAGCCACGCCCCTCCACTAACTCTCCCCTTACAATCTCACAGAGGGGCAATGGAAACAGAGATCTCTCCGGATGTTAGTGACTGAACAGCCTGGACCCCTGGTTGAGGCAGAACGGGTCTAGAACAGGTGGGGAGAAGAAAGAGGGCAGCTAGGAGAGACCAGCTCCAACTGAAATAACAACAATAACAACAACAACGACAGTGATGATGTTTGGTATCCCGGGTCAACTGCTGAAGGCCCAGCACACTTGCAGGGCCTGCCACTGCCAACCCTCCTTCAGGCAGCGGAAGGGACCCGCCCCACTTCTTACACTGGACTGCGCTGGTTCAGCTAGGCTGGGCCGTCCTTCATCTGTCACCACTGGGGAAAGGAAAGGAAAGGAGGGTCAGGAAGCAGTCTTACCTGCCTCTTGCCACTACTGGTTACTCATGCCCTTGGGTGGGACGGTGCCTCTTCCCTATTCACTGCCGAGGCCAGCTGAGAGCCTGGAGAAAGAGCAACAACTGCCCAGCATGTGCATGCGGGTGGGGTGTGTGTGTGTGTGTGCCGCCGTATATTTTTTTAAAAATTCTTGTATTTAAAAAAGAAGTAAGCCAAAGAATATAATTCCAGTAGGTTACAGGAAGAGATAAAAAGGGTAGACTTTAAAACATCAGCATAACATCTTACTCATCAACTAACACAACCTCTTTGCACTGGACTCTTCTCATGTAAGCTTAAGCAACTAGGCTTACCCTTAGCAGCATGTATAGGCACCATATTACTGAAAAAACACCTTTGACCTTCACGTTACTAAGGATTAAGCTTAGCCATATGTCAGGAGTTTAAATTTAACTACATGGGCACTTCCTGAGTCCATTTTACTATAGTCTAGAGCAGGGCTTTTTTGTAGAAAATGCCCAGCAGGAACTCATTAGCATAATAGGCCACACCCAACAGCAGGAACTCATTAGCATATTAAGTCACACCCCCGACACCAGAGCTCATTAGCATATTAGGCCACACACATCCATGTTACCAGAAGCGTGGTCATTCAGCCACGCCCACCTTTTGCTGCTTATTCTGTTTACCTTGTTTGTTATCAAAACCCAGGGCTTTTTTTGTACCAGGAACTCCTTTGTATGCTAGGCCACACAGCCCTCATGTGGCCAATCCGAATGAGTTTCTGCTGTTGGGTGTGGCCTATTATACTAATGAGTTCCTGCTGGGTGTGGCCAACCTGGGAGCCAGCCGGAACTCCGTTCCTGTGTGTTCCTGCCCAAAAATAGCCCTGGTCTAGAGTGTCTAAGACAGGGAACCAGACATCCAGAGGGCTGGCAAACTCATTGGTGTTGCAGTCTTTGCTGGTGATCATATGAATTTTCTCTAATACTTGAAGAATATATCTTCTTCTGTATGTCCCTGTGTGCCACATGCGGTCTGTTGGCTAACCCACCACTGAGGGTGGCCCATATGGCACTGACTCTTTTCTATCATAGCTCCAGCTCTGTGGAATAGGCTCCGTGAACAGGTGCAGGGGCACCTCCCCGGAGATCTTCAAGAGGTGCTGCAAGGCTTGCCTGTTTGCCATGGCTTTTGAGGGAAGGATGATTCTTTTTTTGCCATCAAGTCAGAGCTGACTTATGGGGACCCCCCACACAGAAGATTTTCAAGGCGAGGGTCGAAAAGAGGTGCTTTGCCATTGCCTGCCTCTGCATCGTGACCGTGGTGTTCCTTGGTGGTTTCCCATCCAAATGCTAACCAGGGCTGACCCTGCTTAGCTTCTGAGACCTGACAAAATCAGGCTAGCCTGGGCTATCCAGGTCAAGGCAATCAGATTAGCAGTAGGCTTCCCAGCCTCCAGGTGGCACCTGGAGATCTCCCGCTATTACAGTTGATGACCCAGATCAGTTCCCCTGGAGAAAACGGCTGCTTTGGAGGCTGGACTCTATGGCATTATGCCCTGCTGGGGTCCCTCCCCTCCCCAAACCCCGCCCTCCCCAGGCTCCACCTCTAAAATTTCCAGGTATTTCCCAACCCAGAGCTGGCAACCCTTTTTAGTGTGCATCTTGCAGGTGGAGATTTGGGGTTTCCCTATCTTATTTTTGTTTTTAACTGTTTTTGTAAGTCGCCTTGAACTACAAGGAAAGGTGGGATATCAATGGTTTAATAAATGAATAAACAGCTCATTGCTGCCTCTTGAGCAGGGGCTGCTACTGACACCGATGAGCAAGGTCATGACCCTAAAGGAGCAGGTCTGCATTTGACAAGGCAACCAGGGAGAGGCCAACTGCCAGCAGCAGCAGTAAAAGCATGGATAGACTGGCTGGCCAGAAAGTACTCTTAGTGGGAAAGGAGTAAGTGAGGCACACCCTGCCCTTGGTGGGGAGAGAAGGGTTGCTCTCTTGCCCCCTCACTGGATCCATGGGAGCTGGGCCGACCCACAGATGGGAGGTGGAAGTGCCCACGGTACTGTCGGGATACATTCCGATGATGGCCAGCTGGCTGGTGGGGGGAGCCCCACCCTTGAAGAACCCTGGCCTGCCCAACACGATGACATCACCCGGAGGTGACTTCATTGCACCAGGCACATCGCATGGGAATGCTCTAGCATTTGGGCAAAAACTCTATGGCAACCATAGAGTCGTCCCCCCAAATGCTAGAAGGTCCCCTACTCTACATGCCCAGCGTGATGATGTCACTTCTGGGTGATGTCATTGTGCCAGCATGTCAGGTGGGACAGGGCTCTTCAGCGGTGGGTCTCCCCGCGCCGGCAGCAAGGTAAAACCTGGCAACCTTAACCTAGGAGCAGGAAGTGACTTGTCATATGATGATGAAAAATAAAAATAAATTTGCATCCCGCTCGTGCCTCTTCTGAGAGACTTTCATCAACCATCCGTAACAGGAACGGACATCCACACATTTTGCCACCTGCCCTGAGCCTTGTCCCTTCACCATTACGTTTATTGAACATGTGCCTTGCTTCTGAGTCCAAATATAGGCTTCTTAAGTCCCTGGAAGACAGCAATTACATTCCAATAAAAGATTATAATAAAATTGAAGCATACAGCACAAAGCTTTAGAGGGGAGGATGACTGAAGTTCACCTATCGATTTCAAATAACCGGCCAAATCTTTGCCCTCGGGCTGCTAGTAGCATGTGTTCTTTCTAAAGGGATAATATACAGCTGGCCAGCTGTGTCCAGCCACAGGATGAAAGGGAGAGAAGACACATCACCGCCTTCCTTGAGGCAACTTCCTGCCTCCAAACAGTCCCAGGGATCTCTGTTTCAAATGCAGATGCAGACAAGCCTGAGAGCTGAAGGAGGTCAACCCTCAAAACAGCTGCTAGCCCTCAGATACAAATCAGTACCAAGCACATCCCAGGCTGAATTTTACTCAACTCCCCCCCCTTTTAAAACAAAGAAGGGGCACAGACTCACTGAAAGTTTGGCCCCCAAGCCCCACCCTCAACTCAACCACTAACTCAACCGACGCGGGCCTGCGCATTGAAGGAAAAACCCGGCCGCGGAAGTCTCCTAGCCCAGAGGTGGAAGATCTTCACCAGGGCTCGAAGTTCCATGCCTGGAACCCCGCCTGGAAAAGAAGAACAGGAAGCCCTGCCCTGCCCTGCCCTGCTCAGGGTGCCGGTAGGATGTCCCTCCCCCTGTGATTGTGGCCCTAGTTAGGAAATACTACACCATGTAAACCGCTCTGAGACCCCCTGGGGGGTCTGAGCGGTATACAAGCTGAAACTATAAATAAATAAATAAATAAATAACATGTCACCAAATCTGAATGCCTCCCAGTACGGCTTATGATTCGCTGATTGGTAGAGTTGCCAACTCTGGGTACAGAAATTCCTTGATATTAGGTGGAAGGCAGGGTTTGGGGGAAGGCAGGGTTTGGGGAGAGGCCTCAGTGGGGCGTAATGCCAGAGCCCACCCACCAAAACAGACATTTTCTCCAGGGGAACTGATCTGTGTTATCTGGTGATCAGTTGTAACTTAGGCCCCATCTGGAGGCTACAAAGCAAAAAGAGGAGATTCACGGTATGGAGAAAATTAACAAAAGACAAGAAACCCATGAATATAAAAACGAAAAAATTATGAAGATAGTACATGAACCCTTAACAAATGTTAGGAATGAAAAATATTATACTAAAATGCCTGTGGTGTCAGTCCAATTTTTGAAGACACCTCAAAGTCCTAACAAAATTCTATCTGAATCAGTCCTTCCCAGTGAAGCAACGATGGAGCCAAAGCAATCCTGCCAATGGTGCACTGGTAAAAATCCCGTTTCCACAGTGTCTTCTTCAGGAACAGGTACCGCAATCAAACATAATTAATCCATAATACATTCAGTCTTCCTACTTCTTTGTCTGGTCTGCATTCTTTGAGAATTTGGGAGCTGCTCCATCAGCATCGGCTGCTCATGAACACAGGATGCCCCGCTCAGCAGCAACCTGGAGCCGTGCAGGGCCTTGCACTGCCCCATTGCCCATTTTTAAGGTTACAGCAGTGATGTTCTGCTCAGGATGTGAACTGCTGCGCTCAGTAGGGGGAAAAAATTTGAAGGAACATTGCTGGCAATCCTATCTATTGGTCACAAGCATGGAACGATTGGGACAGACCTGCCAGCCGACAACATATCTGCTCCCATCTTGTATGGCCTGCCCTCAAATACCAGAAACATTTTTACTGCGATCAACAGAACAACATTCAATCATGTTTTGGAACAGCTCTGTTTGCCGGCTGGTACTCCCCCCAAAATCGTGCTTATGTATCTGCAGAATACCAGTGGACCTGCACTGTTTAGGGTTGCCATGTCCTCCCTGTCCACTGGTGGGGGATGGAAGGGTAGCCTTGCCAGATCCAGGTTGGGTGCGAAAGTTGGGGATGGAGCCTGTGGAGGACAGGGGCCACAGTGGGGTACAATGCCATAGAGTCCTGGGGAGGAGAGGGACCCCAGTGGGATACAATGCCATAGAGTCCTCCCTCCAAAACATCAATTTCCTCTGGGGAAACTGATTTATGCAGTCTGGAGATGAGCTGTAATTCCAGGAGAATTACCTGGAGAATGGCAGCCCCATCTCCCATTACGTTCTGCCTCACCTAGAACCAAATTGCTTGCAGCATTTCTGTCGGGCTTAAAATTTTCCTCATAAACAGAGAAGAAGCTGAACTTTCTTCTTTTGGATACTAACCCGTTTGTCTTATACAGTCCATTGTTGTTTGATTTGGCAGCCAAGAAAATCGGGGCCAAAGCTGTTATTTGTAATTTATCTAAAGCTTGATAAGCATGTTCAGGTTTGGTTGTTTTAACAATGCTGTTTATGACTAATGTTTTATGTTCTATGCAACTGATTGTAATGGCCTCTGGCCACGTAAAATAAATGGTGGTGGTGCTACTGTTAATACTGTGTGGTTGCTAAGTGCCGTCATATCACTTCCGACTGATGGCGACCCTATTTGTTAATGGCCTTCCCAACATCCTGTCATTAACAGCCTTGCTCAGGTCTTGCAAACTGAGGGGCCCCTGTGGCTTCCTTCTCATGTTGGGTCTTCCTCTTTTCCCGCTGCCTTCAACTTTTCCGAGCATTATTGTCTTTTCCAGTGACTCTTGTCTTCCGATAGTGCAAACAAAGTACAATAGCCTCAGTTTAGTTATTTTAGCTTCTAGGGACAGTTCAGGCTTGATTTGACCCAGAACCCACTTATCTTTCTGTTAAGTATGCAACTTAACATGGTTTGAGTTCAGCAAAAGTGATTCAGCTTTATTTTAACAGCAAACGCCAACTCAGGAACATACCACAAAAACAAGTGGAGCACAGCTCCCTTTTAAACCATCCCGGGCTGTCGAAGCCACGCCCATAATAAGTTAAGGACCAATAACAATAAGTTAAGGACCAATAACAATAAGTTAAGGACCAATAAAGGCCAATCAGGACTGTTCCCTCTAAAATACATATTTACACAGTGATTGGTTGTTTCATACAATTCCATAGGAATGGCCAATAGGAATGTTACATCTTACGATCCTGTACTAAGAATCAAGCTTTACATTGAAAAGAATAGGCAGCGTTCACAATTAAGACATAACACTGTCTTTTTGGTGGTCCAAGGTATCTGTAAAACTCTCCTCCAGCACCACATGTCAGAAGAATCAACTTTCTTCCTGTCGGCTTTCTTCACTGATCAACTTTCACACCCGTACATAATAATGGGGAATACTATGGTATGAATTATCTTCTTCTTATTATTCTTCTTGTTCTTATTCTACTACTACCACCACCACCACTGCTGTTATGTACTAAAGTGTGAATCCATCCTATGTATTCTTAATCTGTCGCATTACCATTGGCTGGTTTCTGTGAAACCACTGTAAATATCCAATCACTGTGTGAAAATGTATCCAGAGGGAACGGTTCTGATTGGCCTTTATCCCTGTGTTACGATTGGTCTTTAACTTGTTATGGGTGTGGCTTTGACAGCCCAGGACAGTTTAAAAAGGGAGCTGTGCTCCACTGTTTTGTGTGTGTTCGTGGTGTGTTCCTGAGTTGGAGTTTGCTGTTAAATAAAGTTGAAATCACTTTTTGCTGAAATCCTGTTGTTGAGTGGCATACTTTACTACTACCACTACTACTACCACCACCACCACCACCACCACCACTACTACTACTACTACTACTACTACTACTACTACTACAGTATTGTGGAAACCCTCACTGATATTAAATCCAAAAGTATGCTTGTCCAACATGTCACATGCTAATAGTCATCCTAAAGCTATTAAGTTGATCTTTCTAAGGGACAGAGGGGAGCCGGACCTCTCTGCACCCACTTTCCAATTCCCATATTTCTTTAAAAGCAGGGCTACCATTAAAATAACAGCACAAGAGTCCTTGGTAATAGTCAGTCAAAATAATTTTACTTTCTTCATCCTCACTATGTCTTGGACCCAGGGCAACTGCATGAAATGGCAGAATTTTGCCTTCTGTTTTAATATCCTGTTCTAATCTCTTCTCAAAGGGGACTTCTGTTTTAAATTTAGAATAATAACCAATTCAAGGTTAGGGGGAAACTGCATATTCATTTAGGCAAAACATCTAAAATAAAACAGAATTCATAATGCAGTCTTACTCCTCATAGGGTGGTCCCATTAATCATAATGCTGAAACCAAGAGATTAACATTTTTCTAAGAGTCTTCAGCGGCATACTCATACACTATAGCTGTTTGCATAAATTTCACATGCCGGATCAGACTCAAGTCCCTTTAGTCCAGCATCCCTTTTCCTAGGGTGCCCCCCCCTCCAATGCTGCCTGGAAGCCCTAGTGACAAGGCATGAAGGCAAGGTACCTTCTGTGCCATGGCCAACTTGCACAGGTATACTGCCTTTGAACATGGAGTTCATTTAGCCATCATGCCTGAAAGCTATCAAAAACATCCCCATAATTCTTTTATTGTTGCCCAGTGTATGTAGGGAATTGCTCAATATCTATGGAGGACACTGGGATTTTTTTTTTAAAAGCATAACTTCATGCTCTTTTGCAGTCTTTTGATTTAGGGGATGAAGTAAACCACAGGTGTCTGCCAACAGGATGAGGGTGGGACTCTGGTACCCCCCGGTTCATGTCTTCACCATTAAGGCATCTCTGGAGAAGCCTGTCAAGGGATTCAATGAGATTCTCTACTGCAGATTAGATGCTTCTCAATTATGTGATAGTTTACACCACAAAAGAGTAACCCAATGAAAGGATCCCTTGTGTGGTATTAAAACTATATCACATCAAAGAATAATTCACAGGGGACTCTCAAATGATATATTAAAACAGTGTCACATTAGAGAATTCCCCAGACTGCAAAAGGTCATTGCAATGCCTCCATGAATGTGGTTTTTCAGAGGTACCTTGATATGGGGGAAAAGGACCTTCAAGTATCTCTCCATCAGATTCTTCAGAACCTTAGGAGAACCATGGAAGCTCTATTGACATGATCCCTAACTTGTGATATCATAGAAATGTATGACTGTGACGCTAGGGGAAAACCCAACATCTGCCACCTCTGTGGACACCAGGGTGGGTGAGGAATCTGTTTTGTTAAAAAAAAAAGAAGATAGAAAAGGTCAAAAGAGGACAGAACTATTTTTTTCTCTACTCTGGCAGTTCTATCCGTCAAAGCTTGAGAAGATCATCAGGTTGAATCTCCTGAAATAGAAAGAAATCAAATCCTAAGTGAGATGGAACTGGGGAGGGGATCAGGTCATCTCTACTTACTGTGCTCAAATACTCAGTTCCTTCCAGTACATCTGTGTTCTCTGTTCCTCTCGGTCATTCTCTTCTCCAGCCTCACTTATTCCAAGAAAAACAGCAGAGACACCAAAAGTAGTATAACCCAAATGGATGCAGCAGCTAGCTCAATGGCTCTGGCAGTGTACTGCCAACAAATGCCGTCATTGCTCATGGTTGCTTGGAAAGTCGCAAAATTTGGAGACAATTCTCCAAATGAGAGACTGATCACAAATTGGCTCGATGGTCCTCCCAACAGACTTTAATGTGCATTTTTTTGGAGATTCAGATTGTTCCTCTTTTTAATCCACCACAATGTATGAGGAGACTCTATCAAATGTCATTTCTAGTCAGCCTTATTCAAAATATTAAAAAAATGTGGCTTCTGTGTGTCTTCTTTCCCTTCAAAACTTTGATGCCCTGAGGCATTTGCCGGAGGATTGCAGCTGATGTCATTTCCCTCGTCTTCAGTTCATTTCTGGTCCATTTCCCCCCTCATTTCTGTCCATTATCTTTGTTGTTTGGGGAAAAAAATACCCTTCCATCTCATCTATTTTCTTTTGCAGTAATTGTTCCTTCTGTTATACATCCTTCCTGTTATCTTTCACCTGGCTTTCCCTCCTATGCAGCTGCATTATTGTCTTTTTCTTGGTTCACCTTGCTCTCGACTTCCACTCCAATTTTCTCCATTTGTTCTTTTCCTTCCTCACATCTGGACACTCCGTATCTGTGGCCTCATGCAACACAACTAATTGGTTCTGACAACAAACCCTAGGAGGTTCTTAGCTACTCTTACCATTCAACAGATAAGTAAAACTAAGGAGCAAAGATTACACATTTTAACAAGGCCACTGAGGAATTCATTGCCAGTACATGACTATAGTTCTGCTTAACACTATGCCGTTCGTCTCTTGCCGGCATTTCCCCTTTCATTACTGCGGTTCAGCAAAGGAAAGGACTGCTAACAAGGAATGTAGAATGCCTCGTGCCATTCACAACAACAGCTTTCCCTGGTTTTCCAGTGCTTTGAACTATTCTGCTAAAACTGATGGTTCTTTGGGCTCTTGGGGGGAAGGGGGAACATGTCCAAAAGCTATAACAGAAAAGAGGGAACAATACCAAAATCAGCATGGAGGAAAAAATAGTTAGCCTGAATGATTTGCTTGTTATTTTTAGGCTGTTTCCAGACAGAAAACTGGTAGAAAACAAAAATTGATCTTGCTACTAAGAGGTCAAAGTTCAGTGAGCGACAGGGAAGCCACATCATGGTCTTAATGAACTTCACAAAGTGATTGCGTGCCGTTTCCAGGTATAATTTGATTTGTGTAAAGCCTTTTCAGATTTCTCTCTGAGGAGAACCCAGATTCTGGGGAGAAAAATTACACTTATGTATCCAGTTCCTGGATCAACCCCTCTTTGGTCAGCAACAGGATTTTCTAAATAGACTGATAGCTGAGTAGGTGATTTCCAGTATCATAAAAATATATGAAGGGTAAGACACCAGGAGGGAACAGCTGCCCAGTCAAATGCTAGAAGGCATCTTCTTTGTTTATGCTTAACCCTCTGCTGGCCATCCTTAGCAAGGTATTGAGAAAAGGTCTGTAGCTCCAATGCATAGAGAGATGCACACTCTGTAGCCATTTTCTAAGCCAGGCAAACAGAAAGGCTTGAGGAAGACCTGCTGTCCAGTCTTCACTGTTAGGTACAGATTTGAAGAACTTTTACCTCCTCTTAATCCAAAACTTTCAATCACTTCACTGGGGAGCACATACACAGCGATCAGATGGTATCTTTGATGACATCTATCAAACTCTGCAGCGCACAGTGACAAAGCCAGTCCCCCTGTTCATCATGGCCCTGGGTACTGAGAAGTGCTTCGAGCATGTATGTGTTGGGTTTGCTTTGAGATCTTGTCCTATGACATTATTACAAGCTCATGACTTCCAGTCTGCTGAATTCAACACAACTCTAAGCATCCATGCAGACTGCTCTTAAAGCTTTATATGTCTGATAAACCGTCAAAAATTAAAACTTCCCTATATATTAATCGGAGGCAGGGCTATTTTGGGGCCGGAACGCACAGGAATGGAGTTCCGGCTGGCTTCCGAGTTGGCCACGCCTACTGCCCCCCCGGGTTCCCCAGGTGCCTTGCAAATCGTGGGGCAGCTGGGGAAGCCAAGCCGATCCAGGGAGGGAAGGCAGTTTAAAATGCCTTCCTTCTCTTGGGTTCCCCAGGTGTCCTACAGCTTTGGGGCACCTGGGGAAGCCAATCCCAAGAGGGAGCTGCGCTGTCAGGGATGTGGCCTAATATGCTAATGAGTTTGTGCTGTTGGGTGTGGCCTATTATGCTAATGAGTTCCTGCTGGGCTTTTTCTACAAAAAAAAGCCCTGATCGGAGGGAAGGTCCACCTTTCATGGTGGGATGGGAACCTTCCTTTAGCCTTGGACAGCTAGCTAAGTTCACTTGGGACAGCCTCGGTATCACTCCGCATCCCTCTGTTCTTTTGAACCATGAGTATTCTTTTGCTCAGCTAATGTTAGGCTCATACCTTTTATTTCCTTTCTTTCTTTCAGTTCTGCAGTAGCCTGTAGGGCTGTGATATACTATTACTGTGTACATGTGCTCTAGTGTCTGAACCAGGAGGTGGTGGCAGCTGCAAGCATGGACAGTTTCGAGAGGGAATTAGATAAACATAAGGAGCAGAAGTCCATCAGTGGCTATTAGCCACAGGGTATAGATGGGAACTCTATTTTTGGTGCTGGAGGGGGCAGCAGTGGGAGGGCTTCTAGTGCCCTGGCCCCACTGCTGGACCTCCTGATGGCACCTGGTATATTTTGGCCGCTGTGTGACAGAGTGTTGGACTAGATGGGCCATTGGCCTGATTCAACATTGGCTTCTCTTATGTTCTTATGTTTCACAGTAAATAAAGAGCTCTCTCTTGAAAGAGCTGTGCCTGTGTTCAAAGATTCTCACCTTCTTGTTTGGCGATGCAAAGTCTAGAGAGGCTTGGCTGGGCAGGGCAGGGCTGGGCTGGACTGGACAGCCAGCAGGAGAGAGAGGGGTAGGAGCTAGGAGCTGCACCCCCCCACACACATACACACAGAGCCCCTGCTGGCTCCTCAAACCACCCATAGGCATGCCCATAGCCAGGATTTAGTGACTTGTGGGGCCCATTTTTTTCCTGGTGGGGCTGAAGTTCTCAGTGCAGAAAGAAAAGCCATTTAGCCAATGGAAAGCTGTTACCAGGATAGATCTCTAAATTGCAAGCTGTCAGCCACTTTAGATGATCGTTCTCAGCTGCTGCAAGTTAATTAATTTATTTATTAGTCTGATTTATACCCCACCCTCCCCGCCAAAGCAGGCTCACTTCCGCCAGCCTACGCAACAATTCTTTGTTTTTTTTTTAAAAAAACTTTTATTATTAGGATATAATTATACATTCCATACTTAATATCCAGTTCTTAACATATCCTTTTCATAAAGTTTATACTCCCCCCCCTCCTCTGGCTTCCAGCGATGCTCCACCCCCATTGATAGCAAGCTGGCATGTGTGTGGGTGTGTGTGATGACTTCTACAGCCAAGAAAGCTAACTCTTAAGCAGAAAATCTCTCTTAAAGGAGAGCAGTCCCTCGACACAGAGTTAGAAGGGATCCTAGAGGTCACCTACTCCAACCCCCTTGCTCAGTGAGGGAATTAGTCAACTCCAGCACCCCACTCTGCCTAAAGGACTGCAAGCCTTTAAAAATGTTTTAAAATGATTGGGGAAAAAAGCATTTACTGGAGAAATTCTTTAAGAAAGTAGCTACGGGCCTGCCCATAGACCAGATAAAAAGGACAGAGTGTGCGTGGTGGTGAGGACCCCATATAGCTGTGGGAGGGGGAGCGAGTGCGGAAAGTCTTGTCATACACACGCACACACGTTTCTCCCCCCCCCCAACAGTATCAAGGGTCCTTCCTCCACTATCCCTAACCTATGACAAGCACCTGAGTAGATCAACAAGGAAGCCCTGTGCTTCACCCAGTAGGTGTCAAGTTCCCCAGATAGTCAGTCAAACACCAGGCTTCATTAGAAGATAGAATTTACTAAAGACCAGTCTTAGAGATGCATGAACCAGCTCTTTGTCAGTGATGTCAGATAATACACTGCATGGTCAATTATAGCCCATTCGAACTAACCCTCCCCCCCAGCTACAAGTCAATGAGTACATTTCGCATGCGCGCTAACTAGCAAAGAAAAAAAACTACCTAGACCAGTATATCTCACCCGCCAAGGCAGCATGGGACTCAAGGTCAGGCGAATGGATAAGACACACAGCAGAGACAGTAATTTACCGAGACTGGAGACTCTGAGTTCCTCCCACATTCCAGACAGTGAAAGATGTCTCTTCCCCCCACACTCACAGCTATGGCAGGGTTTCCTGACAGTAGGTCACTGTCCTCTACCCAGAACACAGGCTCGGAGCCATACCAAATGCAGCCGAAGAGCAGAGGCTGCATTTCAGAGGGGCCCTTTCTCGACTGGTCTTCCTGAGCATTAAGGAGGCCAGGTTGGTGACGACCAGGGCCAGGGCTTTTTCGGTGGTGGCTCTACTCTGGTGGAATGAGTTCCCAGAGGAGACCGGGGCCCTGCTGGACCTTTTACAGTTCCACAGGGCCTGTAAAACGGAGCTCTTCCGCCAGGCTTTTGGAGCTGCCCCCCCACTGCTATTACCACTGGGAATGCCAACTAACATCATATGGCAAAGAGCCCTGATCCACTGGCCCCCTAGTAACTGCCCGAGCTGATTCCCCCCCTTTATGACATCTGAAGTATTTTCTTATGACATCTAACGCAGACTAGCAATACGAATGCATAAGATTAGCACTTTATTGTTATATTTGGTTTTAACTTAGTATTTTAATGTTGCATTTATTATTTATATGTATTTTGGGATTTTATCTGTTGTAAGCCACCCTGAGCCGGCCTCAGCTAGGAGGGTGGGATAAAAGTTTAATAAATAAATAAATAAATTTGTCACAGCCCAGTGGAGGGGCCGGGCCTGTTGCCCAGGCAACTGGCAGTACAGCTGAGAGGTAGAGAAGCGACTGCCCTTGTTTGCGAGGGGAACTCCAGGAAGGGTGGCGGCCTAGCACCGGGAGAAGGAAAAGCAGAGCGGTAGGACATGCAACGAGCCGCTGCTGGAACCCTCGCCTGAAGAGGCTAGAGAGGAATCCCCTGCCACCGTCACCAGGCAAGTCAGAGAGAAGGGCGCGAAAGTGCAAACGGAGCAGTGGGGCAAGAAGGAAACAGGTAGAGAGGATCACATGACCACACAAATATAGTGACTCAGGGCTTTGGTCCATCAAGGTCAGTATTGTCCTAATTCGGTTGCATTTAAAGAGAACTTGTATAAGATGTTTTATAGATGGTATTTAACACCAGATAGATTAGCTAAAATGTATTTAAAACATGCCAAATAGTTGCTAGAAGCGTCAAAAGCATGTAGGTACGTTTTACCGTATGTGGTGGACATGTGAAATTGCACGTAAATTCTGGATTATGATCAGTGCCGGCCCGAGGGTTTTTTGTGCCCTAGGCAGGGCTACCTTCTGGCGCCCCCCTGACATGCACCCAATTACGGGGTTGCCAGCCTCCTGCCTCTCCGCTGCCGGGGCTCCCCATGGCGAGGGAGGGCTCCCCTCCTCTTCCTCCTTCCCCCTCTCACCCGCCACCGGGGCACACCGGCATGCCAGGGAAGGGGCAGGGGGTTAAACCCCCATCCCTTCCGACTGAGCACTGGCAAGCCAGGGAAGGGGCAGGGGTTTAAACCCCCATCCCTTCCGGCTGAGTGCCGGCTTGCCTGCGTGCCCCGCAGCTGTGGGGCGCTCTGGCAAGCCAAGGAAGGGGCAGGGGGTTTGGCAGGGTCAGGGGGCTTTTGGCGCCCCTAAGGGCTGGCGCGCTCTAGGCGAATGCCTAGTTCACCTAGTGAGTGAGCCAGCCCTGATTATGGTGCATACATTCATGCAGACAGCCCTGCAGCTCTTGATGCCTTTTCAACTGGAATTATTTTTACTGAATTGTATATTTTTTATGGAATTGATTTTTTCTGAATTGATTTTGACAAAAATCAAAGATACTTTATAGTCCATGTAGTAACAGCAGCTAGAATCTTATTAATAAGTATGACACTTAAAGGCAGCTCTCCACAAGTGATTCAGTTTTAATCAAGTGATTCAACAGCTCAGAACAGCTCAGAACAGACAACACAAAATAGAGCAACAGGCTCTTATTTAAACAGTGCGGGATAGCATAGCCACGCCCATATTCCTGGTAACAACCAATAGTATTACAGAGATAACATCCAATCAGTTTGCTTCCCTCCAGCACAATCCTTGTCTCCTGATTGGCCTGCTAGACAGAGTAGCCAATCAGGTATTGCCATTCAGGATACCAGCATGTCAATGGCATAACACTTATTTACAATCTTTTGGAAACTTCCAACAAGACTTAATAGTGAAGATTATGGAAACTGCGGAAATGGATAAAATTGACTTTGATGCTAAGAGGTCAAATGGAAGAAGACTGTTTTGGACTATGGTCTCCCTTTTACGACTGGATAAAAAAGAAACATAAAGATGCAAATGTTTTGATAATATGATATGAAGAAGTCTTTAGGAACTCTGAAAATTTCACAGTCTATCTTTTGGTAATGTGAAATGATAAATGGAGAAGATCTGTGTTGCAGAAAACTTCTTATTTTTGTTTCCTTTCTCTTCCCTACCCATTTATAATCTTAAAAATTTAATAAAGTGTATTTTTTAAAAAAGATCAGTATTGTCTAAGACTTCCAGCGACTCTCCAGAGTCTCAGGCAAAAGTCTTCCACATCACCTACCACCTTATCCTTTTAACTAGAGATGCTGGGGATTGAACCTAGGACTTTCTTTATGCAATACAGATGCTCTACCACTGTGCTACAGCAACTCCCCAAATAACACATACACATGAAGCTGCTTTATACTCAACTAGACCTTCAGTCCATCAAGGTCAGTATTGTCTACACGGACTGGCAGCAGCTCTCCAGGGTCTCCGGCAGAGGTCTTCTACATCACCTACCACCTGATCCTTTTAACTAGAGATGCTGGGGATTGAACCTGAGTCCTTCTGCATGCCAAATTGGTGCTCTACCACTGAGCTGCAGCCCTTCCCAGACCCTTCCTCTTCTATGCTGAGACCTTGAGGTAGAGCCAGATGGGCATAGCGATTCCTGGCCATGCAGTCCAGCCTGTCTGTTGCTCAGTTAGTTAAGTCAGCACCTCTTTCCGTTTTTTAAAAAGCATCTACTAGAATGAAATCCAGCTTCGTTTATGAGGAATTTATAAGCTTGGCAGGAGTTCTTAGCCTCAAGAGGAAGAACTGGGATTAATTTATTTTGGCAGAGCAATGTTTACTAAAGTTACAGTCTTTTCATGTACCTGTTTTGCTTTTGGAGGCATGAGAAACATCACACGATAAACCTACGACCCTCCCAGAGGTGCAAGACTCGGTCGTTACCTGTTTCCCATGTTTCCAATGACCCTTAAAAAGACTATTTGGGAAATGGGATAGAATTTTTTCCCCCAATAAGTTTAATAGGATCAATTTTCTCTCTGTTGTGAGCAAAGTACAAGCATTTTAAAATCTCTGGCAACTGCCCTTCTGAAATGCATCTGTTTTTGAAATTAATTCCATGGTAATGGATGTATTATATTTACATATTTAGAGGGGTTTTTTTTATTTCTCAGTATCTAATCTAGGGAGAAAATAGCCTCTTAGGTCAGCCATATAAAATCTTCAATAGAAGTTAATATAAAAATCTAGCAGGCACCATAACCTGGAAACTCATCTGGGGCTGACCACACTGTTATCACCAGAAGTCTATCAAACGAAGGTCAACATTAAAAATAAGCTTCTGTTATCAACTATGGCAAAGGGTTTGTTTGTTTTTTTAGCTTGGTGCAATAACTAAACCGCTTCTTCCATTACAACTTTCCCCCAGCAGTGTTGGAGATCGCATTCTTGGGCGGCACTTTGGAAATCCAGTCCTTCGTTTCTTCAATCTGTTTGCATTACATGCACACACCCAAAGTAGTTTTCCAGGGGACCGGAGTAATCAATCAAGCACCATTAGCAACATCTGATCAGGACTCATCTGAGAAGTGCTGGGTTGCGCAGACATGCAAGGGAACAGTGCTGCAAAATTGCCAGCGACACAAGGATATTCTCACACATTTGCAACATTGGCAGGTTTCTGCCAGCAACTGTATTAACCAGATTACTTTTTCTAGCCCTGAACGTGATCGATACCATCGGCTTCCACTTCCTTTGTGACAGTCAACAAACGCATGTTTTACAGAGGCATTACTGTTGCCTGACGAACTGAAAACAGATACATGTGAATAGTTTTTAAAGGGTGGTTCTGGAAAACAAGTGACCGTAGTGGCAGGTGTTCCTACACAGTGTTGCAGGAGCAGTGGTGTTATGTCCTAGACCCGAAATTGACTAACCCAGCTTGGAACCTAGAACAATAGAGAGCTAGGATCCTGAAAGGAACCAATGGACACGTAGCCGCACTGTAAATAGCCTATCACGGGTAGTGTGTGTGTGTGGTGTTGTGCACATATATAAGCAGGGCTTTGGCCCTGCTAGTTCGTCTTTAGTTTGAGTTGATTTCCCAAAAAACTATGAGCTTATCACTAAACGTGTGTCGAACCCCGTACATTTTAAGTGGAAACAAACCAGGCTGTGCATAGCTGCTAAACAGAGGCAGTGTAGTACAGTAGGCAGAGTGACAGGCAAGAACCCGGGTTCAAGGGCGGCTCAACACAGAGTCCTTTACATTAAACCAATGCCAAGGTAACAAACCCATGAAGCCTATTAAGTCTAATTAATATGAGTGTATATCAGTGAGCTTTAATGCAAGCACATGGGCCTATGTGGCTTGTGGATCACGCAATTAATTCTTCCCACCTGTGGACATGAGTGCCTGATGTCTGAAGGAAGAAATAAGGAGGAAGGTCCTCCTGCCTGTATCTTCTCTGCAACTGGCCCGTGGCCGTAATTCAAAGGTTTGTCAGCAGGCTGTTTTTCTGCAAGTGCGATGGAGGTGTTCACATTCTGAGATTCATCTCCGTCAAGCCAATAGCCTCCATGAACATAACCCCCCTGATGTCCTGTGTCTATTAAGGGTGGGCAAAGTCAGAGAGGGCCATATAACACAATGCAATGAGGAAAAGCTTAAGTATCAGGGTTTTTTCAGCTTAGGGAAAAAAGAGATGACTAACAGGGAAGTGGGAGAGGTTTGTAGAAGCATGCATCGGATAGAAAACGTGGGCAGAAAGAGGGTGGTTTTTTTCCTCCCTCCCCCAGGGGCACCAATGAAGTTGATGGGCAAGTGATTCAGGATAGACAAAAGAAAATACTTCTTTACCCAGTGAGGCATTAAATGATGGAATTTGCTGCCAGTGGACCTGGTGATGGCCTTTAAAATTTATTTTATTTGTTTGTTGCATTTATAGTCCGCCCTCCCTGCAAGCGGGCTCAGGGCGACTCACATTGCTTGGCGCAGCGTGCCAAGATTCATATACACATTTAACCATTTAAAATATTTAAAACATTTAAAACAATCAACAATTTTCCGTTAAAGTGCACACAGTGATTATTAAGACAAGATGGCGTGAGAAATGAAAATGAAGATTTTTAATTGATTTGATTAACATGTTAAGCTTGTGCTCTATGTATCTTGGAAGCTTAGTGCATTTGCTTCATGAATCTATAAGACTAAAAGGCCAGACAGCCTAAGATTAGAACCGACCATTGGGATAAGGAAAGCATGTCTAGCCCATCTGGAAAGTACCTATTCAGAAACACAATGGTCAGCATAGAGACATGTTTGCTATCCATGGTTTACTTGCAGAGTATAACCAACAGAAAAAGGGGAAGTTAACTCTGTCGAACAAACATTTCGAAAGAAGACAGGCCTAAGGATAGAACATCCTGCTGTCTGAAAGCCCAGTAACAGGAAGAATGTTACCCGAGAGTGACATTTGCAGTAGATGGTGGAAAAATGTCAGGGGAAGGCTGGGAAGATTAATACCTTTTTAGGAGAAAATAAACAGATTTTAGCATATTTAGAGGAGTGGACTAATTAGGAAAAGAGGAAGAGTAATCAGAGGCGTGTTGTCACGGGGTCCTAAAGGCGAGACGTGATTTGAGAATGTGAGCCACGTACTCCAACCTATGGGGACTGGCCAGGGCGTTTCTTATTTTCCAAAGCGTCGGGGAAGGAAGTATAAAACTGCCTGCTTTCAAATACAAGGTGTGGTCAGTTCATCTGGACTGATCACTCACGCTTGCAAGAGTGTATTATTCAATAAAATATTCTGCTTCACTGAAAAAGGTCCGTCTCTGTAAAGCTTTGTTCCTGCTGAGAACAACTCGCATTTCTGACAATGGCGTGCCATACAATGCAGGCTCAAAGCAGATACAGGCTCCTGTTCTTCAAGGCGGTTTGGCTCGATCTCAACTGTGACAGGCCTACACTGAGGATATTAATAGTGGTCATTGATGGCAATGTGGGGGCTCCTAGTTAAAAGCCTGGTGGAAGAGCTCCGTCTTGCAGGCCCTGCGGAACTGCACAAGATCCTGCAGGGCCCTGATCTCCTCCAGGAGCTCATTCCACCAGTAAGGAGCTGCCACTGAAAAGGCCCTGGCTCTAGTAGCCGCAGGGTTAGACAGATTCATGGGGGATAGGTCCATCAATGACCACCAGCCATGATAAGTAAATTGAGCCTCTATATTGAGAGGTGGCAAACTTCTGAGTGCCAGTGTAAGAAGGCAACATCAGCGGAAGGCCTGAGCCTCTATGCCTTATTTTATGGCCCTCCAGGGCAACTGGTTGGCTACTCTGTGAAACAGGATGCAGGACTAGATGGACCACCGTTCTGATCCGGCAGGGCTCTTCTTATGTTCTCATGCTGTGTACTTTAGCTAATCCTTTATCTAACTAAACGATAAGAAGAAGAAGAAGAAGAAGAAGAAGAAGAAGAAGAAGAAGAAGAAGAAGAAGAAGAAGAAGAAGAAGAAGAAGAAGAAGAAGAAGAAGAAGAAGAAGAGGAGGAGGAGGAGGAGGAGGAGGAGGAGGAGGAGGAGGAGGAGGAGGAGGAAGAGGAAGAGGAAGAGGAAGAGGAAGAAGAAGAAGAAGAAGAAGAAGAAGAAGAAGAAGAAGAAGAAGAAGAAGAAGAAGAAGAAGAAGAAGAAGAAGAAGAGGAGATTGGATTTATACCCCGCCCTTCACTTGGAGTCTCAGACAAACTCCTTTCCCTTCCCCTCCCCACAACAGACACCCTGTGAGGTAGGTGGGGCTGAGAGAACTCTAATACAAAGTGCTCTTTCAGGAACAGCTGTGCCAGAGCTTGTGACTGACCCAAGGTCACATCAGCAGGTGCAAGTGGAGGAGTGGGGAATCAAACCCAGTTCTCCCAGATTAGAGTCTGCAGACTTAACCACTACACCAAACTGGCTCTCTGGGAAGAAAGACAGTAGCCCTGCAAAGATTACTAGCGCATGAACAACCACCCGTGGGGAATGGCACAGCAGGATTGCACCCATTGGACTCATTTTGACCTCCATGAGCTAACACTGGTTCTTCCACAGGGAGATATGCAGGAGTCGAAAATGGGATCAGAGGACCTGATTCTGCTGCCACCCCCGTGTAACAGTGGGAAAATAGGGACTGTAGATCATGTCCTACTTGACTGCATTATCCATTCAGAGTGCAGAAATGTCCTCTGGGTCACCCCTTGCTAGGGTGACATGGCTTCTGTGAGATAGACAAAAAAAGTCACTCTGGCCATAGGCAAATTCTTTTCAAGTGTTGTGGCCCATCGTACAGCTGTTCAGAACCGATAGGCTGATGGAATAGTGATTCTATCATCATCATCACCCTGCTGCCCCCTCCATTCATTTTTTGTTCTTACATTTTAGTTGCCCGCGTGGTGCTAATGTAATGTGGGAAGAATGCATAAATTCGGCAGTGAATGCCATAAATGAATGCCAAAAAAAAAAGGGTGGTGGTGGAGAATGCATAAATTCGGCAGTGACTGTTACGAGTACAGCTGAGCTGTGCCCAGAATCTCATGGTTTCTATATCTTGCTTATTTTTTATGCATGTATCCAGTCCGTATGATGCAAATGAGTTCCAGGCACACCACCCTGTCTCCATGTTGCTGGAAGATATAATTAACAAGAGCTTAAATCACACACTCAAAAATGCAGAAGAGCAGCAAAGCAGTCACCAAACTCACATCTGTTTGGAGAAGGCAGCACAGTCACCCGAGTAGATTGTACTTATTTTCCTGGTTTAGGATTCTGGAAGGGGGTTCCACACACACCGCCTGTCCTTTGAGCAACCACAGTTCTTTAGGCTCATGACCAAGGAGTATTGCCACAATGCACAGAGGTAGGAATATGAAAAAAAGAATCCATGAAAATAGCTAAACCGTGAATATAGCACTAGAAATTCATTATATAAATATATTATTAACAAGAGGCGGGACCCGCGATACTCGCGGGGAGAGGGAGTATTCTGGCTGCCAAGCTTCCCCCTCCCTCCCCCCCAGCAGCGGCGGCGGCAGCGGTGAGGCCAGCTGGCCCGCTGAGATTCCCCCTCCCCAGCAGCAGCGGGGGGTGGCGAGGCTGGCCGGCCCGCCAAGCTTCCCCCTCCCTCCTTCCCAAGCAGCAGCAGTGGGGGTGGCAGTGGCGAGGCCGGCCACCAAATTTCCCCTTCCCAGCAGCAGCAGGGGTGGTGGCAGCAGCGAGGCCGGCCAGCCCGCCAAGCCTCCTTCTTCCTCCCTCCATCCCTCCCAAGCAGCAGTGCGGCGGCAGTGGCGGCGGGGAGGCTGGCCAGCTGGCCCGCCAAGCTTCACTCTCTCTCCCCAGCGGCAAGGCCGGCCCGCCCGCCAAGCCCCCCCCTCCCTCCCTTCCAAGCAGCAGGGCGGCGGCAGCGGCGGTGGGGAGGCCGGCTGGCTGGCCCGCCAAGCTTCACCCTCCCTCCCCAGTGGCAAGGCCGGCTGCCCACCAAGCCTCCCCCTTCCTCCCTCCCCAGCAGCAGCAGAGGCGAGGCCAGCTGGCCCGCCAAGCCTTCTCCCACCCTCCCATCCCTTGTAGTGATGACGGCGCGGCGGCAACGGTGAGGCAGTTTGTGGAGCGGTCCCTGCGCATGCGCAGGGAGGGCTCTTTTACTTTTTTGGGGATTTAAATATCCCCGTATACTTTTTTCAACTTTTTAGATTTTTCTGCACACGTGGGGACTGCCCCACGTGCGCAGGAAAATCTCCCTGCCCACAAGGTGCCCCCAATGTGCGGATTTAGATATCTGCACACAGGGGGCCACTTGGGAATTAGATATATAGATTTCTAGTTACATATTCATGGTTTAGTTATTTTTACTGATTTTTTTCATATTCCTACCCTTTTATCCGTGTTTCTCTTTTGCTTTTTGTGTTGCAATGCACAGAAAGACAGAGAAATAAGAAGCCAGGGAGTAAGATATCATGGAAGGTTTTCTGTAGACAAGTGCAAGGTAATCAGCATGGCTCAAGGGAGAGAAAAATGACTACTGTGCTCTTGAATGCAGGGATAGTGCCCTGATACTGTTTGTCCGGTGTGCTCCAGAGAAAGATCTACACATCACTGTGGACAGCTCAATGCCAACATCTCAGGCTCTCTCATGGATGGTCACGCAAACAGAATACTACATTACGCCTACAAGGAATGGAAAGGAGGAAACGGATGACACGTGAAGGGGATGAAAGTTGAGAACATCTTTGTGCTGGCTGAATGGGATCTGGGCTCAGCTACTGTTCCTCCTCCGTGGCAGGTATTTTAGCCCAGAGGATAAATCAGAGGCACGGCCTCGAAAGGGTCGACCCCGCAGTTTCAGAACCAGCTCAGCACTTGGAAGTTTGCGGCATATTTTTCGTCTAAATTATATATTATATATTCTCCCAGCGGGTAGAAAATCAAAATACATAAATAAGTTGGCTGGTCGTTGCCTGTCACACTGCAGACCTGTTTTAAGACCACGACGCAATCTCTTCACCTTGTTTTCTGCAATGGGCTACCTTGTCCCCCGGAGTTCCCTATCACCACTTCCTGGCCCCTTTGGCATCCCTCCCGTGCATGGAGAGCTTCCCCATCTACCTAATGGTGTCTACAGTGGAATGTCTGGATCCCCTCCTCCCAGGAGATTAAAGACTGATTTACTTAGAGTTGGAGAACTTTTTTCACCTGCAGTGTTTTGTTTTCTTTTTTGGTAATTATGTGGAAAAAAGAGAGATGATTAAATTATTAGTCCAAATGCTCCATTTCACCTAAAAATTGTAACAAGTCCAGGGGAAGACAGTTTACAGAAAAGTCATAAATGTGTCAGCTCAGAAATAAGTCCCACTGAGTTCAATGAGACTTGTCCACTGAGCATTAGTAATGAGGATGATGCCATCGTATGCCGTTTATACATTCTCACATGGAACACGGAGGGAAGCGTTTCTGGGTTCATAACTGGGCTCACCTGTAGCAATTGTCTATCAAGTGGTCTTCTGTGCAGGCACAAATGGGGACTGCACGGTCGCAGGCCAGCCGCGGAGGAGCTAACAAGCTTTGCAATGATCTTTCTAGATAAGTTGTAGATTTTCCGGGCTGTATGGCTGTGGTCTTGGCATTGTAGGACCTGACTGCCAGCAGCTGTGACTGGAATCCTCAGAGGTATGACACAGAAAGATGGAGTACTCTCTGTGTCAATGTGAGAAGAAAAATGGTAGGCATTGACACATTGACACAGAGAGTACTCCATCTTTCTGTGTCATACCTCTGATCATGCCAGTCTTTCTGTGATCATGTGGCCAGCATGACTAAACGCCGAGGCGCACGGAATACTGTTACCTTCCTACCAGAGGGATACCTATTTCTCTACTTGCATTTTCTTGCTTTCGAACTGTTAAGGTTCTTTTGTTTCCTTATCTACCTTTACCGTTCTCATTCTTCAATAAATTATTTGAAAACCAGCTGTTATTAAACCTCTTTAATAAAGTTCTAATTCTGCCTGGGTCCTCACACCTCATTTGGTCACGTATAAAGTATGACCTATTGGGTAGAGTGGACATTAGGGGTTCGGAGGGTGCTCTGGGCCTTCCTGAGGAGACCCGTGCCAGAGTGATGGCAGCCTATGGAGAGCCTCCCTAGTCATCGCCTGTGACAGTGCTGGAAAAGAAGTAAGGCCAAGTCTAATAGCTTTTAGCCCCAGCAAGTTAATATGGATTCTAGACTCAGAGCTGGACCACAAACCCTGGAAAGTGGGAGAAATGCAATGAGACCCCCAACCTGTTAGGGAGACATTCATAAAAACCTGCATGTCATGTAATCAAGTGCCGAATGTTGGCCATCAGAGTACCCTACGGATAGAAAATTTCTTCCACTAAGAGTGTGACATAAGGTTAAAGAAACTCAGAAACCAATTCTGGAGACGTCTCATGTGCAACCTAGCAAGAGGCATGATTGCTGTAGTCGATGCCATATATCCCAAAAGTTTCCGAATAATCTTAGGAGACCAAAACCTGTTGGTGAAGTAAATGAAGAAGAAGAAGAGATTGGATTTATCCCCCACCCTTCACTTGGAGTCTCAGAGCGGCTTACAAACTCCTTTCCCTTCCCCTCCCCACAACAGACACCCTGTGAGGTAGGTGGGGCTGAGAGAACTCTAACACAAACTGCTCTTTCAGGAACAGCTGTGCCAGAGCTTGTGACTGACCCAAGGTCACATCAGCAAGTGCAAGTGGAGGAGTGGGGAATCAAACCCGGTTCTCCCAGATTAGAGTCTGCACACTTTAACCACTACACCAAGATTAAAAAAAAATCTTGTAAGAAATGAACCCATGGACTTGACAGTGTTTTACTGTCACAAGAGGCTCAGGGAAGGCTCCTTACATGGGGTGGGGTGGGGAGTGCCACTATTTAGTGGAAGGGATCCAACCTTGTGAGTCTTCATATTCATACAAATCTGTTTCCTTACTCAAACCTGTCCCACCCGAATCCATGCATTTCCCATTATTATCTATGTGTCAATGGGCATATGAAAGGCAGGGATGCAGCATGCCCATCAAAATGGTATCCAATGATGTAAAAGAAGAAGAGATTAGAGAAGAAGAAGAAATTGGATTTATACCCTGCCCTTCGCTGCCCGGAGGAGTCTTAGAGCGGCTTACAAACAATCTCCTTTCCGTTCCCCTCCCTACAACAGACACCCTATGAGGTAGGTGGGGCTGAGAGAGACAACTCTGAAAGAACTTACGGCTGACCCAAGGTCACACCAGCAGCTGCATGTGGAGGAGTGGGGAATCAAACCCGGTTCTCCCAGATTAGAGTCCACACTCTTAACCACTACACCAAACAAAGCAGAAGAGTCCTCAGTCCCAGTAATAAAAAGGAGGCAAACCAAAGCTGAAGACAGTGACAACATACTAAATCAAAAGGAAATGAACACAGCAGCCACATGGCAGGAAACATGGCAAGGGATGATATACCAGAAATATGGGGAGGGCCCCCTGCAGTGCTACAAAGACAAGGAGCAAGGGCCTGTTGTGGTAATGTGGAAAAGAAGTTCATGCAGGGATTGGAGGGGAGGAGTTAGGGTTGCCAGGTCAGGGTGGGAAATTCATGGACATTTTGAGGGTGGAGATGGGGGATGCTGAAATTTCAGAGCACAGTGCCATAGACACCACCTTCCAAACCAGCCATTTTCTTCAGGGGAACTGATCTCTGTTGCTTGGAGATCAGTTGTAACCCCAGGAGATCTCCAGCCAACCACTTGCAGGTTGGCAACCCTAGGAGGAAGGAATGGTGGCATCAGCTGACCAGTGAGAAGACAACCAGCACTTTGGGTGGAGGAGCTTTGGATAAAGGTGCAAGAAGACTGGACAGGGGAAAAAAGGGTGGCAGTCAAAGATCCATTTGTGACAATAATAGAATCATTTTGCAGGGTCTTTCAGAGCATCAACCCCTTCTACCAACATTTTTCTTTCATTTTGCTGTTCCTTTATTAAATATTCTGTTTTCTAACTTATGCTACTGGTGTGGCTGCTCCTGAAGAGAGAAAAAAACACTTGTGTCAAAGACTCATCCCTACAGAAATATTCCCTGCACAAGAAACCTGAGAAACTGCTTCCTGACACCTGGTTTCCTGTGCAAAGGGATTCCCCGCCGTCTGTTTAGGCATTCCACCAATTGATTGAATCAACTTGCATTTTGAACACCGGAACCATTTAGCAGGAGCATTTTAAGTCCTTAATTCTCCCACAAGGGACTCAAGGCACATTGGATGATTACCTTCTTATCTGGAACTATACCGCAGTCAGAACCAGCGATGCAGATGGGGAATCCCAATTCTCCCTTTCAGTGAGGAAGAAATGAGTCACAGCTGGCCCAGGGCAGTCCATTCACTCAAGAGACTGGGCCTTTCCACCTGCAGCCTCACCACATCAGTTGGATTCACTGTATCGTGACTTTACTCCAAATGCCATCGATCCAGATCCTGGGCAGGAAAATTCACAACACAATGATTTTGACTCATTCCATACTAGGTGTAAAAACTGAGAGGTGGGAAAAGTTGCCGGAGAAATGCTTCTTATCCTTATGGTGACCTTTTAACATGTGCATACGAAGAAGAATGCACACACCTCAAAAATGTAAGCTGTAGATGAAACACACACTTGAATTTATTGTAATCTACGCTGAACAGTTGGTAGGACAAGGCAGAAATTCTTTAAATAAGTAAAGAAAGAAACGTATGTTTGCAAAGGACTGTGTGATTGCACAACTGTGGGTCAAATTCCTCTGGAGGGAATAGCCTCGCTCCCCCCCCCCCCGGTTTATCTCGTGTGTGTGACCGCAGTTTCAGGCCCGATCTGCATCTAGCATTTGCTCCGCTGTCTTACCAAACCCACACTGGAACAGAAATCCCCATCTACATTGCATGCCACTTTCACTTTGATTGAGTGTCGCATTTTATGGCAGTGTCCAGACTGCATGATGCTTTCACTTTGATCTCTGGTTTTATAGTGGCCGTCTGCATAGATTTATGGCTGTTTTATGGCCATTCAGGGGTGACTCTGCAGTCAGTACAGTGTTGGCCCAGAATAGTTGAACGTGGTTTTGAACTGCGGGCCAATCTGCATTTAGCATTTTTACCAAACCCACACTGGAACAGAAAAAGATGCAGTTCAAAACCACATTCAACTACCCCAGGCCAGCACCGTACTGACTGCAGAGTCACCCCCTCCCCCGGAATGGCCATAAAATGGCCATAAATCTATGCAGACAGCCACCATTAAGCCAGAGATCAAAGGAAGTGAGAGCAGCATGCAGTCTGGACGCTGCCATAAAATGCGACACTCAGTCAAGGTGAAAGTGGCATCCAATGTAGATGGGGATTTCTGTTCCAGTGTGGGTTTGGTAAGACAGCAGAGCAAATGCTAGATGCAGATCGGGCTTGCATCTTTTTCTGTTCCAGTGTGGGTTTGGTAAAAATGCTAAATGCAGATTGGCCCGTAGTTTCCTTTTTGCTGGATGATGTTAAATCCTGCTTTTACACAAATCTATAATTCCTGTCCATTATAATAACTTTGAGACACTCTTGTGTTATGTATTAACGTGACAATCTCTCTATTTTAATAGCTGCATACTTTTCCTTTATCCATTATTCTGTAATTGTTATTTGAACTGCAATTTTATTGTATGGCTTGAGACCTCCAGCTGAAGGAGCCTACTATTAATAATGCGAAGACTGGCTGAAGCTCCTTGTTGTGTGAGCACTTAGTTGCAAATCCAGGTTTGTGTAATGTGTGAAATGGCCGATACCCAATAGCAGTAGACCCACAACCTTGACAGACACTAGTTGGGTCTCCAGACCCCCCAGTGGAGGTGGGGTCCCCCACTGCCAAGTCCTGCCCATAGCATCAATCAGCCAATTGGTGGGGGGACTTAACCTGCAGAATGGAGAAGGCCTAGGACACATTGCCAGCATCTCACAGGAAGTGCTGTTGTCACACCAGTGACTTCTGGGTGACGCTCTAGTATCTGGGCAAAAGCTCTATGGTAAAAGCCAGTTTTACCATAGAGTTTTTGCCCAAATACCAGAGTGTCGCCCAGAAGTTGCTGGTGTGATGACTGCATTTCCTGTGCAATGATGGCAATATGCCTAGGCCTTCGTCTTTCTACTGGTAAGTCCCCCCCATCCCCTGCCAGTTACCAGGAGAGACCTGGCATCCCTAGACATTAGGGAGTGGCGCAGAGGCAATGATGCCTTGCCACTGAGCCACAAGTAAAAGACATCAATGGTTTTATCATTATGCCTCTATCCGTAATCTCTGGGCTGATTATATGAATGATGTGGCTATTTCAAGCTTCTACACAAATAAAATAAATTTACCCCATTTTGGCTGTCCTGTGTCTATTTACTCACTCTAGCAAATATAATAAGGAGAATAAATAAGCGGAGATGTCTATTTCTGCATTATTCATTATGCCTCACTACAGCATCAGCAAGGTAGCTCGCATTTCCTTTTATCTCCCGACGTGATTGGCAGTAATTTGAGTTCTTCTGGGTTTCTTCCCCCCCCTCCCCTCCCCATCTTCGAAAACAGCTTTTCATTGCTCCCATCAAATCTGAGTGCAGCCGCCTTGGCTTCCTTTCCCTTCAGTCCCTTCCCTCATTGAAAATTTACTCCTTGGTTGCGGAAGACGGCTCATGGCCGTGCTGTGGGACAGAAATCCATACTGCACATATGTAACAAAAAGTCCTCTAATGGTTCTTACTGTAGGAGAAAAAACAACAGCCTTGGAAAGGTTATTTGGAGAAAGGCCCCCTTTGCCCCACAGCTTTTCTACTCCAAACTCCCTCCCGGACCCAGTTTGGTATAGCAGTTAGGAGTGTGGACTCCAATCTGGGAGAACCAGGTTTGATTCCCCACTGCTCTACATACAGCTGCTGGAGTGACCTTGGGTCAGTCGTAAGTTCTTTCAGAGCTGTTCTCTCAAGGGCAGTTCTCAAGAGAGCTCCCTCAGCCCCACCTACCTCACAGGGTGTCTGCTGTGGGGAGGGGAAGGGAAAGGAGATTGTCAGCCGTTCTGAGACTCCTTCGGGTAGCGAAGGAAGGGGCATAAATCCAATTTGTTCTTCTTCTTCTTCCCCCCACAAACTGTTCCTGCCCCCCACCCGGAACAGACCCCATGGGCTTTAGTGATCTGTGCCTGCGGGGAACATTATATTAGGCTTGGTCAACAGAGACTTAGCCATAAGTACATGGCATATCATTCACCCTTGAAAAGATGCTATCTTTACTTCAGACGCTTTGCAGTGCTGCCAAACTAACTGGTAATTTCAAATGACTGGTCTTTAGATTTTTGCAAATAATATGCTCTAAAACTAATCTGGCTCTACTCTGCCTGCTGCTTGTTCACTCGAACACCCGAACCATCACATCACTGTCATGCTCAATTTAAAAAGAAGGGTCTTGTGCAGATACGTGAGGATACGCTTGCCCGGATGCCAGCATTCAGCGTTACAGCAGACCGGCGGCTCTCACCCCCAGGAAGTGGCACCCCCCCCTTCCAGACCCACTTGCAAAAATAACTCCTCACTGCTTTCCCTCTCTCCAACATAAAATGGAATACCCTCGCACCAGTTCACGGTGTACCTTACCTTTCATTTTTAATATTTTAATATTTATAAATGTCTGTCAGATATATGCTAAACATGTTGCCTCCAGCACCACCGGCAGCCAGGAGAGAGCTAGGCAACACTCGGAAATGAATTGCATTTGGAATGCAGGCCCTGATTTTTGCATTTGTGCCACGGGTGGAATTGAGCATGAAGACGCGACGCTGCATTCTATTGAGTCTCTCAGCCTACCGAGGTCAGTCCAGTCTACTCTAGCTGGCAGTGGTCCTCCAGGATCTAAGGCAGGGGTCTTTCACACCACCCGCTGATTGTTTTTTTAACTGGAGACCATGGGCATTGAACCTGGAACTTTCTGCATACAAAGCACATGCTCGAGCACTGAGCCTCAGCCTCACAATGTTGGTACATGCTCAGGATTTACAACGGTTCCCGGAGGGCAGGTGTGGGGACATGCAAGCTTAAAACAGTTTGATGTCACTTAGACCAAGCACACACAAGTCGAATCTGCATTTGCATTTTTAAATCAGTTGCATGCTGCTGTGATGCCGTCTTTCTCTATGCTTATTTGAATGTTGTTTGGAGAAGATTCTTTTAAAGCAGTGTGGAGGCGCAATGACAGTGGAGCCGCCGTGAAAGGAGGAGAAACATATGTGGATGTGCAAAAGTATGCTAGCACTGTTGAGGTGTGAAAACGACACCAAATGTGGACAGCTTTTTTGAAGATGGATTCAAACGGCGGGGACACTGGTGGGAAAGACAAATGCAGATTCGGCCACAGTTGGCTCAGGGAACCAGTCAGGAACAAATGAACAAGACTGAGAGATAAGAGAGACCAGCCACCAGGGCTGTAGCTTGCACGGGGCCCATGGGGGCAATGCCCCCCCCAATCTTAGAGCCTGCCCCAGGAGAGAGGCAGCGGGCTGAGCAGGCACAGCTGGGGTGCAGGGTTGGGGGTGGCTTTCGGAGTCAACCTTTCCCTGCTGTGGTGCTACATCCATGGGGTCATGGGAACAAAGGCCTTGCAAGCGAGCTGGGTGGGCAGCAACAGTTCCCAGCAGGGCCCCTGGTTGCTGGAGGAAGAGAGGGAGGGGAAGGAGGCTGGCATTCTCCAAGGCCTGACTCTGTATACTGCTCGGGTTGTGCAACGGGGTGGCTGGGACTGGGCAGCGCAGCCAGCTTGGTCTCCCGGGAGTCCTGCCTGAAGTGGCTGCCAGGCACTGGTGCTGCTGCTTTGGGAATCTTCCCGGCAGGGTGGGCATCAGTGGGGCTGGGGATTCTGCCTGCTCTGAGTGGGGCTCCGGGGTGGAGCAGCAGGCTGAACAAGGCCTGGGAAGGCATCGTTGCAAAACCGGCCTGGGCTTGGGCTCTGGCACTGCTCCCGTTCGTGGCGGTCTGGGAAGAAGCGGGGTTCTGGCATCAGGCTGGGGGGAGGTGGCAGGGAAGGGCGGCTTTAATTCAGTAAATTAATTAGGAATTAAATTAATTTATTAGATTAGTCATCGTGCCCCCTCTTTGCAAACCCGCCCCCCCACGGAAATTGTCTAGTTACGGGGCTGCCACCCACACAGTTCCTACCACGTAGACCCGAATCAGGACAACCAAGGAAAGCAGTTATTTGTAAGCCATTTCCTTTCTTTCAGACTGATGGGGAAAGCAGTGAAGGGATCTACATGAGCAAAAATGTTTCAATGGAATTTAGAAACCTTTCAAGTGCCCAATAAAAAGCCAACGTATCCCCCTCCCCCGATCATTTGTGAATGCTGCTCGCAATTGGTGATCAAACTGTGATTCAAACCGAAGAGCGACTGCACATTGCTACTTTTTTTTAAAAGAAAGCCTCCTGAAAAGTTAAAAACAAAACAATAAGTTCCTTGACTGACTGTAGCTGGACTCCAGTTTATAAAAAATAGATGCATCTCAGACAATAACTCTGTACCTGATATAAGAAAAGAAAGCAATAAGGCGTATCAGGGGGCAGCCGGGATCTTCGGAAAAATACGAGAGAGTCAATCCCACTTACACTGTACAAATCGTTTCATCCTGGACTGGATAAAAAGTCCACAGTGAAAGAGAGCACATCATGTGTGCAGGCCTGCTCCTTAACACCCATGTTCTGTTTTCCATTTTCTCTTTTTGTTATTAGGGTAAAAATGGTTTGGCAACAGAATCACCTGGGGTATGAAAAAAACAAACCTGGATTAGATTGCTACTTAGGACAAGGAATTACGTTGCCTGGTACCTATGACACTTCTTTCAACGGTCTTGACTGGTTGTAGTATGAAGCAGACTCTTTTGTAGCAGGAACTCCTTTGCATACTAGGTGACACACCTAAGATAGCCAATCCTTCAGAGCTTAGAGCTCTTCTTACAGGGCCACTGTAAGCTCTTGGAGGATTGGCTACATTAGGGTGTGTCGATATGCAAAGAGTTCCTGCTACAAAGCCTTATGAAGCATAAAGGAACAGGGATAAGCATGCCAGTCAGGCAAGCAATATACTTAAACTGAGCTGGTGGCAGCAGAAAGCGGCATCAGGTCTCAGCCAACTTGTGGAAACCCTGTTGGGTTTTCAAGGCAGGAGAGGAACGGAGGTGCTTTCCCACCGCCTGCCTCTGAATAGCAACCCGGGACTTCCTTGGTGATCACACCCTTCTAAATCCACTAAAATCGATCATCTCCTAAGGCTTTAAATCTATTTAGGGTGGCACCGTCACATTGTCTGAAGGTCAGTGATTACAGAGGCAACAGCACCCTGAGTATGCGCTCATAGGTCACTAGTGGCAGCATGTGACTTGAAAAAAACACAAAACTAAATAATAAATAAAACCTCCCAAGCAATGCTCCCTCTAAGCTGTGGAGTCCTGTGAGCAAAAATTCTACTTTGTGAGCTACCAGCATTCAAGTTGTGCATGAGCGAAATTAGTTTGCTCTGGAGCCCTCCTTCCTGAGTAAAATATACTGGGTTCTAGACGCGTTAGTGATCAGCTCATAGTTCATTAAGTGATTTCAGTTAACACTAAAGACACGCTAGTAGGGCTCGAGCCCTGCTTAAAATGTGTGCAACATCCCACATACCCACTCCCGGTGATAGGCCATTTACAAGATAACTCCCGTTCAATAGGTTCCCTTCAGGATCCTAGTGGTCTATTGTTCAGGTCTTCAAGCTAGGTCCGTTCTCTGGTACTATATGAGCTCAGCACATAACACTGAACTAAGACAAAAATATGTGAGCGGGAGGCTAAACAGCTGTGAGCTAGCTCACACTAACTCAGCTTAGAACACTGCAGTCCTGCGTAGTAACGGAAGCAAGCTGTTATATCTTCGACAAATTACGAACTGTGTGCATTGATTCCTATAGAAAACTCCTGAATCCATAGGGCTGCCAATGCTCAGGTGGCACCTGGAGATCTCCCGCTATCACAACTGATATCCAGATGACCCAGATCACTCCCCCTGGGGCATGGTACCCTGCTGAGGTCACCCCCCTCCACAAGCCCCACCCTTCCCAGGCTCCACTCCCAAAAGCTCCAGGTATTTCCCAACACAGAGTTGGCAGCCCTACTAATCCACAATACAGTTTTCTGTGTGCATGTCACAAAGCAACACAGCAGGGCTATTTCCAGTATCAAAGGCTGAGTTCAGACTGGCAATTTGCAGTGGGAGTCAGTCGTGGCAAAAAAGCCCTGGAATAAACTGTTCCAGGTTTTCCCGGTCACACGGGGCCGACGGATGCAGGAGCATACCGAGAGGAGGTGCGCAGGAGCGTTCAGACTGCTGGCCCGGAGGTGCGGCTGTAAGCGGCTTTTCCCTGGTAATTTGGCCGGATGCCTATGTGTGTATGAGCGCATGGGCACATGAGCGCATATGCGCTCATACACACATAGGCATCCAGCCGATTTGGGGAGGATCCCATTGCGCCAGCACCATATTGGGCAGTAGAGTGGAGCACTTCCAATCAGATCACTGCTGCCTTATGCGCGGAAACACCCGGCGCATGCTATAGAAGCGGGTTGCTCCCAGCTTTTCGGCTTCGCGTTCACACTTCCAGGAAGTGGAATAACACAGGATAAAGGTGCTCTCCGGGATTTGCTACGATTTTTATCAGGTATCTTTTAAACATGGGAGTGAAGTGGAACAGCGCGGGTTGCCTACGGGTGGGGAACGCCAGGCAGATGTGCCTGTGTGAACACCCCCTTTAATCCACTTTTAAAATGTTGCTGAAACGTGGCTATAGCAGGGCAAATTGCCACTGAACTCAGCCAAAAACGGTGCAAGAAGGAAAACTGAAATCCCACTCTCCCTGCATCATGGTCCCCAAAAACCTGGGCTCTGGTATGCCCAATATTTGGGGGAGGGGAAAAACCCACAGAGAAGTCCATTCCAGACCAGAATAATTTAAGGGACAGTACCCAAACCACTGCAGCACGGAGCAGCATCTGTCTCAGAACAGAGACTCTTGTGTGAACAAGGCAAAACCTCAAGAGATTTTCTACAAAGCTACTACCACATGTATTCCTGAAGGGAATATTTGTTTATAGAAGTAAAGAGATTGTGTTGTTAGACACATGAGTTCTTAGAACAATGTCTTTGTATGATACGCCTGAGCCAAGACAAAACATTATTGCTTTAGCTTCACTTTGGGTGAGTTTGACTACATTCATCTGAGGAGGCCGGCACATCTCATTGCTGAACTTGGATTGCTCTTCCTTCCGAGTCGCCATTCCATCTCGAGACATTGGAGGTTTAATAGCCGTCTGTAGAAGCTCATCATATAAACTCCTCCAATGCCCAGAGGAATTGCTTTCTCAATGAAACAGATGCTCCCTCACTCCGGTGGTATCTACTATGAGCTGTACAGACCACACAGCAAACATAGCTTAACCAGATGCTGAGTGTGTCCCTAAGAAACATGGCTATTTTAGCAGGGAATCGGCCGATATTGATTTTAGCTCTTATTGCTTTTTTTGTAATCTCCTTTGCTACCAAATCACTTTTGCGCAGATGCTCCCCCTCCGTTATGTATACATTTGTGCATATGTCTGGGCATGCATAACTGTGCGTCCATGCGTGAAGATTTCAAAGATGCAGGGATCTGTCTTGAGTCATTCATTCACACACAGTTGTATTGAGATTCCTATGCGACATCTTCAGGATATGGAAATCAGATACCCACACAGTCCAGCAGACCTCAGTTACTAGAAAAACATGAAAATGGTAGGTTGAACTGGGGAGACTCATCTGTCCCCTTCAGTTGCGATCTTCTGCCAGCAGGTGAAGACTTTATCATCTGGAATCTGCTTATTCTTGCTCGATATTTTAATTGTTTTTATACTTTTGTATATGTGTTAGCTCTGGTTTTAGCTGTTTTAATAATGTATCTTTTGTTGGTTATACTGGTTTTAGAATGTGTTTTAATCATTCATGTTTTCATTTATTAGCTACCATGATGGCCCTTATGAGCATGGCGATGTGGGGTATAAATTTTGTTGAATAAATAAATGAGACTTCCTCCTACTAAGTGGGAGTCTAAAATCTGGAGAAAGGAGTCTTGATTCAATTCCTTCTTCCAGAGCAAAAATCCTCCCCTTGCTGAACAGAGATGTAGGACAGAATCCGATGTTTTTACATTTCTCCCTAAATAGAATGTATTCGTAAATGCTTACGGTAATGCCACATTAACCAGAAACCTGATATATGGTACACCTACAGTTCAATACTCCATGCTTACCAGAAAAGCATGAAGAGAGGCTACTCCCACATTGAAGAAGCTGAAATCCTGTACATGCATAATCCAACACTCTAGTTTCTGATCACTTGCAAATTCTTAAAATGGAACATATCTTGCATGTGTGTCCCTCAAGACTATGCAGTCTACTCCCAAATAGTTAACTCATCAAAGATAGCTGATATTGTGCATGTGTGTGAAGTGCCATCAGGTTGCTTTCAACTTGTGGTGATCATATGAATTAATGACCTCCAAAATGATAAAAAGCAGAGACATCACCTTGCCAACAAAAGTCCGCATGGTCAAAGCAATGGTATTCCCCGTAGTAATGTATGGCTGCGAGAGTTGGACTATAAGGAAGGCTGAGCGCCGAAGAATAGATTCTTTTGAACTATGGTGCTGGAGAAGACTCTTGAGAGTCCCTTGGACTGCAAGGAGATCAAATCATTCAATCCTAAAAGAAACCAACCCTGATTGTTCCCTGGAAGGCCAGATCCTGAAGCTGAAGCTCAAATACTTTGGCCACCAAATGAGAAGGGAGCATTCACTGGAGAAGACCCTGATGCTGGGAAAGATTGAAGGTCAAAGAAGAAGGGGACGGCAAAGGATGAGATGGTTAGACAGTGTCATCGATGCAACGAACATGAAATTGAGCAAACTTCAGCGGACAGTGGAAGACAGGAGGGCCTGGCGTAATCTGGTCCATGGGGTCGCGAAGAGTCGGACTCGACTGTGCGACTGAACAACAACAACAAAATGTCCTATCATTAACAGCCTTGCTCAAACTGAAGGCCATGGCTTCCTTGATTGAGTCCACTTTGATTTGATCTAGAACCCATTTATTTTGTCTTTTTGGTGGTCCACAGTATCCATAAAACTCTCCTCCAACACAGCATTTCAAAGGAATCAACTTTCTTCCCGAGAGCGTTCTTCATTATCTAACTTTTACACCCATACATAATAATGGGGAGTACTACAATATGAATTATCTTGACCTTGGTCATCACTGACACATCCTTACACTTAAGGATCTTTCCTAGCTCCTTCATGGCTGCCCTTCCCAGTTTCAGTCTCCTTCTGATTTCTTGACTGCAGTCTCCATTTTAGTTGATGATGGAGCCAAGGAATAGAAAATCTTGAACAACTTCCATTTCTACACTGTCAACCTTGAAGTTGTGTAATTCTCCAGTAGTCTTTACTTTCGTCTTCTTCATGTCCAGCTGTAATCCTGCTTTGGCACTTTCTGCTTTAACCTTCATCAGTAGACATTGCAAGTCTTCACTGTTTTCTGCCAGCAATGCGGCATCATCTGCATATCTCAAATGTAATTTTCTGTCCAGCAATTTTCACTCCATCTTCATCTAAATCTAATCCACTTTTCTTATGCTATGTTCTGCATACAGATGGAACAGATAGGAAGATAAAATTTCGCACTATTTATGTTACATTATGCCAATAAAGGTGGCTGAGATAAAATACATTCTTGTATGGCAGCTTTGCCAGTTGGAAACCATTCTGTTTCTCTGTATTCTGTCCTAACAGTAACCTCTCCTCCAGGTTATAGACTGCACATCAAAACAATCAGATAATGTGGCATGTCCATTTTGTTTTAAAACCATCCATAGCTTTTCATGATCCACACAGTCAAAAGCTTTGCTGTAATCTATGATAGAGAAGCTTATTTTTTCCCCTGAAATTATCCAGTAACCAACATAAATTTGCAATTTGATCTGTACTGCCTCTTCCTGTTGTTTCTCGTTCCATATGTGGTAACTGTTGTAAGATTTTGAGCATCACTTTACTTGTGTGAGAAATTAACATGATGGTCCAATAGTTGCTGCAGTCTTTGATGTCTCCTTTTTTTTTGAACTGAGAGGTAGATTGAGCATTTCTAATCTGTGGGCCTTGTTTTGTTTTCCATATCCCTTGGCATATTTTTGTTAAGATTTTTATGGCCTCTTTTCCTGTGTCTATCCCATCTATTCCTGGTGATTTGCTTTTCTCAGTTTTTTTGAGTGCAGCTTTCACTTCACTGCCTAAAACTGTGGGTTCTTCTTCAAACAAGTCTTCTTTGAAGGAACCTGTCATCCTTTCAGCTCTTCTGTATAGTCGTCAAGTGTATTGTCTCTGTCTTTTCTTTATTTTGCCCTGATATAAGGTACCCCCTGGTTAGCAGGAGAGTCTCACAACAGTTAACAGTTAAAACTTGAGATATGAATTTTACCATACAATGCAGAGTGGTACTGCAGCATAGAACAAGCAAAATAGGATGGAATGCTGGACTGTAGGATTTCAGGTACTCCTTCACACAGTTAGAACATAAACAGAGCCAGTGGATCAGACCAGTGGGCCATCCAGTCCTGCATCTGCAATGAGCACAGATAAATTTGTATCTTTGCACACAGTGCAAACCTTATTTAAATCAATGTGATATAAATAAGGTTTGTAGTCTCCATCAAAGGAAACATCTAAATATATAAAGGACAGTGTGAACATGTGTTGATATTTACATTAATTTCCCAAGAACATGGTGTTTTAAAAAATGTTGTCCTTAATCCATACTTGCTTTAATCATCTAGTGATTCTTCTGGGGACTTCTCACAGGGTTCAGATAAGCTGATCTAGTGTATCTAAACCAGGGATGATTTAAAATTCTTCATCCCTGCTATTTTGACCCTCCCCCAGACCACAGTTTTAAGTCCTCTTTTCTCTCGCACAAACCAACACTTAAATAATTGTCATGCCATTTTCTGCTTCTTTGCTCTGAATTATTCTCCATAAAATGTATTTATTTTCCAGTATAACATGTATAATGCATATTGCTGATTTATTGCACAGTTAATAAATGTGTGTTTACATCAAAACTCAGGCATGCAAAATGCAGGTTGTATACAATGCCATCACTGAAAACCAGCACTGAAATAGTTAACAAAAAATGTAAATGCTTATAGAAAGAAACAAGTTAAGTATCATTCACTCATGCCTAATCTGAATTCTGCAAGTCTCATGTCAACTCCAATGTCCCCACTGGGAATTATGCTGGGAATTGAGGCACCATCACTGTGAAAAAATGTTGGGTAAAACCAGCAACCTCAACCCACGCAGACAGTCTTCGCTGCAAATGGACTGACTATTCCAGATGCTGACACCGAGACTTGTTTATGGTCTATTATCCCAAGATGACAAAAGAGCTGAGGACGCAGCTTCCCGTCACTGGCTTTTAACTCACATCAGCACTGAATTTATGTCCTTGATTGTGTAGATAAATCAGGCCTTGATGCTGAAGAGAGTCACCCCCCCCCTCAGGATATCAATGTTAAAAGGCACTTATTGGACTGTAACATGGATGATGTTAATTTTTAAAGACACCGAGTTAAAGATGCAAAAATTATGATACCAGAATGGCAATTGGAAAGGTGAGTTGTGGTACTTGAACAGCTGTCTTCTGCATTTTGAAGGGAGGGGACGGGGAGGGCAACCGATTTATCAAAAGAAATTTCATCCCAGCCTTTACTGTTACAAAGCCCATTGTCTTCCCTGCGTGATTTTGTCGTTGCTTTTCTCTGGAACTTTTGGGACTGAATTTACACAGGCCAGGAAGCCCACATAATGGTTGGATTGAAGATTTCTGTGGGCACTACAGCCTCTGTGCAAGTGGAAAAGTATGGAAAAGGTTATGCTGGCAGCTTGCCATAAATTAACCTTATAGGGTTGGATCCAACCAGCTTTCCCACTCACTCTCACCTTACTCTGCTCCTTGCTATAGACTCTGTCCTGCATACCTCTTGCCCATACAGGTCCCAGGACCCCTCTGCAAAGCCTTTTTTATAGTCAAAGATTCCCTTCTCCTTTTGTTACCAGCAGAAAAGCTGGCTGGATCCAACCCATTTTATCCTGACTTGCATTTCCATTTGCTCAACTAATTTCTGGGACTGAAGTGTCTCTAGTACTATTGCTTGCACATGAAGAACTGTCCTGGGTTTCCACACTGGAAAAAACCCCTAATAAGGCATGAAGGGTGCTCAAAAATTATCAACTGCCACATTCCTCTACCAAATTTAATCAGTCCAGCCATTGACATGAAACATCAAAATAGACCCAAGTGCCCAGGGCTCTCTTTGCTCTCCTTATTGATGACTACCAAAAGAAGGATACTTATTTACGTAAAAAGTGTTCAATTCACTCAACAAAAGCCCAATGAGAGTCAGTTTGGTGTAGTGGTTAAGTGCGCGGACTCTAATCTGGAAGAACCGGGTTTGATTCCCCACTCCTCCACTTGCAGCTGCTGGATGACCTTGGGCAAGCCATAGTTCTGTCAGAGCTGTTCTCTCAAGGGCAGTTGTGGAAAGAGCTCTCTCAGGCCTTTAGAGTTTTATTCTGTATATTATCTCTGATTCCCCCCCCTCTTTTTCATATTACATTTATATTGTGTGCTGGTGTTAAGACTTTAATAATAAAACTAAACTAAGGCTCCTGTCACACGGGCCAGATAACGGGGGGGGGGGAGGAGTGGCTGTTCATCCCAGAGCAAAATGAAGCATGGTAGCCCGATCACATGGTTCCCCGAGTCTCCGTGCTTAGCCTGTTAGCTGCTGATCACACAGCAATGCTGAAGCATGGCAAAGAAGCGGCACGGCGCAATCACATAAGCAGTTCGGCATTTGTGTGCATCCTATGGAGGATTTTAAAAAAAATCTGGTTTGTGACGGGATGCGGATGGGCGCCGGATGCCACGGGATACTAGCGCTCCTGCGATCAGACGCCAGCCTGTGCTGTGCGTTTTCCGGATACTAGTGCACTTTCCTAGGTACTTTTTAACTCCACATCTTTGATGGGATGCCATGGGTTGGCGATGGGTACTCTACGCTTCCCAGATGTTGTGGTGTGATCGCGCCCCGAAAATCTGCCCGACATTCGTGCCTCTCACACGGCAAATTCTCCGTGTGACTGGGGCCTAAACTAAACTCTCTCAGCCCCACCTGCCACACAAGGTGTCTGTTGTGGGGAGGGGAAGGGAAAGGAGATTGCAAGTGGAGGGCGGGATATAGATCCAATCTCCTCCTCCTCCTCCTCCTCCTTCTCCTTCTGACTGGAGGAGCTGACATTTATTAATTAAAATATTTATATCCCACCTCCCCTTGTAGTTCAAAGTGGCTTTCAATAGTAGTTAAAAACATTTCTCGTCAAAACCAGAATAAAACAGCAAGCCCCAAATCTCTCCCCTTTGGATTTCAGTGGCTGGGGTTTTGTGCCTTCAGCTGCCTTGCCTGCATGCACACAAGTCTGTCTCCGTTATTACACAGAATAGTTTATTACTACGGTGCTCATTCACTCAGATGCATTTGGAAGGTAATATTAAGTATGAAACTAAAATACATATTTAAGCAAGTTTTCAAATATGCATTTGAGTGAAACCCTGAAAAAAAAATCTAAATAGAGTTGTGGAAGAAGGAATGAACATCTACATCCAGCCAAGCAAAGAAATGATGCCAAAATGGAACTGGGGAATTTCGCCCATTCTTACACAGCGTGCTGCATCTTACACCATTGTCAGTAGTTTCTTTACTGCAGCTCTGTAACCCTCTATAGCCCTGCAGATCAGCAAGAACAGATTGCTCCCAGGTTCAGCCAATTTGCTACTCATTTGAAAGCCTCAGGAGTGCTAAAGACCTAGGGCTGCCAGCCTCTAGGTGGGGCCTGGGTATCCCCCACTTTTACAACTGATCTCCAGCTGACAGAGATCAGCTCCCCTGGAGAAGATGGTTGCTTTGAAGGGTGGACTCTGTGGCACTGTACCATGCTGAGGCCCCTCCCCTTCCCAGACCCCTCCCTCTCCTGGCTCCGCCCCCAAAGTCTCCAGGTATTTTCCAACCTACACCTGGCAACCCTATAAAGACTCCCCCCAAAAATCTGGACATAGATCTTTTTAAGGGTTGCCAAGCTCCAGGTGGGTGCTAGAGTTCTCATGGAATTCCATCTGATCCCCAGATCTCCAGATTACAGGGATTAGTTCCCCCGGGGGGGTAAATGGCACCACTGCCGGCTCGCCCACTAGGCGAGCTAGGCGCTCGCCTAGGGCGCTGGGGCCCACAGGGGCGCCAAAGCGCCCCCGGCCCCACCCCCGGTGAAGCCGGCGCTCCACCCCCTGTCTCCAGCCGGCGCTGGGACTGGGAGGGAAGGGGCGGCTGGCGCTCCACCCGCGGCTCCCCCCCAAGCCCTTGGGGGGGGTGGAGAGGTGGGGCGGTATGGCGGCGGCTGGCCAGCGGGGACTCTCCTCGCTGCCGCCGCCCCCGCCAGTCTGAGCGCCCTTCCGGGGCGCTTCAGAAGCCCTTGGGGGGTGGAGAGGTGGGGCGGCATGGCGGCGGGCGGCCCGCGGGGACAGACCCTGCTCGCTGGCCGCCGCCAGTCTGAGCGCCCGTCCGCTGGGAGGGAAGGGGCGGGCGTTCCAAGGCCACCCCTTCCCCGGCTCTCCCCGGCACCCCGCGGCTGCGAGGGGCCCGGGAGAGCCGCCCGCCCGTTCCCCGGCTCTCCCCGGCGCCCCACGGCTGCGAGGGGCCTGGGAGAGCCGCCCGCCCGTTCCCCGGCTCTCCCCGGCGCCCCGCGGCTGCGAGGGGGCCGGGAGAGCCGCCCGCTCGTTCCCTGGTTCTCCCCGGCGCCCCGCGGCTGCGAGGGGCCCGGGAGAGCCGCGCTGCCCCTTCCCCGGTTCTCCAGGCCCCACCGGGAGGTTGGCATCTCCGGTGGGGTGGGCGCCCCAGGCTCTCCTGCCTAGGGCGCCCAGACACCTGGGGCCGGCCCTGAATGGCACCTTCCAAGGGTGGACTCTACTCCCCAACTTTTTTGGAGCCTATGGACACCTTAGGAATTCTGACAGAGGGTGGTGGGTGCAATCACAAAATGGCTGCCGCAGGAGGCAGAGCCAACCTCAAAATGGCTGCCACAAGAGGCAGGGCCACATACACAGAGAAAGCTCTAGTGCAAAGGAGAAGAGGAGTCATTTTAAAAATACAATGGGAAAGGGGGGGTGTTGAGAGAGAATAAAGGAAACACTGCGGTGGCCGCCGCCAGTGAAACAATTTTATTTTAATCTGCATAGGTGATCAGATCTTTAGTAGCTAATCAGAAGCCCTGCTGGGCATGAGTTTCCCCCCAGCCCCCCGCTTTCTACAAACAGTGGGTGCCAAGAAAGGTGCTGGTGTGCACCCTGGGCCCACGGGCACCCTGGTCTATAGCATTATATTGCCATTGAGCTGCCTTCCCTCTCCAGGCTCCACTGCCAAACGTCCAGAAATTCCCCAACCCAAAGATGGCAACCCTAATCCTTTTACCCAATCCGAGATTGTCCTTGATATTGCAGTGGGTTGTTGTTTGTTTTTTTTGTTTGTTTCGTTTTGTTGTACACTTAAAGACAAAAGTGTCCGTCTGTGGTGCTATTCTCAGAAAAAAAAATAAGGCACACTTTAAGTCCATCAAAGGACATGTGTTGGGCTGTGGACAAAGGAAACTTCATTATTGTGTCTGAATGACACTCTAGCTAGAGGGAGCCGACTAAACATGCGACTGCTTCAGTCTGAAGAGCAAGAACAAGTAGATTTATGAGAGCTTTGGGGGTTTTGTTTTGCAACTCAGCAAACATAACAAAACCAATAGAACTACATCGCCAGTCATTAAAAACCTCTTTATTTTATTACACAGGCCTCAATCTAAAACCATTCCTTCTGCCAACAGCCAAAGCGGTTGCTTGAATTCCTCTCCCCCCCCCCCGGTGAGCTTTTTATATACGTCTTTGCTATGACAATGCTTATTTTCCCACTGATTTCATTTGGCTAGCGAGGGAACACAGAAAATATTTCAATGGGGAGATTCGAGGCAGCTTCAAACGATGCCTGTCTTTCTGTAATTTCAGGAGGAGAACGGTTAACGTGTGTAGCCTGATGACTTGCAAACGAAAGAAAAATAATAGCGCTTGGCGGAAGACATTAGAATACACTGGCGGCGAATCATAACTGCCCTTGAAGGTGCAGCTTAAAAAAGCAGAGAAATAGATTTGACACCACTTGGACTTGAAGCTTGGACATGCCGCATTAAACTGTTCAAAATTAATTTAATCTGAGTGTGGAGAATAATAGCCTCTCAGTTCAAGGCTTCTGATAGCAGCAATTTGCACTCCAAAGTACTTCCAAAGGGAAAGAATAAATGAAGGACAACTCTCCAAAACTGAGGGAGTAAATGCATTTGACTCAGTGAAAGCCTGTAGATTGCCCTGTGAGAAGATTGGCGTTAGAAGCCGAGAGTCCCAGGCATGAAGAGTGAGTGTGTGTGAAAACCGGTGGATTTTCTCCAGTAGTTATTGGCATTTATTAAGAGAATTCCCCCTCCCAGCTCCTAAATTATTGAACAAGTAGTAATAATACTTAGCATGTATAGATTGCTTTCAGTATTCAAAGCAACTCACATCTATAATGCTGCAATCCTCGCTACAGCTCTGTCGGCCTTGATGTGATTGCATCAAAATTCTTTGTGTGTGGTGTTTTGCCGGTAAAACACTACATGAAAAGAACTGTAATGCATGCAATCATATTGACTGCTCTTTTGCAGTTTTTAAGACATGCATCTGTCAGCACAGGTGATGAGAGGGATGCAAAGAAACCCAAGGATCTGAAAACTGTGGAAAACTGTGCATGCTCCAGTTATAGAATGCTGCTAGTTGACGAAGAATTCAGCCGTGGGGAGGCAAGTGCAATCAAGTAAGAGTCAGTGCGGTACAGCAGTTACAGAGTGAGATTAAGTTTTATTAAGCCGGGGTTCAAAGCCCCGCTCTGACTCACAAAGCATTCTGGGTAACGTTGGCCCAGTCGCTCTTTCTGCCTTGCCTACCTGACAGGGCTGCTGTGAAGATGAAATGGAGAACAGAGAACCCTGCGTCCTGAACTCCTGCGACTAGATAGAAATTCATGGACCAGTATTTATTAACTTTGTTCTCCCATTTCACTGAAACTCAAGGTACGTTACAAAATATAAAGTAAATGAGCAAAACGTGGGAGTTTGTTTATCTCTACCAGAAAACTCGTTCTGACAGTGGATTAGTGACCTTCGCCGCCTAACTATACTCCCATCTGGTGAAGGGGGTGGGGGAGGAAGTAGATGTTTCACGCATCCCGCACCTTTCAAAAGAAATGCTAGACCTTTCTATATTTATTACTGAGGTGAGCAAGCTGCAAGAAAAACAACTAAATAAAAGCTAGGAGGGAAACCAGCATGCATATGGTTTGATTCATCTCAGTTTGATGAATTTCCTGTGTGAACTGAGAAGGTAATAACAAATATTCACCAATATTTAATTAACCCGAGTGATTAAAAACTGTGTATCTTTCTCTCTTTTCACTCTGTCTGTATATATTCTATAGTATGGGTATAACCGGGGCTGTTTCTGGGCAGGAGCGCACAGGAACAGAGTTCCGCCGGCCCCCGAGTTGGCCACACCCAGCAGGAACTCATTAGCATAATAGGCCACACCCAACAGCAGAAACTCATTCAGATTGGCTACATTAGGGGTGTGTGGCCTAACATGCAAAGGAGTTCCTGCTCCAAAAAAAGCCCTGGGGTTTTGACAACAAACAAGGTAAACAGAATAAGAAGCAAAAGGTGGGTGTGGCTGGATGACAACACTTCTGGTAGCATGGGGTTGTGGCCTAATATGCTAATGAGTTTCCGCTGTTGGGTGTGGCCTATTATGCTAATGAGTTCCTGCTGGGCTTTTTCTACAACCTCCCCCCCCGGGTATAACTATCTTTCTATCACAGCTGTTTCCTACAAGGAGCAAAAGGCAGAAAACACGGTTTTCCTCACTCCATTCCAAAGTTACGACAATGTTGTGAGATAGGTTAAGCTGAAGGACAACAAGTGTCCCAAGACCATGCAGAGAGCTTCATGGTACAGTGAGGATTTAAACCTCCATCTCCCCAGTCCTAATCTGATGCTCTGACCACTACATCTTGTCTTAATGACAAGGACTCTTCTTTAGATCGGAGATATAAGGAATCGGCTGAGGAGGAGGAGGAGGAGGAGGAGAGGAGGAGGAGGAGATTGGATTTATACCCCGCCCTTCACTCGGCGTCTTGGAGCGGTTTACAATCTCCTTTCCCTTCCACTCCCCACAACAGACACTCTGTGAGGTAGGTGGGGCTGAGAGAGCTCTTTCGAGGACTGCCCTTGAGAAAACAGCTCTAAAAAAACCCTTATGACTGACCCAAGGTCACACCAGCAGCTGCATGTGGAGGATTGGGGGATCAAACCCAGATTAGAGTCTGCACTCTTAACCATTACACCAAATGACGCCTTGCATTATTGAGTTTTCTGCTTCCTCATAAATTCAGAAGGTAACTGTGTTGGTCTGCAGTAGGACAATACGCTCCAAGTCCAGTAGCACTTTAGAAATCAGTAAGATTTCCAGGGCACAACCTTTTGAGAGTCAAAGATCCTTTCATCAGATATGAGTTGGAAGGAAACGGAGCTTTGACACTTGAAAGCTTATACCCTGGGAATCTTGCTGGTTTCTGCTACAGGACTCGTCTGTTTCCCATGGCATTTTTCTTCTTTTGCAAAGGTCCATGCATTGGCGTGTTGAACATGCCAGCACACCATCTCAGGAACCCACTTTGAGCATGATTGGAGCATTTGGTCCTGTGGCATCTGGATGGCCTTGGAGTAGGTGGCCTTCAGTGACTTCAGGTGTTAGCAGACTATTGTGTTCTGATTCCGAACGTCCTTGAAGAATGGTGTCTGAGACTGGACTCTCAGGGCCTGGAGTGGGAATCCTGATGGAGGAAGTTCCTGCCCCTGGGGCCAAGCCCAGGGAAGAACAACCCATCTCCCAATACCAGGTCAGGGGCCTCGCTGGAACCCTTATCCAGGATGTGACGGATGCTGGGAAAGGATCAACAGAGCACCTTGATGCAGCAGGCGAGGGGACAGGCTGCACACTGCCCCAGAGGTCTATGGATGGTCACAAAGAGGCCAGAGGCAAGAAAGGGAGGCCAGAGCCTCCAGAGGTCTCGACAAGTGGCCAGAAGAAGTTGGGGGAAGATAGTGACCCAGGGGCTGCAGGGACAACTGGCACCCTCAACGTAGGTTGGAGCAACCTGTGAGGTCCAGAGGGGGGCAGTTGGGATGGTAGCACCCGAGACACAGGATTGGGCAGCTGAGCCCCATGCAGCACTACCACTACACCTGTCTGGGAGAGCTCAGCCCACGCTGAGGGCCAATGGGAGCGGGGCAGTGGGAGGCACACGGAAGGATCAGGGAAATAAGAGGAGGCTCTGACAGGAAGGATCTCTGGCATGCGGGCACAAAGTCAAGAGGTGCTGTGAGAAAGGAAGAGGAGGAGGAGATGAGTGGAAAAACCCTCACCCCTCCTCAGGTCTGAGGCCTATGGAGAATCCCCACAGAGTGGTTGCATAATGGCGGAAGGTGTTGTCTCACAACAAGGGCAGGGTGGACCCAACGGATGGAAACTGTCTAGCCTTCTGTGTATCTATCATTCTCCTTCAAATACAACAGCAATTTTTTCTTCTTGCTCTGAGAGAATCTTCTTTGTTTCAGAGGGTAGATGTGTGACAAAGAGAACGTTGACTCTCAAAAGTCCACCAAATCTTGTTGGTCTCTATGGCGCTTCTGGACTTGACTCTAGCTAATCTTTTCTGTGTGTGTGTGTGTGTGTGTGTGTTGAACAGTAGCCATTTATTTATTTGGTTGGTTTTTTCCATTTTTTATCCTTCCCCCTCCCCCAGAAATCAGGACTTGGGGCAGTTAACAACGTAAATACAAAACATAAATACCAATATTTTATAAAGCAGTTTTGTTAAGTATGAGACTCAACAACGAAGTAAGCTCAACAAGTGATTTCAGCTTTATTAATGACAAACACCAACTCAGGAACACACAACACACACAGTGGAGCACAGCTCCTTTTTAAACTCTCCCGGGCTGTCAAAGCCACACCCAGAAATAGTTAAGGACCAATAGCAATACAGAGATAAGGTCCAATCACAACTGTTCCCGCTTTGATACATTATCACACAATGATTGGCTATTTACACTGGTTTCGCAGAAACCGACCAATACGAATGCGACAGCTTAGAATCCACATTCCAGAATCAAGCTTAACATAGGAAAGAATAGGCTTGATTCATCGTTCAATACATAATAAGTTTAATATAGAATCATAGAATCACAGAGTTGGAAGGGACCTGACAAGCCATCTAGCCCAACCCCCTGCTCAATTCAGGATCAGGCTAGAGCGTCCCTGACCAGTGTTTGTCCAGCTGCTGCTTGAAGACGGCCAGGGAGGGGGAGCTCACCACCCCTCTAGGCAGCCGATTCCACTGTTGCACAACTCGGACTGTATAAAAGTTTTGCCTACTATCCAGCCAGTACCTTCCAGCCCTCGATTTAAACCCGTTATTGTGATTCCTATCTTCTGCTGCCAACAGGGACAGCTCCCTGCCCTCCTCTAAGTGACAGCCAATGTTCCCTCTAAGCTGTGGGTTTTTGTGAGCAAAAATACTACTTTGTGAGCTACTGGCATTAAAGTTGTGAGTGAGCGATTTGGCTACGGCATAAATTAGTTCGCTCTGGAGCCATTCTTCTTGAGCTAAGACAAAAAATGGGTGAGCTGGAGGCTAAAAAACTGTGAGCTAGCTCATACTAACTCAGCTTAGAGGGAACACTGGTGACAGCCTTTCAAATACTTAAAGGAAGCGAATGTGTCCCCCGTCAGCCTCCTCCTAGGGCTTGGTCTCCAGGCCCCCGATCATTCTTGTCGCTCTTCTCTGCACCCGCTCCATTCTGTCCACATCCTTTTTGAAGTGAGGCCTCCAGAACTGCGCGCAATACTCCAGGTGCAGCCTGACCCAGGTAGTATACAGCAGGACTATGACAACTTGTGATTTGGATGCTAGACCTCTGTTGATACACCCCGAGATCACATTAACCTTTTTTGTTGCCGCATCACACTGGCAGCTCATATTTAACTTTTGGTCCACCCTTACCCAACGATCGTGTTCACACACACTGCTACTCAGAAGCGTATCCCCCCTCCAGTATGCGTGTTTCCCGTTTTTGTTACCCAGATGTAGAACTCGGCACTTATCCTTGTTAAATTGCATCTTGTTCACTTCCTCCCATTTTCCCAGCATGTTCAGATCTCGTTGAATTCTATCTCTATCTTCTAGTGTGTTCACGGCTTCTCCCAATTTAGTGTCATCTGCAGATTTAATGAGTAGCCCCTCCATACCCTCATCCAGATCACGTATAAAAATATTGACAAGTACTGGGCCCAGAATGGAGCCATGCGGCACCCCACTCCGTTCAGATGAAATGCCATTGACAGCTACCATCTGAGTGCAGTTCTCCAACCAGTTCCCTATCCACCAAACTGTCCTACAGTCCAGTCCACAGTCCTTTAGTTTACCCATCAGAACGTCATGGGGAACCCTGTCAAAAGGCTTTACTGAAAGCTTTATAGAGCTGATGGTAGGCCAATGTAAGGTTGCCTCAATGGAATGCCTGGAGGAATAACTCCATCGTACAGGCCCTGCAGAACTTAGACAGGTACCTCAGGGCATGAGTCTCTTCAGACAGAGCAGTCCACCAGGTTGGGGCCATGATCGTAAAAGCACTTGTTCTGTTTGAGGTTAAATGAGCTATCCAAGGGCCAGGCACCCCCAGAAGTCCACATGAAGTGGAATACAAGCACCACAGGAGGTAGTAACAGGAGAGCCAGTTTGGTGTAGTGGTTAAGTGCACGGACTCTTATCTGGGAGAACCGGGTTTGATTCCCCATTCCTCCACTTGCAACTGCTGATGTGACCTTGGGTCAGTCACAAGCTCTGGCACAGCTGTTCTCTCAAGGACAGTTTGTGTTAGAGTTCTCTCAGCCCCACCTACCTCACAGGGTGTCTGTTGTGGGGAGGGGAAGGGAAAGGAGTTTCTCAGCCGCTCTGAGACGCCTTTGGGCAGTGAAGGGCGGGGTATAAATCCAAACTCTTCTCTTCTTCTTCTTCTTAAGGTATGGTGGTCCCAGACCATTTAAGGACTGTTTAGCCATGTCTCGTAAGAGCCAAAGCTTTGGGTATACCTTTTATAACTTCCATTAGAAAATTAGCAAAGACTTATGGGATATACAGCCTCCAGAATGCCGGGGTGGGGAGGGGGGAAGCCATCACAATGAACAGTTACATTATCCTCTCTGACAGACACAACATGTAGCAAGTACTTATGTTCTGCACCCCATTAAAAACCAAGAATACAGTTAAGTGTACCATTTAGGCCACATCTGAGAAAGTGAACAGAATAAGTTTCATAAAGTGGTACAAGAGCGAGTAGCGTATCAGTATTACCTTTTCATTTCCAGTCCCACTGTTGCCTTTACTTTTGCAAATTTACAAGAACGGAGAAACGCAAAAGGTCTTTTAAATTCTCAAACACCACATAATTTCTTCGGAATTACATGCCACTTGCTGTTTGTACTATAATAATTCAGTGTAACTCGTTTTGCCGAAAGGCTAAGAAAAAGTATCTTTGGAGCATATTAGGAAGTTAAAAGAAATGGAAAGCCTCCAAGATGCTAAATGGCATAACGCAGCTGGAGCTGAGCAGCACTTTAAATTATGTGTACTTGCAGTTGCGTAGAGAGTGAGGCCACGATTATGGCACCTCCCACAAAATTCACTCCGTTTCCAGTCTGTATCTCTACTTTGCCGGTTTTGTGTGGGCCACTACACTAAGAATGTGGGTTGGCAATAAACACTGGAGCAACTGGCTAATAGCTCTCTGTCGTCTTAGGAACAAGAGGTAGAGTGCTGAAGCGTCTGAGCAGAACCTGAGAGGTCCAGCTTCAAATCGCCACTCTGCCACAAAATTCAATGGATAACTTTTGAACAGTCACTCTTTCTCCACCTCACAGGGTTGTTGTGTCAGAGTCCCGCAGCAATCAGTTCCCAACAACACTCCTTAAAGAAGTTTGCGTTTATTGAGTACGGTAAAGGCAGGTCTTCTGAGCATGCAGTCATTGTCAAGACTAAGAGCAAGCGCATGTAAGCTAGTGATATACTGAAATCAAAAACGGTCAGGGGGTGGTTCGGTGCCAATCAGGAGTCACGCAAAAGCCCGCCTAGCCTAACAGGAAGGCATTCCCAGGGGAAAGGAGTAACAAGGTACCAAGGTCACCAGCTCAGACTAAAGGATGATAAGGATGCAGGGAGAGATGAAACTAAACATTCCAGAAAAACAGACAGAGATGATCTTATCCAGTATTCAGCTGCAGAGCTGACATGTTGTGAGGAAAAGTGGGAAACAGAGTCCATTACAACTCATCCATTACAACAAAAGTAAGCCTCTAGTCTCCAATTTTTGATAGATTTATTAGCTTTGCCATGTCCCATCCCCCCCGGAAATTAAATCCAAATAAATGGTCACTATGTAAACTTAGCTTGTTATTCATGTTTGGTCCTTGCATCTGTTAAAACATCTTCATTATGTTGTGTACTATTTTGCTGTTCACTGACTGCATGTATGTATGGACTGTTAACTTCCATTTCAATGTATCTGAGGAAGTGTGCCTGCATAGGAAAGCTCATACTTTGAATAAAACTTTGTTGGTCTTAAAGGTGCCCCACTGGACTCAAACTTTGTTCTACTGCTTCAAACCAACATGGCTACCTATCTGAAAACCTACATCAGCCATCTCTGCTGCAAGATGGTGACACTCATTTAAAGAATGAAGCAAACTTTTCCATTCTCTGCATGGCAAGGTTGTTATCCATATTCACCTACAGCCTCCTTGACCATGTCTGTTTTGTGGCACCTCCCACATAACGCCCCTGTATAAATCAATGCTGCAACCTCATTTGGAGTACTGTGTACAGTTCTGGTCATCACACCTCAAAAAGGATATTATAGCACTGGAAAAAGTGCAGAAAGGGGCAACTAGAATGATCAAAGGGTTGGAACACTTTCCCTATGAAGAAAGGTTAAAACGCTTGGGGCTCTTTAGCTTGGAGAAACGACGGCTGAGGGGTGACATGATCGAGGTTTATAAGATTATGCATGGGATAGAGCAGGTAGAGAAAGAGGCACTTTTCTTCCTTTCTCACAATACAAGAACTCATGGGCACTCAATGAAATTGCTGAGCAGTCGGGTTAGAATGGATAAAAGGAAGTACTTCTTTACCCAAAGAGTGATTAACATATGGAATTCACTGCCACAGGAGGTGGTGGCGGCTACAAGCATCGACAGCTCCAAGAGGGAATAAGGGTCCGGTCACACTGCCGTTTTGATCGGGATTCGCTGCTGTTTCCTTGTGCATGTCAGTTTCACGTTCACACACGCCAATCCGCCTCCTGCCCCGAAGCAGGCTCACTCGCGCAATGATGCCGGGTTTTCCTGACCCCTGGAACTTCAAGTGTTTTCCTGGCACTTCCGCTTTGAATGCGCGATTTCGCCTATCTGAACAGCCCATCTTTCGCAATGATTGCGATTAGGGCCGTCTTGAACGCTCTTTGTGCTTTTTTTTTTTTAAAGCTTCCGGTTTGAGCGCTTGAGCAAACGTGCGCTTAATAAATCCATTTAACATTTAATAATGGATTTATTAAGCGCATGTTTAGTCAAGCGCTCAAACTGGAAGCTTTTTTTTTAAAAAAAAAGCGCACAAAAGACGGCTGTGGAGGCGGGAACAAGAGGCGGGGCTCCGGCAGCCTGGATGGGGCCGGCAAGGAGGATGGCGGACACGGTGGACACGGCGGAGCCTGTTTTCGTGGGGCAATGGCGGCAGTGGCAGCTGCCCGAGCCTCCAAAGTGTCGACAGAAGCAGCAGCTGCCCGAGCCTCCCCCGTGGCCAGCAGGATTGCCTGGAGGGACGGTGCAGCAGCAGCAAGAGAGGGGCTGGCTGCATCTAGTCAGCCCAATGCGAAGAAAAATGTTCCTGATTTAAACAAAGCGGGAACAAAGCGCAATTACCTTTGCAGTGTGACCAGAGCCTTAGATAAGCATATGGAGCAGAGGTCCATCAGTGGGTATTAGCCACAAGGTATAGATAGGAACTCTCAGTCTGGGGCAAGTGATGCTCTGCATTCTTGGTGCTTGGGGGGGGCAGCAGTGGGAGGGCTTCTAGTGTCCTGGCCCCACTGCTGGACTTCCTGATGGCACCTGGTATTTTTGGCCACTGTGTGACAGAGTGTTGGACTGGATGGGCCATTGGCCTGATCCCACATTGGCTTCTCTTATGTTCTTATGTTCTAATGTCACATGCTAGCATACAGTGGAACACACAGAAGCTAAACTGACATAGCTAAAATAGCTTCACAAGTCTGGTAGACTCCCCTCCATTTTAGGCGGGTGGACGTGACTTTTTCATAAAAGTCCTCCAGTATCAGTCCAGTTTCAGCATACGTAAATATATTACTCTCAAATGTTTGGTATCACCTAAGCTGCTTGGAAACAGGGAGGATCGTAATTTCTCTCAGATACGCTGGCATGAGTAGAGACAAATAACATGGCAGTGATCCTGCTCAGAAAAAGGAGAGATTTTTTAAAAAATAAAACATAGGCTACACAATATTCTAAAGCAGCAATCCTCAACGCAGTGCCCAGGAGTCCTAAGGTGCCCGCCAAAGTGTCACCTGGCACCATCTTGAATATTGGGGATAAATAGCCTTGAATGGAACAGGGGTGGGGGGAGACGGGGCATCAGCTTGCTCCATTTCAGGGACTGCCTAGCAAAGTCCATCTGTCATCTGTCCGCTTCTCAGGCAGGCAGATTGTTAAGTATGAGACTCAACAAAGGATTCAGCTTCAAGTGATTTCCGCTTTATTAAACAGCAACTGTAAGTCAGGAACACACGACAACAAGGGGAGCACAGCGCCTTCTTTTAAACTCTCCCGGGCTGTCCAAGCCACACCCATAACAAGTTAACGACCAATAATATTGCAGGGATAAAGTCCAATCAGAGACGTTCCCTCTTAGATACATTATCACACAGTGATTGGCTACTTGCATAGGTTTCTCAGAAACCGACCAATAGTAATGCGACAGCTGAGGAGCTACATTCAGAGTCAAGCTTAACATTGCAAACTATAGGCTTGATTTACAGTTTAATACACAACAATCATGGCCACGTGCTTGGCCTAATTACAGGTACCATTTTCCACAGGACTATGGCCAGGTTGGGTGGAATCAATCCTGGCTGCAATATACTGGGGGTTCAGACGCGTTCAAGTGATCAGCTCATAGTTTATTAGCGATTCAGCAAGAGAAAGAAGACTGAGATCCCTGCCCCCAAAGCCTGGTATTTATGCCTGGAAAAGGTTACACCCAAAACATACCCCACTCCCAAGGATAGGCTATTTACACTCCATTGTTTCCCACTTGGTTTTCTCTAGGATCCCTGTCTTCCTACTGGTCCATTCCAAGATCCTAGCAATCCACTGTTATGCATCCTAAGCGAAGTCCTTTTGCCAAGCACAGTTCAGGCTCAATACATAACACTGGCCTTCCCCCACAGTGCAGCAAGAACCCGGGAGTCTAGACTGCGTGTCTGTAGGGAACGTTCATTCATTCAAAAGCATCCACCTGTTGTAGGTGGAGGTTTGAAATGTTTATTAGCCATCTTTCTACTTTATAGGTACTCACGGCAGCTTACAATGTAAATAATGACAAAACACCATAAAATGCATAACCATCAGTCATTAAAATCAGTAATTTTAAAACTGCTGGTAGGCAGGAAAACTAATCAAATGCCATCATGAATAAAACTGTCTTCAGCTGCCTCTTGGAGACGGAGAGTGAGGGGGACAGGCACCCCTCCCTGGGGAGGTCGTTCTATAACCACGGAGCTGCCCTCTTTCAAGTCCCCACCGCACAAGCTCCTTTGGTCAATGATGCAGTCAAGAGAGCCTCTCCTAATGACCTTAGATCCTGGGCAGGAATGCAGGGGAGGAGACTTCAGTTGGAACTTCTCAACAGTGGGTGACTGGCCCCACCCCCCGGCAGCCATTTTGTGCTGGTGTCCACTACCCCTTCTCATAATTCCAGCCTTCCAGAAAAGCTCAGCAAGATTGGGTTCCCGTCTTCTAAAAAGTTAAGAGAATTGCTGGGATTAGGAAATCAATATGGGAACCTGCACCCTAGGGCAAGATGGGAAGAAATGAGGGAGATGTAAACTCAGACATTTGCAAGGCTCATTCTTGTAAAGAATGAACCACATTTGTCCATTATGTTGCCCGCATGAGCAGACCACTCATTTTACCTGCTATTCAAACTAATCGTCGCTGATTCATCACTCATGAATCGGCTCTAATGTTCAAGGTTATAGCACATACAATTGATCCGTTCGTGCACGGGGGGGGGGGAACATGCAGTTTATATAACAGGATTTGTGTCTTCACGAGGTTTTAGACTTCACACTTCAGCCTGAATAATGCAGCAATCTTGTGCATAATTAAGCCACTCAAATCCTTTTGAAGTCAAGGAGATTTACGCAATCCAGAGGTATGCAGGAAGGCTATCAAAGGCTTTAAAATAAATAAACGGAGGGTTTCCAAAATTCCACAGTGCAACAATACCAACTCCATCCTAAGACCTGAAATTAGAAGCTACTTTTATAGCCTGGGAATGATTCGTCTGCTTTAATTTTATCTTAAGTATTTATAGTTCAGAGAAGTAAAAAAAAAATAAGCATATACCCACCGCTAGGCACGACACCTTAATTCTGCTGTATCATAAAATTTGATGGCCCTTGTACATTCAGAAAGTAAAAGCTGTAACGCTGTTCCCAAGGATTAAGTGGTTTAAAAGGGTTTAGTCTAAACATCATATCTCAGCCTTAAAAGATAAGTGCATGCAATTAACCCATTCAGTGACCTATGACTGGAACATCTAACAAAACGGTTCCCTTATGGAATCCTACAACCATCTCTCAGTTCCTCACAGGTGGCTACATTAAAGCAGCCCGAGACCCAGAGTTCATCAAACGAACAAGTACTGACTCAAGAAGTTAATAATATTGGTCGCCACAGAGGTTCAGTTCTCCCGACAGCAACAGATGTAAAAGCCCACATGGCCCTGGAATTCTGACATCTGGTTTGTAGAATCACTGCCATGTTTTCACACAGTGGGAAGCAAGGGAATTTGGGCCTGATCACACAGTATATATTCCTCATATCCTATCACTGGACCTCCATAGACCGTCTAGACAGACATGCTCCGGGAGTTCTATGCTTGGAACGTAGCTTTTCGTCATGTTGTTGTTGTTCAGTCGCACAGTCGAGTCCGACTCTTCGCAGCCCCATGGACCACATAACACCAAGCCGTCCTGTCTTCTGCCGTCCTCCGGAATTCACTTAATTTCATGTTCCTCGTTATATGTGGACCTAATTTGGATGAGGACTACAGCACACAGACACAGGGGTGTAAGTCACACCCCTGCACCATTTTCCTGTCTTGAATCAGCAACAGGGAATCTCTCGGCCAATCTGCATTTAGCATTTTTACCAAACCCACACTGGAACAGAAAAAGATGCAGTTCAAAACCACATTCAACTACCCCAGGCCAACACCGTACTGACTGCAGGGTCACCCCCGAATGGCCATAAAACGGCCATAAATCTATGCAGACAACCACAATAAAACCAGAGATCAAACGAAGTGAAAGCAGCATGCAGTCTGGACACTGCCGTAAAATGCAAACACTCAGTCAAAGCGAAAGTGGCATGCAATGTAGATGGGGATTTCTGTTCCAGTGTGGGTTTGGTAAGACAGCGGAGCAAATGTTAGATGCAGATCGGGCCTCTATGTCTCCCAGTAGAGAAACTTCTATGTATTGATGGGCAATAGAGCCTATACACAGAGCTGTTGACCTTACCCATCCCTCTGCGGACAAAATCAACGAACAAATTAATTAAAAGCCGCACCTCACTCCTCAAACTTCTTCCTTCAAGATTCTCTACTTTCTTAGGGTCTTGAGCAAGCTGATTTCTCTCCCTCCCCCCCTTTTTCTTTCATTAAGAGACTTTTCAGACTGCCTATGTATTCCTTTTCAGTAGTTGTTTACTAACTTTTTTTCCTGCCATTTCAGACAGATCCATTTTAGTAATCGGCTGCTAGTGCAATTTATTTACTTTTCAATACAATACCGGTTGTCTCCTGTTGGTGAACCGTGCCCGAGGCTTTCTTCCCGTTTTCAACCCTTTCTTGCATTTCTGAATTGTTACGGTGTGCTGTATGAAATGCCTGCTAGCATTTCCTGCTTTGCCACTTTCCCCTCACCCTTTTTCGCCACACACATGACCTTCCTCAAAGGGTTGTGTTGTTGTTTTTTTTGAAATATTCTATTAGGAGTGCTATGGTGCTGAACCAGGACCTCAGATTGGTACCATAGCAGCACCACTGAGATGCCTGGACTCCATTAAGGAAAACTGAAATACATGCAATCGCAACTGTTGTCACCTGGATACACGTCTCACACCAATCACTGAAGCTCAAAGCTCCCGCTTAAACCCGCTGTCCAATGAGCTACTTCCATCCTTCTTGTTTCCAGGTGACAGCAGTTGCAATCACATGTATCGCAGTCTCTCTCAATGGAGTCCACCCATCTCAATGTGGTCACTATTGTGCTGATTCGCAGTCCTGTTTCAGCGCCATAATGCTCCCAATAGAACGTATTAAAAAACCATCTGAGGAAGATGGCACATGCAGGGGAAAGGCAGCAAAGTTTGGAATGGCCATAACATTTCAGGGATGGCTCATTAATGGGAAGAAAATTGCTGCATGAAACCCCTGTCCCTGTATCGCTTTACAAGACAACGGGCCAATAATGAATACCATCTGGTTTAGAAAGGTAATGTGAAATGCCTCTAACACTTAGCCGCAGTCAACATTCCTTCCCTACTGGTACGTTTTCAGACCTCCTCAGATCTTTTTTGTTTGTTATTCTTTTCCCTCAGGTTCACTTACCAAGTCTGATCTTTAGCATGCCTTGGGGGTCTCCTCAACAGGTGGCAACTCTAGCCTTGCCTGTGAGTGGCCCCATTGTGTAGCTTTTATTATCCACAGAAGAGCCCGTCGGTTTACTGTTAGACAGAGTCATGCTACGCTCAAGCTACTGAAAATCCCGTATGATGATAAAGAACAAGTCCAAAGGGTGACTTCAGTCAGACCCCTCTCTATCCTATAAATACGAGCAGGTTACTGATTATGGTACACACACACCATTCCAAAGAGCTCACTAAACAATTTAAGAGTTTTTTTTTTAAAGCCCCCAATTGGTTAAAAATTATTGATATAAAAAGTGATGGAAAGGTTTGATTCTAAGGCTAAACTTGAAGGAGTATGAGAGCCAGTTTGGTGTAGTGGTTAAGTGTGCAGATTCTAATCTGGGAGAACCGGGTTTGATTCTCCACTCCTCCACTTGCACCTGCTGGATGACCTTGGGCAAGCCATAGTTCTGATAAGAGTTGTCCTTGAAAAAGAGCAGTTTCTGTCAGAGCTCTCTCTGCCCCACCTACCTCACAGGGTGTCTGTTGTGGGGAGGGGAAGGGAAAAGGAGTTTGTAAGCCGTAGTGAAGGGCCGTAGGGTAGTGAAGGGCCGGATATAAATCCAACCTCCTCGTCATCTTCTTCTTCTTCATCCCCCCCCCCTTTGTTCCTAAGTGTGTGCCCGTTTCCTAAGACTGTTAGACTTTTGCTGTTATGGAATTATTCACTCTGGGACTTGGAAAATAATTCCTTAGTATTCCTGGTCTCTGCAAACAAGGGGGAAATGCTTCAGGAACACCGCCAAGTGCAGGTTTGTCAAACATACCATTAAAATCCCCATAGACGGGGTTCTGATCTAAAGACCAGTCTGAAATTTGACCACAAAATCCAGTCCAACAGGATTTTGCCATCATCTCGAAGTATTCCCCAAAGCTGGTTTCTTGCCCACATTTTTAACCATTCCCCCCACAACTGGATCAGCTGAAAGTAACCTTCCCAGTCTCTGCTTTATGATAAAGTAACAGGAAGGAACTACCTGTGTCTCTTGGGGTGGTCAAAAAGGAGGGTAGCTTTTTGGGTAGCAATTTAGCAATATGAGAAATACGGGATGGTGGAGAGGGGACAGAAAACATCAGTGCTGCTTTGAGGCACACGCTGCTCCAGGGTCTTTGTTCGCACCACACAAGATACTAGACTGAATCTGTTCTGTGACAGGGTGACCTGGCAATTGGGAAATATGTGTCAGAGTGAGGTATGAAGTCATAAAGCACGGAAGGATCTGCCTGCAATGTCTAGGTCAGAAGTTGCAGTCTCTGCTGGCTGGGAGGAAAAGAGAGATCACTCCTGTCTTTTGGTTGACAACACCTTTCCTTGAACCAGGAGAAGGCGACTGTGACTTTGCATTCATTGAGCTGAGTAAAATGACAAGAGACAGATGCCTTGGGGAGGGGAGCATTCCCCCCTCCCCACGCTCAGGTTCCTAAACACACAATAAGGATGTCAAATCTGAATTCGGAAATTCCTGAAGATGTCAGAGGGCAGTCTGAGGAGAGCAAGGTTTGGGGAGAGGAAGGACGCCAGCTGGGTGCCATGTCATATAGTCCACTCTCCAAAACAGAAATAGGGTTGCCAGATCCCTTCATTGCTCTGGTGGGGGGATCTGAGGAATGTTCTGGGGTGGACAGGGATGCCTCAAAGCCTACCCCCAAGAGCAACCACTCACTTGGCCACCCCTCTCCCTCCCCTCCTGCCTGATTTAAAGGGCTTCAGCTGACCACGTGGCCTGCCGATCAGCTGAAAGGCCCTTTAAATCTAGCAGGAGGGAAGGAGAGGAGTGGTCGTGGGCCACAAGCTTGGCTCACAAAAAGACCCTTTAAAGGGTTTTTGGGTTTTTTTTGCAATCCATGGGTGCGGCCCATGACCACCCCTCTTCCCTCCCTCCTGCTAGATTTAAAGGGCCCTCCGGCTGGTCAGTGGGCCATGTGGTCCCTGCCAATCAGCTGAAGCCCTTTAAATTGGACAGGAGGGGAGGGAGAGGGGTGGCCAGGCTGGTGGTTGCTCTTGGGGGTGGGGCTTGGGGGCGGGGCTTTCCCCATTGGCCAGCTGGCTGGGGGCAGATTGAAGCCCCCAGAAGTGGTGGAACCCCTACCCCAACCGGGGGGGGGGATGACTCCAGCAACCTTAAGCAGAACTGATCTTTGTCATGTGGAATCAATTGTAATTGTGGGAAATCTCCAGAGCCCAGATGGAGACTGACAACCCTAGCCCATAGCCAGCTTTCCTCACAAGGTGGAGGCCACCACAATGCCAGGTGGGGTTTCACAGAAACTAATAGAAAGACCAGTGCCTGCCCCCACGCAGGCACAAGCTTTTGCCCACCCCCCACATCCTTGAAGGAATCATGTGGGAAGGGAGCCTATGGGGAGGCAGTGTGGGAGCGCTGACCTATCGGGAAAGGCTGGCCAGCCAGATCTAGTGACAGCAGCCATTCCCTCATCCATTCCAGCCAGAGATGATCTCCCCGCCCGCCCGCCCTCAGCTGGGAACCATGTGGGAGTAGCCAGTCACCAGTTTCGGGACTGAGCAGGAATTTTTTTGACCTCTCTCAGATTGGCTTCGAGGGGGCCTTTTTCCCCCTGCTTCACATGGTCCTGGAGGGTTGTGGCATAATTAGGCCTGGTGATCTGGTTAGGCCCTGCTGGGATAGGAAAGCACGGGCTGAGAGGGTAGATTGGAGATGGCAAGCACCCTGAGATATAAGCAATGGGGGGGGGGGTCCTCAAACTGGGTATCTAAGGGCTTGGTAGTTCGGGAGCCTCAGATGGAAGCCCCTCCAGGGGTGGGGGAGCACATGACGAGCCTTAAGGCTTAGCAGTCGTGGTGAAGATGTGCTCCTCTGTCGCCTCTATGCACTTGGAGTGCAAGCAGCGAGGGGTTGGGTCCGAAAGGATTCCGGACCTGGCTCTGAGCAAGAGTGGGTTTGCCCCGTTAAGAAGCCTGCCTCATGGGCACAATCCAACCCATGCTTAAATTGGATAATGATGCAGATCAGCTTGTATGTAAATAAAGTCCCAGTTTTAACCCATAAATTGTGTTGTGTTTCATTCGAGGGGTGGGCGGGCAGATCCACAGTTTCCACATCATTGACGGAAACTATTATAACCCCGAGGCCACATCACATGTACTTTAATATCCAAGAATAATCAGCATCAGGAATTCATAACTCAAATAAAACTTTTTGTATATGTTCATAGGCTTTCTGTTATGTTCTGACTCTGAATCAGTCCTATGTAATTCTATGTTAAGTTTGAGGCAGCAAAAGGGGATTGTAAGAGTTGACATTCCCATTGGTTCGTTTCTGTGAAATCTTGTAAATAGCCAATCAGAACTGCGTATATGTTCTTGGAGGGAGTAGACCTTATTGGTCCTTATCCCTGTGTTACCACTGGATGTTAAGTGAGTTATGGGCGTGGCTTTGACAGCCCGGATTATTTAAAAAGGGAGCTGTGCTCCACTGTTTTGTGTGTGTTGTCTGATTGTCTAGTTTGCTGTTAAATAAAGCTGAAATCAGTTGTTGAAATCGCTACCTTGTTAAGGGTCATACTTAACACTTTCACTTACTAATTGGTTTATTTAACTTTCACCAACTCGGTTTAGTTCACCCCTAATGGGGACCTAAAGCAGCTTACATCTTCCTCTTCTCCTCCACTTTCTCCTCAAAACAACCCTGCGAGGTACACGAGGTGGAAAGTGTGCGATGAGCCCAACAGGACTGTTGCCAGGTACAGACTGGCAATGGGCAGGAGACCTGGGGAGGCAGGGAGATGGGGGGGTCATCCAGAATCAGCGGCAGGGTATCACTTCTGAGAATGCACAGCTCACACGCTGCAGCTGCTTGAGTGTATTTTCAAATGCTGACTTATTGTGTTGGACGGTTAGGGTTTTTTTTCCTGGTAGAACTTAACCAAATATAATAAATGCCCCAGTCATGGACTCAAGCAGTAATCCTTGGGAGAAGTCTGAGTTTATTATTGCCAACATCTGAGTGGAGACTGGAGATTTTGCAGAATTATAACTGACCTCTAGATGACAGAGATCACTTTTCCTGGAGAAAATGGCTGCTTTAGAGGGTGAACTCCATGGCATTATATCCTGCTGAACAGTGTTCCCTCTAAGCTGAGTTAGTGGGAGCCAGCTCACAGTTTTTTTAGCCTCTGGCTCACACATACTTGTCTTTCCCCATATGTTCCCCCAAGAGCGCTACGGTCCGGGGGAAAACATCTGCTGGCTATTCCAGCCCCCAAGGTGGCCAAATATGCTGTTACCAGGGCCAGGGCTTTCTCGGTGGCGGCCCCTACCTGGTGGAATGAGCTCCCAGAGCAGATCAGGGCCTTGTGGGACCTTATGCAGTTCCGCAGGGCCTGCAAGATGGAGCTCTTCCGCCAGGCTTTTGAGTAGGGGCTGCCACCGTGGGGATACCACGAGGCATACTGGCCCTGGGATGAGACTACAATTTGGTGGGACGTTATTGGAGCAGGGGTAACATGCCGCCAGAGTATTGAGCATCGACAGGTTCTAATTGAGTCACATGTTTTGTTTTCCGCTGTTTTAATGGTTTTATTGTTAGTTGATTTTTATGTTTTTTATATGTCATTGCCCCCATGTGTTATCGGCAATGTATGGCTTGCTGCCTCTTGTTCACCGCCCTGAGCCCATGTGGAAGGGCGGGGTATAAATCTAATAAATAAATAAATTAGCTCAGGAAGGATGTATCCAGAGCAAACTAATTTATGCAATAGCCAAATTGCTCGCTCACAACTTTTAAGGCCAGTATCTCACAAAGTAGAATTCTTGCTCTCAAGACTCTATAACTTAGAGGGAGCATTGCTGCTGAGGTTCCAACCCTCCCAAGGCTTAGTGTTGCCAACTCCAGGTTGGGAATTTATTGGGGGGGTGAGATCTGGGGAGAGAAGGGTTTGGGGAGGGAAGGGACATCAGCAGGGTATAAGGCCACAGAGCCCAGTTTCCAAAGCAGCCATTTTCTCCAGGGGAACTGTTCTCTGTTATCTGGAGATCAGCTGTAATTGTGGGAGGTCTCCAGGGCTGACCTGGAGGCCGGCAACCTTACCAAGGCTGCACTCCCGAAATCCCTGGAACATCCCAGACTTAGGGAGGTTCACAAGCACATTCCTGTTTTCATTTATAAAATGGTGGCAGGTGCACGATTGCTTCTGCTATATGTATCCACGAATGAGTATTTTCACACGCATTATGGGAAATCACAAATTGTCACGTGACATCATCGATGATAACCCAATCTCTGGAGAAGAATGGAGAAACGGCTTCTGCACTGATAAAGTGTGTGGTCAAGTGCATCCTACACACTCCTCTGCTTAGGAATGCTGCCTGGTGAAGCTGCCAAGTCCTAAATGGGTTGGATTCTTTGAGGGGAAACCTGTTCCAGGGTATGATCCCAGAAACCAAGAGCTGAGATCCAGGCATTGGGTTTCCGGTGGTGTGGTATGAAGCAGGACTAGCAACATTACCAGAAACAAAACCTTTCTTTCCAGTTTTTATGGAGCTCCCTCTTGAGGGATGAATATGAAGCTTTTTAATTTAGCTTTCAGAACAACTGAAGATGGAGGAGGAGGAGGAGGAGGAGGAGATGACAACGCCGACTTGGTTTTATACCCCGCCTTTCACTACCTAAAGGAGTCTTGGAGCGGCTTATGATCGCCTTCCCTTCCACTCCCCTCAAAAGACACCCTGTGACATAGGTGGGGCTGAGAGAGCTCTGAGAGAACTATGACTGGCTCATGGTCACCCAACTGGCTTCATGTGGAGGAGTGGGGAATCAAATCCAATTCTCCAGATTTTTCCCAATTAGGCTTTTGACATTATTTGCTTCTGCCAGACTTTTAAAGAACCAGACTGACAGCCAGCATGGTGTAGTGGTTTTGAATTTCGGGCTGATGCTGGGAAGGCCTGCGTTCAAATCCTCACCCAGCCAGTGGGTGACCTTGGGCTAGTCACACTCTCTCAACTTAACCTACTTTCACAGGGTGGTTGTTGTGAGGTTAAAACAGGAGAAAACAAGCATATATTCGTCTTGTTAGGAAGATGGGCCCAAAATGAGCTAGACCAGTCATTCATTCATTCATTCATTCATTCATTCATTCATTCATTCATTCATGTTATTTATAATCTGCCTTTCTCACAGGGACTCAAGGTGGATTACAATTGAGTCAGTTCAATCAACAAAAAGGGACATTCAGTAACCAAGGCACTAGGATTTTAGAAGTCCGGAACCACCAGAAGGAACTGTAGCATAGCACAAGTATTAACAATGACACATTAAGGAGTACAGAAATTACATAATAGGATCCTACTTACAATAAATAATACTCTGCAGTATAGACCACAGTCCCAGTCATTAATCCAAATAAGTTTGTGAACCCTTTTATATAGTGCAGCTAGGGATGCCAGCCTCCAGGTGGGACCTGGGGATCCCCTGGAATTGTAGCTCATCTCCAGACTACAGAGATCAATCCCCCTGGAGAAAATGGATGCTTGGGAGAGTGGACTCTATGGCACTGTGCCCCACTGAGGTCCCTGTCCTCCCCAAGCTCTATCCCCAAATCTCCGGGAGTTTCCCAACCTGGATTCGACAACCCTATGCACCATCCCCCACTAGGGTCCTAAGTGCACCCCTATCACCTGCACAGAAAAGCCCTCTTGAATAGTTCATTTTGCACAGTTTGCAGAAGGCCAAGAGAGCAGGAACTTTCCTGACCTCCTTGGGAAAACTGTTTTGCAAAGTGGGAACTGAATTTCACTGCATTTTTAAAACGAACGTTATCACATTTGATTGTATTTTAAAGTATAAAACACGGATGATAACTATTTTTTATACTACTTACAACTTATACCACTTGGTTGCTCAACAACATTGTGAGCCAGTTCAGCAGCCCCCCCCAGTGTAGCCAAGGAGCACCTTCCACATCTTAAGACAAACAAAACAGTTTTTAATAGACCTGGGCTATATAACTCAAGCTCAGCAAATTCTTTGGTACTCAAGAGTTTGACCTGCATGTGCCACGCTAATTAACCACAAATACCGTGTTGGCTGCTGTACCTCTGGACGAGGAATCAGTCTTGATGTAAAAGAGGAGATATTTAAGCTCTCCCTCCTCCTGTATCAGTTAAGGTTTGATGGGAAAGGACTCAAGATTTGCATTAGCTCACATGAACCCCAGTTGCTATTTCTGCTGGGAATCAATTAGATTATGAGGGCTTTTCAAATGGCTGAAGAGCAGGAATGATTGGTATACTTTGTCTTAGACGAGAGACTTAATTGTGGAATTGCCCACTATTTATTGACTCTCCCTGATCCTGCCATATAATTATTTGTCTAGTGAAACATCCTGTCCGGGGAGCAATCTGTCCTTGCACATTTATGTTGGGTCACTACTGCAAGATTACCTACAGAAACCTTTGGAACTCCCTCTGCAGACAGAGACAGGACAGGACAATGGAACCCAAATCTGCTGGGAACTGTTTATTATTTCAAATCTTAAATCACACTATAGCCTGAATCTTGGAGCATGCCATTACACAGGAATGGCAACACAGAAGAGAAGATCAATGCAGCTACTAATTCTTTCCTTAACAGTTTCTACCAACTTACGTCGATACCGGGTAAGTTGGTGGAAACTGTTATTAAGGAAAGAACTATTGAGGCAGACTCAGCATGGGTTCTGTAAGGGAAGATCTTGTCTCACTAGCCTGTTAGTGTTCTTTGAGGGAGTGAACAAACATGTGGACAAGGAGGACCCAATAGATGTTGTCTACCTTGACTTCCAGAAAGCTTTTGAAAAAGATCCTCATCAAAGGCTCCTAAGTAAGCTCAATAGTCACGGGATAAAAGGACAAGTCCTCTTGTGGATCAAAAACTGGCTAATTAATAGGAAACAGAGAGTTAGTATAAATGTGCAATTTTCTCAGGGGAGGGTGTTAAGCAGTGGGGTACCACAGGGATCAGTACTCAGCCCGATGCTTTTTAACTTGTTTATTAATGTTTTGGAGTTGGAAGTAAGCAGTGAAGTGGCTAAATTTGCAGATGACACAAAGTTGTTCAGGGTGGTGAGAACCAGGGAGGATTCTGAGGCACTCTAAATGGATCTGTCGAGGATGGAGGAGTGGGTGTGGCAAATGGGGTTTAATGTGGCCAAGTGCAAAGTGATGCACATTGGAGCCAAAAATCCTAACTATAAATAAACTTTGATGGGATCTGAACTGGTAGAGACTGACCAAGAGAGAGATCTTGGAGTCTTAGTAGATAACTCAATGAAAATGTTGAGACAGTGTGCAACACTATGCTGGGGATTATTAGGATGGGAACTGAAAACAAATCAACCAGTATCATAATGCCCCTGTATAAATCGATGGTGTGACCTAATTTGGAATACTGTGTGTAATTCTGGTCACCACACCTCAAAAAGGATATTATAGCACTGGAAAAAGTGCATAAAAGAGCAACTAGAAGGATAAAAGGGTTGGAACACTTTCCCTATGAAGAAAGGTTAAAGCGCTTGGGGCTCTTTAGTTTGGAGAAATGACGGCTGAGGGGTGACATGGGATAGAGCAGGTAGAGAAAGAATACTCACAATACAAGAACTTGTGGGCACTCAATGAAATTGCTGAGCAGTCAGGTTAGAACAGATAAAAGGAAGTACTTCTTCACCTCAAAAATGATTAACACTTGGAATTCACTGCCACAGGAGGTGGTGGCAGCTACAAGCATGGACAGCTTCAAGAGGGAATTAGATAAACATACGAAGCAGAGATCCATCAGTGGCTATTAGCCACAAGGTATAGATAGGAACTCTCGGTCTGGGGCAAGTGAGTATTCTTGGTGTATTCTTGGTGCTTGGGGGGTGGCTACAGTGGGAGGGCTTCCAATGTCCTGGCTCCATTGCTGGACCTCCTGATAGCACCTGGTATTTTTGGCCACTGTGTGACAGAGTGTTGGACTGGATGGGCCTATGGCCTGATCCAACATTGGCTTCTCTTGTGTTCTTATGTTCTTATTTATTTATTTATTAGATTTATATCCCGCCCTCCTCGCAAGTGGGCTCAGGGCGGCTAACAGTCAGCGGTGCCACGTGCCAAGATAAAACAGTTAAAAACAAGATAAAACAATTATGCAATTAACTTAGATATAATTGATACCAGAATGTGCTCGTAGTCATCTTCTTTCTTCATTCAGTTAGAGACGGTGTGCAGACAGAAATAATACTAGGGCCCTGATTTAACGATACTTCGGCCTCCCGCAATGCTGTATCTCGGTCTCCTGAAAGGCCAACCCACCACCACGCAGATGATGACATCAGTGGTGGGCGGTGTTGGTATTGGTAATGGATGGTGGGTGGTGGGCAGCTCCTAATTGAAGGCCTGGGGGAAGAGCTCCGTCTTCCAGGCCCTGCGGAACTGTACTAGGCCCCACAGGGCCCTGATCTCCTCCAGGAGCTCATTCCACCAGGTAGGAGCCGCCACCGAAAATGCCTTGGCCCTGGTAGCAGCGAGCCTGGCATCTTTAGGGCCTGGGATAGTTAGACGTTTTTTTGACCCCGACTGAAGTGCTCTCTGGGTTCTGTATGGGGAAAGGTGGTCCCTCAGGTATGTCGGACCCTGGCCATATAGGGCTTTAAAGGTAAGTACTAGCACCTTGAAGCAAATTCAGTATGCTATTGGCAGCCAGTGCAGTGCCTGCAGCACCGGCCCGATGTGCTCCCATCTAGGGAGACCCATCAAAAGCCCAGACGCGGCATTCTACACTAGCTGCAGCCTCTGAACTTGTGACAAGGGCAGCCCCATGTAGAGAGTGTTACAGTAGTCTAGTCTCGAGGTGACCGTCACATGGATCGCTGTGGCCAAGTCGTCGTGGTCGAGGAAGGGAACCAACTGCCGAACCAGCTGAAGATGGTAAAAGGCTGACTTAGCAGTGGCTGCCACCTGGACCTCCATGGTTAAGGAGGGATTCAGGAGCACTCCCAGACTCCTAACCTCTGGTGCTGGGACCAATGGTGCCCTATCGAAGGTTGGGAGCAGAAGCCCCAACCCCAAACCACCCCGACAGTGCAGGCCAAATGCTAGGGAATTGGATATTGGCTGTGAGGCATTTGCAAGCTATTTCAGAGACAAAGTCTTGGTGCTCCGCCACGACCTCCCTGCCACAGTTGAAACAGTGAGTGAACGCGAGGCCCCTTGCATGTCCTCGAATTCGGGTTTTGATTGCTTCAGCCAGCTCAGCCTGGAGGAAGTTGACAGATTGCTCTTGACTGTATGCCCAACCACGTGCAGCCTTGATCCGTGCCCTTCCTGGCTTATTAAAGCGGGCCATGAGGGGTTTCGAGGTGTCCTAAGGGAGATTGTCAACAAGTCCCTCTCCAAGGGGCAGTTCCCAGGGGCACTCAAGGAAGCGATGGTCCACCCTCTCTTGAAAAAACCAACTTTGAACCCGGCCGAATTGGCTAACTAGCAGCTGGTTTCCAATTTGCCTTATTTGGGCAAATTGATCAAGAGGACGGTAGCGATACAGTTACAGGGCTTTCTGGATGACGCTTCCATCCTAGACCCCTTCCAGTCCGGCTTCCACCCGGGACTATGGAACAGAGATTGCGCATCGGTGGCCCTGTAACTGTATGACCACGTCCGGAGATCATCTGGATATGGCAGGTGGGTCAGCAGTACTGTTGTTGCTCGACTTGTCGGCTGCATTCGACACAGTTGACCATCAGTTGCTGACCCACCACCTTGTCAGTGTGGGGATACAGGGGCTTGCCTTGCAGTGGCTCGCTTCTTTTCTCCAAGATTGGGGACAGAGGGTGGTGCTAGGGGAACAGCAGTCCAGGAGACACCTGCTGGAGTGTGGTGTGCCTCAGGGGGCAGTGCTTTCCCTGATGTTTAATATCTATATGCGCCCCCTTGCCCAGATTGCCCGGAGGTATGAGCTGGGGTGTCACCAGTACGCTGATGACACCCAGCTCTATCTGATGTTGGGTGGCCAGTTGGACTCTTGTCCGGAAGATCTGGACCGGACATCACATGCCATGGCTGGTTGGCTCAGACTGAGCAGGCTGAAACTAAACCAGGCAAATAATTCTAAATAATTGGGCTGGGCATGAGCTTATATAGAAGAGATTGGATTTATACCACACCCTTCACTCATAGTCTCAGAGTGGCATACAAATTCCTTTCCCTTCCCCGCCCCTGTGAGGTAGGTGGGGCTGAGAGAGCTCTTTCGAGAACTGCTTTTTCAAGAACAGCTCTGACAGAACTATGGCTTGCCCAAGGTCATCCAACAGCTGCAAGTGGGGGAGAAAAGGGTGTGACTCAGCAGCAGACTAGAGTGCATGTTTTGCATGCAGAAGATCCTAGGTCCAATCTCTAGTATCTCAGGTAGCTAATGTCCAGATAGATCTTGGATAGCCACTGATGTCCAATTAGGGACAATTATGGTTCAACTGAGGTTGATTCCACATGGAGGATTTGTTCCAGTTTGGTATCCACACAACATATGACCCCCTAACCCATTTTCTCTGTTTCCATGGTTTGCTCTGATATTTCTCAAAGCTGGGTTAATAAGAGGTTTTTGGGAAGATCACAGTCAAAGAGTGTTGACATGCCATGTGGATGGCAGGGTGCACATTTCTGGCCACATGGATGCCATTTTCCTTGTTTCAACCTCCTTTCTGCCACTCCTATCCCTTGTGCCACTGGAGGGCTTTTTGGAACTTTTAAAAAAATCAATAATTCCTAAACCATTATAGCATTATAGTGACCTGTTGCCTTGCTGTGCTGGCTCCTCTGAATACATTTTGTTGCAGAGATATACTTTTCCTCTTATATCTCTGCAATGAAAAAGGCTAAGCTGGCTTACTTTTAAGAAAAAAACATGGCATCTAGGAATTCAGAGGACCAATCGGATCATGACAATAACTTACAACATTATAACAGTGTACTGTGACAGCAATTCCCAATTTTTTAGAAAGTGTGGTGTGGAAAAATGCAGGGAAAATGGTTGTTGAGGGAGGAAAGTGCACACTAAACTCCCATGCAGATGTGTCGTCGAAGGTGTGTTGTGCCATGCAGATGCTTTGCTTCCAGTACAAATGCCTCTGCATTCACAGCAGTAGTGACAACCCCTGGCAGCAAGGAGGACCAGGTGTTCATGCCTACAGGCAGGGCTATTTTGGGGCAGGAACGCACAGGAACGGAGTTCCGGCTGGCTCCCAAGTTGGCCACGCCCAGCAGGAACTCATTAGCATAACAGGCCACACCCAACAGCAGAAACTCATTGGGACTGGCTACATTAGGGGTGTGTGGTCTAACATGCAAAGGAGTTCCTGCTCCAAAGAAAGCCCTGGGTTTTGACAACAAACAAGGTAAACAGAATAAGAAGCAAAAGGTGGGTGTGGCTGAATGACCACACCACTGGTTGCATGGGGGTGTGGCCTAAGGAGTTTCTGCTGTTGGGTGTGGCCTATTATGCTAATGAGTTCCTGCTGGGCTTTTTCTACAAAAAAAGCCTTGCCTACAGGTATATTAAAGAAAACTTCTGAATATGTAGGATGTTCATCAAAAGTCAGCAGCCAAAGCAAAGTACTCCTTTTATGTCCAGGTAGATGTCACATCTGCATGCCTGTGCAAACATCTGTGAGAAACGGCCTGACTTCTGCAATCATCTTACGTTGCTAAAATAAGATCTATACTTCCATCCTTCTCTTGGCAAACTTCAACTCCCCCTTCTCTGATTTAAATGAAATTCTGCTTCCCCCCTCCTCCCCAGGGGACCTTTAAAGATAGAAAAATGTTTGCTCCTCTCTTTTTACCTCCCAGGAGAAAGTAACCACTTTGTTGTCCATGACACTTAAAAATATTTGCAAGAGACATGAAAGAACAAATTCAACCCGTAAAGTAAGTGCACGGAAGCCTTGGGTTTTAATGACTTCTTGGTCAAGATTAGAAGTCGTCTGGTGCAGATGCTCTTTTTTGAACTGCGCTGACACAGGGCGAATGCAAACGCCGTGTAACCCATTTGAAGACCTCTGCTGAGATATGTTCTTTGACAATTGACAGAAGGACTGCAAATTTAGCATTGTGGTAAAACCTTTATTTGTGTAAGATGCCTCTTTGCCAGCGTGAGTGTCTGTACAAAGGGATTAACCTATTGACAATGACTTTCAAAATCTAAACTCATTGAATAACAAGTACTGAATATGTTTACCTTCCTAACACCCACAATTCACAATGAAGCAGGCTTTCCCGAAAAGGTCAAAAAGCATGAAGAGCGGAATCTCAATGGAAAAAGATCCAAAAAACACAGAGCCGACGGGAGCATTTTTAATTCAACAGCTGAAGCAGTGGGACTAAATGAATCTTAACTCTCCAGACTGATAGAGCCCTTTGTAAAGAAAAGAATTTTGAGAATTGGATAGAGCCGGAGAAGTTTTACAAAAACGTACTGGCCCCCTATTAAAAATGAAAAGAAGGCTAATTGTTAATTGCCAAGTTCCTTGTTCCCGGAGACCTGAAGGCCTGCATCTGCATAATCTGCTCTTGTACAAAAATTATTTCGCCATAACTGGAAGCCATTTGCATAAAATGTGTATGAAGGTAGTAGATGGCGGGTCATTGGCTATGAGGCTGACCCAGAATTTTCAAGGTGTGAGACTGGCCTCCCCGGGGGGAATCGTAAGCAATTCTGGGAGTGGGAGGGCAAGAAGATTCTACTGAACCCAGAAAATTTAGCAAAATGGTATCCAAATATGTCAAATGTATGCTGGAAATGTAAGCAGAATACTGGTTCTTTTTTCATATGTGGTGGACTTGTAATATTACCAAAAAATATTAGCTATAGATACATGAGATACTGCAAAAAACGTTAGATATAACTACACCATTTGTACCAGAATTGTTCCTATTAAATATTATTCCAGAGAATTTTAAGAAGCCAAATATATACATGATCATACATGTTATAACTATGGCTAGGATTTTGTACGCAAAATATTGGAAAAAAGAAGAAGTCCCATCAAAAGAAGAAATAATTTATAAACTACTAGAAACAGTGGAAATGGACAAATTAACTTTACAATTACAAGATAAAAAAGAAGAATTTTTTTGAGAAGAACTGGTAAAGATTCTATAGATGGATTGAGGACTATCTTAAAAAATGTGTAACATAATTAATGAAATATAAGCTCTAGTCGTTCAATGGCTAAACTGGTTTTAGGTGCATAAGAGAATGATACTACGTATGTTAAATTTAAGTAGTTATAATGAGTACATACTCCGTACTTATTGTGTGTTAATCTTTCTGTTTGTAGTTGTTGTCTTTTGTCTTTCTATTCTTGAAAACCAATAACATTCTTTTAAAAAAAGAAGTCTCTACAGAGCCCTTCAAACTCGTCATCCTTTGATATGCCCACATTAGGGATGCCAACCTCCAGGTGGAACCTGGGGATCCCCTGGAATTACACATCATTTTGACTACAGAGATTGCTTTCCCTGGAGAAGATGGCAGCACTCTATGGCGTTGTAGTACCCACTGATGTCTCTCTCTTCCCCAGGCTCCATCCCCAAATCTCCATGAGTTTCCCACCCTGGAACTGGTAGTTCTACCCCACCCATCCCCTGCTGGTGGCCGGGGGGGACCTGGCAACCCTAGTTGAGTTCCCTCCCCTCTCCAAACCCCGCCCTCCCCAGGCTCCTCCTCCCAAATCTCCAGGGATTTCCTAAGTGGGGAGTTGGCACCGCAGGCACACATGGGAACTTGGGTTGCCACTCAGGTTGGGCCTAGACATCTCCCAGGATTACAGCTGGTCTCCAGATGACAGAGTTCAGTCACTCTGGAGGAAAGGGCAGCTGTGGAGGAGAGACGCTACGGCATTATACCCCACTGAGGTCCTTCCCCCAAACCTGCCCTGGGATTTCCCAACCCGGATTTGGCAGCCTCAGCTGAGAACAAAATACATTTTTTCGTGTGCTCGGGAAGACATATTTAGGCTGCGGTCAGACTCGCCAGTTGAAGCGGACGGGAAGTGAGGCTATTTCCTCTGGAGGAATTCAACATGCCATTGTGAGATCACAGGGCCCTTTGTAGTCATGGGTGCAGCCCACTCATGTGTAATCAGACGACCCTAAATCTGCTACAAGCTGACCGCACTTTCAAGCAGCACCAACCAGCACCATCAAGCCTACGACAAGGATCCAAATATCCCAAGTAGCATCCACACTTTGAGTAATGTGCCCCACTCAAGAGGGGATGCAGAAGCCCCAAGAGGTAGCTTCAGAAGGTAAGGCAGAAGCAGAAGCTCCTGCCACCTGTCTGGGCAGGTACAGGCAAAGGTCCTGGCGGGGAGTGGCATACAACTGGCATATAGTTCAAAGTGGCTGAGGTGGACTGGGAAGTTGAAATGAGTCAGGAGCAAGCCAGGCTGAGTGGCTGTTGCAGCACTAGAAGCCCGCACTGCAGGGACGACTCAGCGAAGACCTCAGCGGTGCCAATGAGGACCACCGGCTGGCAGAGGAGCAGGGCCGGCCCCAGGTGTCTGGGCGCCCTAGGCAGGACAGCCTGGGGCGCCCACCCCACCGGAGATGCCAACCTCCCGGTGGGGCCTGGAGATGGCCCAGCGCCTTGTCCTAGGCGCCTCGCAGCTGCAAGGCACCCGGGGAGAGCCGGGGAAGGGGCGGGCTTGGAACGCCCGCCCCTTCCCTCCCAGCGGACGGGCGCTCAGACTGGCGGCGGGCAGCCAGCAGGGACTCTCCCCGCTGGCCGGCCGCCGCCATGCCGCCCCACCTCTCCACCCCCCAAGGGCTTCTGAAGCGCCCCAGAAGGGCGCTCAGACTGGCGGGGGTAGCGGCAGCAGGGAGAGTCCCCACTGGCCAGCCGCTGCCATGCCGCCCCACCTCTCCACCCCCCCCCCAAGGGCTTCTGAAGCTCCCCGGAGGGGCGCTCAGACTGGCGGGGGTGGCGGGAAGAGTCAGGGGCGCCCGTTTAGGGTGGTGGCGGTGGGGGGCCTTTTCGGGCACCGGTTTGGCGCCCCTGAGGGCCAGCACTCTAGGCGAGCACCTAGCTCGCCTAGTGAGCGAGCCGGCCCTGCAGAGGAGACAACTGTACTGTGCAGCCAATAGGCCACAATAACACAGAACACGAGATGAGCAACCGTGGCCCCAGAGAGTCAACACTGCACCTCCAAGGCGAAATGACAGGTCGCGTTAAACCTGGAGTTTTAACATGAAGCAAAGTGTAACATTTAGACAATATGCTAAAACTATTTGGAAGCATGCCATATGTATGTCTTACAAATTAAAAAAAAATAGCCTTACGACACAAATAGCAAATTGTTTTCCAGGTCCATGGCATTCTTCGTTTGGAAGCTGCAGAACTGTGCACAGTAATCTAAACGCTCCTCAGTCACTGAACGGGTGGCAGAGTTCCTGGCTCTAGCAGCCAAAGAGATAGAAACCAGAAGTGGTAAAAGTGCTAGACAGGGGAAGATTACGTGCCTGCTCTTCTTAGTTAAGATCCAACTGTACTTAGTTTCTGATATGCTGCCGGTTTTGGAGAATTTCTGTCGACTGTTTTTATTTCCCCCTCAAATCTCGCTCGGGTGTTTGGTTGAATCTTATCTAGTCATGCCAATAAAGGTTGTCTCTGTGTTTTGATTTTCGTAATCCAAAGGCGACCGCACCGCATATTGTGATAAAGACACGATGGTATCTGCCATTTTATTTCGAATCCCTTTTCTTATGCATTTTCAGAAGGACGACCCCCCCCCCAAGAAGACTACATTTAATGTCAAGACTTTGCTTGACAGCATTGTATAATGCAGTGGTGGTGAACTCATTTGTTACTATGGCCGGATCTGACGTAAAAGTCACTTTGTCGGGCCAGGCCGTGTGGGCCATAAAATGTAATGCCAGAAACTGTATAAAGGACAGCAGCTGGTAAGCTCTGAGTTGGGGTATCCTCACTGCAAGGCCCCCTGGGCTGGGAGGGGGTGCAAAGAAAAGCCCATATGGGTGGGCTGGAGAGTCAACGGTGCAGCCCTGGGCAGGCGCTCCCACACTGCTTGACTGCTGCAGACGAGGTTGTTCCGCCAGGCTGAAGCCACAATCGGAGTGGCTCCCCCACTCCCCCCCGAGCAGTCTCCTGTCCCCTCCCTTGCACTAGTTGCTCACGGACCGCATAAGAGTTCTGGATGGGCCACTTCCGGCCACCGGGCCTTATGTTTGACACCCCCTGGTATAATGCAATGGTACTTTCCTGTATAAAGGTAAAGGTAAAGATTCCCTTGCTCGAAAGCCAGTCGAATCCGACTCTAGGGTTGCGGTGCTCATCTCCGTTTCAAAGCCGAAGAGCCAGCGCTGTCCGAAGACGTTTCCGTGGTCATGTGGCCGGCATGAATACATTATTTGTCCTTAAGAAGTCAAGGCTTCATTCTGTTGGGTGGAGGATGAGGGAGGTGATCGGTGTCTCCCACATGTAGACATGCTCTTCCTTCGTCCCTCTCATTAGTGTCTTCTGGTTGACCCCTCCTGTCATGCGGTGTGGTCTGCCATTGCCCAGTCATGTGCTTTTTCAGCAGCTCCCTCATCTTTGTGGAACTACGTCAGAGAAGCACAAAGCCTCCTGGCTTTTTGAAAGCTCTGCAAGGCGGAACTTCTTAAGAGAGCCTTTGAGGCAATCTAGTGCTTTGTTATGTTTGTAAGTGCTGCAACCTTTCTCCTCTCCTCCATTTTATCTTCACAACAACCCTGTGCAGTAGGCTGGGCCAAGGTCAGCCAGCAAGGGTATATGCAGGGCTATTTTTGGGCAGGAACACACAGGAATGGAGTTCCGGCTGGCTCCCAAGTTGGCCACACCCAGCAGGAACTCATTAGCATAGCAGGTCACACCCAACAGCTGAAACTCATCAGGATTGGCTACACTAGGGGTGTGTGGCCTAACATGCAAAGGAGTTCCTGCAACCAAAAAAGCCCTGGGTTTTGGCAACAAACAAGGTAAACAGAATAAGAAGCAAAAGGTGGGTGTGGCTGGATGACCACACTTCTGGTAACATGGGGGTGTGGCCTAATAGGCTAATGAGCTCTGCTGTCAGGGGTGTGGCCTAATATGCCAATAAGTTTCTGCTGTTAGGTGCAGCCTATTATGCTAATGAGTTCCTGCTGGTCTTTTTCTACAAAAAAAAGCCCTGGGTATATGGAAGAGTGGGGATTCAAACCTGGGAATCACAAGTCCCAGTCAAACCTATTCTGGCTCTTTTGCACTGACTTGATGCTTCTCTGATGGGTCTCAGATTATTATGTATTTTGATATAATACGTTTTTAGTCTTTTTTGCTAAGCTGCCTTGGGTCCAGTTTGGGGTAGTGGTCAGGAACGCGGACTCTAATCTGGGAGAACCAGGTTTGATTCCCCAGTCCCTCCACATGCAGCTGCTGGTGGGGCTTTGGTCAGTCACAAGTTCTTCCGGATCTCTTCTCTCAGAAGCAGTTCTCAGAAGAGCTCACTCAGCCCCACCTACCTCACAGGGTGTCTGTTGTGGGGAGGGATTGTAAACCGCTCTGAGACTCCTCTGGGTAGTGAAGGGTGGGGTATAAATCCAATCTCTTCTCTTCTTCCCTTGAGAGCCAGTGTGCTGTAGTGGTTAAGAGTGGTGGACACTAATGTGGAGAACTGGGTTTAATTCCCCACTCTTCCTTGTCCCCATAAAGCCTGCTGGTGACCTTGGGCCAGCCACAGTTCTCTCAGAGCTCTTTCAGCCCCACCTCTCTCATAAGGTGCCTGTTGCGGGGAAGAGGAAGGGAAGGAGATTGTAAGACACTCTTAGACTCCTTAGGGCAGAGAAAAGTAGAGTTTAAAACCCTGCTATTCTTCCTCGTCCCTACTGAGAGAAAGGTGGGTTTTAAATAATCAAATAAATGAGCAAAAATACGTACTGAATGGCAATATCCCAAATAAGCTAGAACTATTTAATTGGATTTTTAAATTTTTGGTAACTTATAACTTCAAAGTAATTGACTTCTTAAAATGGAACAGGAGCTCCTCTAGCATTATTCATTCCTTCTATTAAGTGATCTCTGATCAAAAACAGGTTATTTTATCAGCACCCAGCATTCACAGAACAATGTAATAAGACTACGATGGCACTAAAACTGATGTTTTTTCCCCTTTCTTTTTTAAAACGGTTCCTACAAAGGGTTGGATCCAGCCAACATTTCCCCCAGTCTCTCCAAATAACATTTCTTATTATCCACACAGGTCTTATGACCCCTACTGTATACTTCTTTGTAGCCAAAGAAGACTACCCCCCCATCCTTTCACACCAGTGGAAAGGCTGGTTAGATCCAACCCAATACATCAATATGTGCCAAAGAGCGTGACTCTTCCTGATATACTTTACTGTGCTGGTAGCATTTCAATCACGGGGTTTTCAGATGCAACAGAAGTGGAGACTTAGCCGAGTGGGCTGCTCCACCATGCATACTAAAGAGCACACAAATGGAACCTAATGACATAATTTAATGAAAAAGGCACCGGCAGTGAGCGGCATCACTAAATGGGCACGTTGTGATAATCACTGTATTCTTTTCAAGAGACTCTTCAGCAAAGGCGGCTGGTAATCTTGTCCTTTTTAATTGCCTAAGGGCGTATTTTTTTAAAATAAAGTGAAGCATGTGGTGTTGATTAGCAACCTTTACATGCACGCTGCAGTTTCAAAGGAAATGTGCAACATGGTCCTAAGCGGAGGTATACCCTTCCAAGTCCATTAGCTTCAATGAACTTAGAAGGCTATGACTATGCTTAAGATTGCACTGATTGCACATATAATGTGACATCTACCAGGACTCTCCCTCTCTCTCTCTCTTTTTTGCAAAAGAGATGCCACATTATATGTGCAAAATAGGATATTATAGCATTGGAAAAGGTGCAGAAGAGGGCAACTAGAATGATAAAAGGATTGGAAAACTTTCCCTATGAAGAAAGGTTAAAACACTTGGGGCTGTTTAGCTTGGAGAAACGACGGCTGAGGGGTGACATGATCGAGGTTTATAAGATTATGCATGGGATGGAGCAGGTAGAGAAAGAAGTACTTTTCTCCCTTTCTCACAATACAAGAACTTGTGGGCACTCCGTGAAATTGCTGAGCAGTCGGGAAGTACTTCTTCACCCAAAGAGTGATTAACACATGGAATTCACTGCCACAGGAGGTGGTGGCAGCTACAAGTATGGACAGCTTCAAGAGGGAATTGGATAAGCATATGGAGCAGAAGTCCATCAGTGGCTATTAGCCACAAGGTATAGATAAGAACTCTCTGGAGCAAGTGATGCTCTGTATTCTTGGTGCATGGGGGGGGCAGCAGTGGGAGGACTTCTAGTGTCCTGGCCCCACTGCTGGAACTCCTGATGGCACCTGGTATTTTTGGCCACTGTGTGGCAGAGTGTTGGACTAGATGGGCCATTGGCCTGATCCAACATTGGCTTCTCTTATGTTCTTATGCCGGAACTCTAAAGAGGGAAATGAAGTTTTCAGTCTGTATACTGAAAAACCATGAACTTTTAAACATTTTTAAGAGAGTTCTGTTGAAGAGCTTCCAGAACTCTGTTCCGGCACATTCCCCCCGAAAAAAAAAGCCCTGGCATCTACAAGGTAGACACTTTATCCAGGACCTGTCCAAAAAGCCTATGGCATACTTTACCATTACATTTGTTTTAATCTGGCATTCAAAAATAGATTGGGGGAAAATGAGACACTCACCCTGAAACTAGGATTCGAGATAGCCAAGTATTATGACATTGCATGTGCGCCCATTTGTGATGACCTTGCTAAACAGGTCAGTGAGAAATGCTCAGATTGGTACTTTTGGCACTGAGCCCGAGCTCCTTGGCTGCAAGCATCTGGAGCATAATGTAAGGCCTCCGGTCCGATTCCTAGCCAGTCATTGCTGGTATAACACTCACCCCTCTGCATGCGTCTGAGCAAGATTCAAGCACAGATGGAGAATGGACTCTTAACAATGGAGCAGAATGCCTGTTGCGGGTCACAAGGACAGAGCTTGAAAGAGATGACTCATCTAATTTGCAGATCTCTCGATTCCTCTTGCCCCATTAGCAATTCAGCCCATGGAAAACAGCATTAGAAATCAACTGCGCAATTGCAGCCATTTGAACAGCCATAGGAAGCTGGAATAATATTTCTCTAAGTCAGAGGGAAGGCTTCCGTGAACAACTGCTAATAGTCCCCAAAACTTGTTCCTTAACACAAGGGACGCCCAAACACCTGCAAGTTCAGGAGAGAAGAGGGGGCCGAGGAAGGAAGGCAGGCAGGCAGGTGAGGGAGAGGAAGAGAAATGGAAAGGAAAGCGAGCCAGAGGGAAGGGGCGTGCTGTGGAGCGGGAGCCCAGAAAGCCATGCTGGGGACCGGTGGGTGGCGGTGGCAAGGGCCTCGCTGCGCCCCTCAGAGATCTGTGCCCTAGGCCATTGCCCTAGTTGGACTAGTGGAAGAGCCGGCCCTGAGGGTAAGAGAGAGATCCTGCTCACATTTGGACAGGATGGGTGGTCAACTGTTTGCATCTATTTGCAGGAACATACTACTTGGAATCAGCTCCCAATCTGGGGAACTTGTGCTGAGTACCTGTCTGGATCAATGCTCCCTCTAAGCTGTGGAGTCTTGTGAGCAAAAACTCTACTTTGTGAGCTACTGGCATTAAAAGTTGTGAGCGAGCGATTTGGCCGCTGCATAAATTAGTTTGCTCTGGAGCCCTCCTTCCTGAGCCGAGACAAAAAAGTGTGAGCTAGCTCACACTAACTCAGCTTAGAGGGAGCACTGGTCTGGACCAAGGACAATCCCTCTTCCATTCTCAGGCATTGAACCCACAGCCACCTGGGGCCCCTGGGGGGTCTCACTAGGTCCTGGTCCTTCGTTGAGGCTTTTTAGCTTCTGGTTTCCCTGGTTTGTTCTGATGCAGCAAATCAAAAACTACCTCTGCATTTATTCACTCATTCAAATAACAAAGAGTGTTTGCAAAGCAGGAATCACTCTCCAATCACAACAACGGCAAGAAAAACAACTGCACTGTCCTTGTGCTGGGCAGAGGCTGAATCTCTGAAACATTAAATATTTGCTGGTTCCCCTCTTTGGGGTGATCATACAACCTGACTTTCTCACCCAGGGGCTTAAGAAAGAGAATCCATTCCAACTGGAATAGTCCTTGACGTTCTGGCTTGAAGTCATGGAGGCCTCAACATCTGTCTTCTCTGGTATAACCACTCCATTAGGTACCTCCCCCTGGCCTGTCCCAGCTTTCTGTCATCCCCAATGGCCAATCAGGGCATAGTTGGTTAATTCCTGTTGCAAACTGGCAACCAAATAAAAGCGCCTTATGTCAACTGGTCAAGGCGACCAGGTACTTTTGAGTTAATGCTCAGCCGAAACAGGCTGCAACTAACCTGTAAAAAGTTACAGCTTGGTCACAATTATGAAAGCTTTGAAATCTATAAGTTCTGATCCTTACAGTACCCAGCAGAGGTATACCAGCACTACAGATAAGATTAGAATTTCAACAGCCGATCCATATGCAAAAGAACCTCCTCAGGAAAGCTCCTCCATTAGCAGGTCACAGCCTGGGGAGCTCCTACAAGATAATGACTCAGCCCTACACCACCTTCCTGAGTAGATATAAATTACCTGCCCACCATTTTTCTTCTCACCTTGACACAGAGAGTACTCCATCTTTCTGTGTTATACGCCTGAGGATGCCAGTCACAGCTGCTGGCGAAATGTCAGGTACTACAATGCCAAGACCATGGGCAGACAACCCGGAAAATCTACAGCAACTAACAACCACAAACTGTCAGAGAGAGAGGTTATGCATAATGCTGGCATGCATAACATATGCACACCTTATGCATAACTTTTCAGCGTTTTAAGGCAGAAGCTATATTTAAACGGCTGCTTGTTAAAAATTCATATAATGTTTAAATATATTTCCTTGTACACACGCAAAACAAGTATATGTATTGAGCTAGCTAGGAAACTTTCATCTGACATTATCTGTCTTCATCTTGCCGGCATCTGTTAGACTTACGCAAAAGGAAAAGGAAAAATGCTTCATCTCCTGGCCCTCCTTTGACATGAACCATACTCTCAGGAGTAGGGCTGCCAACCTCCAGGTGGTGATTGGAGACTTCCTGGGCTTACAACTGATCTCCAGGCGAGAGAGACCAGTTTGCCTGGAGAAAATGACCTCTTTGGAAGGTGGACTCTACGGCATTATACCACATTGAAGTCCCTCCCCTCCCCAAACCCCACCCTCCTCAGGCTCCACCCCCCAAAATCTCCAGGTATTTCCCATTCTGGAGCTGGCAATCCTACTCAGGAGCCTAGCCATTCTTAATCAGCACTACTACTTGCAGCAATGACAGTTGGTGTCGAAGGGCTGGCACGAGCTCCTTGCACATGTGGAGGGTAAGCAGGGCCGGCCCGAGGCTTTTTTGGGCACTAGGCAAGGCTAAATTGTGGCGCCCCCCCAGGCGAGGCTGCCTAGTGGCACCCCCCCTCACTGCACCCCGCCTCCTCCTGCTCCTCTGACTGGCTCGCTCCTGCCTCACCTCCTCCTCCTCCTCCTTCTCCAGCCAAACGAGTCTTTCCCTCCCTCCGCTGCCATTGCTACATCAATCAAAGTGGCACAGTTGAGTGAGGTGCCCACCCAGCGGCTGGGTGGCTAATCCGGTGGCTAATCGGGCGGAAGGGTGTGGCGGCAGGAGGGGAAGGCAGGTGGGGAGAGGTCACGGAGGGACCAAGTGGGGGAGATGTCGAGCAGGGCGACCACCCGCTCTCTCAGCAAAGGTGTGCCGCTCCCAGCTGGCCCGGAGGCTTCCGACCGGCCTTGCTGAGCTGAGGTGTGCTGACGCTCTTCTCCCCCGCCCCGCTTGCTAGGCTGCTCTAGCAAACAGCTTCGTCTCTTTAACCCTTGCAGCGCTGGACACAAATTGAAAGGCTTCCCGTCCTCTTTCCCGCTCCCAGACCCAGAGGGACAGACTGGTGTTCAGCCAGGCTGCCTCCAGCGACACCCTCTGCGGCTCAGCGGGGCTCCTCGGGAGTAATCCTGCCCTGGGTGGCCCTCCTGCAGTCCCCCCCACTGCCTTGTTCATTGAACCTCTCCTCTCTTGAATCAGTGGATTGTCCTGATTTGCTCTGCACCACAGCACCCTCGATCCTCCGGGATCTTCCCAAGCCGTCCCTCCCCACACCCCCGTGGTGAGATTCTGTCTCTTATGGAAGTTCAGAGAGGCGCCGCCACTTCCCGAGGAGACTGAGCCGGGCAGGGAGAGAGAGAGAGGAGAGAGATGGGGAAAGGAGAGAAGAGGGGGCCGAGGAAGGCAGGCAGGCAGGCAGGCAGGTGAGGGAGAGGAAGAGAAATGGAAAGGAAAGCGAGCCAGGGGGAAGGGGTGTGCTGTGGAGCGGGAGCCCAGAAAGCCATGCTGGGGACTGGTGGGCGGCGGCGGCAAGGGCCTCGCTGCTCCCCTCAGAGATCTGTGCCCTAGGCCATCGCCCTAGTTGGACTAGTGGAAGAGCCGGCCCTGAGGGTAAGAGAGAGATCCTGCTCAGATTTGGACAGGAATATAAATGATCATTGAAAAGTGAATAGCACTGACCTTTGATGGGGTACTTTTGGTGCCAGCATCGGAGGTTAGGAGTTTGGGTGTGCTCCTGGACTCTTCCTTAACGATGGAGGCCCAGGTAGCAGCCACTGCCAGGTCAGCCTTCTTCGGCTGGCTCAGCAGTTGGTTCCCTTCCTTGACTGTGATGACCTGGCCACTGTGATCCATGCAACGGTCACCTCGAGGCTAGACTACTGTAATGCTCTCTACTTAGGGCTGCCTTTGTCGCAAATCCGGAAGCTGCAGCTAGTGTAGAATGCTGCAGCCAGGCTGCTGATGGGTCTCTCTAGGAGGGATCACGTTTAGCCTGTGCTGAAAGCACTGCACTGGCTGCCAATAGTGTACCGGGTCCACTTCAAAGTTCTGGTTCTTGCCTTTAAAGCCCTGTATGACCAGAGTCTGGCTTACCTAAAGGACTGCCTTTCCCCATATGTTCCTCCAAGGGCACTTCGGTCAGGGAGCCAACAGCTCCTGGAGATTCCAGGCCCCAGGGAGGTCAAATTTGCTGCCAGGGCATTTTTGGTGGCGGCTCCTACCTGATGGAAGGAGCTCCCAGAGGAGATCCGGGCCCAGCAGGACCTTGCTCAGTTCCACAGGGCCTGTAAAACAGAGCTCTTCCACCAGGCTTTTGAGTAGGAGCCGCCGCCACTACTATTCCACCATTGCTAGCCATGCATCATCGCACCGCTGCCATCTTTGTGTGGTTCCATTGGGGTGTGGGGTGACCCTGAAAGGAGAAGGGATAACAGGCCACGGGGATGCTGCCATGATTAAGATCTACCCCATCTTGTGGTAAACGTTCTGTTGTGTATTAGGTGGTTATATTCTGTTTTAGACTGTTTTAACCTGTTTTAACCTTGGCTTTGTGCCTCATTGTTAGCTGCCCTGAGCCTATGGGGAGGGCGGGATATAAATCTAAATAATAAATAAATAAATAGATAAATAAATAAATAAATAAATTTGAGGTAGTGATGTTAACATCAGCCTGAATTATAAACATGCATTAAAACTGGGATGATCCGTTGACTTCAAGAGAAATTCCAGTCAGGTGCCTTAAGGATTTTAGCTGTGCAGCCCAAATTGTGTTCAGAAAACAAATCCATCTGCGTTTTTAGAAGCTGCTATTTGGACAAGTAAAACACTCAGCACAAAGCAGCTCTCAGCATGATGGCACAAACACCCCAAACTCAAAAAGCCTGGTTCCACCCATGTTCTGAAAGCACTTGGTGGGCACCAGGAAAGGTGGCAGCAGGTGCCATGGGGCCCACGGTCACCACATGGGGCCCCTCTGATGTAGACTGCATGGGTCTCACTGACGACAATGCAGAGATTCTGTATGGCCTGCCAGATTCCCTATGGAAGGAGGAGATGAAACGGAAGATGCCGTCTGTCCTCCATCTCCCCTCTGCTCCTCCATGTTTTTACATACTGGGTTGAACCCAACCAGCTTTTCTGTTGGCAAGAAAGGGAGAAGGGGTTCCTTGGGAGCCAGTCTGGTGTAGTGGTTAGGAGTGCAGATTCTAATCTGGGAGAACCGGGTTGGATTCCCCACTCCTCCACATGCAGCTGCTGGGGTGACCTTGGGTCAGTCACAAGTTATTTCAGAGCTGATCTCTCGAGAGCCGTCCTCGAAAGAGCTCTCTCAGCCCCACCTACCTCACAGGGTGTCTGCTGAGGGGAGGGGAAGAGATAGAAGATAGTAAGCCGCTCTGAGACGCCTTCGGGTAGTGAAGGGTGCGGTATAAATGCTATCTCCTTGTCATCCTCCTCCTCCTCCTCTACTACTACTACTACTAGTACAACTACTGCAACTACAACTACTGCTAAAAAGTCTATGATGGGAGTCACAGATGTGCAATGCCATAACTATGAAGGCTGTAAAGAGGAGAAGAATTCAAAGACAATGAATACAAAGGCTGGCTGGATCCCGCGCACAGTAATATCTGGGAGATGCCGCCCCATTTCCCCACCCCACATGTACCTTGTGGGGAGCTTCATGCTAGGATCGCTAAGTGGCTCAACTCAGCAGTCCTTCTCTGGCTCCATTATGCACACGGCATCCATAGCTGTTTGTTTTTTTCCCGTTTCTCCACACCAAGTTTTCCTCCATAAAATGTACACATCTGTCAACATTATCTATGCATCAAGATCTCAGCATAGATAATATGCAATAAATTAGGCATAGATAATATGCCGTAAATTAGGCGCGCTGTGAACTCTGACACAAACAGCATAGGCAGCCCAATTAACTCGGTTTTACTCTCTTGAGCAAATGCAAGGTGAGATCCCAGCTGGGTACCCTTGACAGCTGTGAGAGTTTGTACCAAACTGCTTTGCTCCTGTGCAGTCCCTGCTTATTGTAAGGGCCGGGCTGCTGCAGCTTCAGTTGCTGCAGTTCCGGTTGTGAACCTCTGAGCTGCCTGCTGCAGTCGCCTTTAAATTTTTAGAACTGCACTCCCCTGTATCTAATCATAAGAAAACTTAGATGCCCTTGAACAAGATTGGAGTCCAGTAGCAGTTTAAAGACCCTTAAGGACCAACAAGATTTCTAGGGGGCAAGCTTTCAAGAGTCAAAGCTCTCTTCATCAGAGGCCCTTGTTCTGCACACTTAAAAAAACAAAATATGCATGCAACGTCAATGAATATACAAAAGCAATAGCGAAAAGCGGAGAAGCCACGGTCTGGCGAATCACCTATAAATATTAAAGTAGTAACACATCCCTTACAGGAAACCATTCCGGGTACTGTTACCAGATGACATGATATACTGGAATGTACCGATAACATGAATTTTTAAAGCAAACATACTTGGTGACATAACTAGTAATTAAAGCATTTCACAGCTTGGGAGGAATTTTAATTTTTAACAGATGGCTGAATATTGTGGCGAGACCCTCCCTACTAAAAAAAAGAAGAAGCCTATAACAAAAAACCCCAAACAAACAACCCTGAGGCTATAACTATATGTCTTTCCTAGCAATTAAAGTCAACACATATTTATTATGGAAATTAAGCAGCTGGGATATATTTTATTATTTAAAAGAATTTGGATGTTATTTACCTTAATGGTTCTTCTCACTTAATTGGAGTTTGTGCAGCATACTTCCATCCTTTTTTTTTTTTTTAGAAAAAAAATAGTGTTTTAACACATCTCAGAGGATAAAGTTATTCTAACGTTCTAACATCTAAAGTTAGTCTAACATTTCTAACGCTGGTATCTTATGCAGTGAACTTTGACTCATGAAAGCTTATACCCAGGAGAATCTTGCGGGTCTTTAAGGTGCTACTGAAACTCCAATTTTGTTCTACTCCAACAGAATAATGCTGCTTACCCACTTGAACCTATCTACCATTTCTGTCTCAACTCAAGCAATAAAACAGATCAGGATCCTTCTTAAGATCAATCTGAAATGATCAATGTCTTGACCAGAGCCCAAGATGTACAAAACTTCCTTGGTGGGGAAAAAACCTGCAATCTGAACTTAAACGTTCTACAAAATTATTTGCATATTTAAGCAAAGCAGAGCATTTTTCTCAATATGCTCAATATAGAGATACATTGGATGTCCACATGTGAACATCTTTTTGGTACGAAGTTAGCATTTGGAGGGGAGAGAGAAACAACCCCCCCCCCCCAAAGGCCGCCAGCTTAAGTTTATCTCCTTTATTGGTTTATTGAAGGCTACTGGTCCATTCCCTAGGGGCAGATGCATACAGTTCTAGCCTCAAAATAAGATTTTATTATTGTCTATATCTATAGATAGATGACCGACAAACAGACAGATATAGCACTGTGGGAGAAGCTGAAAGCCACAGTGCTGTTGGGCAGGAAGTTTAAGAGGAACTGCAAGATCCACATTCACACTGATGTCTTTATTCACTCTTAAATTTATTGTGACGGCCTTTGGTTACATACACAATAAAATTCTGGCAATTCTGACAATTCGCTCTTAAATTTAGGATTGCCAGCTTCCAGGTAGGGCTTGGAGCTCTCCTGGAATTATAACTGATCTCCAGAGTCCAGTCCTCCTAGAGAACATAGAAATTTTGGAGGACGGACTCTGTTAAGTATGAGACTTAGGGCCAATCTGCATTTAGCATTTTTACCAAACCCACACTGGAACAGAAAAAGATGCAGTTCAAAACCACATTCAACTACCCCAGGCCAACACTGTACTGACTGCAGAGTCACTCCCGAATGGCCATAAAACGGCCATAAATCTATGCAGACGGCCACTATAAAACCAGAGATCAAACAAAGTGAAAGCAGCATGCAGTTTGGATACTGCCGTAAAATGCGACACTCAATCAAAGTGAAAATGGCAGGCAATGTAGATGGGGATTTCTGTCCCAGTGTGGGTTTGGTAAGACAGCGGAGCAAATGCTAGATGCAGATCGGGCCTTAAGGCAGCAGCTCATAATAAGTGATTCAGCTTTATTTACAAGATAGGAAACAACACGAAAAACAAGAGAGCAAGAGGCCCTCTTTTAACCTATCTGGTCTGGCATAACCACGCCCCTAGTTGCTTAAAGAACCAATCAGAACAGTAACATGACAACCAATAATATCATCTCCCTCCAGAACCTTTCTAGTAACCTGATTGGTCTACTATGCAGAGTAGCCAATCAGAGTTTGCTGTTTACGATACCAGGCTTAGATAGGGGTGAGATTCAAGCTCAGGTCATTTATGTATATGCGATACATAACAGACTCCATGCTATTATACCCCACGGGCACCCCTCTCCTCCCCAGGCTCCACCTCCCAAATCGCCAGGAATTTCCCAGCCTGGAATTGGCAGCCCTGCGAGCATATCATACCATCTAAATAATCTGGCACATTTGTACCCTGTTGCTCACATCTCCACCCTGCCGTAAAGCCTGTTTGATGATTCTAGGATTAACAGCTCTTTCAGCTAACCTACCTCAAAGGGTAGTTTTGAGGCTAAAATGGGGGAAAGGAGAATCCTACATGCCACTCTTTATCAAAAGAACAGATTGAGAGGATCACCCTGGTCATCAAAAGTGTTGTTATAACAGGGGATATTGATTAACCCACCTCATGGGCCGGCCTGTAATTCTCCTACGCCCCCCCACCCCACTTCTGCACCTGCGTTCATCTTTCACATCACCTTCCCTTGACCCTTGTGTGTATCTGTCTGAACTGTAGCAGCAAGCTCCTACCTCTATTCTCTTGCTTGTACAACACATGGAATGTCTCATAAGAGCTGAGAGTGGGGGGGTAGCTAGGCAGATGTTAAAATCATGGTTAAAAATATGCTGCAGCCCCCCCCCCCGTGACCTCTCAAATGCACATCCATGTGTTGATGTTCCATTTCCATTTCGCAGGGTCGTGAAGACGGAGCTTTTCCACAGGGCGTACCAATGAGATCCATGCCATGCCAGCTGAGCCATGTCGCCCTATTACAGGACTATGTTCTACTGTATAGGAATGTTGGTAATTATTGCATATGTTTTATTGTATAGGAATGTTATTTATTGCATTTTAGCCAGTGGTTTTAAATGAGATTCTTATGTTTTAACGTACATGGGTATTATGATGCTGTAAGCTGCCCTGAGCCGCCTAGGTGGGATAGAAATGAAACAAACAAATAAATAATTTTCAACAAACGCAACTTGATTGCATTGAACTGCCATCATATACAGGGTTTGCACCAGTTGATACTCTTTGAAATCCTACTTGGAAATCCTTGCCTATAGGGCATGAAACACCCCACAGAAAGTCTATCTCAGAATTTTCAGCTGGCATGACTAAATATGTGTTACAGCTGAGTGGGTACTGAAAGCATTGCACCATCAGGTCTTACAGTCTCAGACTGTTTTCACAGATGTCGCATGCCATGACATCTGCCCCGGAGACGACGGCTGGGTAAAGGTGTACAGAAAGAAAGAAGCATTGGCGCCCAAGTGGGAAGGGCCATACCGCTCATCACCAACACAGCAATCCAAGTGGCAGATGCGATTTCCCATATCCACGCACCCCAGTCGCAAAAGGCAACTGGCAGAGAACCAGAAGGCCAACACCCAAGGCAAATGCAGGAGTGCGAAGCTGTGGCAAGGGAAACAGAGTAACCTGATCCAGAGGGATTCCCAGCCCTTGAAACCATCCCTTGTCCTGGGGGAGGAGGACAAGAAGTTCAACATTCCCAGAACACACCTTGGGCTATGCGGGTTCCTGCCTCCCGAGACCACAAGTGGCAGTCACAGACTTCACACCCACTTGCCTCATTCTCAAAGCCAATACAAATGACTGAGCCAAAGACCCAGGAGATGTGTGCTCACTTGCTGTTTCTTCCTAATTGCTGTCTCCTGTACTGTATGGAACCTACACTGACCTTATTACACAGTCCCCCCAAATCAGATGTGCATGAAGGCCCTTAGCAAAGAAGATGTGTGTTGTGATCTGTGGTTCCTAAATTATGAACCAACATGGGCACAAAGGGGGAAATGTTGAGAGATTTTATTTTATAATGGTTTCTACTTTGTGAGCCTATGTTGGCTTGATCCACCCTTCTCTGCCCCCCCACTCTAAACCTGTTCTCTGGACTGCTGATAGTTAAACGACCTTATCTCAGTCAAGGGTCTGTTCTGTCCCTATCTCCCACAGATTTCCTGTGCAGAGGGTATGTTTCCTTTTTCTCCCTAGAAGGAATGCAAGATGTACTCTGAAAGGAGGGTAAAAGTGAATTATGTTTAAGGACGGGATTGGTGAACTTTCTGGACCCTGACCTTTTGTCTGTTTTATCCTAATAAAAGAAGAACTTTGAATCTTGTTCAGTATGCCAGCTTGATCTTTTCTTGGTAGCATCATGGTGGTCCTCTTATTAAAACTGCATACTTCTCCTTCCACAAGAATGGTAAACTGGAATGTGGCAGGCTTATCTTCCAATGTTTCCTGTGAGGACAACAGGAAATTCTTATCTGCTTTTGATATCATATTTATCCAGGAGACCTGGATGGTGGAGGAGATATATCCTCCTGGAAATTTAGCTTTCTTTCAGAGTGAATCAAAAGGCCCTTTGGGCTGTACTCAAGGAGGGCTAGCATGTCTAATCTCTACAGAGGCCCTGGTCACACAGAGAATTTGCCACGCGGAAGGCACGAATGTCAGGTGGCGTTTCGGGGCGCGATCACACTGCAACATCTGGGAAGCGTGGCACTCCCGTGGCTAACCCGTGGCGTCCCGCTGAAGATGTGGAATTAAAAAGTACATAGAAAAGTGCACTAGTATCCAGTAAATGTGAGGCAAAGGTGGGCGTCTGATTGCGGGAGCGCTAGTATCCCATGGCATCTGGCGCCTGCCCACATCCCATTGCAAGCCAGATGTTGTAAGTCTCCATAGGATGTGCACTAACGTCGAACTGTGCATGCGCACAAACAAGGAACTGACAGCAGCGCCGCCCCCTGGAATGGCTCATGCGCACAAACAAGAAACCAAAAGCAGCGCTGCTTGTGTGATTGTGCCACGCCGCTTCTTTGCCATGCTTCAGCATTGCCGTGTGATCAGCAGCTAACAGCCAAAGCGCAGCAAATCGGGGGGACCGTGTGATTGGGCTACCACACTTTATTTTGCTCTGGGGTGAACAGCCATGCCTCCCCCCCGTGTTATCTGGCACATGTGACCGGGGCCAGCATTGCCCATTCACGATTCTGAAATGATTGCGGCACAGGATTTTGTTTTAGTAGTTAAGCTAACACTGGGGTCCCATTCTATAATTTTATTTACAGTATATATGCCACCTGCAACTTCACATGAATTGAACGATAACTGGGCCTTGCTGGATGAAATATTCAATAAAACTAAAAGAAATTTCCCAAACAGTCCATTCCTCCTAGCGGGTGATTTCAATGCAAGAATAGGGGCTGACGATGAGCATTTAATCCACAAACTGTATGGTCCTCCTAACAATGGAAATTTCCTCAACCCCTAGTGGTTTTGTGGGTCACTGAAAGATATCGAAAGAAATGCCAGTGGCTTGAGGTTGGCTACTTTTGCTATCCAAAGGAATTTAGAAATTTTGAATGGCCGCCGGAGAACCAATCCAGGGAGGGATTATACCTTCTTGGGCTTCAAGGAAGCTAGAGTCATAGATTATTTCATTGTTTCTTCTGATTCAGATCAATGGGCAGTTTCCTGGGAATTTCATCCTTTGTGGGCGGTGATTGTGTCCCTATTGTTTTGCATATAATACGCCTTATGCCAAACTCTTTGTAATCAGGCAAGACTGTATATCCCAGAATCAAAACTCCCTATGTCAGATCCACTGGAATGACAATACTGTTTGCCTGGCCCAAGATACGATGGCCTCCCCAGAAGTGGTACTTTTAAGGAGACTGTTATTTGGGTCCAATGTAGCTAGGAGCTCTCTTACCATCTTTTGGTGTAGTGATTAAGTGTGCGGACTCTAATCTGGGAAAACCGGGTTTGATTCCCCACTCCTCCACTTGCACCTGCTGATGTGACCTTGGGTCAGTCACAAGCTCTGGCACAGCTGTGCTTGAAAGATCAATTTGTGTCAGAGCTCTCTCAGCCCCACCCGCCTCACAGGGTGTCTGTTGTGGGGAGAGGAAGGGAAAGGAGTTTTTAAACCGCTCTGAGACTCCAAGTGAAGGGCGGGGTATAAATCCAATCTCTTATCTTCTTCTCTTCTTCATCGTATAGGGTTTGTCCCTGTTCAAGCCCTTGTAGTCTAAAATTATGCCTGATAGTGCTCCTTTTGCAAGGCCTCTGGTCCCCAAGAATTCTGGTACATGGTTTGATAAAGAATGCATTCTTATCAAAAGAGAACTACAGTGAAAACACAAGGAGTTAAAGAGCAATAATACCAGACTTGTTCTGAGGGAATTCTTGTCTCTTAAGAGATAATACAGAGATCTAGTAAAGCATAAGAAGAAAGAGAACTTATGCAGGAACTGGGGACATTTAATTTTGGCTGTAAATACTAATGATAAAATCAGGAGCTGCGGTGGCTCAAGTGGTTAAGACACTGAACTGCAGGCTGTGGAAGGTCAGTAGTTCAGCAGTTCGAGACCCGGGTGCCGCATGACGGGGTGAGTTCCTGTCTCTAGTTCCAGCTCCTGCCAACCTAGCAGTTCGAAAGCAAGAAATTGCAAGTAGATAAATAGGCACCACTTCGGTGGGAAGGTAACAGCGTTCCGTGCACCTTGGTGTTTAGTCATGCCGGTCACATGACCACAGAAATGTCTTTGGACAGCGCTGGCTCTTTGGCTTGGAAACGGAGATGAGCACCGTAACCCTAGAGTCGGATTCGACTGGCTTTCGAGCAAGGGAACCTTTACCTTTACCTTTTACTAATGATAAATCGGCATTTTGGCAGTTATGAATATGGGCACTGGAACTTATGACAGTATTACCTTCTGTAGCAAAAAACCTGTTTGCTACACCAAGTGAACTCCTTACTTCTGAGATACTTGAACCTGATGGCCCTTTTCCTGACTGGGCTGAGGTGGCCTCTTCTCAGGTTGAAGGCTTGATCCACCGCCTCCGCTCAGGGAAGGCCCCTGGATCAGACCTTATCCCAAACAAATTATTCAAATCAAATCCATCACAGTGGGCAGAGAATCTAGCTCTGCTGTTTTCGCAAATAAACATGTCTGGGGTCATCCCAAGATTTTGGAGGCACACAGTAATAACTCCTATCTTCAAGAAGGGTCAACGCACAGACCCAAGAGACTATCGTCCAATCAGTTTATTATCTCTGCTTGAGTGAATTATACTCTTCATATTTGCTAGATGCCTTAGCTGATTGGCTTGAACAGGGTGATATTCTGGGCCCAGGAGCTGATAGGGTTCAGGAGGGGTAGTTCAACCTGGGGTCATTGTCTAGTTCTATATCATCTGATAGAAAAAACACACCAACTTCCAAAATGGAATCCTTTGCGTAGGAGTTATTGACCTGAAAGGGGTTTTGATACCATCCCCAGAACAAGACCCTGGGGAAAGCTGTGATGCACCACAACTGATAAAAGGCTGCTATGGCTCATGCGGCAACTTCATGCAGACCTTACAGCTCAGGTTCGCTGTGGCTATGGTGGCGAACTGACTGAGTCATTTAACCTTGATAAAGGGGTTAGAAGGGCTGCCTTTTGGCCCCTTTTTTGTTCAGCCTATATATGAATGATCTCTCGAATGATCCCTCTGGTCTAAATGAACAGGTGGAGTGGTGTGCAGTATGATTTTATGACAGTTCAACATCTAGTCTGGCATGTTATGTCATATGGGCGATGTGCAATCACATGACTATTTCAAGGCATTCCACAGGGACTGCATCATCTAACACTTGGAATATAGTTCCAGCACTTTTGTCTACCAGCACTTTGCCTATCAGCTCCTTGCTAAAGGGACAATTTTGCTGAGAACACTTTGGCTTGAACTAAGCAATCATTGAAAGGCACTTTCTGGACCAGAAGTAACAAAAATAATTTTATTTATTCATTACTTTTGAATTAAGTTTCAACATTGTGGATTGCATCGGTTAATAATTTTTTTGCTTCTAGATTATTATCAGTGAAATATGGGGGGCGTGGCGACGCCAGCAAGTTAATGGCCGCCTAAAACTCTCGCTCCGTGGACTACCTCCCCTGTTCCATCTAAAAAAACGACCACCGCTCAGAATCGGACTTTTGATATATGGGGAAATCCGACCATACGACTCCTCAACACGAAGCGTGCAAAAATCTAAAGGTACAAACTAAAATAACCTCTAAATCAAGCTATTTTGAAACGGGGCATCGCCGCTTAATCTCTGCCAAAATGGCGCCGACAGTGACAGGCGCGGGAAAAGACAGTGAAAACGACCCAGTTACAACAGCGGGTCTACAAGCGGCTTTGAGTAAATTGGAGAAAACGATGCTTGACAATATTTCACTTCTGTTAAAGCCCCTGTATGACCAGTTAGACTCTATGCAAAAGAATATCACAGAGACCAGATCTATTGCTGAGGGGGCGATGGACAATAGCATAATGAATCAAAACGCTATACAAGAGATCCATCATGGCGAAGACGTCTTGGCAGAACGGACTTTGAAATTAGACCTTTCCTTGAGGCAAAATAACCTGAAACTGAGAGGCCTGGAGGAGAAGGTGGAGGGGTCTGATGATTTACCTAATTTTCTGTCAAAATGGCTATCTCAGGAGCTCAAAGTGGAAGGTGATGTCTTACCGACGGTGACGAGAGCTTACAGACTGGGATCTTTAAACTCACTGAAAAATAGATCATCTAGAGACATTTTACTCTCTGTACTAGACTTGAGATTCAAAAATCTGATAATGCTGCAGGCAAGGAAAGCGGGGCATTTGCTGTACAAAGGGCGAAAAATCGAAGTTTACCCCGACCTTCCTCAAGAGGCTATAGAAAAAAGGCGGGAGTTAAAACCCATTACATCGAAGCTAATGGAAGCAAACCACAGGTACAAATGGGTCTCACCGTTCATCTTGCAGCTTACCCACATGGGGAAAACTTACAAAATCACATCTCTAGAAGAAGGATCATCTTTGCTCCGCATGCTCAATCTAGAAGTGCCTATGGACGTTTCTCTCAAGTCCCAAAAACGGAGATATGAATCACAATCACCACCACCGTCGGAAGTTAAACAAAAAGCGCGCTAATTAATATGGACGTTTCTTGTTCAAGCTAAAAACCCTTCAAGTTCAGACTCAATTACTTTAAATTATGCTTTTATAAACATCGTTGGTATCCTTACTAACTTGCGTTAAATGGTTGCTTAACTGTGTGCTACAGAAGTTACTCATATATCTACGTTAAGGGCTTAATGTTATTGTTTTTGTAATTGAGCAGATTCTTTTATACATAATTGTCAATTCATCTACTCTCATTTTTAATGTTGAGGAAAGTTCTACTGTTTAGATAACTAGCTAATAATTTTAGTTCGGTCGTTCATATTAACACTCAAATTAGTTAATAACGGGGGAGGGAGTCCAAAAGGGGCAGATTGTTTTTAGCTCCACAAGAGTGAGTTTCCTTTAGAGTCTGCTGGGTTTAAAAAGCCTAGCCTTCTGCAGCTCCTTAGGACACTGCAGGAGTTACAAGGAACTCCTTTTTTATTTTTCTTGTTTGTGGTTATTCGTCTTAGTGTTTGTGTTTTCAACAGAAAGAAATTTAAATTAATTCTTGTAAATTCATTAATTGTACTTTATCTTAATTAATTGTTTCCTGTTGTGATTTAAAACTGTTATATTCTATTCCAAATCAATTGTAGTGCTTGATTAGAGAATTTTATCTGGTCCAATTTTTAAAACCAAAACAAAACAAACAAACAAACAACAACAAAAAATTTTAATACTCACATATTTACTCAATTAATTGCGTTAATAATTCATTGGTATAGTGCACATAAGTATTTTCTGGGGGGGAGGGGTTTAAGAGAGAAATTCATAAATCGTTTTTAAGATTACATTTTATCTAAGGAAATCCTATCAAATAATCTTTATATATCACTGAATCAGGGAGAGGAGATATTGTGAGATTACCAAATATTGGCAATACATAACCTCCGGTGAACTATATATCTGACTACCCTACAATTGCTGAACTGTCTTTTTATCTACGTTCTAGTTTTACCATATTTGCGGTTTTTACCTTTTGTGATCCGTAGTGGCCATTCGAAGAGAGAAAAAAAAAACATACAAACAAACAAACAAAAAGTGGTAAGTTGTTTTCTTGTGTTTTGACATAACCTTCACAGACACTCACAATTCTAATAAGGGCATCATTTTCTTCACCTCCATTTCATTTCTTTTTATCTCTTTCTGTATGTTTTTTCAGATCTTGTAGAGATACTACACATTCAGGCATTTACCTTTGCACGCTTCTTTCAATAGAAGATCAGCCTTGTCCTTCCTGTATAACCTCTGTCTAAGTGGTGTTGCAACATGTCTTTTAGTACGCTAAAAGTGGTCTCCTCAAATGTTCGAGGTCTAAACAATCCCATCAAACGAAAACGTGTTTTAGCTCACTTATCTAAGAGCCAAGCAGACATAGTGTTTCTTCAAGAAACATATCTGAAAAAATCAGTTGTCCAAGTCTTTAAATCGCAGAAATTTCCATTTCAGTATATGTCATACGGAACATCCAAATCAAGGGGAGTGGCGATACTCGTATCTAAACAAATCCGTTTCTCTTTTATCTCCCAATTATGTGACCCACAAGGCAGATTTCTATTTGTGTATGGCACTTTAGATAATAGACCAGTAACCTTTGCCACTATCTATGCCCCAAATGGCAGCCAATTAACATTTCTAAAAGACACTTTTAGTCGGTTGAATTCATTTGCTAAAGGTGATGTAATATTAGGTGGTGATTTTAACCTTATAGTAGATAAACAAATAGACAGATCACATTATAATTCTCACTTAAAGAAAAATAGGAACAGATTTACAGGTTTAGGGGAGCTCTTCAGAGAAAATGACCTAGTAGACATATGGCGTGATATGAATCCAACTGTTAAGGACTACACTTATTTCTCAAGTAGATATCAACTTTACACCAGAATAGATTTTATTTTGGTCTCTTCAGCTCTGCAAAACAGAGTTCTCTCGTCATCTATTGAACCATCAAGTTGGTCAGACCATGCTTGGGTACAATGTATCCTCACTCCTTATGATCCAACACAAAAAAATACACAATGGATGCTAAACACTTCTTTATTATCAGACCCATTGATAAGAGAAGAGATAGAGCAGAACATAAAGCATTACTTCAGTGATAATAAACATGATGACACAACACCAGCTATCCGATGGGATGCATTTAAGCCAACCCTTCGTGGGACTTTAATTTCTCAGACCTCATTTCTGAAAAAACAGAGACAGAAATTAGAATCTGATTTGATAGGGAAAATCAAAGCTTTAGAACTCAAACATAAAGAAACCGCTAGTAAGGATGTTTACAAACAGTTGCTGATGACTCGCAGAAGTCTAACCCAAATTGAAACGTATAAAATAAGGAAACAATTAGTATACACAAAGCAAAAATACTGGTTTCGATCACCCAGATTTTTGCGCCTTCTTTCGCACAAGGTTAAAAATCAGATGACTTCTAATACGATCTCTGCCATTAGGAATTCACAAGGAGAAACAATAAATATAACATCAAAGATTTCTGATGTTTTTGAAAATTATTATAAGACTCTCTACTCATCCTCCTTACCTGATCAGAGTTTGATGCACCATTTCCTGCAAACCCAGGGCAAAATGCCGGTGCTGAAAGAATGTCACAGGGAATTGTTGGATACCCCTTTTTCAGAGACGGAAATTTTGGACACTATAAAATCTCTAAAACTTTCAAAAACTCCTGGTCCAGATGGTTTTCCATCTGACTTTTATAAGTGCTTTGCGAAAACGATAGTGAGCCCCCTAACTGAAACTTGTAATGCTGTTTTAACTTCGGGTGAGTTACCTCCATCATGGAAAGAAGCTCGTACGGTGGTAATTCTGAAGAAAGGGAGAGACCCCTTATGCCCAGGATCGTATCGACCCATATCCCTCCTGAATCAGGATTTCAAAATCCTAACGGCCACACTTGCAAGACGAATGAATTCTTTCATTGCTGATTATATCAACCCTGATCAGGTGGGTTTTATACCGGGTAGGGATCTGGCCGACAATACTATTAAAACACTGACACTATTACGCCATCTCCAAAGAACTAGCAAATCAGCTGCTTTTTTGTCTCTCGATGTTGAGAAGGCGTTTGATTCTGTAGAATTTTCATATCTATTTGCTATTTTAGAACAAATGGGATTTGGTCAAAGATTTGTAAGTACAATCAGAGCCTTATATGCATCTCCTACTACAAAAATTAAAATTAATGGTTCCTGCTCTGGCTCCATTTCTTTACTTCGGGGCACTCGTCAAGGTTGTCCCTTATCCCCTTTATTGTTCGCATTGGCAGTCGAACCACTTGCCAATGCCATACGCTCCCATCCTGACATCTCTGGCATTAAATTAAAATCACAGGAATACAAAATATCCCTGTTTGCGGATGACATGTTGTTATATCTCACAAATCCTACTAAATCTCTTCCCACACTTCACAATTTATTAGGGTCATTCGGTGCCTTATCTGGACTGAATATTAACGATAGTAAATCTCAATTATTACCTGTAAATCTCTCTGAGATTGAAGCAAAATGTATAAAAATGTCTTTTAAATATCATTGGGCTTCTCAATCACTGACCTATCTAGGAACTAGTGTCCCGATAGACCAATCCGCATTGCTAGACCTTAATCACAAAGTAATGCACACTGAATTGTCCAAAACACTACTTAATTGGAACAAGATAAATTTAAACTGGATTGAAAGATTTAATCTAATCAAATCCTTCATATTACCCAAGTTTGTTTTCTTGTTCAGAACGATCCCTATTTCCATTCCAACCTCGACTTTGAAAAATTGGCAATCTACCTTGACTAATTTCCTCTGGGATGCAAAGAAGCCTAGAATAGGTTTCTCAATACTGAGGAGATCTAGATTGAATGGTGGGTTTGCTCTACCAGACTTAACATCTTATTACAGAGCAATAATGTTATCTGTTGCACTCAAAATACTGCGAACTTCCGTGAAGCCATTGTGGGTTAATATTGGCAATGATTTATCATTCCCGAATTACCTGGACGAATTAATCTGGACGAATGTAACCCTGCCTGCCAGCATAGTGAGTTCTTTAGATTTAATATACTCTGCAATTCAATGTTGGAAACGGTATACTAAACTTTTACTTCCAAAGGTATCAAGATACTCTTTGTTCCTGAATCAATCATGGTTCTTACCAGGGAGGGATCCAGACCTCATTAAATTTTGGAGATCCAGAAACGTGTCTCGCATTTTGGACATTGCTACCAAGCAAGGTATTAAAAGTAAGGCAGACCTGGATCGGTTGATAGGTAAACCCATACCTTGGTTTTTTTACCTACAGCTGAGCCATTTAATACATCAGATGGACGCCAAAGCGTTGTTATCCCAACCCTTGTCTGATATGGAAATTGTGATTAGAGATTTTGACAATCAAAATAGGGGTCTAATTTCAAGGATTTATTCTATTATGCTTAAGACATCAAGTACTGACCCTCTTTCTTACCAGTCTGCTTGGCAGAAAGACTGCACAATTGTTCTTACACAAGAAATATGGGATGAGTTTTGGAACTCTTCAAGCTTTAACAATAAATCCATTTCTGTATGTTCTCAAAATCTAAAAATAATGTCAAGATGGTATCTCACGCCCCGCAAACTTTCCTTCATATCTGCGAAGGGATCCCCATTTTGTTGGAAGGGGTGTCAGGAAGTGGGGGACTACGCCCATTGCTGGTGGAAATGTGCAAAGATCGAAAACTTTTGGTTAGAAGTACTAGACATCATTCATAATATTACCTCGGTGGAAGTCCCATTTACCCCAGAAACCTTATTTTTAAATGTATGGCCACAGGAATTAAAATCAAGACCACATAAATCATCGATAGACGTAATGTTAGACGCTGCCAAAACATCCATTGCATCTTATTGGAAAAATGAAAGGGCACCTACCATTGATGTATGGTTTAAGAAACTTTGGAATCACTATTTAATGGATGCAGTAACAAATAAGTTGAATCTTAGATCTCAATTCCCTATTCGTGATGTACTTACAGGAAAATGGTTTCCAGTATTAGAATACTTGTCACAACAAAGTTTTCTCTCTTCGGAATGGTCCCAATACCATAAATGGATTTGACGGTTCATTTTGATACTTGTCTTACCTGGTGTATCTTCCCACCATCTATTCACCCCTCCTAGTCACTCAACTATTTCCACTCTGTTTGAAATGTTGAAAGTTGCTGTTATTTGTATCGGTATAGTATATCATGAATTTGTTCGTGAATGTTATATAATAATTTTCTTCACTTGTATGATGTTTTGATCCAATTGGTTGTTAATGTTTAAACATTTTTTCCATGTTATATCTTTCTGTAAAATTTTTGATGTGTATTTGTACACTACACAATTTTTGCAATAAAATTTATATAAACATAAAAAAAAAAAAAAAAAATCAGTGAAATATCTTGGGACGCCTTGTTTATTCTGTGCCTAGTGGTTTCACTTTGGAACAATTCTTTTCTTGGTCCCTTTTGTATCCATGCTGTATAATTGCATTGTATTATGGTATAGGCCAATTTGTTTCTCATTGTGTTTGACCTCTGAAGAAGGCCTAATAAGCCAAAATGCATCAGGTCAAGTCAATTGGAACCTTGTGTGTATGATTTTGGAATTTTTATATGAGGTGTAACTGGGTCCCTATATGTTTTTTAATTCTTTACGCATAAATACATGTATTTTTATATATTACATATATTAAGTTTTAATTGTTGGCCCTCTACTTTGTTTGACTTATCCTTTTAGGTTCTTGATCCTAGATTTCAGGGTTAAGTTTGTTTCCCTTTTTTGTTCCCAGGTGCTGTTCAAGCCTTTAACGTACAAGTCATTCCTAGGCTGCGGTCACATGTGCCAGTTGAAGCGGAGGAGAAACGAGGCTATTTCCTTGGGAGGAATTTGACATGCAGTTGCGAGATCACACATCCCCTTGTAGCTGCGGGCTCAGCCCATCACTGTGAGATCAGATGCAACTGTGGGTGAGTGGGGGTTTTTTTTTGGCCATTTGTTTCCCATGTGCATAAACGAGGAATTGCACCTCTGCACTGAGGGACCCCTAAGTAGTATGGGATGATGTGCATACTGCAAAGAGGGTGGTGGTGGGGGAAATGGCACTGAGCTGGGATGGAATGACCAGACCACTCCGACAGCATGAGAGCATGCTTGTGTGATCAGACAAGGGAAAGTCTGTCCACGGCCCATCGGAACCTGTTAGAGCCAGACTTTCCCCGGTGTCTTTTAACTCTGCTTCTGTGGCGGAGCAGCATGGGTTGCCGATGACTGCAGGACACTTCCCTGATGTTGCTGTCTGATCACTCCCTTTAGATCCGCCAGGCATTCGCACCTATGTTGGATCTAAAGGCGCTTGTGATCCTTTACGAAGTGGCCATAAGGACTGTCTCGGTGTAGTGTATCCAGCTCAAAACATGTGCTCCAGCCAGCCATGTGCTCAGACCGGTTTCAGAAGGTCCGACATGCGGTCAGGCGAAGTGCCTGAGCTTCGCTCCAGAGGACAATGGACAGTAGGATCCTAGGTCCCTCCCAATCAGGGAGCAGGAATCCTAGGAGATAACCCAATCAATGTAAATAATCCAATCACGGGGTGTGGTGTGTGTTGGGGTGTGGGTTCCTTTGGGAATAAAACCCAGCCTGCGAGCTGGCTTCACTTGTCTTGTTCTTGAACTAATAAAGTATGTGAGAGCTGAAATCACTCGTCAGTCTCAGTACTTTTCACTCGGTAAATGAAAACATTGACCATTTTCTTTTATATTTTCTGAGAAAACTATTAAACATCCCTCGCTGTGTGGCCGGTGTGGCTTTCTGTTCAGAACTCAGCCAACCTTCCCTTGAGGCAAGGGCTTGGTTTATAAGCGTTTAGATTGTTCAGCAAGTCCTAAGTGATCAGCAAAGGCTACCTGGCACTTCTGAAAGAAGATTCTTATAGGTCAGTGTGGTTTAAGGCTGTCTTTGAGAAACTACCTGCTCTTGATGTTAACCTGGACATACTATCCAAGCCCTGGGTTTTCATGCAGCATTTGCTTTGGCGAGAAATCGTGAAAATCAATTGGTCACCAAAGCGCTGCCTTTAAGAACATGTTGCACCTGTTCATCATAATTTTTGGTAGTCCAGCTCCAAAATCTCTTCCCTCCTATACCTATCTGTTGTCTTCTCAAAGCCCATTAAGGGCACTCATTCTGGCCAGACTAAATGCTCACTCCTTGGCAGTTATGAAGAAGAATAAGAGAAGACATTGGATTTATACCCCGCCCTTCACTACCCAAAGGTGTCTCAGAGCGGCTTACAAACTCCTTTCCCTTCCCCTCCCCACAACAGACACCCTGTGAGGTAGATGGGGCTGAGAGAGCCCTTGACAGAAACTGCTCTTTTTTCAAGAACAGCTGTGCCAGACCTATGGCTTGCCCAAGGTCATCCAGCCAGGTGCATGTGGAGGAGTGGGGAATCAAACCCGGTTCTCCCAGATTAGAGTCCACGCACTTAACCACTACACCAAACTGGCTCTTATGAGGGGTAGATTCATGCGTTTACCTTATTCAAAACGAATCTTCCCCTGTCCCTTGGGTAAGATAGACGCGGTAGCACATATCCTTCTCAAGTGCTCTTTGTACGCTAATCTCAGGTGGCCTTATATTTTACTGTGTTTGCAAGTTCATTTGGATGTATATTCCTATGATCTAGGTACCTTTTTACTTTCTGACAGGGCTCCAAAAAGAACTCTAGCAGCTGCAATTTTTTTTTTACTCCTTTTGTCTATTGGGTGATAAGGGATTAAAAGCAACTATCCGCTGCTCAAGATCGACGTATCATAGAGCTTTTATTGGATAAAAGGAAAGGAAAACTGCATGCTCTGGTAGCCTAAAGCCTTGAGTGAGTGTTTTCCTCTCTCAGACAGAACTTGGGAAAGGGGATGGGGGTTGTTATATTAGGATTTTGAAAACTCCCCTAACCAATACACTGGTTCTAACTTGATTATTGGTAGCTTGCTGCAATAACCTGACTCAGATAGCCTAGGCTAGCCAGATCTCGTGAGGTCTTGGAAGCAAAGCAGGGTCGGCCCTGGCTAGCATTTAGATGGTAGACCTTCAAGGAATACCAGGGTTGTGACGCGGAGGCAGGCAATGGCAAACCAACTTTGAATGCCTCTTGCCTTGAAAATTCTATGGGGTCACAATAAGTCAGCTGTGCCTTTGGCAGTGTTTTCCACCACCAGCAGTTTACTGCAAGGCCCTGACCTGCATGGCTCAGATTGGCCTGATCTCTCTGGATCTTGGAAGCTAAGCAGGGTCGGCCCCGGTTAGTATTTGGATGGGAGACCTTCAAGGAATACCAGGGTTGTGACACGGAGGCAGGCAATGGCAAACCACCTCTGAACATCTCTTGCCTTGGAAACCCTATGAGGTTGCCATAAGTTGGCTGTGACTTGATGTTACTTTCCACTACTACCACAGCTCACTTGAATGGTGTTTTGAAGCTACTTACAATTGGTTTTGGGTTTTTTTGAAGCTGCTTACACTGGAGCTGAAACACTCTGCAAAGGAACAGATATGCTAAAATAGCCATTACGACTCCTACATCAGACTGGGAATTTCCCACAAATATGCTTAAGATTGCTCTTAACAGACCTTGTTCAAGATGCCTACCGGAATAATATTTGGAAACCAAAGACAGTGAGAAATCAGATACTCATAAAAGCAGACTTTGCTACACATCCCCGTCCCCAAAGAACTATTTTTAAAAAAAAAACTCTGAGAGACTTCACACACAACATAATGTCCCCAAAGAAGGATGGTATTTAAATAACATGTTAAAACTAATGAAAAGGCACCCTAGGATGCAATAAAAGAACGATAAGAGAAACAGTGTTTGGATAACAGCAAACCATTTCCAGTAGGGTTACCAGATGGTGTCAACAAAAACACTGGACACACTTGATAAAAATTCATCAACACACGCTCCGTCCAAAAGCTAAGCATGCTAAAATCAACATTGTCCTGAAAAGCATATGCTTTACTTCCCCACTAAAATCACTTGGAAAATTATCACAGAATCCTAACCATGTTTACTCCGAGATATCCCTCAGTGTGCTCAATGGCACTTACTTGGGAGAAAATGTGCAGCCTTGATGCTCCTTCAATTCATGAGGGCTGCTCAAAAGATACCACCCTCTGAGGGACTATCTGCCTCCAGACCTATTTCCCTCCATGACCCCCCCCCAGACCTTATTTATCATTTTTCTTCATAAAATTCAATCCTGCCACCATCTACCCCCACCGTCTACTAGAACCAACATGGGAAACTGATTGGTTGGCTGTGGAAGTCACGCCCTTTCCAGCTTTCTTCACTTAAGCCAATAGGATCTCTCTAGGAGCATCCTGCCTGGCTGCTGAGTGGTGGATTTGGTTCTTTGCAAGCCTTGCTGACTGCAGTGGGAAGCACGGCTGCAGTGGGAAGCACGGGGACAAGGGTGTCGCCAGTTTATCAAGCTGCAGGTGAGAGAAAGAGCGCGCGCATGGAGGTTGGCTGCAGTGGTTACAGACTGACTTGATTAGAAAAAAAAACTGGACACCAGTCTGGTGTACTGGTTAAGTGAGCGGACTCTTATCTGGGAGAACCGGGTTTGATTCCCCACTCCTCCACTTGCACCTGCTGGTGTGACCTTGGGCCAGTCACAAGCTCTGGCACAGCTGTTCTCTCAAGGACAGTTTCTGTCAGAGTTCTCTCAGCCCCACCTACCTCACAGGGTGTCTGTTGTGGGGAGGGGAAGGGAAAGGAGATTTGTAAGCCGCTCTGAGACTCCTTTGGGTAGTGAAGGGCGGGGTATAAATCCAATCTCCTCCTCCTCTTCTTCTTCTTCGTCTTCTTCTTCGTCTTCTTCTTCGCCTTCTTCTTCTTGCCTGTATTTTCTCAGTTTGTTTACCGGGTAAAAAAGGAAAATACTGGACTGTCCAGTTCAAACCTGGACACCCTAATTTTCTGTTGAGAGAGTTGTAATCATACACAGTGTACTGCCTACTGACCTCAGGCACTTCAACAAGAATGAAGTGCTCATCTGAGCGATGCCTTGTGAAGGTGCCACCCCGAAAACAGGTAAAATCAGCAACCGACTTTTCACACACATTACGGAATGGGCTGCCCAAGGCTATTAGGAAGGCCCCGGTGAGTCTATTGTTTTACAGAATATGTAAAGCAGAAGTGGGTCAGGAGGGTGCTCTGATAAAGGGAGCAGAACTAGAGTACAATGGATCAGTTCAACAGGTGAGTTCCACGAAGGACAAACTTTCCCTACATTGATTGATTTGTTGCCTTCGACAACAATTCTACAATCCCAGGCTCACAGCATTGTTTCATTTTATTAAGAATCTTTGCTGTTAGATTGAGTTGCTTTACAGAAGGGATAAATTCTACCTACATTCATTGTTTTGTGGCCTTAGACTGTTTTTGCTTGCTTGTGTTTGTTTTTCCAGTTGTTTCAATCCCAGCACAAATGCAGTATTTTGTTTTATTAAGCATCTTTGTTGTTAGAGTGAATTGTTTTACCATATTTTGTACTCCACTCAATGACTGAATAGCTTTCCTCGTACCTGTAACATGCCCAGTTCTCCTGAATTACTCTTTTCTACTGGGAATCTTTGCTATATAGATCCAAACAAGTGAGGGGCCTGGGGGTACTCCCTAGGGGTGTGGAGCATTACTGTAGTATTTGAGATCAGTTATCATTATAGTCTTGCCAACCTCCAGGTAAGACCTGGAGTTCTGCTATTCCAATTGATCCTTAGAGGACAGAGATCAGCTCCCCTTGGGAAAATGGCAGCTTCAGAGGGCCAACTGTATGATAGACCATAGATTCTAGGCAAAATTCATCCCCAGATTCCCCCTCCAACAGTCCCCTAAATCTCCAGGAATTTCTTGGGCCACACATGATAACCCTAAACCAGTGTGGGAAGTCACATATATCTCGCATTGGATTGTGTTCTGATAAAGGTCATCTATATCAGTAGGCAAGGCTCTTTTATAGAAAAAGCCCAGCAGGAACTCATTAGCATAACAGGCCACACCCAACAGCAGAAACTCATTAGCATATTAGGCCACACCCCCATGTTACCAGAAGTGTGGTCATCCAGCCACACCCACCTTTTGCTTCTTATTCTGTTTACCTAATTTGTTGTCAAAACCCAGGGCTTTTTTTAAAAGCAGGAACTCCTTTGCATGTTAAGCCACACACCCCTAATGTAGCCAATCCTAAAGAGTTTCTGAAGTTGGGTGTGGCCTATTATGCTAATGAGTTCCTGATGGGCGTGGCCAACTCAGAAGTCAGCCGGAACTCTGTTCCTGTGCATTCCTGCCCCCAAAATAGCCCTGTCAGTAGGGCTGCCAGCTCTGGGTTCAAAAATACCGGGAGATTTGGGGGGTGGAGCCTCAGGAGGGAGGGGCTTGAGGAGGGGAGGGATTTCCGTGAGCCATAATGCCATTCAGTCCATCTTCTAAAGCAGCCATTTTCTCCAGGTGAACTGATCTCTGTCACCTGGAAAACAGTTGTAATCCCAGGAGATGTCCAGGCACCACCTGGAGGTTGTTGCAACCTGAGCTGCAGTGTTAGGAAAGTCAAGTAACGAATAAATATACACTGCAAGAAACTTTTGCAAATTAATGTGTTCTGTTTATAACTATCATTCTATAACGTGCATTGTGTTATTATTACATCCTAATCACGTATATATATATATTCAGTTCTTTCAATATAACAACATACAGTTCATACAGTATGAACTGTATGTTATTGTTATATTGAAAGTACAGAATATATATATATACCTGATTAGGATGTTATAATAATACACAATGCACTTTATAGAAATAAACAGAATACATCAATTTGCAAAAATTTCTTGCAGCGTATATTTATTCATTACTTGACCACCTGGAGGTCACGCCTATATAACATCAATGCCTTTTGCATGCCTGCAATTTTTAGGGTGGGAGAATTTAATCCCAGGGTCACTGTGAGGATATCAAAATGAAAGCAACAAAAGATGAATTGTTTGGGGCCTAACTATACAATGCATGCAGACCTGTGTAAAAGAGTCCCCCCTCCCTTCTTTTTTTTGAAAAAAAGATAAGCTGACTTTATTGTATTGTGGACAAGCCATGGATGTTATAAGTTATGATTTCTGCTACTGCTTATTTCTGGAATAGTATCAAGTAAGTTGCATCAACTGTATTAATAAATAATTTAATAAAAAAGGGAGGGAAAGGAAAAAAGATAAACCCCCCTTTTAAAGAGAAGCAGCTTAGCTTTGAGAAAAAGAAATTCCGTGCAGAGAAAAGGTGTGTGTTTCTGATTAACGCTTTTCCTACATGCTGGTATGCTAAATTCCCCCTCTCAAAGTTTTAAGGAACGCTTCATCACTACTGTGTGTGTGTGTGATCCACATTTAGCTACTCTGTCTGCCCCGACACATGAACGCTTTAAAGCTTTGGCTTCACTTTCTTCCTTATTATTCTATATCCTTGTATTGCCTTAGCAAAGACTTTGCTGGAAGATGATAGGTCTTGTTGATGAGAGAGTCGTGTATGGATATCTTGGAGAAAAGTTTGAAGAGGCCTTAATCACAGCTTCCTTCAAAAAAGAAAAGGGGGGGGTGAAAAAGCAAGGAAGATTGAAAATGAGCTTAGGTTGCAAGCCAAAAAGAGTTCAAAACATGATGCCTGTGCTTAAACAAGCATATTCTCATAGGGACTAACCTACTTTAGAAATAAGCGCACAAGTAAAGTTCTGTAAGCCACCCTGCCCCAGCTGTGCTTTTCTATCCCTACTGCGGCATTTTCATCTCCTGTTCAGTCGCTGGGGCAGCAGCAGGTCACATCTAGTAGCAAAAGAGGGGCAAGTGATGCTTACTGCACCGTCTAGAGGAAACAATGCAAAGAGATGATCCATTCCCTATATGTTCAGAGAACTGTGCAGAGCTCTCCAGGCTAGAGAAGATGTGTACTTGATTCTGCATTTTTGAAGAAAAGACGGACAACCTGCTGTCTAACAATATGCGAGACCTGTCCTGTTCCCCATGTTTTTGGGTAGCCATTTGGTGCCAACTTATTCAGAAGTTTGCCACAGTTTCCTTATTTGTGCTGCTTGCACATGCTGACTAGTGTAGTTTTGATAAGGCACAGCACACCAAGAACAACACATTGTTGAAAGATATCTTCACTTGAATCCCCCATTCAGATTCTATTTTCCCAATCCCCTCTCTAGCTTTCACAACAGTTTGCACACTCTGCTGTCAATTACTCAACAGTCAATTAAATAAAAGACAGGTGTGGAGTAATTGTCCACACCCAGAGACCCCCTATATCCATTCTGCAAATGGAACTGGGTGCATTACTGCAGGATTCCTGTCTACCACCCAGGGCTTCTTTATGACCAGATTCTAAGGCAGTATCAGCCAGTTCCTTCTCTGGCTAACGTCATTCTTTAGAATTTTGTTCATAGTCCACCTTTCTCACTGAGAGGCAAAGCAGATTATAGGATTTAAAACAGTGCAGACAGGCAGCCTGAAACAACATATATAGGCCCTTTCTGCACTCTCCTTTTAATCCATGTTCACCACGGTGTCCCTCCAAGAAATTCTGCACTAAAATTGAATTCAACCTTCTTTTTAATCCAGGTTCCCCCCCCCATTCTGCACTAAAATTGAGTTCAACCTTCTTTTTATTCCAGGTTTCCCTCCCATTTTGCATTACATGACGTCCCTTCAGTGGTCAGCCCGGTTTCAGCCTGCTGTTGCCCCGGTTTATTTGGATGCTGTTCTGCCATGGACTTAAATTACCTCGACTCAAACACTGAGAAAATCTGGAGTGGCAGACAAATGTGGAAAGGACCACAAACAATGCAATAGGACTAGGATTTACAGAATTCACAAAGAATGCAAACAAACTATCTAAGCACAAGGTATACTATAAATAATACAGAAGGCAGATTACAAGTATAAGGGAATAAAGTGGAAGCAGGTGATACCTGCCATAATCATTGAAATGTCCTACCATCTTGTTCCATTATAAAGGTGCTCTCCTGGACTGTTCCATTCTACTACAGTTCTAATCTCTATTGATGTGAAAAGGTTGCTAAGTGCTTGTGCGATAAATTTTCACACACACGCTCAACATCCAACTGTGACAGTATACAGGGATGTTTCACATATGTGGAACAGATGATTAATGTCACTTGCAGGGCCTTCCATCACCTCAAACATGATGCATTTCCATGGAGAGAGATTAATCATTCAACTGCAACCCCTGAGCCATCATCAGCTGATATACAGAGATGGGGGGAATCAGCCCGTGTTCTTTTTGGGTTTCCTAAATGGAAGCATTTTGACAACTGTGACCAGTGCTGAGCCAAAACACAATCCTGAATCTTGCAGCCTTGTTTGTGAGACTTGAAAGATGCCCTTCTCTCTTCAGTGGGCCCTACAAATATGTATAAAGTTTGCTAATAGTGGAGTGGAAGGAGACTGAATCCTTGCATTGCCCAGGCAACCTGGGGAAAGGTCTTTATTTTCCAATGTAGCAACAAGGAACAGCTGCTGATTTTGTAGCTAAAAGCAAATGAGCTTGCTGCTCACTTACGACAGAGCAGGGGTCCCCAAACTTGTTGAGCCTGTGGGCACCTTTGGAATTCTGACACAAGGCAGTGGGTGTAAGACACAGGGAGGGGAAAGCAAACCTGACCCAAAAACTAGAATCAAGAACCACAAGGGTAAGAAAGAAGTCTGATAAAGGGCCAATATTAAAAACCTAGCTGAAACTTATAATATACAAAAATGCATGTATTTATTAGAATGACAGTTAAAAACAAATAAGGGCCCAATGAAAGCCTCATTAAAAATTTCAAGTGGCCTGAACACGGGCCAATACACATGACCCAACGCGTTTCCGCCCTATTGGGGACCTTCTTCAGAGGTCAGACAGTTTGAGGTACACGTAACAATCCTTTCCTTATATATAATTGAATTTTGGTCCCAGAACATTCTATGCTTGCCATAATTGATTGGGCCGAAGAACTGGCAGTCAGAAGATGCTGGCTGGGGCTGACTGGCTGCTTGATGGAGTCCCGCCCACGTCAGCCCTGGCCAGTGTATTCACCTCAGTCTGCTCCAGTCCTCTGACAGGAGAGGACCGTCTGCAGAGTGAACACAGGGACAGGTCCTCAAGGCTGAGGCAGGTGAGAGAGGCCCCTTACGACCCCCACACCATCCTCTGGGCCTTCTATGGGGCCAGTCGGCCCAGGCAAGCCCCTTCCACCCCCCCCCAATCCTCTGGGCCTTCTATGGGCCCAGTCAGCCCAGGCAAGCCCCTTCCGCCCCCCCCCACACCATCCTCTGGGCCTTCTGTGGGCCCAATTGGCCCAGGCAAGCCCCTTCCACCCCCCACACCATCCTCTGGGCCTTCTATGGGCCCAGTCGACCCAGGCAAACCCCTTCTGCCCTCCCACACCATCCTCTGGGCCTTCTATGGGGCCAGTAGGCCCAGAGAAACCTGTTCCGCCTCCCACACACCATCCTCTGACCTTCTATGGGCCCAGTAGGCCCAGAGAAGCCCATTCCGCCCCCACACACACCATCCTCTGGGCCTTCTATGGGCCCAGTAGGCCCAGAGAAGCCCGTTCTGCCCCTCTTCCCTTCCTTTCCCCCTTTCCCTTCTTCCTCCCTCTCTCCTTCTTTCTTTCACTCTCCCCCCTCTTCCTTCCTTCCTTCTTTCCTCCCTCCAAACCTCCCTCCCTTCCTTCCTTTCTAGGGCCCGCTGTCTTCCTCCACAATGGACTTTGTTCCCTAGTAATACATATTACAATAAGATAACCAATTGGGCCCTTATTTGTTTTTTAATTGTCTTTTTAATAAATATATGCATTTTTATATATTATAAGTTTCAACTAGGTTTTTAATATTGACCCTTTAGCAGACTTTTTTCTTACCCACAAAGCAGTGGGAACAATCACAAAATGGCTGCCATAGGAGCTACAGCCAGCCACAAAATGGCTGCTGCAGGTGGCAGAGTCAACCACAAAATGTCGGGGAGCAAGATTACAGATAACTCCAATAGTACCGCTTCAATACTTCAAGTAGAAGATCTTTTTAACAGGATGCCTTTTAATTTGCATGGCCAACCAGAAGCCTTGCTTGGCAAAAAACCTCCCCCCCAGCCCTGCCCACTTTCTAAAATCACTTGTCAGATATCAGGAAAGCTGTTAGTGGGGACCCCTCCAGAAGAGTATGTTGTGTACCGTACTGGCAGTTGTAGCCCTTGACCCTTCCATTGTCTGCCGTTGGTATCAGATTTTACTACCTTTTTGATTACTACACTGATTTTGTCATGCACAGCACCAGAAAGTAGGAAGTGCCATCAACCCAGGGATATTTACGTGTTTACTGGCACCCCACAGCCACACACAAGACAGGCTTTCACCCCCATGCTGCCATGCGGTCCGTTCAGTAGCTCTTCTGTATGGTGCTGAACAACCTCACTTCCTCCATGGCTGTAAAGCTCACGAAAAGCCGCAGAAGAGGAAAGGCCTCTATGAGCATTTGTTTCATCGGCGGTGTTTTGTCTCTCCCTATCAGCTCGGCAATGCTTCAGCTCAGCCCCAAATAGTGATCAAGGAGAGACTTGAAAGAGCTGAGCTACCGGATGAGACGAGCTCCTGCGCTCCTTTGCAAGTTAATTGGGGAAGGTGACTTAATCAGGGGAGGGCCACAGCTCAGTGGGCAGAGCTCATTATTTCTACGCCTAAGATCCCAGGTTCAATCCCTGGCATCCTTGGTTAAAAAGGAATCTCACAAAACAGGGCAGGGAAAAGACCTCTGCTTCAGACATCAAGAGCCACCGTCAACTGGCGTAAACAAAACGTGGCGGAGAGAGGGAGCTGTTCATCTGATGCGATAAATATGTATGGTAAGCAAGGAAAACTTTACAAGAGGCTACCCGGAACTCAGTTTTCAGTGAGAACATCTAAAGCCGTGCAACGTAGTTACAGACAGAAATTGAGCATGATCCCCAAAGTTTTGGGGATTTTAAAGGTATGTTTAAGATTGTGGTCCATATAAATGTGAATGTTTAAAGTTAGTTTTCGAGCTTCACTTTCTGAATGACCCAAGCAATGGTACACATTGCAAGGAGTTGTAGAAGAGACACAGGTTGTGGATTTCCCCCCTTTTAATAGCAAATTTCAGGTGCACAGAAGCCCCAGTCTGGAGGGGAGATCGGGGTTTATCCCTCTGACCCCAAATGGGTTTGCCTATCGAAAACGCCCTCCATGTTCTATTACAGTGGAAATTAGGATGGGCCTCCATCTCTTTTGAGTGCTAATAACAAGTGATAACAGCTCTACAATAACCAGAACAGCGAACACTCTTAAACAGTGGAGCACAGCTCCTTTTAAACAGTCCGGGCTAATATAGCCATGCCTACTGTACAATAAGTAACCAATAAGGTTACAAAGATAATATCCAATGAGGTTTGTTCCTTCCAAAGCATTATACTGAGTCCTGATTGGACGGTAATACAAAGGCAACCAATAGGAGTTCGGGGATTACAATCCTTGCCTTGGCTCAAGCTTAACATTTCATTCCAATGGAGACATAACAGCGGGAGTATGCGTTTTGATTAGAAAGTTCTTTTAGAGAAAAAGAGAGATACCCTCTGTTCCCCTGTCATATGGTCCTGGTTCAAGTCACACACCACCACCACCACCACCGGCTTCTATTGTATGTACAAAGTGCTATCAAAGCACAGCCAACTTACGGCAACCCCACAGGATTTTCAAGGCAAGAGACATTCAGATGTTCGCCATTGCCTGCCCTTGTGTGGTAGCCCCGGACTTCCTTGGTGGTCTCCCATCCAAGTACTAACCAGGACTGACTCTGCTTAGCTTCCAAGAGTGGACAAGATCAGCCTAGCCTGGGTCTTCCAGAACAGGGCTTTTTTCTATCAGCCTGTTTAAAATGCTGGGAGAGTGTCTGATCCCAGATCTCCGTCCCTGTGTCTTGTCTGTGTTGACCCTTAGGAGACCAGGTTGGGTGGGTGGCTGGGGGTGGGGAAAGGAAGCAGCCCAAACCCCACCTTTTTAAAAAATGAACCGTTCCAAAGCGAGCAGATAAGAGGTTATCAAATGTGTCAGCAGTATGCTTTGCCTGGCTTCATTGTTTGCACATCAGTGCAGTTTCAAAACAGTGCTTGCTTCTCCGTTGGCAGCCGTTAAGCCAAGGAGAGGCCGCCAAAGGCAGGAGATGAAGAGAACTCATTACAGGCAGCAAACAATACCCGGCAGTGGCAATGATGATGACGGCGGGAGGGACAGGACGCTGAGAGCCGGTCGGGGCTTTCAATTGTCAGAGGGGGAAAATGCCTACACACAACTGTTCATTACCGTCTTGGCAGTACCTGCTATTTCCTGAGGGGGGCGGGGGACAGAACTAATATCTGACTGGTGAGATGGCTGAGCAAAACCAAATAATAGTTCTTCCCTTTCTAATTCTTCTTCCCAGAAGGAGAAAGAAAAAAAAAAGCTGGACTCCTTGTTTGAAGTTTGCTCTCCCATTAGAGTTCTAGTTCACCTTGATGATTTCCCAGTTCAGGTTTAATCATCGTTGTGAAGTATTCATATCCTGCCTTTCTACTACGATCTCAGTCAGCTTGGGGGGAAAAAAATTTAAACCAGGACTGATTTAAAACAATTAAGACGACGAATGCGTGCTGTTAAGGGAAACTGTGAGACGTGTTCAACGGCATCTAAAACGGCAGCAACCGAAAATAAAACTAACAATGCAGATAATCAGGCCTTACCGCTCTCTAAAAAACCTTCCAGAATAATAATAAAAAGCTGCCTTCTACTGAAGCATGCTGTCGGTCCATCAAAATCAGTATTGTCAACTCAGACTGGCAGCAGCTTTCCAGGATGTCACGCTGAGGTCTTTCACTTCTCCTATTTCCTTACTGGATATGCTGGGGATTGAACCTGTGACCTTCTGCATGCCAAGAAGATGTTCTACCACTGAAACATACCCCTTCCCCAAACAACCTGTGAGACAAACACACACACACACAAAGCTGCCTTCTACTGACTCAGACCATTGGGCCCTCAAGGTCAGTATTGTCTACTCAGACTGGCAGCGGCTCTCCAGGGTCTCAGACAGAGGTCTTCCACATTACCTACTTCCTGGTCCTTTTAATTGGAGATGTTGGGGATTGAACCTGCAGCCTTCCTCATGCAAAGGAGAGGCTCTTCCACTGAGCCACAGCCCCTCCCCATTCTTTATAGAATGGCAGAAAGGAAGGAGCTATGTGAGCAGTTGGAGGAAGACACTACAACTGAGACACCTCTGCCCTCACATGAGCATCAGTCGTACATCTAGGGGCACAGGCATGGAGACAGGCCACCACCACCATAGATCTCAAGCCATAGGTAGGTTCCTACAGGCAGAGGGTTTGCTTGAGGTACATGGGTCCTAAGTCCACAATGGCTTTAAAGGTCACACCAGAATTTTGAACTGGGCTTTGAAAGAAACCTATACGCAAAGAAGCTGATAAGATACAAGAGGTATGGTGGGACTGTTTCACAAACTGCGCTTGGAACTAAGTGAAGACCAGCAGCTCAGCAGTTGCAGACAGGAGTTCAAGGTTTCACTACTGAGCACTGATGGAAAGGGAAGAGGATTTGTTGTCTTTACTGGAGGTGGTTGAAGCATCATGCAGGCATGCAGCTACTGTAGGGCTAGCGGGACCACTGAGGTTGCACGAGGCTGCAACACCTCCAGACATCCTCCAGGAAGGACACTACACCCCCCATTTCCTCTTCAAAAATGCTGAGTAGGGGTGGCTAGAAGCCTTCCTTCAAACCACCACATGATACCTGTCTTCACTGTTACATACTGATGTCACATTGTCCCTGATAAGGCAATTTTACTTGCACTCTTCGGACCTAAACTGGAAGGTACATTTTGGTACTGATATTATTTCCAGTATATGCAACTACTTCCGACACAAGGCCAGATATATTTGTGGCCCCCAAATAGAAATCTTTTGGTGTGTCATCCAATTCCATATTGGAACGTTCCATTTTTGGTCCTATATTGTTAATTGCTTATTGCCTTACATGGGTTACAGGGACTTCGTTGCTTGGCGTATTTGACCTCTAAAGAAGGCTCTTGTGAGCTGAAACATGTCAGGTCATACACTGTTCTTTTTTGTGCATTTGTCACTGTGAACATTTTATGAGGCTTTATTTGGGCCCCTACAAGGCTTTTATATGTCTTTGAAATAGTGCAGGCCCCTGGCCATATAGGGCTTCAATGGTGAGCACCAACACCTTGAAATGGATCTGGTACTCCATAGGCAGCCATTGCAGTTCGCGCAGCAGCGGGTGGACCCGCGTCTGTACAGATGACAAAGTCAACACCTGTTCGGCACCAGCTGCAGCTTCTGGAGCAGAATCAAGGGCAGCCCCATGTAGAGAGAGTTACAATAGTCCAGTCTGGAAGTGACCATTGCATGGATCGCTGTAGCTAGATCCTGGTGTGTGTGTGTGTGATCTGTCTCAGATGGAAAAAGGCAGACCTAGCAGTGGCGGCGACCTGGGCCTCCACAGTTAGTGAGGCATCCAGGAACACTCCCAGGCTCTTCACCTTTGACACCAGCACCATCAAAGGTTGGGAGCCTGATCCCCAATCCCCTGCGATCCAGGTACAGGACCTCCATCTTTGATAGATTCAGTTTCAGTCTCCTCTGTTGAAACCATCCAGCTGCTGCTTGTAACGCACTTTCCGGATTTTCTGGGGCAGAGTCTAGATGGCCATCCATCAGTAGACAGAGCTGGCTGTCATCCGCATATTGGTGACAACCAATGCTCCCTCTAAGCTGTGTAGTCTTGTGAGCAAAAATTCTGCTTTGTGAGCTACTGGCATTAAAGTTGTGAGTGAGCGATTTGGCTATGGCTTAAATTAGTTTGCTCTGGAGCCACCCTTCCTGAGCTAAGACAAAAATGTGTGAGCCGGAGAACTGTGAGCTAGCTCACACTAACTCAGCTTAGAGGGAACACTGAGAATGACTTATGCTCAGTTTTGGGAGCAGGAGCAGGTACCTGACAAATGGGAATGGATAAAAAAGATGACTTTCATGACTGAAATGGACAAGTTGACAAGAAAACTTAATGGAAAAGAAGACGAAGAATTTTTAGCTGATTGGAAAGACTTTAAAGACTATTTAGAACTTAACTGGGATGTGAAAAATAGACTATTATGTTTTGATAGTTATTAATAATAGAGGTGTTGTAAGAAAAGGGATTGTAATTGAAAAGTTACCTAACAGTAAAAAATAGAAAAGGAAAATATTGAAAATTATGAACTGAATATTGAAAATGAATTGAATGTAAGAGAATATTGTTAGAAATGTTAATGGGGGCGGAGCATCGTTGGAAGCCAGGGGGGGTTCTTTTTTTCAGAAAAGGATATGTTAAGGATTGATTGCCGAATATGTAACATGTTAATATATCCTGTTAATAAATTTTCTTTTTTTAAAAAAAGCTTAGAGGGAACACTGGACAACCCAGCTCATAATTCCAGATTATCTGGGAGGGGGGGCATGCAGATATTAAACAGCATTGGGGAGAGAATCGAACCTTGAGGAACACCACATTCTAGCAGATGTCGCTGAGATAATTCCCCAGTGCAACAGCGGTCAGATCTGCCGTCTCTTTGAGAAGCAAGAGGCTTTAGAATCCATGTTTGGCTGAAAAGGGGGTTAGAGATATAATAAATAAGTAGAAATGGCAACCTACTAACAGTGTAATCATAGAATGTTAGAGTTGGAAGGGACCTTGCAGGTCATCTAGTCCAACCCCCTGCACTCTGCAGGAGCGTAGCTGAAAGATAGCCCTACATACCTACAACATACCCAAAAGATGGTCGTCCAGCCTCCACTTGAAAACGTCCAGGGAAAAGTCCTATGGATTCAGAAGGGTGCTACTCTGTTTAGCACTGCAGTATAAGAGAATAAGCACCCTTAGAACACTCAAAGAATGCTGGGTCCAAAAGCACCCTCCAAACTGTGGATCTGATCCTTCTGGCACAGGGCAACCCCACTCCAAAGTGGACATGTGCCTAATATATGAAGACATACCCCGCACATTTGCAATTTTGTGGCTGTACTTTCCAGGAGTACTACCAAAGGGACTCATTTCCCTGCACTCCTCTGCAAATCTATAGAGTTATGGATTCATGATACATACCTCTTCAAGTACAAAGAACACGCTGGAACAAAAGCATAAATCATATGATTGTTTTTGTATTGCTTTATCTAATCTTCCATCCATATATTAGCTCCATTGAAAAAACAAAGGCATATTTCCCTTTTCATTGCCTTAACTAAATCTTAGCTTTATGCAAATACACATCTGCTCTTTAAAACAATGCTGGATAAATAATCCACATTTACTATAAAACAACAAAAAGATCCAAGGGTATTGGAACATAATTTTGGCTTTAAATTATTGGCTCCAAGCAGCAGCATCAAGGTCTACTGGTGATTAATTTTACTACTGTTCTGCTAACAATTAACATATTTCTTCAGAGTGCAGGGACCATAATAAGAGTCAACACATATTAAGCACACGGCAAATATATAAATGTCACTCTGGTTCACAGTATAGGCAGCCTTTGTATGTGTACTGTAGCTATCAAAAGGCTACTCAGAAAGAAAGAATGAAAAAGAAAAGTTGAATGAGACTCAGCATGCACCTCAATAGCGCGTGAACATTCATGTCTATGTTAAGTGGGAACATGTGAAGAAGAACAAATGATGGGCTTTTCTACATTCTCATTTTCCTCACTTGTAAGTTCCTGTTTCTTCAGGTTTCCCCCCCTGTTCTGCATGTGTTTTCCTCCCTCTTGTGGTCGATTTGATATTACACCAGTTTACATCCAGCATAAAAACCTGCAGTTTAAATCTGCAGGGAAATATGCTGGACATACATTGATGTAATATTAAATCAACCACTAGAGGGAGCTAAACATGTGCAGAACAGGGACCCCCCCCCCAAGAAACTTCCAAATGATGGAAATGAGAATACGAAAAATCCCTATGAAGGATTTTAGATATGGTAGTCATGATTTCTGATGTCACATCCCTAGATAATTTAAATACTATCAAAATGTTCATTGGCTTAAATGGTTGAATGGCTCATTCATTCTATCAAAACATTTTGGGGAAAGGAAGATTCATAGATATAGATTGATGTTGGGAACAAACAGTCCTGTGTTGTTGTTTCATGAATATGTGGAGGGGGTGAAGCCAATCAGGTCTGCTGATTATACATTTTTTTAGGATCTGCTTCCACAGACATCTCCATACATAGGTTGTGAATTCACAATCTGTACTCTCCATTTTTGCAAGGTCTAGAATGTGAGATCGGAGTACAGACAGGACCTTGAACTTCATGCACAGGGCCAGCATTGCCATGTAAACACAGAAAAATATCTGCCTAGTGTGAAATAAACTGTAACTCTAAATAACTAGAGCTTTTGAAATACTATAGTGGGATGTGGATCCTCTGTTGCAAATTTATGTGCAAAATATTACAATCCAGTAGAGAGGGGAATATAATTCCAAGAAATGGGTAAAATATTTCCAAAAAAGATTGAATAAGAACATAAGAACGTAAGAGAACATAAGAGAAGCCAATGTTGAATCAGGCCAATGGCCCATCTAGTCCAACACTCTGTCACACAGTGACCAAAATATACCAGGTGCCATCAGGAGGTCCAGCAGTGGGGCCAGGAGACTAGAAGCCCTCCCACTGCTGCCCCCTCCAGCATCAAGAATAGAGTGCCTCGCCTGCCCCAGACTGAGAGTTCCCATCTATACCCTGTGGCTAATAGCCACTGATGGACTTCTGCTCCGTATGTTTATCTAATTCCCTCTTGAAACTGTCCATGCTTGCAGCTGCCACCACCTCCTAATGATCGTGTTAAGAATTAGAATGAAAAATGACAGGGAAAGAAGTGAGGAAGATGACCTTGATCCCTGACAGTAAATCACTCTGTACATCATTTAAGGCTCCTAGCCTATGTTAACTTTAGATTTGCCTTGAACAAAATTCAAATCCTGACAACTTTCTAGTCAGGGCATAATTGCATGATGGATTGCGAAAGACTTTTTGTCTGCCAAGATTCTCCATAGTGGCTGCTCAGAAGAGCCGAGAGCTTAATCTTATGTGCGAGAAGTTGACGCACTGCTATATTACCTTTTCTTTACTGTATCCCGCCAACCTACAGGAAGGAGTGTTAGATTTGGAGATGGAGATATTAAGGACACAAAGGAGGATCTTAGGTGGGATCCTAAAGAGGCATAAATTGTCTCTAGATGTTTAGTTCTGGGGAAATGTGGAGCGAGCAAACCATTCGATAGTTGACATGAGCAACACAGATGATCTTGCGTTGTTTGCTGCAGCTGGGATTAGTGGGAGCTGGAATCTCCACTCCCTCTGCTCCTCCCGTGTCCACCACTGGAGGTACAGAACATATGGACGAGTAGAGGCCGCTGGAGATTCTGAAGGTCTACCCATATTGGTTCTATCAGCTTTAAGCATCCGGTTATACAACAACAGATAAGAAAGGAAAGTAAACGATCTCAAGGCAATCCAAACGAAGCAATCACTTGGATGTAAAAGGGGTTGGAGCGAATAAATTCTTTCAGGCTTTGTTTGACTGTTTGGTCCTTCACCTGTCTTTTCTCCCAGCGGGAAAAAAAAGAATCTCTTCTATTAACCCAAGAATATTTCTTCTGAAACTTAAAAACCATTTTAGTTCTTCTGATTTTCCTGTCTGTTTGGAGGACAGAGTTCATTCTCAGTCTCCCTGGCAACTAGATTCTATTATGAATGCCCACAATTGCTTATTTAAAAATGCATCTCATACAATGCTTCTTGTGGTCAGTCCCACCGCCTTTTAACCTCCTCACTCATCAATATGTCTGTTTCTCAATGTGGACAAATCTGTGGATACTTAAAGCCAGGGTTATTTTTGGGCAGGAACGCGCAGGAACGGAGTTCCGGCTGGCTTCTGAGTTGGCTACGCCTACAGCCTCCCCCCCCCTTCGGGTCCCCCAGGCACCTCACAAGTCGTGGGGCAGAAGCCAAGCCAATCCCCTCCTCGGGTTCCCCAGGTGCCCTGCAGCCGCAGGGCGCCTAGGGAAGCTGATCCAGAAACTGCCTTCCTTCCCTTGGGTTCCCCATGCGCCTCGCAAGCCGCAGGGCACCTGGGAAAGCCAATCCTGGGAGGGAGCTGCACTGTCAGGGGTGTGGCCTAATATGCTAATGAGTTTCTGCTGTTTGGTGTGGCCTGTTATGCTAATGAGTTCTACAAAAAAAGCCCTGCTTAAAACCCAGAAACTGGAGCTGTGAAGAGACAAGACAGATCTTTCTGTGAACCTAATAAAGCGTTCCAGGTCTGTCGTCCCCCGCAAAAAAAAATCTGAAATCTTAAAAAGTGGGAGTAACCCCCCCCCCAATAATAGAAGCAGTACCTGCAAACTTTCAGAAACGAATGCCCTCAGCGGCCCTTGCAAAGCAACCAAATGACTTGCATGACTCACCCAGGCCCAGCTGCTCACTACTGTTCAACATCAACCACTGCATGGAAGCCAGTGTGATGCAGCGGTTAGAGTTTTGATTCAGGTTCTGGGAGACCCAGGCTTGACTCACTACTGCAGTGGGAGCTCACTGGGTGACCTTCAGCCAATCAGTCCCTCTCAGCCTGACCTGCCTCACAAAATCATTGTGACGATAATATGGAGGACAGGAGAATGGTGGAAATGACTTCGAGTTCCCATTGTGGAGAAAGGTGAGGTATAAATGAGGTAAATAATAAATAAAACTTGAAATGAAGGCAGATAAAGGTAGGTTGGTTGGCGGGAAGGTGGGAAGCAGGCAAATAACCAGAGAAAAGTGAGGATATGGGGGCTGCCAGGAAGAAGGAAAAAGAAATATCATGGAGAAGGAGAAACAGGAGGAGATGAGGTGCCCCTATAAGTTCTCGGGGGTTCCTTACCATGCAGCTGGGCATAGCCTGGCAGCTGGCGCTGTGGAACTGGGTCATAGTTTTCCCAGGGACAGGCTGCCAGGGGGAGGAAAGAACAAAACTGAAGAAAGGGGCAGATAAAGGTAGGTTGGCTGGTAGATGAGAAAAAGAAGCAGAAAAAGGGGAGAGACTATGGCAACCGTCTGGACACGGAAAAAGTTAATTGTGGGGAGAGCGAAATGAAATGCCCACAAGTCCTTGAGTGTTGCCCATTTGTCAATATATCTAATTCTCAACATGGCCTCACCTGTGGATACATTAATTTGGAGACTGGAACTATGGACAGACGAAACAGATGTTTCTAGATATTTGAGAAAAGCCAAAGGATTGCAGAAAAAAGCTGAACCTAAAAAGTGGGCTGTTAAACTCCCCTAAAGTGATAGGAAACCCTTGTTGCTTTCGAAAACAGATGTTGCAGTGGCTGCTGTTACATAACCATAACAGTATGTAGGCCTCGACTTCTGTTGGTAGAAGTTAGGGGGAGGGGAGAGGGCCCTTTCCAGGGCTGTTTTGGCCTTAGAGGGAGGACTCTTGAGGCCAGTCTCAGTGGCAGCCATCCGGTGACTTGCTGTCACACAATCTGTATGACTCATCCAGTCCCAACTGCTTGCTACAGCTTCACAGCACCACATGGAAGCCAGTGTGGTCTAGTGGACAGAGCTCCAGAACAGGATGTGGGAGAGTCAGGTTTGAATAATCACGGCCACAGATGCTCAATAGGGGCACCTTGGGCTAATAATGAATATAACTGAAGATAGGGATGTCCGATAAAAGGTGGGTTGATGGGAGAGTGGGAAGGAGAGAAAGAAGCAGGAGGCAGTGAGGATATAGGGTCTGCCACAAGAAGTAAAAGAAGAAGTGGTGTTGGGAGGAGACACAGGAGATAGTGATGTGCCCCTCCCACAGGTCCTTGTGGATCCCACAGGATGCAACTGGGCCAGGCTCAGCTTGTACTGAGCAACTTGCCCAGAGTTTTCCTGAGGAAAGGCTGCCAGGGGGAGGGAAGGAGGGGAAGCTGAAGAATGGGGAGCAGATAAAGACAGGTTTTCTGGTGGGTTGGTGGAAGAGAAGGAAGCAGAAAAAGGGGAGAGGGAATGAGGACTTTCAGGAATGAAAGAAGAAACAGCAGGAGGGGGAAATGAGATTTCCCCTACATACACACACACCCTTGCAAGTCCCCTGCTTGTTACTTATAAAGTTCATGCTTCTCCAGATGCCTAAGCAAGGAAGAAGGGTGCTATCCAACTATGAAAAAAAGGATGATTCATTTCAATGGAAGGCGGGGAGCAGAAGACTTAAATACAGGAGTTAACAATATTTGTCCGTATGTCTCTCGTTTCCAAATATTGCTCAAAGTGGCTTACAAACGATGCATAAAACAAACTTTGTGTCCGCATAAAACAAACTTGCTGAAGAACTGACGTTAAAAAATAGGACTCTCTTTAAAGTAAGATCAAGCCTGCAGGCATTTTGACTGTCTTTTCTTTTTGTCAAGTATGGCTTGTGGGAGCAAGAAAAACAGCTTTCCCCCAGCTTTTTCCTACATTTATGAGAGTGGGGAAGACATTTTTGTTCAGAGTGGCCATTGATTCATTTATTGCATATGCAGAAACCTGTTTCCTGGGTCTAGCTGCATTTTTAAGTTCTTTAGAAAGATGAGGTTCCAAGAGTGTTCCCAGCACTTCTTCTGCAAATGCTAGGAGATTGGGGAAGGGTGACCAAGGAAGGCAGAATTTGGAAAGGGTGCAGTGCTCTAGGTTGCCTCTCCCAGTCTTTATGGTCTTCATCACAGAGACTGGAGAAAACTCCTAGAGCATCACGCTGTAGAATCCATTTTTCTCCCTCTCAGTTCCTTGGGCGCAGGAAATTGGGTCAGGGGGAGGTAATTTCTCACTCTGGGAGGGTAAATGGGAGGCCTAGGCTCCAATTGGGGTTGATTTTTCTGGCTGACAGTATTGTTGTGACTGTTTTGAATCAGCCTGTGCATACACAATTTGGGGTAATTAGGAAAGGTGGTGAAATCACTGAAATATTAACAGTAAGATTTTCTCAGCAGGTGTGCAGGGAGTTATAATGAGAGTGGTGAAAGCAACAGTTTCTACTGATGGAATGCAACGCTGGTCTTAAGTCTCTGGGTTAACTATGTGCTGTAGTGGTTTTAAAGTGCAATCCCTGTGTGGTCTGCTCCAGTTGAAATGAACTGGCTTAGACCAGAGGAACTCTGAACAGGATTGCACTGCGATTGCTGCTAGAATACCTGGTAGCAAAATGTACAAATAAGCACTGATTCAAAACCTTCCGAGGCAAGTGGCATGTTTCAGCTGATGTCAATAGGAAGCACACAACAGCTATAACACAAGCAGAAAGGGGGGAGACTAGAGCCTGGACAGGGTCCATCAAAAACTGATGCTCACCTTGCAAATGATCCCCCTGGAGGGGACCAATTTTTTATTGACAAAATATTTGCAGTTCTTGGATCTGCAACTGCAAACAGAGCAACATTTTCGGTCATTTGTTTGTCCGAGCCAATTAGCAACAATTTAATCTGATATGAATTGTGGACTGGAAGCAACCAGGAATCTAGAGAGATCTCCCCTGGAGAAGGCCCAGTTTTAGGTTCCCCACTGCCAGGCCCTGCCCTCCAGCCACTGATCAGCTGGCTGGTGGTAAGTCATGCCAGGCTTCTTTGCCAGCATGACAGAGGAAATGACATCATCACACCAATGACGTCCAGGTGTTGCTATGGTATTTGGGCAAAACCCCTATGGTAAAACTGGCTTTTACCGTAGAGTTTTGCCCAAATAACAGAGTGTCATCTCCATGCTGCTGGTGTGATGATGTCACTTCCAGCGTGACACCAGTGACAAGGCCTAGGCCTTCCTCCTTTTCCAGGTAAGTTCTTTCTCCAGGGACCTGGCAACTCTACTCAATTTAGTCATTAAAAAAGCAAGGGAGGAAAGAGACCAGGTGCCACCATTTTAAAAATGGGAGCCATGATGGTGCTAAGTTCTGTAGTCATCTAGCTTCACTCAGAGTTTTCCTTTCCCCCACCAAGTCCCTCTCTTTTCAGATTCATATATTTTTATACAGTGACCAAGCTGGGCTCAGCATAATACATAGATTCCAAAGCCATTTGTTCAAGCCAGAATCCACAATGGTATCTAGCGTAAGCTTTGCAAGCCGCCCATGGCCTGGCACATCTTCCACAAGCCTCGGTGGTTCCTGGACCAGCATCCTTTCAGGGTTCCTCTCTTGTCTGTCTTTTAGAGAAAAATCCTCCCCAAGAGGGCAGTAGCCACAGGCCAATCAGAGCCTGGTGTCACATTAAGAGGCATCAGACACGCCTCCGCATAACAACATTTTGATATTTTAATTAAAAAATGGCCAAAGGAAAAAGACCAAGAGAATTCACACACCACACACACACACACCCCTTCAAGAGTGACTATGCGTTTGACAGCATGCCAATTAACCACCTCAGAAACTGGGTAAGATGCAGGGAAGAGAATAATGGGGTGTTACACTCTGCTTGGCTTCAGACTGCTGGCAGAATGGCGGGCTCTCCCGTCTCCCCGGTGGAGTTTTCACACGGCAGCGTCAAGCAGCTCTAATCAGCCCAAGAATCCTGATAGGAGTGTCCGAGAATACCCTGAAATTATTGAATGGCGGCCGAAACAAACAGTGATCTTCCCAACGTTAGCAAATCAGCTAACGTGTGCCGCCTCCCCCAAGGGGCTTCACGCTTCCTCACCCAAAACGGCAACTGCCAGTCGATATGTAATGACTGCCCTGAAAACAAAACAGAAATGCCACACATTCTTGATGCTCATCTCTTTGTTTCTCAAGCAGAGGAGCATCGGTTTCTCATTGAAACCAGTTTCAAATCTGCCTTTGCCGTCAAGTCGCAGCTGAACTATGACAACCCTCGCAGAATTTGGCAAAAGCCTTGCTTCTCCAGCCGAACGTTGCTAGATGACCTATTTGTGTTTTGGCTTGGGGAAGCCGATCTATCTATTTATTTATTTGTGCTTTTGCCCTGCCCTTCTTCCAAAGAGCTCAGCGTGGCAAACACTGTTCTCCCTTCCTTTGTTTTACCCTCAGCTGCGTGGTGAGTTCGGCTGAGAGAGACTGGACGGAAGTCACTCAGAGAGTCTCATCTCAAGCTGGGATTTGAACCTGGGGGCCTGCAGCCTCAACCAGGACACCATACTGGCTTGGAAAGCGCCTTGAGAATCTCTGAGGATTAAGGGTGGTCAGGCTCCCTCCACCGTACAATTCTGCACAGGCATGGCCCAATCACTGTCCCCTCACTCACTCCCCACCATTACAGAGAGGTGGTGCAGCAGTGTCTGCCCTCCTCCCTACTGCACTGTGGGGAAAGCAGTGCCCATCCCCATTGTAGCAGGCCAGGAAGCAGTCTTGCACTCTCCTCACCTTCCAGAATGCCTCTAAGCAAGGCCAGATTGGGCCTGCCCCACTCTGCCCCCCAGTGGAGGGAGGAAATAAAACAGCAGGCTCCCCATGGCCACCCACCTTGAACCGGAAGTGGGGGGTGTCTCCAAGGCAGTGGCAGATTAACCATTAAGCAGACTGAGCACGTGCTTAGGGCACCAGGGCCAAAGGGGGCACCACAAAGTTGGGAAAAGGGTGAAAAAATGTAAAAGAATGCCTTTCAGGTCATGAATATTGGAACTTTGATACATTTAACTTGTGAAATATTAAAATAGATGTTGTATTGCATTGTTGTAGAACTTTATGAAGCCAAAGCTTGGCTTAGTTTGTACAGTATATTGTGTTATCATATGAATAAATTTTTGTATTGCTACAACCTGCATGGTATATCTGGTCAGGCTGGTCAACAACTAAAATGGACTGGGTCCGTGTGGAAAGGAGGGGGGCACCAAGATCGGTCAGTGCTTAGGGCACCAGGGAGCCTTCATCCGCCCCTGTTCCAAGGTCACTGGCTGCAGTGGCAGGCTCAGATGCTGAAGGATGGGTAGAGACGGGTGGGGGGAGCATTTGGTGCCTGAACACTGCGATCGCCTAGAGCCGCATAGCGGATTGGACAATTCCTGATTCTGCATACCTTCCAACTGTACCCAGGTACTAGAGATGTTCTCTTTTCTTTCCCCCTTGTCCATGTTTCTAGTAAATCACTGTCCTGTTATGAGAAAAGGCTTTCAAAATGTAATTCTTGAGGGTTTCTCTCTTTCTCTAGAACCTTCTGAGGGAAGCGGGTATGGATGCATCTTCTTCTATGGGGGCATAAAAAGAGGTGCTTCTGGAGGCTACCTCTCACCACCCCATTACCCCAACTCTCACCATCACAGCACCTTCTCAGGAACCAGGTCAACTAATACTCCATCCTCGTGGTTCCCTGCAAGTTTTTTAAAGACCCTGTGGCAGGCTGGGACCACCCAACAGGGCTCCCTGGACTCTTATGTCACAGTGCAGAGCTGAGCTTGGTCTTCTCTGACACACATATTCATTCAGAAACATGGTCAGGACGGCACCATGAAATGCATGGCCTCTGCCTCACAAGTTACTGAGTTATATCTTGAACTGTTGATCATGGATTGTGGGACAATTATGGGTTTGTAGATATACTAGGAATAAGGCCCACTGTGGAAACAGATGCAACGGTCTCTAGAAAGAGGGTCCTGGAGAGTGCAGGGGCCTGCAGCAGTCACCCTTCCCACCCACCCCTCCCCGCCAGCTCTGCCAGAGGGGCATGGGAAGACCACTGTAGGAGAGGAGGCATGCTGCAGTGACTGCTGGTGTCAGAGGGAGGCCAGGGCTTGCTCTGGGCGGGACGGTAGGCTTGTTGCTCCTGTGTGCTGGAGGGTGCTCACCCTGGCTGCCGGGATGAACTGTGTCCTGTGATCCAGCACAGTGCTGGCCCCCACTCCCTGTACTGGTGTGTGGGGCCGTAAGCTGGTGTGGAGCTGGGCCAGTCAGGTGGAGGGTGAATGAGGGAGTGGTGCGCTGTGGCGCAACCGCGGAGGACTGGGCAGATTGCACCTTTACTGTCACCCCTGCCCCCGGCCCCCACACTGCTGGCATTGACCAGGCAGGACTGGAGCAGGTGCCTGTCAGGGGGCGGCAGTGGACAAGCAAGAACGCCGGCGGTGGTGGCAGCAGCAGCAGGACTCCCGGGCCCGTTCCACTCCCCCCCTCAGCCTCCTCCTTCTCCGTTAGTACAGCGCTGTGGCTCCCTGCCTCCTACCCACTTCCCCGGTAGGGTGCTCGGTGGCGGCGATGTGGAGTGTGGGCAGTTCTGGGGTGGGTCGAGGCCCCTCACCCAGGAACCCTGCGTGTCACTGGTTGGTCCTGGGAATGAATATTAGGGCCAAATGTCCACAAACACTGGCTTGGCTTTTTCTGTGGCCTGCAGTGGTACGCTGCTGTCTCCCCTCTTCCCCAGACCCCATGGGGGAGGTGCGATGGAATGGGCCGCTGCTGCCTCCCCGCTTGGCCACCTCTGGTGCCTTTCCAGGCGGCTGGGTGGACCCAGTGCATGTTAGCCTGGCCGTCCTCTGAGGGCAGCTTGTCTGGGGGCCCAGAGTTTGAGCAAGGGTGCGGGGTCAACAGTGGCTCCTGGCAGCAGTTCTGGCTGAGTGCTGTACCTTGTAGTGGAGCGGCGGCAAGTGAGGGAATTGTTTTGGAGGCTGCCGCCTGAACAAGGTAGCACTGCCTCCCATCGGGCGCAGCGCCGCCATGCCCTCGTCTGGGGCCTGTAGGCCGGAGCAAGGGCCCCTGGCCACTGGAGCACCCAGCCCGTCCAGCGGCTTGAAGCACAGTGAGGACAAAAGGCTGGTCGCCGCCTCTGTGGGTGGGAACACGCTCATGGAGGCAGCAACACAGCCAGTGGAGAGAGACACCCTGTGAGTGACACACCAGGGTGCCAATCAATTCCGGAGCATGTGGAATCTTCTAGAGGGCGCCACCACCATTTGGCTTTTATAATATAGGGAGATATAAACGTGTAGGGTTTTCAAGGCAAGAGATGAGTACAGGTGGTTTACTGTTGTCTACCTCTGTGCTGACCCTGGACCTCCTTGATGGTCTCCCATCCAAATACTGACCAGGGTGGACCCTGCTTAGCTTCTAAGATCTGATGAGACTAAAATAGCCTGGGCCATCCAAGTCAGGGAGTGTGTGTGTGTGTGTGTATTCCTCTACATTTTCCTGGGATGGTCCAGGCTAGCCAAATCTCATCAGATCTCGGAAGAAGGGTTGGCCTTGGTCAGTATTTAGAAGGGAGACCACCAAGGTATACCAGGGCTTTGACACAGAAGCAGGCAACAGCAAACCACCTCTGAACATATCTTGCCTTGAAAACCCCATGGGGTCGCCGTAAGTCAGCTGTGACTTGAAGGCAAAAAACAAAAAAAAAATTCCTTTATTCTCCATGGAATTAAAGAGCGAAGAGGGCATTGATTCTTCGAGTTCTATAACTTGAAGAACCATCAACCTCTTCACTCTTTAATCCATGGGAAATAAAGGAAATGTAGAGGAAATGAAGACAGACTACATCTAGCAGGGAAGAGATATCAGTTACTATTAAGTAGTGGAGGGTTGGGCTCTTTAGTCTGCAACACGCCTTTGAATACAAATTAGGGTGGTCCAAACATGTCCCTATTTTCATCTCAGAACGATGGGCATTGAGAATTCTGTTAGTTTTCACTGGCATTTTTGGCCGGATGCTATTAGAATAATTATTTTCATTGGAATACACCATAGAGCATCTTCTTCTGAAAACAACATTCTTTAGGATTTGGTTGCCATGTGCATGGTAGAGATTAGGTATAGCTGCATCCCCCCACCCCCGAACTTTTCAAAATCAAAGTAATATTGGTTATCATTACAGGAATCTGTGTGTAAGTCGGTGTTAAAGCTCCCTGGCCCCTTGCACTAGGACACAGAATGGGTGTGAAGTGAGAGTCCAGTTTGACTACTGGAAGCCTCACTGTAAGCTAATTACATATGGTAATTTTGTCTGGAGGAAGACCAACTTGAAAGTGAATCCAATTTAACGGTGGGAAGATTGTTATAAGAAACATCTCATTGTGAACCCAGAAGTCCCTTAAAGTGCTAATTTTTCACTTCAATAATCAGATTGCTGCAGCTAGGATTTGAAAATAGCTTAATATTCACGGCGTATTACTGGCACTTGGAAAGAGGACGTAACAGAGTGGGGCTTAAATTCCAGTTTCACGTGGGCTACTTAAAAGGCGGTGAGGAATTAGCACTCTGCGTTCTATAAATTTCACATAGGTTGCATTTCATACTTAATAGGATTTATGCTAACGGTAAATAAAGTAAAATATATAGTCGTGCTCTCCTCCCCGCCATTACATAAATCCAGAATTAGTCTTATTACATTGGATTAACTTGGAGAAGACCCCCTTCAGTCTGGGCATTTGAAATTAATCCTATTTTAAATAGGACCCATTGCAAATCAGGAAACCCCCCAGGACCTACTGAACTTGTGGTGATGCTATTGCGAGCATGATGAAGCCTAAAGAATTCCCCCCCCCAAATGAAGAACATTCGGTCTGTGTTTTCTAGAGGCTGAGGTTGGCAAAGAGACCCCCCTCCATACGTTCTGAGAACTGAGTGCAGGAGGGCCATGGACTTAGATTCCAGATGCTTCTGCAAAACACTCGCAAACTTCTACAGTTCTGCAGGGCCTGTAAGACAGCTCTTCCACCGAACTTTCGATTAGGAGCCGCCTTAAAGACCGAGGAGTGACCCTGTGCCCTGGTTTTACCACCTTCAGTCTATCTCGCCGCATAAATTACTCGATCAAATTGAGCCGATTTGAGAATACCACCAGGACTATCACCTAAGTAGTGGTACGGCTGGATTCAGGAATCTCTGCTCTGCACTTTGTTTCCAGCACTTTCAAAAATGGATACTGATTGTTTATGGATGTTTTTAATTGCATTTATATATGCATTTTATGTAAGCTGCCCTAAGCCTGCCTTGGGGGGAAGGGCAGGGTATAAATCAAACTAATAAACAAACAAACAAACAAACTCTAGGGACTGTGTTTGCCTAGGATTGCCAGGTTCCCCCGGCCACTGGAAGGGGGATGGGGGGTAGTGTTGTCAGATCCAGGTTGGGAAACTCCTGTTAATCTGGGTATGGAGCCTGGGAAGAACAGAAACCTCAGTGGGGTATAATGACACAGAGTCCAACCCCCAAAGCATCCATTTTCTCCAGGGAAGCTGCTCTCTGTAGTCCAGAAATAACCTGTAATTCCAGCGGATCTCCAAGGCCCACCTGGAGGTTGGCATCCCTACTTCCCAGGGTTCCTAGAATTCACGAAATCCACAGGAACATACTGAGGGCAGTTCCCAAAGACTTAGGTGTTCCTCAGAGTCCTCCCTCCTTAGTAAGAATTCAAATAGACAAGCACTAATAACAGAGTAGGAACTTTTTTATATTCCAGTTTTATATGGGATATTTAAAATGCTGTGAGGAATTAGCACTCTCCTTCTAGAAACCTGACATAGGTCACCTTTAGGGCTGTCAGACCTCCCGCTGTGGCAGAAGGCCTCCAGCTGGCAGCCGTCTTTGCCCATCAATGCTCCAAAAGGTGGCAGGAGGGGGGGGAAGCAACATTGGCAGAGTTGCTACATAACTTCCAGGGGAAAAACCTGAACTGATATAGGGGTAGCTCTAGGAATTACTGGAAACTCTATGATTTTGCCACGGGGTTTCCAGTGATTCTGATTTATTCTACATCACTTCGAGGTTTCCCCCAGAACTGATACAGAGACGCTGCCAATATGGCACTCCCCCCCATATCTCTTCACCCAACCCTCCCGCCAGTTGTCAGACTCAATCTGGCAACCCTAGATACGTTTCAAATTTACTAGGGTTAACACAAATAGTAGAGACAGTATAATACAAGTGAACGTTGAAGGGTTAAACCTCCATCCCCTTTCTGAGGAAAACTGAGGTAGTTTTTGCATATTGTGGTTGAAACGAGATATGCGACCTTTCACTCATCGATCTGAGGCCTAAGTTTGAAAAACTTCATTGGCAGTAGGGAGTGCTGGGCCAAGACTTTTCTCATGAGCAAAACGTATTAATTTCCGGTTGGCCCAGGGGCTAGGAGATTCTTGGACGCCTGTGTCTGAAACACACCCCATCTGTGAATCCCACTACAACGTTCTGGCTGCCATGATTTGCCTATTTCATCAAAGCACAAAAATTGCTGGCTGGTCTTAAATTTTAAGCGCATGAATCTTTTTTGTGTGTGATTTTTAAAACTCCTCACTTACCTTGAGGGCTTTGGTGATTTTTTTATTTAGAATGACAGTACCGCTATAAAAGAAATAATCAACACTTTATGATGCCAAAGTATGCATCCGCTTTGAGAATGGGTGGCTACATCCCTCCCGCTTTTCGAGTAATCCAGCTACATGTAAATACCCAAGTAACCATTTCAGAGGGCCATTGCAAACACTTAATATTTTTCCCTTGAGGGAATCCTTACTTGTCTACGACTAGTTCAGTCTTTAACTTTCGTTTATGATCCTCAAGACATATTAAATTAATTTTAATAGCACAATATTTTCTTTTGTACTCCCAGGCAATACAAATTAAACTAATTTGTTGAAGAGATAGAATTTAATGGGGTTTTTTTAGGGGGGGAGGTTCTTTGTTAGCATGGGACAGGCACAAGCCATTTGTTTACGCATAATGTTTTCCCTCGGTTGTTCCCTCACGCTGGCTTTGATTTGCTGCAAAAGGCCTGGAGACAATAGCAACACCGAAAAATGAAAATAAAAATCCAGGATAAGAAGCCATAATGCTTTCTTTCTATATATATTAAACGTCTTTCACGTAAGGTGGAGATGTTAAAGGAGGAAAGGTGGAAAGGGATCACAAAGATTGGAACCCGTGAAGTACAGCATGACCAGCCAGTTGGAACCTTGGTTTTCAGTTTCAGGAACAGCAACCATTGCATGAGCCTTGTAACACACACTCTAAAAAGAAGAGATTGGATTTATACCCCGCCCTTCACTACCCGAAGATAGGAGAGCCTGGCGTGATGTGGTCCATGGGGTCACGAAGAGTCGGACTCGACTGTGCAAGTGAACAAAACAACAACAATTTCACTACCCAAAGGAGTCTCAGAGAGGCTCACAAACTCCTTTTCCTTCCCCTCCCCACAACAGACACCCTGTTGGGGCTGAGAGAGCTCTGACAGAAACTGCTCTTTTTCAAGGACAGCTGTGCCAGAACTATGGCATGCCCAAGGTCATCCAGCAGGTGCAAGTGGAGGAGTGGGGAATCAAACCCGGTTCTCCCAGATTAGAGTCCATGCAGATTAAAGTCTAAACCAGACATGTCAAGCATATGACCCACCACTTTGGTGTAGTGATTAAGAGCATGGACTCTAACCTGGACGAACTGGGTTTGATTCCTCACTTTTCCACATGCAGTTGCTGGTGTGACCTTGGGTCAGTCATAAGTTCTTTCAGAGCTGTTCTCTCAAGAGCAATTCTCAAGAGAGCTCTCTCAGCCCCACCTACCTCACAGGGTGTCTGTTGTGGGGAGGGAAAGAGAAAGGGATTGTAAACTGCTCTGAGACTCCTTCAGGTAGTGAAGGGTAGAGTATAAATCCATTCTCCTCCTCCTCTTCAGAATCTCTTTGGCACCACCCCCCAAGCCCAGCTGAGCAGCTTCCCACTTCCAGGCAGCTTGGGGAAGGCGCCCAAGGGCACAAGCGCCTGTGGAAAGCCACTGGCCGGTTTGCCAAACATGTCCTCTAATGGAAGCTTGTGAACGGAGCAACTGATTGGGCTGGGCGTGCTGTGTGCAGGAGCCTGGGTGTGAGAGAAGAGCATTGCACTTATGTAAGGGGTGCAATGCATGCAGAACACTGAGGGTCAGGGGCGGAGGAGGCCCACACGAGTTGGGTGAGCTGGAGCCAGCTGACTCACTAACTGACCCAAAAGTGCACGGCTCCTCTCTTGCCTCTATCCTTCAGCAGCTAAGGGAGGATGAAATAAGAGGCGAAGCCAAAAGACATGTCTGCTCCCCGGGCTCCCTGCATGCAAGTGCTCCCTTATGGAACAGTCCTCATGGAAACAGGGGTGAGATGAAGTTCAAGGATGGGAGCAGGCATTCAGAAAAGCATGCTGGTTTTGCACAAAGCGGAGGGGGGCGCTGGATGTGCATCGGTGTGCTTGCACAAGGGGAGTAATATTTTGGGGGGTTGGATGATGCCGTGGAGTTAGCAGGAAATGAAAGTCTGCAAAAGGCAATTAAAGTGGAGCTGGCGTCTTTGGAGAGGGACAGCACTTGAAAAATTGCTGGGGAGCATCACAGTTCCCCCTGTGGTTCAAGCTCCTTGCTGAATTTGGGACTTTGACAGAGGGAGGTGTGGGATTGTTGTGCGGCTGCCACACACCCCTCCCCTCCAATGCTCCATCTAAGCCACAAAGTCTCATGAGCAAAAATTCTACTTTGTGAGCTACTGGTGGCATTAAAGTTGTGAGCAAGCGATTTGGCTACTGCATAAATTGGTTTGCTCTGGAGCCATCCTTCCTGAGCTAAGACAAAAATGTGTGAGCCGGAGGCTAAAAAACTGTGAGCTGGCTCACACTAACTCAGCTTAGAGGGAACACCCCTCCCCAAAGTCTGAGGGCCGCAGGGGTTTCTTTAAGGCAGGACTCATGGGGTTTCCCTGGTTGATGCCACTTGGCCTCCTATCTTTGGCTGCCACGCGTGCGGCAACGGAATGCAGCACTTCAGACTCCAGCTCATTAAAAGCTTCTGAAATGTGTTAGCCTTTCAAGAGCCATGAAAGTCTCTAGTTGTTGCACCTTGATTGTCAGGCAATCGCTCTCTGCACTGTGCAAAACGTCTTGTGCATATTGAGCAATGGGTGGTCAGTTAGATGCTGAGGAGAGGTGCGGATCACGATCAGTGGTAAAATATCTCCAGTACCTGGTATAACATTTTATGGCACACGTGGCCTGACATTTATGTCAGATTCAGCCCTCATAACAAACGAGTTCAACACCTCTGCTCTAACAGTTACTGCATTGTGGAAATGGCTGATATTCTCCGAGATACCTTTGTGTTCGGCAAAGGGCAATTTATTTGTTTGCAAAGCTTTTGGGAAGATTTGGGGAAAATATTAGGCTTAGTCAAGAGGATGCCATCAGTGCAAGCCTTTCCATTTAAAGAGTACAGGAGGAGCTAGGCTCAAAGGACAGGGAAGCAGGCCTGCCAACTTCCGGGTGGGGCCTGGAAATCTCTTGGAATTACAACTCACCTCCAGACTACAGAGGTCAGCTCCTCTGGAGAAAATGTCTGCTTTGGAAGGCGGACTGTATGGCATTATACCCTGCTGAGGTCCCTGTCTTCCCCAAACCCCGTCCTCCCCAGGGTCCACTCCCCAAATCCCCAGGAATTTCCCAACTTCGAGTTGGCAGCCCTACGTGAAAAAAGAATAAAATGTTTTGTTGTTGTCCACACCAGTCTAACATTATGTCTAGATGTTACACACTCCAGGTTTCTGGTTGGTGATGTGTTGTCTGGCAAAAGTAATCACCACAAGTAGGGATGGGCACAAACAAGGAAAATATGATTCAGTTTGTGGTTTGGGTCATGCCTGGGTCGCAAACCATGAAGCATCACAAACTTTTAGCTGCTGAATGAACTGGTTCGGGTTGTGAACTGGTAGAATGCCCCCTCAGTATCCTAAAGATACCAAACTCACAGGGACTCTCTGGCTGACTCTCCTCTACCTAACCTCCAAGTGTGGCAAAGATTGGATTTATGAGGCTTGACCGTCCCAAAGAAGGTGTCCCCAGGAAAGTGCTTCCTGGGGAAATAACAGGTGCAGGTTCAGGAGTGTACAGAACTGGTCCTGTGCAAACTAGAGACATCAAAGTCACAGGGGACCTCCCCCAGATGCTCCTCTACATGCCCTCCAAGTTCCACCCCCTATTGCTTTGAAGTTTGGTAAACATTTAGACTGAGCCTAGATAGTTTGTCTGGAAATTAACGAACTGGCACAAACCTCAATGAACAGCTTGCGAGTTTGTGGAAAGTCTGTGCCAGTTGACCTGCCACAAACTTGAGTTTGTGAACCACGAACCACCCGAAATTCATCATGAACTTTAGTTTGTCAGCCGGTTTGTGCCCATCCCTAACCACAAGTATTGACCATTACAAATGTTAATTGCACTGTGTGGTGTAAAGTTTTTAAATCTTTCCCTGAAGCTCCTATACGTCCCTGCCAGTTTGCTAAAGGAAATGTTAGCTGAGGCAACGGGCACCCATCTATGGCCTCCATGAGGCTGCTGTCACCTGTCCATTTACTGACCACCGACAACTAGCCTTTAACTCACTGAACCATTGGGCCAGAACTTTATAGCTGTTTCAAGCTGTACCCATTGTTTTAATTGTTATAATGTTTTATCGTGTTTTAAATTGAAATTGTATTTATTATAATTACTAGTAGTAAAGCCCATTGTAAAAGCAATACAATGAGCTCTAAAAAGATGTGAGAGGTACCTGACAGGCCTGATTCCATTCCATGCATTTCCACATGTGTGAAGGCACCTCCACACAGGCCCTCAGCGTTTTCTTATGCATCCTTGTCTCTGTATCCATCTGTCTGCCTGCACAGAGGCCCCCGGTGGCAATCCACTTTCTCCCCCCTCCCCAGTGCTCGGGCCCCTGCAGCTTGTGGATGTCGGCCTCACCCTTCTCCTTGGCCGCCTTATCCTCTATGGCAGCGGTCCCTGTCTGCTCTGCTCACTGCTCCCCAGGCATGTCGGAATGACATGAGGGGGGGAAGTTGCTTATAGCGACCTGCCCATGTCCCAGTCCCCACCAGGACTCGCAGACAGCTGCTGGCGGGACAGAAGGCCAACTGCCCCCCCACACCATTGTGGGAAAGAGAGAAAAGTACTTCTTTCTCTACTTGCTCTACCCCATGCATAATCTTATAAGCCTCGATCATGTCACCTCTCAGCCGTCATTTCTCCAAGCTAAAGAGCATTTCTCCAAATGCTTCAACCTTTCTTCATAGGGAAAGTGTTCCAACCCTTTTATCATTCTACTTGCCCTTTTCTGCACTTTTTCCAATGCTATAATATCCTTTTTGAGGTGTGGTGACCAGAACTGTACACAGTATTCCAAATGAGGTCACACCATCGATTTATACAGGGGCATTATGATACTGGCTGATTTGTTTTCAATTCCCTTCCTAATAATCCCCAGCATAGCGTTGGTCTTTTTTACTGCAGTCGCACACTGTCTCAACATTTTCAGTGAGTTATCTACTATGATTCCAAGACCTCTCTTTCGGTCTGTCTCTGCCAGTTCGGACCCCATCAACATGTATTTATAGTTAGGATTTTTGGCCCCAATGTGCATCACTTTGCACTTGGCCACATTGAACCCCATTTACCATGTTGATTCCTACTCGCCCATCCTTGACAGATCCCTTTGGAATGCCTCACAGTCCTCCCTGGTTCTCACCACTCTGATCAGTTTAGTGTCATCCACAAATTTAGCCCCTGCTTACTGTCAGATCTTAATCTTTAATGAACAAGTCAGACCCAGGACTGATCCCTGCGGTACCCCACTGCTTATCACCCTCCACTGAGAAAATTGCCCATTTATATTCACTCAATGTTTCCTATTAATTAGCCAGTTTTTGATCCACAAGAGGACTTGCCCTTTTATCCCATGACTATTGAGCTTACTTAGGAGCCTTTGATGAGGAACTTTATCAAAAGCTTTCTGGAAGTCAAGGTAAACAACATCTGTTGGGTCCTCCTTGTCCACATGTTTGTTCACCCCCTCAAAGAACACTAACAGGTTAGTGAGACAAGATCTTCCCTTACAGAACCCATGCTGAGTCTTCCTCAATAGTTTTTGTTCATCAATGTGCCTACTAATTCTCTCCTCAATAACAGTTTCCACCAGCTTACCCGGTATTGACATCAGATTGATTGGCCTGTAATTTCCCGGATCTCCTCTGGAGCCATTTTAAAGATGGGGATGACATTAGCTACCTTCCAGTCCTCGAGAATGGAGGCAGATTTTAATGAAAGATTACATATTTTTTTAAGGAGATCCACAAGTTCACATTTGAGTTCTTTCAGAGCTCTTGGCAGCTTCACGTGTGCACTGCAAATTACTTCTGAGAGCAACACTAGAACCACTAGAACCCAACAAACTTGAATTGTATCACTGTGCATCCAACCATCATATTATGAGTACTTACCTTAAACGTTGACCTTCAAAAACAGAAGGACTTTTATATATCAAACAGGATATTATCTGCAAACCTACCACTGCAATGTATGTTTTAGCTTGCCACATACAGTTTGTCGGGGAAAACAACTGCAGACCTTTGCATCCATTTACTGGGGGGGGGGGGAAGAAAGCCAAGAATAAGAAACCCTAACCTCTCAAAAAAGTGAGGAGCCTGCTGGAAGAGATTTTAATTTAGATAACCTCAGGCTTTTCAGTCTTGGAAGCCTTTCCAAAAGAAGAAAAACACTCGGCCCCTTAACCTTGAACACTGGACCGATGAAAGCAGTCTCATGGGTTGCAACACCCCCATTCCCACACCAACAGTACCCACCCACATTTCTCCCCGCATCACAATATTGCTGTTAGCTGTGCTCCATCTGCTGCTGGCTGTATTTATTTACTTTGCCACTGCTTTTCTGACTTGAAAGCTGAGAGGGTGCTTGTTCTATGGGTTAAAGGTATTTATTGTGTGGTGTGGGGGAAACAATGCAAGCACAGTGGTGCTGATGTATTACAAATTTGTCGTAACAATTTTGTAAGCTGCTGGGAAGGCCACATATGGTTGAAAGACAGTGTCGGAAAAGCTTTTAAAATACAAATAAGTACAAAAATTGTCCTGTGAGAGGCTAGCTATAATTGTATCGCGTGAAACAGCAAAATGTACAGTCCCTGGTGCCTTAGCGTTCACATGCATGTGTTCACTAGGAACTAGATCTATCCTTTCTGTACTCGGAGATTTAACCTCTATTATGGAGACTTGGTTTCCCAACTTCTAGGTGGGGCCTGGAGATCTCCCAGAATTATAACTGATTTCCAGACTATAGATATCATTCTCCCTGGAGAACATGGCTGCTTTGGAGGCTGGACTCTCTGGCATTATACCCCACTGAAGTCTCTCCCCTCCCCAATCTTCCCCCTCCCCAGGCTCCATTCCCAAGTCTTGAGGTATTTCCCAACATGGAATTGGCAACTCTAAAGAGCAAGACCTGAAAGGTGATGGATGACAACTCAAGGAATGTACTCTAGCAAAATTTTAACAAGGCCTTGTGCAAAAGGTGAGCCCAGGGACCAAATAGGAGACTGATTTCCCACGTCTAGAGAGGAATCAGAAAAGAAGGGCAGTTCCTGGCAAGCAGGGAGAGTCAGATCAATTCATTAGAAGATCTGCCCTTTAGAAGTGATACAGACAGAAGAAGGAAGGTAGGTGAGGAGGTAGGTGAGCTTTCTATACCCCGCTTTTCTCTACCTTAAGGAGTCTTCAAAGTGGCTTCCAATCACATTCCCTTCCCCTTCCCCACAACAGGCGCCTTGTGAGGTAGATGGGGCTGAGGGAGTCCTGAGATAACTGTGACTGTCCCAAGGTCACCTAACAGGCTCTGTGTGGAGGAGTGGGGAATTGAACCTGGTTCTCCAGATTAGAGGCCACCGGTCTTAACCAGTGCACCAGCACATTAAAGCAAATTTTGCAGTAAGAACCTCGCCCTACACTCCATCTCACTTCTCCTCTGATCAGTATCTCATCCGTGAAAGATCTGATGGACAATCCAAGAGGGATTCGCCTTCTTGGTGCTTTTATCTTTTGCCCACTCCTCCACAATATACACAAAGACTGTGAATCTGGGTGTGCTGCTCTAAAGACGCTTAGATGTATACTGCTGCAAACTCAAAAATTCAAGTATAACAGAATAAAGAACACCTTATCCATTGCAAAATAGGGGCCAAAAAAAAAAAGTCGTAGAAGAAAGACTCTTCAAAATAGGACCACGATGTACTGAAACACACCGATCTTCCCCATTTATGCTGAAAGTTTATAGAAAACCTGGTAGTGATAGCAAAACTCTCAACCAGGCCAATACATTGTGATTAACTTCGGGTTTGGGTTGCCTCTGAAACCACTAGGGCTGCCAGCCTCCAAATAGTGGCTGGTGATCTTCAGGAAGCTCCAGGGGGCAGAGATCAGTTCCTGCGGAGAAAATGGCCGCTTTAGAAGAAGAAGAGATTGGATTTATACCCCGCCCTTCACTCGGAGTCTCAGAGTGGCTCACAAACTCCTTTCCCTTCCCCTCCCCGCAACAGACACCCTGTGAGGTAGGTGGGGCTGAGAGAGCTCTGAGAGAAACGGCTCTTTTTCAAAAACACCTCTGACAGAGTCACAGAACTATGGCTTGCCCAAGGTCATCCAGCAGCTGCGATTGGAGGAGTGGGGAATCAAACCCGGTTCTCCCAGATTAGATTCCGTGCACTTAACCACTACACCAAACTTTAGAAGGTTGACTCTATGGCATTATTCCCCACTGAAGTCCCTCCCCTCCCCTCCCCAAACCCCGCCCTCCTCAGACTCCAGCCCCAAAATCTCTACATTTCCCAAACCGGAGTTGCCAACCTTGGAAACCACAGTTCTCTGGAGAAAACGAGGCAGCTTTATAACACAGGCACAATTTGGATTTTGTTCTTGTTACTAGGCTTAAGTGAGGGCTGAACGCTTATAATAGCCTTTGTTTGAAAAGAGCCATATTATGCATTCCATGCCGGTCTATGCTCCCTCTAAGTGAGTAAAATTATGCATTCATTTTGAATATGATCTCATATTTATTAGGGAGTATCTGGGAAGATTAAAACACAATAACTTTCAGAGAGAAAAAATCAAATGATGCTGGCATTTCTTTCGGCTTGTGATTACGGTGGTATACAAATTATTGTTTCCCACGACAAAAGAATCAATGAAATGGATTTTTATGTAGTCTAATTTTGTCAGCATAACAATGCGATACCATCTATACTTCGCTGGGGTATTGTATTAGTTATTAAATTTTCAAATGGTGCTATTTTTTCCTCCCTCAAAAGTTAAAAATTCACAGCCTGTTGTAAACACTAAATAACTCTACGACGGAGACCCAAGGGGTTGCTAAATTATGCATTAGAAACTGTGCTTTTGACCAGACTATTCCGTAACTGTTAAGCGCAGAGCCACCTACAAATAAGTGAACTTCACAGTCCACTTTATCTTCTCTCTCTTTTTGTCCTGGGATAAATATGTTTCTGCATTTCCAGGCTGCAGTTTCAAAATAATACTCATTGGCCTAGACGCTTTGAAGAAGGAGCTGGGTCTGTTTAGCCTGGAGAAGAGGCGACTGAGAGGTGATATGATAACCATCTTCAAGTACTTGAAGGAGTGTCATCTAGGATGGTGCAGAGTTGTTTTCTGTTGCCCCAGAAGGTCGGACCAGAACAAACGGGTTGAAATTAAATCAGAAGAGTTTTCGGCTAAACATTAGGAAGAACTTCCTGACAGTTGGATTGGTTCCTCAGTGGAATAGGCTTCCTTGGGAGGTGGTGGGCTCTCCTTCTTTGGAGGTTTTCAAACAGAGGCTAGATGGCCATCTGACAGCAATGCTGATTCTGTGAACTTAGGCAGATCATGAGAGGGAGGGCAGAAAGGGTTGCCTCAGTGCTTAGTTCTTGTAGCCTTTTTTCACACACCCAGGGAAATGCTGATTGCCACTTTGGGGTCAGGAAGAAATCCTGGAGGTTTTTTGTCATCTTCTGGGTGTAGAACAGCGGTCACTGGATGTGTGTGGGGGAGGTATTTGTGAATTTCCTGCATTGTGCAGAGTGGGTTGGACTAGATGACCCTGGAGGTCCCTTCCAACTCTATGACTCTATTCTATGATTCTAAGACTATTTTATTTCACTCGGTTCAGGGGGATACAGCACATGCATTGCATGCAGAAGGGTACAGGTTCAGTCTCTTGTCAGGTAGAGTAGACCAGGGCTCCTCCCCCTTTCTGAGCCTCTGGGCACCTTTGGAAATCAGACACAGTGCAGTGGGCTTGGCCACAGAATGGCTGCGGCAAGAGGCGGAGCCAGTCACAAAATGGTTGCCGTGGGTTACCTTCAATCACATAGTAAAGAACTTTGTGCCGTGGTGGCAGCTGCTGCCAATGCAACATTTTAGAAAATCTGCACAGCCAATCAGAAGCTCTGCTGGGCAAAGCCCCACCGGGCCCCTCCACTTTCTAAAAAAAACCTTGGTAGGCACAAGAAAAGGTGTTGGCGGGCCCCACCGCACTCACTGAAACCACATTGGGGACCCCTGGAGTAGAAAACTCTCTTCTAGATGGACCAGTAGTTCTGGGTGTAGGGTCGCCAACTCCAAGTTGGGAAATTCCTGGAGATCTGGGGTTGGAGCCTGGGAGGAAAGAGTTTGTGGAGGGGAGGAAGCTCAGCAGACTATAATGCCACAGGGTCACCCTCCTTAGCGGATGAATATATGAATCTGCCTTATACAAAATCAGACCACACATCCACCTAGCTCAATGTTGGGTACTCTGGCAGCAGATGTCCTGCAGAGAAAGGTTTTTCTCAACACCTGCTACTGTGAACTTAAAGTTGCCAACCACCAGGTGGGGCCTGAAGATCTCCCAGAATTACAACTGATCTCCCGACAACAGAGATCAGCTCCCCCAGAGAAAATGGCTGCTTTGGAGGATGGACTCTACGGTATTATGCCCAGGTGATGTCCCTTCCCTTCCCAAACCCCACTTTCCTCAAGTACTGCTCTCAAATCTCCAGGATTTTCCCCATCTGGAGTTGCTGGCAACCCTATGTGAACTGGAGATGCTATGGGGTGAAACTTGGACTTCCTGTGGGCAAGCATGTGCTTCCCAACAGTGTCTTTTGCCCACTAAACAAGACCCAAAGGACCCAGACATCTCCTTCGACATCACTCTCTGCATCTGGAACAAGAAACTGAGCCATGGCTTTGCAGTTCTTTGCTCATCCTGTGGAATCTAGAGGGACAAGTGAGCACTAAAGATCAAGATCCAAACTGATGTGGCTGGAAAAAAAAGTTGCACACTCGAGTTGTTGTGTATTGAATGTGAATCGCTGCTATCTTTTCACATGTTAAGCTTGAGTCTGAATGTGGCTCCTCAGATGTTGCATTACCATTGGTCGGTTTCTGTGAAACCATCTGTAAATACCAATCACTGTGTGAGATTGTTGCAAAGAGGGAACGGTCCTGATTGGCCTTTATCCCAATATTGTTATTGGTCCTTAACTTATTATGGGTGTGGCTTTGACAGCCTGGGAGAGTTTAAAAGAAGGAGCTGTGCTCCCCTTGTTGTTGGTGTGTTCTGAGTTAGTGTTTGCTGTTACGAATAAAGCTGAAATTATTTGCTGAAATCAAAACGTTGTTGAGTTCCATACTTAACATGAGTGATACCCCAGACCAACCTTTGGTGGTCTGTTTGGTGTACTGGTGTATCAGTTTGGTGTAGTGGTTAAGTGCGCAGACTCTAATCTGGGAGAACCGGGTTTGATTCCCCCACTCCTCCACTTGCAGCTGCTGGATGACCCTGGGCAAGCTGTAGTTTTGGCCCAGCTGTTCTTGAAAAAGAGCAGTTTCTGTGAGAGCTCTCTCAGCCCCACCTACCTCACAGGGTGTCTGTTGTGGGGAGGGGAAGGGGAAGGAGTTTGTAAGCCGCTCTGACACTCCCTTGGGTAGTGAAGGGTGGGGTATAAATCCAATCTCCAAGATCCAAATCCAAAATCCAAGAGAGCCAGTTTGGTGTAGTGGTTAAGTGTGCAGACTCTGATCTGGGAGAACCGGGTTTGATTCCCCACTCCTCCACTTGCACCTGCTGATGTGACCTTGGGTCAGTCACAAGCTCTGGCACAGCTGTTCCTGAAAAAGAGCAGTTTGTGTCAGAGTTCTCTCAGCCCCACCTACCTCACAGGGTGTCTGTTGTGGGGAGGGGAAGGGAAAGGAGTTTGTAAGCCGCTCTGAGACTCCAAATGAAGGGCGGTGTATGAATCCAATCTCTTCTCTTTTTATCTTCTCAGTCTCCTCCTCCTGCTCCTGCTCCTGCTCCTCCTCCTCCTCCTCCTCTTCTTCTTCTTCTTCCTGGAGTCACATATTGGTATTATTTGCTACATTCAGCAACTGCTGTAAACTGTGACATCAAACATATAGTTTCAGAGGGAAGCCATGTCAGTCTACCGTAGAACAGCTAGATTCGAGTCCAGTAGCATCTTAGAGACTGACAGGTTTTCCAGGGTATGAGCTTTCGAGGATCAAACTTCTGATGAAGGGAGTTTTGGCTTTCTAAAGCTCATACCCTGAATATCTCGTTGGACTCTAAGGTGCCACTGGACTTGAATCTAACTATCAAAAATGTGCATATACTTTAATGACATAACATCTTTGCATTACCAGCTCATGTAGTATGAATACAGACATGGGGCTTTTCCCTCTGTTGTTTTACCAAACCCATGTTGGAACAGAAATTCCCCTCTGCATTGCATGCCGCTTTCACTTTCTTTGGTCATCAGGTTTTATGGTACCTCCTGCATAGATTTATGGCTGTTCAGGGGTGACTTTGCAGTCAGAACGGCATTGGCATGGAGTATTTTGAATGTGGTTTTGAGCTGCACCTTTGGTAAAACAGTGGAGGGAAAAGCCAATGTAGAATTGCCCATAGTTAAGAGAACTTTCTGTATCAATCTGCCCTGCTTTACTGGGAAGGTTACTGCCAACACTGCTCATCTCCTCAGTTTAGTTTACTAAAATACCTTGCCACACTTTGTGGTCTTTTGGAAAAGTGATCACTGTTTCCCCCACCCCCCCATATGAAATGTGGCCTATTGATATGCCTCAGTATTTTTGTCATCCCAATGTACTCCCCAAACTACAACTTTTTAAAGACTGAAGATTCAGAGGTAGGAAGGACAAGGGAGTTGACAGCAAGTGTGAGAGGACTGGGTTGGGTTGGATAGAGAACCCACAACTAGGGGAAGGAAGATTGAATTGGACAGTCAAATATGTGTTTAATATTAAAGAAAAACAAACAAAAAATCCAGTAATAGATAAACTCAGTTTAGGCCGCAATCCATTCTGCAATTACACATATCACTAGGGAACTTTAAAAACAGGTGTTTTTATATATCTAAACTGACTTATACTGATGGTTCATCAGTTTCACATTCCCTTAAATTTTCACCTCTCTTTCCCCTCCCCGCCCCCAGATCCTGGACACTGATGGCTGCTCAGATGAAGCTAAGTAAAGACTACAGGGATACAGAGATGCCAATTGCCATTTGGGAAATGCCTGGATATTTGGGGAGGAGGGGTTGCAGAGGGGAACAGGGTATAATGCCACAGAGTCCACCAAGTTTGGTGTAGTGGTTCAGTGCGCAGACTCTTATCTGGGAGAACCGGGTTTGATTCCCCACTCCTCCACTTGCACCTGCTGATGTGACCTTGGGTCAGTCACAAGCTCTGGCACAGCTGTTCTCTCAAGGACAGTTTCTGTCAGAAGTTCTCTCAACCCCACCTACCTCATGGGGTGTCTGTTGTGGGGAGGGGAAGGGAAAGGAGTTTGTAAGCCGCTCTGAGACGCCTTTGGGCAGTGAAGGGTGGGGTATAAATCCAATCTCTTCTTCTCTCTTCTTTGAAGTAGCAGTTTTTTTCCTAAGGGAATTTATCTCTGTTGTCTAGAGATCAGCTGTAACTCCAGGACATCTCCAACCCCAACATGTTGGCAAGCCGATGAATCTAAGTCCTTCAAAGGCATTTTTAATGTTTTGGGATGCTTAGGCATCTCCAGAAAACCCTGGAAACTTAGGGAAACAAACAGTGTTATCTGTGAACTTGTCTGATCAAGCTCTGGAAAGCTTCTTAATCCCCGCAAGGCTATAGTTTTGCATATTCTCGATTATGGTTGACGGATGCCTTTATTTTCTTTCACACAAAAAATAGATTTGAAATAAGCATATTCCAGCTTCGATGGAATCTCATTTTATATTCAGAACCGTCTGATAATTCCTTAGGGAAATTATTCTTAATTTACATATTCAAGGATTACGAGTTAGGCAAATTAACATTCAGAATCAGGTAATTATGGACTTCGGCAACATCACTTTCAGAAATTCCTTGAAAATAAGATTGAATGGGAATTGTGTAAAGATTCGACAAGAGGTTGTTGGGTTTTTTTTAACGGATTGATACTGGGAACAATAATAATATTATACTTGTTCTGAGGGAATTCTCGTCTCTTAAGAGATACTATAGAAATCTAGTAAAGCATAAGAAGAAGGAGAACTTATGTAGGAACTCGGAACATTTAATTATGGCTGTAAAAACAAACAATAACTTGGCATTTGGGGCAGAAAATAGAGCACTATTCCCTTCTGTATTCACCCAGAGGTCTGTGAATCATATTTTAAAAACCTGTCTGCTACTCCAAGTGGACTTCTTGCTTCTGAGATACTTGAACCTGATGGCCCTCTTCCTGACTGGGCTGAGGTGGACTAACATAGGAACTGGGGACATTTAATTTTGGCTGTAAAAACTAATGATACCTCGGCATTTGGGGCAGAAAATATAGAACTACAAGCACAGCATAAAGGCACCAGCTCTGCGGTGTTGTTTATTTCCAGCCATTGGTATTCAGAGGTAGATTAAGGAGTGAAATTAAACCGATCCTGGCCAGCTTTAAGAAGGGATTGGATAAACACATGGAGCAGAGGCCCATCAGTGGCTGTTAGCCACAAGGTACAGATGGAACATTCTGACCAATTCCACAAAAGCAGTTGTTTTGCCCTCAGTCTCCCGTTTCCCCCTGCTGTACTGCTCA